>JBBGZY010000738.1:2012500-3247500 GCA_037952925.1 Lithobates clamitans
CACCAGAGCCACAGCCTCAAAAGAAGGCTACAGGGAAGGCTACAGGGAAGGCTGCAGGGAAGGCTGCAGGGCAGCGTGGAGGAAAGGCTGCAGGGAAGAGAAGAAAGTGATGACCTGGGTTCAGTCTGGTCTGACAGAAGACGCAGGCTGTTGTAGGACCACAGTCTGGGGACATCTAGATCATCTGCTGGTGCTGTTGATCTCTGGGATTCTTGGACCAGATTGTGCTCCCTCTTATATGGACTCCTCAAGATCCCAATTTTCTTGTACACCGACTTTTTCCAGCGTTGACTTCCTCTTTATTTTATTTTGACCATGAATAAATGGATCTTTTTTGAGTTTAGCAAAAGACTTTTATGTGTTTTCTTTTAAATCATTGATTTTACACACAATGTTAAATTAACAAGGGACAACAATCTCATTGAGTTTTAAAAAAACACACCAAAAATACATTACTAATGTTAAGAATGTTCAAGTGGTAAGTCTTGAAAAAAAATATATATACATAAACAAAAACGGTGCTTTGGGTTAACTTTATCTAAAAATTAAAAAATAATCACTAGAAAAAAAATAAAAAAGAATAATGGGTTCTTTGTGGTAACTTTACAAACATAAAAAAAAAAAAATAAAAAAGGGAAAAAGTATTATTAGTATGGAAACATTGTTTATAAAAAGCATACTATATCATTCATGAGATCAAAGAGAAAAAGAATTCAGAAATCAGTTTGGGAGAACTCTGATTATGAACAGCAAAACACCTTCGTTCTTTAGAGCATTCGTAAAGAAGAAATAAAATGCGCTGCATTCAACGATCACAGATTTTGCAGCGTGATGAATGTGCTACCTACAATACAAACACTAGTTTTACTAGACCGAGTGCTTCCGTTTAGTTTTTGCTTATGAGCATGCGTCGTTTTTTTGTCCGTAGGACTAGCATACAGACGAGCGGACTTCGGGGTCCGTCGTAGTTACGACGTAAAGATTTGAAGCATGTTTCAAATCTAAAGTACGTCGGATTTGAGGCTAAAAAAGTACGTTGAAAGTCCGAAGCAGCCCACACACGATCGGATTACCAGCCAGCTTTAGTCCGTCAGCGTCCGTTGGACTTTTGTAGACGAAAAGTCCGACCGTGTGTACGCGGCATAAGTGTATTGGTTCAACCACTTCTCACCCTTTCAAAACACATTGCAACTTCACCTACAGAAAATGAGTAGCAAGACATCTCAGAGTCATAGGATAGGAGGCAGTGCATGATCATATGACAATGCAGCATGGGATCATGTGACAAGAGGCTACAAATGAGCTAGGATGGGGCTTTAACTGCTTCCTCCCACTGCATATAACAATAGGACGGGAGCAGTGCTGATGTGGGTTAATGTACCTGCACGTGACCACGCATTGGAGGCCCCTGAATGGCTTACAGTGCTCGCATCAGGGGGGGTCAGTGCAAGGTGTGTGTACCTGACACAGCAGATCACATTACTGCTGTGTCCAGGTGATCACATGGTATTATACCAAGTGATTGCTGTGTCTAATCACATCATTCACATGGTAAAAATAGGAAACCGGTTGTAAACATTGGTTCTCCCACACAGATCGGGTGTGAGAGTAGAGAGAACCGTTGCTGCAGCCTCTGAGTGCCTGACACAGTGCTCAAAATAACATTGCCATACATCATACCAACGTCCTAATCACCGCCATACCAGTGTCTTGATCACCACCATACCAGTGCCTAATCACCGCCATTCAACATGCCCGCTCCCCTGATCACCACCATATGTCATACCAGTGTCCTGATCACCGACATACATCATGCCAGCATGCTGATCACCGCTATATGCCATACCAGTGCCCTAATCACCGCCATATACTATACCTTTGTCCGGATCACCACCACATCATACCACTGTCCTGATCATCACCATATGCCAAATCAGCATCCTGATCACCGCCATATGCCATACCAGCATCCTGATCACCGCCATATGCCATACTAGCATCCTGATCACCGCCAAACACCATACCGGCATCCTGAACACTGCCATATGCCATGCCAGTGTCCTGATCACCACCATACCAGATTCCTGATCACCGTCATAACCCATACCAGCATCCTGATCATTGCCATATGACATACCAGCGCTCTGATCACCTTCATACACCTTACCAATGTCCTGTTCACCACCATATCCTATACCAGCATTCTGATTACAGCATTATGCCATACCAGCATCCTGATCACTGCCATAACCCATACCAGCATCCTGATTATAACCATACCAGTGTCCTGATCACTGCCATATCAGTACCAGTGTCAACAGAGCCAGTGTCTCCAATTGTTTCCACTCTCCTGGTGCTCCAGGGCCTCCAGAAATGTGATAGTTAGTCAGGAAATTAAATGTGTAATTTATGCTCCCTAGAACACCTTAATGCCTTTCTGTCACATGATGTATACATACCTGTGATTCCAACGCTAGTAAAAAATAAAAACCCATTGGTGATTAAATACCACCAAAAGTAGGCTCTATCTGTCTCAAAAAAAAGATTATTTCATTTGGGTACAGTGTTTGCATGCCTAAATAATTGTCACTAAAAGTATGACAGCGCAGTAACCTGAAAATTGGCCTCAACTGGAAGGGGGTGAAAGTGTCCAGACTTGAGGTGGTTAAATTCCATTCATTTTTACTTTACAACATTTTAATTATTAACAGCTTGCCTGTTCAAATTTTCACTTGACAGATTTTTGTTCGTATAGGCTGGTTTTTAAAATACTGCTTCCTCCTATTGTTAATGCAGTATCACCTATAGCCAGTATAATTAATATTAAAATGTTATTTTCAAAACATTGGTTCTAATCAAGATCTACTGGTGTTATAATTCCTTACAGACACCACACATATCTGGGTCAAAATGTCTACCTGTAGACTGTAAACAAAAAAGGGAAAGGAGTGTAATGAGATGTCAGCAAATGCCCCGAAGTGCATCCTCTGCACTTTTTTACATCAGACATTGACTGTCCATTGGGAGTACTGAAAAAAATAACAATGGATGAAAGTTTAAAGAATAATGATGCCTGCCAGTGACATTCTGTCATTGCAATATGGAAGAAATAGCCCTTGCAGCCTAATTAGTCAGTAAGATCAGTCTACAACCCTTACAAACATACATTCTAAAGGAAAAGAAGATGTCAAAGTTTGCTTGTGTAGGGACTTATAAGAAATGACCCTCCCCAAGCAGGCTGTGATGCTAAATCTGCTAGCAATTAGGAGAACCAGAACCTTTGCTAAGTGGAAGAGTGGATTTGATAGTAAATTTGGCAGTGCCCCCTCCCAGGATAGAGCCCCCAGTGAGAGGAATCCCTTCCTGGAAAATTAACTAGTAATCTAAGCATTTGGGAACACAAGAATTACTGCACCCATCATATAACAATAACCATACCTTTATAGATATACACTAGTATGGAAATAGTGCAAACTTTATATATAAAAAAATGTGTAATGGTACATACATCCAATATGCAAACATGTAACATGCAAATGAACCCAACAGCAGTCCTGGTAGAGTTATATTCATATGATTGGCTATGTATAGCTTTTTAGCAATGATACCTTCTGGTGAAAGTGGCAACAAGGTCCAGTTGCAGGGCCCTTGGAAAGATAGTAAGATTGTCATGTGTGCTAGTTCCGAAGATCTGAATACTGAATCAGTGATGATACGGAGATCCTCCAACTGGCACTTGATCAGCCTGAAAAGTTGATTCTAAACGTGATTGTAAAGTATTTTTTTTTTCAATAAAAATAACAAACATGTTGTACTTACCTGCTCTGTTGCCATGGATTTACACAGGGCAGCCCAGGTCCTCCTCTTCTTGAGTCCCTCTTCAGTGCTCCTGGCCCCTCCCTCCTGTTGAGTGTCCCCACAGCAAGCAGCTTGCTATTGGGGCACCCGAGCTGAGACACGGAGCTGTGGCTCGGCCCCACCCCCTCTCTCTTATTATTGGCTGACTGACTTTGATTGACAGCAGCGGGAGCCAATGGTGCTGTGTCTCAGCCAATCAGGAGGAAGAGTCTCGGACAGCTGTGACACTCGTGGACATCGCTGGACAGAGAGGGGGCTCAGGTAGGTATGAGGGGGGCTAAGGGGGGCTGCTGCACAAAGAAGACTTTTTATCTTAACCACTTGACATCCGTGCTATGGCCGAATGATGGCCACAGCGCGGACCTGAATTCCCGGGAGGCCGTCATATGACGGCCTCCCCTGTGCATGTGCCGAGCGCGCTGTGATCACCGAGTCACTGAGACTAGGGTGATCACCGATCCAAGTAAGGGGCCGGTCCTGGCCCCTTACCATGTGATCACTGTTCAGCCAATGACAGCTGATCACATGATGTAAATAAAAGATCGGTAATCGGCTTTTTTTCTACTCACGCTGACAGCGTGAGTAGAAAAAAAAGCCGATCACCGGCTCGGATGCGAGGGACATCGGTCCCAAAATGGAAGAGGCACATCTGCCTCATGTGTGCCCACATAAAAGTGCCCACAGTGCCACCTAACAATGCCCACAGTGCCACCTATCAATGCCCACAAGTGCCACCTATCAATGCTTATAAGTGCCACCTATCAGTGCCCACAAGTGCCAGCTATCAATGCCCACCATCAGTGCCCATCACTGCCACCCATCAGTGCCCATCACTGTCGCCTATTGGTGCCCATCAGTGCCGCCTCATCAGCGTACATCAATAAAGGGGAAAAATTACCTGTTTTAAATTTTTTATAACAAAATATTAAAATTTTTTTTTTTTTTAATTCAGGTTTTTTATTTTTTTTAACAAAAAATAAAAACGGCAGAGGTGATCAAATACCACCAAAAGAAAGCTCTATTTGTGGGGAAAAAATGATAAAAATTTCATTTGGGTACAGTGTTGTATGACCGTGCAATTGTCAAATCAAAACCGCATTGCGCTAGTGTGAACCAGGCTATATGTACCTGTGTAAGGGCTGTGTTTTGCCTGCATGGGATGCACCGATATTCCATGCATCTATGGTCCATTCTATTTATGTCAATTGAGATGCAGCAGCTGCACAGATACAGCCGCTGCTCCCAATTTGATATACAAGTGGGTACATGTGCATCTCCTTAAATTCACCTGTAGCTGCCAATAGTCTGCCAGATGCCCAGCCTTTGTTGTTTACTGAGCCCTGAGCTAATTATATCCAGATAACCCCAGACCAAAAGATGAGGCGTTTAACTAAGGTAACAGAAGCTGCATATAAACTTTGTTTTAATAAAGAGGTTCACCTATACCGTCATACTTCAGATACACACAGAAGCTGTAACAGTAAAATTATTAGAACACAGGAACACTTTCCTAATAGTCTCTGCATCTGGTTTGTAAGAAATACAGCACTGGTCCCTGCATGGTTGATCATGTGGCCCAATTCTGTCTCTTCTTCCTGGAAACACCCTTTCACCAAAGTGAAAATTACCTTGCAAAGTGAAAAGACAATTAGTCTTTAGTAAATCAACCCAGCGGATCAATATGTGATTAATTTAGGCACATTGGCTGTTCATTTGGTAAGGGAATTTTCTCTTAACTTATTGAATGAGATGAATCTCTGCTGAATTCCATCATCCAGACTTGTGCAAAAAAAAACACCAGAAGGAGAGAGAGAAAACAGATTTCACTTTGTAATATAAAAGTGACTCTTCTTTGGCAAAGCTGGAAAAACAGAAGGGTCTTTTTTTACACCAATAGTGGAAACAGCATACATGTATGTGTCTGTTTGGATCTGCCACATTATCTAAAACCTTAAGCAGGCATTTAGCATTTGAAAAAAAGTGACTTTTTTTTGACACAGATGATGGAAATAGCATACAGATTTGCACCACAGCTAAAAAGCCTTTTTTCGGAAAGCTATACAGCTAGTGCTCATTCTCATGCAGCTAATGCTAATTCCTGTGCAGCTACTGCTAATTTCTGTACAGCTAATGCTAATTCCCGTGCAGCTAATGCTCATGCACTTGTACTAAAACAAGTAAAAAGGCGCAAAGCACAGTTACCTTAATAAGGAACCGATTAGTCCAAAAGCTAAAAATTAGTTAATAGGATGCATGTGTAAGTGCATGCATGCATTCTGACGTCACATGTATGGCATACGTGTGACATCATCACCGGGCGCCACGCTGTGTTTGCTCCCCAAGCCTCGTTTTGGTCCTATACATGGCAGGCCGTGTTCTATCCCCGAGGCTTCACCATCCAGTGCAGAGCAGCAGCGCGGCTGACCGGCGGCTCTGGCGTCCCACTTCCCCCCGTTTGGAACCCTTATCTCTGCACTCTGGATACCATCAGGCTCCCAGTATAGCAGGATTCGAATTAGACTGTCAGCTATAAGAGACTGCACCTTGCTGTACCATCCCATCCTTCCTCTTCTGGATTTGATATGGAATCAGCCCTGCAGAAACCGCTGTGACCTGTAGTCCCACTGCATCTCTTCAGCCCAGCTAATAGACCGGAATGCAACTCATCTAGCTTTAATGTGAGTGGATATTGTTGTTTCAATAAAATGTTTTTATGATACATACTCAGAGGCGCCCCTCTCCTTGTTGATGCACTTGTACTAGCACACAGACAAGCTTGGGCTAATACGCAGTGTGCACTGACACGTTGGCGTATTTCTGTGCACCTGCGCACACGTCCATGTGCATTGGTGTGAAGCTGCCTATTTAAAGGAGACTCCAGTGTTTGTTAATCACTGGTTGTTCTTCAGCTTTCCTGTGACCCATGTTCCTGTGTTCCTGCTTGCTGACTGATCTTCCATTGCTGACCTGGCTTGTTCCTGACCTTGCTCTATGGATTCTGGATACCAATCTCAGCTTGCCTCTGGCTATTCTCTGCCTGATTCCCTGGTACTGACCTCAGCTTGCTCCTGGACTTTGCTCTGCCTGATTCCCTAGTACTTACCTCAGCCTGCTACTGGACTTTGCTTTGCCTGATTCCCTGGTACTTATCTCTGCTTTCTGCTGGACCTTGCTTTGCCTGCTCCCTGTCCACACTGCTGCCTCACCATATATGACCCTTGCTCACCTTGACTACATCTCTGTTTGTGCCAATAACCTGCTACTTAGCTACCGGTACTCGTGGTTCTTTGAGCCTTGTACCTCTGTCATCACATTCAGTTGTACTTGGACCAGAGCCACAAGTGAAGCCCTCTCATCAACCAAGGTCTCAAACCAAGGTACATGATACCTTTTTAAACAGACGGAAACATGATGGAAATAGCATACAGATTTGCATCAAAAGCTAAAAAGCTTGTTTGGACAGGCTGCAAGTTCTGAGAGGTTGAGCAGGCATTTAGCATCAGGAAAAAAAAACAATTAAACTCAGGATGAAAGAAGTATGCAGCTTAGCAACACAATAACAAAGTTGTGTGGAGAGTTTGCAATTTGGAGGGTATAGAGTAGGCAGGCATTTTACACCTGGAAATTGTAAATAAGTGTTTCAGACACTGAAGATGAAAACAGTGTTCAATTTGTTACATATCTTTGAAGGTAGGGGTGTGTGTGCATGTGTCAATAAAGTACATTTGGGTATTCTTATAGAGTTTGTAACACATGTATTTTCTCTTTGTATTTTGTTTGTTATGTCTTTTCAAAACAGGTGTGTTTTAGAGTATTTTTTATTTTTTTATTTTTTTGGGGGGGGTATTTTTTACTGAAATATTTTTGATGTTGTCAATCTGTGTTGTTTGTAGGTTGCTAGTTTCACTTTGATTTAATTGTCTGTGCTGCATTATTTTGCAAAATCTTACTCAAATTGTTGTGACTACTAAATGTTTAAATCCTTAAGAGACTGTCCATTTGTGGGTGCAGTCCTTTTAACTCCAGTTAATTTCCTCTGCAAAATGGTCAGACCTCAAAACATATTCTGTTAGTGTCTCAAATTAACATACATGTGTTTTTTGCTTTCCTTGCTCTTTTCCAAATCCTTTTTTATGTTTTATGTGTTTTGTTAATAGTTTGTTTTGCAGATGCATGCTCAATCCAAGTAATGCATTTTAAATTCCCCCTACCCCCCTAAACAATTTTCATGCAACAGATTTTCCAGCTGCAGCTTAACTAGGCTGATTGGCATGGCAAAACAAAAAAAGGTGTGGTTTGTCTACGACCCCTTTCACACTGGGGCATTTTTCAGGCGTTTTTCAGGTGCTTTAGTGTTAAAAAAAAGCGCCTGTAAAGCGCCTGAAAGAAGCCTCATCTGCAATCCCAATGTGAAAGCCTGAGCCCTTTCAAAACTGCCAGGGCCCGAAAAACGCTGGTAAAGCACCACTTAAGACCCCTTTCACACTGGGGCGTTTTTTTAGGCGTTTTCAGGAGCTGGTAGTGTGAAAGGGCTCGGTCTATCGGTGCACCCAGCCCGGTGGCAAAAACACGAAAGTGCTGCAAAGAAGCAGCTTGCAGGACTTTTTTTGACGCCCTGCCAGCGCAGCGCCCCAGTGTGAAAGCACTCAGACTTTCACATTGAGATTGCAGATAAGGCTTCTTTCAAGAGCTTTACAGGTGCTTTTTTTAACCACTTCAGCCTGGACCATTTGGCTGGCCAAAAACCAGAGGATTTTTTACAATTTGGCACTGCGCTGCTTTAACTGGTAAATGTGCGGTCATGCAATGTTGTACCCAAACGAAATTTGCATTCTTTTCTTCCCACAAATAGAGTTTTCTTTTGATGGTATTTGATTGCCTCTGCCTCTGGAAACACATTGTCTGATTTTTGAAAGAATTCATTTGCAAATTATGGTGGAAAATAAGTATTTGGTCAATATCAAAAGTTCATCTCAATACTTTGTTATATATCCTTTGTTGGCAATGACAGAGTTCAAACGTTTTCTGTAAATGGGGGTACACACGGTCGGACTTTGTTCGGACATTCCGACAACAAAATCCTAGGATTTTTTCTGACGGATGTTGGCTCAAACTTGTCTTGCATACACACGGTCACACAAAGTTGTCAGAAAATCCGATCGTTCTGAACGTGGTGACGTAAAACACGTACGTCGGGACTATAAACGGGGCAGTGGCCAATAACTTTCATCTCTTTATTTATTCTGAGCATGCGTGGCACTTTGTCGGTCGGATTTGTGTACACACGATCGGAATTTCTGACAACGGATTTTGTTGTCGGAAAATTTTATCTCCTGCTCTCCAACTTTGTGTGTCAGAAAATCCGATAGAAAATGTCCGATGGAGCCCACACACGGTCGGAATTTCCGACAACACGCTCCGATCGGACATTTTCCATCGGAAAATCCGACCGTGTGTATGGGGCATAAGTCTTCACAAGGTTGTCACACACTGTTGCTGGTATGTTGGTCCATTCTGCATTTATACACCACCACAATGGATTTGAAATGAAACAAACAAGATGTGCTTTAACTGCAGACTTTTAGCTTTAATTTGAGGGTATTTACATCCAAATCAGGTGAACGGTGTAGGAATTACATCAGTTTGTATATGTGCCTCCCACTTTTTAAGGGACCAAAAGTAATGGGACAGATTAACAATCATCCATCAAACTTTCACTTTTTAATACTTGGTTGCAAATCCTTTGCAGTCAATTACAGCCTGAAGTCTGGAACGCATAGACATCACCAGACATTGGGTTTCATCCCTGGTGTTGCTCTGCCAGGCCTCTACTGCAACTGTCTTCAGTTCCTGCTTGTTCTTGGGGCATTTTCCCTTCAGTTTTGTCTTCAGCAAGTGAAATGCAAGCTCAATCGGATTCTGGTTAGGTGATTGACTTGGCCATTGCATAACATTCCACTTCTTTCCCTTAAAAAAAAACTCTTTGGTTGCTTTTGCAGTATGCTTTGGGTCATTGTCCATCTGCACTGTGAAGCGCCGTCCAATGAGTTCTGAAGCATTTTGCTGAATATGAGCAGATAATATTGCCCGAAACACTTCAGAATTTATCCTGCTGCTTTTGTCAACAGTCACATCATCAATAAATACCAGAGAACCAGTTCCATTGGCAGCCATACATGCCCACGCCATCACACTACCACCAACATGCTTCACTGATGAGGTGGTATGCTTTGGGTCATGAGCAGTTCCTTTCCTTCTCCATACTCTTCTCTTCCCATCACTCTGGTACAAGTTGATCTTGTTCTCATCTGTCCATAGGATGTTGTGAACTGTGAAGGCTTTTTTAGATGTTGTTTGGCAAACTCTAATCTGGCCTTCCTGTTTTTGAGGCTCACCAATGGTTTACATCTTGTGGTGAACCCTCTGTATTCACTCTGGTGAAGTCTTCCCTTGATTGTTGACTTTGACACACATACACCTACCTCCTGGAGAGTGTTCTTGATCTGACCAACTGTTGTGAAAGGTGCTTTCTTCACCAGGGAAAGAATTCATCCACCGCAGTTGTTTTACATGGTCTTCCCGGTCTTTTGGTGTTGCTGAGCTCACCGGTGTGTTCTTTCTTTTTAAGGATGTTCCAAACAGTTGATTTGGCCACACCTAATGTTTTTGCTATCTCACTGATGGGTTTGTTTTGTTTTTTCAGCCTAATGATGGCTTGCTTTACTGATAGTGACAGCTCTTTGGATCTCATATTGAGAGTTGACAGCAACAGATTTCAAATGCAAATAGCACACTTGAAATGAACTCTGGACCTTTTATCTGCTCCTTGTAAATGGGATAACTAGGGAATAACACACACAGGCCATGGAACAGCTGAGCAGCCAATTGTGCCATTACTTTTGGTCCCTTAAAAAGTGGGAGGCACATATACAAACTGTTGTAATTCCTACACCCTTCACCTGATTTGGATGCAAATACCCTCAAATTAAAGCTGAAAGTATGCAGTTAAAGCACATCTTGTTAGTTTCATTTCAAATTCATTGTGGTGGTGTATAGAGCCAAAAAGATTAGAATTGTGTTGTCTGTCTGTCTGTCTATCTGTCCGTCCGTCCCAGCTGCAGCATACTGACAAGTTTGCTCCAGTGACGAGGAGGGAGGGGATAATGAGGTCACTGACTGTACTTGGGTGTCTGAGAGGAGGAGGAGACACAACTCCAACGAGGCAGGATGTCCTCTAGGGGGCAGCTTAAGGGCAGGGATGTTACCTTTCCTTCACAGCGCACTGGGTAACTCTGCTGATAGCTGGGAAGGATGGAGGACAGGGTTCAGTGTTGTTGGAGCTTGTTCCGCCACCAGGCCTCCAAAATGCGAGTGGTGATTCTGCCAATCCTCTGCAGCCCCGTGTTGCCTGACAACATGTATTAACCCCCACTTGCCCGACTTCCCTGTGCTCCTGTTCATGATAGCCCTATGCTATTTTTTTTTTGCTTTGGGCTTTACTGATGTACTGCATGTCTATTCACTGCAAACACAACTTTGCACAGCATAATGATGTGAACAGTTGTTTAAACAAAAAAGCTGCACATGTGCAGCACACTGTACATTGAAACAGTTGAACAGGCACATAAAATTCCTTTATTGCAGAAGAGACATACAGTATGTCTCTCCAATGTTAAAAAGTCTGCCTGTTCACAATTTCTTAAATTTTGGTTTAAGTAACACTTTAAATAAAACATCAAGATAATGATTGTCTATATGGCAGTCTAAGTTAAACAGACATACGGTATGTTAACGTCATTTCAAAGATGGGTGTTTAAAAATCCACTGAGAATAAATGAAGGTGAACAGATGCACATCTGCCTAAGATTTCCTTAATTACGACTCCATTCCTGTCTGTCGGTACAGAACTTTGTTGTAATGGAAGTTTTTTTGCTGTGTACCTAAACATGACAGTTCTGATGTGGAATGGATCTTACTATGTTCACATCCAAGCAGATATAGTATGTACTAATTGGTCCATAGCAAGGTGGAGTAAAAAAAAGTTAAGAAGTGGCACAAATATTTTATATTTCCGATATAGGATTTTTTTTTTTTTTAAAGTATCTGATAAAAATTCATAGGTAGAAGACATTCAACTTAAATCATCTGAAATAGATAACTCATTAATTACTATAGTAATATAATACATTTCTGTATTTAAATTCCTCTATATGAACTATTAATTCATTTGTATATGTATAAAAATATTCATACTTTTTTAGCATTTTTTTGTTCCTTTTTAAAGCTCAAGAAAATGCAAAGCAATAATGACGAAGGTGCCAAAGGAACTAAATCAAGCAAACTATTTCTTTATTATTATAATTATAAATATTTAAATTCTCCATTTCTGTCTAAATAATCAATTGGAGCTCTGGTTCACATTGGTATGATTTGACATGCAATTTGACATGTCAGATCTGTCGCAATTGCTAGCAATGGCACCATCGTGCATTTGCAGTGCCACACCTATTTCAAAAAGTAGTTTCTGTACTACTTTTTGCGATTTCGGGCTGCGATTTACGTTGCACAGATGTCTCTGAAATTGCAGCCGAATTCGGGACTGACATGCGGGAGTGAAATCGTGCGAGTTCAGCTGAACTTGCACGGCTTCATTCCCGCAGCCCAGTGTGAACCTGGGCTTAACATGTTTCTCATTATGTGGCAGATGCAGAAGAAGAAGGCCAGGTCAGAATTTCCATTTTTTTCAATGGATCAAAAACGATAAAAGAACGCTGGTGAGCTTTATTTTTGAGTGCTTATCTGCATTCATTGGCATTTGAGGGGTTTTTTGACATTAGAGCATTTGTACAGCTGAAAAATGCCTCTCAGAACCCACTAGTTTTGTTTTTTTTTTTGTCCCAGCCAAAAACAGTTGATAACAGCCTATGTGTGCATGGACACATAGGCAGTGGCGTAACTACCTGGTTCACAGCAGTCGCACTTGCGACTGGGCCCTGATGTTCCGCCACTGTGGGGGGCCCTAAGACCGCAGGGAGGCTTCTCACAGGCAGCCTGACACTCTACAGAGCTACCGGAACTTATTGCAACTGAGTGTTTTTAGAGTTCTGTCAGCTTGCATCCTACGGGGATCAGCTGCTTCACACAGGCAACCTGGCATCTAAGAATCTCAAGCGGCACTTTGGATCATCCCTGGTGGGGTGAAGACACAGAGGGCTCCGCACAGGTTGGCATTTACAGAGCTCACTCCACTCGTGTGTCGGCTCCCTGTCTAGCAGCACACACTGATCTGCGGTGAGCTCATCTCATCCTGGAGGCACACATGGTTTGTGGGCTCCCCGTTCTATCAGTAGCATCAGCTGTATCAGGTTACAGCTCATTACAGGCAACAAGTCCCCACGAGGGGTGAAGATTGGGTGAGTCCAGCTTGGAGCACTTACAGTGAGCCTATCAGCCATACACCTACAAGAGGGCAGTTGAGACATTTTCCTAGCATTTTCTACACACTGTGAGCTAACCTGCTACATATCACTCAGAGTGCAGCTAAACCATCCATCAAGCTCAATCCCCCCAATAAACTACATTTGCTCCCTGGCTATTGCAAGAGGTTCATAGCCAGAATCAAAGTTCCTGGTGCACTGGACCAGCTACATGTAGTCCATGGGCTCTTTCACATTGGCGGTCCCCCTCAGCGGGAGATCAATCCACTGATCTCCACTGAGCAAGTGGATGACAGGTCCGTCGCCACTCACCAGGGGCGGCCTGTCCATTAAGGGTGCATGGGCGCTGCCCCCTCTGTCATGCCGTCCCCTATATGAATCTATCCATGGGGCTGCTGTAGCCACCCCCTATTCAGGCGTCTGGCCCCTTTTCAGACGCCGGGCGCCTGAATTCCAGCGGCGGGGGTGTTTTTTTGAAGCACCTGATTAGAACTTTAGGCTCTAATAGGCTTCAAAAAAGGTGGACTGGCAGAGCATTGCACTCACAGTCCACCCAGGCATGTTAGAAAAGCAAATTAATATTTGCTTTTCTAACACCGAACCGCCTCTCTGCCAATCAGGAGGCATGGGTCTAATACCGGTCACCTGATTGGCTAAAGGCACAGGCGATCCCATTGGCCAGGTAGCAGAAGTGAAGTAGAGACACAGAGGACACAGGAGCCATCGCCTGACCCGCCCTACCTATCCCACAGCTCGCCATCACCCGCCGCCTGACCCGCCACCAAGATGGGGTAAGTGCCGGTCAGACATTGAGCGGGCGTTGGGGGGGCACAGTGGCTATATATGATGGGCACAGAGGCTTAAATTGTTGGGGCACAGAGGTTGCATTTGATGGGCGCAGAGGCTGCATTTGATGGACGCAAAGGCTGCATTTGATGGGCGCAGTGGCTGCATTTTATGGGCGCAGTGGCTGCATTTGATGGGCGCAGTGGCTGCATTTGATGGGCGCAGTGGCTGCATATGATGGGCGCAGTGGCTGCATATGATGGGCGCAGTGGCTGCATATGATGGGCGCAGCGGTTGCATTTCTGGGGCACAGTGACAGCATATGATGGGGACAGTGGCTGCATTTGATGTTGTTTTTGTTTCAGTATTTTTCTGAATTTTTCAGTTTGTTTGCGTCCTTTCCCCCAAAAATTTTTTGAGCACCAGCCGCCACTGCTGCTCACTGTACACAGCTCACCCCTAAATCTTGCACTCCGTACATAGCTCACCCTCAATGATGCGCTCTGTACATAGCTCACCCCTCCACACTGCTCTACCACAGGCGGCATAACTAGTAATTTATTTCTGGCAGCCCAACACTGTTGTGGTGTACACCTTAATATTACCTGCATTTATGCTGACCACCCAATCTACATAATTATTTTTTCTAACTATCTTACATAGTCTAGCTGGTTCCACATATTGCCTTCCCAATCGCCGGGGGAGGCTAGGCCGGATGGCCTTTCCGCCACACATCCTGGGGCTCGGGTAAGGAGTTTAATTACTTTATTCCACTTTCCCCAGTCTACAATACTGTTTAAATTCCTTATTTGGCTTAACTGTTTATTTTTACTTATGCCTACAGATGTATTTTCCTGATGAAACGGTAAATCCGCGAAACATGTTGAAATGTCACATGTCATCTGAGAACACTAAATCTTTTTAACATACATGTTTCTTGTTGTCTTTTTGCTACCTTTTGTATAAATAAATATTGTGTTTTTTTATCAATGATTTGTACATATGAAGCTATATTCACTTCATATGTACCGCAATAGTCCACTTGCCTTTCTGCTCTTGGTGAGTTTGGGGTGGGGCCCACACTCCCAAATAATTCATTCCTGGCAGCCTGTCTTCGGGGATACTGCTCCTATTGGGCTCTGTTCCAGGCTGCACTCAGTTAACCTTCATAGCTGTGTGTGCTCTGCTCATTGCTAATAGCAAGTTCTAGGAGTTTTCTGTCTATTGACTGGTCCCCTCACCTCCCCAGTCCATGGTGTGCAGGCAGTGAGGAGATGATGTGCTGTATCCTTCAGTAACCTATCAGTGAGCTGTATTGATGTGCTGTGGCCTCTAGCAACCAATAAATAAGTGGCAATGATGCACAGTAACCCCTAGCAACCAATCAGTGAGTAGTAAGCATGTAACCTCTAGCGACCAGTGACCAGTAAGCATGGAACCTCTAGCAACCAATGAGTAAGTGGTAAGCATGTAACCTCTAGCAACCAAGGATGTGCAGTAACTTCTAGCAACCAATTGGTTAGCATAAATGGTGTGCAGTAACCTCTAGCAACTAATCGATGAGTCATAATGCGTGCTGTAATCTCTAGCATCTAGTCAATGAGCGGTAATCATATGCTGTGACCTCTGGCAAGCAATTGCTGCCTGACCTGATTTTGAGTCTAGCTGCAATTTATTGTATGTCTCAGAGTGGGGGGGGGGAGCTGGGGGGCCCAAAGGAAATGTTTGCCCAGGGTCCAATCAATATCAAAGATGGCCCCGAGTTGCCCCAGTTGCTTTTCTGACAGAGGTATTAGTGCATTGCCTTTGTGTATTGTTTTACTGGGTATTTTCTATTCAGGCTGGTTTAGTAGGGACTGTGGTGGTAGGTCACTGTCTCTTTGGGGGGGTTGAGAGGGAGCTGGGAGGGTTCCTTTTGGGTCTGACTGGTGGTAGTATTTAATTTATTTTCCATTTTTTCCTTCTGGTTTTCTATTTTGGTCATATCTATTATTGTTGGGTATATTTATGACTATTTGATAATAAACTTTTTTACATTTCTAATACAGGGTAGCCTGAGTTGGTGTCTCCTTGGCTGCATTTTCTTCTCTTTTGTTGTTTACCATAATAAAGGGCCCTGCAAAGAGTAAAGGGCCCTAGAACCAATGCAAAGGGCTTCGGGACTGGGTCAGGGGGGCCCCTTAATTGTTTCTTGCACTGGGGCCCTGAAGGTTTTTGTTACGCCTCTGCACATAGGATAACATGCTGGAGAGTTTATTGACTGCAGAAAAAAGCAGCTGTAAAAACATTCAAAACGTCCAGTGTGCATGAGGCCTCAGGTTGATGTTCTTTCAGAAATCAGACAGATCAGTGATAACCTTGAAAAACTCTCAAACGCCATTGAATAAAATATAGAACAGAAGTTGATATTACATAAAATGTTGGAAGAACAAAAAAATATCAACTGCTGTTTCGGGACACTTTTTGACTGTAGGCAGAGTCTCACTATAATTAGGGGGTGGGGCATGCGTTCTTAGGCGTGGCACAGGGAAAAGAAATGCGGCGCGCTTCGCATTTTGGGCATTGTTTACGTGAAATAGTGGGCGTTGCTTAAATGGGTGTGGCTCAAAAAGGGGTGTGGTTAGAGTCTGAGATGAATGAAGGATGGTGGGGGAAAGGGGGTAGAGGGAGAGAGATGGAGGGACAGCAGACCCAGATCCTACACCACAATAGCAGTGTGTATTCCAGAGTTTAACAATCAGCAGATAAAGATACTCCAAACACCTGGTGTTAGGGCTTCAATCATCCCGGCACCATGGTTGTTATGGTGTCAGGATGATTGAAGCGCATTATTTCTATTTCATTGTAATATAGAATAAAATCAGTCAACTCGCCATAATGCAGAATCAGTGGGACCCCTGAGCGTGTCACCTGCCACCAGATGCCATCAGGTGCCCCCAGCAGAGTCCGTCCTTACATCAAGTGCCTCCAGCAGAGTGCCTCCTTCTATCAGGCATTCCCAGTGGAGTGCCTCCTTCCATCAGGTGTCCCCAGGACAGTACCTCTTACATCAGGTATCCCCAGTACAGTACCTCTTACATCAGGTGTCCCCAGTACAGTACCTCTTACATCAGGTATCCCCAGTACAGTACCGCTTACATCAGGTGTCCCCAGTACAGTACTTCTTACATCAGGTGCCCCCAGCAGAGTGCCTCCTTACATCAGGCATTCCCAGCGGAGTGCCTCCTTACATCAGGTGTCCCCAGTACAGTGCCTCTTACATCAGGCGTCCCCAGGACAGTGCCTCTTACATCAGGCATCCCCAGGACAGTGCCTCTTACATCAGGCGTCCCCAGGACAGTGCCTCTTACATCAGGCATCCCCAGGACAGTGCCTCTTACATCAGGTGTCCCCAGGGCAGTGCCTCTTACATCAGGTGTCCCCAGGGCAGTGCCTCTTACATCATGTGTCCCCAGGGCAGTGCCTCTTACATCATGTGTCCCCAGGGCAGTGCCTCTGACGTCAGGTGTCCCCAGGGCAGTGCCTCTTACGTCAGGTGTCCCCAGGACAGTGCCTCTTACATCAGGTGTCCCCAGAGAAGTGCCTCTTATGTCAGGTGTCCCCAGCGGAGTGTTGGCTGTAGATGGAATATTGGCTGCAGTCTAGCTACATCTCCTCAAGAGTGGTGACAAGGGGGGAGAGGTGTGTGGGTGGAGGCATGGTGACTTGGGGTGTTACAGGCTGACTTGGGGAAGAGTGGAGGGATGGTGGTGATTTGGGGGTGCAGGTATGATAATGACCTGGGGGGTGTAGACATGGTGGTGACTAGGCCAGAGGGGGTGCAGGCATGGTGGTGACTAGGCCAGAGGGGTTGCAGGCATGGGGGAGGCGGGTGCAGGTATGGTGTTGACATAGGGAGGAGGGGGTGCAGGTATGGTGGTGACATGGAGGGGACAGGTATGGTGATGACATGGGGGAGGGGGGCAGGTATGGTGGTGACATGGAGGGAGGGGGCTGCAGGTATGGTGGTGATATAGGGAGAGGGGGTGCAGGTATAGTGGCGACATGGGGGGAACAGGTATGGTGGTGACATGGGGGAGGGGGGCAAGTATGGTGGTGATATGGTGGGAGGGGGCTGCAGGTTATGGTGGTGACATGGGGGAAGCAGGTATGGTGGTGACACGGGGGGGAAACAGGCATGGTTGTGACATGGGGGGAGGGGGTGCAGGTATAGTGGTGACATGGGGGGGAAGCAGGTATGGTGGTGACACGGGGGGAAGCAGGTATGGTGGTGACACAGGGGGAGGGGGGAAACAGGTATAGTGGTGACACGGGGGGAGGGTGTGCAGGTATGGTGGTGACACAAGGGGGGTGCAGGTATGGTGGTGACACGGGGGGAGGGGGGTGCATGTATGGTGGTTACATGGGGGGAGGGGGGTGCAGTTATGGTGGTCACATTGGGGGACGGGGTGCAAGGGGGAGCCAAGACCATCAGTGCACTGTCCCCAGCCCTGGTCCTTCCATCAGTGTGACTGTGTCCCCCCTGCTCATCACAAGGGGGAGCCAGGACCATCAGTGCACTGTCCCCACCAGCGAGCCCTGGTCCTTCCATCAGTGGCGCTCTTCAGACACACGGGGCAAGGCGGAGGGTTGGTGGCAGCGGCGGCATGTGGAGACTGAACATTTCCTTGTGTTCAGTGGAGAGAGGGGAGGGGTCGCCAATCCCTGTAGCCAATAGGCTTCAGTGTACAATAGAATTTTCTATTTGTACACTGAAGAAAGAAGATTGGAGAAGATTGGCTGCCCCTCTCCTCTGCACTGAACACCAGGGGAAACAACACTCGTGGAGGCGACGGCAGCCATTTTTGTGTAGCCATTGCCGTTTTTTGCCAAAAACATTCCCGATTTTCTTGGGACAAAACCAAAATCCCGGGAAAACAATCGATTATATATATCCCACCATGTCAAGTTCTTGAACTTATGGTAGCATGTTACAGATGTGCTTAAAGCGGAGTTCCACCCAAAAGTGGAACTCCCACTTGTTCATCTCCTCCCCTCCTCTGGTGCCCCAGTTGGCCCCCTCCAGGGAGGAGGGGGGAAAGGGGACCTGTTTTTGACAGGTCCCCTTCCCCACTTCTGGGAGACAGGGAGTTCGGCCCCCCTCCTCCTTCATCTCTGGGCCAATTATAATTCCCTTACTGGCAATGGCGGCGACTGTCTCGACAGCCAATCCGAAGATTGGCTGCGTTGCTAATGTTGCGGGCTCCCTAGACAGGTAAGTATCCATATATTAAAAGTCAGCAGCTGCAGTATTTGTAGCTGCTGACTTTTAATTTTTCATGGGGTGGGCAGACCTCTGCTTTAAGATTAGAACCTCTAAAGGTATAGAGATGTAAACTGTCCTATTAAAATAACTCGTACAGTATATTGGTTCTGGTGTTTTCTTTGCTATTGACATGTGTGGCGTCATAGTGCCAAGTTAAGTAGAAGTCTTCATCCTATTGTAAAGGGATTTGGAACTAGTTATTCTGTTCAAGGAAACCCACAAACATTCTGCAAGTGAAAAAATGTTGCATGCAAAAGTGGTCAAAAATATTTTTTTTATTTATTTATTTTTTTTTTATTTCAATACATTTTTATTGAATTTTGCCAATATAGAAAGGTTTAAGAAGTAAACTCTAATCATAGGAAAACCTCTACAATGAAAGTTATAAACGGGTCAAAACAAGCCAACAACGCCAGTTATGCAGTACTGTCACAAAATACAAAGTGTGTAGGATGAAATTACCCAAAGTAACATACAAGTCCACCCAAATTTTACATTAATTAACAAAGGTAGTGTGACTAGAGATCCTAAAGAATGTAAGCATTCAACTGAGTAATTTTGTTTATAAGAGAGAGTACTTCTGACGGGTCGGGTGCCATTTGTAGTTCTCCAATGCCTTGTGATAATAGTACGTGCTGCCAGTAAGATATGCGTGACTACTATACAGTGTGCAAGGAAGAAATTATCAAAAAAAAATTTATCTGATTTAATTTCAGATACTGCTGTAAAGTTATACAAAAATACCATAGAATGTTATGGCTGCTAAAGGGGTTACGTAATGTTTCCACATAACACCACTACATTTATAGGTTTCAAAAGATCAATGTTTATTGCATTTATAGTCAACACAGTATGTACAGTATATATGTATGACACTATTTAAATGGAGATCCATTGATGGCCTCTTTAAATAAGTAGAAGTATACTATTTTTGTTGATGTTGAGTATATGTTATTTATCAAATGACTGCAACTTATCTCTAAGGTCCCTTTTTAAAAGGGCGAACATGTTTGGTGTCATCAGAGGAGCACTGTTGTTGTTCATTTGGAAATTTGTGCTAGAATAAAATGTATTCCTAAATTTTTTGAAAAATATAACATATACCTGTTTATCATTCTGCAAAATTTATATATATCTTTAAAAAAAGAACCACATCTTATTTGTCTATAACCATTTGTATTGCAACGTTTTTAAAGACATGTTTTGTTGACACATTTGCTAGTTTTCAGCTGTGTCATTGTAAAGATAAATGTTTTTAAAGTGGTTCTAAAGTCCAAAGGTACATTTTTTACCTTAATACATTACGTGTATTGAGGTGAAAAACCTTCAACTTACTGTTTGTCCCCCAACCTAAATACTTACCTGAGTCCTCTCTAGATCCAGCGCTATACCTGTCTGCAGCAACACTGGTCTCTCTCCCTGCTTTTACAGGACAGATTGATAGAACCAGGAGCCATTGGCTACTGCTGTCGATCAGATCCAGTGAGAAGGGAGTTGGGGTGGGACCAAGCCAGGCTGTTTGTCTATAGATGCATACAAGAAAAAAGGGGGGGGGGGTGCTGCGCTAACCAGAGAGTCTCTAAAATGGTTAATTACTAATGGCTTAGTGATGTGGAACAAGAGGCATCAGCGAAATGGAATAAATATTCGTGTAGAAATCGCATAAAACTAGAGTGTTAAAAACGCATGAGTTGGTGTAATAACTAAAAATCTTGTGGAATAAGAAAAGAGTGATTTAAATATATGTTGGTCCAAAGGAGTGATAAACATAGATATGAACAATAAAATTATGTCTAAAATCATCCGATCAAATAAATAAGTATTATCAACCAAATATGTCAAAGTGCTGGTGCTCTAGTGCCTTGATTACAATAATGCAGACTGATATATATCATAAAGTGCATGAATGAATAAATAATAATGAAATAATAAATAAGTAAATCAGGTGAGGAAAAAAGAAATAATCGCCAAATCCTGGTGCGGTGTGGATGATCGAATAAATATAATGATCCAATCCGATTGCTAGTGTCCAAAATTAATATAGTGTCCAAAGATAATATCCTATTAGTGAAACCAAGAAATACGTGCAAAACAAAAACAAATCTCATCAATGGCGCACAAAAAAAGTGCTCAAACACAGCAATGGATGACAGTGAGGTGATGGTATGCAAAAAAACACTCTGTGTCCTCTTCGTGACGCATGCGCTAGTGTAGGTAATGGCCCCTTACCTAGCGGTGCTAGGTCAACCGCATATAAGTTGTTTAATCATAGGATCCTGGGTCTCTACTGCGTCTTTGTATCCACGCTTGCCGACTCTGCGGGATCATATCGGTAGCTGGGTGTGTATGGCTATGGTCCTAGCTGGGGTCCTGGGACAGTGCGGCTCCTAGCTCCTCCTCCACATCTCAGATGTATATAAAATATAGGACAAGGTACCCAAATAGTGAAGTATGTTTTCATAGGGGTCACTTTATTTATGTACACATATAGACAGAGTACTCACATTAAGCAGTTTGTTATCACAGCCTTTATCCTACGAGCAGCGAGCTCGTAATGCTTACAGCAGAGAAAACAAGCCTATTCCGTCCCTAGGGAACTGCTTAATGTGAGTACTCTGTCTATATGTGTACATAAATAAAGTGACCCCTATGAAAACATACTTCACTATTTGGGTACCTTGTCCTATATTTTATATACATCTGAGATGTGGAGGAGGAGCTAGGAGCCGCACTGTCCCAGGACCCCAGCTAGGACCATAGCCATACACACCCAGCTACCGATATGATCCTGCAGAGTCGGCAAGCGTGGATACAAAGACGCAGTAGAGACCCAGGATCCTATGATTAAACAACTTATATGCGGTTGACCTAGCACCGCTAGGTAAGGGGCCATTACCTACACTAGCGCATGCCGCACGAAGAGGACACAGAGTGTTTTTTTGCATACCATCACCTCACTGTCATCCATTGCTGTGTTTGAGCACTTTTTTTGTGCACCATTGATGAGATTTGTTTTTGTTTTGCACGTATTTGTTGGTTTCACTAATAGGATATTATCTTTGGACACTATATTAATTTTGGACACTAGCAATCGGATTGGATCATTATATTTATTTATTTATTCGATCATCCACACCGCACCAGGATTTGGCGATTATTTCTTTTTTCCTCACCTGATTTACTTATTTATTATTTCATTATTATTTATTCATTCATGCACTTTATGATATATATCAGTCTGCATTATTGTAATCAAGGCACTAGAGAACCAGCACTTTGACATATTTGGTTGATAATACTTATTTATTTGATCGGATGATTTTAGACATAATTTTATTGTTCATATCTATGTTTATCACTCCTTTGGACCAAGATATATTTAAATCACTCTTTTCTTATTCCACAAGATTTTTAGTTATTACACCAACTCATGCGTTTTTAACACTCTAGTTTTATGCGATTTCTACACGAATATTTATTCCATTTCGCTGATGCCTCTTGTTCCACATCACTAAGCCATTAATAATAATAGTAATAATAGTAATTAACCATTTTAGAGACTCTCTGGTTAGCGCAGCACCCCCCCCCCCTTTTTTCTTGGTTCATTTGTTTCGGGCTTATGTCTGGGCTCTTGTCTTGGTGCATGCAGCTGTCCAGTTGCATATGTTCCATGCAGTCTCCGAATTTTGTTTGAATTTTGTTCGGTTGTTTCACTTCTTCTTTCCAATTTGGTAGCGCAGGAATAGCTCCCACTTTCATTATAGATGCATACAGCCCGGCTCAGGAGCACACCGGCACATGTGCCCCATAGCACGCGGCGTGCGATGGGTGCACAGGGAGAAGAGGAAGAATGGGCAGTGCCAGCAGGGGAGCCCAGAAGAGGAGATTCAGGGCTGCTCTGTGACCCCATTGCATCCCTGGTCATATCGGCCATGCTAGGAAGTTACCCACATCCCTTGGCATTAATCTGACAGCAAGGGCCAAACCAGAGATGCAGATGGGAGTTCTAATCATTTAAAACTGACCACGGCATACAAATAGCTACTATAACTGTTTGAATGTTATCTTTGCATCACAATTCTTGGCATCCTTTGATCTACCTGTGTATGTGGTGTCCTACTAGCAGTTTGGATGGCTTTGTTGTGTCACTTATTACCGCCTGACCATGGATGGACTGTCAGATACCTATGCCTATACATTCATGTGACTCTAGTCGGCTCTCATTACTCACAGCGCTGTTAGGGTATCTAGTGGCTTACCTAACGAGACATTCATCAGGGATTCATTGGTATTTGGGTATGCATTGTATTCGCCCATTGAGGTTTTAAAGTGCAGTGCCACACATAGCATGGTCCCTGGGAGCTATCCGGTATTGTGGCCCATATGGGGTGATGTCCTCTTAGTGTGCAGGTGCTTTTGGCAGGGTCCATCAGCAAGGGATCTCTTTAGGATTTATTGTCCCAGCTCCAGGTGGGAGGGCCGCATTGTTTGTATGGGTGAAGAAATTGAGGGATTTGGGTACAGAGGTTTTCACTGTGGGGTAAGTTTGGTGGGGACTGGGGAGTATTTTTAGAGGGGAGGAACACAGGAGTTTCAGATGCTGTTTTACAAATTTTGCATATGCTCTATAAATTATAAGGAGTTAGCTATTGGGTGCCTATATGCTTCTTTTTGTTTTTGGGCAGCACTCCTTAATTAATCGGTTATCTGGTTGGGCTCCCATTACCATGTATTTTTGTTTACTGCTCTCTGCAATATTCTTGCACAGAGCAAGTAAGTATAACATCTTTTTTTAATTTTAGGTAAAAAAAGGGAACCTTTAATATTACTTTAAGCTGCATGTCAACATTAAAAAAAAGTAAAGATTGTAAAACACTTTCAAAGTCACAAGGAAATGTGGTCTTAGGCACCATAATCTCATTATAAAACTTTAGAAGCCTGAAACTGGATCAGCAGGCATGTGATCCAACCTGTTACACCACCAAATATTTTAAGAAGCGAGCCACAGGGAGCAGATATCACAGAAGAGTCTTGGTGACGATGGCTGGCTCTGTGCCTTCCACACCTCTTCTGCTCTATTTAGGTATATCTTACCTAAATCAGCATAGTGAGAATAGTAGCTGTTACAGACCCAACCAGGACAGGGGCTTTTGGAGAGGATGGCAGGGTGGCCTCTTGCCTTCTGACTGAGGGGCCCCCTTGCTTTTACGGGAACACTACTGTTTGAGGGGTGTGTGCCTGGAGGACCCTTGGAGTGGTCTTGCTTCAGATTTGGATTGTCTCCCCAAAACACACAGACTCTGGGAATCTGGAGAGGTGATTAATATTGTGACCAATGTACCTTGTTATCGAACCATTGTGGGATGTTTATTCTTACGATAATGTGCAATGTACTTTGTATCCAGGGTTGTGGGCGTCGGGCTGTCTGCGTGGCTAATTGTTAATTACTTCATGTTAATTAGATCACTGTCAGCTATTAGTTGCTAGATGTGAATTAGCACTATGTGTATGTTGGCTGTTCCTTAACCATGTTAATTATATTCCCGTTTACAATCTGTATAGTTAGGGTAATGTGATCAGGCTCAACCTGAAATTGTCTACTATATAGACTATATATAGGCTCTGTGCCTTCCACACCTCTTCTGCTCTATTTAGGTATATCTTACCTAAATCAGCATAGTGAGAATAGTAGCTGTTACAGACCCAACCAGGACAGGGGCTTTTGGAGAGGATGGCAGGGTGGCCTCTTGCCTTCTGACTGAGGGGCCCCCTTGCTTTTACGGGAACACTACTGTTTGAGGGGTGTGTGCCTGGAGGACCCTTGGAGTGGTCTTGCTTCAGATTTGGATTGTCTCCCCAAAACACACAGACTCTGGGAATCTGGAGAGGTGATTAATATTGTGACCAATGTACCTTGTTATCGAACCATTGTGGGATGTTTATTCTTACGATAATGTGCAATGTACTTTGTATCCAGGGTTGTGGGCGTCGGGCTGTCTGCGTGGCTAATTGTTAATTACTTCATGTTAATTAGATCACTGTCAGCTATTAGTTGCTAGATGTGAATTAGCACTATGTGTATGTTGGCTGTTCCTTAACCATGTTAATTATATTCCCGTTTACAATCTGTATAGTTAGGGTAATGTGATCAGGCTCAACCTGAAATTGTCTACTATATAAACTATGTGTGAATTTTAAAGAGTTCCAGTTTACATCTAAGCTAGTGTTGCCTAGTCTTGGGTGCTCAGCTATAATATCCGGTTCCTGGGTCCAGACTGGAGGAAGCTGTATACCGATGGAAGCACCCAAACTGGGCACTGGATGGTTCCGTCACAGTAGCAGTGTTGGATGAAGTGGTACCCTCTGCCATGTTGATTCTGGTCTTGGCTGTAGTGAGGTGGGTACGAATATTATTGAGATTTTCTCTGATAAACTCAACATTTATCTAAAGCTGGTCTATCTTACTATTTAAGGACTATTTGTAGAATGTGATGGTCTGCATAAATAGTTTTTAAAATAGGCTGATCAGAGGTAATTCTATTCCACTGTTTAGGTCATTATTTTAAGATGGCAGCAGTGCCATTTCTGCCACTTTCTCCTAGGAGAAGACATCACTGTCTGTGTGCTGCAAAGAAGTATGTTTGCCTCTAGTTGTTCCACAGAAGATTCAGATAAGAGGATATGGAGGTTTTGTTAACCAGCTGCACAAACAATGCAACAGAGGATAAAAATTTGAGCTTTGAGTTCCACATTGAGATACTTGCTCAATGTCCGCAAAGTCTGCAAGTACTAATTTTTCCTCCAACAAAGAGGGACCTGCAAGTTCCCACTGTGGGAAAAAAACACAATAAGTGTAGCGCTAGTGAAATAAACGTCCAATATGAAAAAAATGTATTAAATTAATACTTCCAAAGGTAAACCAAAAAAAAGGCATCCATATGTATTTAAGTAAGGAGTCTTTCAAGAAACTGAACACTTCAAGAAGACATCTGAGATGAAAATAAACACAACACCACCTGAATATGAAGAGGCTTACCAGATGGGATGGACCCAAAGGGCATACGCCGAGTTGGGTCAGATAAGGCTTAGGTGGTGAGTGACTCTGGACGACCTGGAGAGATGATACTTGTGGACAGACCGGATTGATGCTGTATCCTTCTGAAAGGTGGATGCCAAAACAAGGGGGACGATGTAGATGGAACAAGCCAGGCGGTATCGTATCCCTCAGAATCGTGTTAAAAAAGCCAAACGATGGTGTGGACAAATGGGAAAAGGAAGGAATGGCCACATAGTGTGAATCCGTAAAAAATATATAATTTATTAAAATAAAGAGATTTACACTCACATGTAAATCCAAATAAAACAGCGCTGAAAGAAGAAGTGGCGACAGTGGGGTCCACTGCTAGGTCATTATTTTAAGATGGCAGCAGTGCCATTTCTGCCACTTTCTCCTAGGAGAAGACGTCACTGCCTGTGTGCTGCAAAGAAGTATGTTTGACTCTAGTTGTTCCACAGAAGATTCAGATAAGAGGATATGGAGGTGTTGTTAACCAGCTGCACAAACAATGCAACAGAGGATAAAAATTTGAGATTTGAGTTCCACATTGAGATACTTGCTCAATGTCCGCGAAGTCTGCAAGTACTAATTTTTCCTCCAACAAAGAGGGACCTGCAAGTTCCCACTGTGGGGCCAACATTTTCTCCCCAGCTTCTTTTTGGTACTAGTTCCCAGGCCCAGACTGGCCATAGGGCACACCGGGCTCAACCTCGGGGCCGCAATCCGATGCCTGTTGATGACTGGGACGCACAGCGGGAGGTAAGCGGTGACCGCGGCCTGGAGAGGGTTAACACAAGCTGCGGTCACCACTCACCTCCCGAATATGCGGCCATGCCTGTGTCTCCTCTTCTGCCCTGCCAATGATGTCATCTATCAGCAGGGGCAGGAGGAGCCAGAGATCTATACACTGAACAGCCCGGGCAGCAGGTTGGATCCAATTAAAATACTGATCGCTGTCCACTGCCGGTGATAGCTAGGCAACGGGGGACGCTGCCAGGGCTGGGGACGCCGATGTCATGGAAATGTATGATGTCAGTAGACCCCGCCCACCTAGGCAGATTACGTCCAGATTACGTCCATTCGAAAAACCAAGGGGAGTGAAGGAGACAGTAAATGTGAGAAGTGAAGCCATCAGATCGGGAGTGCATAAAAGGAAAGACATAGAAGGTAAACAAGAAAAGGCAGAACAAGGAGTAATAGAGGACACGGGTGCCCCTGATGACGTTCGATTGGACGAAACGCCACTTTGGGAGGAGTTCTGACATCACGACACTGTCACATGTCGACTGCGGCCATCTTTGTGGTTGGAAACAAATGCTGCTTATACAGACTGCTGTTTTTTACATGCTCGTTTTTATCTGATGAAATGTGAGTACCCTGGATTTTTCTTTGAATAAATATGACCCTGCTTTTATAATACTACACCATGAGGAGTTCCTTCTTTTATATTTTATGCATGCATCTCTGATTCTTTGGTGGAACTACAAGACCCAGCCATCTGTGATCTCCATTAATGATTTTGTGGTTCTGTGGATTTATCATGCCTGTTTGACCACCTGTGATTAAGTCGTCCATTCTTATTGGTAAGAGGCCTGGTGTGTTGATGTTCGGTGGAGGATAAGTCCGTATTCACCTAATTCGTATTTCTGTCTACACTGTGGGTGATTTCAGCGTTTTCTCCTGAACAAGGACTTTGTTTCAAACACTATGGACTTTTTATTTGTAAAACTAAAACAAATAACTTTTTTAAAATATGGGAATAATAATTCCACTGGTTTTATTTCCCTTTACCTTAATTTAACTGATCCATTATAAATAGTATAAAGGTCTGTATAAGAAGCGTTTTAAAATATGTGATTCATGTGTACTACATATAAGTAGGATAAACCTAATAACACTGAAACTTCCATTTCCAAATTTCAGCATGCACATATAATGTATTAACCACACACACACAAAAAAAAACACTATAATGTATCGAGTAGAATTTTAAAAAATACCCTTTTGTACAAACATAGAGAATAATATCCATGCATCATTTAAATCCATGTTATCATGTACTGTATATCTTCAGGTAACAATCAACCACCAGTCTTTGTAATTTTAGGTAAAATTGTTTAGTGCTAGCCCTATTTTGTGCATACGATGGGCCAGTGTTTTTGACAGTACATAAACACTGCTTTTTCAGTACCCAAAAATGGTAGTATATGCTGGCCTTAATACAATCCCTCTGGTGGTAGATAGGGTTGTTTGAAATATCTGTAATAAAGCATTTTCATAGATTCCACATTTGTCACAAATGTCACAATCCTTACAATACAGACCCCATTATGAAAAATTGGAGACACCGAACTGGGCACATCCACACACTGCTAAACATTTGTTTTTGGGGAGGTGGTCTAACAATATCCTGTAACATGTATCTAACGTATGAATTTAATGTTTAGCAGATATCTGTTTTATTGTGATTTTAGTACCAATAAGGTTCCATAAAGGTTCCTTTTGTATATTCACTTTTTAGTGCAGTGATGGGGGATGATGGTACTCCTTAACATTGACATTTCCATTTATAACTATTAAGTAACATACTCCCAAAATGAGTCTTCAGAGACAGAGCAAGTGCTGTTACAATGTGAGTGGCTTTGTACCTGAAAAGTGCTCACAGCTAACAGCCAACCAGCATGAAGTTTGCACTGTAAAAGCCAGACTGAGGACGGTCATGCTGGATGGCTGCGATTGAAGAGGCAAGCACTAGTAGTAATTTAGAGAAAAGTTTTGATTAAAGATCAAAAAACAAGTGTATCAGGGCTCCGCCTCACTTCCTCTGCATAACTAGAAGAAGTACCTTTGAGACCTACATTGGCTACCTGCAGGTTCTCCATTAACCCCTGCTTAGCAAAAACACATTAAAAGAGCAGGAAATTAGTGGAGAACCCTAGGAGTATACGGACAATGAAATGTTGTCTGGAGAGGGTCACAAATTCATAAGAATATCACAGGTATGAATAAAAATAGATATCAAAAGAGTAAAAATGGATAATAAATAAATAGAAATATTTTTTACATAATAAATACAAAAACATGTACAGTATGAGCATGTATACCCCTCACATTTTTGTAAATATTTTAAATTTTTAATATAAATATTTTATTATATCTTTTCATGTAACAACACTGAAGAAATTACACTTTGCTACAATATAAAGTAGTGGGTGTACAGCTTGTATAACAGTGTAAATTTGCTCTCCCCTCAAAAAAACTCAACACACAGCCATTAATGTCTAATTGATGGCAACAAAAGTGAGTACACCCCTAAGTGAAAGAGTCCAAATTGGGCCCAATTAGCCATTTTTCCTGGTGTCATGTGACTCGTTAGTGTTACAAGGTCTCAGGTGTGAATGGGGAGCAGGTGTGTTAAATTTGGTGTTATCACTCTCATTCTTTCATACTGGTCACTGGAAGTTCAACATGGCACCTCATGGTAAAGAACTCTCTGAGGATCTGAAAAAAAAGAATTGTTTCTCTACATAAAGATGGCCTAGGCCAATGATGGTGAACCTTGGCACCCCAGATGATTTGGAACTGTGCAGTGTAGTTGAGCATCATGGGAAATGTAGCTCCAAAACATCTGGGGTGCCAAGGTTCGTCATCACTGGCCTAGGCTATAAGAAAATTGCCAAGACCCTGAAACTGAGCTGCAGCATGATGGCCAAGACCATACAGCAGTTTAACAGGACAGGTTCCAATCACAACAGGCCTCACCATGGTTTGACAAAGAAGTTGCGTGTACATGCTCAGCTTCATATCCAGAGGTTGTCTTTGGGAAATAGACATATGAGTGCTGCCAGCATTGCTGCAGAGGTTGACAGGGTGGAAGGTCAGCCTGTCAGTGCTCAGACCATAAGCTGCCCAGTGCATCTAATTGATCTGCATGGCTGTCGCCCCAGAAGGAAGCCTCTTCTAAAGATGATGCACAAGAAAGCCCACAAACAGTTTTCTGAAGACAAGCAGACTAAGGACATGGATTACTGGAACCATGTCCTGTGGTCTGATGAGACCAAGGTAAACTTATTCGGTTCAGATGGTGTCAAGCGTGTGTGGCAGCAACCAGGTGAGGAGTACAAAGACAAGTGTGTCTTGCCTACAGTCGAGCATGGTGGTGGGAGTTTCATGGTCTGGGGCTACATGAGTGTTGCCGACACTGGGGAGCTACAGTTCATTAAGGGAACAATGAATGCCTACATGTACTGTGACATACTGAAGCAGAGCATTATCCCCTCCCTTTGGAGACAGGACCACAGGGCAGTATTCCAACATAACGACCCCAAACACACCTTCAAGATGACCACTTCCTTGCTAAAGAAGCTGAGGGCAAAGGTGATGGACTGGCCAACCATGTCTTCATTGAGCATCTGTGGGGCATCCTCAAACGGAAGGAGGCAAGGAGCACAAGGTCTCTAACATTCACCAGCTCCGTGATGTCATCATGGAGGAGTAGAAGAGGACTCCAGTGGCAACCTGTGAAGCTCTGGTGAACTCCATGCTGTCAGGGTTGGGCTCAGCCCTTCCTTTCCATAGCAGGCCACTCAGCTGTTGGTTAATTGTCAGCTCCAATCTTTTCCACAGTGACTCACCTGATGATGATATCCAGCTTGTCAGTCCTGCTGGTTACTTAAGCTGTTCTGTTCAGTTCCTCCCTGCCTTCGCCTTGGTCAAAAAATCCAGAGACTCTCTCCTGTGTGCCTGTTTAAGACTTGCTTGGCTGACATCCCTTCTGGTTCCTGATCATGCTTGCTGTTCCACTACGCTGATTCTCTGGTTTCCTGATTTCCTGGCCTGTCCTGAAGTACGCTGATCTCTGTCTCCCTAACATCCTGGCTTGTCTGACTATCCATTCCGGTTGCCAAACTCTGGCTATGATTTGACCACCTTGCTCTGTTTACCTTTTACTATTATTATTACTAAACAAGTGTGATTTTAACTGCACTTCTCTCTTTGTCTGATTCATGGTTTCTGACACATGACCCAGAGGGTTAAGGCAGTGCTAGAAAATAATGGTGGCCACACAATATTGAGACTTTGAACATTTTCACTTAGGGGTGTACTCACTTTTGTTGCCAGCGGTTTAGACATTAATGGCTGTGTGTGTTGAGTTTTTTGAGGGGACAGCAAATTTACACTGTTATACAAGCTGTACACTCACTACTTTACATTGTAGCAAAGTGTAATTTCTTCAGTGTTGTCACATGAAAAGATATAATAAAATATTTACAAAAATGTGAGGGGTATACTCACTTTTGTGAGAACTATCTATAATTATAAGAACTATAAAACAAAAATATAATGTATAGCCATATGCAATAGACAAAAATAGGATCCCTTTGGGTGGACTTTTAAGGCACTAAATTCATAACAAAGATAATAATAAAATGTGGTATTTATTGAATAAACATTAAAAACATATAGAATGTGCAACTCTGTCTAAAAATTACACCATCAAAGATAATGTGATCCCCCTTCACACTACGTATTTCGGAGGATAAACATCTCCTTCTTCAGGTGTGTATCTTAGAAATTGATCACATGTCTATAACATAAAATGTAAAAAATCAATCACAGAACAATGATAATACATTGTCACAATATATATACATCTTTCTAATAGGGATGAGCCAGCAGAACATGCGAACAGGCAAAAAATTTGGCAGAACACACGAACACCGTTAAAGTCTATGGGACACGAACATGAATAATCAAAAGTGCTAATTTTAAAGGCTTATATGCATGTTATTGTCATAAAGTGTTTGGGGACCCGGGTCCTGCCCTAGGGGACATGTATCAATGCAAATTTTTTTTTTTTAAACTGCCGTTTTTTTGGGAGCAGTGAATTTTTTTTTTTAATGCTTAAAGTGAAACAATAATAATGAAATATTCCTTTAAATATTGTGCCTGGGGCGGGGGGGTGTCTATAGTATGCCTGCAAAGTGGTACGTTTTTCCCATGTTTAGAACAGTAGCACAGCAAAATGACATTTCTAAAGGAAAAATTGTCATTTAACCACTTCAGCCCCGGAAGAATTTCCCCTCTTCCTGACCAGAGAGCTTTTTGCGATTCGGCACTGCGTTGTTTTAAGTGACAATTGCGTGGTCGTGCGATGTTGTACCCAAACAAAATTTATGTCCTTTTTTTCCCACAAATAGAGTTAGAAATTAGAAATTCTTTTGGTGGTATTTGATTGCCTCTACGGTTTTTATTTTTTGCGCTATAAACAAAAAAAGAGCGTCAATTTGGAAAAAAACGCATTATTTTTTACTTTTTGCTATAATAAATATCCCCAAAAATATATAAAAAAGATTTTTTTTCCCTCAGTTTAGGCCAATATGTATTCTTCTACATATTTTTGGTAAAAAAAATTTACAATAAGCGTATATTGATTGGTTTGCGCCAAAAGTTATAGCGTCTACAAAATAGGGGATAGACTTATAGCATTTTTATTATTATTTTTTTTTACTAGTCATGGCAACGATCTGTGATTTTTTTTTTTATCGTGACTGCGACATTATGGTGGACACATCGGAAAATTTTGACACATTTTTGGAACCACTGGCATTAATACAGTGATCAGTGTGATTAAAGATGCATTTATAGGGGGCGGAGCTAGCCAGAGACCAAGATGGACGCTCAGTAGCAGAGCTCCGGCACCAGCGGGAAAACAGTGGCTGATAACTGCCCAACTGGGCCATCTAATCTGCCCTAACCAAGGCGATCCAGCTTCTGATCACCCGGGGAGAAAAGCACAGAAATGCCACGGAGGAAGAAGGACGAAAACCGGCCTAAACGCCTGACGGAGTTCTATCCCCTCGAGCTCCGGAAAAATGGCGCCGGCTCCTCATCCACGCCAGCAGCTGCAGCCCAGGCTCGTAACTCACGACAGGGGAGAACACAAAAAAGAGGCAGCCCTCCTAAGGAATCACAATCCCCACCATCCACACCATCAATAGGGAGCCCAGAAAACGCACGATTCAAGGCGGATGCCGCGGATGCCGCGGATGCCAGCAATGAGGTAAGCATAGGCGTGCATGCGCATTAGTGTTATCGCTCTGTGTAGCAGCAGGAACATGGTAAAGATCTCCCTCTTACCTGCTCTGCCATAAGAAAAGTGTTTATGCTCTTCTCTTTCACTGTGCCGGCAGGGAGATCAATGTCCCGGGGTCATATATATGTAGGCACATACACATGCATGTGTGTTTGAGCTTAAGGGTGCACACCCTAATACAATAGGCTGCGCACGCCTATGGAGGTGAGCTATCTCCCAAACTCAGGGGATGACACCAGGGAGTTACCAGACTCCATAGACGCTTTCCCCACTAATGGCCAACCTGTCATAGATACAATGCTGAAGGAGATGTTTGATTGAGGGGCTCACTTCATTCAGATATGATTTAATATATGCACAAGTTTAGCACTGAACTCCAGTCTGTATCAGACAAAGTGTCTCATGTGGAACACAAGATGGGGGAGTTTGCCACCACAATTAATGACCTGGTTGATGCCAATGAAGATAGAGAGGACGACATAGAAGGCATAAAAGCCAAAATGGCAGATATTGAGGATAGATCCAGGAAGAACAATGTAGAGATAAGGGTGTCCCGAAATCTGTCAAACAACATGACCCGAGGAACTATGTGTCCCAGCTCTTCTCCACAATTTTACCTAATTTGTCAGCACTAGATTTCACAGTGGACGGGATTCACAGACTACCTAAACCCTCCTTTCTATCGGATAATGTGCCTCGAGATGTCATCCTGAGATTACATTTCTAACAATATGCTGACTTATCCCAGTATACCTTACAAAAGCGCAGAAACTTGAACACAATCACAAAAACCTTTAGAAATCATAAGCTCGGTTACAAATGGGGTTTCCCAACTAAATTGATCGTCACAAGGGAGGATAAAGAATACGTGATAGACTCTGTCACAAAAGGAATGGCGATACTAAATACATGGGGGATAATTCCAGAACCCCAAACACACCCACATCAGGGGAATTCCACTACAAGATCTGAGCCTGAATGGCGCACTGTCGATCGCAAAAATGCTCGAACTCACAATTGACCCTACAGTGGGCATGAATTTTAACACCTAACCCGCTGGGGAGGGAAACACCTCCGATCTGAATAGGTCAAAGGACTTCCTATCCCCAAGTTACAACATGAGTGGCTATCAGTCACACCCAACCTTTTTTTTTTGTCAGTTGGCGTTCAGCCACAGTTATGTTGACTTTATATTCTTGCGTAATTTCTTTTTTTGCCTTCTCTATATTCTTGCGTAATTTCTTTTTTTGCCTTCTCAGTCAGTAATACCACTTCAATTCCAGAGAAATCAGAAGCGACATACAAACCAAGCCCAGATCTTCTGAGACCTTTTGAAGATACATCTCCACCTGGCCCGCTTGGAGGGACTTCATCAACTGTAAGTGTTTTAAACTGCCACCTTTTACACATGGCGGTGAAATTCTTAACCATTAATTCTAAGGTAATCAACCACCCAGCTAAGCGCAGGTCTTTATGGAAAGAAGCATTACAACGGAACTGTGACATCCTATGTACCCAAGAGACACATTTTCAATCCACAGCACCGCCAAAATGCACCCACCCAAAATTCCCATTTATATACTACGCCAACACGAAAACAAAGGCAAAGGGAGTGATGATTGCAATCAGGGACACAATTGCCTTTCAAATCCATAAAAGCATCATAGACCCTCAGGGTCGCTCCATTATACTTGTGTGTGACATCAACTCTGCTACGTTCACGGTGGTAAACTTATACGCACCCAATGTCAGACAAACCAAGTTTTTTCATAAACTAATGAAGAAGATACGCCTAAACCAACAAGGCACATTATTAGAAAAAGAGGGGCAAGTGGGACTTTAAATGAAGCATGTCAATTGAAAGTATAATAATGAATACATGCGAGTAGGTAAAATGATTGGATTTAATTTATAGTCAAGTCCATGATTTTGATGCATACAGTACCAATAAAGTAGTATAAATACAGACATAATCGCATGAATTGATATATAAGCATATTTAGCAGTAACAATCAAGGAAACTCAGTAGTGTAAACAAATCAATGGACATACATATATGCAATTCATAACAGAAATACATGAATTAAAATCGCCAATCAAAATCACAAAATCGCATGAAATGAGAAAACTCGATAAAAAATTGATAAATGTCAGGGATATGATTTAGGCTTGATAGGGCATCCTTAGTTTGCGAACCCGACGCGTTTCTTGGCTTCTTGCCAGTCATCAGGGGTGGGATGCATAATTTAACTGAGAAAAACAAAGGAATATCATAAATATTGATACATGTGGAACCTCCGGCCAATAGAGAAGATTGTATCAGAAATGTCCAAATTGTCTACTTTGAATGGAGAAGCTACTTACAAAATAGCCCAAAAGTCAAGAAGAGTCACCAGCAATGGGATCTGTTAGGGTGTGAGATATAACCGTCTCAACCGGGGTTGAGGCAGGGCACCGACCATCCTTCCAAAGTGATTGGAGGGTGGGCCAGGAGAGACCACAGCCGACTGATTCCTGAGCCCTCAATATACTGGTCAATGAGTTGTAAATGGGAAAATCTGCAGAAAATTGAAAAAAATGGGATGTGTCAAAGAAAGTAAAACTGGAGTAGAAAGTGTTGGATGAATGGAATGACTGAAAGAAATGTGTGCTTGGTGCATATGAAAAAAGTAAATGTGTGAAAAATAAGATAATAAGGGGAAATGAAAATAAAAATAAAATGGATGCATGAAAATGCACGTGAAAAAAGATAAGTGAAGAGACCCATAGGAAATGTGTGAAGATAGAGGATGTCCTGCACTGGGTAAATAGGTGAGAGGATGGGAATGTGTGTACTGTAAGCAGAAAAAAAGATGTAAAAAATATATATTAATTACCCATGTGTTGAATAGTGGCTGCTTAACAGAGCGGCCCCTTCCTAGTGAAGCACAGTGAGGGAGTGAACCGTCAGTCTGTCGGTCCCAGCTGATATACTCTGGCCCTGGGCGGGTCCCGGCCAGCGTCATGCATGACGTCATTGGTAGCTGAGAGACGAGAGAGCAATCACAGCTGAGAGTAACTCAGTGGATGTCTGCTCATCACAGCTGTAGGCGTCAGATGGAGAAAAAACAAAACCCGGCTCACACCTTGTGGCGTCAATTGATGCCACTTGGGGGGCCATTTTGTGCATGGCGCCGATGCGTTGAGATCGGGCCCCAACCGCCCCGAAATGCATGAGGGGAGGTGGGGAGGGAGCTGAGCGCATCGCAACCCCGGACAAAGAGACTGCAAAATATCAAAACACTCCAGCCTATGTGCTGGATTTAAATCAATAAGTGGATTCCAGGGAATAAAGACCCTGGAATTGGTACAAAATAGTTCTCAATAAACTCAAGGGAACACATGTAAAAATATGTTATATAGTCAGACTGTTACTGTGTTGGAAAATTGGTAACGGATTTAGGATAAAGATACAAAAAAATATATTTGAACTAACGATAACAAAAATTAATGATGGTGCGATTTGGTCACCGAGGGAGCGGGTGTCTTCCACCCAAATATAAATATAAACAAAAGAAAGTGACCAGTCGCATAACTAAATATCAATGGCATGCTTCCATCCCGGGTTCATATATAAAAGAAAAAGAGGGGCAAGTGGGACTTTAAATGAAGCATGTCAATTGAAAGTATAATAATGAATACATGTGAGTAGGTAAAATGATTGGATTTAATTTATAGTCAAGTCCATGATTTTGATGCATACAGTACCAATAAAGTAGTATAAATACAGACATAATCGCATGAATTGATATATAAGCATATTTAGCAGTAACAATCAAGGAAACTCAGTAGTGTAAACAAATCAATGGACATACATATATGCAATTCATAACAGAAATACATGAATTAAAATCGCCAATCAAAATCACAAAATCGCATGAAATGAGAAAACTCGATAAAAAATTGATAAATGTCAGGGATATGATTTAGGCTTGATAGGGCATCCTTAGTTTGCGAACCCGACGCGTTTCTTGGCTTCTTGCCAGTCATCAGGGGTGGGATGCATAATTTAACTGAGAAAAACAAAGGAATATCATAAATATTGATACATGTGGAACCTCCGGCCAATAGAGAAGATTGTATCAGAAATGTCCAAATTGTCTACTTTGAATGGAGAAGCTACTTACAAAATAGCCCAAAAGTCAAGAAGAGTCACCAGCAATGGGATCTGTTAGGGTGTGAGATATAACCATCTCAACCGGGGTTGAGGCAGGGCACCGACCATCCTTCAGAAAATTGAAAAAAATGGGATGTGTCAAAGAAAGTAAAACTGGAGTAGAAATTGTCATCCAACACTTTCTACTCCAGTTTTACTTTCTTTGACACATCCCATTTTTTTCAATTTTCTGCAGATTTTCCCATTTACAACTCATTGACCAGTATATTGAGGGCTCAGGAATCAGTCGGCTGTGGTCTCTCCTGGCCCACCCTCCAATCACTTTGGAAGGATGGTCGGTGCCCTGCCTCAACCCCGGTTGAGACGGTTATATCTCACACCCTAACAGATCCCATTGCTGGTGACTCTTCTTGACTTTTGGGCTATTTTGTAAGTAGCTTCTCCATTCAAAGTAGACAATTTGGACATTTCTGATACAATCTTCTCTATTGGCCGGAGGTTCCACATGTATCAATATTTATGATATTCCTTTGTTTTTCTCAGTTAAATTATGCATCCCACCCCTGATGACTGGCAAGAAGCCAAAAAAAGCGTCGGGTTCGCAAACTAAGGATGCCCTATCAAGCCTAAATCATATCCCTGACATTTATCAATTTTTTATCGAGTTTTCTCATTTCATGCGATTTTGTGATTTTGATTGGCGATTTTAATTCATGTATTTCTGTTATGAATTGCATATATGTATGTCCATTGATTTGTTTACACTACTGAGTTTCCTTGATTGTTACTGCTAAATATGCTTATATATCAATTCATGCGATTATGTCTGTATTTATACTACTTTATTGGTACTGTATGCATCAAAATCATGCACTTGACTATAAATTAAATCCAATCATTTTACCTACTCACATGTATTCATTATTATACTTTCAATTGACATGCTTCATTTAAAGTCCCACTTGCCCCTCTTTTTCTTTTATATATGAACCCGGGATGGAAGCATGCCATTGATATTTAGTTATGCGACTGGTCACTTTCTTTTGTTTATATTTATATTTGGGTGGAAGACACCCGCTCCCTCGGTGACCAAATCGCACCATCATTAATTTTTGTTATCCTTAGTTCAAATATATTTTTTTGTATCTTTATCCTAAATCCATTACCAATTTTCCAACACAGTAACAGTCTGACTATATAACATATTTTTACATGTGTTCCCTTGAGTTTATTGAGAACTATTTTGTACCAATTCCAGGGTCTTTATTCCCTGGAATCCACTTATTGATTTAAATCCAGCACATAGGCTGGAGTGTTTTGATATTTTGCAGTCTCTTTGTCCGGGGTTGCGATGCGCTCAGCTCCCTCCCCACCTCCACTCATGCATTTCGGGGCGGTTGGGGCCCGATCTCAACGCATCGGCGCCATGCACAAAATGGCCCCCCAAGTGGCATCAATTGACGCCACAAGGTGTGAGCCGGGTTTGGTTTTTTCTCCATCTGACGCCTACAGCTGTGATGAGCAGACATCCACTGAGTTACTCTCAGCTGTGATTGCTCTCTCATCTCTCAGCTACCAATGACGTCATGCATGACGCTGGCCGGGACCCACCCAGGGCCAGAGTATATCAGCTGGGACCGACAGACTGACGGTTCACTCCCTCACTGTGCTTCGCTAGGAAGGGACCGCTCTGTTAAGCAGCCACTATTCAACACATGGGTAATTAATATATATTTTTTACATCTTTTTTTCTGCTTACAGTACACACATTCCCATCCTCTCACCTATTTACCCAGTGCAGGACATCCTCTATCTTCACACATTTCCTATGGGTCTCTTCACTTATCTTTTTTCACGTGCATTTTCATGCATCCATTTTATTTTTATTTTCATTTCCCCTTATTATCTTATTTTTCACACATTTACTTTTTTCATATGCACCAAGCACACATTTCTTTCAGTCATTCCATTCATCCAACACTTTCTACTCCAGTTTTACTTTCTTTGACACATCCCATTTTTTTCAATTTTCTGCAGATTTTCCCATTTACAACTCATTGACCAGTATATTGAGGGCTCAGGAATCAGTCGGCTGCGGTCTCTCCTGGCCCACCCTCCAATCACTTTGGAAGGATGGTCGTTGCCCTGCCTCAACCCCGGTTGAGACGGTTATATCTCACACCCTAACAGATCCCATTGCTGGTGACTCTTCTTGACTTTTGGGCTATTTTGTAAGTAGCTTCTCCATTCAAAGTAGACAATTTGGACATTTCTGATACAATCTTCTCTATTGGCCGGAGGTTCCACATGTATCAATATTTATGATATTCCTTTGTTTTTCTCAGTTAAATTATGCATCCCACCCCTGATGACTGGCAAGAAGCCAAGAAACGCGTCGGGTTCGCAAACTAAGGATGCCCTATCAAACCTAAATCATATCCCTGACATTTATCAATTTTTTATCGAGTTTTCTCATTTCATGCGATTTTGTGATTTTGATTGGCGATTTTAATTCATGTATTTCTGTTATGAATTGCATATATGTATGTCCATTGATTTGTTTACACTACTGAGTTTCCTTGATTGTTACTGCTAAATATGCTTATATATCAATTCATGCGATTATGTCTGTATTTATACTACTTTATTGGTACTGTATGCATCAAAATCATGGACTTGACTATAAATTAAATCCAATCATTTTACCTACTCGCATGTATTCATTATTATACTTTCAATTGACATGCTTCATTTAAAGTCCCACTTGCCCCTCTTTTTCTTTTATATATGAACCCGGGATGGAAGCATGCCATTGATATTTAGTTATGCGACTGGTCACTTTCTTTTGTTTACAACAAGGCACATTAGTAATTTGTGGGGACTTCAACATCACCCCTGACCCATCTCTAGACTCTACCTCTAATCCAAAATGCTCTCCGCCATCTCTTCTACCTTTACTCCGGAAATATAAACTATTTGATGCTTGGAGGTGCCTAAATGCAAATGAGAGAGACTATTCTTTTTTTTCAAACTGTCATGAAACATATAGCAGGATAGACCTCTTCTTGGTCGATAAACAGCTATTGTTCAAATGTAAATCTGCCAAAATTCATGGTGTTACGGATCATGCCCCAGTGGAGCTGTTGGTGGAGGGAATGTCCAATGATAAAAACACATACATGTGGAGAGCTAACCCTCACCTCTTCCAGCATGGTCCGACCAAGTTGTATGTTGAACAGTAGCTCAAAGAATTTTTCTCAATTAACCAAGACTAGGTCTTGAATTCATTTTTCCTATGGAATGCTCACAAAGCTTTCTCTAGAGGTATTTTAATACAAGGGGCGAGGGTCAGGAGAATGAGGCAGCAGCATACCGCAAAAATTATAAACCAAATTGATTTATTAGAAAAACAAAACATGAACAAAACATCTTCAACCCTAACTGACCAAATTACTCAGTTACGCACAGAGCTTAGATTACTGCTCCTGGAGGACTTTGAAAAGCCTCCAGGAAATTAAAACTGGCATACTACACATGTGGCAATAGAGCAGGAAAATTACTAGCCCAACAATTAAGAGGACACAGAAACAAAACACACATTCAACATATCATTCATCCAAAGACACAAATAAAGCATCAACAACCTCAAGACATAGCTGATGCCTTCAGTCACTATTATAGCTCTTTGTATAACCTTAAATATGACACTACCATTCCTCAACCAACTCCAGACACTATAAAAACATTTCTAAAAACAATTAATCTACCAAAACTGACTGCAGATCAACTTCATACACTAAACTCCCCAATCACGGAAACGGGCAAATCACTCTATGCCACTCAAGTCTCTAAGCCCGGACGGCTTTACTAGGGTATATTACAAAACCTTTATAGACATCTTAACACTGCATCTGGTGGATACATTTGGTTCTTCTGCTGCCTCTTCATCCCCCCCCCCCCCGAGATGCTAAAGGCAACTATTATTGCGTTACCCAAACCAGGTAAAGCTCCAGTCCCTCCGCAAAATTTTAGGCCTATATCTTTATTGAATAACGATGTCAAAATGTATGCAAAACTATTAGCTACTAGACTGATAGATATCTTACCTACCATAATAGATGTGGACTAGGGATGAGCCGAACACCCCCCGGTTCGGTTCGCACCAGAACCCGCGAACGGACCGAAAGTTCGCACGAACGTTAGAACCCCATTGACGTCTATGGGACTCGAACGTTCGAAATCAAAAGTGCTCATTTTAAAGGCTAATTTGCATGGTATTGTCCTAAAAAGGGTTTGGGGACCCGGGTCCTACCCCAGGGGACATGTATCAATGCAAAAAAAACTTTTAAAAACGGCCGTTTTTTCGGGAGCAGTGATTTTAATGATGCTTAAAGTAAAAAAAAAAAAGTGAAATATTCCTTTAAATATCGTACCTGGGGGGTGTCTATAGTATGCCTGTAAAGTGACGCGTGTTTCCCATGTTTAGAACAATCACTGCACCAAATGTCATTTTTAAAGGAAAAAATCTCATTTAAAACTGCTTGCGGGTTTAATGTCATGTCGGGTCATGGCAATATGGATGAAAATCAGTGAGACAAACGGCAAGGGTACCCCCCAGTCCATTACCAGGCCCTTTGGGTCTTGTATGGATATTAAGGGGAACCCCGCACCCAAATTAAAATAAGGAAAGGTGTGGGGCCACCAGGCCCTATATACTCTGAACAGCAGTATACAGGCGGTGCAAACAAGACAGGGACTGTAGGTTTGTTGTTAAGTAGAATCTGTTTGTAATTTTGAACATTTTTAACGTGTTTAGCTCCAGCCAAAAAATCTTTTCTAAGCTTTTTTGAAAACATAGGGAAGGGTTATCACCCCTGTGACATTTGTTTTGCTGTCTTTCCTCCTCTTCAGAAGATTTCACCTCACTTTTTTGTCCCAATGAAAAATGTTTTTTGAAAATTTGGGTTTTTTTGTGGAACAAGGATTTTTAAAGCATCAGTGGAAAGGAGAATTTTTTTTCCCATATTAACTCTTACAGGAGAGAATTTCCCTTCCTAGGGGTAGATTTCATCTCACTTCCTGTTGTCTCCTTCCGTTTGCAAGTAGGAGTCGTTTGTAAGTTAGATGTTTGAAAGTAGGGTCCTGCCCTATATACTCAGCAGAAATTTGGGCCTTAGGTGTTGCTGTGGCCACAACACTGTAAGCCCTCACAGGGCCCTGCTGTGAAATATTAGATCAAGAATTGTAATTACATGCCCCAGTTGAACAGGAGATGAAAAATTAAGTCTTAGGCACTGGTGCTGGTGCCACAACACTGCAACCCCTCACAGACACTCTAGTTGGAATGCAGGAACGAGCCCTGCTGCAAAGTATTACATCAAAAATTGTAATTACACGCCCCTGTTAAACAGGGGCTGAAAAATTGTGCCTTAGGCACTGGTGGTGGCGCCCAGAACCAAAAATGTTCTTACAAGCTATCAGCGTGATGATTGAGGAGGAAGAGGATAATTACTCAGGGATAGTCACTCAGCATCAGCATAGGCAGTCTTTGAAGGGATCTGAGATTTCAAAAAAAATTATTCGGTTACATCAGCATCAGGTGCTTGGTAGCTGGTGGTGATCCAAGACTGATTCATTTTTATGAAGGTCAGCCGATCGACCGAGTCGGTGGACAGACGCACCCTGTGATCGGTTACCACGCCTCCAGCAGCACTGAATGTGCGTTCCGAAAGAACGCTGGATGCAGGACAGGCCAGTAGCTCAATTGCATACTGTGCAAGCTCTGGCCAGTGATCCATCCTCAAGACCCAGCCCAGAGGATTTTCGGTGGGAAAGGTGTCCAAGTCTGATCTTGCCCCTAGGTATTCCTGCACCATGTAAAACAGACGCTGGCGATGGTTGCTGGAACGGATCATACCTTGGGGCTGCGGACCAAAAAATTGTCTGAACGCATCGGTCAGACGGCCACCTTCTCCACCGCTCCTTCTTTGACTGACTGAAGCCTCAGCAACACGTTGTCCAGAAACAGGAGTTTGTAACCTCCCAGTCTCTGGGAACGCGTTGCACAGACCTTTCTGCAAGGCCTCCCGAAGATGTTTCATCCTCTGCTCCCTCTGCGATGGCAAGATAAGGTCCGCAACCTTACCCTTGTAACGTGGATCAAGCAGGGTTGCCAGCCAGTATTGGTCCTTCTCCTTGATACCACGAATACGAGGATCCTTACGCAGGCTTTGCAGGATCAGGGAGGCCATGCAGCGTAGGTTTGCTGAGGCATTCGGTCCGGAGTCCTCTGGGTCACTAAGGACAACAACGTCCGCAGCCACCTCCTCCCAGCCACGTACAAGTCCATGTGTTCCTTGGGACTGATCCCTTAAAGACTGCTGCTGATGCTGAGTGCCAGGCTCCACCTCCATACTGACACAATCTTCCTCCTCCTCCTCCTCCTCCTCTTCCTGTGTGATCGGCGGGCACGCAGGAACACTGTCTGGATAAAGGGGGCCTTGAGAGCTAAGGAAGTCCTCCTCTTCCTGCCTCTGTTCTGCCTCAAGTGCCCTGTCCATTATTCCACGCAGCGTGTGCTCCAACAGGTGGACAAGGGGGACAGTGTCACTGATGCATGCACTGTCAGTGCTCACCATCCTCGTGGCCTCCTCGAATGGTGACAGGACAGTGCATGCATCCCTGATCATGGCCCACTGGCGTGGGGAAAAAAAACCAAGCTCCCCTGACCCTGTCCTGGTGCCATAGTCGCACAGGTACTCATTGATGGCCCTCTGCTGCGTGTGCAGCCGCTGCAGCATGGCCAACGTTGAGTTCCACCTGGTGGGCATGTCACAGATTAGGCGGTTCTTGGGCAGGTTAAACTCCTTTTGGAGGTCCGTCAGCCGAGCACTGGCATTATATGACCGGCGGAAATGCACACAGACTTTCCTGGCCTGCCTCAGGACATCTTGTAAGCCTGGGTACCAGCCCAAGAACCGCTGCACCACCAAGTTAAGGACGTGAGCCAAACAGGGCACATGGGTCATTTGTCCCTGTCGGAGGGCAGAGAGGAGGTTGGTGCCATTGTCGCAAACCACCATTCCTGCCTTAAGTTGGCGTGGCGTCAACCACCTCTGAACCTGCCCCTGCAGAGCTGACAGATACTCTGCCCCAGTGTGGCTCCTGTCCCCCAAGCACACCAGCTCAAGCACCGCATGGCATCTTTTGGCCTGCGTACTTGCGTAGCCCCTTGAACGCCTACGGAGCACCGCTGGTTCCGAGGAAGAGGCCATGGAGGAAGAAGAAGAGGAGGGGGTGGAGGAGAGAGGTGTGTCACAATCAGCATTTTGGAGGCGTGGTGGCGGAACAACCTCCAACACTACTGCACCTTGTCCTGCATCCTTTCCAGCTGCCAGCAGAGTCACCCAATGCGCCGTGAAACTTAGGTAACGTCCCTGTCCATGCCTGCTGGACCATGAGTCAGCGGTAATATGCACCTTACCGTTGACCGCCCTGTCCAGCGAGGCATGGACATTGCCTTCCACATGCCGGTAGAGAGCCGGAATCGCCTTCCGTGAGAAAAAGTGGCGTTTGGGTACCTGCCACTGAGGAACCGCACATTCCACAAACTCACGGAAGGGGGCAGAGTCTACCAACTTAAAAGGCAGCAGTTGAAGTGCTAGCAATTTTGCCAAGCTAGCATTCAACCGCTGGGCATGTGGATGGCTGGGAGCAAATTTCTTTCGGCGGTGCAGCAGCTGGGGCAGGGAAATTTGCCTGGTACAATCTGACGTCGGTGTACCAAAAGCAGATTGCCCACAAGTACTTGGCTGTGACACACCTAATTCTACACCTTCATTCCTCTCACTGCAGGTCTCAGAGAGGACTGAAGGTCTAGTGGGGTTGGAAATCTCAGCTGATGAGGAGCAAGGAGAGATCCTCTTTGTTCTTTGGTGTGGGTCTTTTAGATACGCTTGCCAACGAACTGCATGGCAGGTCAACATATGTCTGGTCAAGCATGTGGTACCCAAGCGGGAGATGTTTTGGCCACGCGAGATACGCTTGAGACATATGTTGCAAATAGCAGCGGTGCGATCTGATGCACTCGTCTCAAAAAAGGCCCACACCAAAGAACTTTTTGAATAACGCGCAGAGACTGCAGCGCCCTGCACATGTGGAGCTTTGGGGTGTGATGCAGTCAATGTGCTGCCCTTAGGCTGGCCCCTGGAGGGCATCCTGCCTCGTTGGTGATGTGCCGCCTCCTCCTCCTCCTCCTCCTCTCTCCTATCAGGCACCCACGTTGAGTCAGTGACCTCATCATCCCCTCCCTCCTCATCACTGGAGCAAACCTGGCAGTATGCTGCAGCAGGGGGAGCATGACTGCCAGATTGCTGTCCTTCTTGGGCACCCCCTCTGTCCGTGCTCATGTTACTGCCTTCATCGAGCTCAGTATCATCATCAGAGCCTTCTAAACGCTGGGCATCCTCCTGGAGCATGTACCCAACACTGTGGTCAAACAGTTTGAGGGAATCCTCATGAGGACATGGTGGAGCTAGGGAAGGAGTCACTGATGACATTGAGCTGAGGGAAGAGGCCGCTGCTTTGCCAGACAAAGCACCCTGGGCATGGGTGAGAGAGGATGAGGAGGATGAGGACGGCTTGGTCATCCACTCGACCAAGTCTTCCGCATGTTGCGGCTCAACACGGCCAGCTGCCGAAAAAAAGGCCAAGCGTGTCCCATGGCCACGTGCTGATGAGGATGCACCGTCTCCACGACCAGCACTAGACACAGAGCCTGCTTGCCCTCTCTTATTGGCTTGTGACTGTCTGCCTCTCCTTCTTGGCCTTCCAGACATACTAATGGCCTGTAGCTGCACTAAGCTGGGATAGAACACCTGTAATTTTCTTCAGGTAGCTTTATATACTGTAACCAGACAAGCCTGCCTGTCAGTAGGAAGATAACAGGAACGGATCTAGCTGAACACTGTGAGCAGGACGCACTGTACTAAATGTAAATAGTCTAGCTGCCTGACCGTGGTACTAATAGGATCAAATAGAACACCTGTAATTTTCTTCAGGTAGCTTTATATACTGTAACCAGACAAGCCTGCCTGTCAGTAGGAAGATAACAGGAACGGATCTAGCTGAACACTGTGAGCAGGACGCACTGTACTAAATGTAAATAGTCTAGCTGCCTGACCGTGGTACTAATAGGATCAAATAGAACACCTGTAATTTTCTTCAGGTAGCTTTATATACTGTAACCAGACAAGCCTGCCTGTCAGTAGGAAGATAACAGGAACGGATCTAGCTGAACACTGTGAGCAGGACGCACTGCACTAAATGTAAATAGTCTAGAAGATAACAGGAACGGATCTAGCTGAACACTGTGAGCAGGACGCACTGCACTAAATGTAAATAGTCTAGAAGATAACAGGAACGGATCTAGCTGAACACTGTGAGCAGGACGCACTGCACTAAATGTAAATAGCAGGAACGGATCTAGCTGAACACTGTGAGCAGGACGCACTGCACTAAATGTAAATAGCAGGAACGGATCTAGCTGAACACTGTGAGCTGGACGCACTGCACTAAATGTAAATAGCAGGAACGGATCTAGCTGAACACTGTGAGCAGGACGCACTGCACTAAATGTAAATAGCAGGAACGGATCTAGCTGAACACTGTGAGCAGGACGCACTGCACTAAATGTAAATAGCAGGAACGGATCTAGCTGAACACTGTGAGCAGGACGCACTGCACTAAATGTAAATAGTCTAGAAGATAACAGGAACGGATCTAGCTGAACACTGTGAGCAGGACGCACTGCACTAAATGTAAATAATCTAGAAGATAACAGGAACGGATCTAGCTGAACACTGTGAGCAGGACGCACTGCACTAAATGTAAATAGCAGGAACGGATCTAGCTGAACACTGTGAGCAGGACGCACTGCACTAAATGTAAATAGCAGGAACGGATCTAGCTGAACACTGTGAGCAGGACGCACTGCACTAAATGTAAATAGCAGGAACGGATCTAGCTGAACACTGTGAGCAGGACGCACTGCACTAAATGTAAATAGCAGGAACGGATCTAGCTGAACACTGTGAGCAGGACGCACTGCACTAAATGTAAATAGTCTAGAAGATAACAGGAACGGATCTAGCTGAACACTGTGAGCAGGACGCACTGCACTAAATGTAAATAATCTAGAAGATAACAGGAACGGATCTAGCTGAACACTGTGAGCAGGACGCACTGCACTAAATGTAAATAGCAGGAACGGATCTAGCTGAACACTGTGAGCAGGACGCACTGCACTAAATGTAAATAGCAGGAACGGATCTAGCTGAACACTGTGAGCAGGACGCACTGCACTAAATGTAAATAGCAGGAACGGATCTAGCTGAACACTGTGAGCAGGACGCACTGCACTAAATGTAAATAGCAGGAACGGATCTAGCTGAACACTGTGAGCAGGACGCACTGCACTAAATGTAAATAGTCTAGAAGATAACAGGAACGGATCTAGCTGAACACTGTGAGCAGGACGCACTGCACTAAATGTAAATAGCAGGAACGGATCTAGCTGAACACTGTGAGCTGGACGCACTGCACTAAATGTAAATAGCAGGAATGGATCTAGCTGAACACTGTGAGCAGGACGCACTGCACTAAATGTAAATAGCAGGAACGGATCTAGCTGAACACTGTGAGCAGGACGCACTGCACTAAATGTAAATAGCAGGAACGGATCTAGCTGAACACTGTGAGCAGGACGCACTGCACTAAATGTAAATAACAGGAACGGATCTAGCTGAACACTGTGAGCAGGACGCACTGCACTAAATGTAAATAGTCTAGAAGATAACAGGAACGGATCTAGCTGAACACTGTGAGCAGGACGCACTGCACTAAATGTAAATAGCAGGAACGGATCTAGCTGAACACTGTGAGCTGGAAGCACTGCACTAAATGTAAATAGCAGGAACGGATCTAGCTGAACACTGTGAGCAGGACGCACTGCACTAAATGTAAATAGCAGGAACGGATCTAGCTGAACACTGTGAGCAGGACGCACTGCACTAAATGTAAATAGCAGGAACGGATCTAGCTGAACACTGTGAGCAGGACGCACTGCACTAAATGTAAATAACAGGAACGGATCTAGCTGAACACGGTGAGCAGGACGCACTGCACTAAATGTAAATAGTCTAGAAGATAACAGGAACGGATCTAGCTGAACACTGTGAGCAGGACGCACTGCACTAAATGTAAATAGTCTAGATAGAAGATAACAGGAACGGATCTAGCTAAACTGAATACAGTGTATATATATATATGCAACACCTGGGATGCATATATATATACACAATACACTGTAAGTGCAGCTAACTGACTGACTGTTCTGCCTAATCTATCTAACTCAAATCAAATGACACTGTCTCTCTCTCTCTCTATCTCTCAGCACACCGGAACACACACTACACAGGGCCGCCGTGCAGGCGGCCTTATATAGTGTGGGGTGTGTACTAAATCCCCTGAGCCATAATTGGCCAAAGCCACCCTGGCTTTGGCCAATTACAGCTCTCTCTACTGACGGCGCTGTGATTGGCCAAGCATGCGGGTCATAGTGCATGCTTGGCCAATCATCAGCCAGCAATGCACTGCGATGCCGCAGTGAATTATGGGCCGTGACACGCCACACGAATTTGGCGCGAACGGCCCATATCGTTCGCAATTCGACGGACGGTCGAACAGCCGATGTTCGAGTCGAACATGGGTTCGACTCGAACACGAAGCTCATCCCTAATGTGGACTAGTCAGGATTCACCAAGGGGAGACAGACGTCGGATGCTACCCGACACCTGGTAAACGTGATACATATAGCTAATGAACACAAAACACCTTCTCTGCTCCTTGCGCTGGATGCAGAGAAGGCATTTGACAGAATACACTGGCAATTTCTGGCACAGGTGCTGCAGAAATTTGGTTTCGAGGGCCCCATATACTCGGCCATTATGGCTCTCTATTCCCAGCCCTCAGCTCAAGTATACATTTCAGGTGCACTTTCTACTCCATTTACAATTAGCAACGGGACTAGGCAGGGGTGTCCCTTATCCCCTTTGATATTCAACCTATTAATGGAACCACTGGCCTCCCATTTACGATCAAACCAACATATCACTGGTATACACATAGGCTCAAAACAACACATAATTAGTCTGTTTGCAGACGACATAATACTGATGCTCACGAAAGCTGACACCTCACTGAACATGGCTCACAAGGCACTACAAACATTCAATAGAGTGTCATACTTCAAAGTGAACGAGACCAAATCATATATACTAAATTTAGGAATCACAGAACAAACTAAACAAAACTTAGAACAACAATTCCCTTACATATGGAAGGCAGAAGGGATCAAATACCTAGTTATCATACAAACCCCTAAAACAGAAGACCTACTAGTGGCCAATTATACCCCATTTCTGAAATCCCTAGAAGATAAACTAAAGGCACTAGCCAGAAATGAATTATCATGGCTAGGTAGACTAGCAGCTTTCAAGATGCAAGTACTACCACAATTATTGTACCTCTTTAGAACCCCTCCAATCCCACTACCAAACTCATAATTTAATACCCTACAACCAATACTGAACAGATATTTATGGCAAGGTAAAAAAAGCCATATGTGCTTTCAGCAAATTAATCAAACACAGAAAAACAGGAGGGATGGGACACGTACACCTACAGGACTATTACTTTGCAACGGTACTGGCACAACTTCAACACTGGCTAGTCCCGGATTCTAAGACACTATGGACGGAAATAGAGCAAACACAAATACCAAAGGGCTCTTTGAGAGACTTCCTAATGACAGCCCACCTTAACACCTTTTTAGACAGCAAACTAGCCCCCACTATACTAGCCTCCATAAGAACCTGGGTCCACCTTAGAAACTACCCAAATTGATCCGACACAACACTACCGCTAAAACTTCCTATCTCAGCAATTAGCCAATTAATTCCAGACATCAATTTAACAACATGGCAGGATAAAGGAATCCATTATCTGGAAGATATATTAGATAATACCTCAATTAAATCATTTCATATATTAAACTCTGAGTTCCAACTCCCAACAACGGAACAATACAAGCACATACAAATCTCACTTCTTAAGAAGAATCCTCATATACTCACCATACTACCCAAACAGATAACCCAATACTACCTACAAACCCCGAGACTATATAAAGGAATATCAGTTTTATACTCAGGTCTCCAAGAGAAGAACGTGTGTAAAGTCAAATTCTATGATAGCATGGGAAAGAGAACTGGGAATAGAATACCCAGTAGAACAATGAGGGAAATCATTTAAACTTACCTACTCATCTACCAAAAAGCACAAATTTGTGGAAAATGCAACAAAAAATTTTCCTTAGATGGTACTTGACCCCAAGTCGCATATCTTCATACCGAGTCGTATAAGATTTACTGAAATGCCTCACCAACTTGCTGGAGGATGTGTGGTGGATCTGGTATGTTGATACAAATGTTATGGAGTTGCCCCAAGCTCATAAAACTGTGGTCATAAAACATCATAAGTAATATTACACAGAGGAGCTATACACTTACACCAGGAATGGCCATACTATCGCTAGAACTAGAGTCCATACCACCTCCCCACAGAACTATAATATCTCACATTATGCTAGCTACTAGACTGACAATTCTCAGACACTGGAAAGACACGGAGATACCAACAATATCAGAAGTAATAGCAACTCTCCATATACATGGCACATATGAAGTCTCACATTCTTCCGCAACGGGGAAATATGACATGGTGTCCAGAGTTTGGACACCATGGCATGATTGGTAATCCAAAGGAATAGTGGTATAACAAGCTGATAATACTGTATTAATACGAAAGATATGTAACACATGCTGACTGATTTCCATTTTATTTTCATTTTTATTTCTATTTTCACTTTAGTTTATTTGTTTAACTTCCAAAAGTTATTATAGAATCGATTGATTACTTTAAACCATACACAAACCATGGAAATCCTTTAAAGCATTTGAATGGACACAAGATCAAAAGGGATATATGTATGATAATATATAGCGAGTCCGGTTGAGGCGACCACAAAGAGAGATCGCATAAGACCGTACTAGTTGAAAGACCTGGTTACTAAATACAAATTGTATATTCCTTATGCTATATAGATCATTAACTTAGATATTTACAAAATATTTAACATGTGTGATACATATACAAGGACAAATGGAATGTGTATAATGTTAAACCTTTTTGTATACCCTTTGTTGTCTCAAAAAAAAGATTGAAATTAAAAATGCATTGATTACTGTAAAAATGTCACTGGCAGTGAAGGGGTTAACACTAGGGGGCGGCACCTCCACTGTGCAGCGCGCGCGCCTGCTATCCTAACCCCGCGGGATCGCGTACAGTAACGTGATTTCGCGCTGGGGAGCCAACCTGCCACAGTAAAACTGCAGCGGCTGGTCTGGAAGCGGTTAAAACTGATTGCGGCTGTAATGAATTGTCAGGTCTCTGCAGTATAGATACAGATAATTGTAAAAAAAGAGCATGGGGCCCCCCCGTCCATTACCAGGCTCTTTGGGTCTGGTATGAATATTAAGGGGAACCCTGAATAAAAAAAAAAATTGCGCAGGGGTCCCCCTAAAATCCATACCAGACCCGAAATTAAGGGGAACCCTGCGCCAAAATTTAAAAAATGGCGTAGGGGTCCCCCCAAAATCCATACCAGACCCTTATCTGAGCACGCAACCTGGCAGGCCACATGCCCTCAACAGGGGAAGGGTGCTTTGGGGTAGCCCCCCAAAGCACCTTGTTCCCATGTTGATGGGGACAAGGGGCCTCATCCCCACAACCCTTGCCCAGTGGTTGTGGGGGTCTGCGGGCAGGAGGCTTTTCGGAATCTGGAAGTTCCCTTTAACAAGGGGACCCCCAGATCCTGGCCTCCCTCCCTGTGTGAATTGGTAACGGGGTACAAATATACCCCTACCATTTCACAAAAAAAGTGTCAAAAATGGTAAAAAAGACAAGAGACAGCTTGGGACAAGTCCTTTATTAAAAAATAAAAAATAAAAATATCCCACGATGTAAGTTCACACTGCCCAACGGACCAAAAAAGAAAACAAAAGTTGCACCCGGTCCGCCTCAATGGGAGGCTCCTTCCGTCTGACATGTTTTTACTGTGACAGCTCTTATATAACTGAGGGCGGGCCACCCGGTGACGTAACCAGGTGACCCCGCCCCCTCCGACACCATGGGGCTTCCCACTTTTTTTGTGAAATTGTAGGGGTACATTTGTACGCTGTTACCAATTCACACGGGGAGAGGCCGGGATCTGGGGGTCCCCTTGTTAAAGGGGGCTTCCAGATTCCGATAAGCTCTCTGCCCGCAGACCCCCACAACCACCGGGCAAAGGTTGTGGGGATAAGGCTCTTGTCCCCATCAACATGGGGACAATGTGCTTTGGGGGCTACCCCAATTTCCATAAGGGGAGGCACAGGCCTCCCCTTAATTTCCATATCAGACCCGAAGGGCCTGGTGTGGATTTTAGGGGGACCCCCACGCAATTTTTTTTTATTTTGATTCGGGGTTCCTCTTAATGTTCATACCAGACCCAAAGGGCCTGGTAATAGATGGGAGGGATCCTATGCTCTTTTTTCAATGATCTGTATCTATATTGCCAAGACCCGACAATTCATTACGGCCGCAATCAGTTTTGCATTAAAATTTTTCCTTTAGAAATGTCATTTTGCTGTGGTACTGTTCTAAACACAGGAAAAAAGGACCACTTTACAGGCATATTATAGACACCCCCCAGGCACAATATTTAAAGGAATATTTCGTTTTTATTGTTTCACTTTAAGCATTAAAAAAATCACTGCTCCCGAAAAAAAAATTGTCCTTTTTAAAAAAAAATTTGCATTGATATATGTCCCCTGGGACAGGACCCGGGTCCCCAAACACTTTTTATGACAATAACTTGCATATAAGCCTTTAAAATTAGCACTTTTGATTTTTCATGTTAGTGTCCCATAGACTTTAACAGTGTTCCAGCAGCTTTCGAATTTGCCGCGAACACCGCATATTGTTCGCTGTTCGGCGAACACCCGATGTTCGAGTCGAACTTAGGTTCGTCTCGAACATCGGGCTCATCCCTACTTTCTAATATTTCAAAGACTTACTCATATTGAAATGGTGTCACAGATGGACATTCCATGTAGATTTTTAAAGCAAAAGGCAGAAGACATAAAAAGGAACTGTGTCTCAGATATTCCTGTTCACATGACTCATTGCAGCATCAAATCTCATAGTTGCATAGTGCAATCAACTTGCTATTTTTGACCTCCCATAGATCCCTCGGGGAATGATAGAATGCAGAAAACACTGAGGTCAATGGTTGGACAGGGACCTGCAATAGTAAATAGTGGTACTTTATTATAAAATATAGCTAAAAACGTGTTACAGTTTTTTTACCTATATTTTACAAAGTACCACTATTTACAATTGCAGGTCCCTGTCCAACCATTGACTTCAGTGTTTTATGCTGTATATCATCCCCTGAGGGGATCTATGGGAGGTCTTTTCCAAAAATGCAACTATGGAATTTGATGCTGCAATGAGTCATGTGAGCAGGAATATCTGAGACACAGTTCTTTTTATGTCTTTTGTTTTTAAAATCTACATGAAACATCCATCTGTGACACCATTTCAATTTGAGTAAGTCTTTGAAATATTAGAAAGGTGTGTGTGTGTGTGTGTGTGTGTGTGTGTGTGTGTGTGTGTGTGTGTGTGTGTGTGTGTGTGTGTGTGTGTATATATATATATATATATATATATATATATATATATATATATATATATATATATGTGTGTATATATATATATATATATATATATATATATATATATAGTGACAATGTATTGTTATCATTGTTCTGTGATTGATTTTTTACATTTATGTTATAGACGTGATCAATTTCTAAGATACATCCCTGAAGAAGGAGATGTTTATCCTCTGAAATGCGTAGGCTGAAAGGGGATCACATTATCTTTGATGGTGTAATTTTTAGACAGAGTTGAACATTCTATATGTTTTTAATAGTGGAAATATTGCGCCAATCCCAAAGAAAAATATGTGAACAGCTGCCAACACAACAACCAGACAAATTGTGAATCAAAAAATAAAGAATAAAGTGTGGCGCTAAAATAAATTTGTTCCTCATTCAGGTCAGGCCCACTAAAAATTAATCAGGGGGCCAAGCATACCTAGTGAGGTATTTAATTAAACTTGGGATTTTTGACAAATCCTCTAATATACATCAACAAAGAAGATCAAGTGTTCCCTAGAACTTGTCTAATGGGAATAAATAAAAAATATAGTAAAATAATAACCGTGATAATGATATATGGTGCCGTGAACCAACAACCAATGTGTTAAATCATAACGAGAAACGTGCTAGGTACATATGTAAAATGGTAAGTAAAAAACTATGAGAAGGTAAAACTCCATATACATGTACTCATAGATCAACAGTGTTCATGCACAAACTGAGTGAAATGGAAAATGAGTTCCAAATGCTGGACCGATGAAGGTGCACCCAAATACTTGATCACTTGGGCTTCCTTTGGACCGCCAAGATGGTTCCCATATATTCAAATGGTAGGCGTGATGTTGGAGATATAGATGTGTAAAAAATACTTTACTTTATTTTAAATAAAATACTTTATTTTAGTTTCACTTTTCCTTAATCCCTATGAAAATAGAGCTGATTTATAGTGGTTAAGTTGTAATTTTAACTCAATTATAGTTTCACGATACAGCTCTCTGTTTTTTGAGATTGTGGGGCCCCACTAAGTAGAGTGCTGTATTTGAGGCTGTGGAGCCCTCCTGAGTATACTTATTTCGCCATGAAGCCTGCTGCTGCTGAATGACAGGTCGATGGAACGCACTTGCGGTCCATACACTTCTCGCGGTCCGATACACATTTGAGATAGAGGGGTGCACCGCGTTTGCGTTCCATCTCACCATGATATTATTGTTTACTTCCGTTATAGTCGTCACGCGCTATTCGCGTGAACCTTGATTGGCCGCTAGCTTCACATGACACCAGCCAGCCCGTGACTTTCCGTCTGCGACTGTCAGGTGACCTTTAGTGCGTCACGTCGGGCTGACCCGGACGTTGTAGGCGCGCCATCAACGATGACATTGGCCTAGTTCGCTGTCAATCATGATGGCGACGGTGAGTGACCAATGGGCATTGCACTTACCGGGTCCTACACTTCTATTTCCACCCATTATGATAGGTCAATACTGCATTGACGTCATCTCTCGGCACCCGATAGCGGCGTCTCACATGGGGGAAGCAGGTGCGGCTTCTTTTCATAATTATGTTTTAATATATATAGAGGCATAAATGTGGCATGCAGGCATACACCCCAGTTGAAGTCCTAGCGGATGAAACGCGTCGGGTCCGATATGCCTGCTATGCCACGATTGAACAAGCGCTTTTTTTTAAACTGATTTTTGTGTTTTGGCACTTTGACTTTTTGCTGCGGTCTTTGGGCCAATATACTTTTACTTAGTCCATGAGCCAGTGTATATCCTTTTACTGCAAAGCTTTTCATTAAAGTTCACCTCAAAGCAGTTTTACGCTATGTGGAGTTTTTCCTTTAATTTCTCCATCGGAGGAGCTGTATGGTGAATGGAACATCCTAATGTGGGGGATAATCCTGTTGAGACCCTCATCTTTCTACACTTCTAATGACGGACGAAGCCATATTCTACTCATTGCCGTTCGTTCCATCTCAAGCCTACTCTGACTCCCAAGCCGCTGGCTGGGGAGTCCATCACTCTTGGTAAGAGTATTTTTTACACATCTATATCTCCAACATCACGCCTACCATTTGAATATATGGGAACCATCTTGGCGGTCCAAAGGAAGCCCAAGTGATCAAGTATTTGGGTGCACCTTCATCGGTCCAGCATTTGGAACTCATTTTCCATTTCACTCAGTTTGTGCATGAACACTGTTGATCTATGAGTACATGTATATGGAGTTTTACCTTCTCATAGTTTTTTACTTACCATTTTACATATGTACCTAGCACGTTTCTCGTTATGATTTAACACATTGGTTGTTGGTTCACGGCACCATATATCATTATCACGGTTATTATTTTACTATATTTTTTATTTATTCCCATTAGACAAATTCTAGGGAACACTTGATCTTCTTTGTTGATGTATATTAGAGGATTTGTCAAAAATCCCAAGTTTAATTAAATACCTCACTAGGTATGCTTGGCCCCCTGATTAATTTTTAGTGGGCCTGACCTGAATGAGGAACAAATTTATTTTAGCGCCACACTTTATTCTTTATTATATGTTTTTAATGTTTATTCAATAAATACTACATTTTATTATTATCTTTTGATATTAATTTAGTGCCTTAAAAGTCCATCCTAAGGGATAGTATTTTTGTCTAGATTATTAGGATGTGGCACAATATGAGGAAATAACCACCGACACACAAATTAGTCATATGCAATAAATCACTGCATAATAAAAATTTTACTCCAGTAGCAAAATACTTTTGTGTGTGTGATCAAAGATGCATAAAAAATAGATGAATTAAAAGGGAAATAGAACATTTATAATAGAATAGAACAGTGAGCTGCTACAGACCAAAAGGGATATAAAGACACATGTCAGCTGACCCCAACACCCAAAATAGAACATAAGCAAATGAAATGTAATGAATATATTAATACATTAAGACAAGACAAGGGCCTCAACTAAAGTAAATAAGGTGCCCTATAAAAAGGGACACAATTTTCCCTTAAGTACAGATAGCATGGTGAACAGCACATACCTGTGAAAATAAGTGGCATTATAGCTGTGGATATACTTTATAGCGTATGGCGTATGCACTGCTAATTCCCTTTGGAGAGCCTGTGGCATTTGTCTTTACAGAAACATTTTTTGATCTTTTGTCCACTCTGCATCTCTTTAGTATCATTTGCTGTAAGTAATATATGGATCATCACACTATAGACTTAGGGAAGTGTGTCTACCAAGAGTTAAAGTATAAGTGATTTTAAAGATAATTTGTTTTCTTAAATAACACATGTCTATACTTACCTGCTCTGTGCACAGAGTGGCCGCGGATGTCCTCTTTTCAGGTCCACCGCCGGCGCTCCTGGTTCCCCCCTCTGTCCAGTGCCTCTATGGGACATTCTCACATTGCAAAGATATCCCCTGCTTTCTTGTTAAAGTGGTTGTAAACTCTGTTACATCACTTTTACCTACAGGTTAGCCTAATACACCCCTACCTACCCCTACTGGTGAGCCGGGTTTTCCATATGAGCATATAGACTATGCTGATATGGGGACACCCCAAGATAGTAATCAGTATAAAGTCGTCTCTAATAAGAGAGGTAAAACCAATAAAAAAAGTCAGAGTCGTAGGGATGTCTTCTACGATTCACCATCCAGACAATACCCATGGAATCCTCTTTATGTCAATGAAGAACCCCATAAAGTTCCCAACTATTATTCAGGTGGTCATTATCCTGGAGGAGACCCTAAGGGAACTGGCCAATATGGGAGGATGAGTTCTGGGCAGTATCAGAATGAATATCAGAATACATCTAGGTCCACCAACCCTTATCCCATTGGAGGTAGGTTCCCCCTTCCTCGTGGGAATCCTATATCCATTCAAAATCAGTTCTCCCCACTTCAGAATCCTGGACCTTGGAGAGAGGGGGATTTTTACAGGACCCCAAGGGGGACAGGGAGGGGGGCTCCTTCGGTCCCTCCCAATCCGGGGGGAGGGTTGAGTGTGGCGCCTCCCCTGGCCACCCTCGACAGAAAAAGAAAAATAACAGAGGAAGGAGAGGAGGCAGGGGAACTCAAAAGAGTAAAACCCCATTAGGAGCAGGAATCTATAACCTTAGTGGCTCGCCTCTCAATGAGGACGAGTATAGGGTTTTAGATAGAGGTCTTAAATACGCCCCTACCCGTAATTTAAATACATTTCAGACATACATTAGTCTGCAAAAATTCATCAGAAATCTAAATGTAAAGAAATACCATCTTTCTAATACTACTGTCCAAACTAAATCTAATGCTGCTAAAACATTGGGTAAACATTCCACCCTCCGTAATAAGTCAGTTTTTAATCCCCCCAATCTGGACACTAAGCATGTTGATGTTTTTAGAAACATGATTGTTAAGGAATCACTTAAGTCTTGAATCACTTAAGATTCGGAAAGTGAACGATCCAGTATATATCAAGAAGGGTGTTCAATCACTAATAGAACGGAAGGATTTAGTGTTACGTCCGGCGGATAAGGGAGGAGGTTTGGTGGTACTCAGCAAGGCATATTATAATAACGAAATGGAGAACTTGTTAAGTGATTACAATACGTACGTTAAACTTATGAAGGATCCCATGTTCGAGTTTAAGGAGGAATTACATTCATTGATAGAAAGAGGGAAGCATATTGGAGTACTAAATGCCAAAGAAGCATCATATTTAGATCCATCTGCATGCCGCACTCCAATAATATACTTTTTGCCAAAAATACATAAGAGCAGTACCAACCCACCTGGCCGACCAATAGTCAATAAGATCGACTCAGTCTCGTCGAGACTGGGTCAATACATTGACTTTTTTCTACAACCCATGGTTTCTAAAACCCGATCCTTTTTGAAAGATACCAAACATATCATTCAGATCATAGAAGCCTTACCTGATTTGTCTTCTTGTTTTTTTAATAACAGCGGATGTTAGCTCACTGTACACAATTATCAGTCATGAGGACGCTTTGAAGTCTGTACAGTGGGCTTTCGGAACATCCGATCTTACCAGAAGACATAAGAGCTTTGTTCTCGATTGTTTGAATTTTTGTCTATCAAAAAATTACTTTTGGTACAACAGACAATTTTACCTCCAAACTAGAGGCATAGCCATGGGGGCCTGGTTCGCTCCCAGTGTTGCCAATTTATTTATGGCACACTGGGAGGAAGACGCCATCTACAAAAATACGCCCCCGGAACTTGTCTGTTACCAAAGATATATTTATGACATTATTATGATTTGGACGGGGGATAGGACCAATCTTGATTTGTTTATGCAGAAATTGGATAGGAATACCAGGAACATAGTCCTGTCTTGGAACATCAGTAACGAACGGATTGTCTTCCTGGATTTGGATATTTCTATGGAGGGGAATTGATTTAAGCTGATGAATCATTTCAAGCCAACCGAACGCAATGCGTTCATTCCCCTAGGAAGCTGCCACCACTCTCAGTGGTTGTGCAACATCCCGAAGGGACAATTCGTGCGCATTAGGCAAAATTGTTCACTAGAGAGTGATTACATCTCACAATCACAGGTTCTGTCGGCCCGCTTTATTCAAAAGGGGTATGACAGGACTAGTATTGATAGAGATATTGAAAGTGTCCGGATGCTTGATAGAAACACGTTGGTGTCTAATTGCCCTAAAATTCAACAGGATACATCAGGGAATATTAAAATGGTTCTTGATTTCAATGTTCAGTATAAACAATTTGAAAGAGTGGTTCACAAACATTGGCCTATTCTCATGCGGGATAAGGTGCTTGGTCCAGCTCTTCCTCAGTTTCCCCAGTTTGTCTATAAAAAGGCCCCTTCTTTGAGAGATAAGTTGGCCCCTGGGGTTATTGATCCACCAGTCCTGTTTGAGAATAGGATATTTAATATACTGACGGGATTCTATGCCTGTGGACACTGTCCACCATGTAAACAGGCTAAAGGTAATATTAAAAAAATAAGGAGTTTGTTGCCACAGCAACCAAGAAAGTTTACAAAATAAAGGATTTCATCACATGTTCCACTACAGGGGTAGTGTACATGATGGAGTGTGAATGTGGCCAATATGTAGGGAGAACATCTAGACCTTTACATATTAGAATAGGAGAACATGTGAATAATATTAAAAAAGGTTTGGTCACTCACAACGTTTCCAAGCATTTTCGATTATTCCATGCTCGAAGCCCCGCCAAATTAAAATTCTGGGGGGGTTGAAAAAGTGACCCCCCATTGGAGGGGGGGCTTTATTCGACAATTGAGCCGCCGTGAGTCGTTTTGGGTTTACGAGACCCAAGTGGGGGTACCCATGGGACTCAATGTCGAATTCGACTTGAATTGTTTCATTTCCGATCGATAAACAATTTGCATGGTGTATCATCTCAGATCGTTAATTACGTGCATGGTATATTTTCCCTCTGGAATATCGATATGTATATTTGTATTTTGTTTATCTTATACATTGAGATTTGGAATAGATGTTATGCTCATGGTATGGCTGTCAGGTGGCTGCAGTGATGTTGTTTTTTATATAGTATATGGGGAATTTTCCATATGCTGCTTATTAAATTTTATTTTTATTTTAACCTTTTTATTTGAAATCCCCCTCTTCCTTCTTAGCCTATTATATGCAGGTGTGGTGATCGGTATAAGCATTTTTTAGTTTGTGGTCCGGTAGCAGCCAAACAAACAGTGGCATATAGTTGTGACATTTAAATTTCACAAAGCAGGCTGTGTGAGGGTTACTACCATGTTGAGCTGATCACCATAGCAATGGCTTGAGGAGGAGGCTTGGTTATGAGGGGCGGAGTTCTATAGTTGTTTGTGTTCCAGCTTCTGCTGGTAACATGAGTGTAAGGTCACATGACCATAGTTTTATACTAATAGGGGTTTTACTTCCTGATCGTAGGGTCACATGACCGGGTGTCATGATGTAGATGCCTTGGTTGCTATAGTGACCTATAAGCTTGGGCAGGAAGTAATCCCCTTGACCCGATAGTGGCCGGAGCTGATTGGATGGTGCCCGTGGGAGGTTTTTTATCACATAGGAAACAGTTATTGGGGCTCTATATATATATAGATCTGATGTCTTGGGCTCCACTACCGCTGATGTAGTCCGGATGTGGACGATACGCGTGCGGGAGTTCCTTGGACATCACTGCAGCCACCATTACTATTTGACGTTATCCTTTGATGCCATTTTACCTTTATCCCAGCACTAGGGTGTAGTGCTGTGTATGTGAGTACTTGACTTTTAATAAATGTGATCTTCTTAGCAACACAGTGTGCACTATGTACTCTTATTTTTATTGCATGTGAACATGATCATCAATTACTGAGTGCTGCCTTTATATCGTGTGACCATCTGCCCATGCAAGTCTCCATCTTTATCCATTGAGAGTGGTAAATGCTGTTTTGACCCGTCTGTTAGCTCAGGGGTCCATATGCTGAGGTGAGCGGTTTGGCTAGCTGGTGGTGCAATCATGGATGTATGCACTGCATGGACTGTCATGAGCACTTAGACCACTACAGAGGAGATCTTTTCTCAACTTTTGGATTTAAATTTAAAGGGACTTTTATTAGTAATATTTGAACTTCTGGGTATAGCGCTGCACTGCTTTATTCATCCTATGTACTTTGAGGTTTTTTATGTTTACCTTCAGTGTTCAGCTGCTTGTATTTTTAAATATTGGATTTTTTGCGCTGACTTTATTTTATTTATAATTTAGCCTATAACAAGGCTTACCTGTAGGTACCGTGAGTATCTCCTAAACTTGCACAGATTAGGAGATATTCAGTATATGCACTGCTGTCGACGTCATCGGCGCATATGCACTGAAGAAACGACCTGTTGGTGCCGTTTCTTCAGGACTCATGTCATGACCGGGAGCTCCCATGCAATGTCATCGTGGCTCCAGCCAATCACAGCGCTGGGGCTGCGAATCCGGAAGTAACTCCGGTGGAGGATGTACTTGGAGTGTACTTGGAGTGCCAATGCAGATTCAGGGCATTGTTCTGAGGCAAGTATTTCATAATCAGCTAGTATGCATTGCATACTAGCGCATTATGCCTTTGTTTTGCAGGGTTTGGTTTTTTTTTTTTGTTTTTTTTTCTCTGAGGTTTACAACCTCTTTAAGGCTGCAGGGCAGGAAGAGAAAGGAAAGCTCCCTAATGAAACATAGATGTAAATACAAATCCCTTTTCTACTCTGTCCAAAAAGGAAATAAAAGTTTTTGGCTTTAGATATGATTGTATATCCCCTCTCCAGAGTGGGTGGGGTCTACCCACCTATATACAGGGTCGGATTTGCCACAAGGCCACCGAGGCCAGGCCTCGGGGCGGCAGTGGTGCAGGGGCAGCGCCGCTCCTGCGGTGACTTTGCGGCCGCCCCCCCCTTCAGGCTGCCTGTTGAGTTGATTAAGGGCACCGGTGCCCTTAGAAATGATGGCCGCGAGCCGCCCACTACTGCGCATGCGCCGTTCCGAAGCCAGCCGGGCTCGGGAAAGCTCGTACGTGCTCGGCTGGGCGGCGCATGCGCAGTAGCGTGATTACGCTGCCCGGCGCCATTTTTGAAAAGATCGAGGAGTAATGTCAGCGGTGCGGCGGCGGGGGAGAGAGATGACATCTCTCATTGCCCGCACCGCTGTTCCACCCTCCTCCATCTGGTGGCAGCCAGGCAGCGTGACAAGTGACATCTCCATAGGGTGGCAGTGTGGCAAGTGACATCTCCATAGGGTGGCAGTGTGACAAGTGACATCTCCATAGTGTGGCAAGTGACATCTCCATCTGGTGGCAGCGTGGCAAGTGACATCTCCATCTGGTGGCAGGCAGGCAGTGTGGCAAGTGATATCTCCATCTGGTGGCAGGCAGCGTGGCTAGTGACATCTCCATCTGGTGGCAGGCAGCGTGGCTAGTGACATCTCCATCTGGTGGCAGCGTGGCAAGTGACATCTCCATCTGGTGGCAGTGTGGCAAGTGACATCTCCATCTGGTGGCAGTGTGGCAAGTGACATCTCCATCTGGTGGCAGCGTGGCAAGTGACATCTCCATCTGATGGCAGCGTGGCAAGTGACATTTCCATCTGGTGGCTCCGTGGCAAGTGACATCTCCATATGGTGGCAGGCAGGCAGTGTGGCAAGTGACATCTCCATCTGGTGGCAGGCAGCGTGGCACGTGACATCTCAATCTGGTGGCAGGCAGCGTGGCTAGTGACATCTCCATCTGGTGGCAGCGTGGCAAGTGACATCCCCATCTGGTGGCAGACATAGTGGCAAGTGACATCTCTATCTGGTGGCAGGCAGCGTGGCTAGTGACATCTCAATCTGGTGGCAGGCAGCGTGGCTAGTGACATCTCCATCTGGTGGCAGCGTGGCAAGTGACATCTCCATCTGGTGGCAGCGTGGCAAGTGACATCTCCATCTGGTGGCAGCGTGGGAAGTGACATCTCCATCTGGTGGCAGTGTGGCAAGTGACATCCCCATCTGGTGGCAGTGTGGCAAGTGACATCCCCATCTGGTGGCAGCGTGGCAAGTGACATCTCCATCTGGTGGCAGCGTGGCAAGTGACATCTCCATCTGGTGGCAGGCAGGCAGTGTGGCAAGTGACATCTCCATCTGGTGGCAGGCAGTGTGGCTAGTGACATCTCCATCTGGTAGCAGGCAGCATGGCTAGTGACATCTCCATCTGGTGGCAGCGTGGCAAGTGACATCTCCATCTGGTGGCAGTGTGGCAAGTGACATCTCCATCTGGTGGCAGCGTGGCAAGTGACATCTCCATCTGGTGGCAGCGTGGCAAGTGACATCTCCATCTGGTGGCAGCGTGGCAAGTGACATCTCCATCTGGTGGCAGGCAGGCAGTGTGGCAAGTGACATCTCCATCTGGTGGCAGGCAGCATGGCACGTGACATCTCAATCTGGTGGCAGGCAGCGTGGCTAGTGACATCTCCATCTGGTGGCAGCATGGCAAGTGACATCCCCATCTGGTGGCAGACATAGTGGCAAGTGACATCCCCATCTGGTGGCAGGCAGCGTGGCAAGTGACATCTCCATCTGGTGGCAGGCAGCGTGGCTAGTGACATCTCCATCTGGTGGCAGCGTGGCAAGTGACATCTCCATCTGGTGGCAGCGTGGCAAGTGACATCTCAATCTGGTGGCAGCGTGGCAAGTGACATCTCCATCTGGTGGCAGCGTGGCAAGTGACATCCCCATCTGGTGGCAGGCATAGTGGCAAGTGACACGCTCAGGGCTCCCAATGATTCTGCATTATGGTGAGTTGAACTATTTCATTTTACATTACAATGTAATGATAGAAATAATGTGTTTCATTCATCCTGACACCATAACAACCATGGTGCCAGGGATGATTGAAGCACTAACACCAGCCATTGCCCGCAAAAAATTGCCCGCAAAAAATCCTTACCCCTCGCGTGCTTACCCTGAAGTATTTTTAGTCTGTACAATTAAAGTCAGTTATTTTCAGTGTTCTCGTGTGTGGAGATATGTTTTTAACTGATCTATTGTAGCAGTCATCGATAAAGGACAAGAATGGTGGTGTGTGTGTGAGTGTGAGTGTGGGGGGGGGCGGCATTGAAGGACCCGGCCTTGGGGCGGCAAAGGGAGTAAATCCGGGCCTGCCTATATACCACCATTAAGCAAATATGGTAGTCTGGTCCACAAAATAAAAGTAAAGTAAAAATAATCCAAACTCTTATTAAACATAACTTATTTTAGATCCATCAGATCATCTTAGTGTGAGGGTCCAGCAAGGTGGTGTAAATAGCTTCCAATATAAGTCAACATTGAAATACTCAAAATTGTTAGGGCTAATATATGTATGAGATTTCAATTTTCTAGAATTGTTTTGAAAAAACATAAATTGGTGAGGGAGGACAATTACATAACAATGTACTGTCTGTGTCTCTCCCTACAGCAGCTGAAAACCAGTTTCTCCCATTCTCCCTTCCACCGGCTTGGAGCTGCTGAAGGGAGAGACAAAAACAGTTCATTGTTCTATAATTGTCCTCCCGCACCAATTGCCCTCCCTGTGCAGCCCACATCTGATTTCTCCCTGTGTGCCTGGTCCCCCTCTTCACCCCCCTTGTCCCCCCACACTGCTGGCTTCAATATTAGCTGTACTTAGTCTCTTACATCTATCTCTGCAATCACGCTCTGATCTTTCACCTTTTCAGTCCCATTGATTGTCCTTCGTTCAGTCTCCCTGCAGTCCAAAATTTGTTAAAGAAATATAATTAAGGACTCATTCACGCAGGTACTCTGGCTGTGTGAAGGAGGGGTTTGGGCTGGATCCGCCTGTCATTTTATGGTGATGCAGTGGCTTTAGGAACACAGCTACAGGCCCTAATTTGACAGGTGTTCAGGTGCGGGTGAGTAGCCCCAAATACTCACTGTCTGTGTTTGGGCTGTACACCTGCATCCCTATGCCTGTCATATTAGGACCTGCGGCTGTGTTTGTACAGCTCTAGGTGGCTCAAGTCACATAAACGAAGCACTGATTCACACTGTACAGACCACAGCACCCCTGTGAATGAGCCGCAGACCTTATCCACAAAGAGCTTTATTTATTAACTCAGATTTAGTGGGAAATATGTAAGTTATGTTGTGTTTGTATCTGCTAATGATTTTATTGTATTTTTAGTGAACAATAGCTTTGATATTTTCTTGGGGGGGGGGGTCCTGTCAGGTAGCCTGTATGGGGACCTGCAATTTCTATCAGCAGCCCTGTCTACATCACTAATTATATGGCATTGCTGATAAACTTTAAAGCATCAGAGTAATGGTCAGAGATGAAACTGTTCATCAAGAAATGTAGTAGTGAAATCCATTACCACTTGCTGACCAGACCTTTTTCTGACACTTGTTGTTTACAAGTAAAAATCAGTATGTTTGACAGAAAATGACTTAGAACCCATAAAAAAATATAATTTTTTTTTAGCAGAGACCCTAGAGAATAAAATAGTGGTCATTGCAATTTTTTATGTCACACGGTTCTTGCGCAGCGGTTTTTCAAACGCAATTTTTGGGGAAAAAATGCACTTTAATTAAGAAAAAAACTAAATATAATATATATCCCAGTTTTGTACAATACGAAAGATGATGTTACACCGAGTAAATAAATACCTAACATGCTTTAATATTGCGTTCGCTAGTGAAATGGCACCAGACTACGGTACTTAAAAATCTCCATAGGGGATGCTTTCAAAATTTCTGCAGGTTACCAGTTTAGAGTTACAGAGGAGATCTAGTGCTAGAATTATTGCTCTCGCTCAGACATTTGTGGTGTTATCTCACATGTGTGGTGCGAACACCATTTACATATGTAGGCATGACCTATGTATGCATTCACCACTGCACGCGAGCATGCAGGGATAGGGGTGCTTTAACCACTTGCCCACTGGGCACTTAAACCCCCTTCCTAACCAGACCAATATTCAGCTCTCAGTGTTCTCACATTTTGAATGACAATTCAGTCAGGCAACATTGTTCCCCTATGACATTATTGTCCTTTTTTTCACACAAATAGCTTTCTTTTGGTGGTATTTGATCACCACTGGGTTTTTAATTTTTTACGCTATTTCTTCACTTCTGTTATAACATTTTGCAAATTAGTAATTTTTCTTCATAAATTTTTGGGCAACATTTATACTGCTACATTTCTTTGGTAAAAATAACCCAAATCATTGTATATTATTTGGTCTTTGTGAAAGTTAGAGTCTACAAGCTATGGTGCCAATCACTGAAAATTGATCTCACCTGATGTACTGACGGCCTGTCTCATTTCTTGAGACCCTAACAAGCCAGGACAGTACAAATACCCCCCCAAATGACCCCTTTTTGGAAAGTAGACAATCCAATGTATTTAGTATGAGGCATTGTGAGATTTTTGAAGCTGTAATTTTTGTCCCACAATTCTTTGCAAAATGAAGATTTTTTTTCTTTTCTTTTTTTTTCACAGAATTGTCATATTAAGAGGTTGTTTCTCTCACACAGTGTATGCATACCACAAATTACACCCCAAAACACATTGTACTACTCCTGAGTATAGCAATACCACATGTGTGAGACTTTTACACAGCTTGGCCACATACAGAGGCCCAACATGTGGGGAGCACCATCAGGGACATACATTTTAAATCTAATTTGACTACCTATTACACTTTTGTGAGACTGAAGCTCCCTGAGGCGATTCAGTTCGCATTGTTCAGTTCGCATAGCTAGCGCTATACAAGTCACTCATTCATTCAGACACTGATGGGCACTGTAGTGGCACTGTAGTGGCAAGGATGTGGCACGGATGTGTACTGATGTGGCATGGATAAGCATGGGTGAGCACTGCTGTGGCATGGATGAGGCATGGATGAGCATGGGTGGGCATGGATGAGCCATGGATGAATCACGGATGGAGCGTGGGTGAGCACGGATGGAGCATGGATGGAGCACGGATGAAGCATTGATGAACACAGATTGAGCCTGGATGAGCCAGGGATGGATGGAGCATGGTTGAACATGGATGAGCACGGATGGAGCACGGATTGAGCATGGATGAGCATGAATGGAGCATGGATGGAGCACGGATTGAACATGGATGAACACAGATGGAACACAGATTGAGCATGGATGAGGACGGATGGAGCATGGATGAGCCAGGGGTGGATGGAGCATGTTTGAGCCAGAGATGGATGGAGCATGGATGAGCCAGGGATGGACGGAGCATGGATGAGCCAGGGATGGATGGAGCATGGATAAGCCAGGGATGGATGGAGTATGGATGGGCACATATGAAGCATGGATGAGCCAGGGATGGATGGAGAATGGTGAGCCAGGGATGGATAGAGTATGGATAAGCCAGGGATGGATGGAGTATTCACAAAAATAAAGAAAACCCACTGGGTAGGCTAGTGGGATAGGGTCCTTATATTCCCGCTTGGGTGAGTACCTTGATATATACCTTCAGCCCCTTGTCATCAAGGGTAGATGCTACTTGAAAGATAGTCGTGAACTCATCAAATCGCTTCAAAGTATTCAGATAAATGAGCATACTATATTGGTTACAGTAGACATAGAATCACTTTATACTAATATTAATCAGTCAGATGCCCTTCTAGCAGTCAAATTGGCCCTTATGGAGGAATCTGGATTAAATGCACTACAAATCAACTTTTTGGTAGAAGAACTACAGCTAGCTATGGGTAATAATTACTTTTGGGCCCAGGACTCTTACTTTAACCAAATTAAGGGAGTAGTGATGGGGGGTAGATATGCCCCCAGTGTGGCCAATATAGTGCTCAACAAGTGAGAAAAGGAAACCATTTATCAAACATCCAACCAATCATTATTGTACTACAAAAGATACATTGATGACATTATCTTGTTATGGGGAGGCCCACATGCAGAAATGGAAACATTCCTAGCATGTATTTATACCAATAAGTAAGGCCTCAAATTCACAGCAGAAATCAGCCTGGATACTATAAATTTTTTGGATCTCACTTTTACCCAAAAACATGAATAGAATTGGTACTAAGACCCATTTTAAAGTGACAGATAGAAATGGGTTTGTACCAACTTATAGCTGTCGCCACCCTCAGTGGTTGCGGGGGGTACCCAAAAGCCAATAATGTGGGTCCGGCGAAATTGTGACAATCTTACAGATTATCACACACAAGCAGATATGCTCATCCACAGATTTCAGGAAAAAGGTTATTCCCAACAATCACTCACCACTACTAAGAATCAGGTGCTTCAAATGAATGGAGATGAATTATTGGTTAAAAAAAATAAGTCATCCTCTGTCGAAGGAGGCTTAGCTTTCGTTTCTAATTTTCACAGACAATACAAGGACATAGAGTCTTTAACAAATATTGGCCAATACTATTAAAAGACAAACGTTTGCAAAATATACTACCAGTTGCCCCCAAATTTATTTATAGGAAAGCTCCAAGCTTAAGAAATTTAATAGCGCCCAATGTACCAGACCCCCCAGGAAAGCCTCCAACATTCCTTGATGGGTCAGGGTTCTATTACTGTACCCGATGTAAGGCCGTACCACGAAACGACAGACAAAAGAAGTTATGAAGTTTCAATCCAACGTCACACAGGAGGAGTTTAACATCAAACCCCTGGTAACGTGTCATTCCAAACATGTACAGTAACATACGTGTTGGAGTGCCCATGCTCCCTGTAATATCTGGGGAGGACTACACGAGAATTAAGGGTACGAATCAATCAACATGTGACAAACCTTTCCAAAGGTTTTTTGAACCATAGTGTTTCCAGACATTTCCGACTTTTTCACAATAGGGACCCTAGTCTTATTTTTTATGGTATAGATAGGGTCACCCCTAACTGAAGAGGTACGGACCTCAAGAAGGCAATTTCCCAAAATGAGACCCAATGGCTCTATCGCCTTTGTTCGATGCAGCCGTTGGGACTCAATATTGAAATAGATCTCAATTGCTTTTTGACCAATGATTAAAGTGGGGGTGATTACTACTAAGAGGAGTTTTACATTCAACATGTATTTTTCACCAACCACTCAGAACCCCTCTTTTTTTTCCATTCTTTAGAGTACCTACTGATGTTTTATTGATCCATTTTCTATTGGGATTATCCCAGTAGTCATATTAATATTCTATATTAATATCTCCATTTGTATTTTTTACTATTGTATTTTTATATTATTTTAATATTTTACTAACCTATTACAGACAATATGTATGGTATACCCATTGGAGGTGATAGATTTTTTCCTGTAAATTTAAAGCTTTGTAGTTTTTGTTTCCATGATTGTACATGTAAACTGGTTGTCCAATCATGCCTAATACTGACACTGAGGCCGCTAAACTGCCTAGCTCTCATTGGCTACACCTCCAGATTGCCTAAACTGCCTAGCAACTATTCAACCTATTTTTCTATTGGTCAACTATTTGACTATTTTAGTATGCGTGTTCAGTAACCAGGCACGCCTCCTGAAGACGGGTATCGAAACGTACGTCGAGGCATGCCTGGTTACGCTGTTTCTGATCCACATTCCGGATCCTGTGGTTGTCGGCAGCTGATGGTGAAGTGCACGCCAGCTGCCACGTGCAGAGCGGAGCCATTAGACCTATTATGAGCAACACAGCCTCAGTGCCGGGCGAGGGCACTTTCTAATACGTTACACTGGGGGAGAGGAAAAAGTTACCCACAAACCTTATCCATATCATGGCAGCAAGCCATATCTTGCTAAAGGCTTATATTGACCTCTTTTTAATTTAAAAGGTCAACATCTTCTGGTAAGCGGACATCCATTTACAGAGCACATTGGGTGTATAATACAGCTGGTGAAGGTTGTCTATCTACACAGCGAGATATCTCACATATACCGATTTGTATATTCCATTTTCAACAGTGGAGGATTCACTTATATTGATCTGCACAAGATTTTTTTATTGCACGTGGACTCTTTTTTTTATGCATTTTTTTCCGTAGATATTTTCATATTGTTTTTTCACAAGGACTTTGTTTTCATACATGCAGGGATTGCATGGCTGTTAATTTATGCACTTCTGGAATTCAACTTAAACATTCACCAAGGATTTCCATATGGCACGTTGATGTGTACATAAATATTTTGTTAGATTGTAACATTGCATATGTAATTTTGTTCACTGGTAACATAGACCTAGCACCCCCCACCATACACTTTTTTTCTCACATATGGAGCAAGAATGAGCCAGGGATGGATGAATGTTACATTGATGGGCACATATGGAGCATAGATGAGCCAGGGATGGATAGATGGATGGGCACAGATGAACACTGTGGGCACTCCAGAGACAGCCCACAGCGCTGCTGCACCTGGCTCCCCCCTCTACTCGCACACTTTACCGATCAGTGCGAGGAGAGGGGAGGAGCTGCACCAGACAAGCTCCAGTTTGTTGACAAGTGATTGCTCCATCATTGGATGGAGCGATCCTGTGGTAAAGGGCCATTGTTGTTGGCCCTTTACCCCCTTCCATGATGCGCCAGGTCCAGAGGACCTGACTATCACGGACATTCCCGGGTGCACGCCCCAGGGGGTGCGTGGGAGCGCGATTCTGGGAGGACATCAATGGACGCCCTCCCAAAATAAGCCGACCGCGTCTCTAGCCATCTTTGTGGTTAAAAATGTATTTATTTTATTACTTTTTACACTTTTTTTGTCTCTTTAACACTTTCTTTTTTAATCACTTTTATTGCTATCTCAAAGAATGTACACATTGCTATATGTGCCTCATTTGGGAGATTTTCTTTCACTTTCTCTCACCAGAATTAGTGCTGCCATTGGAAGATTTTTCCTCCTTCATTGTTCTGAGGACAACCCAACATTTGGGATTTTCCATATTTTCACTTTCAATGATAATGGTGAAAATGACAAATAAAGTGTGAATTTCCCTAATGAGGGTACGGACAGCAGTAAAAATCTGTCAGATGGCATATTTATTACTTTAACTTCTTGATGGAGCTCTTGGTTGTACTTAGGCAAATGCACTTATGGGTGTATTGATAAAGAAATTGCAGATCTCTTCATCCTGTGAAACCGCATGTATATTTGAGGCTCATTCACACTAACATGCAGTGTGGGAGAGCTGCAAATGCAAGTGTCAAAGCTTAAATTGAACAAGCTGAAGTTATAAGCTGATTGGTTACTATGCTCCAGTTTTAGTAAACCCCCCCCCCCCCCCATTTACCATTAAGGCTTGGTAAATCTGAAAGCTTTTCATTACTTTGTTGATCCATTGGGAGTTGAAGATCTCTCACAATGGTGCTTAAGTGAACCATTTATCCAACACATTTCTTTTAAAAAGTAATGTGTCATCAGTGGTAAATTAATTTATCTTATACAAATCAGGATCGAAATAAGTGAAAGCAACCAAGAATTACAATTCAACTTTATAACTATAATAGAGTATTCACTATCACTACAGATCAGTTATTTTCTGTCAAGGTCATACACACCAATTTGCAATCCAGGGATCCACTGAAATGAACAAGTCATCTCATTAGTGGTGGAGAAGATGTAATAGAGATGTTCTGTGTGAACTACAATTAGCTTGTCATCATTAAAATAAATGTTACAATTTCTGTGCATACTCTTGTTTACGTACATTAGGAAGCATTCAAATCATTATTTCGAAAAATTCTTAAACACTTGTATTTTCTCTGTCATAGACTTTGTTCACAGGAAATCTGCTTCATGAGTAATTATTAGGGGGAGCTATTTAATTTCATGGTAAAAACAATACCATATAAATAACAGTCAATTTGTTCCAATTCTTTCTGTTTAGAAATGTTTAGTTAAGCGTGAATCGCAAGAAACTAATTGGACTGGGCAGTACATTTTCAAAATCAGTTAAAAATTAGGATGCGGTTTTCTGATTGAGATTATTTTGCATGTTTTTATATCTAAATTGTTGTTAACTTGCGTGCTGCATGAATGTCTGTTACAAGCAAACTGTAAAAAAGTTTACTTTTAGTCAAGTTAAATAATTTAGCCAACATTAAACAAAACAAACTAAAAATCAATAACAAGAGCATCCATCTACCAATCACCTTGAGATCCTTGAGATTAAAATAAATATATCATGGAAAGTAAAATATCAAACCATGTTGGGTGAACAAGTACTAATTTCGTTAAGCTATAATCCATCCAATAAAGAGAAAATTAGCTATAAGGAAATGCTAAATAAAATGTTCATATGAGTATAAAAAAAGAAAAATAGAAAATTATTTTCATCATAAACTTAATTAGGAAAATGTTTCAGTTGCAAGTATATGCATTTATGTTCCGATAATTGTAAATATAGACAGCATTACAAATCGACAATAATATCATCAAATACAGGACATATAGCAGACACACTATACCATAGTATCCAAATAGGCTATAATGTATGTGCCAATAATGAACTTTCAAATATTATATTTCAAGCGTCTGTAGAAGAAAAATGAAGAAAGTACAAAAAAGCTTCAAATTAACATGCACCAATTGTAATAAATAGAAATGCACGGCAAAGAATCATATCATTCTTTCCATTCCAGTGGTGTTATACCTCTGTGTCCAAGCTGACAACTTAACATGGAAATATGAATATACTAAATATTATAGGCTAAAAATGCACATAATTGCATTGAATATTGCCTCTGGGTATTACTTCTTAAATATTGGGAGCTATTTTCTATGGCCAAGTCATCTTCCATCTATTGGTAATAATAGTCTCACTGAAAACAAAATAGATACAATAGTTCTATAGTGGGTCGGGTAATTATCTATGGATATACTTAGTAGTGCTGGTGGTGGTGAAGGACATGTTAGGATCCCTGTCACTGTGGATATTAAGGAAAATACTGCTTTCCAAAAACGTTTTATAGTTTTATATTTCTGAAGTCCCAGAGTATCTAAAGTTACCTTTCCCACCTTTTCACACTGGCACCAACAAAGTGGAAGCATACTAGGAAACATTTTTTTTACCCCAGGCCTGCACACAGGGTGTGTCAGGTGTGCCTGGGCACACCCTAATCACCCTGTGCAGTGCAGTTCTTTCTGCTTCCTGGGCCCCACGTGTCACCCTCCTTACCCTGCAGCTCTGCCGGCCACTCTCCTCTCAGCTTTTTCTGGCTGCTGCAGGGCAGGGCCGTCTTTAACGTTGGGAAAATGGGGCACCTGCCCTAGGCCCAATCTTTGGGAGCCCAAAGCATTGAGCCCACGCTACCTGCGAACTGAGGCCCCAATGATGACTTTGCAGAGTGCAAAGAGGACACGGGAAGCTGTATTCTCGAGCTAACCAGCGGAGAGAGGGGGCGGGGCCAGGAGCTCCACTGAAGCTCTGACCCCACCCCATGCAACCAGTATGCTCGCAACAGAGCGGCTGTAGTGAGAGCAGTGATCAGAGTGGGAGCGTCAGTGGAGCTCCTGGCCCCGCCCCCTCTATACTGGATCCACAGATGCTCTGCCCCATGCCTGTATTTTTAGGGGGAGCAGCTGTAGTTAGACCAGATAGTGGAAGCCCCACCCCCAGACTTCTAAATGTATACAGTGAGCTCGGCTGGCCAGGTATGTCCTCATACCCATAAAATGCCTGACTGCTGAAACTCTGAGCTGTGTTATTCAACTGTAAAGCTGTGCATTGCTAAAATTTCTCTGACCATCTCCTGTATAATGTCCACAGTCTCTGATTGTCTCCTGTATAATGTCTGCAGTCTCTAATTGTCACCTGTAGCATGCCTGCAGTCTCTGATTGTCACCTGTAGTGTTTCCACGGTCTCTGATTGTCACCTGTAGTGTGTGCACAGTCTCTGATTGTCTCCTGTAGGGATGAGCCGAACACCCCCCTGTTCGGTTCGCACCAGAACATGCGAACAGGAAAAAAGTTTGTTCGAACACACGAACACCGTTAAAGTCTATGGGACATGAACATGAATAATCAAAAGTGCTAATTTTAAAGGCTTATATGCAAGTTATTGTCATAAAAAGTGCTTGGGGACCTGGGTCCTGCCCCAGGGGACATGGATCAATGCAAAAAAAGTTTTAAAAACGGCCGTTTTTTCAGAAGCAGTGATTTTAATAATGCTTAAAGTCAAACAATAAAAGTGTAATATCCCTTTAAATTTCGTAGCTGGGGTGTCTATAGTATACCTGTAAAGGGGGGGGGGGGTTTCCTGTGTTTTAGAACAGTCTGACAGCAAAATGACATTTCAAAGAAAAAAAGTCATTTAAAACTACTTGCGGCTATTGCATTGCCGGTCCGACAATACACATAAAAGTTCATTGATAAAAATGGCATGGGAATTCCCCACAGGGGAACCCTGAACCAAAATGTTAAAAAAAAATGACGCGGGGGTCCCCCTAAATTCCATACCAGGCCCTGGTATGGATATTAAGGGGAACCCAGCGCCAAAAAAAAAAAAAAACGGCGTGGGGTCCCCCCAAAAATCCATACCAGACCCTTATCCGAGCATGCAACCTGGCAGGCTGCAGTAAAAGAGGGGGACGAGAGAGCGCCCCCCTCCTGAACTGTACCAGGCCACATGCCCTCAACATTGGGAGGGTGCTTTGGGGTAGCCCCCCAAAACACCTTGTCCTCATGTTGATGAGGACAAGGGCCTCATCCCCACAACCCTGGCCGGTGGTTGTGGGGGTCTGCGGACGGGGGGCTTATCAGAATATGGAAGCCCCCTCTAACAAGGGGACCCCCAGATCCCAGCCCCCCCATGTGAAATGGTAAGGCCTACCGTTTCACTAAAAAACTGTCAAAAGTGTTAAAAATGACAAGAGACAATTCTTCTTCTTTCTTCTTTCTTCTTTCTTCTTTCTTCTTCGCTTCTTCTTCTTCTTCGCTTCTTCTTCTTCTTCGCTTCTTCTTCGCTTCTTCTTTCTTCTTCTTCTTCTTCTTTCTTCTTCTTCTTCTTCTTTCTTCTTCTTCTTTCTTCTTCTTCTTCTTCTTCTATCTTCTTCGCGTCTTCTATCTTCTTCTCCTCGGGCCGCTCCGCACCCATGGCATGAGGGGAGGCTCCCGCTCTTCTCTTCATCTTCTTCTCTGGGCCGCTCCGCACCCATGCTGGCATGGAGGGGAGCTCTCGCTGTGTGACATGTCTCCTCTTCTGACGGTTCTTAAATAACGGGGAGCGGGGCCACCCGGGGACCCCGCCCCCCTCTGACGCACAGTGACTTGACGGGACTTCCCTGTGACGTCACGGGAAATGCCACAGGGAAGTCCCATCATGTCCCGTGCCTCAGAGGGGGCGGGGTCACCGGGTGGCCCCACCCCCCGTTATTTAGGAACCATCAGAAGAGGAGACACATTACACTGCAGGAGCCTCCCTTCATGCCAGCATGGGTGCTGAGCGGCCCGATGAAGAAGAGAAGAAGAGAAGAGAAGATGAAGAGAAGAGCGGGAGCCTCCCCCCATGCCATGGGTGGGGAGCGGCCCCAGGAGAAGAAGATAGAAGACGGCGCGGAGGAGATGCTGGACGAGAACACCGGAGGAAAAGCCAGAAGAAGATGAAAGGAAGATAGAAGAAAGATAGAAGAAAGAAGAAAGAAAAAAAGCATTTAAATAAAGGGATTGTCAAAAACTGTCTCTTGTCATTTTTAACATTTTTGACAGTTTTTAGTGAAATAGTAGGGGTACTTTTGTACCCCCTTACCATTTCACACAGGGCGGGGCCAGGATCTGGGGGTCCCCTTGTTAAAGGGGGCTTCCAGATTCCGATAAGCCCCCCATCCGCAGACCCCCACAACCACCGGCCAGGGTTGTGGGGATGAGGCCCTTGTCCTTATCAACATGGGGACAAGGTGTTTTGGGGGGCTACCCCAAAGCACCCTCCCAATGTTGAGGGCATGTGGCCTGGTACGGTTCAGGAGGGCGGGCGCTCTCTCGTCCCCCTCTTTTCCTGTGGCCTGCCAGGTTGCGTGCTTGGATAAGGGTCTGGTATGGATTTTTGGGGGGACCCGACGCCGTTTTTTTTTTTTTAATTTTGGCACGGGGTTCCCCTTAAAATCCATACCAGACCCTTCAGGTCTGGTATGGAATTTAGGGGGACCCCCACATCATTTTTTTTTTTTAATTTTGGCCGGGGGTTCCCCTTAATATCAATACCAGACCTGAAGGGCCTGGTATGGAATTTAGGGGGACCCCCACGTCATTTTTAATTTTGGTTCGGGGTTCCCCTGTGGGGAATTCCCATGCCGTTTTTATCAATGAACTTCTATGTGTATTGTCGGACCGGCAATGCAATAGCCGCGAGTAGTTTTAAATGACTTTTTTCCTTTGAAATGTAATTTTGCTGTCAGACTGTTTTAAACTTGGGAAACATGCGCCCCTTTACAGGCATACTATAGACACCCCCCAGCTACGCAATTTAAAGGGATATTACACTTTTATTGTTTGACTTTAAGCATTATTAAAATCACTGCTCCTGAAAAAACGGCCGTTTTTAAAACTTTTTTTTGCATTGATCCATGTCCCCTGGGGCAGGACCCAGGTCCCCAAACACTTTTTATGACAATAACTTGCATATAAGCCTTTAAAATTAGCACTTTTGATTTCTCCCATAGACTTTTAAAGGGTGTTCGGCGGCATTCAAATTTGCCGCGAACACCCCAAATTGTTCGCTGTTCGGCGAACTTGAGAACAGCCGATGTTCGAGTCGAACATGAGTTCAACTCGAACTCGAAGCTCATCCCTAGTCACCTGTAATGTGTCCGCAGTCTGGTTTGTCTCCCGTAGCGTGTTCCCAGTCTCTGATTGTCTCCTGTAACATGTCCATAGTTTCTGATTGTCACCTGTAGCATGTCCACGTAAAAAATAAGCCGGAATTGGAATCGAGAGAACTCTAAACAGATATAAAAATTTAGGTAAGATCGACATTTTAATAGTATTAATCCTGCCAAACCAAGATAGTGGAAGGAAGGACCATTGTTTCATCAAATTTGTTATGTGTTTTAGAATGGGTGGATAGTTAGCTGAGAAGAGATCAGAGATGGATGCTGTTAAATGTATGCCCAGATATGGGATTGTTTTCTCTGCCCAAGTGAAAGGGAGTGCTGACCTCACTATTTCTTTGTCTCTATCAGACAGGGATATTTTCAGGGCTAAACATTTTTTGGGATTAATTATCAGTCCCGAAATATTGGCAAATGTATTACGAATAGGTAATAAACTGGGGCCTGATATCTGAAGAGAAGATAAAAATAGTAAAATATCATCTGCGAACAGGCTGAGTTTGTGATTGTAGCCTCCTAATGCTATACCCGTTATTGTTGGATTTAGTCTAATAAATTGGGCAAGAGGTTCTATGAAAAGAGGGAATAAAAGGGGGGATAAAGGGCATCCCTGACGCGTGCCTCTTTCAATTTTAAATGGGTCTGATTTATAGCCTGCATATTTTATGTATGCTTGAGGACTATTAAAAAGTGCGGCTATCCATTTGATATAATGAGGTCCAAAACCCCATTTCTGTAAAGTATGATAAAGATAAGTCCAAGACACTGAATCAAAGGCTTTCCTAATATCCAATGAGAGGAAATATGAGGGGATACGTCGGGTCTTGGCAATGTGTACTAATAGAACTGCTCTGCGTACATTAAGTAACAAAAAATTTCGCGCTAGAAGCATATAGGGATAAGCAGCAGTAAACAGTGCGACAACACCAATCAGAACAAAGAAATTATAAACTGCGCTAAACAAAAATCCTAAAAATAAAGTAAGATGGTAGTATAACCTAACATCAGCAAATATTTAAAAATATTTAAAAATAATGATATAAAGTCCAACTCTTCAAAATGGTAGGATGTTCAGTTTGAATGTGAGTAATAATCCAAATGAGCTATGATTGCTCTTACCAGAAGTATTAGTAATATGAGCGGATGGCAAAAACCCTGCCAGGGCCTTTAGAGTGGTGGACCAGTCAGCAGCGTCCGTCTTCAAATTAAAAACCCCTCAATGGATGCAGGAGAAAGAACAAACAAAAGAAAACGACTCACGGTGATAAGCAGGCTTTATATGAGTTGGAAGCGGATCAAAAGTAGGTAAGGAACACTTAGATTCGTCCACATTAGCCCGAAGTCCACATCATCAGTACACAACCCAGAATACAAATGATAAGCTTTCCATGGTGAAGTACGTTAAATCAAGTTTAATAAATAAAGTATTGCACTTACAGGATAAAAACACTTGTATCGCGTAAAGTATAAGTTGCCGGCCGGCAACTTATACTTTACGCGATACAAGTGTTTTTATCCTGTAAGTGCAATACTTTATTTATTAAACTTGATTTAACGTACTTCACCATGGAAAGCTTATCATTTGTATTCTGGGTTGTGTACTGATGATGTGGACTTCGGGCTAATGTGGACGAATCTAAGTGTTCCTTACCTACTTTTGATCCGCTTCCAACTCATATAAAGCCTGCTTATCACCGTGAGTCGTTTTCTTTTGTTTGTTCTTTCTCCTGCATCCATTGAGGGGTTTTTAATTTGAAGACGGACGCTGCTGACTGGTCCACCACTCTAAAGGCCCTGGCAGGGTTTTTGCCATCCGTTCATATTACTAATACTTCTGGTAAGAGCAATCATAGCTCATTTGGATTATTACTCACATTCAAACTGAACATCCTACCATTTTGAAGAGTTGGACTTTATATCATTATTTTTAAATATTTTTAAATATTTGCTGATGTTAGGTTATACTACCATCTTACTTTATTTTTAGGATTTTTGTTTAGCGCAGTTTATAATTTCTTTGCTCTGCGTACATTTTCTCCTGCTTGACGATTAGGCATAAAACCTACCTGGTCTCTATGGATAAGGTTACCTATAATTTTATTAAGTCGAGTTGCCAGGATTTTTGCTAATATTTTTATATCTAAGTTTAAGAGAGATATGGGGCGATAATTATTATAAGATATGTGATCAGCATTTGGTTTGGGTATCATACAGATCTTTGCCATAAGCGACTCTTGTCTAAATGATTTACTTTTTAGTATTGTATTATAAGCTTTGGTAAGTAGTGGGGATAAGATTTCTGCAAATGTGCGGTAATATAAAGCTGAAAAGCCATCCGGGCCAGGTCTTTTGTTTAAAGGGGTTGTAAAGGTAAAATTTTTATTTTTTAAAAATAACAAACATGTTATACTTACCTTCACTGTGCAGCTCGTTCTGCACAGAGTGGCCCCGAACCTGGTCTTCTGGGGTCCCTCGGCGGCTGTTTCAGCTCCTCCCCGCCAGCATTAACCACCTTAATGCGAGCTCCCTCGCATGGTGGTGAGTGCTTGCGGGCGCGCTCCCGTGATACAGCCGGCGGCTATAGCTGCTCGCTGTATCACTCGGCCCCGCCCCCGGCGCGCTGCGTCATCGGATGTGATTGACAGCAGCGCGAGCCAATGGTTGCGCTGCTTTCAATCCATCCACTGCAGCCAATCAGCGACCAGGCTGAGCTGCAATGGAGATGACGAGAACGAGCAGCGGAGATTCGAGGCGTCAGGTAAGTAAAAAGGGGGGGCTGGGGGCGGCGATATTGTCAAAAGTTTTTTCACCTTAATGCATATAATGCATTAAGGTGAAAAAATTTTTACCTTTACAACCCCTTTAACTTTAGTTCTTTGATTGTGAAATTTACTTCTTCTGATGAAATGGGTTCTTCAAGAAGAGCTTGTTGGGCGTGTGTTAACTCTGGGAGTTTTATTTGAGAAAAAAAGGCTTCCGCCTCTACTGGATTAAAATCATTGGTTGCCGAATATAAGGATGTTAAGTGGGATCTAAATTTGTGAACTATTTTAACGGGGTTGCATGTGTAATTATCTTTGGATATTTTAAGTCTTATTGGTTTTGTTTGTTTAAATTGGGAGTTAAGGGCTCCTGCTAGAAATGTGTTTGGCTTGTTGGACTTCATATAAAAGGCATGCCTAGATCGGCGTAAAGATTTATCTGCATTTTCTGTGAGGAATAGATCATATTCTAGGCATGCTTTTTCTAGACGGCCTTCAGAAGTCAAGGAGGGGTTATCTTGAAAATTTAAAAAGGAATTATTATATTCCAATTCAAGCTTTCGGCCAAATTTTTACGTTCTCTCTTGAACAATGCAGATTGTTTTTGTAGTATACCTCTTAGCACTGGTTTATGGGCTTCCCAGAGGGTTAACAGAGATATTTAAGGGCATGTATTATATAACAAATATTCTTTTAAGGCTTGTTCGACATGGATACAGTGAGATGGGTTTTTGAGCAGAATATTGGGAAGGTACCAGGTACGATCATGGGATTTGGGAATGGCGGAGGCTATAATGGTAAAAACTGCATTATGATCTGACCATGGTGTTGGGATTATTTTTGAATTGAGAATCTCCGGAATCATGCCTATGGTTAAAAATATATGGTCAATGCGTGAAAGAGTTTGATGTGGGTTCAAATAGTATGTATAACCTCTCTTAACTGGGTTAGTTTCCCTCCAAGAGTCAATTGAGTTGTATCTCAAAAGAGGCTGTGAAAAGGATTGATCAGATGGACATCTCGTGGGCGTGTAGGGGGTTTTATCCAAGAATGGTAAAAGAACCTGATTTGAATCTCCGCACATTACAATAGTCCCTATTTTGTGTGTGGATATAACCTGTAGGAGATGTGTAAAAAAGGGTGTAGGGTTTTTATTTGGAGCATAGTATGAGATTATTGTTATTTCCATATCCATAATATGACCTGTCAAAATGATGTATCTCCCCTCAGGGTCTTTGATTTCTGATATAGGAGAAAAGGGTACTGAACGATGAAAAGCTATCAGGGTGCCACGTTGTTTAGTGGATGCTGAGGCCGAATAGACCTGAGGATAGGAAGAGCTCTGGGTGTAGAATTTATTGGAAAATGAGTTTTCTGTAGGCAAACTATATGTGCTTTCTGCGTTTGGAAGAATCTAAATGCTTTTGAACCCTTTTGCGGTATATTAAGTCCCTGAACTTTCAGGGAAAGGATGTTCAAGGGTGCCATGGTAGAAGATAAAAAAGATGATACTCACCACTTTTGTTATATTTCCGGCTGAGTGGACCAATCCAAGTGAACAGAAAAGGGGGGGGAAGAAGAAGTGGACCTAGGGAGGTCTGGAAAAAGAGAAAAACAGGTAACATAAATGAATAAATTCACTGTTAAATAAGTTAGTCTAATATGAGATCCAAGAATTACCCGTGAGTAGGGAAAATTTCCCCCATCAAGGGATACGGGGCCATCGTCAATCGACCACATAATAATAATGGTTAGTCGAGGAAGGCACAGTGGGGCACATGGAACTACCGTGTAAAGAGGGAAAAACCCTATAACAGAGCATCGCTAAGATGCTTTTCTTTTTAGCCCACTCGGCTAATTGAATAAAGTAAATGAACTATTTATTTCAATCTTAAATTAGGACGATTGTAACATTTTTAAACAAGAATAATTAATTATTAGAACTGAAGAAATAAATATCATTAATATTTTGATCAGATATTGAGTTAATAAAGATGTAAGTTATTGCTATGGAAGGGGAAATAAAGGGATGACCTGGGATGTAGTTGCATATATTATAACTTGTGAACCTACAAATCCCATATTAATGTAACTGATGAAGGGTGGGGAAAGAAATTCTTATTCCTAATTTAAACTCAAAGATAGCAGAAGAGCTAACTAGCGACTGTTATATACAAGTAGAAGTGTTGAACATGTTAGACTATAAATAAAGCTAATAAAGAGGTGAAAGATAGCAATGGATTAGAGTTGCATAAGTAACTAAACTGATAGAAAACTGGTCTATCAGGGGCTGCTTGATTGGAGGGGGTATCCTCTCATGTCATTTTTTTTTTTTTTTGAATATTAAATGAGATTTCACAAGTTTGAGTGTGAAGTAATAAGGCTTAAATATTTAAACATGTTACTGTTTGAACTAAGATTTACCAATTAACTATTAATACTGAAGGGTCCTTTAGGAAATGTTATAACTTCAGAACATAAATCATTCATCATTCGAAGCCCACTGTATACGTCTATTCTCTCCTACTTCCCTAAGAATTGCTGTGATCTACCGGCCCCCTGGACCATTATCGACTTTCCTTGATGAGTTTTCTGCCTGGCTACCCTACTTTCTCTCTTCGGATATTCCCACAATCCTTCTCGGTGATTTCAACATCCCTGCTAATACAAACACTCCTGCTACTTCTAAACTTCTTAGTCTAACCTCTTCATTTGACCTGAAGCAATGGGTACAGGCTTCTACTCACTCTGATGGCAACAGACCTTGTATTCTCCTACCTATGCACTCCATGCAACTTCTCAAACAATCCTTTCCCTCTCTCCGACCACCACCTTATTAGTTTCTCTCTCCCCCTGTCTTCCACCACCTTTCCCTCCAATCGCCTAACCATCACCCGTAGAAACTTTCGCAACTTCATCTCCTCTCTTCTCTATTCTGCTACTGACCACCTCTATGACAAAATCTCTCCCCTGTCCTGCCCCAACCAAGCCACGACCATCTACAATAAATCTCTGTCCTCCACCCTGGACAAGCTCGCTCCCCTCACTACACGCAGAATCAGGCCTCGACCCCTACAACCCTGGCAAACAGCTGACACTAAAGTTCTCAAAAAACGTAGTCGTGCTCTTGAGTGTCTGTGGCACAAGTCTCTCAAAGACTTCAACCAATACAAATCTGCCCTCCAAAAATACTATTCTTTCCTCCACACTGCCAAGCAAACCTATTTTACAACTCTTATTAACACCTTCTCATCCAATCCCCGTAAACTCTTCTCTACCTTCAACTCTCTACTTTGTCCTCCACCGCCTCCACCCACTGACTTACTCACTGCCCAGGAAATCGCTAATCACTTCAAAAACAAGATTGATACAATCCGTGATGAAATCTCCACTCTACAGGTATCTTCCCTAGCTAAGACCCCATGTCAACAGGTACAACTGACACTCCCCCTATTCAAACCTGCTACTACAGACGAAGTTGCTAAACTCCTTTCTATTGCCCACCTAACCACCTGTCCCCTGGACCCGATTCCCTCTCAAATGCTACGGTCACCCTCTGACCCCATCCTACACTCTCTAACCCACATCTTCAATCTCTCCCTCACCTCTGGCATCTTCCCCAATGCTCTAAAACATGCACTGGTCACCCCCATACTTAAAAAGCCGTCCCTGGACCCTACCAATCTTAACAACCTACGCCCTATGTCCTAGCTCCCCTTTTCCTCTATACTCCTTGAACACCTGTTTTTTAACCAACTGAGTGACCACCTGATTAAAAACAACCTTCTTGATCCCCTTCAATCTGGATTTCACCCTCAACACTCCACAGAAACTGCTCTTTTAAAACTCACAAATGACCTACTAACTGCAAAAACCAACGGACACTATTCTGTACTCCTACTTCTGGATCTTTCAGCTGCCTTTGACACGGTTGACCACGCCCTCCTTCTCAAAAAACTTTACTCCCTTGGTCTCCGTGACTGTGCTCTTCAGTGGCTCTCATCCTACCTATCCCAACGCACCTTCAGTGTCACTTACAATTCTACTTCCTCCACTCCTCTTCCCTTCTCTGTTGGGGTCCCCCAAGGTTCTGTTCTTGGACCTCTTTTATTTTCAATCTACACCTCTTCCCTGGGTCAGTTGTTAGCCTCTCACGGCTTTCAATATCATTTCTAGGCTGATGACATACAAATCTATCTCTCCACCCCTCAACTCACTCCATCAGTCTCCTCACGCATCACCAACTTACTAACCGACATATCTGTATGGATGTCACACCACTTCCTCAAACTCAACTTGTCCAAAGCCAAGCTTATAATATTTCCTCCCCCACGTGCCTCTTCCCCTGACTTCTCTGTCAAGAGCAATGGCAAAACCATCCACCCGTCCCCACATGTCAGGGTGCTAGGTGTTATCCTGGATTCTGAACTCTCCTTTCGGCCCCACATCCAATCACTTTCCAAAGATTGCCGCCTCAACCTCCGCAACATCTCTAAACTACGTCCCTTTCTAACCAGTGAAACCACAAAGCTCCTGATTCACTCCCTGGTTATCTCTCGCCTTGACTACTGCAACTCACTCCTCATTGGCTTACCTTTAAATAGACTATCCCCCCTTCAGTCCATCATGAATGCTGCTGCCAGACTCATCCACCTTATAAACTGCTCAGTGTCTGCTACCCCTCTCTGCCAATCCCTCCATTGGCTACCACTCGCACAACGAATTAAATTCAAAATACTAACAATAAGTTACAAAGCCATCCACAACTCTGCCCCCAGCTACATCACTAACCTAGTCTCAAAATACCAACCTAATCGCCATCTCCGTTCCTCCCAAGACCTCCTGCTCTCTAGCTCCCTCATCACCTCCTCCCATATCCGCCTCCAGTACTTCTCCCGTGCCTCGCCTATCATCTGGAATTCCCTACCCCAATCTGTCAGACTGTCTCCAAATTTATCCACTTTTAGGCAATCCCTGAAAACTTTCCTCTTCAGAGAAGCCTATCCTGCCTCCATCTAACAACTGCACTATTTTTTCCATTAGCTCATCCCCCACAGCTATTACCCTTTTGTATAACTTGACCCTCCCTCCTAGATTGTAAGCTCTAACGAGCAGGGCCCTCTGATTCCTCCTGTATTGACTTGTATTGTACTTGTACTGTCTGCCCTGATGTTGTAAAACGCTGCGTAAACTGTCGGCGCTATATAAATCCTGTATAATAGTAATAATAATAAAGGAAAATCTGTTAAATATGCCATGACTATGGCTCATGTATTCAGTGTTAATATTAAAAATATATGAGAAAAGGACTGTGAAGTCCAAATGGGGTCTATGTGACACCGTCTCTTATTATCAGTCTATAGAGTCCTGATCCAGTGAAGGGGAGGCAATACGGCCTCTTGTTAGCCTGTTGGTTTCCAGGATTGTTGGATGTAGATCTTCTACGGGTAAGGTTGGTAGATTGTGATTTATCTACTAGGTGTAGATCTTGTAAAGTCAGCTGCAATTCTTCAGGAGATCTGCAGGTGAATCTAGAACCTTTATGTGTGAATCTGATGGAGAACGGGAATCCCCATTGGTAAATGATATGGTGATTCTGTAGTACTGTCAATTGGGGCTTCATCGATCGCCTCCTATTGATGGTCAGCTGAGACAGGTCAGTAAATAACTGATAGTCATGACCTTGAAAGGATAGGTTATGTTTTTCTCTAGCTGCTGACATCAATTGTTCCTTTGTGCGATCTGTGTTCCGCTCTGAGGTGTTCTATGAGGTAATCTGTGAGGCAGAGGCTGATGCCGCTCTGACTGCAGCCCGTGACTGAGACTCCTTCATGGAGGACATTTTAAACTTGTTTCTGCCACCTCCTAGCACCATTTTACCTGTGTCAATTCAGTCCCTGAGGTCACGGGAATAAGCCCAAGGTAGTGGTGGAAGTTATACCGGCAGGTTCAGGCTGTATGGTGGGTTTTCCTTCAGTTAGACTCCGCGCATGCGCCCCCGACACCCTCCATATTTTAATACATTTTAGAATGTATTTATCAGTGTAAATGTGTGTGTATGTACAGTATTGGTGCAGCAATATATACGTATGTATATATGTTTGGGCTTTGGGGTGCCCACCCTAATGCAATAAGCTGCGCAGACCTATGTTTTTGATAATCTATAAGGTGTCATACCATTTTGTGAAGAATTTTTAAATTGCTATCCCAGTAATTAACACAATGGGTGGTGTTATGGTTATTAAGAATTGCTTGTTGCCATACGGTAGAAGAAAATTCTCTCCCTAAATCTCTCTCCCACCTAAGAATAGGGGGGTCTTAAAAAGTGCTACACTATGTTGAAGATAATTGTAAAACCAAGAAATGAATCCCTTTAATGAATGCACTTTAGGTTAGTAAATTTTTTTTTCCAAACTCTATCTGCATTTGCGGGTAATATTAATGAAAGTAATACATACTATACATTTATTTTAGTTGTTGAAAACCTTTATTTTCTCTTTTTAATCTCATTTAGCATTTGTTTTGGTCACAAAAGTCCTTCTCCTGCTCCCCTAAATAGATACCTCACATACAGTCACAGTTATCATAAACCTGATGCTAGACATACAGCATATTAATTCGAATACTTTCTATTATACATATGTACCGGATATTTTCATTTCAGATGCATTCTTTAATGAAATTGTTTTGTCATATTCGTTATGTTGAACAGATTCTATATTGGAATTTGTTTTGCACCTTCGGCATCAGTTTCCTTTTTCCATTGATCCATGTGGATTTACAAAATTATTAAAGTTATGGGATTTATTGTATTTTGTGCTGTATATACACAGGGATGGAATGTTAAGCTATGGAAAGATTGTTACGTTTTTTTGTCCTTGTTTAAAAAAAAAGAAAAAGAAAAATAAAGAAATTAAAAAAAAAAATTATTAGTTCTAGGCAGGAGGTTGTGGTTATGCAAAAATCAGCATTAAGGTATAACACGAGACTTATGCCCCATACACACGGTCGGACTTTGTTTGGACATTCTGACAACAAAATCCTAGGATTTTTTCCGACGGATGTTGACTCAAACTTGTCTTGCATACACACGGTCACACAAAGTTGTCAGAAAATCCGATTGTTCTGAACGTGGTGACGTAAAACACGTACGTCTGGACTATAAACGGGGCAGTGGCCAATAGCTTTCATCTCTTTATTTATTCTGAGCATGCGTGGCACTTTGTCCGTCGGATTTGCGTACACACGATCGGAATTTCCGACAACGGATTTTGTTGTCGGAAAATTTTATATCCTGCTCTCAAACTTTGTGTGTCGGAAAATCCGATGGAAAATGTGTGATGGAGCCTACACACGGTCGGAATTTCCGACAACAAGGTCCTATCACACATTTTCCGTCGGAAAATCTGACCGTGTGTACGGGGCATTAGAAGTGAGCCAAAATAGGCACCATTGACCCTCTATTAACCCATGGCTAACCCATGCTGTACTGTTAACACTAAATACTCGAGACATTACCACAGTTTCCACTTACCAGGTGCACAGCATTTAGGAACCAGTGCTACAGAGCCTGCACCAGCATCCACCAGCTGAGCAGTACCTGTCACCTCACTCCCAGTGACATGTCCATAGTTACTAATAAATACTGACAATGCACTTTACTCAGTAACTATGTGCTTACTTCAATCTATGTCTCAGGGGCCCCTTTACACCTCTCACCTGTGACTTCTCAGGCTAGGTCCCTAGGTGCTCTCTGCCACAGGTCTGGTCCCAGTATGTGAAAATCTGGCTGCTAATGTAGTGGATAAGCACAACACCCCTTCCTTACCAGAGTAACCATTACCCTATGCCAAGTCACATATTTCCTGGCTGGTTGTCTGCCTTACCAATGATACATGTACAATTGTCCCTAGCAATGGCAATATAGCTTGCGCTAGACAACATCCCTATGCTGGACTAAAGTGTTCCTTATCGCCTCAAACCCAGTCCCCTAGTTACAAATCGTGTTCCTTGGATATGCCATGCAATTCACCACTTATTTTAGAGATTTCAGGCCCAGCAGATTAAAGGAACACAAATAGTATTTACTGAAGAAATGCAGAACATACAGGAACCATTCTTGAAAAGCAACTTCTCATACAATCCTGTACGTAGATGCTATAGTGCCTATAGGGTAATCATACCTGAGTAGCAGTAAAGAATCCTTAGTAATCTCTTAAAATACATGATAGGCAATAATCCACAAAATGGTAATTAATCAATGAGAGGTACCACAAAGTCCAACAAGTCCTTAGGTTCCCAGCCCCACAGCGAAACCTGACTGAGCCCTAAATGGGGCGCAGTCCAGCAGAGTAACAGCAGACTTCCAGCAACAGATCCTCATGGAGGCTCAGGGTTCCAGGCTAATGCTTTTTTTAGCCCCCCCCATGTTTCAAGGGTCAATTACTACAACGCATGCCATCCGACGTCACTGATCACAAGCTGGGCAAACTTTATTTTATGGGATAGACACAGACCATGGTCTTTTACTGGTTAAGCTTCAGGTGCATATTCTGCTGACTACATCAAGTTGTAGGAGGGGCTTAGGTGCCCTAGTGAAGGACACAGAACTACTGTGCACTCTGTAATTGCCTAGTTTCTAGGCAGGAGTTTGTGGTCATGCAAAAATCAGCATTAACGCATAACTCCAGCATTTTGAAAACACTTAATAATGGATAAAGGAAATGCACTTCACTCAGTAACTATGTGCTTGCTTCTCTCTTTGTCTGAAGGGCTCCTCTACACCTCTCAGTTGTGATTTCCCAGGCTAGGCCCCTAGATACTCTCTGCCAAAGGCCTGGTCCCAGCAGCTGGCTGCTAGTGAAGGGGACAAACATAGCACCCCTTCACTACTCAACTGTCACCATTTGCCAAGTCAGCCAGGCTGAGTCATCCAAGTAATAACACACTGTTATTTACCCTCAGAAGCAGATGAGATGGATTGCTTGGAATTAATGGATGGCCTTAAGATGGCTGCCAACCAAACCCTCAAAATTTCAACCAATGGGTGAAGATGGATTGGGTTTAGGAGTGTCCTTCATAACAGCTTCTATTTAAGATGTAGCTGAACTTCAAGATGGAGACTTTCAATGGAGATTGATGATGAGGAATGGTGATTCTGGCCTGGGAGGACCAGGGAAAGGGGTGCCAAAGCAGTCACCTAGGGTTTCCATGGGGTTTCATTGGGCTTTGGGAAAAGTCCTGGGACCTAGCGAAGCTGGCCAGGGAGGATTGGGGCGAGGGATGCCAATGTGGCTGGCCAGGGCTTCCATGGGGTTGGCTTGGGCTTTGAGAGAAGTTTTGGGGAACTGGCCAGTCTGACCAGGGAGGACCACGGTGAGAGACTCCAAAGCCACTGGGCAGAGCTTCTTGGGGTCAGATTGGGTTTTGATTGAAGTCCTGGGGAACTGGCCTAGCTGGCCGGGGAGGACCGGGTTGAGGGACACCAAAGTGGCTGGCTGGGGGTTCCATGGGGTTGCATTGGGCTTTGAAAGAAGTCCTGGGGAACTGGCCTAGCTGGCTGGGGAGGACTGAGGCAAATGACGCCAAAGCAGCTGGCAGGGGCTTACATGCGATTGCATTAGGCTTTGGCATATATCCCGGGGAACTGGCCTAGCTGACCAGGAAGATCTGGGGTGAGGCTGGTCAGAGGCCGGCCAGGACATCCAGGGGTCACCTTCAGCCTGGAAGAAATCCCAGGGAACCAGTCACGGTCACTGCCCAAGCTTGGCAAGTGTTTATAAAAAAAATACAGCAGTCGTGGCCGAGAAGGAATTCCAGGAGGCCGGATAGGCTCTGCAGATTTTCCTGGTCCTAGGCCCCTGATTATCTGCCATAGGCTTCAATGCATTTAAACCCAGTTGAAGACCTATAGTAGGAGGGTGGGTTTTGTGTATACGTTTGGGATTTTAGTTGTGGTCTTATGTCCACATGCAGCACCGCACTTGGTTGTGTCTGAAGACTTTGTGGAGCCTTGACTACCCTATGTTTCTCCTACAATGAGATCTTTGTAAAAAACATTTGCCCCACTGTATTTCAAGCAGTCACATGGGGGTACTAAGAATGTTGGGGGCTGGGACAGCAAACCAGCCCTGTGAAAACAATTTGCAGAGCAGTTGGGAAAGTTCAGTGACACTGAGGGGATGATCTGTCTCAGGGAAGTTCAGTGAAACTACAGCAATAAAGATCTTTTGGGTCCTGGACAAGCTGATCAGGGAGGCTCAGGGTAAGGGATACCAAAGCATCTGGCTGGGGCATCCATGAGGTGGGCTTGGGCTTTGGGAGAACTCCTGGGGAACTATTGCAAAAGGATCTAATATGGATAGGACTTTGACAACAGATAAAATCTACAAAGTTTATTATACAAAGGTTAAAAACAACAATAAACACTAGGGTTACAATTTAGAGACCCCATAAAAAACTCACATTAATCACAAATGAATACCCATCAAGCCACTAAAAAGGGACCACAAAAGTCAATGATATGTGGAAAAAAAAACTCCAACGCATTTCGACTCCCATTGACTCCTTCAGGGGGTGAAAGTGATGGGTAGTCTTTACAAAAGAGCAGTGACTAAAAAGTACAAAAATACACAATAATACAGAAAATAATTTTTAACAATACTATAACATAACATAACAGATATTATACTAAACCACACTCACAATGTTGGGGGTGGGAGTAAGGCCAAACAACCCACAATGGGCACCTAGGTGGGCAAGAGATACAACAGCCAATCTCACAAGACCAGGCATGCCACCTATATGGGCACAATAGGGCTCCTCAACCCAGAAACGATAATTACATATGTATGAAATATGTATAGAATAGACTCCAAGACCAGGAAGGACCGGGTTGAGGGATGCCAAAGCAGCTGGACGCGGGGGGTTCATGGGGTTGCTTTGGGCTTTGGGAGAAGTCCTGGGGAACTAGCTTAGCTGGCAAGTGAGGACTGAGGTGAGGGACGCCAAAGCAGCTGGCAGGGGCTTCCATGTGGTCGCATTAGGCATAAATCCTGGGAAACTGGCCTAGCTGAGAGGGAGGGACCAAAGCGAGGCTGGCCAAAGAGGCTGGCCAGGGCTTCCAGATTGTTGGCTTGAGCTTGGAAGAAGTCCTGAGGAACAAGCTGCGGAAGTCCCAAAAGGGGAAAAATTCAGCAATAGTGGCTGGGAAGAAATTCTAGTAGGCCTTTTAGGTTTCATGGATATTGCCGGTCCTAGGCCCTTTATTACCTGTTATAGACAACAATGCATTGTAACCCTATTCAAAATTTATTGGAGGGAAGGTGGGTTTTGGGTATGTGTTTGGGATTGTAGTTGTAGTCTTATGTCCACATGCAGCACCACACTTGGTTATGTCTGAAAACTTGAATACTTTGTTTATCCTACAATGGGACCTTTGTCCCATTTAGCCCACTGTATTTCAATCGGGGTATTGGAAAAAAAATCAGTTTTCAATTTGTTTAACTCCTCCATGGCTGGCTCTGGGACAGCAAACCAACTCTGTAAAAAACATTTGCAAAGCAGTTGGGAAAGTTCAGTGACACTGGACATATGATCTGTCTTCAGGTAGTTCAGTGACACTGTAGCAATGAAAACCTCTGAGCGTGGTTGGCTCTGAGAGAAATGGCCCAGACCATATTCCACAACACTTTGAAGTTACTGATTGTGGTCTAGAGCTGGTCCAAAGGTTAGAGAAAACAAACAAGAGGGACTTTTGGACTTTCTAGGCACAATTACAACAAACTGGTTATATAAAAAATAACATTTTATTTACTTAGAAAAATACATAGCAAGAAAAAGACATTGGCTAAAAACCACAACATATGTATATATTAAAGTGCTCGCTATACAACAACATCTATAATATACGGTTATTCAGACGTCTGGATACACTTTCCACATAAAAGTCAATCCGAAATGATGGCTCGATAGCAAATCTGTAGTCAGTTCATGTCACGTAAATCTTTGATGCTCGACATGTTTCGCGTATCATTACGCTTCTTCAAGAGCGATACAGGATATGTTGTAGCTATCAGAATATATAACATAGCAAAGCATAGTAATTAATATATATATCCATCGAAAACAGGCATCTATAATGACACCACATACATTTGTATTTAAAGATATATACTGGTTCAAGCAGAGCAATGATGGGTGCGCAAACCACAGGGGTGATGAAAGGCTGTTATGGGGGCGTACACAACATAGTCTAATGTGGTACTTCAAAGGTGTGTCGCAGTAAAGAAGGTACATAGGGTAAATGATGCGCACCCATCATTGCTCTGCTTGAACCAGTATATATCTTTAAATACAAATGTATGTGGTGTCATTATAGATGCCTGTTTTCGATGGATATATATATTAATTACTATGCTTTGCTATGTTATATATTCTGATAGCTACAACATATCCTGTATCGCTCTTGAAGAAGCGTAATGATACGCGAAACATGTCGAGCATCAAAGATTTATGTGACATGAACTGACTACAGATTTGCTATCGAGCCATCATTTCGGATTGACTTTTATGTGGAAAGTGTATCCAGACGTCCGAATAACCGTATATTATAGATGGTGTTGTATAGCGAGCACTTTAATATATACATATGTTGTGGTTTTTAGGCAATGTCTTTTTCTTGCTATGTATTTTTCTAAGTAAATAAAATGTTATTTTTTATATAACCAGTTTGTTGTAATTGTGCCTAGAAAGTCCAAAAGTCCCTCTTGTTTGTTTTCTCGTATATTTGATAGGACGCGGCACAGGTTTAAATTTCTGCGTGTATCCACGATGCCACTCCGTGTTATGATACACTTTCATTTTTGCATTGGTCCAAAGGTTATGCATGAGGGTTGTGTGCACATGAAGTGCAAGGGGACTCTCCCCTCTGAAACTGGAAGACTGCTTACCACTGCTCGTCATGTGTTCCATCGGGCCTTGTGGCTATTGGCTAAGTAGGCCTGAGTGTACCTTGCCCCAGAAAGGAAGGGGGTTGGGGCTCTGGGGACCGTGCTGGTCATTAGGCTGATTTATATGGACGATAGCTAGATGATCTTTCATAATATATAATATAATATCTGATCCAAGATCCGGGCAAGCTGGTTTTACATGAAGGCTGGAAGCTTTTAAGAGAGATGGAAAGTTACAGCCTAGCATTAAATCATGCAGTCATGTCCCATTTGCTGGCCTACAGTAAAACTGTAATGGGGAAGAAGAAATACCCCTTCACAGAGGACAGACAGGAACACCTTAATGCTCACAGAGGATCAACCAAAATATTTCCACATAAAGCATTTCATAAAGCATATCAGGAGAGACTCCAGGATCTTGATCTGTACGGTCTGGAGGAAATAAGTGTAGCAAAATCTCTGACCTCTTCCAGCCTAATGAGAACCTACAAGGCCAAAGATAGCTGACATCCTTCAATATGTGGTGGGTTGTGAGGCATACTGGGAGCAATGGTGGTAAAAGTCATTGGGCACAGGACACTTCTTGGATGTAAAAGAGGTTTTATTTCTTTGACAGTCCTTTTTATATTTTGCAAAGGAAAGAGCGTTAGGGCCAGGACACCCTTAAGTAGTTGCAATTTCAAATGGCAGATTCCGAGACTTCAACAGGAGTACAGCCATACAGGGAAAGGCCCCAGTAAAGTGCCACTTCTGCACGTGCAGGATTGCTGTCTCCTTTGATAACAGTACTTAAACAGTTCCTAACTCAAAGTAACAGTTCTCTCAGCTGTACTACAACTTCTCCTTGTAGTTCTTCAGCCCCTTGAGCTCCCAGTCTCTCACTAGACCCTCTGATTCACTGACTCCTGTATGCTCCTGAAGGCCTTTGCTGTGGTATCTCCCTCAAGCGTCACCCACGCTTCCCTGATGGGTCCCTAGCTTGGCACTTCGGATACCTTCAAGCTTCACCCCTGCTGACCGGCTCAGTCCCTAGCTTGGCACACAAGGCTACTCTGCAAGCATCACCTTCACTGGTTGGGTCCCTGACTTGATCACCGCCTGAAGTTTCCAGATTCTCCAACATGCCATTTGGTGATAATACTGCTCTGGTACATGCTTCAGTTACTCACTGTGGTCCCTGCTAAAGGTGATTGGTCCCTTAGTGGTGATAGCTTCCCTTCTACTTCTGACCACAACAGATTCTCTGGCTGGCAGAACCATCATGTTTGGTTGGACTGCAAGCCGCAGTCCCAACCCTGCGCTGCCTTCTTACTTCTGGATAGGCCCTCACACAGCCTGGCAGCCTGATGCCCCCAGGATAAGCCCAATCTCCTTCCTAGCAGCCCGGGTCAGACGACACCCATCCACCCAGATGGCAGTCTGGGTGGCATACAAAAACCTGGATCACCTGACCTCACCCGAATATATAGGCTCTCCCTGCAGGCCAAAGGATTCAACAAAATCCCTGCCTATTGGCTGAGATACCCCATATACCCATAACCTCACTGTTGTGGACACTGGCTGCAAGGACCTTTTTCTGTCCACATTCACCCTGTTATTTGGTATTTCTATATTAATCTTTTATTTTTTTGGACTTGCCCAAAGACTATTCTCAGTTGTTTATTCTGAACAATACATGATTCTTGAAAGAGCTGATCACATTAACCTGCAGAGACGAACTGTCTGGTCACCAGGTCTGCCTTAAGTGTTGTGTTAATTAACATGTTAATTATATTATTGTCTTTTAAGTTTTTGCTAGAGGGGAGGGGGGAGTGTCCATGAGTCAGCCCTACCTCGTTATCTAACCCCTTGTGTTAAATGTGTATAAAAAGGCTGTATTCTGCCCAATAAATCAGTCAAGATTCTACAAGTTATTATCGACTAGACTTGTATTTAATGCAGCTATAATATATCTCTCTGATGGTCATACTGGAGGAAGCGGTGTTATTGACGAAGGCACTCAGTAGAGTGTGGGATAGGATCCGTCACAATTGGTGGCAAGCTCTGGGATGCTTCCTCTTGCCTAGGCACACCCAAATCACCACCGGGACCCCCTGCTCCTAACAGCAGATACAACATCATTACGCCAGACTCAAGCGCAGCACCTTGAAGGATCTCTTGGAAGCCCGTAGAAAAGTCTCCAGCAACAAATCCAAAGCGACTCTCATCACCGAACTAATGGAGATTGACCAGGCCAGCAACTCACCAGCAGACACCTCAGGCGACAGAGTTCCAGCGTGACGTCCAGTGGCGACTGGCCTTGTATGGTGCTCACCCCTGCAGGAGGTTATCAGTCAAATGTTAACAGAGGTGTCCCAGCTGCGAATGGATGAACTCCAGCGGGACCAAGGAGTGTCAGTTATGTTCAACCGGGAAGCTCCAGCGGCCCACAAAAAGCTACCCTATGCCGCCTTCCGCATGTTTCAAGATGGTGAAGATGAGATGGATGTTTACCTGCAAATGTTTGAGTGGCAATGCGGTCTCCAAGGTGTCAATAAAGCAGATTGGGTCACGCTCCTGGTCAGCCGTCTCACAGGAAGGGCTGCAGAGGCGTACAACAATGTCCCTGATGAGATCAGCCAGGACTATGACCGGGTAAAACAAAGACTATTGGCTCACTTTGGCATTACTCCAGAGGCACACCGTTTGAGGTTTCGCAACCTCCGCCGAAAGGAGAGAGAGCCTTACACAGAATGGGCTCATCAAATGACCCGAGCAGCAGAGAGTTGGATGACCGGGCATCAAGCTGTTACCATGGCAGATGCGCTCCAGCTAATCCTCCTGGAACAATTCTACGATCATACCCCACATGAGGTTAGAGACTGGGTAAAGGATCGGCGGCCAGTCACAGTAGATGAAGCTGCCACCCTAGCTGACCAATACGTGGATTCAAGGCGGACTGTACAACCAGAGCCTAAGACCCCAGCTCGACCAGTCCCCAACATTCCACGGAGCGTTGCCCCTCCACACCAGCCATCGATCCCCGGCCCCACTCAGCTACCATCTTCACGAGGAAAAGGGGACCTCTGCTACAGATGCAACCAAGCAGGGCATGTTAGGAGGTATTGTCCGGAGAATGTTTCCCAGGACGCGCGGAACAACAGGCCCCTTGGACCTGCCCGGGCTGCTGCACACTGTCTGGAGAGAGATGATGTGACTTACCCAAGCGAGGAGAATATTGTAATTCTACATGAGGCAGACCCTGTGCAAGCTGCCACTACAGATAATTGTTTGCACCATCGACAAGCCGTGTGGATTAATGGTCAGGCTGCCCAGGGACTGCGGGACACGGAAGCTACTATTACCCTGATACAGTCCCGAATGATAAACCCGGCAGAGCAGACGGGACGGTCTGTGGCTGTGCGGGTGGCCGGGGGAAATGTTATGCGGGTCCCCACTGCCAGGGTTCACCTTGATTGGGGTTCGGGGGCCAAAGAAGTGGAAGTGGGAATAATGCAGAACTTACCTGCAGAGGTATTGTTGGGCAACAATTTGGGACGTTTAAATTCAGCCTTCTCCCTGGATGTATCCCCGGAAGCCTATCCTGTTACCACCTGCCAGCAAGCCCGGATGGAGGTGCGCTCCCTCGAGGACGGGACCCAGGTAAGACCTGTCACCCCTGACCTAGACTGTACTACCCCAACTATCCCAACCCCAACTTGGGCTTCTCCCCAAGAATTTGCTCAGGCAACTCTTAGCGACCCTTCCTTAGCTAGCTATAGGGAAAGAGCAGGATTGGACCCTGGGGGGTTGGAGAGGGAGCGAATAGAGTGGGTCCAGGGATTACTCTGTCGGGTTACAGAGGGAAAGACAGCCTCCCATCCACCCAAGCGGCAGCTGGTTGTGCCGAAGAAATATCGTCATGACCTGCTGCGCATTGGGCATGACATACCCTTATCTGGACACCTGGGGATGTCCCGGACCCTCCACCGTCTGACTCAGTCGTTTTTTTGGATTACAGGGGATGTCCGACAGTATTGCCGGACCTGTGACACATGCCAGCGGGTGGGCAAGCATGGGGGCCCGCTGAAAGCTCCCCTACACCCTTTACCGATCATTGATGAACCCTTTAGCCGCATTGCCATAGACCTGGTTGGACCATTGCCCAGACCTAGTCCTTCTGGGAAGAGATATATCCTTACTGTGGTGGATTATGCCACCCGGTACCTGGAGGCCATTCCCCTGGCAAATATCCATGCAGAAACTGTGGCTGATGCTTTGCTCCGGATCTTTGCCAGCGTGGGTTTCCCTCGGGAAATCATCTCTGACCAGGGGACCCAGTTCACTGCTGAGCTCACTCAGCAGTTATGGAGGCTCTGTGGGATAAAGCCCCTACAGAGCTCTCCCTATCACCCCCAGACCAACGGACTGTGTGAGAGGTTCAATGGAACACTGAAACAGCTGCTTAGGACATTTGCAACCTCTCACAGGGATTGGGAGAGATATCTGCCACACCTTCTCTTCGCTTATCGGGAGGTGCCGCAGGAATCTACCGGGTTCTCCCCATTTGAGTTACTGTATGGGAGGCGGGTGAGGGGGCCCCTAGATCTAGTCAGAGCCCACTGGGAAGGGGGAATTGATCCCCAAGGGTCCTCTATCATAGCATACGTTCTTGAGTTTAGGGACAGACTGAAGGAGTTCACGGACACTGTCCAGGAGAACCTTCGGGCTGCCCAAAGGCGGCAGAAACGATGGTACGATCGTACTGCTCGGAACCGCACTCTGGAGGTTGGGCAGAAGGTTCTTGCTCTCAGGCCAACCAAGCAGGACAAGTTACAGGCCACTTGGCAGGGACCTTACCGGGTTGTGGCAAAGCTCTGTGACACAACCTACCTAGTGGCTAAATGTTCGGATGCAAGAGTCCGACTGACCTTTCATGTGAACATGTTGAAAGCATACTGGGAAAGATCAGGAGAGGTAGGCGCTATATGTGCTCCAGCTGTGGAAGATTCTGAGAATCTTTCCCTGCTGGTGCTCCCGGAGCTAAATAGAATTACTGCAGGGATAGAGATGATAAAGCTTGATGACCAGCTAGGGCCGACGCAGAGAGAACAAGCTAGACAGATCCTTAGTCAGAGAAGGGAAATGTTCTCCACAGTCCCCGGGTACACTACTATGGCAGTGCACCGTGTGGAGACCCCGGGACAACTGCCGCTAAGACAGGCGGCTTACCGGATACCTGACGCAGTGAGAGAGGGGATGCGTCATGAGATTAAGAAGATGCTTGAATTGGGAGTCATTGAGCCATCCAGCAGCCCCTGGGCTTCCCCGGTGGTCCTTGTACCGAAGCGCGATGGCACAACTTGCTTCTGTGTAGACTACAGCAGATTAAATGAGTGCACCACCACTGATGCTTACCCTATGCCCCGGGTCGATGATCTGTTAGATCGCATTGCTCGGGGAAAATTCCTGACAACCCTTGACCTATGCAAAGGATACTGGCAAATTCCTCTGGATGCGGAATCTATTCCGAAATCGGCGTTCATTACCCCATTTGGCTTATACCAGTCTAAAGTAATGCCATTTGGGATGAAGAATGCACCAGCGACTTTCCAGAGGATGGTAGATCAACTCCTTGATGGCCTCCAGGAATATGCTTGTGTATATCTGGACGACATTGCGATCTACAGTGATACCTGGGAGGACCATCTGGTTCACCTGGGTGTCATGTTAAACCGCATCAAGGCTGCAGGACTAACCCTTAAGCCAGAGAAATGCAGCATAGGGATGTCCGAGGTACAGTACTTTGGACATCGAGTAGGCAGTGGACAACAACGACCTGAGCCTGCTAAGATTGAGGCAGTTGCCAAGTGGCCGACCCCCGTACTAAAACCCAGGTCCTGGCGTTCCTCGGCACAGCTGAGTACTATAGGAAATTTGTCCCGTAATATAGTTCCATCGCTAAGCCCCTGACAGACCTGACTAAGAAGCACCTTCCCCGACAGGTACTGTGGTCCCCCGAGTGTGAAGCTGATTTCCAATGATTAAAGAATGCACTAACTTCAGCTCCTGTTCTAGCTGCCCCTGACCCAACCAAAGGTTTTTGTGTCCACACAGATGCCTCTACATTCGGGCTGGGGGCAGTACTGAGCCAAGTAGGACCTGATGGCGGTGAGCACCCAGTGGCCTACATCAGTCGGAAGCTGCTACCCAGGGAAGTCGGTTATGCAGCCGTGGAGAAGGAGTGTTTGGCGCAGGGCAAAGGGGGTGGAGTCAGGGGCAGAGCCAGGGGCAGCAAAATGAGGTTTTGCCTAGGGCAAAGGTCTCCAAACTTTTTAAAGGCCCACTTTATTGTCCTTCAGACTTTAGGAGGGCTGGATTGTGGCTAGCAGGGGCAGAAAATGTCATGGACCCAGCATCAGTGAGAATAAATATGGCCCCAGGGTTGGTGGTCCATATGAGGAGTATTCCCCCTATTAGTAGGAGGAATAGTATTCCATCATTGGTATCGGTGGAATATATAGTGCCCCATTGTTGGTGTCAGTGGGATGAATAATGCCCCATATCAGTGGAAGGAATTGGGCTGCATAAAGGCTAGCAAAGGGCCACATCTGGCCCTCGGGCTGCAGTTTGGAGACAAGCCAAGGCTAACGCTGCGCTAAAACAAAGGTGTATGGAAGTTCAGCTGCCAGCATCTAAAGTCAGAATACAGACTCCACAGATAATAGTAAAATAAAAACTGCAGCGCTAGAACAGTAGCATACAATAACAGAATATCAAGCAATGATAGAACTAATAAAAGTCCAATGTCACAAGTCCATATATTAAAGAATGGGTATAGTAGCCAACATCTGTGCTCCGTGCAGATAAAAGGGCTATAAGTGAAGATAGGGTGATATTCCTCCACACCAGAAAGAATCTCATTTCACACCCAGTGAGTGTAAGTAAGCCTGCTCACCAGCTATCCGTGACCACGGATAAAAGTGGTCTCACCAAGCGTAGGGAAAATGTCTCCCCAGAAAACTCATAGGCTCCTTTCAATTCTCACCAATCACTCGATACTCCTCTGCTGCCAGAGGAGGAATATCCCCCTATTTTCACCTATAGCTCTTTTATCTGCATGGAGCATGGATGTTGGTGTCAGGGCTGGGCTCAGCCCTTCCTTCTGAGCTGGCCGCTCAGCTGTCGGCTAATTGCCAGCTCCTTTCGCTCCACAGTGACTCAGCTGTTGATGATCTGCTTATCAGTCCTGGCTACTTAAAGCCGTCGAGCTCACTTCATATCTGCCTTCGCCTTTGGTCACATCTCAGAGACTTTCTCCTGCGTTCCTGTTGAAGACTTGCTCGGCCGATGTCCCTTCTGGTTCCTGATCCTGCTTGCTGTACTACTACGTTGAACTCTGACTCTCTGACATTGGCATTGGCTGACTGGTCATGGTCTGTTGATCCTGCTGGGAGCTGACCATTGCCAGCAGGACCCACAGGCCATGGTGAGCTCTCAGCAGGATCCACAGACCAGCGGCCAACAGGATCCACAGGTCCGCGGGCAGCTCCCAGCAGGACCCACAGTGCCTGCTGGCCGCTGACCTGTGGGTCCTGCTGGCCGCTGACCTGTGGGTCCTGCTGGCCACTGACCATGGCCTGTGGGTCCTGCTGGCCTCTTGGGCCTGCTGGCCACTAGCCTAGGGTAAACAAACGTCCCCAGTTTCTGGGAAAAGTCCCTGACTGAGGGCACTGTGCCTGGACCAAGTTTGTCCTCAGTTTTGTCCCCACTTTGCAAGGCCAATCTGGGGCAGATGCACTGCGAGCTGGGGCAGTTGGAGGGCGCCCAGGGCCAGCCCTACCATGGGTCCCGCTGGGCCCATTGGGCTGTCTCGGAGGGGAGGGGGGCCAGAGCCACCAGATTACACAGAGCAGGGATCTCCCGCTTACCTGGTGGCCACTGTCATACAAAGTCCCACCTCCTGGACTGGCTCCTATGATAGACAGCACACTGGTAACATCTATCATAGGAGCCAGTCCAGAAGGCGGGACTTCGTTTGACAGTGGCTGTGCCGGGTAAGCGGGAGATCCCCGTGGCTCTCCTCTCTCTAATCCCCGTGCACTGAACAGACTGCATTGATGGGCACTGATGAGGCTGAGCAGAAGGGGCACTGATCAGGCTGCATTGATGGGCACTGATCAGGCTACATTGATGGGCACTCATCAGGCTGCATTGATGGGCACTGGTGAGGCTGCATTGATGGGCACTGATCAGGCTTTACTGATGGGCACTGGTGAGCCTGCATTGATGGGCACTGGTGAGCCTGCATTGATGGGCACTGGTGAGCCTGCATTGATGGGCACTGGTGAGCCTGCATTGATGGGCACTGGTGAGTCTGCATTGATGGCCATTGGTGAGCCTGCATTGGTGGGCACTGGTAAGGCTGCATTGATGGACACTGGTGATGGTGAGCTGATTCGGGGGTTCAATGGGCCGCTTGACTGGACTTGCCCCCCAGGCCTCAGGCTGCCAGCCCTCCCTTGGCCAGCAGGATGGATGTCAGCAAGGTGGAGGTCAGTATGGCAGTGTACAGGGGTCAGCAGGGCAAAGGTAGTAGGGCAGTGTACAACTAGCCCTAACCACGGACTAGATGTTGCTAAATTCAGCACTGTGAGCCAAATAAGAATGTAGATATAAACAAAATTCCCTTGCTTTTACAATAGAAGAAAAACAATTAAACTTGTGCTTGTGTATACAGCCAGTAATTGATATTTTAATTATTAGGCATGAAAATTAGAAGTTCTGCTCTGAACCTTCACTTGTCTAAACCCAGTTTTAAAGTTACCATTTAAATGTACAATACTATTATTTTAACAACATATGGACACTAGATGGTGCTATATTTACACAAATGTACTGGAAAAAAATTGCACTAATAGTAAAACTGTACACATAACACTCAATTGCTTCTGCATGAGCTTGTTAGATATAAATTAATTATTGCTGCACTAAAGAAATTATGTGTCTCTAAGAGAAAGAATAGTCTAATTTACAAATCACTTTGCTAAACTGAGTGATTATGTTTATTGTATTTCTCTCAAGTTTTACTGTAACACTCAGCTCTGGTAATCATCAAATTTTGAATTACCTCTTCATAGTTCGCCTCTGTTCATTCTAGTATTTGAAGCTTCTTAGCATAAATGCTGCAGTGTTCATGTGCATCATTTAGCATTGCTCAGGATAGAAGAATGATTGATCAAGAGCATTTATAAAACAGCCACACATAGTGCTGGACAATAAGGCCTCTTTCACATGGCCGAATCTGTGAATGAAATGGTAATAAATAGTAAAAACAATTTGTTGAAATTGGTTTTGTTTATTCATTTTCTAATGAATTCCAAATTTTCAGAATGATTAGAATTCGGATCGGTCGAAAAATGATCGACCAATTCAAATTCTGTGTGTAGAATAGCTGTAGAATAGCTGGTTTTTAAGCAGTGGGCCGGGAAGCCGGCCACCACGTCCTTAACAACCGATGACTCATCAGCTGTCAGCAGGGCTTCCCCACTGACACCCAAAATGTAAACCAAACAATGCTGCCTTTATAAAAATGTTAAGAAAAATGGTGTGGGGGTCTCCCCAAATCCATACCAGGCCTTTCAGGTCTGGTATGGATTTTAAGGGAAACCCCATGCCAAAAAAAAAAAAAAAAAATGGTGTGGGGTCCCCCCAAAACCCATACCAGACCCTTATCCAGAGATTGCGGCCTGGCAGTTCAGGAAAGTGGGGGGGCGAGAGCACCGCTCCCTCTTCTGAACCATACCATGCCACATGCCCTAAACATGGGGGGTGCTTTGAGGCGGGTGGGCTCCCCCCCACCCCAAAGCACCTTGTCCCCATGATTCTAATTCTAATTCTAGAATCATGATTTGAATTCTAATCATTCTGAAAATTTGGAATTCGTTAAAATTTGTTTTGTTTATTCATTTTCTAACGGAATTCAACAAAAAATTGTTACTATTCATTACTATTTCATTCGGAGATTCGGATACATCTGAATCTCTGAATAACCAAAAACTTGTCTGAATTTGTATTCGAACCAAAACGAATTGCACATGTCTAGTTTAGATTAGTTTCAGTGAATTTTGTCTCTCTCATACCACCTCTCATACACTTTGTGGATGGGCAGCACCAGGGATCTTTCCTCTCTTCCTTCTGGTTAATGAGTCTTCTCAGACATGTAATTGTTCTCATCAGTTGCAAGGTAACAAGCCTTCATAGACTGCAAGCTGCACCAACCAGCTGTGGGATAAAGTGTCTAAACCCCCTAGCTGGATTGGTCCAAAATGCAGGATGCTTCCAATTTAAACCTCATCATGTGCCTCTGTGCTTGTCATAGCATTTTCTTCCTGGCTACCTATGTGTTTCCCTGCCTGACCCATTGATTCATTTTTGGATTCCTTTGTTGCTGACCTTTGCCTTCTACTCAGATTACTTGGATTACTCTTTGGATTGCCCTTTGAACTGGACTATGCTTGCCTGCTACCAGACCTGTCCTCAGGTCTGTTTTCAAGTTACACTTGTCTGTTACCTGCCCTGACCTTGGACTATCCCAGGATTTCACTACTAGCCGCTCTCTACTGCCTGATCAGCCTCAGAACTACAGGTACTCTTCCTTGTCTCAGTTGCTCATTCCTAATGCTGTCTGGGTAAGAACTTTAACATCATGTTCTAAGACCTGGGGACAAGCAAGTATCAGAGCAGGTAAATATACTGTCACAATCTGTAACCTACCTATACCAACCACAAGGGTCCTTGCACTCACAGCATGTGAGTCCTTGGCACTCTTGTTGGTGGCCTGTGTCCTGTGGCACTCCCATGAGGATGGTGAGGCCTCTAGCACATGTCTGATGGCATCCTCATATCAAAATGACAGCACTGAAGTGCTTCCTGTTATAGACAGCAATTGCATCACTTCCACCACACCTCCTGAGATAATTTCCTGTTTGACCGCTATAAAGCTGAAAGGTTCCAGAGAGAGAGAGTGCTCAGTTTTAAATATAAAATTATAGGTGTGATAGCACTGCTAAACAACTTCTATGAAGATGCACATAAATCAATAAATAACTAAAAAGAAACACAATTCATAATGATGTGCAAGTGTCAATGGGACAATTCATATTAAAGTGCATGTGCCAATGAACTACTGTACCAAGATATATAACGTGCAAAAAGTCAAAATTCTTAAACATAGTGCCCAAAGAAAGTCTCTATTGTGAGCCGTGCTTGGCAGCAACACAATGTAATCCACTCTGTGATTTGTGTACCCGTCATTGAGTGCAATAAAGGCTCACCTCCATCATAGACCCTAGCAGGGTCAAGTATGCATGAAACACAATGCTATTCCCCTTTAAGTGTGGCTCCTCACTGGTCACTGGCAGCTCCTAGATGACATAAAAAGACAAGAATGCTTCCAATAATACAGTGCCTGGGAGTTAATCTGAATAAATCTCGCCACCCCAGCTTTATAAAATGCACTCACATTTATTAAAAAATAAACAAGCATAAAAACATAATCCAGCAGGTCTCAAGTGTTGCATAGATATCACACCACCAGGCTGCACCACTACGCGTTATGCTACTATCTTCATGGCTTCGTCTGGAGGATGAGCTGTGCGGCTATGGTGAAATTCTAGATTAGCACTGTAAACCGCGCATGTTTGGGGATTTCTGGCATCCCGGAAGTCCATGCATGCGCATTTTCCTCTAATGGCGATCAGGGGAAAAATATAATGCTACAAAAAAATGGGCGAAGTTAAGGAAAGGATCTGTAAACTGTAGAGGTAGGGTCTATGGAGGAAATCACAAATCATTACTGAACGTTAATAACAAACACTGAGCTAAAACCAAATGGCTAAACAACAATGTCTAAATGCACCTAATGATCTGACCTGTAAAGGAATAAATTAAAGCTAATAAAACAGCATCCTAAGAGGTTATCTATGCAACATGTGAGACCTGCTGGATTACATTTTTTATGCTTGTTTATTTTTTAATAAATGTGAGTGCATTTTTTGAAGCTGGGGTGGCGAGGTTTATTCAGATTAACACTCAGGTACTGTATTATTGGAAGCATTCTTGTGTTTTTATGTAATCTTGGAGCTGCTGGTGACCAGTGAGGAGCCACTCTTAAAGGGAAATTGCATATTGTTTCATGCATACTTGACCCTGCTAGGGTCTATGATGGAGGTGAGCCTTCATTGCACTCGGTGACGGGGACACAAATCACAGAGTGGATTACATTGTGTTTCTGCCAAGCACTGCTCTCAATTGAGACTTTCTTTGGGCACTACTTTTAAGAAGAATTTTGTTATACATGGACTGTCTTTGCACTTTATATATCTTGACACAGTAGTTCATTGGCACTTGCACTTTAATATGAATTGTCTCATTGACACTTGCACGTCATTATGAATGAATTGTGTTTCTTTTTAGTTATTTATTGATTTAGGTGCATCTTCATAGAAAATATTTAGCAGCGCTATCACACTTATTATTTATACATTTTCTGTGGATGTGGGAACACATAGGTGATATCAGCAGCTGTGTTTAAGTATTTATTTTCATCCACCACCAGGTGGCAGCATGCAACTATTTCATGTTTTTGTTTTTTTTTTCAGTTATTTCAGAGCTGTCCAAAATCCATGTGATTACATTACCTGACCTTTGCTATATTTATTGATCCTTTGATGCCTGCCCTGACCTTATTCTACATTTGACTTTGATTATGGACTTTACCTTTTTGTTCCACGCTTTTGGAAACTGTGTCAGATTCATCTCCTGAGTAACCTCATCCAAGGTGTGTGCCTCTGCTATTGAGCTTCCCATATCTAAACACTGACATATACCATCTTTATTAATTTAATAAAAAACAATATATAGCTTTGCAACCACTTTAAGGGAACAGGGGCTACTATAGGTAGAAGAACCACCAACGAGCTATAGTTCCTGACCCAGGCATTGGACAGTGTATTAAGCAGCAGTTGACGCATTCTGAATACCCATAGAGTGGCTGCATCTGTTTGGATGAGTTCACTGTTTTGCAGATATTCGTTCCTTCAGCTAATTTTATTTTTTTTTTCAGTTGAAGACAAAGTTTGTATGCTGGCTTATATTTGTATTTTATGTATAAGAGAGGGAACTTTGTTTTGGTGGTTCAACAAGACTTAACAAGGCTTAGCTCCTTTTTACTTCAAAGTGTGATATTGCTTTATAATACCATTGCAAATTTGTTCAGGTAAGTTAAACAATACAATACAAAAGTGCATATCTGATTGACTATGACATATTTCCCAGTTCATGAACTTAATTCCTGAGATTGCTTCCATCTTGTTCACATAAATAAAATGTTCTTGCTCTTGCACAAATTTGCAATGCATCATTCATAACACATTAATATTTCATTTGTGCATTCAACATATCTATCGTTCAGTTACTTGTATAGTGACGGACAGTGTCAGAATCAAGACACAGTGAGCAGAGTGACGAGAAAGGCAAATCCCAATGTACTTTGTTGTCACTGAGCATAAATCAAGTGAGTATAACAGTAGCTAGGTACATTCCCAAAAAAGTGTATGCCTAAGCTAACATTAACTGAAGTTAAATATATACTGTATTAATGGAAAATGGAAAGAAAGTAGACAGTTTACATTCATTTTGCTATGTGCTGCAGGATTTCCCATACTGCTAAAACAGCTTTCAGAAACATAAGATAGAGATAAAGACAAGTCAACATATAAAACCTGTCCACTTTGTTTGCTAATGTTTTATTCCCAGGATGGTTATTGTTCTGTCTTCACTATTGGGAGATCACCAGGGAGCTAAATTTCTGCTTATTGCTCAGTAAATGAAGGCTCTGTGTAAACCTGGAAGCTCTAGTGACAGAAAGCAAGGTGAAGGAAATGTGGGTAAAACAGACAATAACACACAGTATCTGATTTATGCTTGTTATTGTGGAAATCATTTTACTATCAATGCTATACTGTAGTGGGAATAAGGAACAAATCTGTTAGCTTAAGAATACCAGTCAATGTTTTTGTATGTTACAATTCTTAACATTCATTAACTTGTCAGTTCACTTTTGCATCTCAAAAACAAAAAAAAATCCTAGGATGTACCATATGTGCTTATTAAAGATTAGCAGTGAAATCTGGAGGGTTAGGTGACATTTTGAAATGTTTGCAGAATGAATTGAAGTCAACCAGGAAGGTGAAATTAGGGTTGTTTTTGGTGTTTTTTGAAGGTATAATTGAATTCAAATGACTGTTGAAGGCATGCCCCTTTCAACACTGTTCTTGTGCCAAGTATTATAGAATTTAAAAAACAGATAGCAAAAAAGGTGAAATAACAAAAATGTATGAGATGTCTGTAAAGATTAGAGTTGGGTGAACGGTTCGGGCCTAGCAAAAGTTGGGCCTGAACATCGCCTGTTCGCCCGTTCGATGAGCACTCAAATTTGAAGGGTGTTTGGTGGGTGTTTTTTGTTTAACATTTTTTTGATTGGTATTTTTTTGCCGGCAATTTAAATGTAATTTCATGCAATTTTTTTCTTAAAAACATTTGTTTTTGCTGCAGCATGTTCTACATGCTGCAGATGCACCACTTTACAGGCAAACTAAGGGAACGTCCCAGGCACCATATTTAAAATAATTTTTCATTTTTATTGTTGCACTTTAAGCATCATGTCCCCCAGGGCAGTACCTAGGCCCTCATACTGTTTTTATGGCCAATTGCTTGCCTAGAATCCTTCAAAATGGGGAATTTTTATTTTTCAAGTTCGGGTCCCATAGACTTTAATAAGATTTACATTTCCGGTCAGAATTTTTTCTCTGTTCCGGAGTTCTGGTGCAAACCGATCAAGGGGGTGCTTGGTCCATCTCTAGTTAAAAGGGTTGTAAAGGCAGACTTTTTTTTATCTTATTGCATTCTATGCATTAAGATAAAAAGCCTATATGCAGCAACCCCCCTCAGCCTCCATAATACTTACCTGAGCCCATCTAGATCCAGCGATATTGTAGGAGTGTCTCGACTGCCCTCCTCATTGGCTGAGACAGCGATGCAGTGCCATTGGCTCCCGCTATTGTCAAAGTCAGTCAGCCAATGAGGAGAGATAGGGGGCGAATGGACACAGGGACCTGTGGCTCGGCTCGGGTGCCCCCATAGCAAGCTGCTTGCTGATTGGGCACGCAACAGGAGGGAGTTACCAGGAGCGTCCGCGGGGGTCCTGAGAAGAGGAGGATCTGGACTACTCTGTGCAAAACCACTGCTGCTCAGAGACATGTTTGTTATGACATGTTTGTTATTTTTAATTAAAAAAAAAAATAAGACTTTAGTAACACTTTAAGATGTAGCTAGATAATTTTCTATTGATTACTTATTGTTATTGTAATAGCACTTGAATGCGGAAATATGGGAGATTCCCAGAACCCATTTCAATTCCCTAAAATACTGTGTACCTGGTTCTTTAAAGCTGAAGTTTGGCTAAAAAAAAAAAAAAATCTATAGCTTTAGTGCCCTAATTTACCTGAAATTAAATATGTCCCAAATTGTATAAGAAGCTAGACCATGTAGAAATCTTCGGTGCATAGATACCCCGAGATGTTCTTGTGTCAAAAAAGCCACCTATAGCCTCATGTTTTTTACTACAGAATTAAAAAAAGGTGAAATAACAAAAATGTAAACTTACAGTACACAAATAATAATCAAATTCACAACTGTCATGAAAAAGAAAAAAAACACAAATTCAGAAAATTAAATAATTAAATCTAAGCTAAATGCACCTCCTACCCAAAGATAAAACACCCTTTGAGTATATAAAAAAGAGAAGATAATTTTTTTTCAGCAAATTTTGCTGAAGCAGGTCAATGAGTTCAGTGAAATGTTGCCATCTGCAAAATCTAAAATCTGTAATTTCATGGGAAAATCAGTTTTGCTGAAATCACTCTGCTCATCCCTAATCTACAGCTTTCAAGAACTTATCATCATGAGGCTCAATTACTTGTGCAGGTTTGTGGATATTTATGATTACTGTATACTACTATACAGAATATATATAGCATCCACAGTTTTGGCAATCACCTTTAAAAAATAAAGAGAGACAGTATGGTTATAATACAATTCAATAAAAGAGGATTAGGAGGGCTGATTTTCTATCATCAAAAGGCAAAAAAAAAGGTAAACAGAAAAAAGCTGGCACCTTGGTCTCGTCTTCAGAAGTTGGTTCCTTATCCTCAACGGTAAAATCCATTAGAGGAAGGCGCTTATCCATTTCTGCTTACGCCCACCGTTGGCTGATGTCACAGAGCAGCTCCAGGCTGGGGAAAGATCACAGCCATATGGTAGGGATCCACCCAGGACCGGAAATGGCACCTGGCTCAGCCTCTCAGAAGCACTGCTGAGAGCATGAGCCAGCAGCTCCCTCCCTTACCTAGCCCGGCGCTCCAGTGATTGATTGAGGGGCAGAGCAGACAGCGGTGACAGAAAGTCACCGCTCTCTTCTCAGAGATAGGGAGAACTGAGCGATCATCAGTGTGTGATCGCTCAGTTCTCAGCCTTAGAGCTGGCGGGGGATCTATGCTGCATCCGCCTAGATAAGTATGATTTAAAAAATAAATAACTTCTCTTTAAAATATTCAAAATGAATTCAACCTAATACAGCATATCAATCTATGTGGTTACCGTAAGATTTTATTGATTTAATTATGATCTGAAATGGGTTTTAATACACAATTTTTTGTGAATGTTTTATTATATTGGCCTGGGAGACTATTTAAACTTCTTGGAAGCTAGGACATCCATTCAAAAAGCAGCAGTATGGCCTTACTGTGGCTAAACAGCTGCTTAAAAAACACAATTGTACACTTATTAAGCAGAGCGATGTGCTTTACAAATGCACATTGCACTCTGCTGACTTTGGGACTATAAATCATGCAGAATGCTATAAAGATGAATGTGAAACAAAATACAGAAGTAGAGAGAAGTCATGTGGCTGGCTCTTCTTCAATCAGTTCTCTTCCTTTGAAGAACTATGTAGGACACTGCAGGCCAGGGCAGTCTTAATGCATGGACACCTGTGGGCACTGTCCAGGGGCCCCAGGTTTATGGAGGACCTATGATAATCTTGCATTAGGTTTTGCCTTTATAGGCTGACAGGAGATGTCACAGTGACATCACTCACTACTCCTGTTAGCGGGGAGGAGGAGAAGCACAGCACTACCACCTAATCTTGAAAACTGCAACCAAGCAGGGGAAGACAGCCACTATTTTTATAGTATTCTAGTACAGCCTTGACAGCTAAATGTCCTTAAACACTGAACTGCAGAGCTGGATTGGGCAGTAATGGGCAGAGCTGTGCGTGGAGAAATTTTTTTCCTGAGTCCTGACCTGGCACACCTCCCTTCCATGCAGTACTGTCTACACAGGCATTTCACTTGGTGGTGCAGATGTCAAACGCTGATCAGCCAGGTACAGTATTATGTACCAGAGTACAAGGGTCGTAAGGCAGAGTGAAGGGGTCAGCAGTAAGTAAGTCAGAGTGCAGAGGTCAGTAGTATGTAGAGCACAAAGTACAGGGGTCAGTAGTATGTATCCCAAAGTTCACAAGTCAGTAAGAGAGCATAGAGTTCAGAGGTCAGCAGTATGTAACACAAACTGTAGGAGTCAGGATTTGTAATGCACGGTGCAAGGGTAAGAGGTAAGTAATGCAGATGGCAGGGGTCATTAGAATATAATACAGGAGGCGTGGCTGTAGGATGAGGGCCACAGCATAACAGAGCTCTGGAATGGTGGGTATCCCTGAAGTAGCTGTAAACAGAACACAGCATCCTTGAGAGCACGGACTGTGACCGGGAGTGGCGGTGAAGTGGCAGGTCACAATGGGGCAGCGAAAGACCAGAGAGGGGCCCTGTAAATTTAGCAAATTCCACAGCCCAGTGAAACAAGGTGGTGCCAGCTCCTCCACACACAACATCATAGGATCCCATGCTGCAGGATCCAGAGGAGGGGAAAGAAGCCATGCTGGGCTACAAACACAGAGCAGCAACACATATATGGCTGATAACAATAGTCCAGCTAAACAAAGAGGATTTCGGAATTTGATGGTCATGTAAGTGACCTGATTATGAACTTATGCTAGAAAACAACTCCTATGAGGAAAAATGCAATGCCTTTCCCACTTCAGGTCAAAAAATAATAGACACTACACATAAAGAGATGTTGCTGTCACTGAGAGGAGCACTACAGCAAGATATAGTTACTTTTATGCAGCATTCTAAAATAGAAATTATGCCTTGGGGGAAAGAGTAGATTACATAAAATGGGTGATTTCACGGAGGCCCACAATGACCTAGTGGACACCCAATTTGATCTGGAGCAAGAAATTAAGCATCTTAAGCTGAAAGTTGCAGATCTGGAGGATAGGTCTAGATTAGGGATGAGCCGAACACCCCCCAGTTCAGTTTGCACCAGAACCTGCGAACGGACCGAAATTTTGCACAAACATTAGAACCCCATTGAAGTCTATGGGACTCGAACGTTCGAAATCAAAAGTGCTAATTTTAAAGGCTAATTTGCATGGTATTGTCCTAAAACGGGTTTGGGGACCTGGGTCCTGCCCCAGGGGACATGTATCAATGCAAAAAAAGTTTTAAAAATGGCTGTTTTTTCGGGAGCAGTGATTTTAATGATGCTTAAAGTGAAAAAAAAGTGAAATATTCCTTTAAATATTGTACCTGGGGGGTGTCTATAGTATGCCCGTAAAGTGGCGTGTGTTTCCTGTGCTTAGAACAGTCCCTGCACAAAATGACATTTTTAAAGTAATAAAAGTAATTTAAAAGTGCTTACGGCTTTAATGTAATGTCCGGTCCTGGTAATATGGGTGAAAATCAGTGAGATAAACGGCATGGGTACCCCCCCCAGACAATTATCAGGCCCTTTGGGTCTTGTATGGCTATTAAGGGGAACCCCGCACCCAAATTAAAAAAAGGAAAGGCGTAGGGCCCCAGGCCCTCTGAACAGCAGTATACAGGTGGTGCAAACAAGACAGGGACTGTAGGTTTGTTGTTAAGTAGAATCTGTTTGTAATTTTGAACTGCTACATTTTGAAAGTGTAGCTCCAGCCAAAAAATCTATTTTTAAGCTTTTTGGAAAACATAGACAAGGGTTATCACCCCTGTGACATTTGTTTTGCTGTCTGTGCACCTCTTCAGAAGATTTTACCTCACTTTCTGTCCCAATGACAAATGTTTTGACAATTTGGGGTTTTTAGTGAAACAGGGATTGGTGATAAAGCATCAGTGGAGAGGAGACATTTTTTCCCCCCATGTTAACTCTTACAGGAGAGAATTTCCCTTCCTAGGGGTAGATTTCATCTCACTTCCTGTTGTCTCCTTCCGTTTGCAAGTAGGAGTCGTTTGTAAGTTGGATGTTTAAAAGTAGGTGCCTGCCCTATATACTCTGCAGAAATTGGGGCCTTAGGTGTTGGTGTTGCCACAACACTGTAAGCTCTCACACTTACTCTTGGTGGGCGCAGGAACCGGCTCTGATCAAGAATTGTAATTACATGCACCTGTTGAACAGGGTCAGAAAAATTGGGTCTTAGGCACTGGTGCCACAACACTGCAACCCCTCACAAATACTCTAGTTGGAGCACAGGAATGAGCCCTCCTGCAAAATATTGCATCAAAAATTGTAATTACACACCCCTGTTAAACAGGGGCTGAAAAATTGGGCCTTAGCCACTGGTGCTGATACCACAACACTGAAACCTCTCACAAATACTCTAGTTAAGTGCAGCAACGAACCCTCCTTGCAAAATATTGCATCAAAAATTGTAATTACACGCCCCTGTTAAACAGGGGCTGAAAAATTGGGCCTTAGCCACTGGTGGCGGTGCCCAGAACCAAAAATATTCTTACAAGCTATCAGCATGATCATTGAGGAGGAAGAGGATAGTCACTCAGCATAACAGGATAGTCACTCAGCATCAGCATAGGCAGTCTTGAAGGGATCTGACATTTCAAAAATAATTATTCGGTTACATCAGCATCAGGTGCTTGGTAGCTGGTGGTGATCCAAGACTGATTCATTTCTATGAAGGTCAGTCGATCGACCGAGTCGGTGGACAGGCGCACCCTGTGATCGGTTACAAAACCTCCAGCAGCACTGAATGTGCGTTCCGAAAGAACGCTGGATGCAGAACAGGCCAGTAGCTCAATTGCATACTGTGCAAGTTCTGGCCAGTGATCCATCCTCAAGACCCAGTAACCCAAAGGATTTTTGGTGGGAAAGGTGTCCAAGTCAGATCTTGCCCCTAGGTATTCCTGCACCATGTAAAACAGACGCTGGCAATGGTTGCTGGAACCGATCATACCTTGGGGCTGCGGACTAAAAAATTGTCTGAACACATCGGTCAGATGGCCACCTTCTCCACCGCTCCTTCTTTGACTGATCGAAGCCTTAGCAACACATTGTCCAGGAACAGGAGTTTGTAAACTCCCAGTCTCTGGGAACGCGTTGCACAGACCTTTCTGCAAGGCCTCCTGAAGATGTTTCATCCTCTGCTCCCTCTGCGATGGCAAGATAAGGTCCGCAACCTTACCCTTGTATTGTGGATCAAGGAGGGTTACCTGCCAGTATTGATCCCTCTCCTTAATACCATAAATACGAGGATCCTTCCGCAGGCTTTGCAGGATCAGGGAGGCCATGCAGCGTAGGTTTGCTGAGGCATTCTGTCCGGAGTCCTCTGGGTCACTAAGGACAACATGATCTGCAGCCACCTCCGCCCAGCCACGTACAAGTCCATGGGTTTCTTGGGACTGTAAATGATCCCTTAAAGACTACTGCTGATGCCAAGCATGGGAACATGACTGCCAGATTGCTGTTCTTCTTGGGCACCCCCTCTCTCTGGGCATACGTTACTGCCTTCCTCTAGCTGGGTACCATCATCTGAGACTTCAAAACGCTGGGCATCCTCCTGGAGCATGTACAGGAGGACATGATGGGGCTAGTGAAGGAGTGACTGATGCCATTGAGCCGAGGGAAGAGGCTGCGTTGGCAGCTGCTTTGCCAGACAAAGTACCCTGAGCCTGGGTGAGAGAGGATGAGGAGGAGGAGGATGAGGACAGCTTGGTCATCCACTCTACCAAGTCTTCCGACATGGCTGCCTGAGCCGTGAGCTCCGCACCACCCCGAACTAACGAGACACACTACCACCACTACAGCCCACGGAGGAGTATCCCGTCTGCCCGTCCGGGTTCGGGAACCTCAGGGGAGCACTCGGAGATGTCTGGTCCCTCGGTACGACGGGACCTCGGCCCGCAATTCAAGTCGGTGGGGGAGGACGGGAGTACCAAGATGGCCGCCACCACGGAATCTATCCTGCCTCATGCAGCCTCACAAGCCAAGGCGCCAGAAAACAGGCCAGTACTCACCCCTGCGACTCTGACTTACGCCCAAGCGGCACAGGGCACCCCCAGCATGTCCCAGGCAGCCCCTCATGGCCTTCACAAGCACCAGGCCCCCTCCACGGCCCCCACGGAGCCCTTGATCAGCATGCATCTGGGGGAATATGCCCTATCCCCGTCCATGCCTTCTCAACTTCACCCATCTGCTAACCCGTCCCCTGGCTTTTCAGTCAGGGACATCACCACACTTCAGGAAGACCTTTTTGCTAAATACTCTACTCTGTTAGAGAGAGGACTGGCCAACACAGCAATCCAAATCACCAACACTATTAAATCGGACCTTTCTAGTTTGGGTTCCAGAATAGAAGCCATGGAGGACAAAATCGAAAGTACAGTCGCCCAAGAGAAGCTCGCCAGTATTCTTAACAACACCAAAGAGCAATTTGAAGCTATCTGGGAACCTTGGGCAAGATTCATTGGTATTTCCTTGATTGCAGGAGTGCAACCATAATACTCCTGATTACCCCAAAGGCGGTGGGGCCCCCTCCCATGGATAGGCTCCCATTTCTCCACCCCTTTCTTCTTCTCTTCTCCCCCCTTTTTTCAATTTCACTATCCCTCTTCCTTGTTTGTTTATTCCTCAACAAGACGTAGATAGTTCTCTTGTTTCAATTGCATCTGGGACCCCAGAGGGGAGGTTTCCCCAGGGGTGTATATAACTAAGGTTTTAACTCCCTCGTATGATTCCCTAGACTATAATTACTGGAGGCGATCTGGGGGGCTAGCTGAGATTTGGCCGGTCACAGTGTGATCCCTCTTGGGGTGCCGGCGGATTCTCTTCTGTCCCCTCCACTTGGCCTGCCGAAGGTAAGGGGATATCCCCATTTTGGGCAAAGGTCAATATTTTTAATGGAAACCTGTTAGGTATATAGCTCAGGTCTGTGAACATAACAAATGTTGTCTGATAAGTTCTGCAGCCCCATCGGGGGGTCCGACTGTGTTTGATCTGTCTATACTATCTTTATTGATTGTGATTTGTTTCCCTTTTTGAAAACCAATAAAATATTTTGAACGCAAAATGAAAAGTACAGTCTCCAGAACCAACCAAAATGCAGGGCACATTCAGACCATCCAAGAACAACTTGATACGGCCCTCTCCAGGATCGACAAACTCGAAAATAGGTCCAGGAGGTATAATTTCAGAATTAGAGGCCTCCCAGAATCCTTCACAGATATTCCCCTCACGGTCCGGGATATTATCTCAGAGCTCATTCCAAATATCCCGCCGCATCGTCTAGAACTAGACAGAGCACACAGGGCACTAGGACCCCCCAGAAAGGATGGAACTCCCAGAGATATTATAGTAAAACCGCACTTTTATGCTGTTAAGGAGGAGGTCATGCGTCTTCTTGTCTGAAGCCTAAACTACAGCACCAGGGGCACCAGATGCAGATTTTTGCAGATTTGGCTCCATCCACAGAAGACAATCGCTTAAACCTCTCCTTATGGTCCTAACGCAACGGGACATTAAGTACCGCTGGTCCTTCCCCTTTGCTGTGAAGTTCTCAATTCAGGGTAAGACCCTCTCATTTTTCAACCTCCCTGATGGTGAAAGACTGTTCTTGTCCCTGAAATTAATCTCTCAGGAGGCACCCATGGACTTCTCCACATCGTCATCAGGGTCATCCAAACGTCTCCCTCCTGCCAGTCCTGTCTCTCCCCTTTGGAACAAGGGTCCCTCTAAGAAGAGCAAGGATGGAAGACCACCGTAAGAGATCGTTTGGATCTCCACACTCCAATGTCCTTTCATGGGCACCCCCTTTGGGACAGTAGTTCCTTCTGTTCACGGAGCTGGAGCTCCAACCCCCCCAAATTTTGTACCGGTTCGGTCCCCTGTTTCAGGTCATATTTGGTCACTAAAGGCCCCTCTACCACAAGTTCCCAATGTTCAGAGAGGAGAGACTTCAGCGACTTCCAGCCCAACTGCAATCCAGACTCTTCAGAAGCAGGATTTCGGAACGCCTCCCTTCCTGGCGAGGATTCAAATCTTAAGGCATCTGCTACACCTGGGAGACGGGGCTTCTCTCCCCTCCAGGACTGTTCTATTGGGACTTGAACAAATGGGTCAAACTATTTTAAGGGCCTATTTCCTTCTATTTTTTTTTCCAAAGAACCCTTACCCCCCATCTCATTTTGTTAGGGCCTGGTCCCTTTTTTCCCCTCGACGCTCCGGCCTCTCCAGCCCTTCCCCTCTGCTAGGCTGGGGGGGGGGGATGGTTGGGACGGGGGGTGACGGTGGCCTGTTTTACAGTTACTACAGGTTATTATTTTTTCTTGTACTCTGTTTTATGAAACGGGTTGATTTCGCTGCAGTTGAATATATTTTAGATGTGGTCCCCTTGCGCCTCCACTCATTCCCAGAGAACCGAGTGTGTTCTCCTGGTATGGGGCTTCAGTCGACCTTCAAGGGCGGCTGACGTTTAAGAGTGAGGTTTTGGCAGACATCCACTCCGCCACTCTCCACAGGTCTTGTCAGAAGACCCATGTCTTTGTTCCTGGTTCTGTTTGAATCTCTCCCCTCCTTTTCCCCCCATTCACTCTTCTCCTCTCTTCTAGCCCGTCAACGGGAGACGACCCCATTCAATCTCCAAACAGACTACGGTTGTCTCAATACCAATCATCCCCTTGCTGAAGGTAGAAGTCGTCAAAAGGTAAGTGGCTGCCAGTTTGATGGTCTCCCCCTCCTCTGTTCCCATGGCTGACAAGATATCGAAGGCAGTGGGTCTCAGGGTGGCATCTCATAACGTTCAGGGCCTGAATTCTCCTAGGAAAAAGGAGAGTAGCATTTGATCACTACAGATCCCTTAAACTGGAAGTAGTGCTACTACAGGAGACGCACTTTCCGATTCGGTACAGCCCCAAGTTCCTCCACTCATACTATCCATTCTTTTACCTCACCAATGCACCAAACAAGACGAAAGGGGTAGCAATTCTTTTCTCAAAAAACAGCAAATTTTCCCACATTTCTGACTTTAGAGATCCAGAGGGCAGGTTTATTCTTGTAAAGGGCACTCTAGAGGGAGTACTATATTCTATAATTTCTTACTACACCCCTAATAAGGGTCAAGCCACTTTTTTCCAGAACCTCTTTACAACTCTAAACCCCCTCCTGGAGGGCAAGGTCATCTTAGGGGGAGACTCCAATGTGGCTTTAGACCAAGGTCTAGATAAAACAAGGCCCCCTAAAGACCAGCTTACACGCCCCACGAAACTAAGCACCAGAATAGCCAAAACACTACACACCCACGGCTTAGTTGACATTTGGAGGGAACTGAACCCAAAAAGTAGAGACTTTACACACTTCTCCTCTCCCCACCAATCATACGCCAGGATTGACCACATACTCATTCCTACAAATCTCATTCCTCTGACTAATAAGGCTTCTATTTTGGACACAGCATGGTCGGACCATTCATTGGTCCTCCTTTCCCTGAGAAATATTCTTATGGGGAAATGGGGCTCATACTGGCGATTAGGGATGAGCCGAACACCCCCCTGTTCGGTTCGCACCAGAACATGCGAACAGGAAAAAAGTTTGTTCGAACACGCGAACACCGTTAGAGGCTATGAGACACGAACATGAATAATCAAAAGTGCTAATTTTAAAGACTTATATGCAAGTTATTGTCATAAAAAGTGTTTGGGGACCTGGGTCCTGCCACAGGGGACATGGATCAATGCAAAAAAAATTTTTTTAAAACGGCTGTTTTTTCAGGAGCAGTGATTTTAATAATGCTTAAAGTCAAACAATAAAAGTGTAATATCCCTTTAAATTTCATAGCTGGGGGGTGTCTATAGTATGCCTGTAAAGGGGCACATGTTTCCCGTGTTTAGAACAGTCTGACAGCAAAATGACATTTCGAAGGAAAAAACCCATTTAAAACTACTCGCGGCTATTGCATTGCCGACAATACACATAGAAGTTCATTGATAAAAACGGCATGGGAATTCCCCACAGGGGAACCCCGAACCAAAATTTAAAAAAAAAAGACGTGGGAGTCCCCCTAAATTCCATACCAGGCCCTTCAGGTCTGGTATGGATATTAAGGGTAACCCCGGCCAAAATTTAAAAAAAAATTACGTGGGGTTCCCCCTAAATTCCATACCAGACCCTTCAGGTCTGATATGGATGTTAAGGGGAACCCCACGCCAAAAAAAAAAAAAAAAAAAAAGGCGTGGGGTCCCCCCAAAAATCCATACCAGACCCTTATCCGAGCACGCAACCTGGCAGGCCGCAGGAGAAGAGGGGGGATGAGAGTGCGGCCCCCCCAACCGTACTAGGCCACATGCCCTCAACATTGGAAGGGTGCTTTGGGGTAGCCCCCCAAAACACCTTGTCCCCATGTTGATGAGGACAAGGGCCTCATCCCCACAACCCTGGCCAGTGGTTGTGGGGGTCTGCGGGCGGGGGGCTTATCGGAATCTGGAAGCCCCCTTTAACAAGGGGACCCCCAGATCCCGCCCCCCCTGTGTAAAATGGTAAGGGGGTACTTACCCCTTCCATTTCACTAAAAAACTGTCAAAAATGTTAAAAATGACAAGAGACAGTTTTTGACAATTCCTTTATTTAAATGCTTCTTCTTTCTTCTATCTTCCTTCATTTTCTTCTTCTGGTTCTTCTGGTTCTTCCTCTAACGTTCTTGTCCAGCATCTCCTCTGCAGTGTCTTCTATCTTCTTCTCCTGGGGCCGCTCCGCACCCATGGCATGGGGGGAGGCTCCCGCTCTTCTCTTCATCTTCTTCATCTTCTTCTCTTCTCGTCTTCATTTTCTTCTCCGGGCCACTCCGCATCCATGCTGGCATGGAGGGAGGCTCCCGCTGTGTGACGGGGTCTCCTCGTCTGACGGTTCTTAAATAACGGGGCGGGGCCACCCGGTGACCCCGCCCCCTCTGATGCACAATGACTTAAGAACTGTCAGATGAGGGGACGCCGTCACACAGCGGGAGCCTCCCTCCATGCCAGCATGGATGCGGAGCGGCCCGGAGAAGAAAATGAAGAAGAGTAGAAGAGAAGAAGAGAAGGAAGAAGAGAAGAAGAAGAAGAGAGGAGCGGGAGCCTCCCCCCATGCCATGGGTGCGGAGCGGCCCGAGGAGAAGAAGATAGAAGACACTGCAGAGGAGATGCTGGACGAGAACGCCGGAGGAAGAACCAGAAGAACCAGAAGAAGGAGAAGATGAAGGAAGATAGAAAAAAGAAGAAGCATTTAAATAAAGGAATTGTCAAAAACTGTCTCTTGTCATTTTTAACATTTTTGACAGTTTTTTGTGAAATAGTAGGGGTAAGTACCCCCTTACCATTTCACACAGGGGGGCCGGGATCTGGGGGTCCCCTTGTTAAAGGGGGCTTCCAGATTCCGATAAGCCCCCCGCCCGCAGACCCCCACAACCACCGGCCAGGGTCGCAGGGATGAGGCCCTTGTCCTCAACATGGGGACAAGGTGTTTTGGGGGGCTACCCTAAAGCACCCTCCGAATGTTGAAGGCATGTGGCCTGGTACAAATCAGGAGGGGGGGCCCGCACTCTCGCTCCCCCCTCTTTTCCTGCGGCCTGCCAGGTTGCGTGCTCGGATAAGGGTCTGGTATGGATTTCTGGGGGGACCCCATGCCGGTTTTTTTTTTTTTTTGGCGCGGGGTTCCGCTTAAAATCTATACCAGACCCGAAGGGCCTGGTACGGAATTTAGGGGGACTCCCACGTCAGTTTTTTTAAAATTTTGGTTCGGGGTTCCCCTGTGGGGAATTCCCATGCCGTTTTTATCAATGAACTTCTATGTGTATTGTCGGCAATGCAATAGCCGCGAGTAGTTTTAAATGGGTTTTTTCCTTCGAAATGTCATTTTACTGTCAGACTGTTCTACACATGGGAAACATGCGCCCCTTTACAGGCATACTATAGACACCCCCCAGCTAAGAAATTTAAAGGGATATTACACTTTTATTGTTTGACTTTAAGCATTATTAAAATCACTGCTCCTGAAAAAACGGACGTTTTTAAAACTTTTTTTGCATTGATCCATGTCCCCTGGGGCAGGACTTAGGTCCCCAAACACTTTTTATGACAATAACTTGCATATAAGCCTTTAAAATTAGCACTTTTGATTTCTCCCATAGACTTTTAAAGGGTGTTCTGCGGCATTCGAATTTTCCGCGAACACCCCAAATTGTTCGCTGTTCGGCGAACTTGCAAACAGCCAATGTTCGAGTCGAACATGAGTTCGACTCGAACTCGAAGCTCATCCCTACTGGCGATTAAATGAGTCGCTCCTTAGCGACCCAATCCATACCAAGGTGATAGCTGATGCCATTAAAAAGAATACTTTCTGGGGGCGTGCCTTGGCGCGCGGCGGAGATGGCTGCTCACTGAGGAGGCTCTGAGACACACGCGGAGGTTCTAAGCCTAACACCCGACCTACAGCTCACAAATGCCGGGCAGAAAGCTACACTGGACCCCTGGACCACGGACACGCCGAAACACGGCTTCTGCCAGCGCCAACATCGCTGAAATTTTCAGACACAAATCAGCGGCCTGTAGCGGGACTCCGAGAAGCAAGATGGCGCCGACGCCACAGGAGGAAGGAGAGAGCGAGGACTCACTGTCAGTCTCTGAAGACATCAGCAGGGGTAAGTCCAAACCGGACCACCCGCTCACGTTTGCGGACATGTCTGTATTTGCTGCGGATATAAAAGCTACGATTTCAGCCGCCATAACGGATCTGAAAACGAGCATGATGGTGATAAATGAAAAGATGGCGGCGGCCGAAAGTGCAGGCAGACAGAGAGATAAAGCAATTCACAAACTGGAGATGGTATCGTCTAATCATATGCAGCATTTTATTAACATGAATAGACACATTGAAGACCTTGACAATCGGGGGAGGAGATGCAATATCAGAGTCAGGGGGATACCGGAATCGGTGGATCAGGATCAGATCACCACAGCACTCCGGAGAGTCTTCAACAGCCTGCTTGAGAGGCAGGAAGACACTGAAATTGATTTCGTAAGAGCTCACAGAGCCCTCAGGCCCAGAGGTTCAGATACCGCACCGCCCCGTGACATAATCTGTTGCCTACAAAGCTTTGCTACCAAAGAGGAGATTATGCGGAAAGCGAGACAAAATGACCAAATCATATTTAATGGCGCCACGATTATGCTGTTTCAGGATCTATCACAGATCACTCTGAAGAACAGACGTGCACTGCGACCCCTACTGGAGAAACTGAGAGCAAAGGACCTGAGATATGCTTGGAGATTTCCCTTCGCTCTCACAGTCACAAATAATGGCCATCAAGCTATTCTCCGTACGCCGGCTGATTTACCAGAGTTTTGTGAATCATTGGACTTGGAACCAGTAGATTTACCGGAATGGTATGAAGAAATCTTACAACCACCCCTGATCAGGAGTCCTCCCACCTCTCCACTCTCTTCCCCAGATAAAAGATTGCTGAAAAAACACAAACAGAATAAAGGAAATAGCTCTCATGCAGATACCCCGAGAAGACTGGCCGGTCCATCCAGAGCCCAGGAATAGACGCCTTATACCACCTTGGACATGTCCTTAACAAATCTGATGTCTGCAGCATAACCCTTACCACACAGATGTCCATATTATACATGCTGTCAACATGGGGACAAGGTGTTTTGGGGGGCTACCCTAAAACACCCTCCCAATGTTGAGGGCATGTGGCCTGGTACAGTTCAGGAGGGGGGGCCCGCACTCTCGTCCCCCCCTCTTTTCCTGCGGCCTGCCAGGTTGCGTGCTCGGATAAGGGTCTGGTATGGATTTCTGGGGGGACCCCATGCCGTTTTTTTTTTTTTTTTGGCGCGGGGTTCCGCTTAAAATCTATACCAGACCCGAAGGGCCTGGTACGGAATTTAGGGGGACTCCCACGTCAGTTTTTTTAAAATTTTGGTTCGGGGTTCCCCTGTGGGGAATTCCCATGCCGTTTTTATCAATGAACTTCTATGTGTGCCGGTCCATCCAGAGCCCAGGAATAGATGCCTTATACCACCTTGGACATGTCCTTAACAAATCTGATGTCTGCAGCATAACCCTTACCACACAGATGTCCATATTATACATGCTGTCGCCTGTGGGTTGTTCCCCACAAAAGGGAAAAAAAAAAAAAAAGGAAAAAGGATATGAACACTTCCACAAGAATCATCTGGAGGAGTAGTTATGACAACACCCCATAACTCCCTGCACAACCAACATGCTCAAGATGCGGATACTGACACCTGTTTAGGAGGAGAACTGCCATACCCGAGCCACATCTCTTGCTGACTGAGGGAGTGGCATTGACCCCAGATGTGACGGCAGATGTGCCCTGGACGTGGCTCATTGTTACACTAACACCCATCCCAGAATCGCTGAGATCTCGGTTGTGAAACTCAAAGATCTGCATAACTTTGCAGGAACGAGGAGAGCGGGTGGGGGTGGGTCAATGGGGGTAAAAGTTGTTTTGTTCTCACCTCCCTTTTTATTTTTGGTTTTGTTGTTTATCTGTTCCGCCCTGAGCAGATTTAATGTGTTCAGATTTGAATTAGTTGTGCAATTATCCGGGGGACATACCCATAGATGACAGCTAATGTTACCTAGCTAGATAATAGTTTGATGACATAATTGTTAAAGTTATACCTGTGAGTTCAGGTTTTCACGATATTATATTATATATACACGACGGGTGTGACTAATATAATATCACTATTTTTATTGATTCGAGCCTCCGTGTGTGTCGCGTTGAGACCGTTCTTATCTAGACACCACAGTTCTCCAATCATTTGGAGCCTAGGCTACGTCCAGCCGTAGTCGCTTCCCACAGACCCCGCAAATTCTACTTGATATTCATATTACGTCTGGGGGCACTTCTCCATTTGGGGCGGTTTAGTTATTTTTGGAGAGTGACCCCCATTGTAATAACGTCCTGCTGACCTTTCTTCTTTCCCTATTCACCTTCTTTTCCTCTTTTTCTCTACTCTCCTTTCTTTTTTTTTTTTTCTCTAAGACACCTGTTTGCTTAGTGGAGGGGGGGCACCCGCCCGGGCTACTAGAGAAATGTTATTTCTGAGCGGAGTTCCAGTATCATACCTCATATAACAGTCTTGTCTTTACAGATTCCGGTTCCGGCCGTCTCCTCCTCTGCCGCCACTATGGTATACTCATCGCTGGGGATCCGACCCCTTGTGATTTCTCACAACATCAGAGGTTTAAACATCCCCGAGCGACGTTCCACTCTGTTGAGAGAACTTAAAAAAGGTAAACCTCAATTTGTGTTCCTACAAGTGACCCACTTTAAGACAAACAACATTCCCAAATTAACATCCCCACAGTTCCCGAGAGCTTTCCATGCTACAACAGCCGACTCTAAGTCGAAAGGGGTCACGATACTAGTAGGCAGAGACACACCATTTAAACTAACCGAACAGTTGTGTGATCCTGAGGGCAGATTCGTGTTTTTGAAGGGCTCATACAATGACTTTCCATTGACTCTAGCCAATGTGTACTTTCCCAATAAGTCTCATATAACTTTTTGCCAGCACATCGTGAGGAGGCTACAGGAGTTCGCCAGTGGATGCATTATACTTGGGGGAGATTTTAATGTACCTCTAAATCCACTTCTGGATACGTCCAACGGTAGGACTTGCATTACTTATAAAATTTTGAAAAAGATTAAATCACTCCTACACAAACTCCAGTTGGTGGACTCCTGGCACTTCCTTAATCCCGATGGTAGAGACTACACCCATTTCTCGATACCACACAACAGATATGATCGTTTGGATTGCATATTTTTCTCTCAGAGAGATCTATCGAAAATCTCCGCCGGGAAAATTGGCGCCCAAACAATATCGGATCATGCACCTATTTCATTAACACTAGACCTACAGTACACAAACAGACAACAACAGACATGGAGACTGAACACATCTTTACTAACAGACCAGACACTCCTACCAGTACTTACAAGCAACATCACCGATTTTTTCAAACACAATAACACGCCTGGGATAGACCCCCTATTAGTGTGGGAAACACATAAATGTACCATACGAGGAGTTTTGATAGGGATGGGTTCAAGACGCAAAAAGGAAAGAGACGCCCAGATTAGAAAATTACTTACCCAAATTGAGTCACTGGAACTGACACACAAACAATCTCTCTCAGAGGCTTCAGCCAAGAGCCTCTTGGAGGCAAGGAAAGATTTACAGCAGATTCTCCACACTAAGGCCAAACGGATACTTTTCTTTAAGAGGCGGCTCTATTATGAGTCAGGCGACAAAGCTGGGAGGTTCTTGGCGAGGGCCCTCAGAGAACAAAACTCATTAAGTCAGATAGCTGGAATCAGATCTAAAGAGGGAAAGCTTGAGGTAACTTCTGAGGCAATAGCTAAACACTTCCACGCTTTCTACTCGAAGCTCTATAACCTGCCCCTACAGCATAAACACCCACAAATGCTAGGGGACAGGGCACAAATCATACAAGACTACATATTAAATAGTGGACTCCCACCCTTGCCCACGGAGGATACAGATCTTATAGAAGCCCCAATCACATCAGAAGAAGTTAAACAGGCCATCAAATTATTAAAACCAGGCAAGGGCCCGGGTCCTGATGGATATTCCGCCACATATTACAAATCCTTTATAGAGATTCTAGCTGATCCCTTAAAAGATGCCTTGAACGCCTTATCCAAGCCGAGATGTGTTACTCCGGGTTTCCTCTCAGCACACATCACGGTTATACCGAAAGATGGCAAGAACCCCGAGGAATGTGCTAGCTACCGCCCCATCTCTTTGCTGAACCTTGAAGTCAAGCTGATCGCAAAGATCATAGCAATGAGGATAGGCCCGTTACTTTCAAAACTAATTGGCTTGGAACAGGTGGGCTTTATGCCAAACAGGGAGGCCAGAGACAATGTAACTAAGGCACTCTTACTGACACAGACTCTTAGACAGCGGAAGATCGAGGGCTTTCTCCTCTCAACAGATGCGGAGAAGGCCTTCGATCGCGTAGCATGGGACTTCATGCTGGCGGTATGTGGAAGGGTGGGTTTAGGACCAAACATGCTGAATTGGATCTCGACCCTCTATCAGAACCCGACAGCGGAACTAAAAATAAACGGTATTCTTTCAGAAAAAGTATATATTAAAAATGGGACTAGACAGGGCTGTCCCCTATCGCCCCTATTATTTATCCTCTCACTAGAGCCCTTTATCAAAACAGTGCAAAAGAATACCGCAATACAGGGTTTCCAGATTAAAAATAGAGAGTACAAGATAGCCGCATACGCGGATGACTTACTGTTTTTCTTAACGAAACTGACTACAACGCTCCCTAACCTGTTACAAGAATTCGCACACTACGGATATGTATCCAATCTAAAAATTAATTACACAAAGTCAGAGGCTCTGAACCTCTCCCTTCCAGACAGTGTGCTCACGTTGACACAGGCGAACTCGACATTTAACTGGGATAGGACCAAACTAAAATATCTGGGGATTTGGCTTACACCATCTCTAAAAACTGCTTAAGAGAGAAATTTTGTGACCTTCCTTAAAAATTGTGCGAAAGATCTAACAAATTGGAATGAGAAGTTTTTTTCTTGGTTTGGTGGAGCGGCCATAGTAAAAATGGTTATATTGCCCAAGTTTCTGTATCTAACCCGCTCGTTACCAATAGAGATACCTCAGAAATTCTTCAATGAACTCAATACAATGGTCACGAGATTTCTCTGGCAACACAAAAAACCCAGAATCAAACTAGACACCCTGGTCAAACCCAAAGATCTAGGAGGAATTCAATTCCCGAACTTCCGCAGTTACTATCAGGCTTCACACATAACCAGGATCATAGATTGGCATTGCCATGATTCGGTGAAAGATTGGGTCTCACTAGAGACAGCGCTTGCCACGTTTCTGCTTAAATACCTACCTTAGTCCTCCCTCAAAACACTGCCTCATGTCATTAGGATGCACCCGATCACTGGCACGACGTTGAAAATCATTAACTTGTTAGCTAAACATAAAAAGCTGACCACAATACCCAGCCCCCTTACGCCCCTGACAGACAACCCAGACTTTACTCCAGGTCTACATAACCCAACTCTCAAGGCGATTCCGGCGGGTGATCCCTTGCTGGCCGGGGACTGCTATACTGAAAACAAATTCAGAGACTGGTCGTCTTTTAAGACAGAAATAAACCGACCCCAATTGAAACAGTGGACATACTTCCAGATAAGAAGTTATTTAGGTAACATTAAAGAACCTCAAACACTACATAGACCCCTGACGGCCTTGGAGTCAGTATGTCGGGAGGGGATTCCAATTGAAAAGGCTACCTCTGTTGCATACGTGTGGCTGAGTCGCTCGGGGACTGAGATATCGGATGGGCACAGGAGGAGATTGTCGGAAGAACTTGAATTGGAGATTTCAGACAAACAATGGAGGTACGTGGCTATTCTAGCGCATAAATGTTCCATAAGCACAAAACTGCAAGAGACAAAATTACAAACTCCTGACCCATTGGTACAGTACACCTGACAAATTACACAAATGGGATACACAAAAACCGGACACTTGCTGAAGATGTCTTTCTGAAAAAGGCACACTAGCCCACATATGGTGGTATTGTCCCAAAATTGAACCATACTGGAATGAAGTAAAGACCTTAATTAAAAAAATTACAGAAACCAGAGTAGAACTGACCCCAGCATGCTGTCTATTACATCTGTCCAATTCCTCTTTTAAACGCTACAAACGCTCGTTGACGATTCATCTCCTCAACGCAGCTAAATCTCAAATACCTCTACACTGGCTGTCTACGTCTACTCCCTCTGTTAGGGACTGGTTGTCGAGGGTTAGTGAAATCCACGAAATGGAAGACACACTGGCCCAAGACAAAGGCCATATTGAACGATTCCACAAAACATGGCAACCTTGGTTGATTTTCAAATACTCTGCAGATTTTCCTACCTGAGTTAGGAATGGGGAGAACGTTTGAGTCCTGGGCGGGTGCCTTGCCTCTATACCCTATTTATGCCCTTCACACCATTCTTTCCTACCCCACTTTTACTTACTTCTTTTTCTACATCTACTTCCTTATTTCTCCCTGGCTGACCTTTAATCTATGTCCTCACTGGTATATATCTATGTTACATGTACTTCTCCCTTAGGCGCGAATAAGATTGTCTCAGATAGCCATAGAGACCACACTTTTACATGTTTTCAATAATAAATACTCTGAACACCTGATAAGAGATTTATGTCGCAATGGATAGCGCAGTGTAGACAGAAATATTATACTTTATACAGACACAAAGTTCACTCAGTGGAAACAACCTTAGCTTTTTGGTGTTTGATAAGCAATTAGACCTCTACACGAGTTTGACACTAACAGTTTATTTTGTAAAAGACGAAAAGTACGCAGTTGCATCTGCGAAATTTGCAATATACAGTGCATTCCTATGTTTCTATCTTTCTATCAATAAACTTGAAATGATAAAAAAAAAAAAAAAAAAAAAGCTATACTAACTATATGTATTCTGTACAAATAAATACTTTTCAGTATAAAGAATACTTTCTTCTAAATGATGTAGACAACATCTCCCTGGAGACCCTCTGGGCTGCCCACAAGGCTACCATCTGAGGTGAGCTCATCCGGATAGCGACCCAGGTCAAGAAGGAGCGTCTGATTAACATCCAAAGGTTGGAAAAATCCTTCGTAACCTTAAAAGCCGACCACAAGAAACACCCATCTAAGGTTTTAACAGACCGTCTAGACGCGATTAGGCTTGAGCTCAATCTAGCTTTAACAGCTAAAGCAGAGAAACTCATCCGCTGGAGCTGTGCCAAATATTACTGCCAAAAAGTTAAATTTGGACCGATGTTAACCGCAAAGCTTACTCCCAAATACCACTCTCATACTTTCCCCAAATTGCGTATAGCAGGTCAGCCTTCAACAGCCAACCCAAATAAAATCATGACTGACTTCCACAATTTTTTCTCCAAACTTTATAACTCTACCCAAGCAGAGAGAGGCCCCTTGACCAACTCTTTTCTTCAGAACCTCCAGTTGCCCTCCATCTCCATAGAACACAAAGATTTAATGGACGAAGCCTTCTCCGCGGAGGAGATTAGGGATGTTATCAAAGGTCTTAAGACTGGCTCAGCTCCAGGTCATGATGGACTATCAGTCCCCTACTACAAGACATTCTGTGAAATTTTGGCCCCCCATATGGCAACATTTTTTAATTCTAAAAGCTCAGGCTCCCCACTAGATCCGCACTTGAACACTGCGTTCATCTCAGTAATCCCCAAACCCAACAAAAACCACGAGGAAGTTGAAAATTACAGACCCATCTCCCTAATTAATAATGACCTAAAAATTTTGACAACAATTCTTGCCAACCGTCTAGCATCCTTTATTAAAGCGGTTGTATAACTGCTGAAATTTTTTATTTTTTTTACCCCTGTAAAACATAAGGCATAATGAGCTAGTATGCACTGCATACTAGCTCATTATGAAATACTTACCTTAGAACTAGGCATTGGTATCTTACCTGGTCCACGCTGAGGGAGCTGTCATGTTGCCTCGGCGTGTCTTCCGGGTATCGTGGTTCCAGCGCTGTGAGTGGCTGGAGCCGCGATGTCGTCACTCCCACGCATGCGCGCGGGAGATTTCTTACCCGGCAAGGTCCGGCAGTTGCCGGGCCTTCAGCCGAGAATCCCCTGTGCGCATGCGCCGCTGCAGTCAGCGGCTCATAGCAAGGGGAATATAGGTTTAGGAGATATTTTTTTTACCTACAGGTAAGCCTTATTATAGGTTTACCTGTAGGTAAAAGTTAAAAAAAGACTATACAACCACTTTAAACTTTATGTCCATAAAGACCAGGTGGGTTTCATTCTGGGCAGGCAAGGGCCAGACCAAATTAGGAGAGCGGTCGACATTGTTTCCATTCTCCAATCTAATTGGGTAGGGGGCCCCAAGCAAGAAGGATTGATCCTATCACTGGACTTACATAAGGCCTTCGATTAGATCGAATGGCCTTATCTTTTCTCCCTACTGGAGAAGTGGGGTTTTGGGACCAGATTTTTAGGGGTCCTTCGATCCTTGTACTCCAACCCGAAAGAGGTGATCCACCTACAAGGCCAGTATTCCAAACCCCTTAATATAGCAAGAGGCACTAGACAGGGCTGCACTCTTTCCCCTCTAATTTTTGCCATGGCGATCGAAACAGTGGCAATAGCAAAAAAATCTAATCCCAAAATCCAGGGTGTGTCCTGTGGGAACCAAGTCCACAAATGCGGACTATATGCTTCTTTTCACATCCCTGATAACCTCCCTCCCAAACCTTTGCAAACTCCTGAAGGAGTTCTCCACGATTTCAGGGTTAAAAGGTTATCTACTCTAAGTCATCTGCCTTAAACATTTCCCTCAAGTCAGACACAGTAGTCGCACTTCAAAGTTCCTTTGACTTTAAGTGGAGCGACTACTCCATTGATTACCTAGGGATTAAACTCACAGCTAAAACGGAACAATTATACACTGCTAACTTCCCTCAAACATACCGTAAGCTTGAAGCTGACTTAGGAAACTGACGAAAGGGGGAGGTATCCTGGCTCGGGAGAATCCACGCTATTAAGATGACTTTACTACCAAGACTCCTCTACCTCTTCAGGGCCCTTCCAATAAACATTATTAAGCACCATTTGACCTTGTTTCAAAGAAAAGTCAACAAATTCATATGGGGGGGGTAGAGGACATAGAATCCAGCAAAGAACCCTATTCCTACCCAGACCACAAGGGGGTTTAGGGCTGCCCCAGCTATCCTGGTATTATCAAGCTGCCAGGCTGGCCCAGCTCTCCGCAGTCTACTCTAAGGCTGAGAAACCAGACTGGATTCAAATAGAGAGACAGGCTGCTCCATCCTACACCCTAGACTTCCTACTCTGGGTTCCCCCAAGACAGCATCCCCCAATCATCTCCCCATCTCTCTCTCAATCCTTCAAAATCTGGGACAATTTGAGAAACAACCCTGCATTAACCTCGAGTTGCCACCCTCTAGCGCACATTTTCAGCAATCCCGACTTTACTCCGGGCCTGGACATTAATGCCTTTAGATGGTGGTTGGACAAGGGGTTGTATCGAATCGGACACTTCTTCACTTCCGATGGCCCTATTTCCCTTGAATTTTGTGTGAATCATCTAGAAATCCCTAATTCAGAATGTTATAGATTGTACCAAATAAGACACTTCCTCCGCCACATTTGGGGGGCGGAAACCTCACCTCCCAAATTCATGCCATACGACTTATGGTATGGGCAGTCCACAGAACAGAGGGGGGGAATCTCCATCATCTATCAGTCACTATCTCATCAATCCTTAAAGACCCCATACATGCTCGCTTGGGAGAGTGACCTCGCCCTCCACTGGGACATAGAAAGATGGAGGGTCTCCTTTAATAGATCCTTTAAGGGCAATAAGAATATCTCCCTGATAGAATCCAGCCTCAAGGTCATTACTAGATGGTACTTTACCCCGGACAGATTGGCCAAAATGTTTTCGGTAGCAGACCCCAGGTGCTTCCGAGGGTGTCAACTCTCAGGCTCCATGGCCCACATTTGGTGGGAATGTCCGAGATTAAGGCCCTACTGGAGCAAGATTTTCTCCCTGATTCAAAAAGTTACGAAAGTTCAAATCCTGAAAACCCCAGCCATAGACCCCCTTAATGCAAACTTACCCAAAACAGACACGTAAATTAATACATTTCATCCTCCTTGGTGCCAAGCTCACCATTGCCAAAGCTTGGAAACAACCCAAGGTCTCCGTCAAGGCTGCCACACATAAAATATCTTGGATTATGACTCAAGAGAAACTCTCCAGCATTCTCCACAACACCAGAACGCAATTTGAAGCTATATGGGAACCTTGGGCACAGTATATGGGCATTTCCCTTATACCAGGAGTTCAACCGCAAAATTCTTTGGTTTACCGTGGGTGGCGCGGTCCTCTCCCGTTGATAGGCTCTCTACTTTTTCCCTCTCTTCTCCACTCCCCTCTTTACACCCCCCTTCTGCTGAACCCTCTAAGGTACTAGGAAAGTTCCCCCGACTTTAGTGCAATCAGTTCTGCAGTGGGAGGTCTCACCCTTTGGGGCTAGCAATTCAGGTCACAGCAGCCTTATTGTTTATCCTAGATCCCAGGCCTATCTGGCGAAGATTTGATATGGGTGGCTCGTTGAGATTCGGCCGGGCACAGCGTGATCCCTTTTGGGGTGCCGGCGGAACCTCTCCTTGCCCCTCCCCATTATTGGCCACGGATTACTCATAATTGGAAGAGTTACAGTAGTTTCTAAGGTACCTGTCAATGTGTATGATGTGTGCTTGATTCTTACTTTTTGTTCTAGGCTTATCTTGTACCCCCCAGAGGGGAACGTAATGTAATGTTTTGCTTTAATTCATGTTATTTTATATTGTTTATATTTTTTGGAAAATCAATAAAACGTTTTGAAAGAAAAAAAAAGGACAAGTGTGTCCCACGGCCACGTGCTGATAAGGATGCACCATCTCCACGACCAGCACTGTTGTCTCTAGACACAGAGCCTGCTTGCCCTCTTTTATTGGCTTGTGACTGTCTGCCTCTCCTTGTTTGCCTTCCAGACATACTAATGGCCTGCAGTGAGATGTAGTATTATTAGTATGAGAACACCAGCAATTGTCTTCAGGTAGCTTTAGGTGCACACTGTGCAGAGGATGCTGTACACTAACTGTAAATACTGTAACTGCCTGCGGTATTACTAGGAGCAGAACAGCAATTGTCTTCAGGTAGCTTTAGGTGCACACTGTGCAGATGACACAGTACACTAACTGTAAATACTGTAGCTGCCTGCCTATGGAATTAATAGGATCGGAAGAACACCACTAATTTTCTTCAGTTAGCTTTAGGTGCACACTGTGCAGAGGACGCAGTACACCAACTTGTAAATACTGCAGCTGCCTGCGGTACTGTACTAATAGGATCAGAAGAACACCAGCAATTTTCTTCAGGTGTCTGTAAATACACCTCCCTGCCTGTCAGTAGTAGGAAGAGAATAACAGGAACAGATCTAGCTAAACCGAATACAGTGTGTGTGTGTGTGTGTGTGTGTGTGTGTGTGTGTGTGTGTGTGTGTGTGTGTATGTATGTATATGTGTATATATATATATATATATATATATACACACACATACACACACATATACATACACACACACACACACACACACACAATACACTGTAAGTGCAGCTAACTGACTCGCCTGCCTACTCTATCTAACTTAAATCAAATGACACTGTCTCTCTACCTATCTCTCTCTCAACGCCGGAACACACTGCACAGGGCCTCCATGCAGGGTGTGTACTAACCCCCTGAGACATAATTGGCCAAAGCCTCCTTGGCTTTGGCGAATTACGGCTCTCTGTATACACAGCACTGTGATTTGCCAAGCATGCGGGTCATAGTGCATGCTTGGCCAATCATCAGCGAGCAACGCACTGCGATGCCGCAGTGAATTATAGGCCATGAGCACCACTCGAATTTGGCACGAACCGCCCATATCGTTCGTAATTCGGCAAACCACCGAACAGGCGATGGTCCAGTCGAACATGCGTTCGATTCGAACACGAAGCTCATCCCTAGTCTAGAGGCAACAATGTGAAAACCTGAAGAATTGAAGCAATTTCTACAGCGTATGATCTCAAACCTGCTTCCTACAGTATCTCCTCAAGAATTGGAGATTGATAGGGTTAATAGACTGCCTAAGCCCTCACTTATTCCCGAGAAACTACCCAGAGACATCAAAGCTAAAATACATTTCTCCCATGTAAAAGATCAATTGATGCAATTGGCATGTCAACATTCATCTCTCCCAGATCTGTATGCGGGCATTGTTCTTTATTCTGACCTCACACAGGTAAGCTTTTGGCATGGAAGAACCTAAACTCCATAACCAAAATCCTCCACAATCATAATGTAACCTACAAGTGGGGTTTTCCCTCAAAAATACTTGTTGATTGCAGTGATACCTCGTATTCAATATACAATATGGAGGAAGGCCTGAAGATCCTTAAATCTTGGGGCAAATTACCTAATAATGATGGATATCTTTTGTAAAAAATCTCTACCTGAAAAAATCCTCTGCAATGGCAAATCAGTCATGACTAAATCCTTTCCACATTCAGAGAAAGTTTTTTTTTTTTTTTTTTTTTAAATATATGTAATGTTTTATTTCTTGTATCCCTCCACTGCCAATATAAAAGTCCACAAACTGTGATCCGGTGCTCTAGCCAGAATGTTCAGGCCCCACAGATATGATACTTAAATCAGGATGGCTGCCAACTCGGATGCTCTTGAATAAAAGTACTTTATTAGTTACACGGGTACAGGCTATACGCTGACACGTTTCGGCTAAGAAGCCTTCATCAAAGCATACATGTTTGATTTAAAAACTGATATTTATAACAAAGTAAGCCCTCCAAATGAGGTGGTGCATCCTGATCAGAAACAATCAAATCAATTAATAACACATGGAGAACATTTGAAATATTTTTAGCATTAGTATTTGTAGTGTCATTCACATGTTCCTAGATTCTAACTCTAATTGCAGGTTGCAGGCACTACATTGAATTACATAAACCACCTATTTAGAATTACAATTAATATACTGTTTGATGGTATATGTTTTCTTAGTAGAAAAGGAAAAAAACTGAGGTACATTTTTTTATGTCTATGGCACTGCCTGCAGGTATTATGGCCACAAATGTAGGATCCTATAGTGGAAAGTCAAGTCTGTGGTTTGTTTGGCTTCTGAGAGCAAAACAAACTAGGTGACTGCATACTACCTAGACTGGGAGCCCTTCTACTAGAGAAATTACAACCCCCCTTAATGGCACTATACTTCTACGATCCTTGTCAACATACAGGATGGGTATATGTTCTTTAAGAATTAAAAAAGAAAAATGAATTGCAACAATTTTGTTGTACTCTAAAGAAAAAGTAGTAGCAAATATAACTTTATTAAAATCACTACACTGTTTGTTTGTACTACATTTTTGAATTCTATCCTACTATTGAATTCTATTGTACCACTATTCTGAATTCATGCCCTACTATGTCGTAGGGTTACAATTTGTGTTCCTCTCAGGATCAGAAATAACTTAAGTTTTGGTAGCTGTATGTTATTCTTTTTTCCCCAGGTTACAAGTACAGTTCAAAATGTATACCATCGTTGCCTCTTCTTTTTGCAATCAAATTGAGTCTATTCCTTTTTTCTCTGCTATGCATGGATCATTGTTTCTTTTTCTTTTTTGGAAGCTGCATCACTACTGAAAGACTCATTGGGATAATATGGCTTGAGAACTTGAAAATAAAGCTACCTTTTAGCATTTGTTTTTTTCATTATTATTGGACTTAAACTTCTGTCATTAAACAGCCCATACAAAAATGCTTTAAAATTGGAAAGTGACATTGCCTGAATAAAAGACTCTCATTTTGCAGTGGATAGCCCACCTAAATTCACGCAGCACAAATAACGACATATATTTTTTTCAAATAATCCTAAAAGGAAAAAGGAATAATAGTAGCAATAAGGGATTTTGTTTCCTTTCAACTTCTGGACTTACAGACAGACATTCAGAGAAGATATATAATTGTAATAGCAGTAATTTATAATATAATCTGTATAATTGCTAACATCTATGTTCCCAACAAGCAGCCCCACCAATTTATAAAAGAAATTTTAACGAAAATACAGAATATACAAAAAGGATATATTATGATATGTGGAGACTTTAATACTCCTATGGATCCTACAATAGACACCACAAAGAAAACTTATACTACCAGAATTGGTTTAACCACTTGCTGACCGCGAATAACGGCTACAGCATGGCTGGCTAGTTCTGGTAGGCCATCATATGACAGCCTCATGTGATCGCGCCGGGTGCGGGTGGTACGCTCTGTAATCACAATGTTCAGAGCCAATCAGCAGTGTGATTAGACACAGCTGATCACCACAGATGTAAACAGAAGCCTTTCCTCATGCTGACAGCAGAAATTTATTTATATATATATATATATATATATATATATATATATATATATATATATATATATATATATATATATATATATATATATATATATATACACACACACACACACACACACACACGTACATACACATATGTACATACACAGTGGGGATGGAAAGTATTCAGACCCCCTTAAATTTTTCACTCTGTTATATTGCAGCCATTTGCTAAAATCATTTAAGTTCCTTTTTTTCCTCATCAATGTACACACAGCACCCCATATTGACCGAAAAACACAGAATTGTTGACATTTTTGCAGATTTATTAAAAAAGAAAAACTGAAATATCACATGGTCCTAAGTATTCAGACCCTTTGCTGTGACACTCATATTTAACTCAGGTGATGTCCATTTCTTCTGATCATCCTTGAGATGGTTCTACACCTTCATTTGAGTCCAGTTGTGTTTGATTATACTGGTTGGATTAGGAAAGCCACACACCTGTCTATATAAGACCTTACAGCTCACAGTGCATGTCAGAGCAAATGAGAATCATGAAGTCAAAGGAACTGCCTGAAGAGCTCAGAGACACAATTGTGGCTAAGGCACAGATCTGGCCAAGGTTACAAAAAACATTCTGCTGCACTTAAGATTCCTAAGAGCAAAGTGGCCTCCATAATCCTTAAATGGAAGGCTTTTGGGATGACCAGAACCCTTCCTAGAGCTGGCCGTCTGGCCAAACTGAGCTATCGGGGGAGAAGAGCCTTGGTGAGAGAGGTAAAGAAGAACCCAAAGATCACTGTGGCTGAGCTCCAGAGATGCAGTCAGGAGATGGGAGAAAGTTGTAGAAAGTCAACCATCACTGCAGCCCTCCACCAGTCGGGGCTTTATGGCAGAGTGGCCCAACGGAAGCCTCTCCTCAGTGCAAGACACATGAAAGCCTGCATGGAGTTTGCTAAAGAACACCTGAAGGACTCCAAGATGGTGAGAAATAAGATTCTCTGGTCTGATGAGACCAAGATAGAACTTTTTGGCCTTAATTCTAAGTGGTATGTGTGGAGAAAACCAGGCACTGCTCATCACCTGTCCAATACAGTCCCAACAGTGAAGCATGGTGGTGGCAGCATCATGCTGTGGGGGTGTTATTCAGCTGCAGGGACAGGACGACTGGTTGCAATCAAGGGAAAGATGAATGTGGCCAAATCCAGGGATATCCTGGATGAAAACCTTCTCCAGAGTGCTCAGGACCTCAGACTGGGCTGAAGGTGTGAAAAACTTGTTGCATCTTTCCCAAAAAGACTCATGGCCGTTTTAGATCAAAAGGGTGCTTCTAATAAATACTGAGCAAAGGGTCTGAATACTTAGGACCATGTGATATTTCAGTTTTTCTTTTTTAATAAATCTGCAAAAATGTCAACAATTCTGTGTTTTTCGGTCAATATGGGGTGCTGTGTGTACATTAACCACTTCAATACAGGGCACTTATATACCTTCCTACCCAAACCAATTTTAATCTTTCAGCGCTGTCGCCATTTGAATGACAATTGCGCTGTCATACAACACTTTACCCAAACTAAATTTTTATCATGTTGTTCCCACAAATAGAGCTTTCTTTTGGTGGTATTTGATCACCTCTGCGGTTTATACTTTTTGCTAAACAAATTAAAAAATTTTTTGAAAAAAATAAAGTTTTGCTTTTGTTTCTGTTAAAATTTTTTGTAAATAACTAAGTTTTCTCTTTCATTAATGGGCACTGATAAGGAGGCACTGACAAGGTGGCACCAATGAGTGGGCACTGACGATGGGCACTTATATGCGGCACTGGTAGGCAGCACTGATGGGTGGCACCAATATGCAGCACTGATGGGCATTGATAGGCGGCACTGATGGGCACTCATGGGTGGCACTGATAGGCGACACCACTGGGCACTGATACGCGGCACTGATACGCAGCACTGATGGGCATCCCTGGTAGCAGTGGCAGGCATTGTGAGTGGGCACTGATTGGCAGCTGCCTGGGCATTAATTGGCAGCTTCCTGGGCACAGATTAGTATTTCCCTGGGGGTCTAGGGGGCATTCCTGGTGGTACAGTGTGGATTGCTTCCCTGGTGGTTCTGGGTGGCTTCCCTGGTGGTCCTGGGTGGGATCCGAGGGGGGGCTGTGCTGGTAATCAATCAGCACAGACCCCCCCTGTCAGGAGAGCAGCCGATCGGCTCTCCTCTACTCACATCTGTCAGACGTGAGTGAGGAAAAGCCGATCACCGGCTCTTCCTATTTACATCATGATCAGCTGTGATTGGACACGGCTGATCACGTGGTAAAGACTATTTACCTAGATCGGTGTTGCGGGGTGTCAGATTGACACCCCGTAACAATTGCCTCGATGCGTGCCCCCCAGTCATATGACGCCTAGTCAGGATATTGAAACCACTTTGCCGCCGTCATTCTGCTATGTGGCGGGCGGTTAATGAGATAGATAGATAGGATACTCTATCACGATCACCGGCTCCCCTTAAAATGACATGTATTCTATTATATATTTTATATATCATTATAGTGTCCACCAGTGCTGCCAATAAGTGCCCACCAGTGCTGCCAATAAGTGCCCACCAGTGCTGCCAATAAGTGCCCAACAATGTAGCCTACCAGTGCCCTTCAATGCCTGTCAGTGCCGCTTCATCAGTGCCACCTCATCAGTGGCCATTAGTGCCCATCAGTGCAGCCCCATCAGCGAAGGAGAAAAATTGAACGTTAGCAAAATTTGATAACAAACTATGAAATAGTTGGGTTTTTTTTTTCAAAATGTTCACTCTTTATTCGTTTATTTAGCAAAAAAAAAAAAAAAAAAATTAAAAACTAGTGGTGATTAAATACCACAAAAAAAGCTCTATTTGTGTGGAAAAAAATTATAAAAATTTTGCTTGGGTACAGTGTTGCATGTAATTGTCATTCAAAGTGCGACAGCACTGAAAGCTGAAAATTGGCCTGGGCAGGAAGGGGGTAAAAGTGCCCGATAGGCAAGTGGTTAAGTAATGTTTTTTCTCAAGAGGATTTGTATGATCATTGGAGGTGTCTCCACACCAACGAAAAGGATTCTACATTCTTTTCAACTGTTCATGAAACTTATTCAAGGATAGACTACATCATAGACAAACTTCTCTTACAAAAATAGTAGATGACTTGATTCACAATATATCATCCTCTGATCATGCACCAATTACATTAGCCATTATTATGGGGCAAAAATGTACCAACACTTCTCTATAGAGGAACAACACATTTATTCTTTCTCAGGATAGGTACTTGTCTGTAATAAAAGAGGTTAAAATTATTTTTTTATGTTTAATGACAAAAAATCTGAAACAAGTAACAATCTTTAGTGTACCCATAAAGCTTATGCTAGTGGTTTGCATATTCAAATTGCCTCTAGGGGGAAAAATTGAATACTATAAATAGGCTGCTAAAGGAAATAAATAAATTAGAAGAACATAAAAAATCCCCCAACAATACAGTTCTACTACAACAACTATTAGATAATCACCTGAATGACCGCAACATACAGGGATATACAATGTAATGCTGACACATAATCACACACATAGGTTGGACTTGATGGACTTGTGTCTTTTTTCAACCTCACCTACTATGTAACTTAACAACAACAGAACTGAATTGCAGGCCATATTAATTGCAGACCAAAAATTAAATTATTACTCTTAAGGCAACACATCTGGTAAACTGTTGGCATCGCAGCTACACCAACGTCAACATAAAAATAAAGATCATAAATTGGTCCACCATAGATCCGGTAAAGTATTATACAGTCCTCAAGAAATAGCATACACCTTCTCTGAATATTACGAGGTATTGTATAATCTAAAAGATGACAAGGATACCCCTCAACCCACGTTAAAAAATAGAAATTTTAAGCAAAGTAAAGCTTCTGAAAATTTGCTAACTGAATTATCCAATAATCCTCGAAGAAACCTTTAGGGTAATTAAATCTTTACCAAAAAACAAGGCACCAGGAAGTGATGGTCTTTCCGGTAAATATTATAAGGCATTTTCTGACACTTTAGCACCATATCTAACTAAAATGTTTAATTATACGGCCAATACAAATGAATTTCCTAAAGAGATGTTGGAGGTTATTATAATCATCCTTCCAAAACCAGGAAAGGACTCCATCTCTCCCATTAATTACAGACCCATATCATTATTAAATTCTGACCCTAAAATATATGCCAAAGTATTGGCAAATTGTTTATTGGAAGCAACACTATACCTCTTAGGTCCAGACCAAGTAAGTTTCGTTAAGGGCCATCAAGCCCAGATGTTATTAGATGGATGATAAACCTGATACAACATGTAGAAAATAGTTGGTTGCCTTCTCTGCTCCTGAACTTGGATGTGGAGAAGGCATTCAAGAGTGCACCAGAATTATATTTTGGAAACACTATTAAAATTTGGGTTTACAAGCTTTATTAATTCGGCCATCATACATGAAACCCTTAGCTAAAGTTTTTACCTCTGTGTGTTATCCAAGAGTTTCACTTTATCAAATGGAATCCGACAGGGTTACCCATTATCACCCCTAATCTTCTTGTTAGCCATAGAACCATTAGTAGAAGTCGTTCGCTCAAACTCTGATGTCAAAGGTATAAAAATTGGTCATAATTAGCATATAATATGTCTATTTGCTGACAACCTCATCCTATCCTTATCTAGTCCAGATACCTCTCTACTTGAAGCATGAAAAACTTTGGACTTTTGGAAGAGTGTCTTACTATAGGGTTAATCATAACAAATGCTATGTTTTACCTATGAATATTTCTGCAACAGTCACTGACAACTTGCGTGAAAGGTTTCATTATAATTGGGACAAATCTTCTGACACATATTTAGGAATGCAGCTTACTTATCTAAATGATACAATTATACTAAATTATACAATGTAAATTTTCCTAAACTATTAGACAAAATTAATAAACAGATCCAACATATTCAGAAAACTCAACTTGCTTGGGTCAGGAGAATAGCAGCATTTAAAAAGCTAATTTTCTTTATTATTTTTCTATAATTTTTTATGCAAGTGCACTCAAAAGGAATCTTATTTGGAATGATAAAAAACCCAGGATTGCATTCTCAATATTAACCTCTGCCAAATCAAGCGGGGGTATGGGTCTCCCAGATATCCAGCATTACTATTATGCATCACTATCCAGGGTCAGTCTTCCTTACTTATGCCTTACTACGAGTTATTTACTAATGGCCCCTTCATTCTGTGTTAGGAGCAAGTAACACAAAATGAAGGGGGCAGGAGTAAATCATTTAAAGGTCAGTATGTAACACATAGTGCAGGGGTCATTTGCATGTAGTGCAGGATACAGAGGTTAGTATAATGTAATACAGACCAAAGACGTTAGTAGTATGTAATGCAGAATGCAGGAGTCAGTACTAAGTAAGGCAGAGTGCAGGGAACATGAGTAAATAAGTTAGAGTGCAGAGTTGGTTAGTTTGATGAGACTAGTAGTAAGGCATAGGTCAGAGGGCAGGGGTATGTAAAACAGAGTGCAGAGTTCAGCAGTAAGTGACAAAGAGTGCAGGGGTTAGCAGTAAGTAGGGCAGAGTGCAGGGGTAAGGAGTTAGTAATACAGAGTGCAAGTATAAATAGTAAGTATCGCAGGATGCAGTGGTCAGTAGTAACACACATTGTAGAGGTCAGTAGTAAGGCAAAGAATGCAGGAATGAGTTGTATGGTAGAATGCTGTAAGAAACACAGAATGTAGAGCTCAGTAGTATGTAACACAAAGTATAGTATACAGTAGTAAGTAAATCAGAGTGCAGAGATCATCGGTAAGTAAGGCAAAGTGTAAGAAGTAAGGCAGAGTGCAGAGGTTAATAGTAAGTTAGTCAGAGTGTAGGGGTAAGTAGCATGTAAAACAAAGTCCAGGGATCAGTAGTAAGACAGATCAGTAGTAAGTAAGGCAGAGTGTAGAAGTCAGTAGTAAATAAGGCCGAGTGATAGGTCAGTAGTTTATAACATTCAGTTCAGTGGTCAGTAGTATGTAGCAGTTAGTAACGCAGAGTGCACAAGTCTTGAGTAAGTCATGTAGAGTACAGGGGTTAGAAAAATATAATGCAGTGTGCAATGTTTAGTAGTATGTAACATAGAGCAGGGGTCATGTGCAAGTAACGCAGAGTTCAGCAGCCAGAAATAAGGCAGGCATCAGTAGTAAGTCTAAGGGTCACTATTATGTAGTACACAAAGAGCAGGGGTCAGTGTTAAGCAACACAGGATGCAGGGTCAGTATCATGTAATACAGAGTTCTGTGGTCTGTAGTAGGGATGAGCTTGATGATCGAGTTGAAAATAAGTTCAACTCGAACATCGGGGGTTCGCCCGTCCGCAGAACAGCAAATATTATGGGGCATTTGTGACAAATTCGAGCACCACAGAATGCCCCATAATGCACTGTGAGATCTCAGTGCATTGCTGTATGATGATTGGCCAAAGCATGCACCTGACCTGCATGCTTTGGCCAATCACAGCGCCCTCTGCTAAGAGAGCCATAATTGGCCAAAGGCAGGGTGCCTTTGGACAATCTTGGCTCAGGGGGACTAAGTCCATGCCCCACACTATATAAGGCAGCTTACACGGCGCTCCTGTGTAGTGTTGTTGGCATGGACAGAGAGATAGCTTGAGTTAAATTAAGCAGGCAGGTTATTCAGTTAGTGGCAGTGTATTTGAGATATATAGATATATATACAGTGGGGCAAAAAAGTATTTAGTCAGTTCTCTCACTTAAAAAGATGAGAGAGGCCTGTAATTGTCATCATAGGTATACCTCGACTGAGAGACAAAATGTGGAAACAAATCCAGACAATTACATTGTTTGATTTTTTTTTAAGAATTTATTTGCAAATTATGGTGGAAAATAAGTATTTGGTCAATATGAAAAGTCCCAATACTTTGTTATACATCCTTTGTTGGCAATGACAGAGGTCAAACATTTTCTGCAAGTCTTCACAAGGTTGTCACACACTGCTGCTGGTATGTTGGCCCATTCCTCCATGCAGATCTCCTCTAGAGCAGTGATGTTTTGGGACTGTCGCTGGGTATCACGGACTTTCAACTCCCTCCAAAGGTTTTCTATGGGGTTGAGATCTGGAGACTGGCTAGGCCACTCCAGGACCTTGAAATGCTTCTTACGAAGCCACTCCTTCATTGCCCGGGCAGTGTGTTTGGGATCATTGTCATGCTGAAAGACCCAGCCACGTTTCATCTTCAATGCCCTTGCTGATGGGAGGAGGTTTGCACTAAAAATCTCAGGATACATGGCCCCATTCATTCTTTCATGAACACAGATCAGTCGTCCTGTTCCCTTTGCAGAGAAACAGCCCCAAAGCATGATGTTGCCACCCCCATGCTTCACAGTAGGTATGGTGTTCTTTGGTTGCAACTCAGCTTTCTCTATCCTCCAAACACGACGAGTTGTGTTTCTACCAAACAGTTCTACTTTGGTTTCATCTGACCATATGACATTCTCCCAATCCTCTTCTGGATCATCCAAATGCTCTCTAGCAAACCTCAGACGGGCCCGGACATGTACTGGCTTAAGCAGGGGGACACGTCTGGCACTGCAGGATCTGAGTCCCTGGTGGCGTAGTTTGTTACTGATGGTAGCCTTTGTTACGTTGGTCCCAGCTCTCTGCAGGTCATTCACTAGGTCCCCCCGTGTGGTTCTGGGATTTTTTACTCACCGTTCATGTGATCATTTTGACCCCATGGGGTGAGATCTTGCGTAGAGCCCCAGATCGAGGGAGATTATCAGTGGTCTTGTATGTCTTCCATTTTCTAATTATTGCTCCCACAGTTGATTTCTTCACACCAAGCTACTTGCCTATTGCAGATTCAGTCTTCCCAGCCTGGTGCATGCCTACAATTTTGTTTCTGGTGTCCTTGGACAGCTCTTTGGTCTTCACCAAAGTGGAGTTTGGAGTGTGACTGTTTGAGGTTGTGGACAGGTGTCTTTTATACTGATAACAAGTTCAAACAGGTGCTATTAATAAAGGTAATGAGAGGAGGACAGAAGAGCCTCTTAAAGAAGAAGATACAGGTCTGTGAGAGCCAGAAATCTTGCTTGTTTGTAGGTGACCAAATACTTATTTTCCACCATAATTTGCAAATAAATTCTTTCAAAAATCAGACAATGTGATTATCTGGATTTGTTTCCACATTTTGTCTCTCATAGTTGAGGTATACTTATGATGACAATTACAGGTCTCTCTCATATTTTTAAGTGGGAGAACTTGCACAATTGGTGGCTGACTAAATATTTTTTTGCCCCACTGTAAATTGTGAGTGGTTAGCCCTGGCAGCGTGTGTGTGTGACCCCCTGGATGGGTTCACCACACAAAATCAGGCACAGCAGACAGCTTTATAGGTGAAACAAAAACAAACAAAGGTGCAGTTTATTTATGCCATTTGCAGTGAAAAATATAACAGCAAAACAAAAAGAAACCTGAAAAGAAATCCTGGTCAGTTTGACCTCTTACTACACACGTAGATTCCCTATCTAACAACTGGGTGCAGCCTTGTGCTGCCCCAGTCCCTATCTCTCTTTTAGAAGTTAGCCACACAGGCGTTAACTCACCGCACAGGACAGATACCACACTCCCCAGTCTAAACACACAGAACTGGTTCCAGGATGGAGCATCTCCCTAAGCATGCTGGGGTGTTTTCTATAGGTCTTAATGAGCCCACTTACTTCAGCTGGGCTCATTAACTCTTCCCCTGCAGGACTCCCAGCACTCCCCCTAGTGGTATAAGTCAGCATAAAGCCTGAACCTAGGGCATACATACTTTCCATCCTGGATGCAACCAGGTGATTTTACCTGCCTGCTGTCACAATATATATATATATATATATATATATATATATATATATATATATATATATATATATATATATATATATACTCTGCATTTAGCATAGGCTATAAATTCAGTGTTTACTCTATATTCAGTCAGTGCAGGCAGTGTATTAATATATATATATATATATTCTGCATCCAGTGTAGCCTATATCTACAGTGCATTCTGTGGTGTACTATTGCTAATTAGGGATGGGCTTTATGTTTGGGTCGAACACGAATAGCGAACAATTTTGGGTGTTCGTGGCAAATTCGAAAGCCGCAGAACACCCTTTAAAAGTCTATGGGAGAAATCAATTTTAAAGGTTAATATGCAAGTTATTGTTATAAAAAGTGTTTGGGGGGCGCATGCGCGGCGCGAATCGAGGAGGAAGCAAGGGCTGAGAGCTCCGTGAGCCGCGGAGACTAACGGCACTTCCCCGGGGCGATCAACACACACAATCTACCTAACTTTCCCCCGCACCCCCGGCGGAACACTCGGCGCATGACGGGCACCAGAAATCGCCGTGGAAAACCGGCCCAAAGATCCCTAACGACATACTTGCTGAGAGAGAAGGAGAGAAGCATGCAGGCCCAAGATGGCGCCCGAAAGACACAGACTCAGGCACATTCTCCTGCAGCAGCTCCCTCACCACCGCACTCCCAGGGAGACAGTGAGTACTCATTTCAACTTACTAAAGCTGATCTGGATGAGAGCCTGACGCTAATGTATGACAAGATCGCCCAGAAATTTCAATCTGAGCTCCACAAGTCTACCAACACGCTATCCCTGGAGATTGCGGCCCTGGGTAGCAGAACTGATTTACTTGAGACAAAACACGATGAGCTCTCCTTAGTGTATTCTGACCTAAGGAAGGAACATGAGTCCCTATCTGAAACGGTCCTGCAGCTACAAGCCGACATTGAGGACCTCGACAACAGAAACCGCCGCAACAATCTCAGGGTACGCGGAGTACCTGAGTTGGTTACGGATCTACTACCCACGATACAAAAGATTTTCCAATCCCTCTTACCAGACTCCCCACTTTCAGCCTTTTCCTGCGATAGGATCCACAGGGCCCTTCGCCCCCCCCCCCTCCCCCAGAAAAACCACCAAGAGACATAGTACTCTGTCTTAAGGACTTCCTGATCAAAGAGGAAATACTTAGAGCCTCGCGGAACAGCCCAAGCATTCGTCTGGATGGTACCCAGATTCAAATCTACCCTGACATCTCCCCCACCACCCTGGATAAGCGCAGAAGGATGAAGGAAGTCACTGCGGTTCTCCAGGCTGCCAGTATTCGCTATCGCTGGGGTTTCCCATTCAAGCTCCAGGTGCCCCACAACGGCACAACATACACCGTAACCTCACCAATGGAGGGAAAGGAATTGCTTGTGAAGATGGGCCTCCTTGATGCGGCTTCCTTGCCCAGACTACCCTCCACTCCACGTCACTCAGCTATTTGGGTGACCCCTCCACCTAGAAGAGACCGCCGCGATCAACGCCGTGACTGACATCGAGGCACACTTTTTTCTTTTTTTTTGTCTCTCCTCTTTTTTTTTACTTTTTCCCCTACCCCTGTTTTTCTCTTTGTCTCTCTCCCACCAGGATATCGAGATTGGAACATCTCCCGTCATGCTTAGAGAACATTGGACTCTCCCGGCTCATTACGGATTCCCGGATGCGTCCGCATGATTGTCCCCACACTCCTTATCAATGAGAACTGACTGGCTTCTCGTCTGGTTAGTGATGTCGAAGCTGGTTGATTCCCCACAGGTAAATTCCTCAGCAGAATTTATGTCTGCACGGATGACACGAACATTACAGCTCAGAGTGTCGGACCTTATGGTCCGAATGGACATTTTTTTTTGGGTCCATGGGATGTTTTTCCCCATGACCCCCCGGAGCTTCGTTTGGCCTTTTTTGGGCCTAGTTTTCAGGCCTCTAGTTTTTCTATTTCTCTGTGGTTATGATTTTATGTTTTTATTTTCTTTTTATGTTATTCGAATTTACTGGCTTTACTTTAGTGATGTATGTGCTACAAACTCAGGGTTTCGATACGTGCAGCCTCATTGGACTGTACGTCTGAGCTATGCAATGCCTCTGAGGAGGCCGGGTTGTTGTATGATGGCTCCCTCTCGGCCTGGACCCCTTGCTGACCCTAGCGAATTTACTATAAATAACCATGGGTATTAACATAATTTCCCATAACGTTAAAGGTTTTAATACCCCCCAGAAGAGAAGAAAAGCATTTAAAATGTATAAATCTCTTGGGGCGGATATAATTTTGCTCCAAGAGACTCACTTCTCCAGAGACAATCACCCATCACACTTTGACAAATCTTTTAATCAAAGCTATTTCACCACTCATGGGTCCGGGTCTAGAGGGGCGGCCATCTTTATCAAAAATTCTGTGATGTTTCAGGCTCAAAAGATCTATAAAGATCCTAACAGTCGTTTCGTGATAGCTCAGGGTACCATCCAAAACAAACTTCTAACTATAGCCTCAGTGTATGCCCCAAACACCTCACAGGCAACATTTTTCAAGGAATTTTTCCTAACATTAGATAAGTTCCACTCCCCTCATATGCTAATCGGAGGGGACTTCAATTTGGTTGCCCACTCAGGACTTGATAGAAGCCGAACATGTCCAACGTCCCAGGCCTTTCCCAAATCCCTTCAACACTCCCTAAAATCCTCACAACTTATAGATATATGGAGAGCCCACAATGTCGGCTCTAGGGAATATACGTTCTACTCCCACCCCCATGACAGTTACTCACGTTTAGATTATATTTTTGGCACCCCCTCTCTGACAGTGAACTCAACTACTGCCAACATTCATGTGTGCCCATGGTCGGATCACCAACTAGTATCCACCCATATCTCATGCTTGGGCCTCCCACATATAGCCAGGTCCTGGCGCCTCAATGACTCATTACTCACAGATCCTGTGATTATGGATCAATTGGTGGAACGTCTTAACGAATATTTTAGGCTCAATAATGTAGAGAACATTTCCCCTACCTCTCTATGGGCAGCCCATAAGGCTGTGATGAGGGGCCATCTAATAGAGATTTCCACGACCCAAAAAAGACAGAAACAACAAGACACCCACAAACTTACCTTAGAACTAGAACAACTTTATCATAGACACACACAGACCCCTACACAGGAATTGCTCCTTCAAATCACAGAAAAGAGAAGGGCTCTAGATGATATACTGTCAGATCAGATTGAAAAGTCTCTTAGATGGTCTAAAGCCCGCTTCCTTCTATACAGTAACCCTGCTTCCACGCTGTTTGCGCGAAAGCTTAAACAATCTACCCAACCGACCCATCTCTATAAACTAAAGGATTGCCATGGCAACCTAACCTCTCATCCAAAACATGTTCTGCAGATCTTCTCCACCTTCTACCAAAAACTATTTTCGGGCCCAGACCCCTCACACCCTCCCCCTGTGCAACCATGGCTGGATTCCCTCTCGCTCCCTCGACTTTCAGAGGAGCAATTGGACATCCTAAATGCCCCTTGCTCATCGGAGGAGGTGGCCTCTATTATCTCCTCTCTCAAACCCTCTAAAGCCCCAGGCCCGGATGGCTTCTCTCCTGTTTATTACAAAAAGTTCGCTGAATCCCTACTCCCCACACTCACAAATATGTTTAATCAAATACTCAAAGGACAATGTTTCCCTGAAGAAATGCTATTGGCCAACATGTCCCTTATTCCCAAGCCTGGCAAAGATCATACCCTACCCCAAAATTTCCGCCCCATTTCGGTTATTAATAACGATCTCAAAATATTCGGGAGGATCTTGGCCGACAGATTGGCCAAAGTTATTACAACCTTGATATCGCCCGATCAAACCGGATTTATCCCATCGAGACAGATTACAGATAATATTCGTTTGGCCACTAATATTTTGCAGGACGCCCATATGAACTCTAACTCAGTATTGCTTTTAAGTTTAGATATAAACAAAGCATTTGATAGTGTCCTCTGGACATATTTAGATACAGTGTTGGCCAGATTTGGGTTTAGTGGGGCATTTTTACATGGCTTTAAAGCCCTTTACCATAACCCAAAAACCCGAATTAAACTTCCAGGATGCTACTCAGATTATTTCTCTCTGGGGTGTGGCACTAGACAGGGGTGTCCTTTATCCCCGCTTTTGTTTGCATTGGCTATGGAGCCCCTGTCTAGATCCATCTCTAATGACCCAAACATCAGGGGCTACAGTAAGGGAGATCAGGAATTTAAACTTAGCCTGTACGCAGATGATGTACTACTGTTCATCTCAGACCCCTTACTCTCCCTCCCTAACCTTATGTCCTCCCTTGACACTTTCCATAAACTATCAGGCCTGAGCGTTAACCCCTCCAAATGTTCGGCTCTACCAATTCACCTTCCGCAACCCCTATTGACCACCCTTACAGAAAAATTTAAATTCTCATGGAACCATATCTCTCTACAATACCTAGGAGTTAAACTGGCCCCCTCTTTAAAACAGTTATACTCATTGAACTACCCCCCAGCTTTTTCCAAGGTCAAATACCTGTTAAATCAATGGTCCTCCTATCACATATCATTCCTAGGAAGAATCCAAGCAGTGAAAATGAATATCCTCCCTAAACTCCTATTTCTCTTCAGATCCCTACCTCTATATGTCTCACGATCAATTCTTCAGAGGGTTCAGATAGACCTGCTCAGATTTATATGGCAGAATAAAAAGCCGCGAGTGGGACGGGCACTGATGTATAGGGCCCAGGGGAGGGGGGGTTTGGGATGCCCGGATCTATGGAAATACTTCCTGGCATCTCGACTTACCCAAATGGCGCAGTGGCATTCCTTCCCGACCCCGGTGCCATGGCTACAATTTGAGCGAATCTCAATAACTCCATACTACCTCCCTGGCCTTCTCTGGTCCCGTTCAGTCTCTCCTAAAGATATTACCCCATTGAACAATATCGTTGGTCAATCACTTTATCTATGGTCCCTTTACCGTAAAAAGTTCAGGTTGCATTCTGACGTCCCCCTCCTGTCCTCTTTTTTGGGAGAACCCTCATTTCCCCCAGCTTTTTCCTCCAATCTACCATATCTTAGATGGATTGCATTGGGCTTGGTGGACCTCGCTTCTCTGCTGCAGAACGCCTCTTTCTGCTCCTACACCCACTTGCAACAGACCTATGGGATGGGTAGATCCGAGTTCCACCAATACTTGCAAATTCGACACTTCTACTCGACTCTTTTGAGGGGTGGGGTGGAGATGTCGAAAACCCCATTTGAACATCTGTGTGGAGAGGCGGCGAGAGATAGGGGGACAATCTCCGTACTTTATCGATACCTCAATGACCACAACTCCCCTCGAAAGTCGTTGGCGATGGTGGCTTGGGAGGCGGAGTTGGCCCAAGAGATCCCTGACGGAGATTGGCAAGATATGCTAGATAACATGCACAAATGTACACGTTCTGTGTCAATAAAGGAAACAGTGCTTAAGCTTCACACTAGATGGTACTATACTCCGGAGCGTCTTCATAGAATATATCCCCTGGTCGCTGGCACATGTTTCAGAGGATGCCAGGACAGGGGAACGCTGTTGCATACGTTCTGGAGCTGTAAGGCCTTAGACACTGTTTGGCACAAAACTACATCCCTTATCAGACTTCTCTCCGGAATATCACTTACCTTGACATGTCAGATGTGTTTGCTGTTTGCGGAGCTTCCAGGTGTTCCCCACCCCTTACAAAAATTAATCCACACACTCTTCAGTGCAATTCAATGGGCAATAGCATTGAACTGGAAACGCCCCCAGGTATCCTGGTCACAGGTGATTTCTCGTATGGAATCTATCAGGTCTATGGAGAGAATACATCATACTCTCCTAGATTCCATGCCTATATTTGACCGAAAATGGAACATCTGGACAGCTCATCTATTGAGCAACAGACTGGAGGATCCCTCAGATGCTTCAGCTGACCCTCTATAAAATGAGGGTTAGCTTTATTTGTTAAGAACACACTAAGGGGACACCCCAGGGCCTTCACAACATATTAGATCCTTACAATAATAGGCACATTGTGTCTTACTCCCTGACTGTAAACATATTTTATTAGAAGTACACATCGATCACAATTGTATGATTTCGGTTTTCCCGTTTTTTCTTTACTCGTTTGTCTTTTTATTTCCTTTTTATTTTATTATTTTACTACTATTGTTTTATGGGCTCACTTTGTACGCTTGTATGAGCTATGATCTGCACTGTGTGTGATACTTCATTTATCTGTTAAATGCTTTCGTACCATTATGATTCATGTCACTACAGTGCCTGTACACCCAAATGTTATATTTTCCTACAATAAAAACGTTTGAAAACAAAAAAAATAAAAAGTGTTTGGGGACCTGGGTCCTGCCCCAGGGGACATGTATCAATGCATAAAAAGTTTTAACCACTTACTACCCGGCCTATAGCAGATTGAGGGCCGGGCGGTAGTTCAGTTATCCTGACTGGGCGTCATATGACATCCAGCAGGATAACATGCCACCGTGCGCCCGTAGGGGCGTGCATCGCGGCGATCGGTGGAGCGGTGTGTCAGTCTGCCTCCGGCAGAGGCTCTTTACCACATGATCATCCGTGTCCAATCACGGCTGATCACGATGTCAATAGGAAAAGTCATTGATCGGCTTTTCCTCACTCGCATCTGACAGACACGAGTAGAGGAGAGCCGATCGGCGGCCCTCCTGATGGGGGGTCTGCGCTGATTGTTTATCAGCGCAGCCCCCTCTCGGATGCCCACACTAGACCACCAGGGAAGCCACCAGGACCACCAGGGAAGGGGGCAACATGTGGATGGCCAGGTATGTACCCCATGGCCATCCACATGTGCAAATTATGCCATATCTGTGCCAATCAGTGCCCACAAATGGGCACTGACTGGCACCATTATATATCAGTGATGTCCAGCAATGTCACCCATTAGTGTCATCAGTGCCACCCATCAGTGTCCATTGGTGCTACCTGTCAGTGCCCACCTATCAGTGTCCATCAGTGCCCATCCATGCCACCTATCGGTGCCACCCATAAGTACCCATCAGTGCCACCCATAAGTACCCATCAGTGCCACCTATGAGTGCCCATCAGTGCTGCATACCAGTGCCACCGATTAGTGCCCACCATCAGTGCCTGTCAGTGCCACCTCATCAGTGCCAGCTCATTGGTGCCACCTCATCGGTGCCCATCAGTGACGCCTTATCAGTGCCCGTCAGTGTAGCCATATCAGTGCCCATCATTGAAGAAGAAAACGTGCTTTACAAAAATTTTTAACAGAAATAAAGAAAAACTTGTTTTTTTTTCAAAATTTTTGGTGTTTTTTTATTTGTTGTGCAAAAAATAAAAACCACAGAGGTGATCAAATACCACCAAAAGAAAGCTCTATTTGTGTTAACAAAATGATAAAAAATTTGTTTGGGTACAGTGTTGCATGACCGCGCAATTGTCATTCAAATTGCGACAGCACTGAAAGCTGAAAATTGGCCTGGGCAGGAAGGTGTCTAAGTGCCTGGTATTGAAGTGGTTAAAAATGGCTGTTTTTTCAGGAGCAGTGATTTTAAAAATGCTTAAAGTGAAACAATAAAAGTGTAATATTGCTTTAAATTTTGTACCTGGGGGGTGTCTATAGTATGCCTGTAAAGTGGCGCATGTTTTCCGTGTTTAGAACAGTCTGAGAGCAAAATGACATTTCTAAAGGAAAAAAAGTCATTTAAAACTACTAGCGGCTATAATGAATTGTCGGTCCCAGCAATACACATAAAAGTCATTGAAAAAAACGGCATGGGATTCCCCCACAGGGCAATCCCGAACCAAATTTAAAAAAAAAAATGCGTGGGGGTCCCCTAAATTTCCATTCCAGGCCCTTCAGGTCTGGTATGGGTATTAAGGAGAACCCCGTGCAAAATTTAAAAAAAATGGCGTGGGGGCCCCCCAAAAATCCATACCAGACCCTTATCCGAGCACACAACCTGGCAGGCCGCAGGAAAAGAGGGGGAGGGGGGGACAAGAGAGCAGCCCCCCCTCCTGAACCGGACCAGGCCACATGCTCTCAACATTGGGAGGGTGCTTTGGGGTAGCCCTAAAAAATCACCTTGTCCCCATGTTGATGGGGAGAAGGGCCTCATCCCCACAACCCTTGCCCTGTGATTGTGAAGGTCTGCAGGAAGAGGGCTTATCGGAATCTGAAAGCCCCCTTTAACAAGGGGACCCCCAGATCCCGACTCCCCCTGTGTGAATTGGTAATGGGGTACAAATGTACCCCTACCATTTCACAAAAAAAGTGTCAAAAATGTTAAAGACAATAGCCGGTTTTTGACAATTCCTTTATTAATGCCTTCTTCTTTCCCCGCTTCTTCTTCCATCTTCTTCTGGTCTTCCTTCAGTTTTCTTCTTCTTCCTCCATCTTGTTCTTCACCCGCTTCTTTCTCCATCTTCCTCTGCTTCTTCCTCCGGTCTTCTCGTCCGGCATCTTCCTCCGGCTTCTTCTTCCCTGCTTCATTCTCCAGGTGATCCACCTCAATGGGAGTATCCCATTGTGTGACGCTTCTGTTCTTGTGACAGTTCTTTTATAACTGAGGGTGGGGACACACCATGACGTTCCTGGGTGACCCCGCCCCACTCTGACGAATGGGTACATCCCTATGGCTTTCCCGGGGCGTGAGAGGGGGCGGGGGTCACCTGTTTACGTAAATGGGTGACCCCGCCCCCCTCTGACACCACGGGGGAAGCCATAGGGAAGTCCCCGTGCATCAGAGGGGGTGGGGTCACTGGGTGGCTCCTCCCTCCATTATATAAGAGCTGCCACAAGAACAGAAGCGTCACACAGCGGGAGACTCCCAATGAGGCGGATCGTCCGGAGGATGAAGCGGGGAAGAAGAAGCCGGAGGAAGATGCCGGACGAGAAGACCGGAGGAAGAAGCAGAGGAAGATGGAGGAAGAAGCGGGGGAAGAACAAGATGGAGGAAGAAGAAATACACAGAAGGAAGACCAGAAGAAGTTGTAAGAAGAAGCAGGGAAAGAAGAAGACATTAATAAAGGAATTGTCAAAAACCGTGTATTGTCTTTTTTAATGTTTTTGACACATTTTTTGTGAAATGGTAGAGGTACATTTGTACCCCATTACCAATTCACACAGAGGGGGGTCGGGATCTGGGGGTCCCCTTATTAAAGGGGGCTTCCAGATTCAGATAAGCCCCCGGCCCACAGACCCCCACAACTACCGGGCAAGGATTCTGGGGATGAGACTCTTCTCCCCATCAACATGGAGACAAGGTGCTTTGGAGGGCTACCCCAAAGCACCCTTCTAATGTTGAGGGCATGTGGCCTGGTACAGTTCAGGAGGGGGGGCATTCTCTCAATCACCCTTTTTTCCCATGGCCTGCTAGGTTGCGTGCTCGTATAAGGGTCTGGTATGGATTTTTGGGGGGACCCCACGCCATTTTTTTTTTATTTTGGTGCGGGGTTCCCCTTAATACCCATACCAGACCGGAAGGGCCTGGTATGGAATTTGGGGGGACCCCCACGCAATTTTTTTTTTACATTTTGGTTTGGGGTTCCCCTGTGGGGGAATCCCATGCCATTTTTTCAATGACTTTTATGTGTATTGCCGGGACCGACAATTCATTATAGCCACGAGTAGTTTTAAATGACTTTTTTCCATTAGAAATGTCATTTTGCTCTCAGACTGTTCTAAACACGGAAACATGCGCCACTTTACAGGTATACTATAGACACCCCCCAGGTACGGAATTTAAAAGAATATTACACTTTTATTGATTCACTTTAAGCATTATTAAAATCACTGCTCCTGAAAAAACGTCCATTTTTAAAACTTTTTTTGCATTGATACATGTCCCCTGGAGCAGGACCCAGGTCCCCAAACACTTTTTATGACAATAACTTGCATATAAGCCTTCAAAATTAGCACTTTTGATTACTCATGTTTGTGTCCCATAGACTTTAACGGTGTTTGCGTGTTCAAACAAATTTTTTGCCTGTTCGCATGTCCTGGATGCGAACCAAATCGGGGGGTGTTCGCCTCATTCCTATTGCTAATACACTTCAGGCGGTGTACACAATATCTAATACAGTGTGTACAGTGTCTACTACACTTCTGGTGGTGTACACAGTATACAATACAGTGCAGCTGTAGTACAGTTGCTAATACAGTGCAGGTGGTGTACACAGTATCTAATACAGTGTGTACAGTTTCTACTACACTTCTGGTGGTGTACACAGTATACAATACAGTGCAGCCGTAGTACAGTTGCTAATACAGTGCAGGTGGTGTACACAGTATCTAATACAGTGTGTACAGCTTCTACTACACTTCTGGTGGTGTACACAGTATCTAATACAGTGTAGTGTTGCAAAACAAAATATACATCATGTCCGGAAGGCCACCAAGGAGAGGCAGATGCTCACAGGCCACTAAAAGAGGGCAACAAGCCTCTGTTTCTGCAGTCAACAGTGTTGGTCATGGACATGGTGCATCCTCTGCAGGTGGCCGTGGGGCACGCTTGTCCTTTTTTTCTGCTGCTGGCCATGTTATTGAGCCAGAACATGCAGAAGAGTTGGTGGAGTGGATAACAAAGCCATCCCCATCCTCCTCATTCTCTGTCACCAAGGCTTAGAGTAGTTTGTCTTCCAACTCAGCTGCCAAAGCGGCCTATTCCACGGGCTCCTTGTCCACAGTCACTCCTTCCATAGCCCCACCATCATGCATGGAGGAGTCCCCAGAATTATTCGACCACAGTGTCGGGTACATGCTGCTGGAGGATGCACAGCAATTTGAAGGCTCTGATGTTGGTTCCCAGGTTTTGGAAGGGAGTAACGTGAGCCTAGAGAGAGGGGGTGCCACAGAAGGACAAGAAACTGGCAGTCATGTTCCCCCACCTGCAGCATACAGCCAAGTTTGCTTCAGTGATGAGGAGGGAGGGGATGATGAGGTCACTGACTGTACTTGGGTGCCTGAGAGGAGGAGGAGGAGGCACAACTTCAACGAGGCAGTATGTCCTCTATTGTATCACACCACAGAGCTCCGCAGGTGCAGGGAGCTTCTGACTCCCCGCTAATTTTTCAAAGTTCCTTGGTGTGGGCTTTTTCGACACGTGTGCAGCAGATCACACTGTTGCTGTTTGCAATCTTTGTCTGAAGCGGATCAAGCATGGCCAGAACAGCAGCTTGACCAGACATGTGACGACCTGTTATGCAGTCCTTTGGCAACAGCACTTGAAGGACCCACATCAAAGAAAAAGGCGGACTTCTCCTTCCTCCTCACCTGGGCTCTCCAACCCCACTATACCTCCAGTCCTCTCAAAAACCTACACTGAGAGGAATGAAAGTATAGCAATAGGTATCCCAAGTACTTGCAGCCAATCTGCTAGCAGTACACCACCATATGATTTTAGCAGGCAAATTTCCCTACCCCAGTTTCTGAACCATAAAAAGAAATTTGGTCCCAGCCATCCACATGCTCAGCGTCTAAATGCTAACTTGGCCAAATTGCTAGCTCTGCAACTGCTGCCTTTTCAGCTGGTAGACTTTGCCCCCTTTCGTAAATTTGTGGAATGTGCTGGAATGTGCAATGAATGTTTCTTTTCACGGAAGGCCATTCCGGCTCTCTACCAGCATGTGGAAGGCAATGTTTTGGCCTTGTTGAACAGGGCGGTCAGCAGTAAGGTGCATATTACCGCTGACTCATGGTCCAGCAGGTATGGGCAGGGATGTTACCTTTCCTTCACGGAACACTGGGTAACTCTGTTGGGAAGGATGCAGGACGAGGTTCAGTATTGTTGGAGCTTATTTCACCACCACGTCTCCAAAATGCTAGTGATGATTCTGCCACAGCTCTCTCCTCCACCCTCTCCTCTTCTTCTTCCTCTATGGCCTCTTCTGCAGATTTGTCCTCTGAATCAGCTCCATAAGCATTCAAGGGGCTACACAAGCAGTCAGGCAAAAATATGCCATGTGGTGCTTGAGTTGGTCTGCTTAGGGGACAGGAGCCACGCTGGGGCAGAGATTCTGTCAGCTCTGCAGGGGCAGGCTTAGAGGTGGCTGACACCACGCCAGCTTTAGCCAGGAATGGTTGTATGCGACAATGGCACCAACCTTCTTTCTGCCCTCTGACAGGGACACTTGACCCATGTTCCATGTTTGGCACATGTTTTGAATTTGATGGTGCAGCGGTTCTTGAGCAGGCACATGCAGCAGAGGGCTATCAAAGAGTACCTGTGCAGGTATTGCACCAGGACAGAGTCAGGGGAGCTTGGCTTCTTTTTGCCATGCCAGTGGCTACTGATCAAGGATGCATGCACTGTCCTGTCACCATTTGAGGAGGCCACAAGGATGTTAAGCAGCGATAATGCATGCATCAGTGACACTGTCCCTCTAGTCTTCCTGTTGGAGCATAATGGACAGGGAACTTGAGGCAGAACAGTGGGAGGAAGAGGAGGACTTCCTTAGCTCTCAAGGCCCCCTTTATCTACATAGCATTCCTGCGGGCCCGCCAAACACACAGGAAGAAGATGAGGATGAGGAGCATTGTGTCAGCATGGATGTAGAGGATAACACTCAGCAGCTGTCTTCAAAGGATGGCTGGAAAGATGTAGTTACGGATCATGTGATTCTTGGTGACCCAGAGGACTCAATTGAAAGCCTCTGCAAACTCACACTGCAGGGCATCCCTGATTCTGCAAAGCCTGCAAAAGGACCCTAGGATTCGTGGTATCAAGGAGAGGGATCATTACTGGCTGGCAACCCTTCTTGATCCACGTTACAAGGGTAAGGTTGCAGAACTCATCCTGCCTTTGCAGAGGGAGCAGAGGATGAAACATCTTCAGGAGGCCATGAAGAAAGGTTTGTGCCATGCATTTCTAGACCCTGGGTTACAATTTCCTGGTGCTGGACAATGTGTTGCTGAGACTTCGTTCAGTTAGAGGAAGAGCAGTGGAGAAGGTGTCCGGGCTGACCGATTCCTTTAAACAATTAAAGCAATTTTCTGTCTTTTTTTGAAGAAAAAAAAAGGAAAGAAGGAAGAAGAAAAAAGAAAGAAGAAAGAAGAAAGAAGAAGAATTTATTATAATAATAATCATAATAATAATTAATTTCATTTTTTTAAGGTTAGGGGTTAATTGTTATTTATTCATATATTGATACATATTATTCATTTATTTTATTTTTGTATGATGGTTTTTAGTTTTTGTGTATTTATTTTATATTTATTTATTCATATATTAATACTATTTTATTTTTTCCATTTTTTTCATTGGAGCAGACAATTACGCAAAAAAGACAAAATGCACGCAAATGCATACAAAAACGCGCAAATGGTGCATTTCCATTAATTCTATGAGAATAAAAATATGCCAAAAATGCTCAAATCCGTCTGATTTGAGCTGCAAAAAAAGCTCCAGAACTTTTTTGAGCCTCAGGAGTTTGGCTTCAGGCAACTTGGAGTGGAGATGTGAACCATCTCCACAGAGAATAAATAATTTTTTCCCCTCAAGCGTTTTGGAGCTTTAAAAGGGTTGTAAACCCTCGTTTTTTTTTTTTAAATAACAAACATGTCATACCTCTACTGTGCAGTTTGTTTTGCACAGAGTGGCCCAGATCCACCTCTTCTGGGGTCCCCTGGTGGCACTGGTGGCTCCTCCCCGCATCGAGTGCCCACGTCGGAGAAGGCTCTCTTAAGGTGGACACATGTGCGGGTGCGCTCCCGAATCCTGCTTCTGTGTCCAATCACACAGAATGCAGGATTTGGCCCCGCCCCTGCGTCATTTGATTCATTTGAGCCAATGGCTGCACTGCTATCAATCTATTCAATCAGGATAGAGCTCGTGTGCTTCTTCCCGGCCGGGGAAGATCGGGGTCAGGTAAGTAAAACGGGGGCTCAGCACCACAGAAGGTTTTTCACCTTAATGCATAGAATGCATTAGGGTGAAAAACCATGAGGGTTTACAACCCCTTTAAGCTGTAAGCTACAAAATGCTAAGGTGTGAATGGGCCCTTAGATGTGGTGGCTGCATTAGTTTCCTTGTTTTAGGCTTCTTTCCTTTCCTTTATTTTAACTTGGAAAGTCTGTTAGTAACACACTTCCTGTCCAAGGGTGACAAAGCTCACTCACATTACTGCATCTACAGAGGAGTAGCATTGTTACCCTAGGCTGCGCTCCATATTTGAACTACAAACCACCTCCCTATCCATATTACATTAAGGGAGGTGTTTTGTAGTTCATATATGATTATTCCCAGATTAATAAAAAAAAATTACACACCTTTAAGACTACCTTTCTCCTCTACATGTCATTGCTGGCAAATCTGAGCCATATAACAGAGATTAAAAAATATTTTTTTTTTCAACCTATGGGCTGTGCTTTTCTTCTTGGACCACTAGATGGGAATGTGCTGTACATAATGCTGTACCTATTGTGAGCTATTCAGCACCAAATGCAGAAGAGCCTGTAAAAGAATTACTATTGATGTAATAGTATACATAGCACCTTCTACTACCAAGGGACAGTTGTGCGAATTTGGGCATTAATTAGTAGTTATTGTAATTGACAGGTTTGGTAGCAAACTATCTTGCATATCGTGGACAGCTATGAGTAGGCACAATACATATTTATGAAATATATTTACACATATTTACAGATTCTTCTGTAGAGGAATATAATAAAAACTTTAAACTCCAGAATAATATAGATTATGTATAATATATGCATAAAATAAAAAAAAGTTTCAGGCTTCTTGCTTTTAGTAGTTAAAGATTCTTGCTGTCTAGTTGTTATATCATTATTTTTTATATATGAAGAAAAGAAATCTGCACTTAGTGCAAAACACTATACATGCAAATACATATAAATAAAAATAAGCTTAAGTGTCAGGCCAGCAGCACTCACACACAGTTTACCTGAATGCAAGGTACTGGCAATACAGTGCCTTGAAAAGTATTCTTACCCCTTGAAATTTTTTGCACATTTTGCCATGTTACAACCAAAAAAGTAAATGTATTCTATTCAGATTTTATGTGATAGACCAACACAAAGTGGCACATAATTGTGAAGTGGAAGGAAAATGATAAATGGTTTTCAACCATTTCAAGGGGTATGAATAATTTTTCAAGGCACTGTATATAGACAAAATGAATGTTGTGCAGTGCCTTTACATAGTGAAAACTATACAATTTATTGTGACATTAAGGAATATGTAAACCCAACAATCCTTATTCCTGATATGTGCCTGCTGTACTGTGTACTTGTATGAAAGAGTATCCTGTTCTCTTTGTATTGCTTCCTTTGTGTGAAATCCTTGGTGTTCCTGCCAGTCCCTCTGCTTTACAAACAAAAACTGACCACACCAGGAGAGTGCATCATGGTCAATTCTTAACTGGGCTTAGAACTCTGCTTGCTGTCCTCCAATGATCAGACTTCTGCTGACATTCTTCCATCCCTGCACAGCCATTCACTGAGAAGATCCATGGTCTGCTGTTTCTCCACCTTCACCTCTCTATGCAGGTGAGAACAAATGAAATGTGATCACTTATAAAAAAAAGGTAAACAAGTACCGTATTTATAATGATTTTTATATCTATACACAAATGTTTTACCTTTCATTTGTATTTTAACTACTTACGGACCACCCGCCGTCGATAGATAGCTGTCATGACCCAGGTATATTCTTAAAACGTGGATGGTCCTCTTTCTGATAAAAGTGTTCTCCATGGAGGATTCGCCCCAAGATCACTTTTATCGGGGGCGGGAGAGGCGCTTACCGGAGATGCCAGTAGCGGCGGAGACGATCGGGTCCTCTCCCCTAACGGGCCTGGAGCCAAATGAGGGAAAGATGGTCTTTAACATTGGATGACAGAAGCGACCTCAAACGTCACTTCCGCCCAAATGTCTTAAAGGGGAAATCTCTTTAAAAAAAAAAAAGACATGTATTTATTTATTGCATTTAAATGTAAATGTGAGATCTGAGGTCTTTTTGACCCCAGATCTCATATTTAAGAGGTCCTGTCATGCTTTGTTTCCTATTGCAAGGGATGTTTACATTCTTTGTAATAGGTATAAAAGTGACCCATTTTTTTTTTAAAGGACAGTGTAAAAAAAAAAGTAAAACAAATAAGAAAAAAAAAAATTTAAGTGCCCCGTCCCACCAAGCGCACGCTTGGTGAACGCATACATAAGCCGCGCCTGCATATGAAAACTGTGTTTAAACCACACATGTGAGCTATTGCTATTGCAATAGCTATAGCTATTTTTAGAGTGAGAGCAATAATTCTAGCACTAGACCTTCTCTGTCAATCAAAATTGGTAACCTGTACAAAATTTTAAACGTCGCCTATGGAGATTTTTAAGGGTCAATGTTTGTCGCCATTCCACGAGCGGGCACAACTTTGAAGCATGACATGTTGGGTATCAATTTACTCAGTGTAAAATTATCTTTCATAATATGAAAAAAGTGTATTTTTTACAAAGAAATTGCCCTATAATACCGCTATGCAATTACGGTGTGACAAAAAGTATCGCAACAACCATCATTTTATTCTATAGGGTGTATGAAAAAAATATATATAATGTTTGGGGGTTCTAAGTAATTTTCCAGAAACAATTAAAATGATTTTAACTTGTAAACACCAAGTTTGAAAAATAGTCCTGGTTCTTAAGTAGTTAAACTGTATGGGTTGTTTTACAAGGTGAGGGTTTACATATACTTGAAATGTGGTCAATAAGAACCAATATACACAATAATCAAATATGAAAAATCAAGAAAACTGTAAATTCCAAAATCAAGAATAAAAAATAATAATACATTTTTTTTTACGTTGAAGCATTTGTTCTACAAACAACTCAGGCAAAAATAAAGATCTGTAGACAAAATTAATGTTGCACTGTGATTTAAATAAAAAGTGAAAACCGTGCAAATTATTGTGACAATAAATGTAATCAATAAGAAACAATATACACATTAATCAAACATGAAAAAACAAGAAAACCATACATTCAACAATCATGAATAAAAAATTACAAAAGTTCATAAACAGATGTCTGGTGAAGAACTATAAGTGAGCATCAAAGAGCAAGTGTGCCCATTCATCTGTGTATCCACTCCAGTAATCCACCACCATAAAGCCAGACAGAATGCTTACCAGATGGTAAGACCCCCAAATAATAAGAAGGCTAACTGCTCTTTCAATATCAGCCAAAGACACTGTGGGATACCAGTGGGGACTGTCGAGCCAAAAGGGTTGTGGCCACAGATAGCAGATCGTATCAAAAAAAGAAGAAAAGCATAAAGTCTCCATAGATTAGTAATATAAAATCACCATTTATTATAAAGCAGAAAGGTATTCACAAAATGTTAGCATAAAGATATGAAACAGCGTACGGCTTGGCTGAGTTGGCATGATGACGTCAGTGCTAAGCTCTGGCTGACACATTTTGCCGCATGGGATGTTGTCCAGGGGCCGATGGATAGCATTGTATAAGGATGAGCCAAAAAAAACCCCGGTTCGGTTTGCAGCAGAACATGCAAATCAAAAGTGCTAATTTTATCCGCTAGCCGCCCAGCCGTTATACTGCAGCAGGTTGGCATGGCCTGGCAAATCGCAGTAGCTGTACGTCACTCCTTTAAGACGCCATAGCAGGCGCGTGTCCTCAGACCTGATGCATGTGCCCGGCGGGCGCAATGACCGCCAGGCACCCGCGATCGCTTGTGGCAGAAAGAGAATGGGGATGTGTGTGTGTAAACACACAAATCCTGGTTCTCTCAGGGGAGAGGAGACAGATCGTGTGTTCTTACTAAGTATGAACACCTATGGGCCTCCTCCCTAGTCAGTCCCATCTCCCCTACAGTTAGAACACACCTAGGGAACACAGTTAACCCCCTGATTACCCCCTAGTGTTAACCCCTTCCCTGCCAGTGACATTTATACTGTAATCAGTGGCTTTGTTTAGCTCTGATCACTGTATAAATGTCAATGGTCCCAAAATAGTGTCAAAAGTGTCTGATGTGGCCGCCGCAATGTCGCAGTCCTGATAAAAATCGCAAATCGCCTCCTTTACTAGTAAAAAAAATAATACTAATAAAAATGCCATAAATTTATCCCCTATTTTGTAGACGCTATAACTTTTGCGCAAACCAATCAATATACGCTTATTGCGATTTTTTTTTTTACCAAAAATATGTAGAAGAATTATCGGCCTAAACTGATAAAGAAATTTTTTTATTTATTTATTTTCTATATTTATTATAGCAAAAAGTACAAAATATTGTGTATTTTTCAAAATTGTCCATCTTTTTTTGTTTATAAATAAAATGTAAAATAAAAACCGCAGCGGTGATCAAATACCACAAAAAAAGCTCTATTAGTGGGGAAAAAAACAATGTAAATTTTGTTTAGGTACAACGTCACACGACCGCGCAATTGTCAGTTAGAGTGACGTAGTGCCGTATCGAAAAAATGGCCTGGTAAGGAAGGGGGCAAATCCTTTCAGGAGTGGTTAAAGGCTTATATGCAATTTATTGCCATAAAAAGTGTTTGCGGACCCAGATAAACCATAAAAATGAAATATTCCTTTATATATCATGCCTGGGGGTGTCCTTAGTATGCCTGTAAAGTAGCGCATCTTTCCTATGTTTATAACAGTACCACAATAAAATAATATTTCTAAAGGAAAAAATGTCATTTAAAACTGCTCGAGGATGTAATGTATTGTTGGATCCCGGCAATATAGATAAAAATACCAAAAATATCCAAAAAAAAATGGCGTGGATGCCCCTCCAAAATCCATACCAGGCCTTTCAGGTCTGGTGTGGATATTAAGGGGAACCTCGTACCAAGATTAAAGAAAAATGGCGTGGAGGTCCCCCAGGCCCCCAGGCACTATATACTTTGAACAGCAGTATATATACTATATGGCCTGCCCTATATACTCTGCAGAAAAACTGGGCCCTAGGTGTTGGTGGTACCAGAACATTGTAACTCCTCACAGTTACTCTTGTTGGGGGCAGGAACGGGCCCCGCTGTGAAATATTATATCAAAAATTGTAATTACATGGCCCTGTTAAACAGGGGCAGAAAAATTGGGCCTCTGGTTTTGGTGGTGCCAGCGCACTGTAACCCCTCACAGTTACTCTTGTTGAACAAAGGGACGGGCCCCGCTTAAGTATTGTTTAAAAAATAGTAATTACAAGCCCCTGTTAAACAGGGGCAGAAAAATTGGGCCTTTGGTTTTGGTGGCACCAGAACACTGTAGGTCCTCACAGTTACTCTTACTGGGTGCAAGAATGGGCCCTGCTGTGAAATATTAGATCAAAAATCGTAATTACATGCCCCTATTAAACACAGGCAGAAAAATTGGGCCTTGGGTGGTGGTGGTAGTGCCCTAAACCAAAAATATTGTTGGAAGAAAGCATAATCAAGATTGAGGAGGAATGAGATAGTCAGCATAGGCAGTCTTTAAGTAAATTAACCAGTTACAGCAGTATCAGATGCTTGATAGCTGCTGATACAAAACTGATTCATTTTTATGAATGTGAGCCTATCAACGGAGTCTGTGGACAGGCACACTCTTTGATTCATTGCAAATCCTTCAGCAGCACTGAATGTGCGTTCAGAAAGCACTCTGGATGCAGGACAGGCTAGTAGCTCAATTGCATATGTTTCAAATGTTTTTATTGTTTTCAAAATGCAAACAAGATATATAAACACATGAGATAAAATATATAGCATTACATTGTCATATGAAGACGATCTAAGGAATTGTCATGAAATCCGGAGCTCGCTTTACTACACGCTTAAGGAGCATGTGAAATAAGAACTCGATAGCCAGAGACCAGGAGGGTCTTGGGGTATAGATCCATCTCCCCCTCATCCTGCACCCCGAAAGGGATCTAATTGTGCAGGGGAAGAGTGAACGGATCCCCACCCACCGGTCCACTACATAACTGTGCTCCCCCAGGCATTAGATGGATCTGTGAGCTTCATCTACATCCATAATCGACCTGAGAAAGTCATACTGCCTATGTTATCGCATGGTATGGATGGGGTTATGCCCCTCAGTTGATTAGAACAAAGTGTGTGTCCTCTTACAGGACACCATGGTGGAGGGACAGAGCCCAAACATAAAAAGTGGGTATGGGGAAGGTACGGGGGGAGGAGTAGAAAGAGAACAGTCAGGAACAAAGAGAAAGGGGGTGTGCAGTCAGTCATTCAGATCTAAAGAACCATCTTTACGGTTGGAACGTGAACGGAGAGTTGCCCACTCCCATGTAGACGGCCCAAGGTTCCCAAATCTCCCTGAACTGGGTTGAGGTGTCCAATAAAGAGCTCACCATCTTCTTTTGGGACATAATCCAAGATATTTTGCATTTGGCTGCTATGACTGAGATCTTGGGAAGCTTCCAGGCTCTAGCTAGGGTGAGTTTAGCACCCAGAAAGATAAAGAATAATAGTTTTTGAGAGAATTTCGGAATCTTGGGAATTGATTGGTTGAGAAGAGCTATTGAGGGAGACCTGGGAACCCCAAGTCCTGTGACTTTGGAGGCTATTTGAAAGATCTTGTTCCAGAAGCTTCTGATTTCGGGGCATTCCCACCATATGTGCATCATGGATCCCCTCATTTGGCACCCTCAGAAGCATAAAGGGGACACTGAAGGAAAAATGGTAGAGAGCCAGAGGGGGGTAATATACCATCTGGTGATGGCCTTCAGACTAGCCTCTGCTAATGAAATATTGAGGATGCCATTGAATGATCTGAAAAAAGCTTTATGCCAGGTGTCTAAGTCCCAGGTTTCCTGCGTATCTGCCTCCCACGCCAGCATATATGGGGATTTCCGACTATTTAGAGCACATGACGAGTAAATTATGGAAATCCCTCCCCTCTGCTCCGTTAGGTGTCCGCACAATTGTTCGGGTGAATTGGGCAGGGTCGGGTTTCATAGACCAGATAGAATGTAGGAAGTGTGCCAGTGGTTTAAATCTGAATCTCTCCAAATCGGGTAGATCCAGGATCTTAATACAATGGGGGAGGGAGATGGGTCCTGTAGATGTGAAAAAGTTCTAAATCCTATGCATTCTCCTGTCAAGCCACCACCTAAACGCTCTGATGTCCATTCCCGGTTGAAATTCCGGATTATGGAAAATGTGTGCTAAGGGTTTGCAAGGAGAAATTAAAGATGGGGAGTTCCTGAGTTTATCCCATATCGCTAGAGAGTGTGATAGGGAAGGTGATAGGATAGGAGGCCTAGCTTTTGGCGAGCACCATAGTAAAAAGTCCAGAGTGAAGGATGGAACTGCCTGTCTCTCCATTAGGGATGAGCTGAACACCCCCCTGTTCGGTTCACACCAGAACATGTGAACAGGCAAAAAATTTGTACGAACGCGCGAACACCGTTAAAGTCTATGGGTCACGAACATGAATAATCAAAAGTGCTAATTTTAAAGGCTTATATGCAAGTTATTGTCATAAAAAGTGTTTGGGGACCTGGGTCCTGCCCCAGGGGGCATGGATCAATGCAAAAAAAAGTTTTAAAAAAGGCCGTTTTTTCGGGAGCAGTGATTTTAATAATGCTTAAAGTGAAACAATAAAAGTGTAATATCCCTTTAAACTTCGTACCTGGGGGTGTCTATAGTATGCTTGTAAATGGGCGCATGTTTCCGTGTTTAGAACAGTCTGACAGCAAAATGATATTTCAAAGGAAAAAAAGTCATTTAAAACTACTCGCGGCTATTAATGAATTGCCAGTCCGACAATACACATAAAAGTTTATTGATAAAAACGGCATGGGATTCCTCACAGGGGAACCCCGAACCAAAGTTTTTAAAAAAATGGCGTGGGGGTCCCCCAAAAAATCCATACCAGACCCTTATCCAAGCACGCAACCTGACAGGCAGCAGAAAAAGAGGGGGGATGAGAGAGTGGCCCCCCCTCCTGAACTGTACCAGGCCACATGCCTTAACATTGGGAGGGTGCTTTGGGGTAGCCCCCCAAAGCACCTTGTCCCCATGTTGATGGGAACAAGGGCCTCATCCCCACAACCCTTGCCCGATGGTTGTGGGGGTCCCCGGGGGGGGGCTTATCAGAATCTGGAAGCCCCCTTTAACAAGGGGAGCCCCAGAGCCTGGCTCCCCCCTGTGTGAAATGGTAAGGGGGTACAAAAGTACCCTACACTTTTACAAAAAATTGTAAAAATGTTAAAAATGACAAGAGACAGTTTTTGACAATTCCTTTATTTAAATGCTTTTTCTTTCTTCTATCTTCTTTCTTCTATCTTCTATCTTCCTTCGGTTTCTTCCTACATTTTCTTCTTCTTTTGGTTCTTCTGGTTCTTCCTCCAGTGTTCTTGTCCAGAATCTTCCTCCGCGGCTTCTTCCCTTCTTCTTCTTGGCCCGCTCCGCATCCATGATGGGAGGCTCCCGCTGTGTGATGCTTCTCGTCTTCTGACGGTTCTTAGATAATAGAGGGCGGGGCCACTCGGTGACCCCACCCCCCTCTGACGCACAGGGACTTGACGGGACCTTCCCTGTGGCATTCCCCGTGACGTCAGAGAGCAGCGGGGTCACCCTCTTTTCCTGCAGCCTGACAGGTTGCGTGCTCGGATAAGTCTGGTATTGATTTTTGGGGGGACCCCACGCCATTTTTTTACATTTTGGTGCGGGGTTCCCCTTAAAAATCCATACCAGACCTGAAGGTTCTGGTATAGATTTTGAGGGGGACCCCACGCCATTATTTTTTTTAAATTTTGGCCGGGGTTCCCCTTAATATCCATACCAGACCTGAAGGGCCTGGTATGGAATTCAGGGGGACCCCCACGTTTTTTTTTTTAAATTTTGGTTCGGGGTTCCCCTGTGGGGAATTCCCATGCCGTTATTATCAATGAACTTTCATGTGTATTGTCAGACCGGCAATTCATTAATAGCGTAAGTAAGTAGTTTTAAATGACTTTTTTTCCTTTGAAAGCACCCTCCCAATGTTGAGGGCATGTGGCCTGGTACAGTTCAGGAGTGGGGGCCCGCACTCTCGTCCCCCCCTCTTTTCCTGCGGCCTGCCGGGTTGCGTGCTCGGATAAGGGTCTGGTATGGATTTCTGGGGGGACCCCATGCCGTTTTTTTTTTTTTGGCGCGGGGTTCCGCTTAAAATCCATACCAGACCCGAAGGGCCTGGTATGGAATTTAGGGGGACTCCCACGTCAGTTTTTTTTAAATTTTGGTTCGGGGTTCCCCTGTGGGGAATTCCCATGCCGTTTTTATCAATGAACTTCTATGTGTATTGTCGGCAATGCAATAGCCGCGAGTAGTTTTAAATGGGTTTTTTCCTTCGAAATGTCATTTTACTGTCAGACTGTTCTAAACACGGCAAACATGGGCCCCTTTACAGGCATACTATAGACACCCCCCAGGCACGAAATTTAAAGGAATATTACACTTTTATTGTTTCACTTTAAGCATTAGTAAAATCACTGCTCCCGAAAAAACGTCCCTTTTTAAAACTATTTTTTGCATTGATCCAGGTCCCCTGTGGCAAGACCCAGGTCCCCAAACACTTTTTATGACAATACCATGCATATAAAGAGAACAGCACAAAGGTAAAAATGAAACTGAAGGCTCTGCTAAGCAATATAGTAACAGCAAGCAGAGATTCAATAATATCTGTGCCTGTGAGTGATGGGGATAATTGCTTGCACCAATGGCACTAAGGACGTGGTATAGGTGCGTTCCTCTGAATTAATTACGCATATCAAAAGAAGGGGGGAAGAGAAAAGAAGCAATTCGTCAAGGAGGAACAGGCAATTACCAAAATATAAATAATGTTTATTGAAAATTCACTTTAACACCAATCAAAAAATATATATGGTTTAAAAACCGGGTACCATCACCAATTCTGAAAAATGACAACGTTGTCATGGACAAACACAGATGGCCACCACACACATGTACCATGCACACCTCCTATCATATAGATACAGAATGATGTCTCCTAATAGGTCATCAAACATAAAGCTGATGGTCCTGATGGGTGTCAGAGTTGCAGCTAATAGTAAGTGGAGAGAGGGTGGATAGAGATGCAGCCGTTAGGGAATCATGTCCACTATGTGAATGCATATAAGCCTTTAAAATTAGCACTTTTGATTTCTCCCATAGACTTTTAAAGGGTGTTCCACAGCTTTCGAATTTGCCGCGAACACAACAAATTGTTCGCTGTTCGGCGAACTAGCGAACAGCCGATGTTCGAGTCAAACATGAGTTCGACTTGAACTCGAAGCTCATCCCTACTCTCCATATCTACCCGGTTTGGTCTAGCCATTCTAGAATAGACCATGGATAGCTGAGCTAATCTAGCTGCTTGGTAGTACCAGAACAGATTAGGGAGGCCCAATCCCCCCTTGTTCCTTAGTCTAAATAGGGTTTGCCACGCAAGTCGATGGCCAGAATTACCCCAGATAAATTTAACTACTTTACTTTGGAACGATGAGAGATGATCCTTTCTAATAGATATTGGGAGTGAGCGAAAGAGGTATAGGAGTCTAGGAAGTAGGATCATTTTGACCGAATTAATCCTGCCCAACCAGGAGAGTTGATGTGGAGACCACTGTTTGAGATCTGTTTCTGTTTTTTTGTAGATGGGAGGGTAATTAGCTTTGTAGAGTTGTTCAAATTTGGGGGTGAGATTTATTCCTAGGTATCGGATGGAGGATTCACTCCACGAGAAGCGAAATGAGTCCTTCAACTGGGCCACTAGTGACGGCTGGAGGGAGACATTTAGTACTTATGACTTGGTATAGTTAACTAGTAGACCTGAGATCCCAGCGAAATCCTCCAGAAATTTACACATGATTGGTACGGATGTGGTGGGGGAGGTAACAAAAAGGATGAGATCATCCACGAACAAGCCACATTTATGAACATTGGGTCCACATCGGACCCCTGCTATGTTTGGGTTGGTGCGAATAGTGATTGCTAGCGATTCAATTGCTATAGCAAAGATCAGCGGGGATAGAGGACATCCCTGGCGCGTACGTCTAGCTATTTTGATGGGGTCAGAATATAGCCCCTGCAATTTGATCCTGGCCTCTGGGGTAGAGTATAGAGATTGGAGGAGTCTAGTAAATCGAGGGCCAAAGCCCCATCGCTCTAGTATTGCAAATAAGTAGGACCAAGAGACCGACTCGAACGCCTTTTGCAGGTCTAATGACAACAGCATCCCGGCTTGGTGACTGCCATCCCACCCGGATTGTAAAATAGACACCACATCCACTGCTCTTCTAATTTGATCAGGGCCTTGTCTTCCAGGGATGAACCCCACTTGATCTTTGTGTATGTATGATCCGATGAAGGATGCAAGGCGGTTGGCCATGACTTTAGTCATTATTTTTAGATCATTATTGATAAGGGATATGGGTCTATAGTTATTTACTTCACCTTGGTCCTTTTCTGGTTTGGGGATGATGATCTTGAATGCATCATTCAACTGCTTGTCCAGGGGTTCTCCTTTATATTTGGAGTTGATAAATATTGTCAAATATGGTGCTATTGTGTGTGCAAAAGCTTTGTAGTAAGGAAAAGAGAACCCGTCTGGGCCCCGGGCAGAGTTTTTCTTTAGGTTTTTGATCACCTCTAACACTTCTTTCATTGTGACTGGGGTTTTTTAGCCTGTCTCTATGTTCCTCCGATAAAGTCTGTATAGACAGAATTTCTAGGAATGCATTCAGATCAGGGGACCTTTTCACCTTTTGTCCACTATACAAGTTTGCGTAGAATTTGTGAAAAGCTTCCATGATACTGATGGGGTTTGCCGTAGGTGGTTGGCCAGCTATATTTATCTTGGGGAAGGTGTGTGTGCGGGAACGCGGTGTAAGTTTGGAAGCCAAGAGAGACCCAGGCTTGTCCTTTTGATGATAGTATTTTGCCCCTTGTCATCTGATGCTTTTTTCTGCATTAGCTGTTAGTGCTAGGTTTAGCTCAGGACGGGCAGAGTCCAGGCGGGACGAGGGGAAACGACATGGATCTCTCTTGTGTTCCAGACGGAGTGCCAGGAAGTTTTTTCCAGGTTCTCAATGTCTACCCTTTTCACCTTTTTAATTTGAGAAGAGATTTGGATGATTTTGCCTCTAATAGTGGCTTTATGCGCAGCCCATAGGGTCTCTGCCGAGATGTCGGCTGTGTGGTTCAGTGAAAAGTAATCAGAGATGGCCTTCTCAATTTCTATTTTTCTTATGGGGTCTGAAAGGATCATTTCATTTAGTCGCGAGTAGGGAGATTTAGCTGTAGGTGTTCGGTTAGTAATTGCAATACTCAACATGGAATGGTCTGACCAAACCGTGTCAACGATTTGTGCTTTACTAATCGACTGAATCATGGCATTCGAGACCAGAAGATGATCAATTCTGGCATATGACTGATGTGCATGTGGGAAATGCGTGTAGTCCTTTTTAGTGGGGTTCAGTTCTCTCCAGATGTCTGTGACACCCTGCTGAAATATCATTTTGGCAATCTTTGAACTACTCCTGGTTGGGCGGATGGCTTGGGCATGAGGGGGTTTGGATTTATCTAGACCCTGATCAAAAGCTATATTCGAGTCCCCGCCTAGGATTATGGAGCCCTCCAGCAGAGAGTCCAAGGTTTTGAAAAGTTTACTGAAGAATTTCAATTGACCTGAGTTGGGGGCATAGTAGGATACCAAGGAGTAGAGATGGCCATCAATAATGCCTTTGATTAGGATATATCTACCTTCGGGGTCCCTCTGTTCTGACTTCAGTGAAAACCTGAAATTCCTTGAAATAAGAACAGCCACCCCTCTAGTTTTATCTTCTGCGCTAGCTAAAAAGAACAGGGGGAATTGGGCGTGAATGAAGGTGGGCTGGTATCGGGTCGGGAAGTGCTTTCCTGCAGGAATAGGACATCTATTTTGCGTGATTTCATATAGTCCAGAACCTTCCTACACTTGGAGGGGGAGTTTAAACCTTGAGTGTTGTGGGTTGCCACTCTTAACGGAGTGGCTGGTGGGTCAGAGTTAGCCTTGGAGCTGGAGGATCGGGATCTTATCCAATTTACCACCATTTACCTTAAGGGAGCATCGTGTTGGTCTTGGGGTCTCGAATGAGGAGAGAACGGTGGCCATCTGTGTTGATGATGTTTACCATAGGTCCGACAACTGACTGCAAGAGAAAGAATAGTGAGCATAGAAAAGAGAAAAAAGGGAGGGGGAAGAGAGTAAGGAGGGGGTCCCAGGCCCACTAGGGGCCTGAGTGCGCAGCAAGTGAAAAGAGACTTGCTGCTCAAAGACATAGCAAACTTGTCCAGTCCCTGCAAGCAGGGTGGACACCTAACCCAGGGAGAAGGCTTAACCAAATCCGTGGGGTAGGGGGAGGCATGGCAACACTGCCTCAACCTCGGCGCACCTTAAAAGTAACTGCTTAAAAATAACATCATTGTAATTTGGGGGGTCAGGAGGCCCCGAGTGCACATCTCCGAGTTCCTCGTCCCCCCTCCCAGATTAAAAAACCAGGAGGGGGTTTCGGGTCTCCCAGGAATGCACCATATGGAAAAAGGACCGCAACTGTGTGCAGAGCAAATGATCGACAGGTACAAAATAACAGCTTACTAACAACTATTAACTACTAACAAAATTAAGGTTTATGTAATCAGGCTGGAACTTGGAAAAGAAAGGAGAAAAAAACATTGTAAACTCAGATTGCTTCTTAAACTGCAACAGTGGGATAAGTAAAAAAAAAAGGAAAAAAGAAAAAAATTCTTCTTCCCTTCCCCCTTTCTTCACTTCTTTAGACCCAAAAAGACATTTTTAATCGTTCGGGCAAAAGTAAGGAGCTTTAGAAAATGGTGAAAAAACTGCGCTTAAAACCAGGTGCAAAAAAAATATAAACTGTGAAAAGCAGCAAACCTCACAAAAACATCAGTTGTAAATAAGCATAAAGATAAATAATAGGTTGCGTTAATCTTAATGAAACATAATGAATAACTAACAGTGAAGAAAAATTCATATGTTAATCATAAAATCAATATGCAAGACCTAATAATAAAAGGGGAAAAAAATCCATAGGGTAAACAATCAGTGAATGGTTGTGAAAAAGTCTATAAAATAAAACATCAATTCAGTGTTGTAAAGATTCAAATTGAGTGTAATTCAAATCACCAACAATGAACGTAAAAAGTCCAAGTGATGAAGATAAAAATCTGTGATGACAAAGGGGGGTCCACCAACAGGTATGGAAGGGGTTACTCCTTACCAGAAGGCCATGATCCCCCACTACAGAGGATCACAGCAAGCAGAAATCTTTAAAGTTAAATGGGAACTGTCAGCGGTGTCCACCAGAGGTCGTCTCGTCAGCAACAACTCCAACAGCCCAGGGCATCGATACCTCTCCCCAGGAGCCCCGAAATACGCCACGGCGCTGACAGTTCCCATTTAACTTTAAAGATTTCTGCTTGCTGTGATCCTCTGTAGTGGGGGATCATGGCCTTCTGGTAAGGAGTAACCCCTTCCATACCTGGTGGTGGACCCCCCTTTGTCATCACAGATTTTTATCTTCATCACTTGGACTTTTTACGTTCATTGTTGGTGATTTGAATTACACTCAATTTGAATCTTTACAACACTGAATTGATGTTTTATTTTATAGACTTTTTCACAACCATTCACTGATTGTTTACCCTATGGATTTTTTTCCCCTTTTATTATTAAGTCTTGCATATTGATTTTATGATTAACATATGAATTTTTCTTCACTGTTATTTATTCATTATGTTTCATTAAGATTAGCGCAACCTATTATTTATCTTTAAAAGTAAGGAGCTAACCGCCCCAGTGTTTCCTGGAACTCGGGGGGAGTGTAAAAAGGGAGTCCTTTCAAATTGTTTGTCAAAAAGCTTGACTCGAAGTGTCATGGTGGTTTGGTTTCTGTGGACCATTTGAATTTAAGTTTGTGCCCTCACCAGCGAGGGCTCGCTGGTGAGGGGCGTTTGGTAGATCCTGCAGGGGAGTTGGCGAGGTCCATCGCTGCTGTTTGTGAGATGAGGCGAAGGTCCAATAGGAGTCGTTCTCCATCTTGGAAGCTGTGAAACAAGTGTGTCTTGCCCTTGTAGTCAAACTTCAGAGCAAAGGGGAAGGCCCACCTATATTTAATGTCACGTTGAGACAGTACTGCAAGGAGAGGTTTCAGGGCTCTCCTCTCTTGTATCGTGGTCGGTGAAAAATCGGCAAACACTTGAATGACGTGCCCCCGGCAAGTGAGGGGGTTTTGATGTCTGCATAGCTTCATCACCCCTTCCTTTACCGAAAAGTAGTGGGGTTTTACCACAATGTCCCTGGGTATGCCATCTTTCCTGGGGGGTCCCAGGGTTCTGTGTGCTTGATCGATCTCCAGTTTGTGCTGGGAGATGTTAGGAATCAGGTGCCGTATAAAATCTTGCACCACAGACATGGTGTCAGTGATCGATTCTGGGAGTCCCCTGATTCTGAAGTGTTCCCTTCTGGATCTGTTCTCCAGGTCATCGATCTGGGATAAAGCTGTATCTAATTGGTCCTGCAGGACCTGTATGTGGTCAGAATTCTGTCTGGTTTTTGAAATCGTTTGATCCAGTTTATTCTCTATAGCTTCCATCCTTGTGCCTAGGATCTGAAAGTCTCCCCTTATATCTCCAGTTATTTTGGCTGCAGTCTGGGCTAAACCCCTGTCTAGTAGAGCTGACAACTGAGAGAAAAGGTCTGGGGCTGAGAGCATTGTGTGGGGGGTAATTTCTCACATGACAGGCCTGTCAGCAGTGTGCAGTGAAGAAGGCCCAAGGGGAGAGTTCAAGAGTTCCTCCATTGAGTGCTCGATCAGGGACTCCGTGGAGGCTGGGGAGTGAGCCATGCTCATTAGGTTACTCACGGGGGTCCCAGGAGTGTGGGTGCAGGTCACAGAGGCATAGGATTGCCTGGCTCCAGGGGATTCCTCAGCGCATGGTGCGTGTGTCTGCATAGCGCCCGCCATCTTGGATTCGGCCTGCTCGCTTGCTGCCTGAAATTGCGGTCCCAAGTCTCTCCTGGTTGGTCCCGCTGACATGGGCGTGTGCCTCCGGTGTTCCGTCGTTAGCTGGTGTGGTTGTTGCGGTCCATGGTTCTCAGAGTCCCTCGCTAGGTGCGCCGGATAGCCGATGCAGCGTGGAGCTCCTGGCTTAAGCCTCTATCTTGGAGTGGTCCGCACATGCGCCCCCTAGAGCTGTTAGCTCAATTGCATATTGAACAAGTTCTGGCCAGTGGTTCATCCTCAAGACCCAGTAACTCAATGGATGCTCTGTTGGAAAGGTCTCAAAGTCTGCTCTTGCCCCTAGACATTCCTGCACCATATAATGCAGACGCTGGCAATGGTTGCTTGAACAGATCAGACCTTGGCTCTGAGGACTGCAAAATTGTTTAAAGGAATCGGTCAGCCGGCCACCTTCTCCACCACTTATCCTCTGACTGAACAAAGCTTCAGCAACACGTTGTCCAGCACCAGGAAGTGGTAAAATCCCAGGGTCTGGAAAAGCGTTAGACAAACCTTTTTTCAAGGCCTCCTGAAGATGTTTCATCCTCTGCTCCCTCTGCAAAGGAAGGGTGAGATCTGCAACTTCTGATCCCTCTCCTTGATACCACGAATCCTAGGGTCCTTTTGCTGGCTTTGCAGAATCAGGGAGGTCATGCAGCGTAAGTTTGCAGAGGCATTTGATTCAGAGTCCTCAGGGTCACTAAAGATCACATTATCCGTAACTACCTCCTCCCAGCCACGTACAACTCCTTGGGTTTCTGGGGACTGAAAACCATCCCTTGAAGACTGCTGCTGAGTGCTATCCTCTACATCCGTGCTGACACTATTCTCCTCCTTCTCTTCTTCCGGTGTGTTTGGCGGGCCCACAGGAATGCTATCTGGATAAAGGGGGCCTTGAGAGGAAAGGAAGTCCTCCTCTTCCTCCCACTGTTCTGCCTCAAATGCCCTGTCCATGATTCCACAAAGCGTGTGCTCCAGCAGGAAGACTAGAGGGACAGTGTCACTGATGCATGCATTGCTGCTGCTCACCATCCTTGTGGTCTCCTCAAATGGTGACAGGACAGTGCATGCATTCTTGATCAGTAGCCACTGGCATGGCAAAAAGAAGCCAAGCTCCCCTGACCCTGTCCTGGTGCCATACTCACACAGGTACTCATTGGTGGACCTCTGCTGTGTGTGCAGCCGCTGCAGCATTGCCAACGTTGAGTTCCACCTGGTGGGCATGTCACAAATAAGGTGGTTCCCTTTGAATGCCAGCCAGCTGAGCACTGGCATTGTATGACCGCCGGAAATGACCACAGACTTTTCTGGCCTACCTCAGGAGATCTTGTAAGCCTGGGTACTTGCTCAAGAACCGCTTCACCACCAAATTCAGGACGTGTGCCAAACATGGAACATGGGTCAAGTGTCCCTGTCGGAGGGCGGAGAGAAGGTTGGTGCCATTGTTGCATACAACCATTCCTGGCTGAAGCTGGTGTGGTGTCAACCACCTCTGAGCCTGCCCCTGCAGAGCTGACAGAATCTTTGCCCCAGTGTGGCTCCTGTCCCCTAGGCAGACCAACTCAAGCACTGCATGGGATCTTTTAGCCTGACTGCTTGCGTGGCCCCTTGAACGCTTACAGAGCACCACTGGTTCAGAGGACAAATCTGCAGCAGAGGCCATAAGGGAAGAAGAAGAGGAGGGGGTGGAGGAGAGAGCTGTGGCAGAATCACCACTAACATTTTGGAGGCGTGGTGGCGGAACAAGCTCCAACAACACTGAACCCTTTCCTCCATACTTCCCAGCTACCAGCAGAGTTACCCAGTGCACCGTGAAGAAAAGGTAACGTCCCTGCCCATGACTGCTGGACCATGAGTCAGCGGTAATATGCACCTTACTGCTGAACGCCATGTCCAATGAGGCCAAAACATTGCCTTCCACATGCCGGTAGAGAGCCAAAATGGCCTTCTGTGAAAAGAAATGGCGCTTTGGAACCTGCCACTGAGGTGCAGCACATTCCAGAATTTCACGAAAGGGGGCCGAGTCTATCAGCTGAAAAGGCATAAGTTGCAGTACTAGCAATTTGACCAAGCTAGCATTTAGATGCTGAGCATGTGGATGGCTGGGACCAAATTTCTTTTTACGGTTCAGCAACTGGGGAAGGGAAATTTGCCTGCTAAAATCAATTGGTGGGGGGGCGGAGCTAGCGCGCAGCATGTAAGGAGCGTCTGACCGGAGCTCCGTCTGCAGACAACTTATCCTGACCGAATCCTGGGACAGCGGCGCCTATTTTTTTGGCCATCGGCTGGGGATGTGTGCTGGGATACATCAGGCACCCTCGGGGATGGTGAAATACGGCCCTCCGTGCCCCAAATCCGCCGGTGAGCGGCTGGCACAATTCGCCTGGGGCTCTCAAAATGGCGCTGGAACACAGGAGGAGGAGGAGGAATGGCCGCCGCTGCAGAGATCCACAGAGACACCGCCACAGGCATCCTCATCCTCAGTGGTGGACAGGGTGAGTCCTAAGCCCCAGAGAGAGGTAGTGATACACAGGGGAAGATCGCTGGACAGGCTGAAGGATCGCTGGGTGAGAGCTGACAGGGAGGTGAGGGGAGAGGAGGAACCGTCCCTGTCACAGATAATGGCGGCCATTCAGGGGGGCCAAGCAAAGTTATTAGACCACTTTGAGGAGCTAAGGATGGAGTTTTCATTCATCAAGCATGACATGCAAAAGCTGAGGGAGAAGGCACAGATTACAGACCGCCGTGTTACTGCCTTGGAAGATACTGTAAGACCCTTAGATACTGCAGCACAAGTGACCAGAAAGACCTTATCTGAACATACTTCCAAGATGGCCGACATGGAAGACCGCATGCGAAGAAACAATATAAGGCTGGTGGGGTTCCCAGAAGGAGTGGAGGGAAAGCACCCGGAGGAATATTTAGAGAAATGGCTGATTGCTAATATGGCGCCTGACACCTTTACAAAAATGTTTGCTATTGAAAGGGCCCATCGAGTTCCAGGCCGGGCCCCTCCAAAGGGAGCCCCCCCCAGGTCTATGATAGCAAAAGTGCTTCACTTCCGGGACCGGGAGAATATTCTAAGGGGAGCCAGAGTGGGCCCTGAGATGACTTCTGATGGAAATCGCATATCAATATACCCTGATTTCTCGGCCGTTACCCAGAAACAGAGAGCTTCTTTTCAACCCATAAAGAAAAGATTGAGGGATCTCAACTTGATCTACAGCATGCTATATCCTGCTAAGCTGCGCATTGTGGAGAATGGAAAAACGCTTTTTTTCACAAACCCTACTGAGGCATCTGAATGGCTGGACTCTCGTGGTAATCGGAGGAATAGAGCCTCACCTAGATCACCTTGAGGAAGATGAAACCGTGTGGAGAAATTGTCTTTTTGGGTGAGAGAATACTAATTGGAAAGGATACTGACTGCCTATTTGACTGTATCTTGTGATATATCTCTCACTGCCTCACCAGTCGCCCCCTTCTCCCCCCCCCCTTTTTTTTTTCCCCATCCCCCATTCTGTTTTTTTTGCTCTCTTCTTTTTTGCTTCATCATGGAGGTTTTTTTTTCCTTGCAGTAACATTTTTTCTTCTTCATGCTGGAGGTATTGCTGGAACAGAAGATCTGTGTACTGCAGATGCAATCTCTGCCTGATGGTTGTCCTTGAGGGGGGAGGGGGGAAGGGGAAAGTTGATCCTCTTGGGTCTGTTTCTGGGACAGTTGTTTTTTTTCCCCATTTGAATTTTTTTTCCCTTTTTCTGGAGGTCTTTCTATAGATACTAGCGGTCTAAATAAATAAAAAGGGGTTTTTTTGTTTTATACTGCCGCTGCCCTATGTCAAAAAGATATACAGTGTCTGCAGATGGAACTTGAAACTGTAATTTACTGGAACAGTTTTTTTTTGCTGGAAGTACAGTTTTTTTCCCAAATTTTTTTTAGGGGAAACTGAGTTTTTATTGACTTATTATTTTTTATTGTTATCTGAGGCTAGGTGGCATTGGTACTCCTAAGTAACCTGCCTTATGTGACTAGTTTGAGTTGCATCTCTGCTGCTAATTCATTGTGGTTATGGGAAAAAAGTGCCTGGTATGTTGGGACTGGGTGCGGGGAGGGGGGAGGGAAGGGGTTGGAAACTGTAATTTTTGGGGTCTTTTAAGTCTGTCTTTGGTGGGGGTGGTTCATATTTGCTGTTATTACAGGACATTATCTCAAAAGCCCTGCATGTATCACCCACTGCGAGCACGGGGAGAGGCCTGGAGCCCATTGGGGTGGCTGGATTGGACAGGTGAACTGGGGAGGGCCGCCTATTACTACAATTATAGATATGGCGGTTAGTCTCAAAATTTTGGCCTGGAACGTGCGAGGCCTCAACTCTAAAGTCAAGCGCTCCTTGATTTTTGATTATATTAAGAAACACAAGCCCCATATAATTTTGTTCCAGGAAACGCATCTACAGGGCTCCAGGGTTCTCTCCTTAAAACGAGCACATATTGCCGGGGCTTACCATGCTACTTACTCCTCGTACGCACGGGGAGTTTCCACTCTGGTTACTAAGGCTATGCCTATTTCGATACATGCGGTTCGGACTGATATTAAAGGGAGGTTTGTGATATTAGTAATTCAGGTGATGAATAAATTTCTAACGATAGTGAATTTATATGTACCTCCTCCCTTCTCGCTAGCTCATCTAGATGATATGTTACAGATGATTTATGAGGTAGCGGAGGGGAGGATATATATACTAGGGGATTTCAATACTGTGGCAGAGCCAGCTCTGGATAGACTTGGGGCGGTAACCGGCACGTCGGCTCCTTTAGCGGGATGGTTGTCTGCACATGGTTTCAGAGATGTCTGGCGTTTCCATCATCCTGGGGTGAGGGAATATTCCTGCTACTCCGAAACGCACAAGACGCTGTCCAGGATAGACACCGTCCTGACTGAGGGTGACGGGATGCAATTGGTTCAGGGGGTGTCATATTTGCCCAGAGCTTTATCAGATCACTCCCCCATGCTACTGGAACTTAATTTAGGACCAAAGCCGGGTTTAAGGTTATGGCGAATGGAGGCGAGTTGGCTTCAGGAGGAGTATATTAAAATCAAATGTACGGAGGCGATTAAACATTTTTGGGCAGAAAACTCTGGCTCCGCATCCGCGCTTCTCCAATGGGAGGCTTTTAAGGCCACGCTGCGAGGGGTGTTCATGACGGAGGTCCGAAGTTTTAAAAAACAACTGGCCTCAGAGGTACAATTTAAAGAGACTGAGGTGACACTGGCGGAAGCTGAATATGTTAGAGATCCCACTGCAGAAAGATTACTGACTTTACAAACCAGTACAAGGGAGTACAAGACGATCCTCACAGATCGTACCACAAAATTAAATTTGGCACAACGCAGACGTATATTCGAATTTGGAGACAAGAATGGCAGGCTTCTGGCATACCTGGCGAGACCTGACTATATTCCGGTATATATTAAGGCGGTGTATGATGATTCTAGGCTTGAAATATGTGACTCAACCGCTATCCTGGATATCTTTGCTCGTTTCTATAAAAAATTATATAGTTCTTGTGCCCCCTTGGAACTGGAGAAACTGAGGAAATATATTGCTGACGTTGAACTACCTAGATTAACAAAAGAAGACAGTTCTGCTCTAGAAGCGGGTATTACGGTGGAGGAGGTAGAGAAGGCGATTGCTTCCTTTCCGCCTAGGAAGGCACCTGGACTAGATGGCCTTCCTTCGGAATGGTACAATACTTTTCGATATGGTATGGCCCCACGCTTATTGAAAGTTTTTAATACAGCTAGATCGGATGGTAGACTCCCTCCCTCTATGAGGGAAGCCCTGATTGTATTAATACCTAAAGGGGGTAAAGACCCTAGAGAATGTGATTCGTACCGTCCAATCTCACTGATGAATATGGACACAAAAATCCTTGCAAAAATATTAGCTGGTAGACTGCAATCTGTTATACTAAATTTAGTGGATGCTGACCAAACTGGTTTTATACAAGGGCGTTGCGCACAGATGAATATTAGGAGACTATTTATAAACCTTCAGATAGCCCATGACAATGTGGGAACTAGGGTGGTGGCGTCTTTGGATACAAAAAAAGCCTTCGACTCTGTAGAGTGGGCATATCTGTTCCACCTCCTTGAGTCATATGGTTTTGGCCCCTGTTTTATATCTTGGGTGAGGTTACTCTATACGGACCCGCTGGTAAGATTACGGGTAAATGGTATAATTTCGGACTCCTTCCCTATTTTCAGAGGTACCAGGCAGGGGTGCCCGCTTTCGCCCCTCCTGTTTGCCTTGGCGATTGAGCCTTTGGCGGTTAAGCTGAGAGCCACATCGCAATTGGTGGGACTGAGACTGGGAGATTTTGAGGAGCGAGTATCGTTGTATGCCGACGACATGTTGCTATACTTGCAGGATCCAGGGCCCTCACTATCAGAAGCTTTCCGATTGATTCAAGAATTTGGCGATTATTCTGGATTCCGGATTAATTGGAAAAAATCTTCCATTTTCCCTATTGATGGGGGGGTGGTGATCCCGAGGGAATGTCCCATCCCACTCTCCACTTCTTTTAGGTATTTAGGGGTCGAGATCCAGCTTCCCATCTCTACGTTCTTGGATAAAAACCTGACGCCGGTCATACAAAATTTTCGGGAGAAGGTACGGAAATGGCGGAATTTACCGATTACCCTATTGGGGCGGATAAATTTATTTAAAATGATCTTTTTGCCGAAGTTTCTTTACATTCTCTCGAATTCTCCAGTTTTTATAACTCTGAAGGTCTTTAAACATATAGATTCTATTATTGTGGGTTTCCTTTGGGGTTCTAAAGCTCCCAGAGTCTCCTTGGCGATTTTGAAGCTGCCAGTGACAATGGGTGGAATGGCGTTACCAGACCTGCGGTCTTATTTTCTGGCGTCGCAACTATCCTTCTTGCACTGGCGATTCTTCCCTTTAACACCCAATGCTACTGCCCTGTTGGAGGCTGCTGTTGCCTCCTCACAGGAAACACTTCAAAACATGCTGTATAGGAAGGGGATACCAGGAAGAGAGGTGGGATCCGTAATGGCACTACCGGGGAAAGTGTTCTATATATGCTCCAGGCGACGGAAGGATGATCCATTGTGGTTGTCACCGAACAGTCCCCTGTGGTATAATAAGACACTTCCAGAGTTTTTGAAGCTAATTGACGGACATAACTCTTGGGCTAGACATGGCATAAAATACTTACATCATATATATCAGGATAATCGCTTCTGTACATTTGCACAGCTGAGAGAGAAGTTTGAGGTGCCGAGGAACTGGTACTTTCGGTATGTCCAACTGCGCCATGCTGCGCTTGCGCAGTTTGGCGCTGATGAAATTATAGTTCAGAATACTGACTTGGAGAGGATTCTGATAGATCCAGAACCAAAAAAAAGAATTTCTAGATATTATGGGGCAGTGGGCCCGGGGGTGGTGACTACAACCTCTAGAACTATGGAACGTTGGGTCACGATTATCCCGGACCTGTCGGAAGAACTGTGGCAAGAGGTGTTGGATACATACCTAATATCCGTGGTCTCCTCCACGGATAAAATGATTCAATTCCGGTACCTACATCAACAGTATTATACACCTACTAGACTATATCGAATGCATAGACGGGAATCGGCTCTTTGTCATAAGTGTGAGAGGGCGGAGGGTACTTTCTTACACATGACTTGGGAATGTGTAAAGGTAAGACCATTATGGTCGCAGGTGACAGAATTCATTTCGGAACAGTTTGATTTGCCAAATATTTGCTCTCCCTTGCGGTGTCTCCTAGGGGTGTTTGGACAAGAACAAATGAGTACACACACAAAATTATTTCTGAGAATTTTATTTTTTGGAGTACGAAAGCTTATTGCCAGAAGATGGATACATGATGAACCGCTAACACTGGGGATGTGGAAAAAAGTAATTAACTCTGATGTCTTGATGTATAAAATGACTTATGAAGCTAGGGGGGCCTCAAAAAAATTTCATAAGGTATGGTTTAGATGGGTTGACTCTGCTGATACCCTGGAAGGCGAGGGATAAATAATTTGTGGGGAGGATGTTTTGTTTTTTATTTCAGGAAAATGAACAGACAAAGGGTGGATGATAGTGATCTCAATTTTTCTGTTTTGGGCTGACGAGGGGGTACTCTGTGGGCCGTTTCTACCAAAGACAGACTTGTGGGTGGGTGTGGGAGGGATGGGAAAAAGTTACTGGTGGTAATATGCTGGTTGTTTTTAAATTCTTGTTTTGGTTTAAAAAAAAAAGCACATATACTGAATGAGGGATAAGGACGGTGAACTCAGGAATCTATATGTATGAACACTGAAATATGTTTATCAATGAAGGCTAAATTGCTCAATGTACTTCTCTACTCTGACCTGTATGTCACGTCATTATCAGATGTAATGTATAAATTTTGACTTTTGTGCGCAATAAAAACATTTGATAAAAAAAAAAAAAAATCAATTGGTGGTGTACTGCTAGCAGATTGGGACACCTATTGCTATACCTTCATTCCTCTCAGTGCAGGTTTTTGAGAGGACTGGAGGTATAGTAGGGTTGGAGATCCCAGATGAGGAGCAAGGAGAAATATGCCTTTTTCTTTGATGTGGGTCTTTCAAGTGCTGTTACCAACGGACTGCATGGCAGGTCGTCATATGTCTGGTCAAGCATGTGGTGCTCAAGCAGCTGCTGTTCTGGCTACGCTTGATCCACAGACATAGGTTGCAAACAGCAACAGTGTGATCTGCTGCACATGTGTCAAAAAAGGCCCACACCAAGAAACTTTTAAAAGGCAGCGGGGAGTCAGCCGTGCCCTGCACCTGCGAGCTTTGTGGTGTGATGCAATAGGGTGGCTGCCCTTAAGCTGCCCCCTAGAGGACATCCTGCCTCATTAGAGTTGTGCCTCCTCCTCCTCTCTTCTCTCAGGCACCCAAGTACAGTCAGTGACTTCATCATCCCCTCCCTCCTCATCACTGGAACAATTTAGGCAGTATGCTGCAGCTGGGGAACCATGACTGCCAGTATATTGTCCTTCCGTGGCATCCCCTCTCTCTAGGCTCACGTTACTCCCTTCCTCAACCTGGGAACCAACATCGGAGCTTTCAAATTGCTGTGCATCCTCCAGCAGCATGTACCTGACACTGTGGTCGAATAATTTTGCTGACTCCTCAGTGCATGATGGTGGGGCTATGGAAAGAGTGACTGTGGACAAGAAGTCAGTGGAATAGGCAGCTTTGGCAGCTGCGTTGGAAGGCAAACTACTCTGAGCCTGGGTGACAGAGGTTGAGGAGGATGAGGATGGCTTTGTTATCCACTCCACCAACTCTTCTGCAAGTTGTGACTCAATAACATGGCCAGCAGCAGAAAAAAAGAACAAGTGTGCCCCACGGCCACCTGCAGAGGATGCACCATGTCCACAACCACCACTGTCGGCTATAGACACAGAGGCTTCTTGCCCTCTTTTAGTGGCCCGTAAGCATCTGCCTCTCCTTGTTGGCCTTCCGGACATGATGTATTTTTTGTTTTGTAACACCACACTACACTGTATTAGATACTGTGTACACCACCTGAAGTGTATTAGAAACTGTGCACACTGTATTAGATACTGTGCACACCACAAGAAATGTAGCAGAACCTTGTCGGGAAAGGTTCCACCTGCTGGTGGCGCTGGCTTGCAGTACTGGTGTCCATCAGTGGGTGTCTCCTGGCAGTCTCAAACTGTCAGGAAAGGTTTCACCTGCTAGTGGCACTGTCTGATCCTTGGGCCTCAGTATTGGCATCCACCAGTGGGTGTTTTCCAGCAGTGTGAAGGTGACATTATCTCCTGCGATCAGGCGTCACTTGAGACTGATTGCAGGAGATGTGTATTAACCTCCCTGGCGGTATAATTCTTTCGGATTTTAGGTGCTGAAAGCGGTACAATTATTTTGCATGGAAATTTGGCGTTTTATATTGTAGGTCTGTAATTCTTAACAATAACACACTTAAATCTGTCCAAACAAGAGTCTAGTAGATATCCCGGGTATGATAAAGTTTGAAACACAAAAACATAAATTATAATATGTAGTGATCGAGTATATTAATATATTGGCTGTATAGATAATTAATATTTAGGTATTATTATATAATGATGATGTAAGTACTCTTCCGCAGCAACCCAATTCTTCCAGAGAGATGCACTTTATTGACTTCCAACACAGAACAAAGTCCAAAGTCCACAGATGATAAAGAAATCCGACAGAGGAAATATAATTCAGAACCTCATGTTCATAGGTCTGTGTGCATACACAGACAAGCCTCCCTCATAAACAGACGAGCCTCACTTCCCCAAACCTATAGACTGAATGCCGTGTTATATTCACTAAATATTGAATGGCTGAGCAATTTGATTGGCCTTTCAATTTAGGACTTTGATTAGCTTTAGTCTTTCAAACAGACAACAACCCCCAGCCGTGAACAGCCGTGAACCACCCCAATTTGCACTCCCGCATATCAACATCAACAAGTCCCCTTTAGATATATGTAATTAGATTAGATTAACATACCACCTGAATACCCTTTGAAATGTTCAAATAGACTTGCATAAGATTAACACATCAAAGAGTCTTCAGCTGTTAAAATTCAGTTGGACAAATCAACCATTCGGTCAACATTGACTGCATGTGTACATACACACAACAATGTCCCACATAAATCGGTGAACATATTACAACATATACCCCCACTTGGGTCGGTTCTAACTACTAGAACTGACCCATAAATCAAACAACAAAAAATATCAGTATGATTTAAGGTACTGGATGCTTTACAATGGCTCATATAAAATATGAAGTTGAAACTGGTTACATCTCTCTTCGCCAGCCTCTAAAATATCCCCATGAAACAGTTATTAGATAATATAACTTTTAGACCATGACTGGAAAAGGATTTGGTAAACATCAGTGGCCCATATAGCTGTTAGGCCTTATATCACATCAAGATCTTGAATATTGCGCAAAGACGAGCTGATGTCACAGTCCATCCTTCGGTCTGACTTCATCACATCTCTCACCATCTCACTGAAAGTAAACTTGGTATGCTCTGGGAACTCCAATCCACAAGTCCAGGATTCTCTCATCTCCAGGCTCAAGCTTTTCATTTTTAAAGATGCTTTTACGCAAACACTCTACTTTCATCTTTATAGTAAGAAGAACCATCAATATACCAGCACTCACTTTCAAGGTCAAAAGGTTAACCGTACTGCAAACTATTTCCTTGCACTTGACATTCATGAGTCCATCTTGCAAGCATTTTACAATTCACATCTGCTTCTTTCCATTTCCTATTTGAACAATGATGACTGGGATGTGTACCTGTCAAGTATCAGAATTTGTTGATTGCCAGCCACAATTTGCTTTTGTAATTTGCTGTAGGCCGACCCCTCATTGCCTTCAATAGAGCAGTTACTTGGATCATTCAGTTCATAATTTCACTTGAATGGTATACCAACATATACATATACCCCCACACGACGGTTCAGATAGAGTCAGCTTGACATCAGTGTTTATCAGATCTTCTATCCAGACAAAGCGGCAGTGGAAATTCTTGCCAGTATCTTCACCATGAAAGGTAGAAAGGTCTCTTTCATCCATATATGTCATAGCCTTTAGCATATTATAAACAACTGAATCAACAAAGTTTCAAATCATGACTAGAGTGATGAATTTCACTCACCCCTCTTATAAATTTAGGAAAACCACCCAACATACTAACATTTATGCTATGCCAAGCCATTGTGCAGCATCTCACCTTAGATGTCAAATATATTGATCAATACGCATTGTGTAATATGTACAGATGTTATGAAAATTATTTTAGGTTAAAATGCCTCTCTTTGGTTTTAAGATAAAGTTCAAGAAATAAAACAAACAAAAATAAAAAATGAAAAGCAAAATATATCAGGAAAAGGGAGAAAAATTAAAAATTAGGGCGTTGAAGAAAAAAGAAAAAAGGTCCATTGCTTGATGAATTTCGAGAGAGTCCATGAATACTTCATAATTCCATGTATAGTGATATATTGTCTATTCAGCATTTCTCCCATAATTCTCCCCCACTATTCAATTTCAGACTTCTGCTATTCACATGCAAGCCTCTTCAGACGTCCCTGAAAAACAAAACTCTCCAACAAAACTAATTAGCAAGGTCCTTAAACATTGTTTGAAGTTAAAACAAACCACTATTTACACATTTACAGTTTGAAGCTAATTCACCCCCACTGCTAGAGAAGTGTCATTTGCATTCAAAAACAGATCTGGAGAATGTACATCTTCTGCATTTATGACACCCTGTACCCCCTTCAACTGCTGTAATAATTTATCACGTTCCCCTCTCATCTTGTCATACTCAATTTTCAGGTGGTCATATTTCTGTTTTAACTGAGAAAACGGTATCCAAGTCTTGGACCTTTTCTTATTATTATTTTGGTCAGCTCTGTTTTTCATATTAATATCACCTATGTTTGACCCGGAGTGTCCTCTCTGAGTGTTATCATAGGATAATATCTTCTGATCTTTATGTTCAGTATTTGTCCCAAACAATGTGGCTAAATCAATTTTAACAGCCTGCTCATTTGACTTTCTCCATAAATGGTCTGCTCTCAACAATATGTCTTTTAAATCATGAGGATTTGGGGTAACTAATAAAATATTTTGTTTGATATCTTCATGCAACGCATCTAGAAACATACTCATATGTATCGAGCCACCACGCTCAAATGCAAGATTATTACCGACCAATAATTCCATAATAGTTGCTATCCTGTGTGACAATTCATAGGGAGATTCATTTTGCATTTGTTGGATCTTTCCATGAATAGTAACATCAGAACGTACACCATACAAAACACATAATAATTCCAGTAATATGTCCCTTGTTCTAAGAGGCTGAATACAGATTTGTTTAATTCTCATCCACAGACCACTTCCTACAGAATGTTGCAAAACTCTTTCTAAGTCAGATGGGTTGAGATTGTACATATCTCTGACCTGCTGCACGTCACAAAACCATTTTAAAAATCTGTTTAAATCATGGTATGGAACCATTCCTATTTCTTTAAGAATTGCGTGTAATAATTTTGATTTCAAAGGCTTAATTACAAGCTGAACTTCACCTGTATTATTATTATTGTTATAAACTGTGGTAGTCACAGTGGGGGCAGCTGGTAATGCATTATCAGATTTAATATGGGGTTCTGTTTGCTGCAGATTGCTGAATCCAAGATTTGATGCATATCTGCATTCCTGAGATCTCTTCTCTAATTCCATAATTCTTAATTTTAATCTCTCATTTTCCTCTGATAATTCATCACAACGTTTAGATTTCTCAAGTAAAGCTTCTCCAATGGTAACCGCATGCAATTTTAAATTTACTGTCTCAGTGTCTTATTGGTTTTGTAACCTCTCACAAACATTGTTGCTATTATCAACTGCCTTCTGTAACTGGGTAATTTCCTCAACCTTATAATTCAAAGAACTTTCCATTGTTAAACAGCAAGATAACAAGCCCTGTATAATACAACCTTTTCTTTTACTTTCTGAAATTTTGCTATCAAAAACATTTTTCTCTAAAAATTCCTTCATCATTGTCCACGTCTGCTTACATTTTTCTGGAATTTCATAAGGACCGCCATGGCGCTTAATACATTTTAATACCCATCTGTTAACTTTATCAGAACTGACACTAGCTTCACACTGAGTAAGCATTTTGACTATATTACTAATAATTTTAAAAAAAAGGAAATATTTTACTCACCGCATTAGTTACTCCTTCAGATTCCAGTTCAGGTCTTCAGGTCTTCTGGTACACGACACAGTCCTTTTTTGTTGTTTCCAGTCTCCAGAGGATAATTCTGGGGTTCCCAACTTGTTAAATTTTGTATATCAGACTCTCTTATGTCACAACCAGATATTAGAGTCACAGCACAGCTCTTGGTTCTTCATCAGATTCTGTCCAACTCACAGGATTGTTGTCACCACCGACTTCTGTTACTAAGTCCGAAAATGCTCTTCTGGTCACATGAACGGCACCAGTGTAGTGATCGAATATATTAATATATAGGGTGTATAGATAATTAATATTTAGGTATTATTATATAATGATGATGTAAGTACTCTTCCGCAGCAACCCAATTCTTCCAGAGAGATGCACTTTATTGACTTCCAACACAGAACAAAGTCCAAAGTCCACAGATGACAAAGAAATCCGACAGAGGAAATATAATTCAGAACCTCATGTTCATAGGTCTGTGTGCATACACAGACAAGCCTCCCTCATAAACAGACGAGCCTCACTTCCCCAAACCTATAGACTGAATGCCGTGTTATATTCACTAAATATTGAATGGCTGAGCAATTTGATTGGCCTTTCAATTTAGGACTTTGATTAGCTTTAGTCTTTCAAACAGACAACAACCCCCAGCCGTGAACAGCCGTGAACCACCCCAATTTTCACTCCCGCATATCAACATCAACAAGTCCCCTTTAGATATATGTAATTAGATTAGATTAACATACCACCTGAATACCCTTTGAAATGTTCAAATAGACTTGCATAAGATTAACACATCAAAGAGTCTTCAGCTGTTAAAATTCAGTTGGACAAATCAACCATTCGGTCAACATTGACTGCATGTGTACATACACACAACAATGTCCCACATAAATCGGTGAACATATTACAACATAATATAATAAATTAAAATAAATAATTAAAAAAAAAAATTTAAAAAATAATAATAAAATCAATTTCCCCACGATTCACTATCGCTCAATTCTGCAAGTGTTCTAATTTACTATCGCTGTTTTCTAGCTGGTCTAAAGCCACTTTTGACATAAAGGGACACTTTTTGGTTGCTATGGACAATCTCCAGTTTCCAGGCAGAAAGAACAGTATATATAACATGAAACTGCATGCAGGGCATGGGCCAAAGCACTGGGGACAAAAGGGATGTGAAATTATTCCATACAGTACTGTAATCTGTAAGATTACAGTACTGTATGTGTTATGATTTTTACAATTGTTTGAATTTGCCGCCAGGCTCCGCCCCCGTGCGCCACGACGCTTGCAGGGAACGGAGCCTGGCAAGGAGAGGCTTCAGAGGAGGACAGAGCCCGCAGACACAGCGGGGGACATCGCAGGATCCCGGGGACAAGGTAAGTAAAGCCACACCAGGATCCTGCGATGTAATCCCGAGTGTAGCTCGGGGTTACCGCTAATGGGACTGAAATTTAACCCTGAGCCACACTCGGGAAAACCGCCAGGGAGGCTACTACCCGGCAAGCACTTACACACTTGCCTTGGTATTGTCCTGGAACTTGAACCTGTCCCTTCCGTGACCCTGATACCTTGTACCCTTGCCCTGCAGCCTGATTCCGTCCACCTTCTCCCTGTCCTGTTTGCTCCTTGCCCCATCTGCTGATCTCCTGTTGATAACCCTGGCTTGGCTACATTTATGATTTTGGTATTTCTCATCTATTGTATATACCTGTTTACTGTTGTTATTTGTGGGTCTCTGTCTGGTAGTTGGATTGTTGTGCACTGTCTTGTATTGGAGGTGTCTGTATTTATAGTTCACTTACCTTAATAAATTACACTATTTCACTTTACATGCATTTGGCTCCCTCTGTTGCTGTCCTTGCAGTTCTGGTCACACCTGTTCATGACAAACCTGTACACACTGTATTCGATACTGTGTACACTGCCTGCACTGTATTAGAAACTGTACAACGGCTGCCTTGTATTGTAAACTGTGTACACCACCTGACGTGTATTAGAAACTGTACACACTGTATTAAATATGGTGTACACCGCCTGCACTGTATTACAAACTGTAAACGGCTGCACTTATTGTATACTATGTACACCACCATAAGAAACTGTACACATTGTATTACAATGGGGACGGAAAGTATTCAGATCCCCTTACATTTTTCACTCTTTGTTATATTACAGCCATTTGCTAAAATCATTTAAGTTCATTTTTTTCCTCATTACTGTACACACAGCACCCCATATTGACAGAAAAACACAGAATTGTTGACATTTTTGCAGATTTATTAAAAAAGAAAAACTGAAATATCACATGGTCCTAAATATTCAGACCCTTTGCTGTGATACTCATATATTTAACTCAGGTGCTGTCCATTTCTTCTGATCATCCTTGAGATGGTCCTACACCTTCATTTGAGTCCAGCTGTGTTTGATTATACTGATTGGACTTAATTAGGAAAGTCACACACCTGTCTATATAAGACCTTACAGCTCACACTTCATGTCAGAGCAAATGAGAACCAAGAGGTCAAAGGAACTGCCTGAAGAGCTCAGAGACAGAATTGTGGCAAGGTACAGATCTGGCCAAGGTTACAAAAAACATTTATGCTGCACTTAAGATTCATAAGAGCACAGTGGCCTCCATAATCCTTAAATGGAAGACGTTTGGGACGACCAGAATCCTTCCTAGAGCTGGCTGTCCAGCCAAACTGAGCTATCGGGGGAGAAGAGCCTTGGTGAGAGAGGTAAAGAAGAACCCAAAGATCACTGTGGCTGAGCTCCAGGGATGTAGTCGGGAGATGGGAGAAAGTTGTAGAAAGTCAACCATCACTGCAGCCCTCCACCAGTCTGGGCCTTATGGCAGAGTAGCCCGACGAAAGACCTATCCTCAGTGCAAAAAACATGAAAGCCCGCATGGAGTTTGCTAAAAAAACACCTGAAGGACTCCAAGATGGTGAGAAATAAGATTCTCTGATGAGACCAAGATAGAACTTTTTGGCCTTAATTCTAAGTGGTATGTGTGGAGAAAACCAGGCACTGCTCATCACCTGTTCAATACAGTCCCAACAGTGAAGTATGGTGGTGGCAGCATCATGCTGTGGGGGTGTTTTTCAGCTGCAGGGACAGGATGACTGGTTACAATCGAGGGAAAGATGAATGCGGCCAGGTACAGGGATATCCTAGATGAAAACCTTCTCCAGAGTGCTCAGGACCTCAGACTGGGCCTAAGGTTTACCTTCCAACAAGACAATGACCCTAAGCACACAGCTAAAATAATGAAGGAGTGGCTTCACAACAATTCCGTGACTGTTCTTGAATGGCCCAGCCAGAGCCCTGACTTAAACCCAATTGAGCATCTCTGGAGAGACCTAAAAATGGCTGTCTACCAACGTTTACCATCCAACCTGACAGAACTGGAGAGGATCTGCAAGTAGGAATAGCAGAGGATCCCCAAATCTAGGTGTGAAAAACTTGTTGCATCTTTCCCAAAAAGACTCATGGCTGTATTAGATCAAAAGGGTGCTTCTACTAAATACTGAGCAAAGGGTCTGAATACTTAGGACCATGTGATATTTCAGTTTTTCTTTTTTAATAAATCTGCAAAAATGTCAACAATTCTGTGTTTTTCTGTCAATATGGGGTGCTGTGTGCACATTAATGAGGAAAAAAAGTGAACTTAAATGATTTTAGCAAATGGCTGCAATATAACAAAGAGTGAAAAAGTTAGGGGGTCTGAAAACTTTCCGTCCCCACTGTGGATACTGTGTACACTGCCTGCACTGTATTAGAAACTGTACTAAGGCTGCACTGTATTGTATACTGCGTACACCACCAGAAGTGTAGTAGAAACTGAACACAGTGTATTAGATACTGTGTGCACCGCCTGAAGTGTATGTAAGCAGCCTTATATAGTGTGGGGCGTGGTCCCCCTGAGCCATGATTGGCCAAAGGCACCCTGCACTTGGCCAATTATGGCTCTTTCAGCAGAGTACGCTGTGATTGGCCAAAGCATGCAGGTCAGGTACATGCTTTGGCCAATCATTATACAGCAATGCACTGCGATCTCGCAGTGCATTATGGGGCATTCTGCAGGGGCTTGAATTTCCCACAAATGCCCAATAATGTTCGCTGTTCTGCGAACGGGCGAACACCCAATGTCCGAGTCTAAATTATGTTCAACCCAAACATCAAGCTCATCCCTAGCGTTGAATTACACAGTAACAATTTAAAGGTTATATGGTGTGATACTAACAGAGGCCACACCTTTCTAGTGCTAAGCTCTAATAAAAGGTCATTTTACAACCATTTCCCAAAGGTTAAGTTAATGTGAATAACTGCATCAGACTTTTTAACCACTTAACCCTGGATAGACATTATCAGGTTTAAATGGTTATACAGGGATGATGCCACTCGATCAATGTGGGAAATGTTTCGTATGTATATGTGCGAGCCAAACTGCATTAAGGGCTAAAACCTTTACTTCAGAAACAACATGGCTGAACATTGAATGGGACCTGAACTACTTTATTAATAATAGTTTTAAAATTGTTTTTATTTTTAATTTTTATTATTAAAGTGGTTGTATACCCTGCTTGGTAATTTTTACCTACAGATAAGCCTATAATAAGGCTTATCTGTAGGTAAAATGAGTATCTCCTAAACCTGGGCAGTTTAGGAGATATTCACCCTGCATTCAGCTGCTGACATCAGCGATGCATGCATAAGCCTCTAACAAGGCTTACCTGTAGGTAAAATGAATATCTCCTAAACCCGCGTGGTTTAGGAGATATTCACCCTGCATTCAGCTGCTGACATCAGTGATGCATGCAGAGGAGTGGAAGAGGACTCCTGTGGCAACCTGTGAAGCTCTGGTGAACTCCATGCCCAAGAGGGTTAAGGTAGTGCTAGAAAAAAATTATGGTCACATGAAAAGATATAATAAAATATTTACAAAAATGTGAGGGATGTACTCATTTTTGTGCGATACTGTAGTTACTGTGTAATTCAGCACTATAAAATGAGCCCCAGGCGATGTCCCTTCTTATGAAATGCGTCGGGTGGAGCTTAGCACTGACATCATCACTCCCCCTCAGCCAAGTAGTGGGTTGTTGTTGTTGTTCTTATCTATCTACTAAAATGTTGTGAGACCCTGTCTGCATTATCATAAATGGTGATTTAATGTTACTACACTGTGTTAGGGCCTGTGCCGTGAGTATTTTGTTAGTTTATGTATATTTCTAAAAATTCTATTAAAATATGTGAAAGATAAAATATTGCTACACTATGGAGGCTTTGTGCTTCCCTCCTTATGTTTAATGCTGTGTGCAATTGTAGTTGTGGCTGAGATCCTTGTGGCTGGACAGTCCCTGCTGGTGTCCTACAGTGTCTTTGGCAGATATTAAAAATGCAGTTAGACCCCTTATTATTTGGGGGTGTAACCATCTGTAAGCATTCTGTCTGACTTATGGTGGGTGGATCATTGGAATGGATACACAGATAAATGGACACACTTGCACTTTGATGCTCACTTATAATTCTTCACTGGACATCTATTTATGAACTTTTGTAATTTATTATTCATGATTGTTGGATCTATGGTCTTCTTGGTTTTTCATGTTTGATTCATGTGTATATTGTTTCTTATTGATCACATTTATTGTCACAATAATTTGCATGGTTTTCACTATTTATTTAAATCACAGCTTTGCCTATGGGTTGAAAAAATATGAATGGATAATTATTGATATACAGTCCACCAAGTAGCTAAGTAGTGTCCTTAGGTTTAGAGGTAAAATTCTTCAGTTAGAATGATGCTGTCTTCACCATATCTTCATAAACCAAGCAAAGGTATAAAAGGGCTGCTTACCAGATATGCTGGATCCCTATTACCGAGATTATTCAGGCTAAAGTCAGTTGGCTCATCAATCAGAAACAGCTGATCTGGAATTCAAACAGGATTCCCTCCACGTCAGGCAGTTCGAGACGCTGGTGCGGCAGCCAGGAATGTTCTCCTTATATCCACTGCTTCGACAGGGCTGCTCGTGACATATAGTAAAGTATTAAGAGGAAAAGAGGCGCTTCATAGTGCAGTAGGTCATGGTGATATGGTGAAGACAGCATCGTTCTAACTGAAGAATTTTACCTCTGGCCTAAGGACACTACTTAGCTCCTTGATGGACTGTATATCAATAATTATCCATTCTTATTTTTTCAACCCATAGGCAAAGCTTTATATATTTAATTTTTTTATTATCTTGGGTAGCGCACCTAGTTCTTCTTTATTTCTGTCCAAACCTCATGTTAAAGGTTTTTTAGGTTGCAGCACCTTTGGTCACATTTTTTTATTTTTATTAATTTGTATCAATTATTATTTCACATTGTTTCATTTATTGGGGGTAGCACAGATGGTCCACGTTACATCATTTAAATCACAGCGCAACATTAATTTTGTCTATAGATCTTTATTTTTGACTTTGTAAGAGTTGTTTGTAGAACAAATGCTTCTAAGTAAAATTTTTAAGGTCATGTTCGGAAAAGTCATTTTCCCTGTGCACTAATTATTCAGTAGCTAAGCTTTAATGCTGCTTCTGAACAACATACTTATGTTCCAATTCTATTTCTAACATGCAAAGCCATTTAGTTAATATGGGATACCTTATGTCTGGTCACAGATTGTAATCATTTTCACCTACAATCCGTGTCCCCCCCCCCCCCCCTTTTTTTAGTTAATATGTATTTATGTACAACATGTTCTACTTTGGGACATCTGCTATTCAAAAATTAAGATGAACACCATGCAGAAAACAGATTTTGGAATTCGCATTTTTATTTTCAATTTGCACCACTAGAGGTCAGTATTGCAAAGCTTTTGTTACTTGATGTCAATCTACAGAGACAAATACACTTTAGCATTTCATGGTTAAGAAAACGATTAGTACCTATCAAGCCATTTCTTTCTTGCACAGAAGGACAGGTACAGAGATAAATAATTGTAATTTGTGGGCAGGGTAAACCTGCCGGGGAATAAAAGACTCAATCAATTTCTTCAATGTATTCAACAAACACAGTAAATGCCTGACTCCTTGAATGTGCAGCATCTTATAGAGCTGAATTTTGTGTGTGTGGGTGGTATTATCAGTTATTCTTTGCTTTCCTATTCTTAAAAGGGTTCTCAGAAAATGCTAAATGTTTTTTTCCATGCTGCAGCTGACATAATCAAGAAATAAATTATTTTGCCTCATCTTCTTGATTTGTCTAGTTTCATTTGATGCCTTGCGATATGCCTTTGATGTTTTTTTTAATACTGACTCTGGACCTTACAGAGGAAAAAGTAGCTGATTTGGTTTTACAGTAGAAAGGAGCTCATTTGTAAAACATAGTTAATTGTGTTGTTCAACACAACAAAGAAAATTATTTCTATATTTTGTTGTGTCCTGGGTAATGTCCTGGGTAATGCCATCTAGAATCTGCTTTCTTGGACTGCTATTGATACTGAATCAACAAAGACATAGAGGTTAAAGAGAACATGGCTTTACCTCAATCATTAATTCTGCTTCACTTCAGTCCTATTGAACAGCCTCTACTCTTTTAGTAAATCAGCCCCATAATATCCATTATGTATAATAGGATTATGTGTACATGATTAGATATTATGTTTACTTTTTTACTTTGCTTTTAATCTTTAAAACTGCAACATCATTCAGTGCTGTTTGTCGATGTAAACACTAGGTTTAAGTTTTTTATGTAGACAGAGACTCACCCAAGCTCTACCGCATGATTGTAGAATGATGAGCTGAATAACGGTGCTCAGGCTTGTTGTGTCCCATAAACAGCAAAATAGCAAGAAATGCTGGCAACTCAATTGCTTCTTCTTAAATCCTTATTGAGAACTAACAGCAGTGCGACATCTAAAGTGCTAACATATTTTGGCCAGAGCGTTCCTCATAGCATTATAGCATGCTATGAGGAAGACTCCGACCGAAACATGTTAGCACTTTAGATGTCGCACTGCTGTTAGTGCTCAATAAAAATTTAAGTAGAAGCAATCGAGTTGTGCCATTTCTTGCTATTAAGTTTTTTATGTTTTTTATTTTATACATAGTATCCATTATGTATAATAGGATTGTGTGTACATGATTGGCTATTACATTTACTTTTTACTTTGCTTTTAATCCTTAATACTGCAACATCACTCATGTTTGTCCACGTGGATGCTAGGTTTAGATTTTTTATGATTTTTATTGTAGTTTTACTGAACTCTGGGAAAAAAATGCTTGCACATGTGCTATATGGAAATTAAATACCCCTAATGATATGTGTCCTATTGGTGGATGACACTGCATTGGGTAAAAGCTCTAACTTTTGTCCATTTTGACACCGCTTTAAGTGCTGAATTTCCAGCTCCTTGAAAATGACATTCTTGGTTCTACTACACTGCGTACATTGAAGACTAGTAATCGCCTTAAAAAGTATTTACACCCCTTGAAATTTTCCACATTTTGTCATGTTACAACCAAAAATGTATATGTATCTTATTGGGATTTTATGTGATAGACCAACACAAAGTGGTACATAATTGTGAAATGGAAGGAAAATGGTAAATGTTTTCATTTCATTTTTTTTTACAAATTATTGCCTTATGAGTTTATGTGAAATCTCCATTAATAGCTGTAAAATATTGTAATTATGATTATATTTAAGTTAGCTTTGTATCTATGTAAGGGGTGTAACATAGCGTCCCAGAAGTCTCTGTTAGACAGACGAGTCGGTGCCTAAGCTTGTGTATCTAAACAATGGGACCCAAACCTCTTTGTTCTGCACATATTCACTTCAAAGATCCCATGTTTGGATATGCAATGAAGGGTGGCGAGCCCGTCATCAACTTTCCTGAAAAATGTCAAGTTAATCTCCTGCTCAGAAAAGTGACAAGGGTTTGCATTAATGGGGGCTGACTTATGCAAAGTACAGGGATTGGAGATGTAGCCAGTCCTTAACCAGGAATAACCACCAATCAGAGCCACGCCATGCCAACTAATGAGGCATCAGCCTGTAATGACATACACAGACTAAATGGGAGGGAAGCGCATACTCTATGGTAAAGCAGCCATCAGAATGGAACCTTGGTGGAAATTGTAACTATAGGAAATGTCTGCCTTGTACTTGTAACTAAATATGTTTGTCTTATGTCTTTTATGTCCTACTGTTTGCAAAAAATGTTTTAAGGAATATACTCTGTATTCCTTCATGAAATCCATGATTTTTACCCTTTTCTTGTACAATTAGATAGATTGCTGTTTATTAGTCTAGGCCTCCTTACTATATACCAATACATTTTGTTATTGTGTTAAAGCTTCCCCTCATGGTCAATGAACTCTCATTTACCCAAATCATATCTGAGAGATATTAAATCTCAAATATAGTAAACAGGTAACATAATAAATATGTGAAACGTGTGGCGTGCATTTGTATTCAGCCCCCCTGAGTCAATACTTTGTAGAACCACCTTTTGCTACAATTACAGCTGCTTTTTGGGTATGTCTCTACCGGCTTTGCATGTCCAGAGAGTGACATTTTTGCCTATCCCTATTTGCAAAATAGCTCAAGCTGTGTCAGATTGTATAGAGAGAGTCTGCGAATAGCAATTTTCAAGTCTTGCCACAAATTCTCAATTGGATTTAGGTCTGAACCTTGACTGGGACATCTTAACAGATGAATATGCTTTGATAGTAACCATTCAATTGTAGCTCTGGCTGTGTGTTTAGGGTCATTGTCCTGCTGGAAGGTGAACCTCCGCCCTAGTCTCAAGTCTTTTGCAGACTCTAACAGGTTTTCTTCTAAGATTACCCTGTGTTTGGCTCCATTCATCTTCTCATCAACTCTGACCAGCTTCCCTGTCCCTGCTGAAGAAAAGCACCCCTACAACATAATGCTGCCACCACTACGTTTCACAGTGTGGAAGGTGTGTTGAGGGTGATGTGCAGTGTTAGTTTTCTGCCACACATAGAGTTTTGCTTTTAGGCCAAAAAGTTCAATTTTGGTATCATCTGAACAGAGCACCTTCTTCCACATGCTTGCTGTGTCCCCCACATGGCTTCTCGCAACTGCAAAAAACAAGACCTCGTATGCCTTTCTTTCAACAATGGCTTTCTTCTTGCCACTCTTCCATAAAAGCCAGATTTGTGGCGTGCATGACTAATAGTTGTCCTGTGGACAGATTCTCCCACCTGAGCTGAGGATCTCCGCAGCTCCTACAGAATTGCCATGGGCCTCTTGCCTGCTTTTCTTTTTTTGTTTTCAAATACATTTTTATTATTTTCTCGGGTACAAAACATACAATTAGACCTTACATCTTAGACTTCTCCCCCCTCCTAGTATTACATACAGCTTTACTTACATTGCAACCCAGTCACTTAACCCACCCTCCGCCCTAACCCTCCCTACCTCCCTGTGGAGATTACCAATGTCTGACATCTTTTATAGTCTTGGCATATCTGCCTACTTTTATGCTTATGCCTATTCTAATACCACCCGACACACACTCACACCGCCTTAGGTTCCCTAACCTGTCTCTCACGGGGGATAATCCATCTTTCGCAACCAGGGTTTCCACATCTTTACGAACTTATTGAAGTTACCACGCCTAGTATATGACACCTTTTCCTTCCACACTGTCGTGTTTATGGCTTTGACCCAGTCTTCAGGAGACGGAGGTCACAATGATTGCCAATTTTGTCCAATCAGTTTTCTTGCTTGATATAAGCACCTCAGAACCACCGTTATAGTGTTTACTGACCCTCTACCTTCATCCATATATCCCAGCATGCACACTCTAGATTATAATTCTAATGTGGTTCCAAACATTGTATTCATAATTTTAAGTATCTCTGTCCAATGCCGAAACACTTTTGGGCATCTCTACACCATATATATGAGATCCCCCATCTCCTGACACCTGGGGCACATAGCATCGGGTCTCCAGCCAAACATATACAGTTTCTTAGGGGTATAATAGGCTCTATACAACAGGAACAGGTGTGATACTTTTTGTGAAGGGGAGACTTACACCTGTGGTACCAGTTCCAGAATCCTCTTCCACTGCTCCAGGGTTAATACCCCTACATCCTCTTACCATCTTTCCTTATTCTTAGAAGACACTACCTCAGAAATAGTTCTCCCAATTATTTGCGCATACACCTCTGAAATAAGTCCTTTGGAAGTATCTGATTTGATTATCCTTTGGAGAAGGGGGATCTTACTCCATTCCACTATTTGACTATTGAACTGGGTGTTGAGGGCGTGCCTGATCTGTAGATAACTGTAAAATGATTGATTTGGTATCCCGTACTCTTTCCTCAATTCTGCAAATGATTTTAGGGTATTTCCCTCATACAGTTGAATCAGTTGGCTTATACCCTGCCTTTCCCATACCTTAATCCTCCCTATAGCCAGTAGTTCATGCAAGTGTTTGTTATACCAAAGGAGGGAGTATTCTGTTGCTCCCTTATACCCCATCAGTCTCTCAACTGATTGTCATACTTTAGAAATCATCTTTAACCGGTTCAATACAGGGCATTTTCACCCCCTTCCTTCCCAGGCCAATTTTTAGTTTTCAGCGCTGTCACACTTTAAATGACAATTGCGCGGCCGTGCGACATTGTACCCAAAAAAATTGATGTCCTTTTTTCCCCACAAATAGAGCTTTCTTTTAGTGGTATTTGATCACCTCTGCGGTTTTTATTTTTTGCGCTATAAACAAAAGAAGAGCGACAATTTTGAAAAAACACAATATTTTTTACTTTTTGCTATAATAAATATCCCAATTTTTAAAAAAAAAAACAATTTTTTTCCTCAGTTTCAGCCAATACATATTCTTCTACATATTTTTGGGGAAAAAAATTGCAATAAGCGTATATTGATTGGTTTGCGCAAAAGTTATAGCGTCTACAAAATACGGGATAGATTTATGGCATTTTAAAAACAAAATATTCATTTATTTTTTTTACTAGTAATAGCGGCGATCGCAATTTTTTTACATGACTGCGACATTATGGCTGACACATCGGACACTTTTGACACATTTTTGGAACCATTCACATTTATACAGCGATCAATGCTATAAAATTGCATTGATTACTGTATAAATGTGACAGGCAGTGAAGGGGTTAACCACTAGGGGGACACAAGGGGTTAAATATGTTTCCCAGGGAATGATTCTAACTGTAGGGGGCGGGGACGTAAAAGGGGAGGAGACCAATCAGTGTTCCGCTGTACTAAAAACACAGATCGGTCTCCTCTCTCCTGACAGGACGTGGATCTAAACCCTGCTTTAAACTTCTCCACAACTTTATTCATGACTTGTCTGGTGTGTTCCTTGGCCTTCATTACGCTGTTTGTTCACTAAGGTACTCTAACAAACCTCTGATCACTTCACAGAACAGCTGTATTTATACTGAGATTAAATTAGACACAGGTGGACTCTATTTACTAATTTGGAGACTTCTGAAGGCAATTGGTTCCACTAGATTTTAGTTAGGGGTATCAGGGTAAAGGGGTCAGAATACAAATGCATGCCACACTTTTCAGATATTTATTTGTAAACACATTTGAAAAACATTTATCATTTTACTTCCACTTCACAATTATGTGCCACTTTGTGTTAGTCTATCACATAAAATCCCAATAAAATACATTTACGTTTTTTTTTTGTAACATGACAAAGTGTGGAAAATTTTAAGGGGTATGAATACTTTTTCAAGGCACTGTATGTGGGACAGTTCACCTCTTCCATTTGAAAGCCATCTTAGGTGTTCTGTCATTGGATGAGGGCTGAATAAATGTCACAATCTTTCCTCCTCCAATCACAAAACACAATCTAGCCCGTGAAAAGCAGGCCCTGGCCATATTTTTGAGAGCTGATTGAGAAGCAGATTTCTTCAACATCTCTGGACACTATATAAATTACAGTAGTAAGAATTTATTCGGAGTAGGATAGAAGTTGTATTAACCATTTGCCGACCGCCAACACAGATGTACTACGGCAGGTCAGCTCCATTGCTCGAAACGACGTACCTGTACATAATTTCGAGCAATAGACACTGGGGGTGCACACACGCTGCCAGAGGTGCCACCGCTAGGGATGAGCTTCGAGTTTGAGTCGAATTCATGTTCGACTCGAACATCAGCTGTTCGCAAGTTCGCCGAACAGCGAACAATTTGGGGTGTTCGCGGCAAATTCGAATGCCGCGGAACACCCTTTAAAAGTCTATGGGAGAAATCAAAAGTGCTAATTTTAAAGGCTTATATGCATGGTATTGTCATAAAAAGTGTTTGGGGACCTGGGTCCTGCCCCAGGGGACATGTATCAATGCAAAAAAAAGTTTTAAAAACGGCCGTTTTTTCGGGAGCAGTGATTTTAATAATGAAAGTGAAACAATAAAAGTGTAATATCCCTTTAAATTTCGTACCTGGGGGGTGTCTATAGTATGCATGTAAAGAGGCGCATGTTTCCCGTGTTTAGAACAGTCTGACAGCAAAATGACATTTCAAAGGAAAAAAAGTCATTTAAAACTACTTGCGGCTATTAATGCATTGCCGGTCCAACAATACACATAGAAGTTCATTGATAAAAACGGCATGGGAATTCCCCACAGGGGAACCCCGAACCAAAATTTAAAAAAAAAAATGATGTTGGGGGTCCCTCTAAATTCCATACCAGGCCCTTCAGGTCTGGTATGGATATTAAGGGGAACTCGGGCCAAAATTTAGAAAAAAAAATGACGTGGGGGGTCCCCCTAAATTCAATACCAGGCCCTTCAGGTCTGGTATGGATATTAAGGGGAACCCCGCGCAAAAAAAAAAAAATCGCGTGGGGCCCCCCCAAAAATCCATACCAGACCCTTATCTGAGCAAGCAACCTGGCAGGCCACAGGAAAAGAGCCCTCAACATTGGGAGGGTGCTTTGGGGTAGCCCCCCAAAACACCTTGTCCCCATGTTGATGAGGACAAGGGCCTCATCCCCACAACCCTGGCCGTTGATTGTGGGGGTCTGCGAGCGGGGTGCTTATCGGGATCTGGAAGCCCCCTTTAACAAGGGGACCCCCAGATCCCGGCCCCTCCCCCTGTGTGAAATGGTAAGGGGGTACAAAAGTACCCCTACCATTTCACTAAAAAATGTTAAAAATGACATGAGACAGTTTTTGACAATTCCTTTATTTAAATGTTTCTTCTTTCTTCTATCTTCCTTCATCTTCTTCTTCTTCTTCTGGTTCTTCTGGCTCTTCTGGTTCTTCCTCCGGTGTTCTCGTCCAGCATCTCCTCTGTGGCATCTTTTTCCCTTCTTCTTCTCGGGCCCCTCCGCACCCATGGCATGGCTCCCGCTCTTCTCTTCATCTTCTTCTTTTCTTCATCTTTTTCTCTTCTTCATCTTCTTCTCTTCTTCATCTTCTTCTCCAGGCCGCTCCGCACCCATGCTGGCATGGAGGGGGGCTCCCAATGTGTGACGCTTCTCTTCTTCTGAAGGTTCTTAAATAACGGGGGCGGGGCCACCCGGTGACGCACGGGGACATGATGGGACTTCCCTGTGGCGTTCCCCGTGATGCCACAGGGAAGTCCCGTCATGTCCCTGAGCGTCAGAGGGGGGCGGGGTCACCGGGTGGCAACGCCCCCCATTATTTAAGAACCGCCAGAAGAGGAGAAGCGTCACACATCGGGAGCCTCCCTCCATGCCAGCATGGTGCGGAGCAGCCCAGAGAAGAAGATGAAGAAGAGAAGAAGATGAAGAAGAGAAGAAGATGAAGAAGATGAAGAGAAGAGTGGGAGCCATGCCATGGGTGCGGTGCGGTGCGGTGCGGTGAGGAGATGCTGGACGAGAACACCGGAGGAAGAGCCAGAAGAGCCAGAAGAACCAGAAGAAGAAGAAGATGAAGGAAGGTAGAAGAAAGAAGAAGCATTTAAATAAAGGAATTGTCAAAAACTGTCTCATGTCATTTTTAACATTTTTGACACTTTTTTAGTGAAATGGTAGGGGTACTACCCCCTTACCATTTCACACAGGGGGGAGGGCCGGGATCTGGGGGTCCCCTTGTTAAAGGGGGCTTCCAGATTCCAATAAGCCCCCCACCTGCAGACCCCCACAACCACCGGCCAAGGTTGTGGGGATAAGGCCCTTGTCCTCATCAACATGGGGACAAGATGTTTTGGGGGGCTACCCCAAAGCACCTTCCCAATGTTGAGGGCTCGTTTCCTGTGGCCTGCCAGGTTGCTTGCTCGGATAAGGGTCTGGTATGGATTTTTGGGGGGACCTTACGCCATTTTTTTTTTTCAATGTTGGCGCGGGGTTCCCCTTAATATCCATACCAGACCTGAAGGGCCTGGTATGGACTTTAGGGGGACCCCCATGTCATTTTTTTTTGGTTCGGGGTTCCCCTGTGGGGAATTCCCATGCCGTTTTATCAATGAACTTCTATGTGTATTGTCGGACCGGCAATGCATTAATAGCTGCAAGTAGTTTTAAATGACTTTTTTTCCTTTGAAATGTCATTTTGCTGTCAGACTGTTCTAAACACAGGAAACATGCGCCCTTTTACAGGCATACTATATACACCCCCCAGGTACGAAATTTAAAGGGATATTACACTTTTATTGTTTCACTTTAAGCCTTATTAAAATCACTGCTCCCGAAAAAACGGCCATTTTTAAAACTTTTTTTTGCATTGATTCATGTCCCCTGGGGCAGGGCCCAGGTCCCCAAACACTTTTTATGACAATAACTTGCATGCAAGCCTTTAAAATTAGCACTTTTGATTATTCATGTTCGTGTCCCATAGACTTTAATGGTGTTCGCGTGGTGCGAACCGAACAGGGGGGTTTTCGGCTCATCCCTAGCCACCGCGCACTGATTGGATACAGGGCATGCTGTTCTGGCAGGGAAGGAGATAGAGATCTTGTGTTCCTGCTCAGCAGGAACACCGATCTCTGTCCTCATCCAGTCAGAGCCATCCCCACACAGTTAACAAGCACCATCTAAGCGCATATTTAACCCTCTGATCACCCCTGATGTTAACCCTTTCCCTGCCAGTGTCATTAGTACAGTAACAATGCATATTTTAGCACTGATCACTGTAATAATGTCACTGGTTCCCAAAAAAGTGTCAAAAGTGTCAGTTAGGTGTTCGATTTGTCAGCCACAATGTCGCAGTCCTGCTAAAAGTCGCTGATCGCCGCCGTTACTAGTAAAAAAAAAAAAAAAGAAGAAAGAAAATTGCTATAAAAATATCCCATAGTTTGTAGACGCGATAACTTTTGCGCAAACCAATCAATGTGCACGTATTGGGATTTTTTACCAAAAAGTTGTAGCAGAATACATATTGGCCTAAACTGATGAAGAAATTAGATTTAAAATATTGCTTTTTTATTCAAAATTGTCGCTCCTTTTTTGTTTATTGCACAAAAAATGAAAAACGCAGAGGTAATCAACAGCGTCGCACTAGCACGCAATTGTCAGTTAAGGTAATGCAGTGTAGTGTCACAAAAAATGCCCTGGCCATTAAGGGAATAAAACCTTCTGGGGCTGAAGTTGTTAAAGCGATTGTAAATGATCACCTTGTAAAACAGCCTATTCAGTTTAACTACTTAAGGACCAAGCCTCTTTTGAGATCTGTTGTTTTCAAGTTAAAATCAGTTTTTTTTTGCTAGAAAATTACCTAGAATCCCCAGACATTATATTTTTTTTTTTCAGACACCCTAGAGAATAAAATAGCGGCCATTGCAATACTTTTTATCACACCCTATTTGCGCAGCGGTCTTACAAACGCAATTAATTGGGAAAAAATACACTTTTTTTAATTAAAAAATAAAAAAACAGTAAAGTTAGCCCAATTTTTTTATATTATAAAAGATAATGTTACGCGAAGTAAATTGATACCTAACATGTCATGCTTCAAAATTGCACCCGCTCGTGGAATGGCAACAGACTTTGACTCTTAAAAATCTCCATAGGCGATGTTTAAAGAAATTCTACAGGTTACCAGTTTTGAGTTACAGAGGAGGTCTTTTTCTAGAAGTATTGCTCTTGCTCTAACTCACATTTTCTTTTTGAACACTGTTTTCAAATGGGGGCGTGACTTACGTATGTGTTTGCTTCTGTGCGTGAGCTCGGCGGAAAGGGGCACTTTATTTTTTTTTCTTATTTATTTTACTTTTTATTTTGTATTTTTACACTGTCCATTTAAATTTTTCTTTTTTGGGTCACTTTTATTCCAATTACAAGGAATGTAAACATCCCTTGTAATAGAAAAAAAGCAAGACAGGACCTCTTTATTGTGAGATCTGGGGTCAAAAAGACCTCAGATATCACATTAATAAAAATAAAAAATTATACCAGGGTTATGGCAGCTGCCTGCTGCCATAACAATGGTATTCCATGTTAAACAGCCGCCGTATAATGACAGCGGGCGGTCCGCAAGTAGTTTAAGTAAATATGGAAGGCAAAAACATTTGTGTATAGATATAAAAATACATTATAAATACCTTTTCCTTTTTTTCCCTTTTTTTAAGTGATCACATTCCCTCTGTTCCCTCTGTTCTCAGCTGCATAAGATATAGGGGGCAGAGAAGCAACAGGACACTGGTTTCCCCTGTGAAATGCTGTACAAGGGGGGCGTGTTAGGACAAGTCTTATCATTGCAGGAGAGCTCACTGAGTTCCCAGCATAGCTTGGGAACTGACCACGATTTGTTTTCCTGCTTAGTGTGGTCAGTTTTTAATAGGAAAGCAGAGGTCCTGAAAGGAACACCAGGGATTTCACACACAGGAAGCATACAAACAGAACAGGATACTTTCTCATACAAGAGCACAGTATTGCACAGTACTCCAAACAAATTCACAGTGAAAATTGGTTGTGAAAAAATCCTATATTAAGCAAGTCCACAGTGAAAGTGGTTGATATTGAAGTTCTATGATGTCCAATATTGTGACTTTGTGATGGTGCTCCAAACAGTGGTACAGTGACTTCAAACATGTGCTCCCCCCTGTGTAAATTGTGCTCACCTCAGGGTATTTGAGCGCACAACTAAGTTTGGTCTGTAAAAGCAGCGGAACCACCTATTTATTTTTTTAGCATAATTATGGGAGTGTGATCAATGCTCGTGGCTGTATACCGTATATACTCGAGTATAAGTCGAATTTTTCAGCACTTTTTTTGTGCTGAAAGTGCCCCCCTCGACTTATACTCGAGTCAAGCACTTTTCTGCAGCAAAAAATTTAATTTTCCAAACCGACTTTGGGGCCCTGTATCTCAGGGCCACTTGGTGCTAGGAACCCCAACATATCCAAAGCTGAAGTTCCTAGCACTAAGTGTCCCCGAGATACGGGGCCCCAAAATCGGTTCAGAAAATGTCATTCTCTGCTGCAGAAAAGTGCTTGACATTTTCTGAACCAACTTTGGGGCCCCATATCTCAGGGCCACTTAGTGCTAGGAACCCCAAATTTGGTGTGCAAACCCAGTGGTACTTGTACCACAACATATCCAAAGCTAAAGTTCCTAGCTCTAAGTGGCCCTGAGATACGGGGCCCCAAAACTGGTTCAGAAAATGTCATTCTCTGCTGCAGAAAAGTACTTGACATTTTCTGAACTGATTTTTGGGGCCCTGTATCTCGGGGCCACTTGGTGCTAGAAACCCCAGCTTTGGAAATTTTATGGTGCTAGTTCCACTGGGTTTGCACACCAAATTTGGGGTTCTTAGCACTACGTGGCCCTGAGATACGGGGCCCCAAATTTGGTTAACTGTGTCCATCTGCAGCAATGTCATTTCGGGACCCTTTGGGTTCAGAGACCCCAAATTTTGGCTGCAGCTAGGGGGCATCTAGGAACCCTTAACTACCGAGTTTGAAGTTCAGGGGACCTATGGCTGCAAATGGGCACAGTGATGCTGCAAATGGGCACTGTTGACCCTCTTTTCCACTTACAGTAGCTGTGCATTTCTCACCCTCGTCTTATACTCGGGTCAATACGTTTTCCCATTTTTTTGTGGTAAATTAGGGCCTCGACTTATACTCGGAACGACTTATACTCGAGTATATACGGTATTCGTTTTTTATCTTTATATATATATGTATCAATGCAAACATTTAAAAAAAAAGTGACATAAACGGGCGACCCGCCCCCTCTGACGCAACGTGGAAGCCATGGGGAAGTCCCTGTGGCGTGAGAGGGGGCGGGGTCACCCAGTTATGTCACCGGGTGACCCCGCCCTCAGTTATATAAGAGCTGTCACAGCGAAGACACATCACTCAGCAGAATGTGTGTTGTGATGGGTAAAACTACACTGTCCTATGAAAAGCATATGATATTTTAGCACATACAGAGTCTTTTCTGATTATCTCTGTATGCGATTATATACTGACCCACACATATGTACTTTAGCCAATGGAGTGTGACTCTGCAACATTTTTCGTTTTCCATTTAATTATAGCACCCTTTCACCCATATTGGTTTGAAATCTTGTGATATATATAAAATTATGTTTATACAACGTTCCCTGTATAGGCTGAGCCAAACAGGTCTTTCGGGTAGCGCCGTTTTTCCCTATTTATCCCCTAATATTTCTTACATCACTCAGCAGGAGCTTCCCATGGATGTCGGGCGGCGTGATAGAAGAAGATGAATGGACATCGTGGTACATTTTTATTTTTTTATTTTCTAATAAAGGACTTGTCCCAAGCTGTGTCTTGTCTTTTTTACCATTTTGATATTTTTTTTGTAAAATGGTAGGGGTACTTGTACCCTGTTACCATTTTACACAGGGGGGGAGGCCGGCATCTGGGGTCCCCTTGTTAGCACGGGTTGTGGGGATGAGCCCCTTGTCCCCATCAACATGGGGACAATGTGCTTTGGGGGCTACCCCAAAGCACCCTCCCCATGTTGAGGGCATGTGGCCTGGTACAGTTCAGGAGGAGGGGGGGTTTGTCCCCCGCTCTTTTCTTGTGGCCTGCCAGGTTGCGTGCTAGGATAAGGGTCTGGTATGGATTTGGGGGACCCCTATGCCATTTTTTTTATTTTGGCGCAGGGTTCCCCTTAAAATCCATACCAGACCCAAAGGGCCTGGGAATAGACTGGGGGGGTCCCATGCTCTTTATTTATGCTTACGTTCGACTCGAACATTGGGCTCACCCCTAGTTGCTAGTGGTGTATGTATGTATCAGTGGCGGCTGGTGGATTTTTCTTTTGGGGGAAGCAAACAGCCACCCCGCCACTCGGTCGGTTGGTGGTGGCCACAACCCCCCGAGGACAGTCTGGACATCAAAGCCCCACACTTACCCCATCTAGGAAGCGGGTGGGCAGCGTGTGCGGCAGCTTTCTTCCTCCTCCTGTGGTGTGGATCATGGCGTGCATCCCCCTCCTCCTCCTCATAGGCATCCAATAGGATCGCCTGACCTTTCAGCCAATTGGGAAATGGGTATCAGACCCGCGTTTCCTGATTGGCGGAGAGGCAATTTAGCGTTAGAAAAGCGAATATTCATTTGCTTTTCTAACACACCTAGGTGGGCTCTGAACGCAATGTTCTGCACTCCAAGCCCACTCCATTTTGAAGCCTTTTAGAGCCTATTGCTCTAATCAGGAGCTTCAAAAAACACCCCCGCCACTGTAATTCATGTGCTCGGCGTCCTGAAAGGGGTGGGACGCATTAATAGGGAGTGGTGGCGGTGGCTGTGGATAGATTCATGCTATGCATGAATCTATCAATTACTCATATGGGGGGTGGCATTGGGTAGAGGGTAGGGCTGCCCCTGATATGTATGTGTATATATACTGTGTATATATATATATATATATATATATATATATATATATATATATATATATATATGTATATATATATATATTTTTATTTTTTTTGATTGTTTAGGGAAGGATGAGGATCCCTGTCAAGTTTTTGTTGCTGTCTGTACCCCATTAGGTACACACAGCCAATTCTTCCTGGTGACCATTACAACTGAGAAAGTAATGATCATTTAACCAAAGGATTTGCATGGATTTCAGATGCATGTATTTAGAAAGGAAATGATTAGTGTTACATTCTTCTTACAGTATAGTGGGTATTTTTGGAAGGTCAAGAAATGTAACTACCATACCCTTAAGACGTCTGAACTTAGCAGTTTAGCTGCTGCAGCTTCTTTAGGGCTAGACACCCTTCAGAGACCTGTGAACAACAGCGCATGTGCTGGCTTTTTCCAAGCCTAGACAGGTGTCTGGGTTGACCAGCCCTGACTTTAGGTTGCCAGGTGCAAGAAAAATTTCTATTGCACTAATTTTGCAATTTGACCTTATTACTATTAGAACCTTACAAATTTAGTGCCTTCTCAATAGGTTGCTGGTGGAATTAGGTAGGTTTAGTTTTTGGCCAGTGGAGCAGAGTTTGATTACTTTTGGCTTGTTCTGGGTCCTGCTAGTGCCAGGCTCAACTACTTTCCCCTTGTACTCTAGTAAGTTCTGGAATATTGTGGGTTTTAAGAGGCAGATCCTGGGATGAATATTTATACAGCCTCAGCCAATCTCTGGTCAAGGGGATGACCAGCAGAGGGCTGAGGTGTGTATAAACACCCTGGAGTCTAGAACAGCAGGGTCCTTGTCCTGGTGGAAGAGACCCATCCTGGAGGGGCTGCTGCCCACCTGGACAGATCAGCTGAAGACTGCAGGTGGTTCCAGCTCAGGGAGGGCTGGAGGGCCTATTGCTAAAGCTTCTGGGAACATTTGGGAGAAAGTCTGCTCAGGATTTGGCCTGGAAAGTCATGGTACAGGGTCTAGCTGGTACTGGAAGGATGCATCCATGTATAAAGGGGCACAGAGAGAGAGAGAGAGAGAGCACACTCTCTAGTAGTAGAGAGAGAAAGATCCTGGAGAGACTGTTGCTGTTTAACTCTTTGAGAGACTGTTCCAGAGTAGCTGGTCTAGGGCTGCTTCCAGAGTGGGAGTCCCCTTAACTGGATGTCCACTATCTCATTCCTATAAGAGGTTCATTCTGAAGGAGTTAACTACTACTAGAGAGTGTGCTCTGTTCAGTTTGTACTAAATTTGGAGAATCACAAGGCTCACCCTACACCCCAACCAAGCTTAATCAGCACTAAACTTCAAAAAGACACTTGCTGCCTGGTTATTGTGTCGAGAGACTGTGAAGTTGCTGTGTGCCTGGCTGCCATACACCCAATAGGGAATAGAACCTGGGACAAAACTGCAAGGTCAATCTGGAATCTGTGTGCTACACAAAGTTATTCCAAAGCACAAAAGCACCAAGGAACCTTTAAAGGTAGTTTATTAATATATACAGTATACTGTAGATATAAAATAAAGTGGTTGTAAACCCTTACATACCACTTTTACCTACAGGTAGGCCTATAATAAGGCTTACCTGCTGTAAGCACTGGAAATATCTCCTAAACCTGCACGTTTAGGAGATATTTACCATATATGCTTGTGCCAACGTCATCGGCACATGCACACTGAAGAAAGGGCACGATCAGGGTATTTCTTCCTCTTTAACCACTTGAGGACCGCCTCACGCTGATGTACGTCGGCAAGGCGGCACGGGCAGGCAGATTCACGTACATACACGTGATCTGCCTCCCGCGGGTGGGGGGTCCGATCGGACCCCCCCGGTGCCCGAGGCGGTCCTCTTTTGTCCCCCGGCGATCGGAGGTGAGGGGGAGGCCATTCGCTCGTGGCCCCCCTCGCGATCGCCGCCGGCCAATCAGAACATTCCTTTGCTGCTGTATGCGAAACAGCAGCAAAGGAAATGATGTCATATCTCCTCGGCTCTGTATTTTCCATTCCGGCGCCGAGGACAGAAGACATCAATGTGAGTGCACAAACACTACACCTTACAGTAGAACATGCCAGGCACACAAAACACCCCCCATCCCCCCCCCGATCACCCCCCAATCACCCCCCCTGTCACACTGACACCAAGCAGTGTTTTGTTTGTTTTTTTTTTTTTTTCTGATTACTGCATGGTGTCAGTTTGTGACAGTTACTGTGGTAGGACAGTTACTATTAGCCCCCTTTAGGTCTAGGATACCCCCCTAACCCCCCTAATAAAGTTTTAACCCCTTGATCACCCCCTGTCACCAGTGTCGCTAAGCGATCATTTTTCTGATCGCTGTATTAGTGTCGCTGGTGACGATAGTTAGGGACGTAAATATTTAGGTTCGCCGTCAGCATTTTATAGCGTCAGGGACCCCCATATACTATCTAATAAATGTTTTAACCCCTTGATTGCCCCCTAGTTAACCCTTTCACCACTGATCACCGTATAACCGTTACAGGTGATGCTGGTTAGTTCATTTATTTTTTATAGTGTCAGGGTACCCGCCGTTTATTACCGAATAAAGGTTTAGCCCCCTGATCACCCGGCGGGGATATGCGTCGCCCCAGGCAGCGTCAGATTAGCGCCAGTACCGCTAACACCCACGCACGCAGCATATGCCTCCCTTAGTGGTATAGTATCAGTAAGGTTCTATATCTGATCCGATCAGATCTATACTAGCGTCCCCAGCAGTTTAGGGTTCCCAAAAACGCAGTGTTAGCGGGATCAGCCCAGATACCTGCTAGCACCTGTGTTTTGCTCCTCCGCCCGGCCCAGCCCAGCCCACCCAAGTGCAGTATCGATCGATCACTGTCACTTACAAAACACTAAACACATAACTGCAGCGTTCGCAGAGACAGGCCTGATCCCTGCGATCGCTAACAGTTTTTTTGGTAGCATTTTGGTGAACTGGCAAGCACCAGCCCCAGGCAGCGTCAGATTAGTGCCAATACCGCTAACACCCACGCACACACCGTACACCTTCCTTAGTGGTATAGTATCTGAACGGATCAATATCTGATCTGATCAGATCTATACTAACGTCCCCAGCAGTTTAGGGTTCCCAAAAACGCAGTGTTAGCGGAATCAGCCCAGATACCTGCTAGCACCTGCGTTTTGCCCCTCCACCCCGGCCCAGCCCAGCCCACCCAAGTGCAGTATCGATCGATCACTGTCACTTACAAAACACTAAACGCATAACTGCAGTGTTCGCAGAGTCAGGCCCGATCCCTGTGATCGCTAACAGTTTTTTTGGTAGCATTTTGGTGAACTGGCAAGCACCAGCCCCAAGCAGCGTCAGGTTAGCACCAGTACCGCTAACACCCAAGCACGCAGCATACGCCTCCCTAAGTGGTATAGTATCTGAACGGATCAATATCTGATCCCCAGCAGTTTAGGGTTCCCAAAAACGCAGTGTTAGGGGGATCAGCCCAGATACCTGCTAGCACCTGCGTTTTTCCCCTCCGCCCGGCCCAGCCCAGCCCACCCAAGTGCAGTATCGATCGATCACTGTCACTTACAAAACATTAAACGCATAACTGCAGCATTCGCAGAGTCAGGCCTGATCCCTGCGATCGCTAACAGTTTTTGGCAGCGTTTTGATGAACTGGCAAGCACCAGCTGCCTAGTACACCCCGGTCATAGTCAAACCAGCACTGCAGTAACACTTGGTGACGTGGCGAGTCCCATAAGTGCAGTTCAAGCTGGTGAGGTGGCAAGCACAAGTAGTGTCCCGCTGCCACCAAGAAGACAAACACAGGCCCGTCGTGCCCATAATGCCCTTCCTGCTGCATTCGCCAATCCTAATTGGGAACCCACCACTTCTGCAGCACCCGTACTTCCCCCATTCACATCCCCAACCAAATGCAGTCGGCTGCATGAGAGGCATTTTCTTTATGTCCTCCTGAGTACCCCTACCCAGCGAACCCCCCCAAAAAAGATGAGCAGCTGAATGTATTTTGGGGTGCAATTCCACATATGCCCATGGCCTGTGTGAGCAATATATCATTTAGTGACAACTTTTTGTAATTTTTCTTCATTACTCAATCACTTGGGACAAAAAAATTAATATTCAATGGGCTCAACATGCCTCTCAGCAATTTCCTTGGGGGTGTCTTCTTTCCAAAATGGGGTCATTTGGGGGGGGGTTGTGCTGCCCTGCCATTTTAGCACCTCAAGAAATGACATAGGCAGTCATAAACTAAAAGCTGTGTAAATTCCAGAAAATGTACCCTAGCTTGTAGACGCTATAACTTTTGCGCAAACCAATAAATATACGCTTATTGACATTTTTTTTTACCAAAGACATGTGGCCAAATACATTTTGGCCTAAATGTATGACTAAAATTGAGTTTATTGGATTTTTTTTATAACATAAAGTAGAAAATATCACTTTTTTTCAACATTTTTGGTCTTTTTCCGTTTATAGCGCAAAAAATAAAAACCGCAGAGGTGATCAAATACCATCAAAAGAAAGCTCTATTTGTGGGAAGAAAAGGACGCAAATTTAGTTTGGGTACAGCATTGCATGACCGCGCAATTAGCAGTTAAAGCGACGCAGTGCCAAATTGGAAAAAGTCCTCTGGTCCTTAGGCAGCATAATGGTCCAGGGCTGAAGTGGTTAAAGCAAGCATTAAATTGAATATTGCAGCCCAATCACAGTTTTTTTTAAATTAGCCCAGCTATAGTAAACCAAAAAATCAGCTATGAGTGTAATAACCACTAGGGATGAGCCGAACACCCCCCTGTTCGGTTCGCACCAGAACATGCGAACAGGAAAAAAGTTTGTTCGAACACGCGAACACCGTTAAAGTCTATGGGACACGAACATGAATAATCAAAAGTGCTAATTTTAAAGGCTAATATGCAAGTTATTGTCATAAAAAGTGTTTGGGGACCTGGGTCCTGCCCCAGGGGACATGGATCAATGCAAAATTTTTTTTTAAAAACGGCCGTTTTTTCAGGAGCAGTGATCTTAATAATGCTTAAAGTCAAACAATAAAAGTGTAATATCCCTTTAAATTTCGTACCTGGGGGCTGTCTATAGTATGCCTGTAAAGGGACGCATGTTTCCTGTGTTTAGAACAGTCTGACAGCAAAATGACATTTTGAAGGAAAAAACTCATTTGGTATGGATATTAAGGGGAACCCCGGCCAAAATGTAAAAAAAAATGACGTGGGGTTCCCCTTCAGGTCTGGTATGGATTTTAAGGGGAACCCCGCACCAAAAAAAAAAAAAAAACGGCGTGGGGTCCCCCCAAAAATCCATACCAGACCCTTATCCAAGCACGCAACCTGGCAGGCCGCAGGAAAAGAGGGGGGGGGACGAGAGTGCGCCCCCCCCTCCTGAACCGTACCAGGCCACATGCCCTCAACATTGGGAGGGTGCTTTGGGGTAGCCCCCCAAAACACCTTGTCCCCATGTTGATGAGGACAAGGGCCTCATCCCTACAACCCTGGCCGGTGGTTGTGGGGGTCTGCGGGCGGGGGGCTTATCGGAATCTGGAAGCCCCCTTTAACAAGGGGACCCCCAGATCCCGGCCCCCCCCTGTGTGAAATGGTAAGGGGGTACAAAAGTACCCCTACCATTTCACTAAAAAACTGTCAAAAATGTTAAAAATGACAAGAGACAGTTTTTGACAATTCCTTTATTTAAATACTTCTTCTTTCGCCTGCCAGGTTGCATGCTCGGAAAAGGGTCTGGTATGGATTTTTGGGGGGACCCCACGCCGTTCTTTTGTTTTTTTTTGGCGCGGGGTTCCCCTTAAAATCCATACCAGACCTGAAGGGTCTGGTATGGAATTTAGGGGGAACCCCACGTCATTTTTTTTTTAAATTTTGGCCGGGGTTCCCCTTAATATCCATATCAGACCTGAAGGGCCTGGTATGGAATTTAGGGGGACTCCTACGTCATTTTTTTTTTAAATTTTGGTTCGGGGTTCCCCTTTGGGGAATTCCCATGCCGTTTTTGTCAATGAACTTCTATGTGTATTGTCGGCAATGCAATAGCCGCGGTAGTTTTAAATGAGTTTTTTCCTTCAAAATGTCATTTTGCTGTCAGACTGTTCTAAACACAGGAAACATGCGCCCCTTTACAGGCATACTATAGACAGCCCCCAGGTACGAAATTTAAAGGGATATTACACTTTTATTGTTTGACTTTAAGCATTATTAAAATCACTGCTCCTGAAAAAACGGCCGTTTTTAAAAAAATTTTTTGCATTGATCCATGTCCCCTGGGGCAGGACCCAGGTCCCCAAACACTTTTTATGACAATAACTTGCATATTAGCCTTTAAAATTAGCACTTTTGATTTCTCCCATAGACTTTTAAAGGGTGTTCCGTGGCATTCGAATTTGCCGCGAACACCCCAAATTGTTCACTGTTCGGCGAACTTGCGAACAGCCAATGTTCGAGTCGATCATGAGTTCGACTCGAACTCGAAGCTCATCCCTAATAACCACCTTTTCTCTGTAATCCCCCCCCCCCCAGACTCTTTCAGATCTAGTATCCAGCATTATTCAGCTCACTTTCTATGAGCCCAGAGTTTCATGGATTAACCCTCTGGGGATTTGTCATCACTGCGTGCTCACAGTACAATGCTGCAGGGAGTGTTGCTGACATCATTGCACCAGCATTATTCTTTGCATTACTGATAACTGCCCAGAAGTGCAGAAGAAGTGAAGAAAAAAATGACCTTGTCACATCATTGGCCAAAAGACCAAAAATATTTAGATAAAAACTTGCAAGCAGGGTGGGATTGGGCTTTAAACATTCAAGGGAAAAAAAGAACAGTTAATTCTACTGCTATGCAGATCAGAACAGTTATCTCCTATTTGAATTCAACTGGTGTTTTCAATGGCTTGTATTTTCTGCTCTGAAGATACTGATTAAGTTGAAATCATCTCTTTCCTTCAAAAGGCCAAATGTGAAAGACCAACTGGGAAAATAAAAAAGGAGAGATTAGAAAGAAATATTTGAAAATTCTCAAATATGAAATACATTTCTTCTTTGTAACACTTTTAAAGGCCAACAGTTACCATTAAAGAGCAATTCCAGACAACAAGTAAAATTAATCAGTGAGTTTCTAATGTATCCCAGCATTCTGCAGTTGTGTTAACATCAGAAAGTTACGTAATTTGCATCTAGATTACTTGTATTTTATATAGTGATAAGATCAAAATATGTTTTCTTATTTATAATGTTAGTGAGTTCCTAAATAGCACCACATGGTGATTTGAACAATAACCTCACTTTACTGAATTTCACATCACATTAGGCTCTGCAAAGAGGATACTGCTTAAAAAATGACTGATCCTTTGTACTAATTCATGGCTCACTGCACATAATTGCTATTTACATGATATTATTCTATAGACAACTGATAACCCTTTTCTTGCTTTTTCCCTTTTTTTAGTTACTGCAGGTTGACAGCTGAGTTTGTAGTGGGGAAGTATGGACAAGTTTAACCACAATGGTGTTTGCTTATTCCATTCTTAATGTCTGCACATAGCAGAAATGTAAATGTATAATATACAACTTCTTAATTCATGTTGCTAAATGTATTCTCCCTGGAGAAGAGACGCTCGAGAGGAGATATGATAGCGATATACGAATATCTCAACGGCGATCCCGGCATAAGTATGAAACTTTTCAGTCCCAGGGGGTGTAAGAGGACACGGGGCCACAAGATGAGACTGGAGGAGAAGCGGTTTAACCTTATGCTGGGTAGGGGTTTTTCATTGTCAGGGCAGTAAGAATGTGGAACTCTCTTCCACATTCGGTGGTGTTGGTGGGAAGTATGGATAGTTTTAAAAGACTCTTGGATGGGCATCTTAGCGAACACTGTATACGGGGATATGGGAAATGATTTTTCAAAATGCACACAGTAACTGAACAGGATGGACTGTTGTCTTTATTCAACATAACCAATTATGTAACTATGGGGGTTATTTACTAAAGGCAAATCCACTTTGCACTACAAGTGCACTTGAAAGTGCAGTCAATTTAGATCCAAGGGGGACATGCAGGGAAAATAAAAAACAGCATTTTAGCTTGCACATGACTGGATGATAAAATCAGCAGAACTTCCCCTCATTTCAGATCTACCCCTCAGATTTACAGCGACTGCACTTCCAAGTGCACTTGTAGTGCAAAGTGGATTTGTCTTTTTCGTAAATAACCCCCTATGTAACTATAAGTTTGTCTGTTCAGGTATTGGTTTAATGACCTTCTTTCTCTAATCAATAGGGCAGATTTAATTTTTCCACCTGCTGTGGAGCCAATTTCTGCTGGGGTGCAAAGAGGCCTGGTATAGGGCAATATAAGAGAGGCCAAAGACCCTGGACCAGAAGCCGATCAAATGTAGGCAAGACCACCATATATGTAGCACATTAACACATTGACCACAATTCCCAAAAACATTTGTCACTGCTGCCAGGATAAGCATGAGCAAGACTAGCCCGGACCCAATACCTCCACAGGAGCACTTTATAAGCAGCCTCTAGGGTTATAGTGTTGAATGAACATTTCACTATTGTTGTCCAAGCCTTACTCCAATCCTCCTGGCATTGCACACTTTAACATTTTTTTGGTTGTTTTAACTAGGTATTATTCCCTAGCAAAAAAGAAGAGGGGATAGTAGCGGGACTTTGCATGAGACATGTCAATGAGTACAAATTCAGGATCAAATTAAATTGACCTGAAACAAGTGTTAGTTAGTTATAGTTAGTAAATAGTTAGTAAAATAATGTATTATCCATAGTTGTTAGTAAAGCCTGGAATACCATAATCGCAAAGGATTTTCGAGATGTTAATGGTACAAAGTAGTTTAAAAAAGTTTTCGTAAGACAAACTTTAAAAAATACATCATAAAACATAGGCATATGCAGGCAATCAGACAGTGGACATAATTCATGTAAAAGGTGCAATTACAGAAAGAGAACTGTTGTTATTATATAATAAAACAATATGTGCATCCATAAGTTGGTAACTCAACGCGTTTCTTGGCTTTCAACCAATCACCAGGAGTCAGATGCAAATTAACTAAAAATTAAAGCAATAAAACATCTATTAGTATACAAACAGTTATGGATAGGTAGAAGGTAAGTACAGAAGAAACGTAAGTTTCAGTAATACTCACAAACAATTCATTGGTCAATGACAACCAATGTGCTGGGATATGTAAGTGGTCTGGGTCAACAAAGTCTCACCCGGACCAGCCTGCGCTGCATATGCACCACACAGGTAACCACTTCTATCCTTCACACTCTCATTCCAGTCCTTTGTAATCTTGGCTTGTCAATTTTATGCACACACACTCTCTTTCCCTCACATTTATTATTATTCTTTCTCATCACTATCCATAACCCATCACATTTCCAACTGTTTTCCAGTGATTCACACATGAACACCCATCTATCCTTTGATGTGCAGCTTTCGCTGAGACATCTATCCCTACACACACACTCACTCTCATCCCCTTTGCTTTTCACTCTCACACAGTATTTTTCTTTTCTTTTCTTACAGCCTTTCCTGTGCTCAGCGGCCTGGTTGTTCATTCCCCCCTGGTGGTGGTTTTGGGGTGCTCCGGTCTTTCTGGCGGCTGTGTCCCGGGGGTCTGGGGGAATGTACTCTGCCCCAACCCCGGGTGAGACTTTGTTGACCCAGACCACTTACATATCCCAGCACATTGGTTGTCATTGACCAATGAATTGTTTGTGAGTATTACTGAAACTTACGTTTCTTCTGTACTTACCTTCTACCTATCCATAACTGTTTGTATACTAATAGATGTTTTATTGCTTTAATATTTAGTTAATTTGCATCTGACTCCTGATGATTGGTTGAAAGCCAAGAAACGCGTTACCAACTTATGGATGCACATATTGTTTTATTATATAATAACAACAGTTCTCTTTCTGTAATTGCACCTTTTACATGAATTATGTCGACTGTCTGATTGCCTGCATATGCCTAACTATGTTTTATGATGTATTTTTTGAAGTATGTCTTACGTTAATTTTATTAAACTACTTTGTACCATTAAGATCTCGAAAATCCTTTGCGATTATGGTATTCCAGGCTTTACGAACAACTATGGATAATACATTTTTTTACTAACTATAGGTGTAACACTTGTTTCAGGTCAATTTAATTTGATCCTGAATAACTAGCTTTTGTACTCATTGACATGTCTCATGCAAAGTCCCGCTACTATCCCCTCTTCTTTTTTGCTTTATATAACTGGGATGGAGACATGTCAGTGCATTTATTGGTGTGGATAGGTCACAACTCCACTTTTGCTATAGGTATTATTCCCTGTGTTGTTTGTTTGCCATGCCTTGTAATTATAGGTTCGCATATTGTGGGTGAAGTTTGAAGTGTAATGGCTGATCAATTTTTCTATATCTATGTATTAATTCACCTAACTTGTCCTTAATCACTAAAGGGACTGGTAACTTCCACAGAGCATCCAGCCCATGCTTCTCCATGTTGCATTGCAAATGTGGGACTTCTATGGTGATGAACAGAACACTAGACTGAAAGATCCATGGATTGTGGGATATATCGTTTTTCACAGGAAGTGTCAGTTCTCTGACTACAGACAGAGGCAGAGGCGTAGCTTGAAGCTTGTGGGCCCCTATGCAAAAGTTGACATGCCCCCCCCCCACTACCACCCACCACTTCCACCATGCTTGCAGATACACCCACCACATGCCAATATACTCAAAGTGGCTTAAGAGTTTTGAGTTCCCAGAGTTCCTCCTTACATCAGAGGACAGGAATCACCGCCAGAGAATCAGAGGACAGGGATCACTGCTGTAGAATCAGAGGACAGGGACCCCTAGCAGGTCACTTGGCAGAGCTCCTTTCCCATCCCAGCACTGTATACAGCTCCCCCCCCACACTACACAGGGCTGGAATCACATTCCTTTACACACATTCTTTTACACACAGGGTGTATCTGGCTTATATGTTGCCGTTCTGACCTGTGAAATTTTCTGGTCGGAATGGCAGTGTAGTTGCAGTAGGCAGATACACCCTGTGGAAATCGTGGCTGACTGGCTGTGTTGTAAAGGAATGTGATTTCAGCCCTCCGGAAGAGGAGCAGTATAGAGTGCCATAATGGGAAAGGGGCTCAGCAGCTGGGCATAGCATCCAGGACGGAGGGGGTGGTCAGGGGGCTTTGGGGGGCGCAACTTAGATCTGGGCGGGTAAAGCCATGTGACACAAAATCTGGAGCCTGCAGCCCCTCGGGGCCCCCTTAGGAGGTGTTAAGGGAATTGTTTTAGCAATTTCTGAAGGTTTCTTTGCCACTGTTAGCATGGGTGGGGGGAAGGTCACCTCCCAGAGGGATGTGTCTTTTTCCCAGTTGTCAGGCAAGTGGGGAAAGCAGACATCTCTGGATGGGGGTACAAAATTTGCCAGCTGGTGACTAGGAGACACTTAGCAGTGTCTTACCTCAGCAGTAACATCCATCTCATCGTGGCTACAGGACGGCACTCTTCTCCTCTTAACTTGCTGAGATTGGTTACCATTCCATGTTGCCAGCACACAGCACAGACATTTCCCTATCCTGAAAAAGGCTCACAGCTTCTCCCCAGGCAATGAGAACAGAGGGGTGTGGACTGTGGAAGGCAAAGTGGAAGCCCAGTATTGGAGCGTGGCTGTGGGGCCCTAGAGCAGATTGGAGCTGGACTTTGTGGAGGATATGATAATATGACAGGGAGGCTGCAGGGGCCCCCTGGAGCTAGGGGCAGGGTTGCGATTGTGACCCCTGCAACCCCTTATGCTACGCCTTTGGACAGAGGTCATGCATTAAGCTGTGCAGTCCCATGCCCCCTCCCTCTAACACCAGAATGTGGAGATGTACTCTACTACAGGGTGTGTGTACAGGGCAACAAACATGACAATGAAACCATATGATCACTGCACATCTTATGCAGGTGAAAAACACAAGGTGTAAGTAGGAAGATTTATATTATCTTTAATGCGGCATTATATGTGCATAAAGAAGTAGGCGCTGCCTTCTACAAACATTGTAAACAATCCAAACATTGATAAATTCCAACCACTATTAGAAATATGATATACGTAAATAAATCTCAAAAGTTCATATATCTGATGATAGGTTTTACAGTCACTGTGCTCCATAGCAAAGTTCAAAGATGTTCAAATATATAGAGAAAATTTTCACAACAAGCTGGTTAATGGGTATTTGAAGGGACATTAAATACCGTATATAGAAATGTTTTTTTTACAAGTATGCTATTGAATACATCTGAGGGATCTAACCCCATTTTTAATGTGCAGAATCATGTGAGTGGAATTGATCAATTTTGGATTGTTTACATGTGTGGTGTAGAAGGCAGTGCCCATGTCTTTAATGCACATATATACTGTATATATATATTTTTGCTTGCATAAAGACTTTATTAAGGATTTGAACAAAGATTACAGAAAAGAACAGCAAAAAAAGAAAATGGTTCCAACCGCATCACATCATGTAGTCACATACAGAGAATAGAAATAGAGAATAGAAAGCAATGTGTGTTACAATGCACAAATTCTAGCCAATATTCATGATATGAAAATTACAAAAAAACTCTCAATGAGTGTTTAATGCATAACCACTCTTGCTGATGGCAAACTACCTATTGTATCTAGAAACATCTTGGAACTAATCGAGCATGCAGGGCCTTCAAAAGTACTCATAATCTGATTGTTAAGCAGGTCATGAAACGCATGGGATTAGGACCCGACCATCCAAGTCAGCCCACAGCCCCACAGCCTTCATGTATTAAGACAAAATTAGAGGGGGACTAAGGAAAGAAAGGGAATCAGGCGGGGGGAGTGTAATGGTGGGGTGCACACGAAAGATAATGAAAGGAGAGCGGGTGAGATGTAAATATAATTCTGGTAACTATATACAATGTAGTGGGTCCACAACGCCCTCAGATTTCAACATCAAACAGAATATTGTACCATAAGAACAGATGAGGTGCTATCCTGTAGTAATTTGTGATACAACTGAGAATTTCGATGCTTTGTCCAAGCCTCCCATGTATCCGAGAACCTGGATATTCTATCCTGAGTGGTGTATATCGGCTCCTCCATTGCTTCTATATGGTCGATTTGGACCTCCAGTGGACCGGTATGCAAAGCCTAGCAGCATTAATCATATGCATAGCTACCAATTTAAAGTATCCTTTTTGGGGGATTTTAGAGAAGTGAAGGAGATACTGTACAGGTAAAAACTCCAGTGATCATCGTGTCATGCACCTTGTGGCAATAGGAATGAATGAATCAGCGGGCATGTCCACCATATCTGGAGAAAAGTGCCTATTTTCTTTTCGCATCTCTAGCAACTAATGCACATATATTTTTTTGTGCGTTTTTGCACTTAAAGGGACAGCAACTGGGATTAATATTTGTTTGTTGGATTGACACCCTTTATTTTTAATAAATAAATAATAATAATAATAATAATAATAATAATGCATTAAATTATGTTCACCCAGTGTTTCTAATGTTTAAATCGTATTTGCAAAACATGAGTTCTAATCGAGACCCACTGGTATTATTATTCCTTGCAGGCACTGCACATATCTGGGTCAAAATGTCTTCCTGTAGACTCTGTAAACAAAAAAGGGAAAGAGTGTAATGAGACGTCAACAAATGCCCCGAAGTGCATCCTCTGCACGTGTTTTATATTAGACAGTGACTGTCCATGGAGACAGCTGGATAAAAAAAATATATAACAATAGATGAGGCTTTAAAGAATAATGATGCCTGACAGTGACATTCTGTCATTGCAATATGGATGAAATAGCCCTTGCAGTCCAATTAGGCAGTCAGATCAGTCTGCATCCCTTATAAGCATATATTGTATAAGGAAAAGCAGATTTCAAACTTTGCTTGTGAAATGTAGCTTGACTTTGTATTCAGGCTACTGATGTGTATCAGTAAAAAAGATGAAAAAGTGTAACTATAATTGTGAATAAACTTGAACGTATTTAGTCTAAAAAAATATGTTCTATCTAGCCAATGGGATCAGTTTGTAACCAGAGCTGCACATATGGTGTTACATAAGAACACTGTTGAAAAAAAAAAAAACTCCTCTGGCATGCTTCTGATTATATCAACCCTGCAAAGAAACGCACACTGGAATTCGGAATTTTCACTCAAATTAGTTCTGTTCTCTGTTACCAGAGGCATAGAAACAACACACCTACAGTATATATAGCAATGGCACACTTTGAGAAGAGAGTCAGTCCCTAAAGAAGCTCATCTGCTTCTCTTCTTTTATCATCTTCGTGCTGATTATTGTTCTACACTCTTTCGACGCAATGACTGTGCTATTTTTCATCTCTCAAAAAATGTGGCATAGCTATTTGCTTGTATGTACAGATTTACTAGTTATACTTGGTATGGAGCTGTCTGTACACAATGTAGAGATTAATGAGTTAAACTGCTGTTGCAACTGTCATGAATATAATCTTTGCAGCTGCTGTTCTTCAGTATATACAAACATGCAGTTATGAGTAGAGCTACTAAATCAGCCTTATGTCACAACCGATTATCTGCTGGAATCACTTTCGTTAGGCTTATAGCTTCTGCATCTGTTGCTTTCCTCAATATGCAGATATGCTAATGTGAGTAAAGCTGCCAATTAGTCTTATTTTAGCAGTTTAGTCTCTTAAGGGGCTATGTATAAAACATTTGTTTTGCGAATGTCTAAGCATTCACACCAGTGGCGGCTGGTGCTCCATTTTTTGGGGGGGCTGCAAACATACCACTAGTCACCCCCCCATTTGGTCAGTCTGTCTGTCAGTCAAAACACCGCCCCCTCTCCATTCGGTCGGTCCATCAATCAAAATCCCCCCCATCGCTCAGACGATCAACAATACAACACACAACCCGCCCGTCGCTCGCCCGTCCGCCCACCAGCCAAGCACTTACCCCCATCTAGGTCGCTGGCAGCTTCCCCCTGCATCTCCTCCTTGGCAGCTTCCCACTGCGTCTCCTCCTCCTCAGTGGCCAATACAGTCGCTTCTCCTCTTGGCCAATCGTGTCTCAGCACCCACTTCCTGATTAGCCAGGAGGAGAATCAGGAAGACAATAGCAAATATTAATTTGCTATTGTCACACAACTGAGTGGGCTCAGGGCGCAGTGCTCTGTGCTCCAAGGCCACCATTGTTTTAGGTCAATTAGAGCCCCAGTCTCTAATCATGCGCTTAAAGAAAAACCATTGAAATCCATTGCGTCCGGCGCCCTGTAGATTAGGGGCCTGGCACATCGATTAGGGGCCCTGCGCCCCTAATGGATCGGCCGCCACCGATTCACACAATTGTCACAAACAATGTCAGTCTCTCCTTGATGCTCTTCGCAGGGTGAATGTAACATTTCCTAACATTTAATCCTAAAATAAAAAAAGTCTTAAGGACATTTGACCAGGGGAATCAATTCAACTAATAGAGAGAATAGTCTAACACTATAGGCTAAAAACATTTGGCCAGAAGAGCAAGTGATATGAGAGAGACCTCTGCATACAGAACTGATGCAGTAGGGGAGATTTACTAAAACTGGTTCACACAGAATCTGGCGCAGGTGTGCAGAGTAATCAATCAGTTTCTAACTTCAGCTTGTTCAATTAAGTTTTGCCAATTGTTACTATTATCATTTTATGGGAGTTATATCTCGCCAATAGTTTACGCAGTACGCTTTACAACTGGACTGTAGCTGAGCTTACAATTTAAGAGGAAGGGTCAAGAGATACAAGAGGTAATACCTGTGGGGAATGTGCTGATTGAAAAAAAAAAAGTACAGTTGTTAGGTGGGGGCCAGATAGGTTTCTCTGAAGAGATGAGTTTTCAGGGATCGTCTGAAAGTTGACAAAGTAGGAGATAGTCAGACAGATGGGGTAGAGCATTCCAGAGGATGGGAGAGGCTCGGGAGAAGTTCTGGGGGCGAGCATGGGATTCATGATGGACGAGCATTCATGATGGACTGAAGGGGGGACAGCCTATTTAAGAGTAAACCAATGAGGAGGAAGTTGCAGTAGGCAAGAGATGACCAGGGAGTGGATAAGAAGCTTTGTGATATCTTTAGTTAGGAAGGGGCTGATCTTGGTGATGTTGCGGAGGTTGAGGCAGGACGCTTTGGCAGCAATTGGATGCGGGGCCAAAAGAACAGTTCAGAGTCCAGGATTAAACCTAGGACATTGGCATGGGGCAGGGGGCAGGTTGATATTTGAGCTGTTGATTATGACAGAGATATCAGGGGAATAGGCATGTAGGAGATAAAATATCATGAGCTTGGTTTTGGATATGTAGCACCCTCTACCTTTAGGTAGGAGCTAGTGTAGTGGGTTTTTGTGTATACTGCCAGTGCAGGTAAATTTAGGCAGGCCTAGCTGTGAGCTGGGGGCAGAGGAGTGGTTTTAGTGTAGCAGCAGGTGACTTACATGTGCCTCAACTCTTGGGAGCTTCCTCTGTTTCCAGGGAGAAGGTTCTGGAAAAGGGGCAGGGCAGAGAGCTGGAGTGACATGGCGTGCATGTGGGAGCCCTGACCAATCCCCAACTAGGACTGGCAGGGGACAGGCCTCCTATATATACCCATGGTCAGCCTGCTGTGTGAGGAGTTGTCGGGTGGAAGAACTGAATGATGGAGTGTTAGACGTTCGTGGTCTGAGGAGACCCCCTTTCTGGGGGGGGGTGTACCTCAGGCCGGGAGCTCGGTCATTGAGAGGTGTCCTGAAACAGGAGCAGGAAAGAGGACAGTTGGGAGCATGTCCAGGCAAGTCATTCAGGAGGGATCCATGCCGGGGTCAGTTAGTGAAAAGCACAGTGAAAAGCTCTGGAAGAGACATGCCAGGAGTTGGATGTGGAGCCAGAGGGAGAGACTGTGGGGTTGTTGTGAAGTCAAGTCATTGCGGCCAGGAGGGCTGGCAGGATTTGCATCGGTCGTGCTGGGATCAGTAGTCCACCAAGTGTCAGTTAGCACATTCATTCTTCTCATCTAAAAATGTTAGGACTTATTCAGAGTAAGGCCTAGCCATGTGCTAATGGTGACAGGAGTCTAGATTTGGACAGTGAAGTGACCTGCTGGCCTTAACCCCTAGCAACACAGAAGAGGGGAGACTTTGCTAACAGGGAAAAGGACTGTGTGTTTGCCTGCAATTCAGCTTTTACAAGTGCCGTTGTCAATAGCAACTGTCCAGGATCATCAGTATTGTTGTTCCTGCTACCCAGTTACCCCAATCAGTGCTGGGGCACACACTGCAATTCAGTGACTATAAAATATGTGCCATCACCCGTGGCAACCATGACAGGCGTTCGCACCCATGGATTACAAATATGTCCAGTGTTCTGCATGGCGTGGACATTTCTCACTGGATTACAGAAAACTTGAGCTTTACTCCAAACTCCTGCTTTACAACAGTAAAGAGTGTGTGAGAATGTCTACTGTTACCCCGGGTGATGGGAAGCAGCTTGGGGATGCCTACAGGCAGGACTATGTTAAGTAGGGATGAGCTTCGAGTTCGAGTTGAACAGCGAACAATTTGGGGTGTTCGCGGCAAATTCCAATGCCGCGGAACACCCTTTAAAAGTCTATGGGAGAAATCAAAAGTGCTAATTTTAAAGGCTAATATGCAAGTTATTGTCATAAAAAGTGTTTGGGGACCTGGGGACCCTTCAGGTCTGGTATGGATTTTAAGGGGAACCCCGCGCCAAAAAAACAGCATGGGGTCCCCCCAAAAATCCATACCAGACCCTTATCCGAGCACGCAACCTGGCAGGCCGCAGGAAAAGAGGGGGGGACGAGAGTGCGCCCCCCCCCCCGAACCGTACCAGGCCACATGCCCTCAACATTGGGAGGGTGCTTTGGGGTAGCCCCCCAAAACACCTTGTCCCCATGTTGATGAGGACAAGGGCCTCATCCCCACAACCCTGGCTGGTGGTTGTGGGGGTCTGCGGGCGGGGGGCTTATCGGAATCTGGAAGCCCCCTTTAACAAGGGGACCCCCAGATCCTAGCCCCCCCCCTGTGTGAAATGGTAAGGCTACCATTTCACTAAAAAACTGTCAAAAATGTTAAAAATGACAAGAGACAGTTTTTGACAATTCCTTTATTTAAATACTTCTTCTTTCTTCTATCTTCCTTCATCTTCTGGTTCTTCTGGTTCTTCTGGTTCTTCCTCCGGCGTTCTCCTCCAGCATCTCCTCCGCGGCGTCTTCTATCTTCTTCTCCTCGGGCCGCTCCACACCCATGGCATTGGGGGAGGCTCCCGCTCTTCTCTTCATCTTCTTCATCTTCTTCTCTTCTTCTTTTCTTCTCTTCTTCTCTTCTTCTCGTCTTCATTTTCTTCTCCGGGCCGCTCCGCACCCATGCTCGCATGGAGGGAGGCTCCCGCTGTGTGACGGCGCTCCTCGTCTGACAGTTCTTAAATAACGGGGGGCGGGGCCACGCGGTGACCCCGCCCCCCTCTGACGCACGGTGACTTGACGGGACTTCCCTGTGACATCACGGGGAATGCCACAGGGAAGTCCCGTCCTGTCCCGTGCGTCAGAGGGGGGCGGGGTCACCGGGTGGCCCCGCCCACCGTTATTTAAGAACTGTCAGATGAGGAGCGCCGTCACACAGTGGGAGCCTCCCTCCATGCCAGCATGGGTGTGGAGCGGCCCGGAGAAGAAAATGAAGAAGAGAAGAAGAGAAGAAGAGAAGAAGAGAAGAAGATGAAGAAGATGAAGAGAAGAGTGGGAGCCTCCCCCCATGCCATGGGTGCGGAGCGGCCCGAGGAGAAGAAGATAGAAGACGCCGCGGAGGAGATGCTGGACGAGAACGCCGGAGGAAGAACCAGAAGAGCCAGAAGAACCAGAAGAACCAGAAGATGAAGGAAGATAGAAGAAAGAAGAAGTATTTTAATAAAGGAATTGTCAAAAACTGTCTCTTGTCATTTTTAACATTTTTGACAGTTTTTTAGTGAAATGGTAGGGGTACTTTTGTACCCCCTTACCATTTCACACGGGGGGGCGGGATCTGGGGGTCCCCTTGTTAAAGGGTAAGTATAACAAAATAGGGAATGGCGCTGTGCATAAAGGATGTATTGGTATATGATGTTTATCTAATGGTGGTGGTAGGTGTACCAATGTGACATGCTATAGGGGACACCAATAGGTAGTACCCTCAAAATGCAACACTATTTATCCCACATATAAATGGGAAAAAAGGGTAAAATAATAAATAGTAATAGAAAAGTACTAATTAATAAACAAATTAGTGGGTGACAATAAATATAAAAAAACAGCTGTGATCTCGTATACAAAATTAATAGTATTGGTGACCACTAATAATATGGTATAAAAAGGTATAAGTGCGAAAGTGTCAGGTGCAATACAATTGGCAATATTCCAGCCGCTGCTGGATGGTAGAAATGAACTGCAAATATTAAATTAGAATAGAGGGTATCCACAGTCCTCTATAGTGAAAAACAAAAAATGCAAAGCAATATGTGTAAAAAATATATATATACATATACACACATACACAAATGTGAGGTCTATACACAAATATATATATAAAAAGTGTGTAAGGTAGAGGGTATCCACAGTCCTCTATAATAAAGTGCTAGGAATGCAAAAAGTAGATACGTGGAAAAAATGAGATATAGATATATTTAAAATGTGCAGATGTTAAGACCCAAACTGGTAAATAATTAATATGTATATATAGAGGTATGTCTCTAATAGCCTGATGGTAAACCAATTGATAACAATATAGAGTCTCATGTAAAAGTGACAAAAAAGTTCATGTGATGTCTTCCACCGAATTTCCTCCAAATATTTAAGACAAACTCCCCCTGATGTGATCCCACTCACCGGAACGCTGTACCCCTGCAGGGGTATAAGCATAGGATGTTTGTACGCCAGATGCCGATCAAATCCAGGTGCCAATCAGATCTTTATATGTTGGTATCCCCTCAACCCGGATCAGCCACTCGTGAAGGAGAAGGGGGAAGATGACAATCCCCTGTTGTAATCCTATTTCCGGCCGGACATCCGCTCCAGAGTATTATATGTAATAAAAGAATTGCTCCACATAGCGTAACTCCATAAAGTAACTTTTATTTGTAGATGTTTAAACAATCCAAAAGGAGCATATTGAATCCAAGGAAATGAACAAATTTAAAAAGAGAGGAGGGAGCATGCAAGCTCTCTATCTCCCCTAGCCGTTCCGGGACGCAGCGTAGTGCACAGCTGCCGCTTGCGTTCCACCGGTCAGCTATCGAAAACCACAGTAGCAGGAAGTGACGTTGTGCGTGCCAAGATAGTCCCGCCTTACGCGTTTCGTCACACGGACGTCATCGGAGGCGCTGCCATCTTGGTCCTCTCAACGTCTTATATCTGGGTGCAATACATGCCGCGGCCAATCCCGCACTAGATGCTAAATGATGGGCATCTTGTAGGTCCAATCGAAAAATTCGCTCAATTATGGAGACAAAGGCCAAAGACTCTACACACTCAGTATCATTAGACCGAGGGAGATACTGGATAAGGTCTCCTTGAGCGCCATCTAGTGGGATGTTTATAATTCTTATAGTTTATATGGAATAGCGGCCGTGGAGAAATGTAATTTGCAAACCAGATACTATCTGGTAAAAATATACATGTTAAATGGCAGTCGAATAGCCTAAACCCAAAAAACAAAAAGGAAAAAATATAAATTATAATTACCTCGGGAGGTATTTAAGCAGAAAAAATTTTTTTTAAAAAATTTTTTAAATGGATTAAAAGTATATATCTAAAAAATATGTATATAAAAATTAAAAATTAATATGTATATATATGAAATATTAATACTGTACACATAAAAAAGGCGATGCATTAAAAAACTCTTGTAAAAAGATGTACAAAGAGGAGTGCGTTATATAATCGGTGCTGGTATAAACCAGAGGCAGAAGAGAATGTGTTAGTTTGCCAATAAATATGTTAGTATACCAACCAAGAGAAGAAGAGAATATCTTAGTTTGCCAATAAATATGTAAGACTGTACTAAAAATAGTGATGAATCATATATATATCATATAAAAATCTTGAAATCTTCGGGAAATCAGGGGATAGGGTAGGGACACATATAGATTCCACCTATTTAAAATTGAGTAAGGAGCACTTCAGAACCAATTATGGGAGTGGGTTAGGGGCATATATAAAATCCACAATTTAAAAATTAGATAAAAAACAATTCAGATCAATGTCCACATTTAACCCTCTGGGAACAAGGCTCCCTAGGCGATATATCCACTTAGTTTCATTCTGGGACACTTTTATTCTTTTGTTACCGCCTCTCCAGTGGTCTTTGATCAGATCTATGCCATAAAAGATTAATCCTGTAGGGTTTCTATTGTGGACCTCATCAAAATGCCTAGAGAGGTTATGCTTTGGAAAGCGTAAGGCGGGACTATCTTGGCACGCACAACGTCACTTCCTGCTACTGTGGTTTTCGATAGCTGACCGGTGGAACGCAAGCGGCAGCTGTGCACTACGCTGCGTCCCGGAACGGCTAGGGGAGATAGAGAGCTTGCATGCTCCCTCCTCTCTTTTTAAATTTGTTCATTTCCTTGGATTCAATATGCTCCTTTTGGATTGTTTAAACATCTACAAATAAAAGTTACTTTATGGAGTTACGCTATGTGGAGCAATTCTTTTATTACATATAATACTCTGGAGCGGATGTCCGGCCGGAAATAGGATTACAACAGGGGATTGTCATCTTCCCCCTTCTCCTTCACGAGTGGCTGATCCGGGTTGAGGGGATACCAACATATAAAGATCTGATTGGCACTTGGATTTGATCGGCATCTGGCGTACAAACATCCTATGCTTATACCCCTGCAGGGGTACAGCGTTCCGGTGAGTGGGATCACATCAGGGGGAGTTTGTCTTAAATATTTGGAGGAAATTCGGTGGAAGACATCACATGAACTTTTTTGTCAGTTTTACATGAGACTCTATATTGTTATCAATTGGTTTACCATCAGGCTATTAGAGACATACCTCTATATATACATATTAATTATTTACCAGTTTGGGTCTTAACATCTGCACATTTTAAATATATCTATATCTCATTTTTTCCACGTATCTACTTTTTGCATTCCTAGCACTTTATTATAGAGGACTGTGGATACCCTCTACCTTACACACTTTTTATATATATATTTGTGTATAGACCTCACATTTGTGTATGTGTGTATATGTATATATATATTTTTTACACATATTGCTTTGCATTTTTTGTTTTTCACTATAGAGGACTGTGGATACCCTCTATTCTAATTTAATATTTGCAGTTCATTTCTACCATCCAGCAGCGGCTGGAATATTGCCAATTGTATTGCACCTGACACTTTCGCACTTATACCTTTTTACACCATATTATTAGTGGTCACCAATACTATTAATTTTGTATATGAGATCACAGCTGTTTTTTTATATTTATTGTCACCCACTAATTTATTTATTAATTAGTACTTTTCTATTACTATTTATTATTTTACCCTTTTTTCCCATTTATATGTGGGATAAATAGTGTTGCATTTTGAGGGTACTACCTATTGGTGTCCCCTATAGCATGTCACATTGGTACACCTACCACCACCATTAGATAAACATCATATACCAATACATCCTTTATGCACAGCGCCATTCCCTATTTTGTTATACTTATCCGTTTTAGGGTACACGCTAGTGTCCCTTGCTTACATAGGGGGGCTGCAGTTGCAAATATACCCTGTAGCGCGGATCCACTGACAAAACTACCCCTTGTTAAAGGGGGCTTCCAGATTCCGATAAGCCCCCCGCCCGCAGACCCCCACAACCACCGGCCAGGGTTGTGGGGATGAGGCCCTTGTCCTCATCAACATGGGGACAAGGTGTTTTGGGGGGCTACCCCAAAGCACCCTCCCAATGTTGAGGGCATGTGGCCTGGTACGGTTCAGGAGGGGGGGGCGCACTCTCGTCCCCCCCTCTTTTCCTGCGGCCTGCCGGGTTGCGTGCTCGGATAAGGGTCTGGTACGGATTTTTGGGGGGACCCCACGCCGTTCTTTTGTTTTTTTTGGCGCGGGGTTCCCCTTAAAATCCATACCAGACCTGAAGGGTCTGGTATGGAATTTAGGGGGAACCCCACGTCATTTTTTGTTTTTAATTTTGGCCGGGGTTCCCCTTAATATCCATACCAGATCTGAAGGGCCTGGTATGGAATTTAGGGGGACTCCCACGTCATTTTTTTTTTAAATTTTGGTTCGGGGTTCCCCTTTGGGGAATTCCCATGCCGTTTTTATCAATGAACTTCTATGTGTATTGTCGGCAATGCAATAGCCACGGGTAGTTTTAAATGGCTTTTTTCCTTCAAAATGTCATTTTGCTGTCAGACTGTTCTAAACACAGGAAACATGCGCCCCTTTACAGGCATACTATAGACACCCCCCAGGTACGAAATTTAAAGGGATATTACACTTTTATTGTTTGACTTTAGGCATTATTAAAATCACTGCTCCTGAAAAAATGGCCGTTTTTAAAAAAAATTTTTGCATTGATCCATGTCCCCTGGGGCAGGACCCAGGTCCCCAAACACTTTTTATGACAATAACTTGCATATTAGCCTTTAAAATTAGCACTTTTGATTATTCATGTTCGTGTCCCATAGACTTTAACGGTGTTCGCGTGTTCGAACAAACTTTTTTCCTGTTCGCATGTTCTGGTGCGAACCGAACAGGGGGGTGTTCGGCTCATCCCTAATGTTAAGTCAGTCATTTACAGAGAGGCATGGGAGTTGACTTTATTGTTGCCATAGGCAACCACTGGACAATACACCTGCTATCAGTCTCTAGTTACTGTGGCGCAGTTCGCGCCGAGCAACATTTCTGGGCCAAAGCTGCTAGCATCAGCATGCCTGCTAATTCCAGATTGAGCTACAAGGAGTTAACGCAGCGCATGCAGAATTGAGCCTGCTTATCAGTTCCTCAGGTGCCGAGCAGATGGGGAATTGGAGGGCAGATTCACCACCTGGAGGAAGCTAATAAGTTCCAGCTAGCAGCAGCAGACACCGCGAGACAGCTGAAGATGGCAGCGGGCAATCGGCTAATGCCCACATCGCAGTGGTCACCTGACATGCAGGAGCGGAAGCTGGTAGACACTGGCGTTCAGCTGGAGATTCACGGAGGGCTCGTCTTGGGGGTAATTAAAGGAGTGGAGTGGCTGTGTCTACTCTGTCCCAAGTGTCGGATCCCAATGGCGGGAGTGACAGCTTGGGCCTGGTGCGGCCATTGTGGGGAACCACTAACCACGCTGGGACCTGTTCAGCAGGAGTCAAGGTACTACAGTGTCAACCACAGGACACTCGGAGGGCCGGAGAGGGCCAGAGATCACCAGCCAAAGGTGGAGAGATGTTGCGGCCTGGCGATCCCTCCGTGAATACTGAGGACATTGGGAAGGAAATTGACATGACCTGTGGCCTGGCCAGGGGCCCTGTGACTGCATGTGCTAGTGTGCAGGAGCCGGATGACATCCCTGAGGAGCCGGCCAGCTCTAAGTCCCTTGCGGTGCCTGTCCAGAAGGAGCCCATGCTAGAGGGAGGTGTGCCTCCAGGTGAGCTGGATGAGGTAAGCGAGGGCCGGGTCCTAGATTGAGGTTCGCCCAGAGTACAGGCCGAGTTTGGGTCCCTGGAGCAGTTGGCAGAGTGGTAATCCCCATGTGAGAGCTCGGAAGAGGAATGGGAGACCAGGGAATCCCAGGTCCTTGAGGCAGAAGGTGAACCACAGTATTATCACTAATCACTGTATTAGTGTCACTAGTGACACCAGTGTCAGTTAGTGACCCTCCTAGCCAGTGTCATTACCACCAGATTGCCCGCAACACTATCACAGCCACACTATAAGTTACTTATCACTGCCATTACAGTATAGCATCCATAGTTGCAGTTACATTCTAGTATACATACCATAGTTTGTAGACACTATAACTTTCATAGAAACAAATTAATATATATATATATACTATTTGGGATTTTTTTTACCAAAGACATGTAGCAGAATACATCCAGGCTTAAATTTTTTAAGACATTTGTGGTGATACAGTGGTGGGGCACATGAGAAAGGGGGTGCACTGGTCGGGCAGATGATGAGCAGGGGGGTTACAGTGGTGGGACAATAGAGCAGGGTGGTATAGTGGTGGGGCAGATGTGCAGGGGGCTACAGTTGTAGGGCAGATGTGCAGGGGCATACAGTAGTGAAACATATTTGCAGGAGAGTACAGTGATCTGAGGTGTGGAGGTGCATGAACTGGGGCTGATCTGAGGACTAGGGGTGCAGGAACTGGGGCTGATCTGAAGTGTGGAGTTGCAGGAATTGGGGCTGATCTAAAGTTTGGAATTGCAGGAATTGGTCTGATCTGAAGCGTGAGAGTGCAGGATGTTAATTTGTCACTATTATTCAAGTAGTTTACAGCATTTACTTTATAAAAAATAATTTTTGTGATTTTGTGATTGAGAGTGTGAAGTTTTTTGTTATAAAATTGTCACGCTCAGTTTCTTTGGAAACTTTTTTCGGCACACTGTGCTGAACATGTTGCCTACCCCTGGCCTACACTGTACTTTATGGGGTATTTTTAACATTTCTTTTTTTTTTTATTGTATTTTTATTTAAATTTGTTGGAATACAAATAAAGCATAATATGCACAATAAAGACAAAGAATTCAAACATAAGAGAAAAAGAAAAAGAAAAAAAAAAAGAAATGAAAATCATGTTGATCATACACAGGCATAACTACTAAAAAGGCTATAGCCAATTGACAATTGGCTGTGTATTGTAACTAGATCTGCGTAGAGATAGGGAGGTTGAGCGATGACAGGAAGACGTGGTGCTGTATGTGGGGTATCAGCAGGGTTCAGAGTGGGGAACCATACTCAGATTGATCCCACAAGTCCCAGATCTTGTCAAACCTGTCAACAGCATCCTCTACTATGGCTTTCATGTGCTCCATTCTACTTATGTCAGCAATAACTTGTAAAAGTTGGGCTTGGGTTGGGGGGGGGATAACCAACTCAGTGGAATAACTCTCTTCACAGCTAGTAAGATATAGGAGGCCAATCTGTTTGAAGCTTTTCCTAGACCAGGGAATGGGAGGCCCAGGAGGAGGTGAAATGGGTCCAATGCACGAGGGGAATCAAAAATCCGTTGGAGCAGAGACAACACCATGGACCAGAAAGTTACAATTAACTTGCACTGCCAAAAGATATGGTAGTAAGTTCCTCTAGCTTTAACACACCTCCAACAAAAAGGGATGAGAGAAGGGTCAAAACAGTGTAATACCTCAGGGGCCCTGTACCAGAAAAATAACACTTCAAATGCTGTCTCTCTCTGCACCACACACCTGGATATTTTGGAAGTTGAAGTCTATATTTTAGCCCACTGAGGGAGGGAGATTGGTTGTTGTATATTTTGAGTCCATTTTCGCATGTAAGTGTGGGAGTCTACAGAGAGTGGAGGAGTCTCCTGAAGCAATTGGTAAATAGCAGATATTAGCCACGTTTGATGGGAGCCCTGAGAACAGATGAGTTCAAAGGTTGTCAGTCTGGGTAGGATAAGGGATGGGGAGAGAGTTAATAAGTAGTGAGTTATTTGGAGGTAGGAATAGAACATATTTTTCGGTATCAGGTGTTCGGATTGGAGGTCTGCAAAAGGGCGAAGTTTACATATAACTGGATGAACAAAGTGGCGGAGTAGGAACAGGCCAGTGAGTGCCAAGGGGAGCATTCAGGAGTGGGATAGGCTGTCTGGAATTAAGGGATTAAAGATTACATTGGGGGGGACGGGGAAAAGAGAGAGAATTTGGTTCTACATGTGCGCCATATCCTCAAGGAAAATAGCATAGGGCCTAGACATAGACTATGGAGCTTGGGATCCGGAAACAATGCAGGTGACCAAACAAGGGAGAAGTGATTAGCCAGGAACAAAGAGCCCATCTCAATCTCTGACCACCTATTCGGTGGCACTAGACTGAACCAGGACACCACCGCATGGAGATGGGAGGCCAGGTAATATTTGTAAATGTCCCGGGCTCCCAGACCTCCATGACTTCTGGGAGAGAAAATCACTGAGCTTGAAACTCTATGGGCCCTGTCCCTCCAAATAAAATTCAGAAACCATCGTCTTAGCAATTTTAATTGAGCCATAGGAATAGGAATTGGCAGGGTCTCAAAGAAATATAGTAGTTTTGGCATAACTGAAATTTTTAACACATTGATCCTGCCTATCCAGGATATTGGGAGGGGATTCCAGAGCGTCAGCATGGCCTTAATGTCTTTAAATGGGGGGATATAGTTGGCTGAGTATAAGTATGAGTAGGATGGTGTAATTTGTACACCCAGGTACTTGAGAGAGGAGGTGCACCAATGATAAGAGTATGAGTTCAGATATCTCAGATAGAGAGCTAAACTGGAATAAGAGAGCATGCAAGGAGGGGAGGGAAATATGAGAGTTGGTAAGAGTCAAAAGTACATTGTCTGCAAATAGGGACAGCTTAGATATCAGGATGGAATCGTATAGCCTCTGCCAGGGGCTCTAAGGCACAAGATGAAACAAAGTGGGGAAAGAGGACAGCCCTGTCTAGTGCCATTAGACATTGGGAAGGACCGAGACATAAAAGAGGCCATTTGAACCTGCGATGAGGGATTGGAGTAGAGAGTTTTTAAGGCCGAATTAAAGGGACCATGAAAAACAAATTTAGTAAGGGTAGCAAACATGTAGTGCCAACTTAATCTATCAAACACTTTTTGGGAGTCAAGGCTAAGAATCAGGGCAGGTCTACGCATTCTGTTAAGCATATCAATGAGATCAATAGTTCGCCTAGTGTTGTCCCCTGCATGTCTGGTAGGGACAAAACCCACTTGGTCTCTATCGATCAGTTTTGTCAGAAATTGGGAAAAGCGGTTAGCCAAAATTTTAGTGAATAGTTTATAGTCCAAATTTAAAAGTGCAATCGGTCTGTAGCTGTCTGGAAGAGATGGATCTTTATCCGGTTTAGGTATAACTGAGATATAAGAATGTAGAAACTGCTGGTGAGGGGATTCGCCCTGAAGAAGAGAGTTATATAGGGATACTAGATGGTTCGACAGAATTGGGAGGAATATCTTGTAGTAGGAGTAGGGAAGGCCAGCTGGACCAGGGGATTTGTGTGATGGTAGGCTTTTAACAGTGTTAGATTATTCCTCCCCAGTAATGGGGGCGTTCAATGTGTGTAGATCTGTATTAATCAGTTTGGGTAGCTTCATGTCTGACATGAACGTCTCTAAAGCCTCCTGATCAAATGGAGAATGAAGGGTGGGAGTAAGGCAGTTATAGAGTGTATCATAAAACTCACCAAAAACCTAGGTCATAGTCTGTGGGCAGTGAGTAGGAGTACCATCCGGTTGTTCAAGGTGGTCAGGGAAGGATAGGTAGGGTCTAGGATTGAATCTGGAGACCAGCATTCTATGTGGCTTATTGGAAAATTCATACATTTTTTGTAAAATCCCCCCATAGGAGGGACTTGTCTATGCCTGACATTTCCAGAGATTTTATTTGGTTTCGGAGCGAGGTTACTGTCCGCAGTTGAACCACCGAGGGAGAGCAAACCAAAGAGCGCTCAGCGGATAGCAGTTTGGTTAGTAAAGAGGATTTTTAAAGGGCTGCATCCTTCTTCCTTTGTGAGCTTACAGAGATACATTATTCCCTGAAGAACACCTTGTGGGCCTCCCATAAGGTGGATTGACTGGTCACAGATCCTGTGTTAAGCTGGAAGTATTCAATTAGCGCAAGGGAGAGTGTACCTATAGTTTCAGGGTGTTTTAGCAGAGATTTATTGAGTCTCCAGTGGCATTTCCTGGGGAAAGCGGCAGAGAGGCAAAGATCCAGGTTTAAGGGAGCGTGATCTGACCAGGTAACGGGGCCCAGGTTGGATGAAACTGTATGGGGCAAGAGGGGGGCTGTCATGAAGAAATAATCCAGTCTGGAGAACATCTTATGGGGGGAGAGTAGAACGAGTACTGTTTACCAGTGTGTTGTTTAATCCGCCATGCGTCAAACAAATGATGGCTTCGGAACAATTTACGCAAGGAGGTGACCAAATATTGTGCTGGGAGGGGTAATTTAGTGAGGAATAGAGATCTCCTATCTCGAATGGGAGAGAGGACAGCATTAAAATTGTTCAAATGCAATTGTTCAAATTAGGAATTTGATCTGACCTGTATTAGGTGCATAACATTCATAAATGTTATAGGATTAGACAAGTAGATACCTTGCAATATTATATAATGACCATGGGGTTCTAAATAGGTGGATTTGATCTGCAGAGGACAGGAGCGTCTAATCAGTATTGCAATGCCAGCCTTTCCAGATGAATCATACACCATATAAGACACTGGGAAGTATTTGGAAGCAAATTTCAGGGAATCCCTGGCACAAAAGTGAGTTTCTTGAACCAAGATCACATCCGCGCCAGAGGCCCCGAACACCTTCAGAGACATCCGTTGTTTCTGCATAGAGTTCAGACTTTTCATATTATATGACAACAATTTCAGAGCCTTAGTAATGTTGTAAAAATTTGCCTGTGTACATTCAATGTATTATGCGATAGCCTAACAATGTACGTATAGGTATATAGCCTTATAACCGATAATAATCTATCATGCAACAGGAAAAAAAGGCATAACTACATTAATGGGAAAAAAAAGAAAAAGAAAAAGAAAAAAAATTCAAAGGGAAGTCCAAAAAAAGTCCAAAAAATGGAAGTCCAAAAAAAGGAACAAGGAATGTTGCTGTGTAATAGGGATGAGCCGAACACCCCCCGTTTCGGTTCGCACCAGAACCTGCGAACGGACTGAAAATTCGCACAAACTTTAGAACCCCATTGATGTCTATGGGACTCGAACGTTCAAAATCAAAAGTGCTCATTTTAAAGGCTAAGTTGCATGGTATTGTCCTAAAAAGGGTTTGGGGACCCGGGTCCTGCCCCAGGGGGACATGTATCAATGCAAAAAAATGCAATGCAAAAAAAACTTATAAAAAGTTTTTTTGGGAGCAGTGAGTTTAATGATGCTTAAAGTAAAAAAAAAAAAAAGTGAAATATTCCTTTAAATATCGTACCTGGGGGGGTGTTTATAGTATGCCTGTAAAGTGGCGTGTGTTTACCGTGCTTAGAACAGTCCCTGCACAAAATGTCATTTTTAAAGGAAAAAAAGTCATTTAAAACTGCTTGCGGCTTTAATGTAATGTCGGGTCCTGGCAATATGGATGAAAATCGGTGAGACAAATGGCATGGGTACCCCCCAGTCCATTACCAGGCCCTTTGGGTCTTGTATGGATATTAAGGGGAACCCCGCACCCAAATTAAAAAAGGAAACAGCAGTATACAGGCTCTGTACTCTGAACAGCAATATACAGACGGTGCAAACAAGAGAGGGACTGTAGGTTTGTTGTTAAGTAGAATCTGTTTGTAATTTTGAATTGGTACACTTTTAACATGTTTAGCTCCAGCCAACAAATCTATTTTAAGTTGTTTGGAAAACATAGGGAAGGGTTATCACCCCTGTGACATTTGTTTTGCTGTCTGTGCTCCTCTTCAGAAGATTTCACCTCACTTTTTGTCCCAATGACAAATGTTTTTTGAAAATTTGGGTTTTTTTGTGAAACAAGGATTGGTGATAAAGCATCAGTGGAAAGGAGAAATGTTTTTCCCATATTAACTCTTACAGGAGAGAATTTCCCTTCCTAGGGGTAGATTTCATCTCACTTCCTGTTGTCTCCTTCCGTTTGCAAGTAGGAGTCGTTTGTAAGTTGGATGTTTGAAAGTAGGGGCCTGCCCTATATACTCAGCAGAAATTTGGGCCTTAGGTGTTGTTGTGGCCACAACACTGTAAGCCGTCACAAGGCCCTGCTGTGAAATATTAGATCAAGAATTGTAATTACATGCCCCTCTTGAACAGGGGCTGAAAATTGGGCCTTAGGCACTGGTGCTGGTGCCACAACACTGCAACCCCTCACAGATACTCTAGTTGGAATGCAGGAACGAGCCCTGCTGCAAAGTATTGCATCAAAAATTGTAATTACACGCCCCTGTTAAACAGAGGCTAAAAAATTGAGCCTAAGGCACTGGTGCTGGTGCCACAACACTGCAACCCCTCACAGATACTCTAGTTGGAACACAGGAACAAGCCCTGCTGCAAAGTATTGCATCAAAAATTGTAATTACACACCCCTGTTGAACAGGGGCAAAAAAATTGGGCCTTAGGCACTGGTGCTGGTGCCACAACATTGCAACCCCTCACAGATACTCTAGTTGGAATGCAGCAACAAGCCCTGCTGCAAAGTATTGCATCAAAAATTTTAATTACATGCCCCTGTTAAACAGGGGCTGAAAAATTAGGCCTTGGGCACTGGTGGCGGCGCCCAGAACCAAAAATGTTCTTACAAGCTATCAGCGTGATCATTGAGGAGGAGGAGGATAATTACTCAGGATAGTCACTCAGCATCAGCATAGGCAGTCTTTGAAGGGATCTGAGATTTCAAAAATAAATATTCTGTTGCATCAGCATCAGGTGCTTGGTAGCTGGTAGTGATCCAAGACTGATTCATTTTTGTGAAGGTCAGTCGATCAACCGAGTCGGTGGACAAACGCACCCTGTGATTGGTTACAAAGCCTCCAGCAGCACTGAATGTGCGTTCCAAAAGAACGCTGGATGCAGGACAGGCCAGTAGCTCAATTGCATACTGTGCAAGCTCTGGCCAGTGATCCATCCTCAAGACCCAGTAACCCAAAGGATTTTCGGTGGGAAAGGTGTCCAAGTCAGATCTTGCCCCTAGGTATTCCTGCACCATGTAAAACAGACGCTGGCGATGGTTGCTGGAACCGATCATACCTTGGGGCTGCAGACTAAAAAATTGTCTGAACGCATTGGTCAGATGGCCGCCTTCTCCACCGCTCCTTCTTTGACTGACCGAAGCCTTAGCAACACGTTGTCCAGAAACAGGAGTTTGTAACCTCCCAGTCTCTGGGAACGTGTTGCACAAGGCCTCCCGAAGATGTTTCATCCTCTGCTCCCTCTGCGATGGCAAGAAAAGGTCCGCAACCTTACCCTTGTAACGTGGATCAAGGAGGGTTGCCAGCCAGTATTGGTCCTTCTCCTTGATACCAAAAATACGAGGATTCTTACGTAGGCTTTGCAGGATCAGGGAGGCCATGCAGTGTAGGTTTGCTGAGGCATTCGGTCCGGAGTCCTCTGGGTCACTAAGGACGACATGGTCTGCAGCTACCTCCTCCCAGCTACATACAAGTCCATGTGTTTCTTGGGACTGATCCCTTAAAGACTGCTGCTAATGCTGAGTGCCAGGCTCCACCTCCATATTGACACAATCCTCCTCCTCGTCCTATTCCTGTGTGATCGGCGGGCACGCAGAAACACTGTCTGGAAAAAGGGGGCCTTGAGAGCTAAGGAAGTCCTCCTTTTCCTGCCTCTGTTCTGCCTCAAGTGCCCTGTCCATTATTCCACGCAGCATGTGCTCCAACAGGTGGACAAGGGGGACAGTGTCACTGATGCATGCACTGTCACTGCTCACCATCCTCGTGGCCTCCTCAAATGGTGGCAGGACAGTGCATGCATTCCTGATCATGGCCCACTGGCGTGGGGAAAAAAAACAAGCTCCCCTGACCCTGTCCTTGTGCCATAGTCGCACAGGTACTCATTGCTGGCCCTCTGCTGTGTGTGCAGCCGCTGCAGCATGGCCAACGTTGAGTTCCACCTGGTGGGCATGTCACAGATTAGGCGGTTCTTGGGCAGGTTAAACTCCTTTTGGAGGTCTGAAAGCCGAGCACTGGCATTATATGACCGGCAGAAATGCACACAGACTTTCCTGGCCTGCCTCAGGACATCCTGTAAGCCTGGGTACCTGCCCAAGAACCGCTGCACCACCAAGTTAAGGACATGAGCCAAACAGGGCACATGGGTCATTTGTCCCTGTCGGAGGGCAGAGAGAAGGTTGGTGCCATTGTCGCAAACCACCATTCCTGGCTTAAGTTGGCGTGGTGTCAACCACCTCTGATCCTGCCCCTGCAGAGCTGACAGAACCTCTGCCCCAGTGTGGCTCCTGTCCCCCAAGCACACCAGCTCAAGCGCCGCATGGCATCTTTTGGCCTGCATACATGCGTAGCCCCTTGAACGGCTACGGAGCACCGCTGGTTCCGAGGACAAAGCACAGGAAGAGGCCATGGAGGAAGAAGAAGAGGAGGGGGTGGAGGAGAGAGATGTGTCACAATCATTAGTAGTGGCATTTTGGAGGCGTGGTGGCGGAACAACCTCCAACACTACTGCACCTTGTCCTGCATCCTTCCCAGCTGCCAGCAGAGTCACCCAATGCGCCGTGAAACTTAGGTAACGTCCCTGTCCATGCCTGCTGGACTATGAGTCAGCGGTAATATGCACCTGACCGTTGACCGCCCTGTCTAGCGAGGCATGGACATTGCCTTCCACATGCTGGTAGAAAGCTGGAATCGCCTTCCGTGAGAAAAAGTGGTGTTTGGGTACCTGCCACTGAGGAACCGCACATTCCACAAACTCACGGAAGGGGGCAGAGTCTACCAACTGAAAAGGCAGCAGTTGAAGTGCTAGCAATTTTGCCAAGCTAGCATTCAACAGCTGGGCATGTGGATGGTTGTGAGCGAACTTATTTTGGCGGTGCAGCAGCTGGGGCAGGGAAATTTTTATGGTACAATCTGACGTCGGTGTACCGAAAGCAGATTGCCCACAAGTATTTGGCTGTGACACACCTAATTCTACACCTTCATTCCTCTCAGTGCAGGTCTCAGAAAGGACTGAAGGTATAGTGGGGTTGGAGATCTCAGCTGATGAGGAGCAAGGAGAGGTCCTCTTTGTTCTTTGGTGTGGGTCTTTTAGATACGCTAGCCAACAAACTGCATGGCAGGTCAACATATGTCTGGTCAAGCATGTGGTGCTCAAGCGGGAGATGTTTTGGCCACACAAGATACGCTTGAGACATATGTTGCAAATAGCAGCGGTGCGATCTGATGCACTCGTCTCAAAAAAGGCCCACACCAAAGAACTTTTGGAATAACGCACAGAGACAGCAGCGCCCTGCACATGCGGAGCTTTGGGGTGTGATGCAGTCAGTGTGCTGCCCTTAGGCTGGCCCCTGGAGGGCATCATGCCTCGTTGGTGATGTGCCTCCTCCTCCTCCTTTCTCCTATCAGGCACCCATGTTGAGTCAGTGACCTCATCATCCCCTCCCTCCTCATCACTGGAGCAAACCTGGCAGTATGCTGCAGCAGGGGGAGCATGACTGCCAGATTGCTGTCCTTCTTGGGCACCCCCTCTGTCCGTGCTCACGTCACTGCCTTCATCTAGCTCAGTATCATCATCAGAGCCTTCTAAACGCTGGGCATCCTCCTGGAGCATGTACCCAACACTGTGGTCAAACAGTTTGAGGGACTCCTCAGGAGGACATGGTGGGGCTAGGGAAGGAGTCACTGATGCCATTGAGCCAAGGGAAGAGGCCGCGTTGGCAGCTGCTTTGCCAAACAAAGTACCCTAATCATGTTAGAGAGAGGATGAGGAGGATGAGGACAGCTTGGTCATCCACTCGACCAAGTTTTCAGCATGTTGCAGCTCAACATGGCCAGCTGCCGAAAGAAAGGCCAAGCATGTACCACGGCCACGTGTTGATGAGGATGCACAGTCTCCACGACCAGCACTGTTGCCTCTAGACACAGAGTCTGCTTGCCCTCTTTTATTGGCTTGTGACTGTCTGCCTCTCCTTGTTGGCCTTCCAGACATACTAATGGCCTGTAGCTGCACTAAGCTGGGATATATATATATATATATATATATATATATATATATATATATATATACCGATACTGCAGCTAGCAATATTAACTGCCTGCCTGTAGTATGAGAACACCACCAACCTTCTACAGGTAGCTTTAGCTGAACACTGTGCAGAGCTCGCAAAAAACTAACTTGTAGCTTATTTATCTGCCTGCGGTAGTGATAGGATCAGGAAAACACCACCAACCTTCTACAGGTAGCTTTAGGAGAACACTGTGCAGAGCTCGCAAAAAACGAACTTGTAGCTTATTTATTTGCCTCCGGTAGTGATAGGATCAGGAAAACACCACCAACCTTCTACAGGTAGCTTTAGGTGAACACTGTGCAGAGCTCGCAAAAAACTAACTTGTAGCTTATTTATCTGCCTGCGGTAGTGATAGGATCAGGAAAACACCACCAACCTTCTACAGGTAGCTTTAGATGAACACTGTGCAGAGCTCGCAAAAAAATAATGTGTAGCTTATTTAGCTGCTTGCGGTGGTGATACGATCAGGAAAACACCACCAACCTTCTACAGGTAGCTTTAGCTGAACACTGTGCAGCGCTCGCAAAAAAACTAACTTGTAGCTTATTTAGCTGCCTGCGGTAGTGATAGGATCATGAAAACACCACCAACCTTCTACAGGTAGCTTTAGGTGAACACTGTGCAGAGCTTGCAAAAAAAAACGTGTAGCTTATTTAGCTGCCTGCGATAGTGATAGGATCATAAAAACACCACCAACCTTCTAGAGGTAGCTTTAGGTGAACACTGTGCAGAGCTCACAAAAAAATAACTTGTAGCTTGTTTAGCTGCCTGCGGTAGTGATAGATTCAGGAAAACACCACCAACCTTCTACAGGTAGCTTTAGGTGAACACTGTGCAGAGCTCAGAAAAAATTAACTTGTAGCTTATTTAGCTGCCTGCGGTAGTGATAGGATCAGGAAAACACCACCAACCTTCTACAGGTAGCTTTAGGTGAACACTGTGCAGAGCTCGCAAAAAATAACTTGTAGCTTGTTTAGCTGCCTGTGGTAGTGATAGATTCAGGAAAACACCACCAACCTTCTACAGGTAGTTTTGGGTGAACACTGTGCAGAGCTCGCAAAAAACTAACCTGTAGCTTATTTAGCTGCCTGCGGTAGTTATAGGATCATGAAAACACCACCAACCTTCTACAGGTAGCTTTAGGTGAACACTGTGCAGAGCTCGCAAAAAAATAATGTGTAGCTTATTTAGCTGCTTGCGGTGGTGATACGATCAGGAAAACACCACCAACCTTCTACAGGTAGCTTTAGCTGAACACTGTGCAGCGCTCGCAAAAAAATAACTTGTAGCTTATTTAGCTGCCTGCGGTAGTGATAGGATCAGGAAAGCACCACCAACCTTCTACAGGTAGCTTTAGCTGAACACTGTGCAGAGCTCGCAAAAAAATAACTTGTAGCTTATTTAGCTGCCTGCGGTAGTGATAGGATCAGGAAAACACCATCAACCTTCTACAGGTAGCTTTTGCTGAACACTGTGCAGAGCTCACAAAAAATTAACTTGTAGCTTATTTAGCTGCCTGCGGTAGTGATAGGATCAGGAAAACACCACTAACCTTTTACAGGTAGCTTTAGCTGAACACTGTGCAGAGCTCGCACTACACTAACTTGTCGCTTTAGCTGAACACTGTGCAGAGGTCGCACTACACTAACTTGTAGTTTTAGCTTAACACTGTTTAGAGGACGCACTACACTAACTTGTAGCTTTAGATGAACACTGTGCAGAGGTCGCACTACACCTCTCCAAATCCAATATGTGTTGCTATATCGGGTTGATGATCCTCATACATTCAAACTTCATGCTGGAGTGAGAGGGTAAATGCGCTAACTTGTAGCTTTAGCTGAACACTGTGCAGAGGTCGCACTACACTAACTTGTAGTTTTAGCTGAATACTGTTCAGAGGACGCACTACACTAACTTGTAGCTTTAGCTGAACACTGTGCAGGGGTCGCACTACACTAACTTGTAGTTTTAGCTGAACACTGTTCAGAGGATGCACCACACTAACTTGTAGCTTTAGCTGAACACTGTGCAGAGGTCGCACTACACTAACTTGTAGTTTTAGCTGAACACTATGAGTAGGACGCATTACACTAACTTGTAGCTTTAGCTGAACACTGTGAGGAGGATGCACTACCCTAACTTGTAGCTTTAGCTAAACACTGTGCAGAGGTCACACTACACTAACTTGTAGTTTTAGCTGAACACTGTTCAGAGGACGCACTACACTAACTTGTAGCTTTAGCTGAACACTGTGCAGAGGTCGCACTACACTAACTTGTAGTTTTAGCTTAACACTGTTCAGAGGACGCACTACACTAACTTGTAGCTTTAGCTGAACACTGTGCAGAGGTCACACTACACTAACCTGTAGTTTTGGCTGAACACTGTTCAGAGGACGCACTACACCAACTTGTATCTTTAGCTGAACACTGTGCAGTGGTCGCACTACACTAACTTGTAGTTTTAGCTGAACACTGTTCAGAGGACACACTACACTAACTTGTAGCTTTAGCTGAACACTGTGCAGAGGTCGCACTACATTAACTTGTAGTTTTAGCTGAACACTATGAGTAGGACACACTACACTAACTTGTAGCTTTAGCTGAACACTGTGAGGAGGACGCACTACCCTAACTTGTAGCTTTAGCTAAACACTGTGCAGAGGTCACACTACACTAACTTGTAGTTTTAGCTGAACACTGTGAGGAGGACGCACTACCCTAACTTGTAGCTTTAGCTAAACACTGTGCAGAGGTCGCACTAAACTAACTTGTAGCTTTAGCTAAACACTGTGCAGAGGTCACACTAAACTAACTTGTAGCTTTAGCTGAACACTGTGAGGAGGACGCACTACACTAACTTGTAGCTTTAGCTGAACACTGTGCAGAGGTCATACTACACTAACTTGTAGTTTTGGCTAAACACTGTTCAGAGGACGCACTTCAGGTAGCTGTAAATGCTGTAACAAGACAAGCCTGCCTGTCAGTAGGAAGATAACAGGAACGGATCTAGCTAAACTGAATACAGTCTATATATATATATATATATATATATATATATATATATATATACCACACCTGGGATGTATATATATACACAATACACTGTAAGTGCAGCTAACTCACTGACTATCCTGCCCAATCTATCTAACTTAGATAGATTGGGCACCACCGTACGGTGAGAGTGTCCATCACGTCTGGTAAGCGCATTTACCCTCTCACTCCAGCATGAAGTTTGAATGTATGAGGATCATCAACCCGATATAGCAACACATATTGGATTTTCTCCTCGTCATATACTATACAGTGTTTTTTCTCAATGGTTTTTTATTTTCACTTGTGGACATTATCTTTGCTTTATTAGATCTAATGTGATTGTTAAATATCACTATACACTTACCTGATAGATACACATATCACTTACGTACACAAGGTGATATATTCCTGTATTCACATACACATATTATATGTTACTCATGGTGTTATATAAGCCCAAAAGATTGGGTCTGATGTTGTTGTCAGCCACCTGTTCTGAGATACTGCGGATCCTGAGGGCGTCGTTCTCTGTTTTCCAGGTCCTCTTGCTGAAGTTGTAGCTAGGATACAGAATTTTTAAGGAAAGCATTCTTCTCTTCTAGAGCATGTACATATTGTAAAGTCTCATCAAACTTAGTTTCCAATGTCGCTGTGCACTCGCAAAGCTGATCTATCTCCCCTCTGAGTTCTCTGGAGATCTTCCCCATCTCATGGGCTATGCCCCTGGTATGCTGTTGTGCTAGAGTCTGGAGTTTGAGATCCAGCATCTCAGGTGTTAATACAGGCTGAGGGGATAGAGATCATTGTGAGGGAAGAGCCTGCTGGCGATTGTCCTCTGCCATCAGAGTGCTGACATAATCCACCGGGTCTTCCCGTGAAATCAAGACCAGGGATTGAGGCCTAGTCAGGATCCATGGTGGAGGAAGGCTGCGGTGCTTCTGGGGCTCGGTAATAGGATCGTATATAGTGGTGTTCCGCGCTTAGGACGGGCTTGTGACCGAACTGCAGCCCCCCAGATAAAGAAAGCACCAAAGTTGCGATCCAATAATTATAAAATCTGAAGAAATAGGGGATTGGCGCTGTTCACTGGTGAAAAATAAATAAACTATAAACAGACTCCTAACACAAGGGAAGCATTACACCCCAATTCTAGGTGGGTGAAAAGTGTAACACAGTGTAAAATAATATTTGAAAATAAATATACATGCTGAAAATAGTCACGAAAATGTGCAGACTGCCCAAGGTGAAATATTAAAAATAATACATGAGATAATAAATAGAACTCCAAGCAATAATAAAAGTGAATGATCAATCAGGTGTATATACTTTTCACCCACCTAGAATTGGGGTGTAATGCTTCCCTTGTGTTAGGAGTCTGTTTATAGTTTATTTATTTTTCCTTGTCAAAAGAAGTTTATTGAGTATACAATGTTATAAAGATACATAAAGTAAGTTTACAAGGATCTATAAAGTAAGCTCATTGTTTTACAGTAGGGTTTATATAGGTAAATATAATGAAATTTCAAATATTAAACATTGGGTTCACGTAAACCTAAATTAAAGATATATATCATTTCCTTAGTTACTTTTGTAGGTATTTAAATGATTTATACCTACTATACATATTGTTTACAAGTAGAGTGTATATAGGTCAAATAAATTCTGATAATGAGCTTTAATCGTATTGTGGAGAAAAGGAAAGAGAAAGAAGAAAAAGGTTGAAAGGTAGAGGTATGGTCCACAAGGTTGTCCCGCTCGTCAGTTTATTATTCTTTTTAGTTCTCTTTGAAGCCTTAGAATGGGTGTCTCTGTAAGTCATTTAATCTGTTACCATGGCAACAGGACAGAGTCATTGAAGTTTGACAGGAACTGTTGTTTTATCCAAGGATGCCAAAGTTTTTCAAATTTTGGAATTTGATTTTGATCGATGGCTACCATCTTAGCATGGGACATTGTATTATTCATTCTGTGAATTGTTTCTGCTAGTACCAATGTAGGAGATTTCCATGCCTTGGCCACTGTTTGTTTTACAGCCGTTATTAGTTGGATCATAAGTTTGAATTGAGAGAGTGTTAACCATTCCGGTTTTAGATTAAGTAAAGTTAAATATGGATCTGGTTGCATTATTTTTTTAAATATTTTAGATGCAATCACGAAGACTTCCTTCCAGAAGGTTTGGATTACTGGGCTCGTCCACCATATGTGTAAATATGTGCCTATTTCTGGGCATCCTCGAAAACAAAGAGCTGAGGTATTAGGTGAATATTTTGCCACTCTAGCGGGTACAAGGTACCAGCGAGTTAGGACTTTATAATTTGTCTCCAGTGCTAAGATGTTGGGTGAAGATGACTTAGATGTGAGCCATATGTTAGACCAGTCCGTGTCTTCTAAAGTTCGTCCCAGGTCCTCCTCCCACCTCTGAACGTAAGAGGGTCTATTAAGATTTGGTACTCCATATAATTGATTATAAAGTGATGAAATTGTACCTTTAGCAAATGGATCTTTTGTACAGATTGATTCAAAAATGGATAATTGGGATAATGGTGTATCCCCCTTTAGGAATGGTGTATAGAAATTTTTGATTTGGAGATATCTAAATATCTCAGAGTTTGGTAGATCATATTTTTCTCTAAGTGATGGGAATGAAAGGAATGATTTAGATGCTATGAAGTCATTTAGTGTCTGAATGCCTGATGTTGTCCAAGCTTTAAAAGAATTTGGGTAGATCCATGCCGGATAAAAGGCCGGATTTCTGATAAAAGAAAGGAGAGGATTGTGTGGAGATTGTAACTGATATTTGGTTTTTAGTTTATCCCAGAGAGATAAGAAGTGTTTAGTTATGGGATTATGAATTTTAAAGCGGTCTTTAGGATCAAGCCATAATAAATTTGATATTAATAGAGGGTCATTTTCTGAAGCCTCTATAAATACCCATAATGGGATTTCCTGTTTTGCATGGTATTTGGACAGACTGGCCAAATGTGCCGCTCTGTAGTAGTTAGTAAAATTAGGGTATCCCAGGCCTCCTTTATTTTTGGGAAGATGTAGTGTGTGTATAGGTATACGTGGTTTAGAAGAGCCCCATATAAACGAAGTTGCTCTTTTTTGTACTATTCTCAAAAAATAGGAAGGAATTGGAATAGGGAGGACTCTGAATAGATAAAGCACTTTGGGTAGAATAGTCATTTTGATTGCATTAATCTTCCCCATCCAGGATAAAGGAAGTTGCGACCATTGTTTTATTAGATTTGTGATCTGTCTTAATACAGGAGGATAATTGGTTGAGAATAAGTCAGAATGAGAGGCTGTTAAATGAATTCCAAGATATGGGATTGATTTTTCTGCCCATGTTAATGGGAGTGCAGCCCTAGCCGGGATCAATTCCATGTTTGTGAGTGAAATATTAAGCACTAGGCATTTCTTAGGATTAATCATAAGGCCGGATAGGGCTGCAAATCCATCAAGAGCTGGTATTAAGTTAGGACCAGAGACCTGTGGTGATGATAGAAAAAGTAATATATCGTCTGCAAATATACATAATTTGTGTGTAATACCTCCTACTTCAATGCCAGTTATAGTTTGGTTTGTTCTGATATATTGGGCCATGGGTTCGAGTATAAGGGCAAATAATAAGGGAGATAATGGGCAACCCTGTCGGGTACCTCTTTCGATATTAAAGGCTTCAGATTTGTATCCAGCATATTTTATATAGGCTTTGGGTTTATTATATAATGCTTTGATCCATGTTAAAAAGTGGGGTCCAAAACCCCATTTTTGTAATGAATATTGCATATATTGCCAGGATACTGTGTCAAATGCCCTCTTAATATCGAGAGATAGAAAACATAAAGGGATTTTCCGTTTTTTAGCAATATGTGCCAATAACACTGCCCTGCGTATATTATCGCCTGCCTGTCTATTTGGCATGAAGCCTACTTGATCTCTATGTATTAATTTTCCTATAATGCTATTGAGGCGTTTTGCTATTATTTTTGCTAATAATTTAATATCGAGGTTTAACAGAGAGATAGGCCGATAATTCACACAGGAAGTATCATCATAAAGGGGTTTTGGGATCATACAAACAATTGCCATTAGTGTTTCTTGCCGAAAAGAATGTCCATCTAGAAGTTTGTTAAAAGTTTCAGTGAGAATGGGAGAGAGTATTTCTGAGAATGTTTTATAGTATAAAGCCGAGTAGCCATCTGGGCCTGGTCTTTTGTTAAGTTTTAGGTCTTTTATGGCGTTAGCAACTTCATCTATAGTTATAGGCTCATCCAAACTGCTTTTTTGATTCTGAGATAACTCAGGTAAGGTTATTTTTGAGAAGAAGGATTCAGCCTCTGTAGGATTAAATTCATTGTTTGTCTTGTATAAAGTTGCGAGATGTGAGTGAAATTTATGGACTATTTTAACTGGATTACAAGTGTAAACATTTTTTGATAATTTCAAACGTATTGGTTTGAAAGATTTGTTAGTTGAATTTAATGCCCGAGCCAAATATGTACCTGGTTTGTTTGTATCCATGTAGAAATTGTGTTTGGAACGTTTGAGGGATTTATCAACTGACTCAGTGAGAAATAGATCGTATTCCAATCTAGATTTTTCCAGATGAGATTTTGTACTCTGAGATGGATTATCTTGAAATGATATGTAGGCTGCATTAAAATTGAGTTCTAGTTTTTTTGCTAGATTTTTGCGTTCCCGTTTAAATAGTGCCATTTGTCTTTGTATTGTACCACGCAAGACAGGCTTATGAGCTTCCCACAGTGTTATTGGGGAGATGTCTGTTGTATTATTAATTGATATGTATTCCTTTAAAGCTTGTTCAATGGCCATCTGATGTAGTGGGTGTTTGAGCATTATGTCCGGTAAGTACCACGTTGGGTCATGCGCTTTTGGTATGGCTGAGGCTATAGTAGTGTATACTGCATTATGGTCAGACCACGGAATCGGAATTATATCTGATGCAATAATTTCTGGTATCATTCCTATTGTTAGAAAAATATGATCTATTCTGGTGAAGGTTTGATGAGGGTGCGAGAAATAAGTGAATTTCTTTTTCATTGGGTTACTTTCTCTCCATGAATCTACCAGATTGTATTTGGAAAGAAGTTGAGAAAAAGGTAATCTAGAGGTTATTTTGGATGGTGTAAAAGGTGATTTATCTAGAAATGGGAGAAGGACCTGGTTCGAATCCCCACACATTATCACTGTTCCTATTTTGTGTGTATTAATCACTTGTAATATATGTGAGAGGAATGGTGTAGGTTGTTTGTTAGGAGCGTAGTAGGAAATCACCGTGATTGCTGTATCCATTATATAACCCATGAGTATCAGGTATCTACCTTCTGGGTCTTTAATTTCTGATGATAAGGTGAATGGTGTGGATCGGTGAAATGCAATTAGAGTTCCCCTTTGCTTGGTACAGGCAGAAGCCGTGTAAATTTGTTGATAAAAAGGAGAAATATATTTTGGAGTAGAGTCTTTGGTGAAGTGTGTTTCTTGGAGGCATACTATGTGAGCCTTCTTGTTATGGAAAGTACGGAAGGCTTTGGTCCTTTTTTGAGGGACATTTATTCCCTGAACATTCAGGGAAAGTATATTCAGTGGTGCCATGGCAATAGATCAAATAGTTTTGACTTACTTTTTGTTATGCAGAGCTGACTGCGCAGATCAACCTGTGTGGACTGAAGAGATGAATAGATAGAAAAGAAACCAGTGAATTCTGGAGTAAAGAGTAAACAAAAAACATATGAGATTAGATGATACATTGTATAAATTATTTTTTGCAAGTAATCACAATTTACCCGTGAAAGAGAATAAATATCTCTCTCAGGGGAATAAGTGCCTTCGTCACACTCCCACATAATATGGTTGGGAGAATGAGGAGGGCTAATGGGGGTACACGGATCTTCCGCTTACAGGAGAGAAGTGCTATGTCAAAAGACATCAAAATGATGTTTCATTAGTTGGAGTGCAGAATATAGTTTTTGTTGAAATTATTTATTCCAGGGTGGTTGTATATGGTTAGTCTTGCCCTAGGCTAAATAATTCAGTTAGAAAGTTACTGTTAATAACTTTGGTATTGATGAAGATAGTTTGAATTATTTTGGGATTTTAACCCTTTTAGAGTAAACAATTACATATGTTATTCATATGTAACTGTTTAGATATGTTAACTCATAAAATTGAGGTTGTATTGCTTCAGATTAGAATAAACAAAAACATAATTCTAGGAACTAGTTAGGTAATAATATATTTGTTTTAGGAAAAGAAAGAAAAAAAAAAAAAAAAAAGCTTCCATTACTTCTGGATTATTGAACATATTTGTCCTAAAAAGTAATAAATCTATTGTTATTACCTGATAATATATAACTGAACAAGAATTTCCTTATTTCACTTATATATTCTAAGGCTATATGAATCAGAAGTAATAAGAAATATAACTGGAATGTAACATGATCCCACACAGTGTGTGACTATCAGAATGCAGTTACATTCAGTTATAAATATAGGTTTTTTATAGAGAACCATCTCTTAGTATAATAAATGAAGAGATATCAGGAATTAGGATGTCAGTCCATTGAATCTTCTTGGTCCATGGATGATGTGGCATAACGGCCTCTTTTGTGAGAATGATAATTCCCATTTTGTTCTGGAATTTTCTGGGTGCTGCCTGAAGGTGAAGATGATGCCATTCTTCTGCGTGTGGGAGTGTTGCTGCTTGTGGGTTCTGTCAGATTTAATTTTAAAAGGGTTTGTTGTAGTTCATCTGCTGATCTGCTTCTGTAAATTGTACCTTGGTAGTTAAATCTGACTGAAAAGGGGAAGCCCCATTGATACATAATGTTGTGGCGTTGCAGTTCCATTAGTTGGGGTTTCATGGATCGTCTTTTAGTAATAGTGAGTTGGGATAGGTCAGCAAAAATTTGATAATTGTGTCCTTGAAAATTAAGTTCCTTTTTTTCTCTTGCAGCAATTAGTATTTGTTCTTTCGTTCTGTAATAATGAAATTTTGTGATTATATCACGTGGGGGTCCATCTTTCTTTTTGGCTGTGAGGGCTCTGTGTACTCTGTCCAGTTCTAAACGTTCAATAGGGATATCTGGCTTTAGTTCTTGTAATAGAGCAGTAATAGTAGATTGCAGGTCTGTCACAGTTGCAGGTATTCCCCTTATGCGCAAGCTTGAACGTCTGGCTCTATTTTCGTAATCTTCGAGCTTAGTTTGAAGTATTAAATTCTCTTTTTTTAATTGTTCCAATCCTGTTATATTTTCTTGGGTTGTAATTTCAATTTCATCCATTTTTATTTCTAAGGCTGCGGTGCGGTTTCCCAGCTCTCTTATTTCTTTGGTTAGGCTGTTTGTTATTTGGTCTGAGGTTTGTTTTAAAGCCTTATGAAGCATCTTTTCAAATTGTAATAATATTACTGGGGATACTGGGGAGGCTTGTGGAGAAGTTTGTGAGAGGATTTGTTCTATATCTGACTCAAATGGAGAGTCTTGCTGTGACATTTTCTGTCTGTGAGAGCGCCCTGATGCTGTATCTTGTGAAGTGACTGGAGCTGCTTTAGTTGCAGTGAGTGCCTGTGAGCTCTTTGTGAGGTGATTTTTATTTCTGCCACAGTTTCCTCCCAGTACCATATTTCCTGCCCAAACTTTCACAGTTTGTTCCCTGGGGCAAAAAGGTTCAAATGGATACCTTTTGAGCCTGCAGGCTCCGCTTTGTCCTTCTCTTCTCTCCTCAGCGGTGTGGAGCTCTAACAATGCATGTCTGCTCCGCTAGGCTCCGCCTCCTGCCCCCCTCGAGCACTTCCTTTTCATTCACTGCCCCATGCAGCTGAGGTTGCAGAGAAAGGCATGTGTGTTTGAGCTTTGGGGTGCACACCCTAATGCAATAGGCTGCGCACACCTACACCGGGCACTTCCTCGTTTATTTATTTTTCACCAGTGAACAGCGCCAATCCCCTATTTACTCGGTAATAGGATCGCTGGTCTCTGATTTTTCCCATGGAGTGCTAGGAGGTCTGAAGGGTCGTAGTTTACCCCCGAGGCAGATGTATGCCGTTGAAGCTGTGCAGGGGCTGCGGAGCATGGAGCAGGACCGGAGCTCACAGATCACGCATATGCCATCTCAAAGAGGGCACTTCCTATTCCGTTTGCCCATCAACTTCCTGAGAGGAAAAACGTGATAACGTCACCGTCGTAGGGTGGGGCCTACGACGGTGACGTCATCACATTTTTCCTCTCAGGAGGTTGATGGGCAAACGGAATAGGAAATGAAGGGAAGCCTGATGAGTCACTGCGGTCTCCATTAGGAGACACATTGCTGTATCGCCTTTGAACGTTTTTTATCCTGTAAGTGCAACCCACCTATTACACTTTAAACCCACTTATTACGTCTCCTCAGGCTTCCTTTCACTTCATATTCAGTTTGCCCATCAACCTCCTGAGAGGAAAAACGTGATGATGTCACCGTCATAGGGTGGAGCCTACGACGGTGACATCATCACATTTTTCCTCTCAGGAGGTTGATGGACAAACTGAATAGGAAGCCTGAGGTCTCCATTACAAGACACATTGCTGTATCGCCTTTGAACGTTTTATATTTGAAAATTTATCATATTGTTTTTCTATTAGCGCTGCACTTACTTTGTATATTTTTGTCTCTTTGAGTATGTTGTTCTGGAGCATTATCCTCCTGACTTTACCCCTTCTCCACAGTGACATTTTGTCCAAGTGCTTAGCAGGCTTGTGAAGGTCGAGGAGCAGCATGTTTTGGTGTCCATGAGGACACAATGCTCCTTGGATCTCCAGTTTTGGCTGCAGTGCCTGCACAGTTTGGCCACAAAGAGGGTTCAAGTGGTGGAGCTGAAGGGCATGAGGGAAGGTCAAGGAACTTGGGCACAAAAAAGGGTGGCCCCAAAATTAGAGGACGAGGTCCAGCTCAGTTATTGTTTTGGGGATTACTTTGATAATTTGCCAAGTAAAGCTCCATATATTTTATTTATGTAATGGTTTACTAAAACTGGAGAGTTCAAAATCTGGTACAGCTGTGCATTGTAGCCAATCAGCTTTTAACTTCAGCTTGTTCAATTGAGCTTTGTTGAAAAAAACTTGAAGCTGATTGGTTTCTTTGTAGAACTGCACCAGATTTTGCATTCTCCAGGTTTAGTGAATCAACCCAATTCTGTAAAGATATTGTCTATAAAAATATATTGCAAAAAGTAAACATTTGATTGTAAACATGATTAGAATACAGTTTGTATTTTTACTGAAGTTCTAATAATGTTATATCTATAACTATTCTGCAGTAGTACCAAGCAGGGTACACATTTTTATACACAATCTTAGATAAACATTCTTACATAACTGACATTTCAGCAGGTTGTTACCAAGACACAAGACACAAGCTGCTACAGAAGCAGAATTTCAATAAAAAGTTGCTGGGTGGTACAAATATATGGCAGAAGATACATACAAGTCTCATTTGATGAAAAACATATTTTCTTCCCACTTTTATTATGTGTACACTGTATGGCACTGTGCCATGTGTACACATGTGTACACATGGCACATGTGTACACTGTATGGCACTGTGCAGTGTACACTCTTAGCTAATTGAAATGGGACAGTTCCAGGGACAATGTAACATCTGTGTGAATGCACAGTAGTTACATCTTCAATGGCTGCTCAATGGCCCAAGAGCATTGGGGCAGGACCTGGAAGAATATGCAAAGGAGATGTGAATACTTGGATTATGCAGATTATGGTAGATAAAATTTAGTACTGTCCGTGATACTTTTTTTATTTGCACTAACATACAATTTTTCAGGACAAACTTTCGGGGTATGTCCCCTTCTTCAAGGTCCAAGCAGTACTGATTCACAAATTTTTAAGCAGAATGTTAAAGAAAAAAAAAAGAAGAGAAAAACAAACACATACAAATCAATGGTAATAAAGATAGCAGCAGAGTTAGTGAGATAAGACAGAGGGAGAGCTATAGAATGGAGGAGGGGGATAGTAGCCACAGAAGGGTCATAAAACTTTAGCATAATGTGTAAGAAAACCAATATCTAAATCCAGGCCATTATTTTTCGTGTCAAAAAGAAGTATCATTCTTTTTTTTTAACCAAAAAATCAGTTTATTAAGGTTCATACCAGTTACAATGCATTTGAATCCAGTTGAGGCATATATATACATTCCATCATGAGATATACACATGTTTACAATTATATTTGACATCTTATTTTTGTACAGGTGTGTATCTAAGGTCTATAATGAAATACAGTAGTTTAAACGATTAGTCAGATTTTCCAGCTACAGCTTACGTAGTGCAAGTTTCACCATCCTCCAGCCAACGATCCCATATATTAGAGAATTTTTGTGGGTGGCCTCTATTAGTATACATTATTTTCCTATAGGGAAGGGTATCGTTTACATCCTTTTTCCAATTCTGCAGTGTTGGGGTTACAGCCTGCATCCAGACTTTAGCTATTACTTTCCTTGCTATTGCTATGTATAATGATTCAGCAATAAATATAGCTAAATATTTATCCACATCAGCATCGGGTAGTAAACCTAGGAGACATAGTTTAGGATCCAGACCCACAGGTGTGCCCATTGTGTCGTGTAGAAATTGCATGACCTGTAGCCAGTAGGATTGGATTTTCGGGCAACTCCATATTAAGTGGTAGAAAGAACCCAGAGCCAATAAACACATATTACACAAGGGACTTCTATTCGGTTGAAATTTCGCCAGTTTTGTTGGTGTAATATATGTGCGGTGCACAATATTTCGTTGTGTTAGCCTATCTGAGAGTTTAGGGGATGCCGTTTTGACTCCCTCTAAGATTCTACCCAATCTGTGTTATCAATTGGGCCTATGTCTTGTTCCCACTTTTCCTTTGCTGTTTGAGAAACTTTATGAGATCTATGTATTCTAAGGACATAGTACAGATTGGATATAAGTCTAGATGGGTCTACTCCTAATATAATACCGACAACCCGAGGGGTGTCAAGAGTGATGTCAGTTGAGGTCATCTGTGCTCTAAGCGCATGACTGAGCTGCAAGTATCTGAACAGAAGTCGGTTTGGGAGTGAGAATCTTTCTTTAAGTGACTGGAAACTCAAAGGCCCTTCTGCAGTGCAAACATGCGACAAGAACAGGACTCCATATCTTGCCCAGGTCTGGGGATCTGGTACTGTTTTCAGCTCAGGTAAATGGTCATTTAGCCATAACGGTGTGTGCGAGTGTATGTTGGATTGATTTTGTTTCTTAAGTGCCCCAGATTTTTTGGTGGTGTTGCAGCATACCCTTGTATAAATGTGTACTATTTTGTTGATATTTTCCCTTTCTAGAGATTGCCTGAATAGGTTTAAGCAATAAGTTTCCCAGGTCGTCACATACTAAAGATCTGTACCTCTGAGCTTCATTAGTATTAAAGTGATACATGTGCGACAGCTGTGAGGCGACATAATAGTCCTGAATATCCGGAAGGGAACATCCGCCCTCAAGAGTGGGATTTTTAAGAATATGCCATGCTATCTTGTGTCTACCTGGACCCCATACAAAAGAGTTCAAGATGGCCTCCATTTTTTTAAATATTTTGAGTGGGATATACAGGGGAGTATGCCATATCATATATATAATTTTGGGCAATAGAATCATTTTCACTAAGTTGATTCTACCCATCACCCCCAAAGGTAATCTTGACCATATCTGCATTTTAGATTTAAGCAATAAGAATAGAGGTTCTATATTTAGAGCTATATAGTCTCTGAGATCTCTGGTAATTTTAATTCCTAGATATTTGATTTCCACTACTCTCTGCAGAGGAAGCTCTGGTACAACTGCTGTAGGGGGAAAGTGATCTATAGGGAGAATTTGCCATTTCTCCCAATTAATTCTCAGGCCCGAATACTTCCCCATTTTTTCTATTATTTCCAGTGCTGCTTGTAGTGACGGACCCTGATCTGCCATGTAAAGTATTGTGTCATCTGCATAAAGACCTATCTTTTCCACGCCTAAGGCCCACTACTTCCGAGCTTGCTCTAATCACCATTGCCAAGGGTTCAGCTGCAAGGGCGTATAACAAAGGTGACAGAGGGCAGCCCTGTCTCGTGCCCCTTTCTAGGGAGATTTGATTAGATAACCATCCATTTACATATGGGTGACCTTACCAGGTCATGATTTCCTCAAAGTCCCTAAAAAAACCCTTCCTTTTCTTGTATATATGCACAGGGATGGAAGCATGTGCCTTCGCTTTATTAGCTCCTATTCATCATCTACACTGCCCTTAATGACCTTTGCGATACCTCCTCTGTTTTTCATTAGTTTACCCTATTTAACCAATATCATTTATGGTTATCCGTTGCACTATATTATGTTTCAGTGTCATCTTGTCTATACTTAGGTTTAACCCTATGGGGCTGGGTCGCTGGTGGTGTGCGTTGATAGGACTGCCTTGTCATCTAGCCCTTATTCCCCTTCAGGAGCCGCGACGCGCCTTGCGGGTCTCCTCCCTCCCCAGACAGGCCTCTGGGGGGGATGGATGCCGTGCTACTCGCGTCGACATCACGCACCACGCTGTGCGTGCGGCGTCCCTTCGGTGGCGCCATCATGCACAGCTGCTGTTTTCCATACTCGTGGGCTAATGGGGAGGTCTTCTGTGCTGTTTTGCCAGACATTTGTCCGACTTGCAGTGCTCCTCCCCCTGCTACACGGCATGACGTTGGTGGGCAGCCCCGTGGCGACGTTATATGGACGCTCTCCGGGGCGGCCTGGGCATTCGAGGTCTCCACACACCCGATCTCACACCATTTGGGAACTCTCCCTCCTCTGGGGCCCCAATCTTCTTTTTCAGGTACACCTATCACCTCCTTCTTTGGTTAGTCACTGCACTGGTTGCTATCGACGTTTCCCCACCTTTACCCACTTTTTACCCACCATTCGGCCAACTGTCCTTCCTTCCCATGTCTTTCACTGCTTTTCCTCCACTTCACCCTAATGTCTGTGGGGTTCTCTTTCCTTTTCTCTCCTTTTCCACTATTCTACCCTCACTCACTATTACTATTTTTCACTTTCCTAGATTATCCTCGGTCCCCATGCCTACCCTGGTTGGCGCCTGCTTTCGTCCCTGCGGGGCTCCCCGCCTCGGCTCCCGGTTGGGGGTAACTTGGATGGCTTGCGGGGTCCTGTCGCCATACCATCAGTGCCCAGTTTCCTAGTGAGTATATTTATATACCAGCCGCGGGGGCTCATACACCACGCTCCCCCATTAATTGTTTTTTTGTTTTCCTCTTACTTATTCATCCCTATATATTTTCAGATACACACGTGCTTGCTCCTGACGAGTGGCATGGAAGCCAAGAAACGCGTTGAGCCATCAATTGCCGTGTCCAACTGTCCAATCAGTCCCCATCAATTATATCATATCCTAAACCCCCCCCTACAGATTCAGCGAGGCCCTAGGTCCAGCAGGCATTACTGTTTCCAATAGTAATTTTACCCAACTCTGTTTGTGGTGCACTAGGGAATTTGTTACAAGTGGTATCCTGAGTCATCATTATTTAATGTTTTTATTTTCTACCTTTGTTACCTTTCCATTAATTGAATATTGAATAATATAAACATTACAATGTATGTCATATTGCATTCAATTATATCCTTTTAATTATGTAATTATGCATGAATTATTTGACTGTATGTATTTTACGGTTTGCAATGTGTATGCTTTAGTTTTATGCTAATAAATTCCTCTATGTTCATCCTATTACCCTCTTGCTGTCACATGCTTCATTTAAAGTCCCACCCTCCCTTTTAGCAATCCCCCTTGTTTTGTGACATTTACATATACCCTCGCCTTTGGTGTCTGGTATAAAAGTCGTACCCACTTTATAAAATTGGGACCAAACCCATAGCAATCTAGGCATTCCCAAAGGTAGGCCCATTCAACAGAGTCAAACGCCTTGGCTGCATCAAGTGCCACTACCACTCTAGTTCCTGCATTGTCGTGCCGAGCCTGTATGTTCATGAATAACCTCCGGATATTTATTGTGGTGTTCTTCCCCGGCATGAACCCGGTTTGATCTGGGTGAATCAAATTTAGGATAACTGAATTTAATCTAGAGGCGAGGATCTTGGCTAGTTTTTTAATATCTACTGATAGTAGGAAAATGGGGCGGTATGACTCTGGGTAGTGGGGGTCTTTGTCAGGCTTGGGAAGGACTATAATTTGAGCCTCTCGCATTGAAGGGGGAAGCACTCCCATTTCAAAAATTGAGTGGAAGAGAACCTTTAGCTTTGGCGTAAGCATTTCTGAGTAAGTGGTATAGAACTCTAGAGGTAGTCCATCTAATCCTGGGGCTTTGAATTTTGCCAACTGGGAAATTGCTATATCTATATCTTGCACAGTTATGGGGGCCTCTAGTGCTAGGATTTGTTCTGAGTTCAGGCAAGGAAATTGTATGGACACTTGTGGAGTGTAGTTACATTTAGAACCATAGAGTTTTTCGTAGAATCTCAGAAACTTTGCAGCCACTAGTGCAGGGTCTGTGACTATCGTGCCATCTGTTTCACACAATGATACTACTATTGGTGGTTTATCCTCTAGGTGTGCTAGATATGCCAGCATTTTCCCTGCCCTTTCTCCATGCTCGTATATTCTTGCTTTACAGAAAAACAAGTGCTTTTTGGCATTTTCCATCTGTAATTGTGACACTACCCGTTCCTGCATTTTGACCTTGTTAGGATTGTCTGGAGATGGATGAGCATTATATATCTCCTCCAAATCCCTTAGCGTGTTTTCCGTCAAGCGCATCATCATTTTAGAGGACGCCTTAAGTCTTGTGATTCTATTACGGTATCTAATATTCGTTGTGCGTGTGTTTTAAATTCGTCCCATTGTGTGTTAAATGACAGAAGATTTTGATCTGCTGAAAAAAAGAACTGTAGTGCCCCGTACACACGGTCGGATTTTCCGATGGAAAATGTCCGATCGGAGCGTGTTGTCGGAAATTCCGACCGTGTGTGGGCTCCATCGGACATTTTCCATTGGATTTTCCGACACACAAAGTTGGAGAGCAGGAGATAAATTTTTCCGACAACAAAATCCGATCGCGTCAATTCCGACCGTGTGTGGCCTGTTCCGACGCACAAAGTGCCACGCATGCTCAGAAGAAATTCCAAGACGGAACAGCTCGTTCTGGTAAACTTAGCGTTTGCAACGGATACAGCACTTTCGTCACGCTGCAATGTTAAAAATGGTTTAATACAGCGCACTCTCTTCTTCTTTATAATGTGACAAGAATGAAGTAGTTTTGCTGCTCATATTCACACACACTTCTCCCAAAGTTTTATTTTTGTTTTTTTATTGGTATTCCCTGAATATATTGTTATTAGTTGTCACATCTGACATAATTTTTTTTCTTTATTTAATTTTTTTGGGGATTTTAAGCCTTTTTTTTTTATTTAATGTTTGTATTTTTTCAAAGGCTGATCTTTGTTCAATGTTATTTTTATTTTTACTCCAGAATATTTTTGTGTGTGTTTTGTGTGTCAAGTTACCCCAACACCATTGATATCTTTTATTATTTAATCTCCAGGAGATTTTTTGTTGTTGGTGTCCCTTGTTCATTTCACATTGTATATTTGAAACGTACCTGAATCCTCACAAACAAACTGTCATTTTTGAAGTAAAACATATAGGAGAGTATAATTCAAAACAAAAATCCTTTATTAAGGGATCAGAACCAAACAAACAGGAAGGCAACACTGGATCAACATGAGAAATTAGCGAAGCCTTGGACCCCCACGGCAGACATCAATTCTTGAACATCAAAATTGGTGGCCTGAGGAGTCCAAATGTAAGGGAGGGAAGTCTGGTCCAGAATTTGCAGAGATCCGAATAGCAGCAGATGACATCTGTGTCCCCAGGCTGTGGTACCACAAGAGGCTGCATCTTGGCCGACCAGACTGGATCCAGGGTCCTCACTTTCTGGTCTTCCTTCCACGCTTCCTTCCAGGCTGTGGCTGTGCAGATGTGGCAGGAGGAGGAGTAGGACCTGGAGGAGGACTGGGAGGACCTGGAGGAGAGGGAGGACGAGGAGGAGGACCTGCAGGAGGAGGAGGAGGACCATCGCAAAGGTGTGTCTGAGCTATAATTTGGCCCCTCATACCTTTGTTAAGAGCCTCCAATATGAGCGCCTCACACATGACTTGTTGTCCCTCCTCCATCCTCTGCGTTTTATAGGCAATGACGGCAGCAATGTCCTCCTCCACGGTCTGTCGTGCTCCCAGGATCTGTAGCCCTCCAAAAGAGGCCTCTGGCAGCCTCCTCTAGGACACTCCTCCTACTGCCACTTTCTCTTTTCAGGGGGGGTGGAGGGACCTGCAGATCAGCCAGCCGGCTCGGCCCGGCCACCTCCTGGCTGAGACTTCCCTGTGTATGAAAAAGGGACATGGTTGTAATGTTTTGCATCATCAATCACAATCATAAATTAGTACTCCCAACTAACATCTAGTTAACATCATTGATTGTACAAGCAGAAATATTTAGAGGAATGCTATACCTGGCTCAATCTGGGCTCCTCCACATGTGGCCCGGAAGGCCTAGGTTGGGCGTCAGCAGCCTCAGCCAGGGGGGAAGGAAGCGTGGAAGGAAGACTGGAGAGGGATGGCCTGAGTTCAGTCTGGCCTGCCAGAAAATGCAGCCTGTCGTAGTACAACATCCTGGGGACATAGATGTCATCTGCTGCTCTGGATCTCTGTGAATCCAGGACTTTCTTGCGCTCTGTTGGATATTTACTCCTCAGGCCACCAATTCATATCTTTAAATAGGTGATGTCTGCCGTGGGGATCACCTGCTTCACAATTTCACACAATTGCACCAGTGCTGCCTTCCTCTTTACTTTGTTCTTGAAATGAGGGTGTTTAATCTCCCACAGACAGGGCAGCTCCCTTAACATATCTACGAATACTGACATGAAGTCATTGTCTTTCAGTAGCATATCCATGTTCACTGCAAGACACAACACAAAACAAAGCCTAATGTCAGACAAAACTCTCCTAATCTTGTTACAATATAGGCCTCAATGTAGAAGCAGTATAGGCACAAGTTTGTCTCTTACCTTCGTTGTTACGATCGGCGCGTCCAATGCTCCTTCCTCCGCTCACAGATCGTACGTAATACGCACGTGTGTTACGCTTTATATACACTGCGCATGCGTGTAACTCCGCCTGCCCCTGACGTTCTTTCTATTCTATTCCCCGCCCCTTTTCGTTCGGCGCGGTGGGGGAAGAGCACATGGCGGAGTCACAGCAGGTGCGTGCTAATTACAGGAACGAGGAGGAGGAGGAGGAGAAAAGCCCGGATCCGGACACGTCCCGATCCAGAAGGAGACGTTTTAAGGCCACAAATATGTCCTTTGGGGAGATGTTGGAGATGGTCGACATCATGAAGAAGTCCGACTATGACGGAAAGTATGGGCCTTACCCCAACCCCAATATCAGAAAGGCCAAGATCATGGCGAAAGTGGTCAAAAAAATTCACAAGAATTTTGGGGTACGAAGATCGAAAGATTAGCTCAGGAAGCGGTGGTCGGACCTGAAATTAAGAGAGCCAGAGCAGTATCGAAAGATCCGGAGAGTGCTGCAAAAAAGTAAGTAGTTGTGCTGTGTTCCTATTCTTTCTGTCTTTATTACGTTCGTGCTGCTCCATATGCTTTTCTTAATTGTAACGTTTAAAAGGGCAACTTTAATGTTCATGGGCCCATTATTCGTTCGTATCAAACATTTTTCTTTCGGCCTCTAAAACACCATTGTTTAGGCCATATGCATTTTTCCACATTTTTTTTGGGTCTACTTGGATGCCAAATATTTGTTTGTGTAGATGGATTTGTTACTCGAATGAAATGCAAACTAGATTGTGTGTAAGGAGAGGACACTGAGCAGCTGTTTTCACATCTGGACACTGGAGCACTAGTGTGGGACACAAGAACACCATTTTTATTAGGGGGGGCACACTGGTGCTCCAGTGTATACTAGAGAGGGGTCTCCATCTGTGAAGCTTGTACAAAACAGGTAAAGTATTTCAGCTTGACAAAGGGCAATAAAAAAAATACATCTTGGAACTCGGCTAAAATAGAGAATTGTACCCCACTTCCAAGCAATGTTTCCTATTTCTAGTTCTGCCATCAAATATTTGTGTGCTAATTATAACATTTTGTTTTACATAGGGGAGAAAAGACTCGGAGGACACCCCTCATCCGAGGAGACCACAGACCCCCCACCTATGGAAGAAGGGGAAATAACACCAACCCAAGAAGAGCAGGAGGAAGAAGAAGATGTGGTGGAAATTGACACCACAACAGGTGAGTGTCTGCGACCACAGACTCAGGTAAGAGATGGATGGTGGCAGATTTTTGATACCTGTTTTTGTTTTGTTTCTCTCTTTTTAGGTGATCGTGATCCAGATCCTTTCACATCAGAAAGTGCCCAGATCCTGATCGGGGAGATCATGGGGTGTAATGTCGAATTGCAAAACATACAGCAAAAAATCAATGATGTGATTCCTAAAAATAATAACATCATTGATGTTTTGGGGCAAATTTAAAACCCCACAAAATCACTTTTTGGATTGTGGTCCAATCTTTTAAATATTTTTGCAATGTTTAGAAAAGCCAAATTTGGAGGATGCACACAGTGTGCCAACATGTGCTATCTGCCATCACGGGAGATCAATGGACGCGTTTTGGGGGTGCAACCCCTTCCTCAATTATAAAGTAGCGGTTCCCAATTTGGCTTTTCCAGGGGTGATTTCCCCCCATCTGAACGCTATATCAAACCCAGTTCCTAAATACTGATGTCTGATATAGCCTTCAGGTTTTACCTAATGTGAACTTTGTAAGTTCAAGTTTTTTGGCTTTCTTGTTGGTTTTACACAAGCCTGTTTTATCTTAAATGGACATTTCGATTTTTGATAATGCTACTCCAAAAATTGTTATACAACAAACATGTTGGTTTGTTTTAAAAACCTTTGGTAAATGCACATGTGATTGTGCAGGTATAAAAAAGTTGGTTACTCAAGAATGTGTGGATTATTGTCTCAACACTACAACACTTTTGGGGTTATGTAATTGCTGTTTTCTGAGAAAATGGGAGTTATTTCCTAAGGGCAAATCCACTTTGCACTACAAGTGCAGGTTCAGTGCAGTTGCAAGTGCACTTGTAGTGAAATGTGTTTTTGCATTTAGTAAATAACAGCCAACAGTGCTTTGTATAATAAGGTTACACAATCACGACATTTTCATGACTCAACACATTTCTGCCAGGGTCAGCTAAAACAAACACAAGCAGTAAATGTCCACAAAGAATTTCTTTTTTTTTTATTATAAAAAGGCTTCACAGATTTGCTGGCATATTGATAGCCCCCCTACCCGCAAAGAACTCCAGTTAGCGTAACCGGACATCACGGGCACTCAGGGAGGGCAAGCCAGGATGGCCACTTTCAAGCGCCGTCAGTGTGGTTTGATGTATCATTCCGGCCCCAAGCCCAACTGAGCCAGCATAGTTGGCCGAATGTTTCCTTAAAAAGTTATGGAGAACACAGCACGCAAGTATAATATGGTTCAGTTTATACTCCGCCATATGGATGGGTGTCAGAAATAGGCGGAACCGGCTGGCCAGGATTCCAAATGTGTTCTCCACCACTCTTCGGGCTCTGGCCAGCCGGTAATTAAAAACCCTCTGTTCCGGGGTGAGGGTCCTCATTGGGAATGGCCTCATCAGGTGGTCCCCCAGCGCAAACGCTTCATCAGCAACAAACACAAATGGGAGTCCTTCAACATTGTCCTCTGGAGCTGGCAAGTCCAAGCTGCCATTCTGGAGATGCCTGTAGAACTCCATCTGGGCGATGACTCCACCATCGGACATTAGGGCATTCTTCCCCATGTCCACATACAAAATGTCGTAATTAGGGATGAGCCGAACACCCCCCTGTTCGGTTCGCACCAGAACATGCGAACAGGAAAAAAATTCGTTCGAACACGCGAACGCCGTTAAAGTCTATGGGACACGAACATGAATAATCAAAAGTGCTAATTTTAAAGGCTAATATGCAAGTTATTGTCAATAAAAGTGTTTGGGGACCCGGGTCCTCCCCCAGGGGACATGAATCTATGCAAAAAAAGTTTTAAAAACGGCCGTTTTTTCAGGAGCAGTGATTTTAATAATGCTTAAAGTCAAACAATAAAAGTGTAATATCCCTTTAAATTTCATACCTGGGGGGTGTCTATAGTATGCCTGTAAAGGGGCGCATGTTTCCCGTGTTTAGAACAGTCTGACAGCAAAATGACATTTTGAAGGAAAAAACACATTTAAAACTACCGCGGCTATTGCATTGCTGACAATACACATAGAAGTTCATTGATAAAAACGGCATGGGAATTCCCCACAGGGCAACCCCGAACCAAAATTAAAAAAAAAAAATGATGTGGGAGTCCCCCTAAATTCCATACAAGGCCCTTCAGGTCTGGTATGGATATTAAGGGGAACCCCAGCCAAAATTTTAAAAAAAAATTGACGTGGGGTTCCCCCTAAATTCCATACCAGACCCTTATCCGAGCACGCAACCTGGCAGGCCGCAGGAAAAGAGGGGGGGACGAGAGTGTGGCCCCCCCCCTCCTGAACCGTACCAGGCCACATGCCCTCAACATTGGGAGGGTGCTTTGGGGTAGCCCCCCAAAACACCTTGTCCCCATGTTGATGAAGACAAGGGCCTCATCCCCACAACCCTGGCCGGTGGTTGTGGGGGTCTGCGGGCGGGGGGCTTATCGGAATCTGGAAGCCCCCTTTAACAAGGGGACCCCCAGATCCCGGCCCCCCCCCCTGTGTGAAATGGTAAAGGGGTACTTACCCCTACCATTTCACTAAAAAACTGTCAAAAATGTTAAAAATGACAAGAGACAGTTTTTGACAATTCCTTTATTTAAATGCTTCTTCTTTCTTCCTTCATCTTCTTCTGGTTCTTCTGGCTCTTTTGGTTCTTCCTCCGGCGTTCTCGTCCAGCATCTCCCCCACATCATTTTTTTTTTTTTTTTTTGGTTCGGGGTTGCCCTGTGGGGAATTCCCATGCCGTTTTTATCAATGAACTTCTATGTGTATTGTCGGCAATGCAATAGCCGCGGGTAGTTTTAAATGAGTTTTTTCCTTCCAAATGTCATTTTGCTGTCAGACTGTTCTAAACACAGGAAACATGCGCCCCTTTACAGGCATACTATAGACACCCCCCAGGTACGAAATTTAAAGGGATATTACACTTTTATTGTTTGACTTTAAGCATTAATAAAATCACTGCTCCTGAAAAAACGTCCGTTTTTAAAACTTTTTTTTGCATTGATCCATGTCCCCTGGGGCAGGACCCGGGTCCCCAAACACTTTTTATGACAATAACTTGCATATAAGCCTTTAAAATTAGCACTTTTGATTTCTCCCATAGACTTTTAAAGGGTGTTCCGCGGCATTCGAATTTGCCGCGAACACCCCAAATTGTTCGCTGTTCGGCGAACTTGCGAACAGCCAATGTTCGAGTAGAACATGAGTTCGACTCGAACTCGAAGCTCATCCCTAGTCGTAATTAGCCAACACCACCACCAACATCACAATACTATTGAACCCCTTGTAATTATAATAGTACGACCCCGAGTTGGGTGGTGGGATGATGTGGACGTGTTTCCCATCAATTGCCCCTCCGCAGTTAGGAAAGTCCCACCGCTCGGCAAAGTGGGAGGCCACAGTCTGCCATTCCTGTGGCGTGGAAGGAAACTGTTGAGGAAAAAACAATAAACATTACTATTTTTACTCAGAAACATGGCAAGCAGATTAGACACAAACATTATGGGGCAACCTCCAGTTAGCATTTATTAAGGGGAATTTAACAACGCCAAAGTATAAGGTACACCTATCATATTCCCCCTCCCCCCCCCTCATGGGCCATTTCTAACATTATAGGGGGTGTGGGGAAATCTTGGACAGGTAACCCTCTCCACTTCATTGAGAGATGAATGCCTAAATAATGGGTATTACTTTGAACAGCCCCTCCTTAGTTACACTATTGACAGCCCACTGGACAGGTAAGAAGTGTTATAATACAAAGATAGAAATACACATTGTACACATTTGAGGGCATTTGGACATTCTGCTATTACCTATCAAGATAATAATAGGATCCCCAAACTTTAAACAGTACCATTTGAAAGTATCCAGGCAGGCCCTTGCACTACATGCTTTGGGGAATTCATCCATAAATCTGACCACAAAAGAGATGGGTATAGTGTGTATGGGTTTGGCAAAGTCAGCAGATAGATGATTGAGGATAGATAGAGAATTGGAATCAGCTGACTTAGCAGTTGGGGGAGGGAGGGTTACTAAAAATTATTTGGGGACACCACAAAAAAAGCCTATGCCAGAATTTAAAGCAAAAATAACATTTCCAAACATTTTAAGGGGTATTTGGGGTAAAGCACTACTATAGAGCTGAAAAAATACATTGTTAGGTGACTACATGAGGTGAATATAGGCCAGGAGACACCATGCTGGGGAGGTTATTGAAGGGCAAATATGTATGAAGGACCTAAAATAATAATTACATAAAAATCCAGCATGCATGAGAACAAAGGGGGCATTCACAGCATATTACAATCATGGTAATTAAGGAATGAGGAAAGAAATACAATATATTAGCAAACATTCAATACAATAAAATGTGATATTAAAGGATAAAAATCTTGCCTTCATATACTCCTTCTGCAGGACCTGGATGATGGCAGAACAGGTCTCTGGGATAATGATCCCCAGAGCCTGGGGGGAGATGACTGTCGAGAACTTCAAGTCCTGCAGGCTTCTCCCTGTCGCCAAATACCGCAGGGTAGCGACGAGCCTCTGCTCCGGAGTGATGGCTTGCCTCATGCAGGTATCCTGCCTGCTAATATAAGGGGTCAGCGAAGCCAACAGACGGTGAAACACGGGGTCCGTCATCCTGAGAAAGTTCCTGAAATCATCAGGATTATTCTCACGGATCTCACGGAGCAAAGGCATATGAGAGAATTGGTCACGCTGAAGCAACCAATTCTTGGTCCATGAACTCCTCCCCACCCTGTTCATGGACTGGACTTGTGTCAAGGTCAGGACCCCAACACCAAGCCCCCGCACAGCACGAACTCTACAAGGAGTACACATATGCAAAATGGCTAGAAAACGGTCAGCTGCTCAGAACGAAGTAACAGAACGCACTGAAGAACAGCAAGGCCTGTGAAGAGCGACCTGAAAAACAGCAACGAGTGGACAAGATCGCACAGAAAACTCCAATAGGAACTGACTGCACGCACTGAAGAGCAGATACAAACCCACAAGCACAAACTGAACAGCAGAAAACGATCTGAAAACCACGAGTCTGAAAAAGCGCGAATCGTCTTTCACCAAACTTTTACTAACACGAGATTAGCAAAAGGAGCCCAAAGGGTGTCGCGCTTGGTTCTGAACTGGCCTTTTCTAGTCTCGTTGTACGTGGTGTACGTGACCGCGTGGATGGCGATCGGAAATTCCGACAACTTGTGCAACCATGTGTAGACAAAACAAGTTTGAGCCAACATCCGTCGGAAAAAATCCTAGGATTTTGTTGTTGGAATGTCCGAACAAAGTCCGACCGTGTGTACGCCCTATAACTCTCTTTATATGGAGCTGTGATCCGTCAGTGCTGATAACCAAAACGGATTAAGTCTCCATACGTATAAAGGAGCCTTGGTAAGCAAGGAAATCTGTATCCAACTTGGGGAGTGGTCTGACAATGCCCTGGGTGCATATCCTGCTCCTGTAATCCTGGGTAGTAGTGATTTAGTAACCAATATGTGGTCTATCCTGGACATGGTTGCATGACTGGTAGAATGACAGGTATATGCCCTGGCAGTTGGGTTCCTATACCTCCATATGTCAATTAATGCAAATTCTGTCATGACTCTGCTCAATCTAGTCTGTCTGTTTGCAGTAGCCACATTTCCAGACTGCGTAGGGCGATCCAGGTAAGGGTTCATTGTCATATTGAAATCCCCCATCCACACAGCTGGGACCACCGGATGCTGAGACATATAGGATAAGCCTGCTCTGACCACTTCCGAGCTGTATGGGGGAGGGATGTAACACGCTATCATTAACACAGGTCACCCCCCCAGACTAGCATTCAAGAATATATACCTGCCCTGGTGATCCGACTCAATGGATATAAGTTCAAATGGAGTGTTTTTAGGTACCAATAAGGTGACTCCTCTAGAAAAATTGGTGTGTGTACTATGGTAAGCCCACCCAATCCACGGTCTCTTTAGTGCAGCTCTTAGATGACCAGTAAGATGAGTTTCAGTTAGGGCGATCACATTTGCTTTCTGTGATTTTAAATATGTAAGGGCCGCAGTGTGTTTCATTTTATTCCTTAGACCCCTCGCATTCCAGGTCAGAAATTTAATCGTGGTCATCTAGTCCTATGGTGGGAATTTATGAAGCGGATCACCAGAGCTAAAAGTAAAGACACTGTGTATCTATGTTTTGGTTCCATGCCTCTTATTACACTCATAAAACTTATATCGCTGTCTGCGTGTAGCTGGTAGACAAATCTAACCTTTGTGTGTACATTTTTTGGTTTTAAACTCAGGCCCTGTATATGGGCAACATCCCTCCCTCCCAGCTCCACACCCCCCCAACATGGTGAGAGCATCCAGTACCCAAAACAGATTAATAGTATTACCATCATCCAGCTTAAAAACCTAGCTGGAGGTGTGTGACTTGTTGCTTCTGTTTGATACATTACAACTATTAACCTTATTCCTATGGGGACGTTTGTTCACTGAATAGAGTGCGGTAGAGCAATCTAGGGGAACCGTTGTGCCCTCTTGCACCTATATGATTTGACTTCTGCTTCCTGGTATCTCAATCTCCATGTCGGGACAGCTCATTGGGCGCCCGTGTTCGGGAGTAGCGAAAAAAGAAAAACAATGGGGAGAATAAAAGGAAGTATAAAACCCCCCATATAAAAAACGGGTACACAAAGAGGGAAAACAGTGTTTAAACCCAGCGTGGGATGTATTTTCAGCAGTTCTCCCGCCGTGTGAGGCTGCACAACACGTGTACTGTAATACGACTCTTCTGATGCGGGTCTATGGATTTCCCTCCCAGCTTCCGGGTGCAAAGACATAAAGTACTTAGATTTGTGTGGTAGTCAATGTTCAAGCTGGGCTCCTATGTAGTAAGGGGAATAGGTGTACTCACTTATTGTGGCATCGTGCCGGTATACCAATTAAGTCGGTCTGCCTCGGTGGTCCAGCTATGCCATCGCCGCTGCTAGGGTCTCAAAAATTGCATTTGGTCATCTTCTTCCACCCTAAGCCTGGCTGGAAAGAGCATGGCATATTTTAGGTGCAGTACCCTTAGGCAGAGCTTGACATCATGGAATTGCGATCTCTTCCGCTGTACCTCACTTGAGAAATCTGGATAGACTGCCACGTGGCCGTTTTCTATCGGTATGTTTCCTCTCTCTCTTGTAAGTCGCATAATCTTATCCCAATATTAAATAATGATAAAAACTTAGCTATGAGAGTGTGAGGAGGTGCTCCTGTAGGTGGGGGCTTAGTTGGTATACGATGCGCCCTCTCCACTGCAAACATCACTGAAAAAGCCTCCCGGCCATATGTAGTAATAAGAAGATTTTCCAGATATTTTGCTGTGTCTTTACCCTCAGCTCTTTCTGGCAGGCCAATAAATCTGAGATTGCATCTGCAAATCCTATTCTCCATGTCGTCCTGATGAGCATGAAGCTGTTGGATCTGTCGCTGCATATCCTCAGTGGTGTGTTGCAGTGGGTTAAAGGTGTCCTCCACAGTGCTTATGCGGGCTTCAGTTTCAGCAACTATATCTTTTACCTTAGACAGATCTTGTCTCAGGTGTGAGATATCGATCTTTACCTCGTCTATCTTAGTTGTGAGAGTGGTCTGCAGCGCTGCTATTGCATCCAGCACTCTGGCTGTGTCAGCGTTCTGGCGGTCTTCTCCTGTTGTTGATGGTTTTGTCTTTGTAACCTTTCTTATGGAAGGAGTTTGCCAGTGTTCTGAGATATTTATCTCTGTCTTCTGGGTCTGAACAAATTTGGTAGTATCTGATGGCCTGGCTGAGTATGATGGCCTGTTTAGTGTGTTGGGGTGAAAACTGGAACTATGAAGATAGCTGCATCGGTCAGTCGGTTTTCTGTATATCAATGCGTGAAGCTTGTCATCCCTGATGTATACTGTAGTGTCCAGGAAGTTGACATGTGTGTTCGAATAGTCAATTTTTATTTTGATAGATGGGTGAAAAGTGTTGATCAATGAGAAGAATTGGTTTAGTTTTTTCTCACCTTCAGTCCATATCATGAAGATATCATCAATATAGCGATAATATCTGTATGGCTTTTGTTGTATGCTGTTCAGGATTTTGTCCTCCAGGTCAGCCATAAATAAGTTTGCATATTGGGGTGCCATTTTGCTTCCCATAGCAGTACCCATACACTGGAGATAGATGTCATTATTGAAAGTGAAGTAGTTTTGTGTAAGAATGAATTTGATGAGCTGTGTCACATCCTCAGCAGTGTATTTGTGGTTTGGTGAGGATGATAAGAATCTGTGACATGCCGCCAACCTATCCTTGTGAGGGATGTTACTGTACAGAGATTCTACATCCATAGTGACTAGAAGTGTATTTGGTGGTAATTGTTGTATATTGTTAAGCTTGTTCAGAAAATCAGTGGTGTCTTGCAGGAAACTCGCAGTGTTCATGACTAAAGGTTTTAACATGTTTTCTACAAGGCCTGAGATATGTTCGGTAAGTGTATTCATACCTGTTATTATGGGTCTGCCTGGATTTCTTGGCTTGTGAATCTTGGGCAGCATGTAGAAGTCTCCAATTTCTGGATTATCCGGAATTGCATTGATGAGTTCTGAATGTAGGTGGCTTGGTATTGTCGCAATGAGACCTTTTAATTTCTTAGTAAAATGCTGGGTCGGATCATAATCCAGTTTTTTGTAGAAAGTAGTATTTTCCAGCTGCCTCTGGCCCTCTTGTATATATTTGTCCGTATCCATCACAACAACTGCTCTCCCTTTATCTGCTGGTTTGATGGTTATGGCCTGATTATTGCGCAGATCATGTACATCTCTTCGCTCTAGTGGTGAAAGGTTGTATAATATCTTCTTTTGCTGGGTGGATATCAGGGATGTGACTCACAGCCTAAAGCTGTCAATATAGGTATCCAGTTTGGGGTTGCGTCCTTGTGAAGGTGTGAAGTTGTTGTTCTTTTTCTTTTTGTCACCTCCTATTGTCCTAGGATTCCTTTCCTTACTGTGAAAATATTCTTTGAACCTTGATATGATGTAGATATTCCTGCGCTACCACAATGAAGAAAGAACGTGGAGGCTAAAAATATGTGGACAGCTGCATACACCGGAATTGGGGACAGACTAAACCCCAAAATAAATGGATAGGGTAAAAGGAGAGGGTGCTGCGCTAACCAGAAGTATTAACAAGTGGGTAAACAAGAGTGTGAGGAGTCCCTAAAAGGGTAGTCCGACTAATTGAGGTAATGCTGTTATGAAGATGTCATGCCGCTATTCCCATATGCATACAGTGCAATGGAGCAAGTAATATACTGAACAAATCTTGTGCATATAATATTGAGTGTACACCAAACAAATTAAAAAATAATAATAATAAACCATCTACTAATGAACACATTCACATGTGTAATCTACATATAAAAACGTGCAAAAACGCATGAGAGGTGCATGGTGCTGGGTGACTAGGAAAATAAAAAAATATGCTGGTATGAAATATCATACTAATATTCCCATATCCATAAGTGTAAAGAATGGAGAAAAATCATGCAATAAGCAAATCATGTGCCTGTAGATATAAAGTATGCGCCAATCTAACTATAAATAAATATTTTGAGTTAAAAATAATGATACTAGAACATAAGTTAATAAACGCATTCAAATGTGCAGTATACATATAACAATAAAAACGTGCAAAACCGCATAAGAGTGCATAGTGCAGAGTGACCAAAAATCGTTTTAAAAATCACACAGTATGCCAACACTAATGATCTTCTGTATACTAAAATAAAAAACAAATATCTTAACATACACCTGTGCAAAGATAAGGCAACAATATTTATGTCAGTAATATTGTCCGCAGTGAAGGGGTGGTGGTATCCTTAGGAGTGCAATTAGAATAGTTCAATGTGCTCAAAAGCTATGACAATAAAGTGGGGTGCCAGAGGGGTGATAGACATCTATGTCCTCTTCATATGATAACACACTCAAGTGAGCAGTGGCCCCTTACCTAGCGGTGCTAGGTTAATCGCATGGATCAACTAGCAGCTGGTTATGGTCTTTACTCGGGGTCCTGGACTGCACAGGTTGTGTTACTGCTTCCCCACCTGGTGATGCTTGGTAAACCGCTACTGTAGGTTGCTGTGGTCTTTAGTAATGGTCCTGGACCAGCGCGGCTCTTTAACTCCGCCTCCATACCTCACATTAGGGTGTACCAATAATAAAGGACAAGGGGGTACCGCATAGTGTAGTAGGTTAAACCAAAGATTTTTATTTCAAACAAATATAGATACTCACATTAAGAGATATCAGACCGATGCTAAAATCCCACGAGCGGTGAGCTCGTTAGCCTCAGTCAATCTGAAGTGCCCATTCCGTCCCTACGCATGACGTCACCGATCACGTGACTTTATCAGTCACGGGTTCCAAGTTGCTGATAGCAGGAGTTATAGAAGTTGTGTTTGTTTTGTGATGTTTAGGTTGTATCCAAAAAGTCTGTTCTTGGTGTAGCTTTTGGAGTTTTTTCTATAGCTCTCCCTCTGTCTTATCTCACTAACTCTGCTGTTATCTTTATTACCATTGATTTGTATGTATTTTTGTATTTTTTTTTTCTTTAACATTCTGCTTAAAAATGTGTGAATCAGTACTGCTTGGACCTTGAAGAAGGGGACACACCCTGAAAGCTTGTCCTGAAAAATTGTATGTTAGTGCAAATAAAAAAAGTATCACGGACAGTACTCAATTTTCTCTGTCACAATTGCACTAATACGGCTACAATCAAATCAAATATGATGGCAGATTATGGTGAAAGCTCACTTCACCAATGAAGATTACTTCCGCTTTAAGGATCTATGCGTGTGACAATACATAGTTTATGCTTTACTAGCTGATTCTCACAGAAGATAAAATGCATCACATGCATCGTCCACTTCTATTTAAATTATATTTATTCATCAAAGATACCACAACATTTTAGAGCTCTAAACCATCTCCTTCATCAGACAACAGTGGTCACTCTCCCAAAGACACTGTATTTCTGTGATAAATAAATAGAATTCAAATAGTAGAAGATGAGACTCTACTGTGTTCTGGGTATGAGTCAGGAAGTATCGACTCGAATCCAGAACACAGTGCGATAAGCTGCATGTAGCCTAAACTACATACAGTTTAAACCGCACATCCAGGGCCCTCACATGTTAGTGAGGAACATAGTTTGTTTGGGCCAAGTTGGCCCAAACAAACTATGTAAAGTGAATTCAAACCTGGAGTTCAGCTTTAAATACCAAAGATGTAGCAGAAAATCAATACTCATAAAAGTACAAAAGATGAAACACCGTTTAGAGTGCACTATGTTATTATATTCATGGTGATTAGGGATGAGCTCAATGTTCGAGTCGAACGTAAGTTCATCTCGAACATCGGGTGTTCGCCCATTCACAGAACAGCGAATGTTATGGGGCGTTTGCGGCAAATTCGAGCACCGCAGAACGCCCCATAATGCACTGCAAGATCGCAGTGTGTGACTGTGGACGGAAATAGATTGAGCTAGACCAGGCAGGCAGGTTAGTTAGTTAGTGACAGTGTATTTACTGTAATATATATATATAGTCTAGTATATATATATATCTATATATCTATATATATACTCTGCATTTAGTGTAGACTAGATATTCAGTGTAGACTCAATATTCAGTCAGTGCACTCAGTGTAGTGTATATATAACACAGTGGGGTTATTTACTAAAGGTAAATACACTTTGCGCTACAAGTGCACGGCGCGTGCACTTGGAAGTGCAGTTGCTGTAGATCTAAGGGGTACATACAAGGAAAATAAAAAACAGCATTTTTGCTTGCACATAATTGGATGACAAAATCTGCAGAACTTCCCTTCATTTCAGAGCTTCCCCTCAGATCTACAGCGATCTACAGCGATTGCACTTTCAAGTGCACTTGTAGTGCAAAGTGGATTTGCCTTTTGTAAATAACCCCCACTGTATTAATGTGGTTAAGGGGAACCCTGCACAAAATATAAAAAAAAAATGTCAGGGGGGCCCCCCCGTCAAAATCCATACCAGGCCCTTTGGGTCTGGTAAGGATTTTAAGGGGAACCCCGTGCCAAAAGTTTAAAAAAAATGTTGTGGTGGTCCCCCCAAAATCCATACCAGACCCTTATCTAAACAAGCAGACATGGCAGGCCAGGAAAGGGGGGGTGAGCGAGCACCCCACCTCCTGAACCATACCAGGCCACTTGCCCTCAACATAGGGAGGGTGCTTTGGGGTCCCCCCAAAGCACCTTGTCCCCATGTTAATGGGAACAAGGGCCTCATCCCTACAACCGTTGCCCAGTGGTCGTGGGGGTCTGCGGGTGGGGGGGCTTTTCGGGTTCGTCGGGCGCCATGATTGAAGATGGATGGAAATCACGGGACACTTTTTTTTTAATAAGGGAATTGTCAAAAACAAGACAGATCTCCTGTCGTTTTTACTTTTTTGACACTTTTTTGGTGAATAGGTAGGGGTACAATGTACCCCTACCCATTCACATGGGGGGCAGGATCTTGGGTCCCCCTTGTCAAGGGGGGTTTCCAGATTCTGATAAGCCCCCCGTCTGCAGACCCCCACAACCATTGGGCAAGGGTTGTGAGGATGAGGCCCTTGTCCCCATTGACATGGGGACAAGGTGCTCTGAGGGGGACCCCAAAGCACCCTCCCGATGTTGAGGGCAAGCGGCCTGGTATGGTTCAGGAGAGGGGTGAACCATACCAGGCCACTTGTCCCCCCCTTTCCTGGCCTGCCATGGCTGCTTGCTGGGATAAGAGTCTGGTATGTATTTTGGGGGAAACTAACGCCTTTTTAAAAAAAAAAATTTGGCGTGATGTTCCCCTTAAAATCCATACCAGACCCTTTGGTCTGGTATGGACTGAGGGGGAACCCACGACGATTTTTTTCATTGATTTTTATCTATATTGCCGTGATCCAGCAATACATTACAGCAATTTTAAATGAAATTTTTTCTTTTGGAAATGTAATTTTGCTGCGTCACAGAAAAAAACATGAGAAAGATGTGGCCACTTTACAGGAAGACTAATGCCCCGTAAACACGGTCAGATTTTCCGATGGAAAATGTGTGATAGGACCTTGTTGTCAGAAATTCCGACTGTGTGTAGGCTCCATCACACATTTTCCATCTGATTTTCCGACACACAAAGTTTGAGAGCAGGATATAAAATTTTCTGACAACAAAATCCGTTGTCGGAAATTCCGATCGTGTGTACACAATTCCGACGGACAAAGTGCCATGCATGCTCACAATAAATAAAGAGATGAAAGCTATTGGCCACTGCCCCGTTTATAGTCCCGACGTACGTGTTTTACGTCACCGCATTCAGAACGATCGGATTTTCCGACAACTTTGTGTGACCGTGTGTATGCAAAACAAGTTTAAGCCAACATCCGCCGGAAAAAATCCTAGGATTTTGTTGTCGGAATGTCCGAACAAAGTCCGACCGTGTGTACGGGGCATAAGGGGACCCCCCAGGCACAATATTTAAAGGAATATTTAATTTTTATTGTTTTACTTTAAGCATTATTAAAATTACTAAACTTTTTTCTGCATTGATACATGTCCCATGGGGCAGGACCCAGGTTCCCAAACATGTTTTATGGCAATAACTTGCATATAAGCCTTTAAAATGAGCACTTTTGATTTTTCACTTTGTGTCCCATATATTTTAACGGTGTTCATGTTCGTACTAATTTTTTGTCCGTTCGCATGTTTTGGTGCGAACAGAATCGGGGGGTGTTCGGCTCATCCCTAATGGTGATCCTCAGAGGGGATACTTTTCAAATAATGCATCTTGCTGAACTACCTGCAATAACACATTCATGTTTAGGCAAGAAAAATTGCACAAGTAAAAAAGAATGAAAAATTAAACTGGACAACTAATTTGACTCTATATTAGCAATGGTAAAATCCAAAGACCATTATCAAAGAACAATTGCCAGGATAACCATTACTCCAACCTGTAGAATAGTTGTTTTCTTGAAATTACATTTGGTTTGGCAGGATACAGACAAGCAAAGTGAACTATCCTCAACATTTATCAGGAACAAAAACATGCATATGAGTTTCCCTGAGCAATGTTGTTGGATAATTGACTTTTTCATTTTGCCAAATCCTGTCAAGTCAGTTCTGCTTCAACATTCTACTGGAACAAACACAATTTGACAATCATATGTTAAATTCATATGCTAACGTTACATTCAGTTCGCAAGGGGAGGATGCTACAATGTGGAAAAGAGTCATATGGGGAAGCATCACAGGAGAGTTTCTGAATGTGAATAAGAGGAGAGGTATGGTGATCAGTTAAGTATCCTCTTGCATTTGAATTAAAAAGGGTCTGCCTACCACCGATAACATGGAGTGCAGTGGAGACATGGGCCTTACATTAGTGATCCACGATAAGTGCCTATAGTAGCTATGGACCATGATGCATGACCATGATATGCAGTTTTAGCAATTTCTGGACTTTAATTGCACTGTAACATATCTAGCACAATGTGCACAAATCCATGCGAGTGCATCCATGTATGTGTTTACTTGGCAATTTTACAATAAGCATATTGCGCTATGAGCACCTTAGTTTTGTGCTTCTCTACATTATTGTGAGTAGATATAGGAAGAGAGTGAAGTAACACAGGGGTAGCTGGAGTGGTGGAGTTTCAGCAACGTGAAAAGCGCATAAAAACTCTACTTAGTGATAATGTCACAGACTATCTGGTGACTTATCATCTGATGGGGGTGTGTGGCACTAACTTGGAGGACAATTTATTGGAATGGTCATAGCACATGGGCACTGCAATCTTTTGAGTACTTTGCATTTATGTGCACATCTAGCAAGCACACAGTGAAACTTGTCATTTTGTTGGCGTGGACTTTTTCTTTTTTTTCTTTTCTTTTGTTTGTAATCTGTAATTGTTTTTTTTTAATGTGTTTTCAATCACTTGAGAATTCTTGGGCATGGGTAGCTGAGCCTGTGCAATACAGATTTCCATGTTTTTAATATATGAGAAGCCCAAGTGCTGCATACAGCCTCCCATAGAAACATATGACTGTGCACTGATGTACTCGAGTAAGCACCAGTGCTATTGCAAGCACAAGTTTTGTGTACAGCATAAAAAATAAAAAATTTATAATTTGGCATATGCCCATACACTCTGTTTGGAATTTACATGGCATGGGCTCAGACACCTGTGTGCAAGAGCCCTAAGTCTGCAGGTTTTGTTAAAATAGTACTTGGTGATTCTGATATGGAGGTCGTTGTTCACAGAATTTCTGTTATCAGCAAGCATCCATCTTCCAGTTGTGCTTCTTTGTTATCACCCTGCCACAGGAGCTATAGTTGGACCTACAAGCAGCCACGTTGAGTACACAGGCATGTAATATGATTGTCATTGTCAGGAGAACAGTCCAGACGAGTGATGTGCTGTAAGTATGTAGACAGGAAGAGGATGAACTATCCTGAAGGAGTAAGCACCAGCATCATCAGCACAAAGATGCAACAAAAAATGAAAAATTGATGAAAACTGTATTTTAGGTGAAGTAAAAAATGTTGCTTGTTTATGATACATATGATTTTGGATTTTAGCAAACTAACTGTTTTCTTGTTGAGGTTTTGAACTAGTTTATGGTTAAGATTTACCATTGCCTACAGATCAGTTTCTGTTTTTGTTAGTTCTCATTTTAAAAAATGAGCTTGGTTGCTGAGTATTTGGGAAATAAGGTAGCATTTGTTTGACTTAATTTTCATCCAAATGGGTTATATGCCCCTTTATGATAAAGAACACAAAACATTTGATCCATAACAACAACAGAAAAGTTTGTAGCATTTTGTGTTTTTTTAGCTTATGAAAAAATGCAAATAAGTGATTTACAGTAGATCATTATACAGATCTGGATCTTTGCCAAGTTTTTGTAATTATTTTCTGTACTGTATAAAATATAATTATTCTCATATTAGCACAGTACAAAAAGCCACATCATTTCAGCAGGGCTAAACTACTCATGCATGCAAGGAAATTATCTTCATCTTCAGGAATGTTACAGCAAAGTGACAACTGTTATATCATGAATGCTTTGCTGTAAAAATACACAACACAATTGTATTCATAGGGCAATATGATTCACATAACATAATCAATCTTTTCTGAATATCAGAAAAAGTAATCAAATGTTGAGATTGTTTCAGGAAAAAAAATAACATTGCGAACACATCTCAGTAAAGAAAAGAACTGCGATGGGTATTGTTCTGTAAAATTTGCACATTTTCATATTAGGTCATAAAAATGTTAATGTAAATGGGTGAGTTGATTGAATCTATCACGGTTCATATCAGATGCATATAGCTTTGTTTTTAGATATAAAATCATTTTATGCTTTTAGATTTCAACAAGAGGATGTTGAAAACACACACTTGGGAATTACATTTCTGGGTGACACTTTTTAGTGTAAATCATTGGAATTTTACATTTCCTGCAGTTATGCTTTAAAAAAATTATATTGAAAAAAAAGCTCAGAATGCTTCTTAGAGTGAACAACACATTTGGGGTACATATGTTTGAGCTATCTTCCCTGACAAAAATGTAAGTTCTTTGTGGCTAGTTATTATATTCCAGACCCTATCAGACTTTAAGCAAGTTCCTGACCATTTACTTTTCTCCAGTATAGTCGAGGCAAAACAACGCAATCTACTGTATGTGCAAAAAAGGGGAAAGAGATTTTCATACAGAGATTTCTCTAAGTTCCCTTACTTTTTTTTCCTTCATCTTTCCCACCACCCTCGATGCTTACTGAGCTGATCTTACCAGTCTACCTCTCTTCAACTTCATATTTACCTAGATTTGGTGCCCAGTCTGGAGACATTCTGCTGTGATTTTTAACCTTTTTTGTGGCCATAAGTCATTAAATATTTGACCCTTAGGCCAAATTTTGCGGTGTCAATATGTATTGGTTTAGTTGACTTTAACCCTAGGACTCAATTTTGCCTGCCTAAATAGTTTAAATATAATTTATGACTATCAAAGACTTTTATTGTAAATAAAATATACATATTTGTAAATTGTTTTTCTATATTTTGTTTGCTTAAGTGCTGTAATTGTATTTGACAATTACAACATTAAACAGATGGCACTGTAGATACCATAGCTGCTAGGGTGGCTTTTGTTAATGAAGCCTCTGGCCTACATGTGATCACTGTGTCATAGCTGACATAGTGATCACATGATCAGCAACAACACTTGCCTCTGATCATCAGTGGGGACCCAACCTGACAGTGGCAGTGCGTATTGAAAGTCAACAGCAGTGCAAATGGCACTGTAGATACCATAGCTGCTAGGGTGGCTTTTGTTAATGAAGCCTCTGGCCTACATGTGATCACTGTGTCATAGCTGACATAGTGATCACATGATCAGCAACAACACTTGCCTCTGATCATCAGTGGGGACCCAACCTGACAGTGGCAGTGCGTATTGAAAGTCAACAGCAGTGCAAATGTTCAGCTGGTAGCTCTCAACGAAGGAACATTTATATATGTATTTTCATTACAGGGCATCATGCTGGGGAACATTTATATACAGATTACCAGTAGGAAAGGGTTGAAGCTTAGCTTTAGCCAGTACCCACTTTTTTTCATTTTTAATAGACTTGTGAAGAGTTTAGTTGCTTTCTGTAAGCCAGCTGGAGAAATTTCTTACTACATTCCTCTTGGGAAATCTCCCCAGTAGTTTCAAATCTACAGAAAACTTTTTTAAATAGATTTGGCTGAAATTAGGATTTCAAGTAGAACTAAAGGCAAAACTTGTTTCCAATTTTGTAAAGAGTACTGGAGGGTTATAACCCCTGCATTTTTATTGTGTCTAATAAATTCATAAATAAACAGTGATCAATACATAACACAATAGTGATAAAAACATCCAAGTGCACAATGCAAAACACAAGTGTATCCAATAAGTCAACAAAGTGACTAGTGCTCAACAAATTAATAATGACACTACAAGTGTTCCATCTCAGTTCTATTCACAGTGCTCAGTGCTGTACTCCACAAAAACAGTACTACATTGCTAGTGTCCCTCTTACAAATTGTGTTTCACAACCTTCAGTGATCCTCTTCAAATTGTGCCATCTAATCACCAATTTGTGAATCAAGCTCTCATAATACTCACCAGAAGTTTTGATCCAATATTTACTATGGGTCAAATTGCGCTTTATTTACACAAGCGGTTTTCACCACTCCTATGCTGTTCCTCTGTACTCCTCTCATATTATACAGTATATATCAAAGGGAGAAAGCAACACGATAGCATAAAATGCTTTTTTTATTTTAAAATGATTACAACATTTATTCATTCACATACGGTATACACAGTTTGTTCTGCTCCTCAGCACCCCAGGTAAGAACGCTTAATTCTATGTGGTTGCTGGCAACCAGCTGGTTCTGTGTGAGTGCAGTCCATGTGCTGGATGATGTTACTGCCTGTAACTCCACCCTGACACATTTTGTCACTTGACATCTTCATGGAGCAAAAACTGTTCAACCCACTGCCAAATATACTCCACTTAACTCTTTCCTGCCTTAATGCTTGCAGTGCTATACTAACTGTCAGCTGGACTAGCAGTACTCTTATAACCCAGACTGCAAATCCACAAAATATATTTTTTTCTTAGTAAATCACTGTTCACGCATACTTTATCATTCTAATTTGATATAACTTTTTAACCCATTGGGGGGATTTACCTCATTTTTTTGTATTTTATTTTATCTTATTTTATTTATCTTACTTCACTTAATGCAGCAGTGTCGTATGCACTGAGGTTACGGCATTGGCTTTTTGTCTTTTTGATGTTTTGGTTTTTTCGTTTTTGGTTACTTCTGCACAATTTGGTGAGATTGCACTATGAACACTTAGTTCAGGTTATGTACCGTAACAGGTTATAGCACCCAATTATATTGAGGGCAGCGCCGTCTTTATTCCCTTACTACTATACTCTATTATTGGATCTTTTGAGATACCAATTAGGAATAGGCAGCAGCTCTCTCACTGTCCTAAGCGCGGACCCCTCTATTTAGCATATCCACCATATGTATGCTCCATTTTGCCCATTAGATCACCATATAGCAATTTACCCGGTTCTATAATACCTATCACCATTATGATGCCTTATACCATAGATCTATTTTTATCATAGGAGGCATCAAGGGGCTAAATAGTGGGACTTTGAGGGCACAACCGTAATAGACTACAAAAAGTATAAAAAACTTAATTTTTATTAATAGCATACAAAAACACAGAGAATAGACATGAAAGTTTAAAAACACATCTGATATAGGCATACAACTCAGTTAGATACACCATAATGAATCTTATCCTGCAGTCTCCTAGATAATTCTCTATAGCTATGTACAGACAATTTAACCGGTAATTACGGGTAAAAGAAAGGGTACACTTCCGCTGCAAAGTTGAGTTTAAGAGAGTACTGCAGGTCTGGTGTTCCAAGGTGGTGTAGTCTCTAATTGCTCTACATGTTTCACGTTGACAAGGAACGCTTCTTCAGGAGCTAGAGGTTCAAATGGATATGAAGAGAAGGAAAATGCTCACAATAGTGAATTTAATCAATGCATCGCTGACAGCGATCAAAAATAAAAATATATATCTGAAAGGAGGTCAGATGGACAGCAAACAAGGAGCAGAGACCTCCCAAATGTATATCACATCAGATGATTATAGGTAAGCAGATTAGCTTGTATGGGCTGCAGTTCCCACAGTAACAACACGAGGGTCTGGGGGTGCTCCATCCTCCTAGATTGCTGCCAGGAGACATACAACCTGGCAGCAATCTAGGAGGACGGAGCACCCCCAGACCCTCGTGTTGTTACTGTGGGAACTGCGTGGCCTAAATCTGTGCTTCCCAAACACTACCTAATTACCAGCGCTGAAGGCTAACCATGACGTTTTACTAATCCGCTTGATTTGTACTGTGAAATTGTGAGTACCTTTCCACTTGTTTAATAAATCTTTTTAAAAAAAAAACGATTTTACGCTATGGGCATCCCCTTCTCTCTTTTTATATGAAACATCACGATCCTGAGTCTGCCAGTGATTGCCGTACAGTGGCGCAAAACTGTAACTGCCTGATACCCCTGCAGGGGTGAAGGGATCCGGTGAGTGGCTGCACTTTCAGAGCAAGGATTTAAAAACTACTGAAGGATCACAAACACTACATTACTTGCACCAAGATACTGCACAAGATATATACCAAGAAATCACACCACTAAGGGTTTAAACGAATTTGATAATAAGTTATCACACAACAAGGACTTTCTTTGAATTTTGTCAGCACGTCTGCACTTTACTAGGAGTGAATTTAACCCTTTTCAGTTCCTCTAACAGCAACTGATCTCCCACACCTCTCCCTCCCCCCCCCTCCCTTCCCCACCATTCCCCCTATCCATTCATAAAATTATAAACATGATTAAAACCTCTAAAAATATAACTAACAATTACAAATAAAACTGTTTAAATTGATATCAACGTTTAACCCTCTTGGCTCCAGAGTGTCCAATTCATGTTTTCATCTAGTTTCATTTTGTGATACCTCGTTCTTCATCAGTACCTCGCCAGTACCTTACAACTTGATCTATTCCATAAAATATTAGACCATTTTGGACTTTATTTTATGATATTCTTTAACACTTCTCACCTGGCCTATTGTAAAATGAAAGCCGGGCATGAGCACCGTTATTCTGGGAGGACGTCATATGACAACATTCTCAGGATTGCGCCTTGTGTGCGCTCCACGGGCCATGCTCTGGCAAAATCTGTCACTCGCCATGTCCACTGGACATGGCCAATAACAGATCACTGTACCAGCCTACTACCAGTACCATGTGACCTCTGTGGCCAATTACAGCAGATCACATGACAGTTGTACACAATAAAAGTCATTGATTCATGCTTTTCATTGTGCACTATTCTGATGAGCTTTGTGACACAGTCATCACATGGTACATACAGAGCCAAACACAGTCCATCTGTACCATGTGATTAACTGTGGCTAATCACAGGTAATCACAATAGTAAACACTGAATGTGTAGTATTCATTCAGAAAAAATAGTTGCTTATAACTGTAGAATTCACAGTTATAAACAACCATAGTGTGTTAAAAAAAATCCTGATTATCTCCCTAGAGTAATACAGTTACTATGGTAACATTGTATTGCTCTGTTCACTGTATGTAAAAAGAGAAAAGAAAAAAAATAATGAAATAAAAATTATATTTATTTATTATTTAACTATTATTATTATTTTTTTACATACTGTCACAAGTCAGTGTCCCTGATCACTGCCACGCCAATTATATGATGACACTGTACTGCACTGGTGACAGTATGTAAAAAAAATAAAAATAAAATAATTTGTGAAGAAATGTAGCAGTATACAGTTTGGCCCAAATTTATGAAGAAGGATAATTTATTTGCTAAATTTTATAACAGAAATGCATGTATGCATGTTTTACACCTATAAAATACATTTGCATCCAAAAATGTTATCCTTTTTTAAGTGGGGACTAATCACATTTTTCATCACTTTATTTCTATATGCATTAAAGTTCCTGTTACTGTTGCTATTAGTCTTGCTATTGCTGCCAGAAGCTACATAGAGAAGCACAGAACCAGAGCATGTGAGCCAAGTTGCCCACCTGCCCACAATCTCTCCAGCATAAATTGGGGGTGTTCTTCATGTACTTTGCTAATGTATATGGAGTTTTGTACCATCTCAAGTGTATCTTCTGGGCGACTTCTCTAAAATTGGATCATTTAGTGTGGTTATAGTTACAGTTTATTGCTCAGATCCATTGACTTTGGGATATTGTTATGTTTAAATCTTTTTTCCATTTAAGAAGAGGATTTGAAGTTTCAAAGTGCATTTTTCCATGGAGTATGTTATAAATTTCTGTTATTCCCTTTTTGTGCTTGGGTGAAGGTTGCCACAAATCCCAAATAGATTCTGGTATGGAGATATAATAGCTTTTTGTGTAGGTTAAGATACTAGATATTCTGGCATAGGTCATAAATTCTATATCGGGTAATGAATATTTAGACTGCATCTCTTGGAACGGTTTGATTCGCTCTTGTTCTGACAGGTCAGATATAAATTGGATGCCATAATTCCCCCACTGAGTTATTTTCAGGTGCTGAGTGAGGAGTGAGAGCGGGCACTTTTTTATGTTTAATATGCGTGTTTCTATTGCGCATGAAATAGTCCCACACATATAGGGTAGCCGCTATTGTCAGGTTTTGTTTATACTGTGTTGGGTTGGCAATGGCAGTGGAGAGAAGTAGGTCTTTTAATTCACCTTGTTTAACTTGGGCCTGCTCTGCTTCTTGCCAATGTTTTTGTTCAGGGGAAGTGAACCAGGATTTAGGTTGGTCCAAAATTGCTGCTATGTGGTAGTCTCTGATATCTGGTACGCCCATGCCTCCTACTTTCTTATGTTTGGTAAAGATATTATGTGCACTTCTTGCTTTTTTCCCCTCCCATATACATTCAGATAGAGATCTTTGCACGTTGTTGTAGAAGAAAATTGGGAGTTGGATTGGGAGTGCTCTAAAAAAATAGAGGAGTTTGGGGAGCAAGAACATTTTATAGGCCGCTAGTCTACCTGACCAAGAGAGGTAATATTTTGTAATCCTGTTCATTTCTTGCTCAAAACTTGCCACTAGAGGCTCGAAGTTATGTTTGTACAATTGTGAGAGAGTATTGGTTAATATAACCCCTAAATACTGAATCGATCCCTCTGCCCATTTGTATGGAAGTAAATTTTGTATTGGATCTTTCAGCTCAGAGTCCACTGCTATGCTTAAATACTGGATTTGGAAGCATTTACTTTGTAATAAGATACTGCATTAAATGATTCCAATACCTCATGGACTAGTTTGAGGGAAAGAGCCGGGTTGGCAAGAGACAGTATGACATCATCAGCAAATAAAGTTATAGTATGCATTTCTTTACCTAAATGAATGCCCTTAATCTGAGGATGAGTTCTAATTTTTTTGGCTAAAGGCTCCATCATGAGGGCAAAGATCAGGGGGGACAATGGGCACCCCTGCCTTGTCACATTCATGATGAAGAACTGCTCAGAGAACAAGCCCTCTGTGAACACATGTGCCAAGGGCCCAGAATAAAGGGCCGTTATGGCCGAATATATTTGTCCCGCAAATCCAAATTTCAAAAGAACTTCCAATAGATATCCCCAGTGTTTCCTATCGAAGGCTTTCTCGGCATCAAGTAGGTGTATGGGGTAAATCCGCGCAATGAATTGAATGTTTTAGTTATGGATATGGCTGCTGCCTCTACACATACAATACCACCTAAGTGGAAAGTATTAGAAATTGGTAAAAAAGCTGGAGTAGTATGGCGCTGCCCTTATGGAGACAAAATTTTTTTTCCTTGTAGTGAATGTATTGCCTAGTGTCCTTATAGAATTGCTTCTAAAACCTGTATGTGTTCAAAAATTGAATAAAACTGTGACTGGTGGCGAATATTTCTATTAGAAGTGAAAATACAACAACTGGTGCTCCAATTGTTCAACAAAGGTGCATTGTGCCCTTTAAATTAAGTAATAAAGTAGTTATGAATATGGATACAATATCATCTAGGTGGAAAGTGTTATAAAGAAAAAAAAAAAAAAGAAAAACAGGAATAGTATGGTGCTGCCCAACAGGAGCACCGAAGGCTGTCTGTCGTTGTCTGCCGAGTGAATTAAATCCAGTATTCTCCTTGTAGCGTCCGTAGCTTGTCTACCTGTCACAAACCCCAGTTGATCAGGCTTCACCAGGGAAGGGAGTAGGTGCGCTATCCTGTTCGCTAAAAGTTTAGCATATACCTGCGTTATTACCGTGTGTATAAAAATTGGCTTTGATTTTGTGGATGTTACGTGAGTGTTGTGATAGTAGGACTGCTCAGAGTTCATTTCGCGCCTCTGTCAATTTGTTGCATATGGTGATTGAGGGTATTTGTTTGTTTTGTGCTTCTAAGTCAGAAATGTTTTTTAAGATAGCGTCCATGCGCTGCCTCCTTTTCCTCCTTAATATTGCACTTTTGTTTGATCAACAGGTCCCTAATAAATGCCTTATGGGCATTCCACAGTACAAACGGGTTCACATCCTTGGTATCATTATTGCTAATGTAATCCTGTAATGCATTTTCAATGTCCCTTGAAGTATCTGGCTCAGAGAACATTCTTCCATCTGTTTGTTCTGGTAGAGAAGCCATGGCCCCCCACAGTTATGGACACCGAGGCATGGTCAGTCCATGTAATGTTTCCTATTTCTGATGTGGAGGTTTGCTGTAATAAAAACGTATCTTTTAAGAACATCTCTATTCTAGAATATGACAGGTGGACCAGAGAAAAGAGTGTAAAGTCCCTCTCCATGGAATGGTGGCATCTCCATACATTATATAGGTTGGCCATTTGTGCAAAGTTGGACATAGTCGTTCTACACCCTTTTTTGTTTCCTGTGTTTGAAATGTCCAATTGTTGGTTGGAAATGGCATTTAAGTCACTGCACAGTATTGTATGACCCGAGCATTGCTGTTTAACTTTTTTCCAGAGCTTATTTAGAAAGCGTATCTGCTTGGAGTTTGGAGCGTATGTATTGACTATTGTGTACACTACATTGTTAATTTCACATGTTAGGATAATGTATCTTCCTTCTTTGTCACATTGACTTGCTATATGTTTGAATGCTACTGTATGCTTCATAAGTATAGCAACTCCTCTTTTTTTAGTGGGGGCATTGGCAATGTGTGCATGAGGGAACTGGTTATGAGACAAACTTGGATGCTGTCCTTCTTTAAAGTGGGTCTCGTGGATACAAAAAATATTGCAGTTTTGTGTGCGAGCTTCTTTTCATACCATATGTCTTTTTTGTGGACTATTTAGGCCATTGACATTCAAGGAAGTTATTTTAAATGACATCTTGACTTATGTGCTTGTCCCTGAGGATTGGGTGTAGTGGGTCTGCTGATCTCTAAGTAAACAAAAGTAGTCTTACCCTGCTAATGCTTGCTGGCTGCAATGCTCCATTGTTGTTATATTGTGGATCCCTACGTCTGTAGAGTAGGAGCTGGGAACGCTGTGGCTCGGGATGAAGAAAGGCATGTTAAGATGAGTACGTTTAGATTTGGAAAGCTTGTTGGAACTGAAATAACAGTCTGAAGAGCAGGTAAACAGATAAAATGTACAAGAGAAAAAAAAAAAGAAAAACGATGCGCAAAACAAAGCACACTGTAAAACTATGTGATTTCTTTGAAATCTGAGCAGGTGTTGGCCTGCTAAATCTGGGGTTTGTAAAAAAAAAGCCGGTGTGAACGCCGGTTGGATCATCCAGATCAGGCTTGTCTGAACTATATTGATGGGCTAATTTAGCATAAGAAGGTTGGTAGTCAGGTATTAGGTGGCATTGGTTGGTCCTGTATGTTTTGGAGGTCCTCTAGATCTTGGGTTTTGATTCGCCATTTCCCCAGCAGCTGCAATCCCTCCTCTATAGTGGTTACTTTGAATTCTTGCTCCCCTTTGAACATTACAAGGGTGGCAGGATAGTTCCATTGGTAAGGGATATTATGATTTCTGAGTGGTTTTGTTATAGTCATGAGGTTGCGTCTCCTTTGCATAGTATGGGCGGAGAGGTCAGCAAAAAATGACAAACCCTGCATACAGCCAGGAAGGTGTTCGGCTTTCCTTGTTGCATACATCAATTTTTGTTTTACTCTGTTTTACTCTGTAGTAGTGAATCCTAGCTATGGTGTCTCTAGGAAGTGTAGCAGGGATGTGCTGTGGTTTTGGAAGTCTGTGTATGCGGTCTATGACCAGCTCCTCCAAAGGCAAATCAGACAAGGTTTCTTTCATTATGTTGGTTAAGAAAGCCATTAATTCAGGCTGTTTAATTTTTTCAGGTATGCCTCTTATTTTTATGTTGTTCCTTCTGGAACGGTCCTTGAGGTCAGTAAACTTTGTTTTGAGCCACAAAATGTCTTCCTCATTTTCGTTATGTGCATCGACCATGTTATTGAAAGTGTCGGTGAATTCCCCCAGCTTGCTTTCTATGTGGGTTACTCTATCACTGACCTCCGTCACTTCTGATTTGTTTCATGAGTTGTAGCATGTCTGCATGGATGGCACTTCAAAGAGACAATAGCATGTCTTTAAGTGTGGTGTCCATAACAGGATGATTATTTGTGGGGGCATCCTGGAACTCCAATGTATCATCTAGTGTGCTGCCTGTGTCCCTTTCTACAGCGTCTGCAGAAGCCTGCTGTGTCATCCTCTGCTTTTCTTTAACCAGGCTGCTAGTGCTAGAAGAGGATTGAGAGTCAGTCTGCATTAGTTTTTGCTGGGATGTGATTTTTATCCGTGTCCCAGTCTAAGTTAGTGTCCTGGCTCAGTGCATGGTGAGCTTGCTGTGTGCCGCCGGCGCCATCTTGGCATTTCAGACGGCCTGCCTTACAAAAGAAATCTGTCATCTTACCGGGTGTTTTACCCTCTCTCCTCCTCCTCGACATGTTCTGTGGCTGTTTCAGACCGTCGGGCTGAAGAAATTGCCATGATCCAGTGCCCTGTGTTGCTGTGATTCGTTCTGGAAGATCCGTGTGGCAGGGAGCTGAGGTCTCACACGGCCATACTCCTTGCGTGCTTTACTTTTTTTGATACCACATGTTAGATATTCTAGATTAGATCTTTTCATTATGCAAAGGGGCCTACCTGCCCTAACTGATGCCCAGATTGGTATTCAAACAGTATCTGACCATGCTCCGATCTTGCTTACCCTCAAACTTACTGACTCCTGGCCTAAAGTCTGTATTTGAAGACTTAATCACACTTTACTTGTAGACCCTGTCATTCTTGAACAAACGACAGAAGCCATAAGACATACTTCACTCTCAATTCTAATGATAAATCCACTCCTACCATAATGTGGGAAGCTCATAAATGTGTTCTACTACTAATCCCAAAAAAGTGACAAATTCATTAAACGGGAAGCAAAACTTAAAAGGGCAAAGGAAAAGAAAATTCAAGACTTATCCACTATTTTTGCACACCTTGAATCTTTATCCACCCAGACAGCAACGGGACTATTAGAAGTCAGAAAGGCTTCAAAACATATTAGATTTCGAATCCAAATGTATACTTTACTTCAAAATGTGTTTATTATGAACATGGAGCTAAAAATGGAAAATTCTTAACAAGAGCTTTAAAAAATTCTAAGATACTGGAAAACATCTTTGGCCTAAACAATATAGATGGTAAGCTGGAACATGTGATGTATTAAATAGTGTAACAGTTCCATAGCTTCTATACTAAACTTTACAACCTTCCACCGCAACACAAACCTGCAGGATTGCAAAGAGAAAGAGTCCATAATATTAAAGAACATTTGAGACAGATTAAGCTTTCTACTTTACCCCAGAGAGACATTGAAGACTTAGAATGCCCCATTGAGGAGGAAGAAAATCAGGCCAAAACCCAGGTCCCAGTGGTTTAACATTTGAATATTACAAATAAAACTTTGCCTTCTTAAAATATCGATTCTCCAAATGTTTAATACTTTAAGTACCCAACAAGATATTCAATACTCTTTTCTCTTTGGTCACATAACACTAATCCCCCCAAAAATAAACATCTGAACAAATGTTCAAATTATAGACCAATATCTCTTCTCAACATTGACTTAAAATTACTTGCTAAAATAAAAGCAAATCACTTGAGACCTCTTCAAGGGAAGATTATTGGGCCAGAACAAGTGGGTTTCATGTCAATTTGGGAGGCTAGAGATAACATTACTAAGGCACTAAATTTGATTTACGCTTCCCAAACTGAAAAGATTGAGGACTTTCTCCTGTCCACGGATGTTGAGAAGGCCTTCAATCAGTTGGTATGGGACTATATGTGTGTGAAGTGCACCCATATAGGCCTTCAACAGAAAATGCTTTGTGGATTTCCACCCTCTACCAATTAACTACCACAAAAATTAAAGTGAATGGTTTCCTCTCAGATACACCTTATATTCTTTAAAAAGGTATAAGCACTCTTTAGTGAAACACATGCTTATGGCTGCTAAAGGTTTGATCCAAAGATTTTGGAAAATAGTCCATGTCCCATCTATTAAGGATTGGCTCAATGAGGTCAATTCTATCCATTCTATGGAGGAGACTTTGGCTATGACAAATGATTGCCTGAATAGCTATCATAGAAGTTGAAATGCTTGGTTCATCTTTATTTAGTCTGACAAGCATAAACTGTCGATGGCTACTTGAGTTATTACTCAGTGAACACTGAATTCCCACACCAATACTGAATGACTATATCCTAGGGTTGAATAGTTCCTTGTCTCTTTGACCTATAGCCTCATTATTGACAATATCCAACTCCAATTTATACTGCCATTTTGTTATTTAAGATGCAGATAACTGCACTATACTCTATACCCTCCCCTCTCCCTTTAGTACTTTAGATTCTCTCTTTTCTAGCTTACTTTTCCCTCTTTGATTTGCAAGTATCTGATATTCTGTTATTGATCAGAGTTTCTCCTGCCAATTCAAATAACATGTGTCACGTTTGTATAATAGCCAGATTTGTATTATACCATATACGTTTCCAAGTCATGCTCCTCTTTGGTTTGAATTGCTTATGAAATACTTTGGTATTGTTTGTTCTTTGCAATTACTTTCAATACTCCTTGATTGTAATTGCATGGACTGTTCTGTCCTTATACAATTGTCTTTGTATTGTGATTATTGTTATTACAAAAAAAAAAAGGAAAAATATATATTTTTTTAATGTTTGCAATTTTTTTTCCATTTACTGCATATAGAAAAAAAAACAAGAAACAAACCTAGTGATGATTAAATACCACAATTAGAAAGATCTATCTGTCTTAAAAAAATCTAACAATGTCATTAGGTTACAAAGTGTAATGCCGCGTACACACGGTCGGACTTTTCGTCTACAAAAGTCCAACGGACGCTGACGGACTAAAGCTGGCTGGTAATCCGATCGTGTGTGGGCTTCTCCGGACTTTCAACGGACTTTTTTAGCCTCAAATCCGACAGACTTTAGATTTGAAACATGCTTCAAATCTTTACGTCGTAACTACGACGGACCCCGAAGTCCGCTCGTCTGTATGCTAGTCCGACGGACAAAAAAACGACGCATGCTCATAAGCAAAAACTAAACGGAAGCACTCGGTCTAGTAAAACTAGTGTTCGTATTGTAGGTAGCACATTCCTCACGCTGCAAAATCTGTGATCGTTGAATGCAGCGCATTTAATGTCTTCTTTATGAATGCTTTAAAGAACGAAGATGTTTTGCTGTTCATATTCAAACAGAGTTCTCCCAAACAGATTTCTGGATTCTTTTTCTCTTTGATCTCATGAATGACATGGTATGCTTTTTCAAAACAATGTTTCCATACTATTAATACTTTTTAAACTTTTTTTTTTTTGGTGGAGTCATCTTTTCTTGTAATTTTTATCCAGATATTTATTTTATGATTGTTGTGGAACTTTTTTTCTGTTTATCTATAAATTTTTTTGTAAAGTTACCACAGGGAACCCATTTTTATATATATTTTTTACATTTTTTTTAATGTTTGTAAAGTTACCACAAAGAACCCTTTATAATTTTTGTTTTTATAGTGATTTGTTTTTTTTTTTAGATAAAGTTAACCCAAAGAAACGTTTTTGGTTATGTATCTTTTTTTTTTTAAATACTTACCACTCGAACATTATTAACATTATTTTAATCTATTTTTGTTGTGTTTTTGCAAAATCAATGAGATTGTTGTCCCTTGTTAATTTAAAACATTGTGTCTAAAATCTATGATTTAAAATAAAAAACCTAAACTCAAAAAAGATCCATTTATTTATGGTCTAAATAAAATAAAGAGGAAGTCAACGCTGGAAAAAGTATGTGTACAAGAAAATGGGGATCTTGAGGAGTCCATATAAGAGGGAGCACAATCTGGTCCAAGAATCCCAGAGATCAACAGCACCAGCAGATGATATAGATGTCCCCAGACTGTGGTACTACAACAGCCTGCGTCTTCTGTCAGACCAGACTGAACCCAAGTCATCACTTTCTTCTCTTCCCTGCAGCCTTTCCTCTACGCTGCCCTGCAGCCTTCCCTGCAGCCTTCCCTGTAGCCTTCTTTTGAGGCTGTGGCTCTGGTGTTTCAGTTGTGGCAGGAGGAGGAGGAGGAGGAGGAGGAGGAGGAGGGGGGGCTGCCTCATGTAGTTGGGTGTTTCGTGTTAGCGTGCCCTGCAGCCCCTTCTGGATTGTTTCCCCAAATAGTCGCTCACAAATGAGGCGCTGCTCCCAATCCATCTGAAGAAGCCTGCTGGCTAAGTAGCAGCCATAGGATTCTTCCGCTTCGGGGGGGCTCCTTAAAAAACGGGTGGCCTCTTGCATGAGGCGCAGGGATGCCTCCTGTGTGACCGTCCCCTTCCTGGCCCTTTTTTTGGGAAGGTGGAGGGGAGGCACTTGGGATTCGGTCAAGCTCCTACTGGGCCCAGCCACCTCACTTGGCCCAGCCACCTCACTTGGCCCAGCCACCTCACTGGGAGCAGCCACCTCCTGCCTGACACTGGGCCCAGCCTCCTCCAGGATGATGGTGAATCCGGCCTCCTCCAGGCTGTCCATGGGCCCGGTCTCCTCCTGCCTGCCACTTTCCCCACATTCCTCCTGGATGGACTCATCCTGTGTATAAAAAAAGGACATAGTTTTAGTATATTTTTTTGGGTTCATCAATTACACACAGTTTGCTTCTCATGACTAGCAAATTCAATGTGAATACATCTCTTTAATAAAAGAGTCTAATCAGACACCCTAATTATTTCAAGCAGGTGCCAAACATATTTAACCACTACTGTCAATTTATATGTATACACAATTTTGAGGGCAAAATTATTGTAGACAATTATAACATCCAGTTAACATCATTAATATTAGTACAGTAAATATTTGTTAAAATAATTTACCTGACTCCAGATGGTCATATCCGGTTCATCCAGGATGGAAGACCCAGCTTGCTCCTCATGAGCCTCTGCTGGGGTGGAGGGAAGGGTGGAGGGAAGGGTGGAGGGAAGGGTTGAAAGTGATGCTGGCTTCAGTCTGGTCATCAAGAAAACGGAGTTGATTGTAGTACCACAGCCTGGGTACATAAACATCATCTGCTGATGCTCCTGATCTCATTGATTCCTGGATCTTCTTATGTTCCCTCTTATACATGTTCCTCAAGACCCCAATTTTCTTGAGCAATGTCTCCATTGTTGCTTCCGGGATGGTCGCCTGGACAAAGGACAGAAGTCTCTCCAGCGTTGACTTCCTCACATGCTTTGCATAATACTGTGGGTGTTTCACCTCCCACAAATTCCTCATCTCTCTATATTTAGAAATAAAAGCAGTAAGGAACTCTGGATCCTTAAATAGGGGATTCATAATGTCTGTATAAAAGATAAAGTCACAAGACAAAAAACACTTTTATTGGGTTTCTGCTAAACCCTCATCATCTTATCCCTATGTAGGCCTCATCAATCTGTCAAGCCATATAGGCCGCTTGCTACAAAGTCTTGACCAAAAGTATAAATTTTAAATTACCTTCGTTTAGTAGCGTCCCGGTCCACTATCACCTACGCACAGAACGTACGTACGATACGTGCACAAGGCCCCTCTTTATACACTACGCATGCGTGAAACTCCGCCTGCGTCACCCGCCCCTGATGTTCAATTTTAACTCATGTTCTCCGCCCCTTAATTCTACGCACAGAACGTACGTATGACACGTGCGCAAGGCCCCTCTTTATACACTACGCATGTGTGAAACTCCGCCTGCGTCGCCCGCCCCTGACGTTCAATTTTAACTCATGTTCTCCTCCCCTTAATTCTATGCACAGAACGTACGTACGACACGTGCGCAAGGCCCCTCTTTATACACTACGCATGTGTGAAACTCCGCCTGCGTCGCCCGCCCCTGACGTTCGATTTTAACTCATGTTCTCCGCCCATTTTTAGTTACTGCGCGTAGTGGGGTGAATAATGGCGGAGACACATGACATGTTAACTACCTCAGGTAGCGAAAAAATCCCGGAGACTGGAACGTCAACAAGATCTGTGAGGCCTAGATTTAAGGCCTCCAATATGTCTTTTGAAGAGATGGTGGAGATGGTGGCCATTCTTCAAAAAAAGGACTATGATGGGAAGTATGGGCCGTACGCCCGGCCAAATTTGCGCAAGGCCAAAATAATGGCGAAGGTGGTGGACACTTTACAGGCTTCTTTTGGGGTACAGCGCTCCAAGGATCAACTTAGAAAAAGATGGTCTGTCCTGAAACTCAGGGAGCCGGATCAGTTCAGACGGATCCGTAAAGTGTTGCAAAAAAAAGTAAGTACCTGTGTTTTCATCTTGTGTTGATTACCTCGTATACCGCTCCATGTGCTTTTCATTCCTATACGATTGTTTGCATTGTTTGAAACGATCTTTTAATAAACATCGTTACATATCTATATATAATATATACATATATATCTCTCTCTATATATATATGTGTGTATATATATATATATGTGTGTATATATATATATGTGTATATGTGTATATATATATATATATATATATATATACACACATATATATATAGAGAGAGATATATATGTATATATTATATATAGATATGTAACGATGTTTATTAAAAGATCGTTTCAAACAATGCAAACAATCGTATAGGAATGAAAAGCACATGGAGCGGTATACGAGGTAATCAACACAAGATGAAAACATATATATATACATATACATATATATAAACATATATATATATATATATATATATATATATATATATATATATATATATATATATATATATACATATACGTATATATATATATATATATATATACATATACGTATATACCGGTATATATATATATATGTGTGTGTGTGTGTATATATATATATATATATATATATATATATATATATATATATATACATATGTATGTATGTATATATGTATGTATATAGATATATAGGTAGATATATAGATAGATATAGAATTTTTTTTTTTTTATTAAAATAATATCTATTTTTAGATTTAGATTTTGTTTGAGATTGAAGATTTATATTTAGTTATAGATATATAGAGAGAGAGAGATCCAAAGATTTTTTTGATATATTTTATTATTGATATCTAGATATCGAGATATCTATCCATCTTGATATGTCTTTAGAGATTAAAATCTTGAAGTCTACTAGGAACTCTACACAAACAGGCAATTTGTACACCACTTCACTAAAAATGTTTGAAGATTAGTATGTACTAAAATATCTGTGTGCTAAGTATATTAATTTTTTGCTTCACATAGGGGAAAAATCACTCAGCCAACAAGAGGAACCCAGTCCCCCCCAGCAAAAGAACATACTTGGGAAATCAGCCCAAGCCCCACTGAGGATGTGGAGGAAGGAGAGGTGGGCGACATGGGCACCCCACCAGGTGAGTGTCTGACACACCAGCTTACAGTAATCTATGCATGGCTGCCTTTTATTTTATGTAATTTTTCTACTCTATTTTAGGTGATCTGGTTGTGCTTGAGTCAAGCAACAGCGCCACCCCCGAGGATGTTGAGGAAGTATGCGACATGGGCACCCCACCAGGTCAGTGTCTGAGACACCAGCTTTATGGTAAGGTAAACTATGTGTGCATATTTCTAAACATATTTTTTTTTTCATTCCACTTTAGGTCCAAGTGACTATTTCACCACAGACAGTGCCCAACGGCTAATTGCTCAAATAATGGCCTGGAATGGGGAGATCGATCAAATGCGGAATCGTCTGGATCGTATGCAGCAGGAAATGAAGGACATGATTGATGTTTTGGGTCGAATCTAAATGCCCTTTTTTAAACCCCAAAACATCAATCGTGTCCTTCATTTCCTGGTTTGATGACCCCATTCTGGGCCTTCTCTTTATTATTTTGTGTTAAATTATATGCCTGTTTAACAACATTTAAAAAAGGAGGCCTATTTTTCAAAAAAAACAAAAAAGGATTTGAAAAAACACCAAAAAAAAAAAAAAAAGGATTTGAAAAAAGACAAAAAAAAAAAAAAAAAGGATTTGAAAAAACACAAAAAAAAAAAAGGATTTGAAAAAAGACAAAAAAAAAAAAAAAAAAAGGATTTGAAAAAACACCAAAAAAAAAAGGATTTGAAAAAAGACAAAAAAAAAAAGGATTTGAAAAAAGACAAAAAAAAAAAAGGATTTGAAAAAAGACAAAAAAAAATTATTTTTGATTATCTAAAAATATTTAACTCTAATTATATTATTCTAAATTTATTTTATATATCTTTATATTTTTGGCTAGGAACATTTTATACTAAATGCATAACTGATAGGATACCAAAGATTAAAAACATCTGCTTAGAATTAAATAAATGTGTGGTTTGTTATTTCAATGCTCAGTATCAGTTTGTTTATAAATTTCAAAAAAGTGGTTTACAGTGGCAATGGAGCTTATTTAGAAATTTACAAGGAAAATACAGTTGGCACTACAACTGCTCGAAAAGAAAGGCAAGAAAGGCAAGCAATAAATATAATTCAAGATTTCATCAAGATTGTTTTTATTTTAAATCTTTAGATATCCTGGCCCATTGCAATGGCCCCCCTACCCATAAAATAATTAACATATTGCTGTCTAACTTGACGGGCACTTTGGGGGGCCAAGCCAGTATGGACAGTATACCTAGGCCCGTAAGATTATCAACGATAAGTCCGGCCTCAGGCCCAACTGGCACCATATAATTTTGAGAATGTTTGTTTAAAAAGTTGTGCAGGATGCAGCACGATAAAATGATAAAATTAAGTTTGTATTCCGCCAAATTAATGGAGGTTTGAAACACGCGGAACCGGCTGGCCAGAATCCCAAACGCATTCTCAACCACTCTTCTAGCTCTGGCCAGCCGGAAATTAAAAACCCTCCTCTCCGGGGTGAGGGTTCTTTGGGGGAATGGCCTCATGAGGTGCTTGCTCAGAGCGAAGGCTTCATCGGCAATGAAGACAAAGGGGAGTCCTTCCACGTTATCCGCATCAGGTGGCAATCCCAGGCCACCACTCTGGAGACGCTGGCAGAACTCCGTCTGGGCAAATACTCCTCCATCCGACATCCGGCCATTCTTCCCCACGTCCACATATAGAAATTCATAGTGTGCCGACACCACCGCCATTAAAACTATACTGTGGAACCCCTTATAATTAAAACAGTATGACCCCGAATGGGGTGGTGGCACAATGTGGACATGTTTCCCATCTATAGCCCCTCCACAATTGGGAAAGTCCCAACGGGTGGCAAAATGGGATGCCACAGTCTGCCATTCCTGTGGCGTTCAAGGAAACTGGGGAATCAAACAAGAAAACAAAAATCAGTAATTTTGAATCGAACATGGCAAGAAAATTATACAATTAAAAACATTATTCCACAGCATCAGTATAACATTAAATAATGTATATCTTCTGGAAGAAATAATATTGAAAGGCACACTTATCAGATTGCTCACCCCCTCTGATGGAACATTGATTACATTTTAGGGGGTGGTGAAATTACCAAAAAATATTAATTTTAGGACGCACAGGGATTTATGGACTAAAAAGGCTACAAGACTGCAGTTGTTCCACTCTGCAAGTGCAGTTGCTCCCCAGCTTTAAGTAAATGAGGTAAGGTAAAAAGGCTTTCATGTTGCAAGGAGTACACAACCACATGCAAGGGCAAATAATGAAAACACTTTGTGGCTTGTATATGATTTGATGATGGAAATCAGCAGAGCTTCTGCTCATTTACTAAAGCACTGGAGCAAATGCACTTGTAGAGTGCACATGCATTTTGCAAAGTGCAACATATATTTGCTTTTTAAAAATCAACACCACAGAAGATTCTAGCAAATTATTAGGGGGGGGGGGTTGAAATCAAGCTAATTATAAGCACACTATTTGGATAGAGTTTAGGGGAAACAAAATACAATGCAGCTGACTAAATACATTCAAACTGAGAAGACAAGGTGAATATGTGACCAGCATTGTATGCTGGAGAGGTTATTGAAGGCAAATATACATGCATGACAAAAAAGAACATGAAACAAGGGGACATTCACACTATATTACAATGATGGTAAGTAGTGTTTGAGCTAAGAAATACATTACATTATCAAAGAATAAATAAAAGAACATGTGATGCTAATAAAAGAAAAAATTCTAACCTTAATATAGTCCTTCTGCAGGACCTGGATGATGGCAGAACAGGTCTCTGGGATAATGATCCCCAGAGCCTGGGGGGAGATGCTTGTCGAGAACTTGAGGTCCTGCAGGCTTCTCCCCGTTGCCAAGTACCGCAGCGTGGCAACTAGCCTCTGCTCCGGAGTGATGGCTTGCCTCATGCAGGTATCCTGCCTGCTGATATAGGGGGTCAGCAAAGCCACCAAACGATCAAAAACGGGGTCCGTCATCCGGAGAAAGTTCCTGAAATCCTCAGGATTATTCTCACGGATCTCACGGAGCAATGGCATGTGACAGAACTGGTCACGCTGGAGCAACCAATTCTTGGTCCATGAACTCCTCCTCGCCCTGTTCATGGACTGGTCTTGGTCTGAAGAATAAACTACAGCACCAAGCACCAGTGGCGGAACAATAGGGGTCGCTGCAGTCGCACTTGCGACTGGGCCCTGCCATTCTGCCGCTGTGGGGGGCCCAAGACCTGGCATTTCTCCCTACACCTCTGGCTTGCCGTTTGTAATGCAGTGGGGGGAGGTGGGAGGCAGCGATCGGCAGCTCTATTGTGCCTGTATGCGGTGGGATCTCCCTGCAGCTTGTAGTTGTCTCTTCCCCAGTGTCAGTGTAAACAGTGGAGAGAGGAGGGGAGGGGCCGTGCAGGTATCAGTTTCACTTTCAGGGAGAACTACAAGCCACATGGAGATTCCCTGCCTGTGGACACTATAGAGCTGTTGATCGCCGCCTCCCACCTCCACCAGCCAGGTACATGGGGAACCTCTTGAAGGAGGGGGGGCAGCAGTCTGGGGACCCTGATGTAAGGGGGGGGCTTTCTGGTTACATTAATGTAAGAAGGGGCTCTCTGGGGACCCTGATGTCTTGGGGGAGGGGGGGTCTCTCTGGGTACCCTGATGTAAGGGGGAGGCTCTCTGGGGGCCCTGATGTAAGGGGGGATCCCTGGGGACCCTGATGTAAGGAGGGAGGCTCCCTGGGGACCCTAATGTAAGGGGGGTTCTCTGGGGACCCTGATGTAGGGGGGGGCTTTCAGGGGACATTATTGTAAGGAAGGGGCCCTCTGAGGACACAAATGTAAGGGTGAGGCTCTCTGGGGGCCCTGATGTAAGGGTGAGGCTCTCTGGGGGCCCTGATGTAAGGGTGAGGCTCTCTGGGGGCCCTGATGTAAGGGGGAGACTCTCTGGGGGCCCTGATATAAGGGGGAGACTCTCTGGGGGCCCTGATGTAAGGGGGAGACTCTCTGGGGGCCCTGATGTAAGGGGGAGACTCTCTGGGGGCCCTGATGTAAGAGGGAGACTCTCTGGGGGCCCTGATGTAAGGGGGAGACTCTCTGGGGGCCCTGATGTAAGAAGGAGACTCTCTGAGGGCCCTGATGTAAGGGGGAGACTCTCTGGGGGCCCTGATGTAAGGGGGAGACTCTCTGGGGGCCCTGATGTAAGGGGGAGACTCTCTGGGGTCCCTGATGTAAGGGGGAGACTCTCTGGGGGCCCTGATGTAAGGGGGAGACTCTCTGGGGGCCCTGATGTAAGGGGGAGACTCTCTGGGGGCCCTGATGTAAGGGGGAGACTCTCTGGGGGCCCTGATGTAAGGGGGAGACTCTCTGGGGGCCCTGATGTAAGGGGGAGGCTCTCTGGGGACCCTGATGTAAGGGGGAGGCTCTCTGGGGACCCTGATGTAAGGGGGAGGCTCTCTGGGGACCCTGATGTAAGGGGGAGGCTCTCTGGGGGCCCTGATGTAAGGAGGGGCTCCCTGGGGACCCTGTAAAGTGTATTATTCCTGCGCTACCATGTAGTCAGTATAGTGGTGTGGTGCTGCGCTAATCCTGGTAACTAAACAAATGCATGAGTGCAACCGTGCTACAATGTTGATGAGTCAGAGGCTAGTCACCTAATGTGAACGTGGGGTGTGAATAATCATCAAACACCATTGTAAGAGAATAAAAATATAAATATACTCCGCCCAGTGTAAAAAGTGACTAAATTGGGTAAAAGTGTCCGGACTATAAAAATTGCAATAATAGCATTAACATAAACAGTTAAAAGGCATGCAGTGTTGGACTAAACATATAGTGCATATGTAGGCAAGTGGGTGACTAAAACATTTATAGCACAATATACAACTTCCAGAAAAATAAAAATAAAACAAAAAAGCGCAATGTTACACTGTATGTCCGAAGAGATCACAATGCCTGTGGTAATGCAAAAAAGTGTCCAGTGCAAACAATAAGTGCTCAAAAATTGTCTAAAGACATAAATACAGTCCAAAGAAAGGTGGCTTGTGTAACAGCAAAATCTCCAATGATTCATCAATCCTCAAAGTACCAAACAGTGAGATGCAAGCAGCAAACTGGATTCTAAAATCAGTCACTTTGAATAGGTGAAAAGTGTGAAGTGTATAGAGCAGTCCTCTTCATGCAGAAATCCTACACTGGTGGATAATGGCCCCTTACCTTATTATACTGAGGTTACAGCATAAGTCAGTCCCAGGGACAGGCACCTTCCACTGTCAGCAATGTACGAGCTCGCCGCTCGTTTGGTTATATGCGCCCTCTGTCATTTTTACTGTGTGAGTACCTTCTTTTACCTTTGAATAAAGTTTAGATGTTTTAAAAATGAGTACACTATATGGCATCCTTTTTCCCCTTTCGGCCGCCATACCCCCTGTGGACCTGAGGCATATAGAGACATAGTCTGGGACCCAGGACCAACCTCCATAGGAGCTGTTATAAGCGGTGACTGACTTATGCTGTAACCTCAGTATAATGAGGTAAGGGGCCATTATCCACCAGTGTAGGATTGCTGCACGAAGAGGAATGGTCTATACACTTCACACTTTTCACCTATTCAAAGTGACTGATTTTAGAATCCAGTTTGCTGCTTCCATCTCACTGTTTAGCACTTTGAGGATTGATGAATCATTGGAGATTTTGCTGTTACACAAGCCACCTTTCTTTGGACTGTATTTATGTCTTTAGACAATTTTTGAGCACTTATTGTTTGCACTGGACACTTTTTTGCATTACCACAGGCATTGTGATCTCTCCGGACGTACAGTGTAACATTGCACTTTTTTGTTTTATTTTTCTGGAAGTTGTATATTGTGCTATAAATGTTTTAGTCACCCACTTGCCTACATATGCACTATATGTTTAGTCCAACACTGCATGCCTTTTAACTGCTTATGTTAATGCTATTATTACAATTTTTATAGTCCGGACACTTTTACCCAATTTAGTCACTTTTTACACTGGGCGGAGTATATTTATATTTTTATTCTCTTACAATGGTGTTTGATTATTCACACCCCACGTTCACATTAGGTGACTAGCCTCTGACTCATCAACATTGTAGCACGGTTGCACTCATGCATTTGTTTAGTTACCAGGATTAGCGCAGCACCACACCCACTTGCTAGCTTACGTCTCTGGGGACCCTGATGTTAGGGGGGCTCTCTGGGGACCCTAAAGTAAGGAAAGGGGTCTCTGGGGACCCTGATGTAAGGAAAGGGGTCTCTGGGGACCCTGATGTAAGGAAAGGGGTCTCTGGGGACCCTGATGTAAGGAAAGGGGTCTCTAGGGACCCTGATTTAAGGAAAGGGGTCTCTGGGGACCCTGACATAAGGAGGGGACTCTCTGGGGACCTTGATGTAGGGGGGCTCTCTGGGGACCCTAATGTAGGGGTGCTCTCTGGGGACCCTAATGTAGGGGGGCTCTCTGGGGACCCTAATGTAGGGGGGCTCTCTGGGGACCCTAATGTAGGGGGGCTCTCTGGGAACCCTGATGTAAGTGGGGCTCTCTGGGTACCCTGATGTAAGGGGGGGATCCCTGGGGACCCTGATGTAAGGAGGGAGGCTCTCTGGGGACCCCAATATAGGGGGAGGCTCTCTAAGGACCCTGATGTAAGGGGAGACTCTCTGGGGACCCTGAAGTAAGGGGAGGCTCTCTAGGGACCCTAATGTAGGGGGGGCTCTCTGGCAACCCTGATGTATGGAGGGCTCCCTGGGGACCCTGATGTAAGAAGAGGCTCTCTGGGGACCCTGATGTAAGGGGAGGATCTCTGGGGACCCTGATGTAAGGGGAGGATCTCTGGGGACCCTGATGTAAGGGGAGGCTCTCTGGGGACCCTGATGTAAGGGGAGGCTCACTGGGGACCCTTATGCAAGGGTAAGCTTTCTAGGTACCCTTATGTAGGGGGAGGCTCTCTGGGGACCCTGATGTATGGAGGGCTCCCTGGGGACCCTGATGTAAGAAGAGGCTCTCTGGGGACCCTGATGTAAGGGGAGGATCTCTGGGGACCCTGATGTAAGGGGAGGATCTCTGGGGACCCTGATGTAAGGGGAGGCTCTCTGGGGACCCTGATGTAAGGGGAGGCTCACTGGGGACCCTTATGCAAGGGTAAGCTTTCTAGGTACCCTTATGTAGGGGGAGGCTCTCTGGGGACCCTGATGTAAGGAGGGGCTCTCTGGGGACCTTGATGTTAAGGGGAGCTCTCTGGGGACCCTGATGTAATGAGGTGGGCTCTGAGGACCCTAATATAAGTAGGGAGGCTCTCTTGGGACCCTGATGTAAGGGGAGGCTCTCTAGGGACCCTGATGTAAGGGGAGGCTCTCTAGGGACCCTAATGTAGGGGGGGCTCTCTGGGGACCCTGATGTAAGGAGGGGTCCCTGGGGACCCTGATGTAAGGAGGGTTCTCTGGGGACCCTGATCTAAGGGGAGAATCTCTGGGGACCATAATGTAGGGGGAGGCTCTCTAAGGACCCTGATATAAGGGGAGGCTCTCTGGGGACCCTGATGTAAGGGGGGGGCTCTCTGGGGACCCTGATGTGAGGAGGGGCTCCCTGGGAACTCTGATGTAAGTGGGGCTCTCTGGGTACCCTGATGTAAGGGGGGGGGATCCCTGGGGACCCTTATGTAAGGAGGGAGGCTCTCTGGGGACCCTAATATAGGGGGAGGCTCTCTAAGGACCCTGATGTAAGGGGGGGCTCTCTGGGGACCCTGATGTAGGTGGTGGATCCCTGGGGACCCTGATGTAAGTGGGGGATCTGCATTCAGATATGTAACGAGATATATATATATATATATATATATATATATATATATATATATATATATATATGTATATATACATATATATATATATATATGTATGCCCGCCAAAGTGTATGACATTCCTTACTTAGCTGCTATGGGCTCTACCCCGAGATCTTTTGTAGACCTAGCAATGCCACTGGTGGGGGCCCTTTATGGTTTCTTGCACCGGGGCCCTGAAGATTCTAGTTACGCCTCTGCCAAGCACATACAATGCACGAGCTCGACGACGAGTACGTACAGGTAACATGGCTTCAAAACGGTCGGCTGGTCAGAACGCACTTAACAGAACGCACTGAAGAACAGCAAGGCCTGTGAAGAACGACCTGAAAATCAGGAACGAGCGGACAATAAAACAAAGATTTCTCAATGCCAACTGACCAAACGCACTGAAAAGCAGATACAAACCTCACAAGCACAGACTGAACAACAGTTAAAACGAACTGAAAAATACGAGTCTCACAAGCGCGAATCGTCTCTTACCAAACTTCTACTAACACTAACACTTTTATAGTCTCGCCGGACTTGATGTACGTCACCGCGTACTAGGCTGTCAAACTTTTGTGTGGTCATGTGTAGGCAAGTCCGTTCGTTAGAAAGTCTGCCGCAAGTCCGCCGAAAGTCCGCAGGAAGTCTGTCGGACTGGCTGTCGGACTTTTGTAGATGAAAAGTCCGACCGTGTGTACGCGGCATAACAGCTCTAAAATCTGAAAACAGGCCTGGGCAGAAAGGAGGTGAAAGTGTCCAGTACTGAGGTGGTTAAACACCAAAAACATATAAGCATATACAGGAAAAATCGAAAAACATAAAGAGCATGTGATATCTTTGGAACATCAGACACCAAAAAATCAAATTGCATATTAATCCATAAATCATAGAAAGTATTATACAGAGGATCAAACAAGAATGGAAAATAATCCTCTGTTGTAGAAAAAGAAGAAAAAGAAAGAAAAGAGAAAAATAAACCAGTAAAAAAACGACAACATGCAACTCTGTAATTCTTATATTGCAAAGAAGATGTTCAGCAATATAGTTTTAGAGTTAACTTGCATCTACATAAAGTGAATCACTTATTAGTATCACAGAAGGTATATTAGCTTTTCAGTCATTATATGTTTCTGCAGTTTTAAAAGTTATCCACCTTCCCTAGATGAGGTAAAAGGTAAACAAGTCAGACTATCTGACAATTGTCATTTCCTCCATCAGGCGGATTTTGAACATCCTCAGTAACTAGGGATGAGCCAAACACCCCCCGGTTCGGTTCGCACCAAAACCTGCGAACGGACCGAAAATTCGCACGAACGTTAGAACCCCATTGACATCTATGGGACTCGAACATTCAAAATCAAAAGTGCTCATTTTAAAGGCTAATTTGCATGGTATTGTCCTAAAAAGGGTTTGGGGACCCGGGTCCTGCCCCAGAGGACATGTATCAATGCAAAAAAAAGTTTAAAAATGGCCATTTTTTCGGGAGCAGTGATTTTAATGATGCTTAAAGTAAAAAGTGAAATATTCCTTTAAATATCGTACCTGGGGTGTGTCTATAGTATGCCTGTAAAGTGGCGCGTGTTTCCCGTGCTTAGAACAGTCCCTGCACAAAATGTCATTTTTAAAGGAAAAAAAAGTCATTTAAAACTGCTTGCGGCTTTGATGTAATGTCGGGTCCTGGCAATATGGATGAAAATCAGTGAGACAAATGGCATGGGTACCCCCCAGTCCATTACCAGGTTCTTTGGGTCTTGTATGGATATTAAGGGGAACCCCACACCCAAATTAAAAAAGGAAAGGTGTGGGGCCCCCAGGCCCTATATACTCTGAACAGCAGTATACAGGCTGTGCAAACAAGACAGGTACTGTAAGGTTTGTTGTTAAGTAGAATCTGTTTGTAATTTTGAACTGGTACATTTTTAACGTATTTAGCTCCAGCCAAAAAATCTATTTTAAGCTTTTTGGAAAACATAGGGAAGGGTTATCACCCCTGTGACATTTGTTTGGCTGTCTGTGCTCCTCTTCAAAAGATTTCACCTCACTTTTTGTCCCAATGACAAATGTTTTTGGAAAATTTGGTTTTTTTTGTGAAATAAGGATTGGTGATAAAGCATCAGTGGAAAGAAGAAAAGTATTTCCCATATTAACTCTAATGCCCCGTACACATGGTCGGACATTGATCGGACATTCCGACAACAAAATCCTAGGATTTTTTCCGACGGATGTTGGCTCAAACTTGTTTTGCGTACACATGGTCGCACAAAGTTGTCGGAATTTCCGATCGCCAAGAATGCGGTCACGTACACCACGTACGACGAGACTATAAAAGGCCATTTCAGAACCAAGCGCGGCACCCTTTGGGCTCCTTTTGCTAATCTTGTGTTAGTAAAAGTTTGGTGAGAGACGATTCTTGCTTTTTAGACTCGTGGTTTTCAGATAATTTTCTGCTGTTCAGTTTGTGCTTGTGGGTTTGTATCTGCTCTTCAGTGCGTGCAGTGAGTTTGTATTTGATTATTCATTGCGTTCTTGTCCGTTCGTTGCTGTTTTTCAGGTCGCTCTTCACAGGCCTTGCTGTTCTTCAGTGCGATCTGTTACTTCGTTCTGAGCAGCCGACCATTTTCTAGCCATGTTGCGTATACGTACTCCTCGTAGAGTTTGTGCTATGCGGGGGCTTGGTGTTGGGGTCCTTACCTTGACACAAGTCCAGTCTATGAACAGGGTGAGGAGGAGTTCATGGACCAAGAATTGGTTGCTTCAGCGTGACCAGTTCTGTCATATGCCTTTGCTCCGTGAGATCCGTGAGAATAATCCTTTCTCTGGATGACGGACCCCGCATTTCACCGTTTGTTGGCTTTGCTGACCCCCTATATCAGCAGGCAGGATACCTGCATGAGGCAAGCCATCACTGTGGAGCAGAGGCTAGTCGCCACCCTGCAGTACTTGGTGACAGGGAGAAGCCTGCAGGACTTGAAGTTCTCGACAGGCATCTCCCCCCAGGCTCTGGGGATCATTATCCCAGAGACCTGTTCTGCCATCATACAGGTCCTGCAGAAGGAGTATATTAAGGTAAGATTTTTATCCTTTAATATCACATTTTATTGTATTGAAAGTTTGCTAATATATTGTATTTCTTTCCTCATTCCCTAATTACCATGATTGTAATATGCTGTGAATGTCCCCTTTTTCCTCATGCATGCTGGATTTTTATGTAATTAATTTTTTTGTCCTTCATACATATTTGCCTTCACTTACCTCCCCAGCATGCTCTCCTGCCCCTATATTCACCTCATGTATTCACTTAACAATGTATTTTATCAGCTCCATAGTAGTGGTTTACCCCAAACACCCCTTAAATGTTTAGAAATGTGATTAGTGCTTTAAATTCAGGCAGAGTGCCAGAGGCTTTTTTTGGGTGTCCCCAAATCATTTGGAACCCTCCCTCCCCCAACTGTTAAGTCAGCTGATACCAATTCTCTATCTATCCTCAATCATCTATCTGCTGACTTTGCCAGACCCATACACACTATACCCATCTCTTTTGTGGTCAGATTTATGTAGTGCAAGAGCCTGCCTGAATACTTTCAAATGGTACTGTTTCAAGTTTTCGTATACTATTATTATCTTGATAGGTAATAGCAGAATGTCCAAATGTGCTAAAATGTGTACAGTGTGTATTTATATCTTTGTATTATGACACTTCTTACCTGTCCAGTGGGCTGCCAATAGTGTAACTAAGGAGGGGCTGTCAAAGTAATACCCATTATTTAGGCATTTATTTAGGCATTCATATCTCAATGAAGTGGAGAGGGTTACCTGTCCCAGAGTTCCCCCCCCTATAATGTTAGAAATGGCCCAGGAGAGGGGGGGGGATCTGATAGGTGTACCTTATACTTTGGTCTTAAAAAATTCCCTCATAAAAATGTTAGCTTGATGTTGGGCAAGAATGTTTGTGTCTAATCTGCTTTCCATGTTTATGTGCAAAATGATTAATTTTTTATTTTGTTTTGGCTCCACAGTTTCCTTCCACGCCACAGGAATGGCAGACTGTGGCCTCCTACTTTGCCCAGTGGTGGGACTTTCCTAACTGCGGAGGGGCAATTGATGGGAAACACGTCCACATCATCCCACCACCCAACTCAGGGTGGTACTATTACAACTACAAGGGGTTCAATAGTATTGTGCTGTTGGCGGTGGTGTCGGCTACTTATGAGTTCCTGTATGTGGACGTGGGGAAGAATGGCCGGATATCCGATGGTGGAGTCATCGCCCAGACAGAGTTTTACAGGCATTTCCAGAATGGCAACTTGGACTTGCCACCTCCAGAAGACAATGTGGAAGGACTCCCATTTGTCTTCGTTGCGGATGAAGCATTTGCGCTGGGGGACCATCTTATGCGGCCATTCCCGATGAGGACCCTCACCCCAGACCAGAGGGTTTTTAATTGCTGGCTGGCCAGAGCCAGAAGAGTGGTAGAAAACATGTTTGGAATCATGGCCAGTCGGTTCCGCCTATTTCTTACACCCATACATATGGCGGAGTACAAACTGAATCACATTATTCTGGTGTGCTGTGTTCTACACAACTTTTTACGGAAACATTCTGCCAACTATGCTGGCTTAGCCTGAGGCTGGAATTCCTAATGAACCAACCCTGACGGCGCTTGAAAGTGGCCGTCCTGGCTTGCCCCCCCTGAGTGCCCGTGATGTCCGGCTAAGATACCTTGAATTCTTTGCGGGTAGGGGGGCCATCAAAATGCCAGACAATGTTTAAAACATTTTTTGGTGACATTTCCTGCTTGTGTTTGTTTTAGCTGACCCTGAGAGAAATGTGGTGAGTCCTGAAATTGGCGTGATTGTGTAACCTTACAAAGCACTGTTGGGTGTTATTTCCTAAAGGCAAAGACACTTTGCACTACAAGTGCACTTGAAACTGCACTGAAATTACACTTGTAGTGCAAAGTGGATTTCCCCTCAGGAAATAACACCCATTGTCACAGAAAACACCCATTACAGCACAACCAAAGTTTTGTAGCATTGAGACAATAATCCACACAATCTTGATTAACAATCTTTTTAATACCAGCACAATCACATGTGCATTTAGAAAAGGTTTTTAAAACAAACCAACATGTTTGTTGTCTAACAATTTTTGGGGTCACATTAGAAAAATTAGAAATGTCCATTTAAGATAAAACAGGCATGTTTAAAACCAATGGTTTGTAGTAAGAGATATACAAATAAACCACCTCTGAATCTCTCTTACTCCACTGCGCCAAAGAAAAGTGCAAAGCTATATACAAGATGTGTAAATAAATACAAAATATGTGTACATACACAGTGTACAGTGAGAAAAAGCTGCCACTTAAATAAATACATAAACTGATCAAAATCCCGAAACTATACCTCTCACAAGTGTACAGATAGAGATAGCGGCACTAATATAAATTAATGGGTCAGAGCAGTATAATGCCTATAACCCTCTACTTATGCATAAAAATATTAATAATAATAATAGTGTCATGAAAAATATTAATTTTATCATGAAAAGAAATTTCCTTAACACCCAGTGAAAAGTGTCACTATAAATAATAAATTACAAAAAATAAATGATCAAGTTCAACAATTGTTTTTCAATCTTCTTGTGTGAAAAATCTTCTACTCTTCCACCACACCACCGTGATAGTGACACCACTCCCTCTGAAGAGCGCACTGACCAGATTGTATAGCCTCCCACTCTCGTGTTTGGCAAAACAGCAATTGAACCACACCTGGGTTGCATGTGATGAACCGTGACTCCAATCAAGCCAGCTCCATATGTGAAAAAATGAATAAAGTGCTCCACATAGCGTGATACCATTTTGACAGATTTATTAAAATCACTTCAAACACACTTCAATGGTTACACTCACTTTTAAACTGAAACATAAAAGCCTTTAAAAAGAAATCCACAGCAAGCACAGCAAGCAACAGGATCAGTGATCCAACGGTGCACCGCGGTCACAGCGGACCTGAAGTGTAAACTGGTGTATCTCTCACCCAACCTTCTAAGGCCTTCTAATGATGCATTGGAAAACATCAAGAAAAACATCAATGATGTTCTTCAAAAAAATAAGAACATCCAAATCCCTTTTTTTTTTGGTGTGCTACAATTTTTGAAATTTTTTTTACAAATATTAGAAAAGCCAAATTTTGAACATGCACACGGTGTGTCAACGTGTGCTATCTGCCATCACGGGAGATCAATGGACGCGTTTTGGGGTTGCAACCCCTTCCTCAATAATAAAGTAGCTGTGAGGAAGGGGTTGCACCCCCAAAACACGTCCCTTGATCCCCCATGATGGGATGGCAGGGCTGGGATGGCAGGGCTGCAGGTGAGTGGAGACTGGAACAGCAGTAACTTGACTCACTGGGTTGCAGGTGAGAGGAGACTGGCACGGCAGCAGGCTTGACACACTGGATGGCTGAGTTGCAGGTGAGAGGAGACTGGAACGGCAGCAGGCTTGACACACTGGAGGGAGAGATCACTGAAGCTGAAGCTGAAGGTGCAACAGCAAGTGAACAGCAGGCACAAGCAGAGTCAGACAGTCCGGGTCGGCAGGTAGCTGGCACAGGTAATAACGGCAGGCAAGGCAGAGTCGGTGAACAGGCAGGGGTCGGCAACGGTAGCAGATACAGACAGAAGAGTAGTCAGACAAGCCGGATCGGGATTGGAGCAGGTCGGATGGTCAAACAAGCCAGGTCAAATCAGGTAGCAGACAATCAGGATACGGGTCAAACAGGTTCACAGAGCTGAGACGAAACAGCGATGTTCTCATGGAACAGGGGAACTTTTATGTGCTAAAATGGCGCCAAACCGGCGCTAACGCGAACGCGCGTGCGCCCGTGCGCACGCACGCGTGAACGCGCGCACGCACCCGCGCCGCGCACCCGCGCGCGCCCGAGCGCCGCGCTGATGCACAGCAGTTTGATGCCGTGTCTGAATGGAAGCGCGCCGGCGCATAGGCGAATGCAAGGGCCCCGTACTGGTGCTGGTAGATCCCTGACATTGCCCCCCCCCAAGGGGCAGCCTCCGGATGCCCAACAACCTCTTCTTCTCAGGATGAGTAGAAAAATAAGCGCGCACTAAACGCCTGGCATGCACATTACTGTCCGGTTCCCACGAGTTACTTTCTGGGCCGTAGCCTTTCCACTTGATTAAGAATTGGTTTTGCCCTTGCCTTCTTCTACAATCAAGGATAGCCTCGACCTCAAATTCCTTGCTGCCATTAATTACAACAGGTTCAGGGGGTCTTGTGCCCCTAGCAGGAAAGGGATCAGGTACAGCAGGTTTAAGCAGAGATACATGGAATACTGGATGAATTTTAAATGAATCAGGTAAAGTCAACTCATAAGATACTTCATTGATTTTCCTTCTGACTGGAAAGGGTCCCATGAATCTAGGTGCCAACTTCTTAGAAGGACATGCTAATTTGATATTAACAGTAGAAAGCCATACCTGGTCGCCAATTTGCAAGTTCAGCTCCCCCCTTCTTTTCCGGTCGAAGATTCTCTTACCATCTGCCTGAGCCTTGGACACTGTTTCCTGTAACAACCGGCTGTTGCGACTGAGGAACTCCACTGTACTTTGTACTGCTGGAACCGAAGACTCTGAAAGGAAATCAGGTAGAAAGGTTAGGTGAAAGCCATAATTGGCGAAAAAGGGAGATTGACCGGTGGCAGAATGTTTGGCATTATTATAGGCAAATTCTGCTAAGGGTAGTAGAGATACCCAATCATCTTGTGTGAATGATGTGAAGCATCTGATGTATTGTTCCAGGGTCTGATTAGTCCTTTCTGTCTGACCGTTTGTCTGAGGATGGTAGGCCGAGGACAAGGCCAATTCAATCTTTAGGGTTTCACACAGGGATCTCCAGAAACGTAAAGTGAATTGAACCCCTCTATCAGAAACTATGTTTACAGGTACTCCATGAAGTCTGATGATCTCCTTGATAAATATGCGAGCAGTTTCGGTGGAAAAGGGGTTCCCCTTAAAGGTAGAAAATGAGCCATTTTGGTTAAACGGTCCACAACTACAAAGATAGCTGAGCATCCTTCAGAACATGGAAGTTCCACAATAAAGTCCATAGAAATCATTTTCCATGGTCTGTCGGGTACAGGCAATGGTTTCAATAGGCCCCAAGCTCGATTCCTGGATGACTTATTCTGGATGCAGATGGGACAGGAACTAACATACTTTTCACAAAAGTCTTTCAAATTGGGCCACCAGAAAGTACGCTGCACTAGTTCCAGGGTCTTGCGGACTCCAAAGTGGCCTGCCAATGGGTGGTCGTGGAGAAGTGTTAAAACCTTGACCCGAATGTCTTCAGGAACAAAAATTTGGCTTCCTTTCCAGAACAGACCATCTCTACTTACTAAAGAAATTCCAGTAGGCCTGGCTGATTCAGAGGATGCTTCCTTAATCAGGGAAAGTAAATCTTTTTGCAGCAGTAAAAAACTGTTTGCAGGTAAGATGGTGTCAGGAGTGGATAAGTCCTTAGGATTGTCATGCATACGTGATAATGCATCTGGTTTGATATTTTTAGAGCCTGGACGGTACGTGATATGGAAGGAGAAACGTGAGAAAAACAGAGCCCAGCGGGCTTGTCGAGGCTTCAGTCATTTGGCAGATCGTAAGTACTCTAGGTTTTTATGGTCAGTATAAATTAGTACTGGATGCATAGCCCCCTCCAACAGGTACCTCCATTCTTCTAGAGCAGTTTTAATAGCGAGAAGTTCTCGGTCACCAACGTCATAATTCTTTTCCGCAGGGGAGAGTTTACGGGAGAAGAACCCCACAGGATGCATTATCTCTTTGCTACCTTTGCGCTGTGAAAGAATCGCACCTACCGCAATCTCGGAGGCATCAACCTCTAAAATAAACGGTAGGGATGGTTCAGGGTGACTGAGGATAGGTGCTGACGTAAACAGTCTCTTGAGATTTTCGAAGGCATCTTGGGCAAGTTGGTTCCAGGAGAAACGGATATTTTGTTTGGTTAACTGCGTGATGGGTGCAATTATGGCTGAGAACCCCCTGATGAACTTTCTGTAGAAGTTTGCAAACCCCACAAACCGTTGAACTCCCTTCTTGTCCAAGGGTACCGGCCAGTCCAGCACAGCGGACACTTTTTGTGGGTCCATCTTGATGCCTGTAGCGGAGATGATTAAACCCAGGAATTGGATGCTCTGTTGTTCGAACTCACATTTCTCCGCTTTTGCGTACAGACTGTGTAAGCGGAGACGACCCAACACCCTGCGGACATGTTCCTGATGCAATTCACGGGATTCTGAAAAAATCAAGATATCGTCCAGGTATGCAATTACAAACACATCTAGAAAGTCCTTGAGGACGTCGTTAATCAGGTGTTGAAAGGTTGCAGGGGCGTTGCAGAGTCCAAAGGGCATGACCAGGTATTCATAATGCCCAAATCGGGTTCGGAATGCTGTCTTCCACTCATGTCCAGCCCGGATACGGATTAGATTATATGCCCCTCTTAGGTCAAGTTTGGTGAAAATGACGGCAGTCCTTAATTTTTGGAAAAGTTCAGGTATCAAGGGTAGAGGATACCGATTTTTGACCGTGATCTTGTTTAGCTCACGATAATCGATACACGGCTGGAGCGACTTGTCCTTTTTGGTGACAAAAAATATTCCGGCACCAGCTGGAGAGGTAGAGTGGCGTATAAAACCTTTGGCCAGATTCTCATCTATATATGTTTTTAGTACTTCCTGTTCTTTCTCAGATAAAGGAAAAATGCGTCCGAATGGTATCTCGGATCCAGGCAGCAAATCAATGGGGCAATCGTAGGGCCGATGAGGTGGTAGAGAGTCTGCCCCCTTTTTACTAAAAACATCGATGAATTCATGATATTGTTTAGGTATGACCTGGCAGAGTTTCTGGTCGGTGTCTAAACAAAGTAGAGTAGATGAGGAATCCGAATCTTTCTTTAAACAGTGTTCAAGACAGTAAGCAGATGAGAATTTCACTTCTCCAGATGTCCAATGAATGTATGGGTTGTGGGCCTGCAGCCAAGGAATGCCCAGGATGATGGGAAACATAGGGGAGGAGATGACATCAAGAACCAGCAGTTCCTTGTGTTGGGAGGAAGTAGAAGCAGGCAGAGGCACGGCAGCAGGCTTGACACACTGGATGACTGAGTTGCAGGTGAGAGGAGACTGGAACGGCAGCAGGCTTGACACACTGGAGGGAGAGATCACTGAAGCTGAAGCTGAAGGTGCAACAGCAAGTGAACAGCAGGCACAAGCAGAGTCAGACAGTCCGGGTCGGCAGGTAGCTGGCACAGGTAATAACAGCAGGCAAGGCAGAGTCGGTGAACAGGCAGGGGTCGGCAACGGTAGCAGATACAGACAGAAGAGTAGTCAGACAAGCCGGATCGGGATTGGAGCAGGTCGGATGGTCAAACAAGCCGGGTCAAATCAGGTAGCAGACAATCAGGATACGGGTCAAACAGGTTCACAGAGCTGAGACGAAGCAGCGATGTTCTCATGGAACAGGGGAACTTTTATGTGCTAAAATGGCGCAAAACCGGCGCTAACGTGAACGCGCGCGCACGCGTGAACGCGCGCACGCACCCGCCCCGCGCACCCGCGCGCGCCCGAGCGCCGCGCTGATGCACAGCAGTTTGATGCCGTGTCTGAATGGAAGCGCGCCGGCGCATAGGCGAATGCAAGTGCCCCGGACTGGTGCTGGTAGATCCCTGACACCCACACCAGAGCCACAGCGTGGAAGGAAGCATCTAAGGAAGACCAGAGAGTGATGGCCCTGGGTTCAGTCTGGTCTGGCAAAATATGCAGCCTCTTGTAGTACCACAGCCTGGCCTGCCCTATATACTCAGCAGAAATGTGGGCCTTAGGTGTTGTTGTGGCCCCAACACTGTAAGACCTCACAGGGCCCTGCTGTGAAATATTAGTTTAAGAATTGTAATTACATGCCCCTGTTGAACAGGGGCAGAAAAATTGGGCCTTTGGTGGTGGTGGTGGTGCTGGTGCCATAACACTGTAAGTCCTCACAGATACTCTTGGTGGGTGCAGAAGCGGGCCCTGCTGTGAAATATTAGATTAAGAATTCTAATTACATGTCCCTGTTGAACAGGGGCTGAAAAATTGGGCCTTAGGTACTGGTGCTGGTGCCACAACACTGGAACCCCTCACAGATACTTTAGTTGGAGCGCAGGAACTAGCCCTGCTGCAAAGAATTGCATCAAAAATTGTAATTACACGCCCCGTTAAACAGGGGCTCAAAAATTGGGCCTTAGGCACTGGTGCTGGTGCCAGAACACTGCAACCCCTCACAGATACTCTAGTTGGAGTGCAGGAACTAGCCCTGTTGCAAAGAATTGCATCAAAAATTGTAATGACATGCCCCTGTTAAACAGGGGCTGAAAAAATTGGGCCTTAGGCACTGGTGGCAGGACTGGCGGCGCCCAAAACAAAAAATGTTCTTACAAGCTATCATCATGATCATTGAGGAGGAAGAGGATAATTACTCAGTATAACAGGATAGTCACTCAGCATCAGCATAGGCAGTCTTTGAAGGGATCTGACATTTCAAAAAAATTTACTCGGTTACATCAGCATTAGTTGCTTGGTAGCTGGTGGTGATCCGAGACTGATTCATTTTTATGAAGGTCAGTCGATCGACCGAGTCGGTGGACAGATGCCCGCTGTGATCGATTACAAAGCCTCCAGCAGCACTGAATGTGCGTTCCGAAAGAACGCTGGATGCAGGACAGGCCAGTAGCTCAATTGCATACTGTGCAAGCTCTGGCCAATGATCCATCCTCAAGACCCAGTAACCCAGAGGATTTTCGGTGGGAAAGGTGTCCAAGTCAGATCTTGCCCCTAGGTATTCCTGCACCATGTAAAACAGACGCTGGCGATGGTTGCTGCAACCGATCATACTTTGGGGCTGCGGACTAAAAAATTGTCTGAACGCATCGGTCAGACAGCCACCTTCTCCACCACTCCTTCTTTGACTGACTGAAGCCTCAGCAACATGTTGTCCAGAAACAGGAGTTTGTAACCTCTCAGTCTCTGGGAACGTGTTGCACAGACCTTTCTGCAAGGCCTCCCGAAGATGTTTCATCCTCTGCTCCCTCTGCGACGGAAAGATAAGGTCTGCAACCTTACCCTTAACGTGGATCAAGGAGGGTTGCCAGCCAGTATTGTTCCTTCTCCTTGATACCACGAATACGAGGATCCTTCCGCAGGCTTTGCAGGATCAGGGAAGCCATGCAGCGTAGATTTGCTGAGGCATTCGGTCCAGGGTCCTCTGGATCACTAAGGACGACATGATCCGCAGCCACCTCCTCCCAGCCACGTACAAGTCCATGTGTTTCTTGGGACTGTAAATGATCCCTTAAAGACTGCTGATGATGCTGAGTGCCAGGCTCCACCTCCATACTGACACAATCTTCCTCCTCCTCCTCCTCGTCCTCTTCCTGTGTGATCGGCGGGCACGCAGGAACACTGTCTGGATAAAGGGGGCCTTGAGAGCTAAGGAAGTCCTCCTCTTCCTGCCTCTGTTCTACCTCAAGTGCCCTGTCCATTATTCCATGCAGCGTGTGCTCTAACGGGTGGACAAGGGGGACAGTGTCACTGATGCATGCACTGTCACTGCTCACCATCCTTGTGGCCTCCTCAAATGGTGACAGGACAGTGCATGTATCCCTGATCATGGCCCACTGGGGTGGGGAAAAAAAAACAAGCTCTCCTGACCCTGTCCTGGTGCCATAGTCGCACAGGTACTAATTGATGGCCCTCTGCAGCATGTGCAGCCACTGCAGCATGGCCAACGTTGAGTTCCACCTGGTGGGCATGTGACAGATTAGGCGGTTCTTGGGCAGCTTAAACTCCTTTTGGAGGTCTGCCAGCCGAGCACTGGCATTATATGACCGGCGGAGATGCACACAGACTTTCCTGGCCTGTCTCAGGACATCCTATAAGCCCGGGTACCTGCCCAAGAACCGCTGCACCACCAAGTTAAGGATGTGAGCCAAACAGGGCACATGGGTAAATTGTACCTGTCCGAGGGCGGAGAGGAGGTTGGTGCCATTTTCGCAAGCCACCATTCCTGGCTTAAGTTGGTGTGGCGTCAACCACCTCTGAACCTGCCCCTGCAGAGCTGACCCTCTGCCCCAGTGTGGCTCCTGTCCCCCAAGCACACCAGCACAAGCACCGCATGGCATCTTTTGGCCTGCATACTTGCGTAGCCCCTTGAACGCTTACAGAGCACCGCTGGTTCCAAGGACAAAGCACAGGAAGAGGCCATGGAGGAAGAAGAAGAGGAGGGGTGGAGGAGAGTGGTGTGTCAGAATCATTAGTAGTTGCATTTTGGAGGCGTGGTGGCGGAACAACCTCCAACACTACTGCACCTTGTCCTGCATCCTTCCCAGCTGCCAGCAGAGTCACCCAATGTGCCGTGAAACTTAGGTAACGTCCCTGTCCATGCCTGCTGGACCATGAGTCAGTGGTAATATGCACCTTACCGCTGACCGCCCTGTCCAGCAAGGCATGGACATTGCCTTCCACATGCCGGTAGAGAGCCGGAATCGCCTTCCGTGAGAAAAAGTGGCGTTTGGGTACCTGCCATTGAGGAACCGCACATTCCACAAACTCACGGAAGTGGGCAGAGTCTACCAACTGAAAAGGTAGCAGTTGAAGTGCTAGCAAGTTTGCCAAGCTAACATTTAACCGCTGGGCATGTGGATGGCTGGGAGCGAACTTCTTTCGGCAGTGCAGCAGCGGGGGCAGGGAAATTTGCCTGGTACAATCTGACGTCGGTGTACCGAAAGCAGATTGCCCACAAGTACTTGGCTGTGACACACCTAATTCTACACCTTCATTCCTCTCAGTGCAAGTCTCAGAGAGGACTGAAGGTATAGTGGGGTTGGAGATCTCAGCTGATGAGGAGCAAGGAGAGGTCCTCTTTGTTCTTTGGTGTGGGTCTTTTAGGTACGCTTGCCAACAAACTGCATGGCAGGTCAACATATGTCTGGTCAAGCATGTGGTGCCCAAGTGGGAGATGTTTTGGCCTCGCGAGATACGCTTGAGACATTTGCAGCGGTGCGATCTGATACACTCATCTCAAAAAAGCCCACACCAAAGAACTTTTGGAATAACGCGCAGAGACAGCAGCGCCCTGCACATGTAGGAGCTTTGTGGTGTGATGCACTCAGTGTGCTGCCCTTAGGCTGGCCCCTGGAGGGCATCCTGCCTCTTTGGAGATGTGCCTCCTCCTCCTCCTACTCCTCCTCTCTCCTATCAGGCACCCACGTTGAGTCAGTGACCTCATCATCCCCTCCCTCCTCATCACTGGAGCAAACCTGGCAGTATGCTGCAGCAGGGGGAGCATGACTGCCAGATTGCTGTCCTTCTTGGGGACCCCCTCTGTCCGTGCTCACGTTACTGCCCTCATCTAGCTCAGTATCATCATCAGAGCCTTCTAAACGCTGGGCATCCTCCTGGAGCATGTACCCAACACTGTGGTCAAACAATTCAAGGGACTCCTCAGGAGGACATAGTGGGGCTAGGGAAGGTGTCACTGATGCCATTGAGCTGAGGGAAGAGGCTGCGTTGGCAGCTACTTTGCCAGACAAAGTACCCAGAGCATGGGTGAGAGAGGATGAGGAGGATGAGGACGGCTTGGTCATCCACTCTACCAAGTCTTCCGCATGTTGCGGCTCAACACGGCCAGCTGCCAAAAAAAAGGCCAAGCGTGTCCCACGGCCACATGCTGATGAGGATGCACCGTCTCCACGACCAGCACTGTTGCCTCTAGACACAGAGCCTGCTTGCCCTCTTTTATTGGCTTGTTGTGACTGTCTGTCTCTCCTTGCTGGCGTTCCAGACATACGGAAATACGAAAGGTTGCTGCACTTAAAAATCTTTGTTGCTTTATTTCATCACGTCTTGAAAGAAGATTACAAAGCAGGTATAATCATTCCAGACCGTACAGATATAGATAGATATGAATGGATTACATTTCGGGCTATCTCGCTTATGCCCTTCCTAGGATCCATCAAGAGCACATCTGAGGCTTTCCCCACAATCATTTGTTTAAATAAGTATTCACAGATATCGTCACAGGTGGAAACAATATAGTTCGTTACACCTAGCCTTAATTCAATCAATATTTGTATACACTAATTATCTACCACATACACAGCACATGGCTAATAGTGGCTGATAAATTCACTTTCTTCATCTTTTTCAATCCATCTTTTGAATCCAAAACATTTTGGTGCTCAAAAGTGGGGCTCTAGGCTAGGATCCCAGTTAGCCGATCTCGAGGAGGGACCAGGAGAAGCCAATGCGGATGCAGGAGGAGACTAATCAACTCTAGAAATGGTAAGACACTTTTGATATCTTGTATATCTAGTCTACTGTTTATCCTGTATCCGTGGCTGGTCAATCTATGTGCCCATATCGTCTTCCTGCGACCCTCAAAGACAGGTATTAATATTGCCTCGAGTCTATTGATAAGTTAAGGATCCTGCAAATTATATCTACCACCTGTTTTGTTCTGTACTGTTTTGTTAATCAATCCTTGTGTTTTGTGATGGCTGTTGGGAGTTGGGGATTGCTTATATAGTCATGGATGACAGATGAAATTAGTTGACATGGTTAAACTTCTCCTTGGACTAGGAGAAGGCGTCAGGACGTGGTTAAACTCCTCTTGGGGGGGGATAAAAATAAATAATTGTGCAGGCAAAGCACGGGTACAATAAGTATGGAAGTACGGGCAACCGGGAAACGAAACCCCGGGAGGGGGCGTCAGGAACACGCATAGTGGTGTGGGGGATCCCGTGACAGTTTGAGAAATCCTGTACTTCACTGCAGCCGTCACATATCTGGTTGTTGGTCACATTTTGTTGTTGGTTGATTATGTCATGTCCTAAATGTGTTTGTGGTCTGTTCTTTGGGATACATGAAGAGGGCTGGGGGTTGATTGAAGTGGTAGAGCCAGGATATAGGGCTGAGTCTCTAGGTTACAAACCCCTACTGCCACATACTCTGCATTTATTGGTGTTTTGAGATTGAATGTGCATTATCCAGTAAAAATTGTTGTTAACAAATCACTGGAAGTAATAGAGGCTCAAACTATAATAACAGGACGTGCAGCCGAAAGGTGCCCCTTGCAACCTGAACAACTGGAAGGGTTAGAAGAAGGGGAAAGAGACAGAGTGAGAAGTTTGGGTATTGAGTTGGGACATGTAAATGAGATTTAAAGTGGTGCATTGATTAATTAATTACTGTACTCCTTATCTGTTTGTTAATTGTCTTGTTGAGGATAATAAGTAGTCACGTATTACCCACTCGCTCCCTTACCTATGGCCACCTGAGTGGGCAGGGATGTGACTGATCTACATTTTGGGAAGAAGTGTGTAAGGAGACTTGCACGGCAGTCAAACACTGTAGACGTTCTTTTCTCTCTCTCTCTCTATCCATTTTGTCTTTTGTCCTCGTTAACTTGAGACTGTGATATGGTCTGAACCGGTACCAGGTGACAAATAGAGGATTGTCAGACCCTTGAGTCAGGACAGCCTCATGACCCGTTAAAAATCCTGAGCAGACACACATAAATATCACAAGTCATCAAGACAGAACGTAGCAAGATAGTGTTATATATTGGAAGGTAGTCCGAAAGAGGACAGGTGGTGGTCGGAGGATTGTCGGACCCTCGAGTCCAGGACAGCTTCATAAAACCGCCATACAAATCCTAAGCCTGGACACATAAACTTCCCAATAGCTAATGATGGGGCAGAAGTTAGAGAGACCTAAAGGGGGTAGTTTGGCTTGTGATTTGGTATTAGAGCGAGAAGCAGAAGATGCTGTCAAGGAAGGGAAGTGATTGGCAAAAGTGTGTGGGGTCACTAGGCATTTGGGTGGTCAGCTAGAGCCGAATGAATGGCATGCTCTTTTAAGAAGGGAAAGGGGTTTGTTGTGGGGCCATGGGCTGCTGCAAACAGCAGACGCTTGGTTCAAAATTGCCAATGCCATTCATGAAGAAGGATGGGTAGAACATGAAATATGTCAAAATGGTTGTACTATGTATGTGTACAAGAAGCCAGAAAAGGAGTCAAAAGCTAAGACAGACAGCCAGCCACCACCCTATAATGGTGTCTGGACCCCAGGAAGTACACACTCCCAAAACGCTACTGCCCCTCTGCTACAAGTGACAGAGGAGCCTGTGACACCTCCCCCACCGTGCTTAATAGTAGACAATGTGCACTTGTCTTTATACGGTGGTTGTTGTCACATATGCCCGACCCAAACTGTACCACCTGTACCACCGCCCCCACCGGAACCTACCCACATACATCCGATGATAGACCAGTCCTTGGTATCGTATTACAGAGCCCAAACTACCCCAGTAGTGACAAGTGTACATTCTAGGAAAGACTTGGACAGCTCCCAAGGGGGGAAACACAGACACTCAAGCCTCAGGAGGTCCCCCCTGGCCTTCCTGCCCTAACAGACCTAGGACTAGGGACTCAGACTCGGCCCGACCTAACGCTAGTAGACTAGGGGACCCAACTTTAGGTCCAACCCGGTTCCTTCTCTTAAAGTCCCGACCAGGGTCACACCGGCCCTGCCAGGATGCACCAAGCTGATAGGCATGCTGGAACAGGTATAAACCCAAAATGACAGACTTACATTGTAAGGCACACCCTGCATTGGATCCATCCCCATGTATGACTCATCAGCTGGGGAATGGGTTCCTTTGTGCCATTGTCCAACATCCCGTTTGACCACCTATATGGTGACATACGTTTACAGTCCCTCTTACGCCCCTTGCAATCCAGCAACCATTACCCAGTACTTTCCCTGAACCCCCTTTAAATGGGTTCCTGGACCCTCGCTCCACCAAAGACAACAACCCCAATATGATCCTTTCCTTCATCACTGAGAGTCTGAGAGTCTGACTTTAAGGAGTTTCTCTAAAAATAGTGAATGTAGCAAATGTGCTATATTTATGCAAATTGTAGTTATGTAATTGTATTAGCAATAACTGGTTTTAAAATGAAGTTTAAAATGTTCAATTAAGAATATATTTAACAGTATTATAAAGAAAGAGGAAGTTTATGCTCTGGGCGTTATGCCAAGAGAAGAGCGAAAGAGGAATTGTTTTCCTCACTCAAATCTGTATCTAGATTCGGGGCTCATTCACATCTGAGTTTTTTGAAAAAAAAAAAAAAAGGAAAAGAAAACATTTAGTCTGTATGTATTCATATGTGCACTCTGAAACGTCTGACGCATATATGTATCCAGGAGATCACACAAGGAAAAGCGAATCTATTGAGAAATAGCACAAGAAGTTTACTGATTTGGGACACATATTAATTTATTTCAGATCTTAAAGAGTTAAGCCGAAAGGGTCTGAGTATAGAGTATAAAGTATAGAGTATAGAGCTAATGGAGCTTGAGACGCTAGTAGCTAGTGGAGCTAATGGAGTTAGTAGTTGTTAGGTCTAGAGTCCTCACAGAGCAGTAGAGAATAGCTCCTCTCATGATGGCTTCTGACACACCCTATCTGCGCCCATCAGTACCAACTCCACGTGTCTGCTACAACTGTGGAAGACCTGGCCATTCCAGAAGAAGACCTGGCAGTTCCAGAAGAGAATACCGAAGACAGCAGAAGCTTGCCCACAAGCCCCAACCGTGACTCACGTGAAGACGTCCAATAGGAGACATGACATTCCTCCCCCACCCCCTCCAGACCATGTAGACTTTCTCCACTAGGATTTCGGCAAACCTGTGTCACTTACCCCTACAATGGTATCCTCTGAAGACTCAGGAGGTCCTCTCGCAAAACAATCCAATACCTCGTTCTTATCAGACATTGACATAACATTTGTAGGGGTGGATGGAACACCCAGGAAAAACATCCTTACATGCCCTTTAGAGGTGGGCAACTTTCCTGATCTACTAGCAAGATTTGTGGTCACTTCCACATGCCCCTTAGTCTGATGTCTTATCCAGACTCCAGGCTTCCATTTCCTTCCAAACCGATGGTGGTGTTCTGGTCTCCCCACCGCTGACCATCGATGATGCCTCAGCACTGTACTCTGTTCCCCTTGTGTTATCATTGGATGCACAATGTGAGGTTGGAATCCCGAATTCCAAAAGAGGTTTTGAATCAAATCCTTACATGCCTGTGTGCAGCTAAAACCTGGGCCCCCCTTGCCCAGAAGACCACAGTACCCCTTGAAGCCAGCTCAAGCTGCATCTATTTCAAAGCAAATCGAAACCTTTCTGTCAAATGGAGTTCTGATACCCTGCCCATATCCGCGCAGCACACCACTGTCCCCAGTGAAGAAACAAACTGAAAAAGGAGAGCCAGAAAAAGACAGAATGGTACAAGACCTTAGGGTGGTGAAAGAAGCTACTGTATTGGAGACACCTATTGTGGCCAATCCACACACCTTGCCGGCAGGAATACCGCCCACAGCAAAATACTTTACAGTAGAAGACTCAGCTGGGTTCCCAGAACCACAAGGTGCCCAGAACTTCCCTTCACAATCCACCAAGGTAATGGCCCTCATTCTGGACTACTGGATGAAGTTACACCCAGACGTTATACTACTTCAGTATGTAGATGACTTCCTGCTCTGCAGATACCCTTGAGGATACCTTAATCTTTTCTGAAAGTCTCCTCCAACACTTGGTCGAGCAAGGATGCAAGGCCTTAAAGCAAAAAGTCCAGAGAGAGAGAGAGAGTGTATTTGCTAGGCCTCTGCATCTCCCAAGGTACCCGACATCTCACTGAAGAAGGAGTTGCTGCAATCAAAGCCACCCCTTTGCCTCAAGGTCATAAACCCTTACATGCTTTCCTAGGGTTAATCTCCTATGGTCGCTCTCGAACCCCAGAAGCCTCCCTCTTGATGCAACCGATCTATGATGCCCTTTCTCGCTTTCTCCAGAAGCTGTGGACTATTTTGAAACTCGGAAAGAGATCCTTTCAACAGCCCCCGCTTTGGGACTAAAAGACTTTCAAACTGTTTGTCTCAGAGAGACAAGAACATGCCACAGAAGTTTTGGTTCAGACCCATGGCAACAGACTCAGACCCATTGGGTATTACTCCTGTCAACTGGACTCAGTGGCTTCAGAGCCCTCTTTTGAAGACCAATGCCCCTCATGACGTAGCTGCCATACTAAATCAAGTACAGCCCAAGCATCTGTCTTCAGCAAGACACCTCAGACTCCAGTGTGCCTTGCTCATCCCTGATAACATCACTCTCCTCCCATGTGATACTCTCAACCCATCCACTCTACTTCCACTTCTCAAGGGGGGATCCTTTTTAGAGAAAGATGCTCATCTCACCGCTCATGACTGTTTTGAGGTGATGAAAATGGAGACTTCACATTTACCGACAGTCAGTGAAACAGCCCTTGAGAATCCTGACTTGACAATCTTTGTGGATGGGTCTAGGTATGCTGACAGCATTGGACGGTACCACACAGGATACACAGTCACCACCGAAGATACAGTTCTTCAGGCTGGATTCCCAAGAAGCACAAGGCAATCACCTGGCAGATACTGCTGCAGAACAAGCTGCAAACAGAACACAAGAAGTTGTCAGTGGAGTGGATGCACTCATTCTGGATGGTACAGTGGATACCCCTGAAAAAGCGGTACAGACCACCATGATTCTACAAATCCCTCCCGTAAGCAGGACCCATCTCAAGGAGCAGCAAGAAGCAGCTGATAAAGAAGAAGAAGAAGTGTGAATCAAGAAAGGAGCCACAGAAACTGAAGGGATCATGGAATTAGACAAGTTGCCGTGTCTGCCACAATCAATGTTTCCTGCAGTGATACAGTGGGCCCACAGTGCCTCTCATCTGTCAAAAACTTTGATGAATGCTCTGATCAATAAATACTATTTAGCCCCGGGATTACACCACTCACCAACAACTTTTGCAAGTCATGCACTATTTTGCTAAATGTAACCCAGAAAGAACGGAAAAGGTACCTTTGAAGCATCTAGCAAAGGCCCAGTATCCCTTTCAAAGGATACAGATCGACCACATCCAGATGCCAAAGAATGGCCGATATGAATATGCATTGATTGACAGCAAAAACCATGGCTAAAAGACTTTTAACAGAAACAGTGTGCAGGTATGGTGTCCCAGAGGTTATAGAGAGTGACCAGGGGCCGGCTTTCACGACCTCAGTAACCAAGGTAATATGGGCAGCTCTAGGAGTCACATTATCTTTCCACACCCCATACCACCCTTAGAGCAGTGGGAAGGTGGAAAGATTAAACAGCACAATAAAATTTAGAATGCTAAAGATGCTAAAATGTCTCAGGAAACAAGGATGAGTTGGCCAGATAGCCTGCCCATAGCCTTATCCAGTGTTAGGTACACTCCAAGGGGAAACCATGGTCTGTAACCCTATGGAATAATATTTGGTTCAGCCCCCAGACTAGGTTGTTGTTTCCTACAATAGTTGCAACTCCAATCTGATGTATTAACTGATTATGTGACTGCTTTATCTCGAGAATTAATCTATATCCATTTGGAAGTGTTCTCCTCCATTCCAGATCCTGAGCGAGATACAGGATCACACAAGTTGGTCTCTGGAGACTGGGTCCTGGTAAAGAAGTTTGTGAGAAAACACACCCTTGAACCCAAATATGATGGTCCTCACCAAGTTCTCCTAACAAGTGCCACATCAGTCAAGGTGGCCTGGAAGAACACGTGAACACATGCCTCCACTGCAAGAAAGTCCCTGTACCTGAGGAAGAGGCTGAGGGAACCAAATGATTCTGTATATCATTTTTATTGTGACTACTGTTCAGGTACAGGAGGTGGCCATCAAACAAAAAAGACGGTGTAACACAATTCTGGTATAACTCATCCAATACACATGTTGCTACTTTTATATCCTCTTATGAACAAATAATTCCAGGTGCTATGTACAAAAATCCGGCCCTGGGATGAAGCAGTGAGACCCATGACTGTGTATGTATGCGTCACTGACACCTATTAGGGCGTCAATTGTGATTCTTGGGGAGCAGTGGGTTGGAACACTGGGGGTGCAAACTGGGGGTACAAACCTGAAAACACCAAAAATAGGAAAGACAAAAATGGAAAGTCACTCTTAGATAGAATGACAATCAACAAACATATAGATCAGCCTTACACCAAAGAGTTCAGGCTGACCATTGAGAATCCTAGCCCAGAAGACAGTGGGACCTATGTTCTGAGCCTATGGTGGGGAAGTGGGCATCCCGGTTTTAGAAAGCCTTTCCAACTGAAAGATATGTTCAATAATCCTGAGTGGAGAGTTTCCCAACCCACATCTAGCTCAAACCCCCTGAGGCCCCATATACAGAAGTTAGGGGACATGGTGTATATAGCAGACCCTACCTTCGAGGAAACCATGGCTGCAGAAACCAGGTTCTCAGATGTCAACTTGTGGCTAGAATGTATGAGGTATAATGCAGAGAAACATAACAAGACCAATTGTTATGTATGTGGGGGGCTAGGCCTCATCTGGGAACAGTACCCCTAAACATACCCCCCGAACATGAGACATGTTTCCTTAACCTGTTTACCAACACAACCTCTAACCACTCCCTGTGTGAACATTGGAAGGAGGAATATCCCATAGTCACCAAAACTCCCAAGCCAGGAGAAGGTATCACCATATACCCTGGCAATTACACATGCCATGGACGGTATCAGGGAATGGGGAAACCCTTTGGGAATTTCACTAGGGGTTACTGTGGATCTTATAGTGAGGCCTCCGTAGATCTAGTACAAAATCAAATCCAGTCCTTGGGAGACATGTACTGGATTTGCGGGGACATGAAAATTAGAAGCAGATTGACAGAGTAGTGGACAGGAGAATGCGCATTGACCAAGGCCATAATGCTTCTGCATATTTTTCCAGAGACCACTCCACAAATAGAACCAGACTTAAACGACATACCCAGGCTTAACAGGAAGCGTAGGAGTGCCCCAGCAGGAAGTTTTGACCCTCACGTATACATAGACAACAGAGGGGTCCCAGATGAGTTCAAAGTGAGAGAACAAGTAGCAGCAGGATTTGAATCTTTGATCCCCATCATCACTGTAAATAAAAATGTAGACTGGATAAATTACACCTACTATAATCAACAGAGGTTTGTCAATTACACCAGAGATGCACTCCAAGGTTTAGCCGAACAACTAGAAGCCGTGTCACACATGACTTTCCAAAAACCGCATGGCTTTAGATATGGTACTAGCTGAAAAGGGGGGTGTGTGTAAAATGGTGTCTAAAATAGGTACATGTTGTACCTACATCCCAGACAACACTGGCCCAAACGGTAAGGTGACTTTAGCCATCAGGAAACTTGAGGATTTGTCCAAAGAATTAAAAAAGAATTCAGGGCTCACCAACCCTTGGGATCAATACTTCACCTGGGTTAGGGGAGGGTGGCAGGGATTACTAACACAGATAGGAATAACCATCCTGATAATTTTGGTGACCTTGGCCATCATAGTTTTCTGTATTCTCCCCTGTCTTAAAGAATGTGTAGGGAAAGCTATTAACCAATGTTCTTTTGCTTTGTTTTATGAATTAGGAAATACCAGATAAAAATTATGAAATGCACTCCGTTACAGTCACTTCCCCTCGGTATGCAACACCATAAGGTTAAAAATAGAAAGGAAAAACTGCACTGCGGAGCAAAGTATGAGAAGGCAAATTAATAGCAGCACTTAAAACACACCAATATCTGTGTACAAAATATGAAAATACACGTGGTAATGCAAATAATTGAATGTGCAAAACACAATATATTGAGAACGGACAAGTAACCCAATATATTACATATAAATACGTGCATAACGTGAAAGAGTCTGGTGATATCAAAATAAGACCTGTGAAGGTGGACAAATCCAATACAAATGGTATATGTAAAGTGTATCTAGACAATAATGTGGGGACTACAAGTCCCAGTCTGTAAGGTAAATCGAACAAAGTTCATCAGTGAAAAAACTTTCATCCACTTTGCAAACACCCAATGTCCTTATGGATGGATCAAAAGGGGAAAGGGATAAACAAGGTGATACAACTCCACTTGCGGTGACTCCAACGAGTATAAATAAAGTAAAAGGTGCCTTCTCGGACATGCTGACGACCTATGAATTTGACCTTTCAGCAGCTTTGAGAGAGTAGTTAGTATAGAGAAATGTTTAGTTCGGTGCTATTGTGTATTATTCATTTCGAGATATATGGTTGCACTTTTGTGATACTGGGTGCTCTTCATTTCAATGGATGGGCCTTCATGTTTACATTGTGACTGTAAAAATTCTTTTTGTAAGATATTTTCTCTGTTAAATATAGAGACTTCCATTCTTTTTGTAATTTAGAACTTTTTTGGGATTAATATTGTTCCATCATTTCACTACATATATATTTTCATTTATCTCCTTATCATTATTAACCACATCGATTTCACTTTTTTTACTAACCAGTAATGTTCTCCTCTTTTTTGCCTTTTTTGCCTTGTTATTGAACCTTTCAAACTGTCATCTGGAGGATTTATTATTAGCCTAGCAGTGCTAGGTCTTTCCTCTAGGCGGCGTGCTGTGGTGGCACTCTCTGAGGAGTTAAAGGATTTTTCAGTTCATTCCTTATCTCAGCGTGTCACTCCGGCAACATCCATTTATTGAAGAGCACCAGGTAAAGGCTTGGTTTCCCCACTCTGACATGCTTTTACTGTATGTGAGCGGAGGTGGAGACGAGGCTTGGTGCGCATCTGAGACTACATAGGGGATGGTTTAACACGTAGCCCGTGCCCCTTTGAAGATGTCAACTTATGACGAAACATGTAGGGCGTGGCTACGTGTTGTAAGCCGTCACGATTGCCCCATGTTATGCACAGGTTACTGCTAGATTTTATGCTGGCTTTTTTATTGTCCTATTACCTTTATGGTGCGTGCACTCTCCATTTTTGTTTGTATTTTTAATAATAAATTTGAAACTTTTTTACACTATTGGAGCCCCGCTCTTTTTGCTTTCTCCTTTTCACCGCTCTGGGAGCAAGAGAGCCGTCTCCCCCCCCCCTCCAGGCGCACTACTTGGACCGGCCCGGACCAAAGACACCGTTCCTGTCAGCTGTTACAGAGACCATCGTAACACGGTCCCTGCAGAGGGCCAAGTCTGCATGCTCGATAGACCCTGCCAGTGAGGGGGTCCAACACGGAGGGTAAGGGTTAACCTTTTACTTTATTTATACTCATTGGAGTCACCACAAGTGGAGTTGTATCACCTTGTCTATCCCTTTCCCCTTTTGATCCATCCAAAAGGACATTGGATGTTTGCAAAGTGGATGAAAGTTTTTTCACTGATGAACTTTGTTCGATTTACCTTACAGACTGGGACTTGCAGTCCCCACATTATTGTCTAGATACACTTTACATATACCATTTGTATTGGATTTGTCCACCTTCACAGGTCTTATTTTGATATCACCAGACTCTTTCACGTTATACACGTATCTATATGTAATATATTGGGTTACTAGTCCGTTCTCAATATACTGTGTTTTGCACATTCAATTATTTGCATTACCACGTGTTTTACTATATTGTAAGCGCACTTTTTATATTTTATAACACCATAAGGTTGCAGGGACAGACAGCACCCGATTGCCCCTCCCAGCTGTATCGAGTAGGGTAATGAATTAGTCATTGCTTTCCTCTATATACAGTTGAAAAAAGTTGCAAGGGGAACGGGGCAGGGGTAGGATTTTTCCAGAGGAACAGATTTTTAAATAGACATTTTCAAGGGGGGAACTGTAATGGATGTGAATAAGGTGTTACCAGGTGAGGTATATTAAAATGCCTATTTTAATTAAATATTGCATCAGATGTTTTGAATGTTAAAGAGCCTTAAGAATTTCCAGATATTTTGCTACTTCCTCTTTTTCTGTCTGAAGTCAAACCGCACTGAGTTATCAACAGACTGTAGCTTCCTGTTGCTTCCTCATCCATCTCCCAGAAGTCGCACCAAGACCAGACATGACGTCAACATATAATAATAGCTTTGATTAATTATTACGATTACTGAAATTTTTGCTAAATTTGCTGAAACTGCTAAAAAACTCAGACAACGTCTCAATAACGTGTTTTGCAAGTGTTTTGTTTTTGTCTGGCGAAATGTATAAAAATGTGGAAAGCGGAAATAAAGGGTATTAGAAGTTTTTCATTCTGAACTAAGCGCCAGAGCGTGATCACTTAATCATGGCATGCATGCTTTAATTTGATAAAGGGGTAGATATAATAATTTCAGAACTTTTATTCTGAATCCAAAACACTACACTAATGTGTAAATAATGTAGCTGCCTGCGGTAGTGATAGGATCAGAAAAACACCACCAACCTTCTACAGGTAGCTTTAGCTGAACACTGTGCAGAGGTCCCACTAGACTAACGTGTAAATAATGTAGCTGCCTGCAGTAGTGATAGGATCAGGAAAACACCACCAACCTTGTACAGGTAGCTTTAGTTGAACACAGTGCAGAGGTCGCACTACACTAACGTGTAAAAAATGTAGCTGCCTGTGGTAGTGATAGGATCAGGAAAACACCACCAACCTTCTGCAGGTAGCTTTAGCTGAACACTGTGCAGAGGTCGCACTACACTAACGTGCAAAATATGTAGCTGCCTGCAGTAGTGATAGGATCAAGAAAACACCACCAACCTTCTACAGGTAGCTTTTGCTGAACACTGTTCAGAGATAGCACTACACTAACGGGTAAATAATGTAGCTGCCTGCGGTAGTGATAGGATCAGGAAAACACCACCAACCTTCTACAGGTAGCTTTAGCTGAACACTGTGCAGAGGTCACACTACACTAATGTGTAAATAATGTAGCTGCCTGCAGTAGTGATAGGATCAGGAAAAAACCACCAACCTTCTACAGATAGCTTTAGCTGAACACTGTGCAGAGGTCGCATTACACAAACATGTAAATAATATAGCTGCCTGCGGTAGTGATAGGATCAGGAAAACACCACCAACCTTCTACAGGTAGCTTTAGCTGAACACTGTGCAGAGGTCACACTACACTAACGTGTAAATAATGTAGCTGCCTGTGGTAGTGATAGCATCAGAAAAACACCACCAACCTTCTACAGGTAGCTTTAGCTGAACACTGTGCAGAGGTCACACTACACAAACATGTAAATAATATAGCTGCCTGCGGTAGCGATAGGATCAGGAAAACACCACCAACCTTCTACAGGTAGCTTTTGCTGAACACTGTTCAGAGATCGCACTACACTAACGTGTAAATAATGTAGCTGCCTGCGGTAGTGATAGGATCAGAAAAACACCACCAACCTTCTACAGGTAGCTTTAGCTGAACACTGTGCAGAGGTCACACTAGACTAACATGTAAATAATGTAGCTGCCTGCAGTAGTGATAGGATCAGGAAAACACCACCAACCTTCTACAGGTAGCTTTAGCTGAACACAGTGCAGAGGTCGCACTACACTAACGTGTAAATAATGTAGCTGCCTGTGGTAGTGATAGGATCAGGAAAACACCATCAACCTTCTGCAGGTAGCTTTAGCTGAACACTGTGCAGAGGTCGCACTACACTAACGTGCAAAATATGTAGCTGCCTGCAGTAGTGATAGGATCAGGAAAACACCACCAACCTTCTACAGGTAGCTTTAGCTGAACACTGTGCAGAGGTCGCACCACACAAACATGTAAATAATATAGCTGCCTGCGGTAGTGATATGATCAGGAAAACACCACCAACCTTCTATAGGTAGCTTTTGCTGAACACTGTTCAGAGATAGCACTACACTAATGGGTAAATAATGTAGCTGCCTGCGGTAGTGATAGGATCAGGAAAACACCACCAACCTTCTACAGGTTGCTTTAGCTGAACACTGTGCAGAGGTCACACTACACTAATGTGTAAATAATGTAGCTGCCTGCAGTAGTGATAGGATCAGGAAAACACCACCAACCTTCTACAGGTAGCTTTAGCTGAACACTGTGCAGAGGTCGCACTACACTAACGTGTAAATAATGTAGCTGCCTGTGGTAGTGATAGGATCAGGAAAACACCACCAACCTTCTGCAGGTAGCTTTAGCTGAACACTGTGCAGAGGTCGCACTACACAAACATGTAAATAATATAGCTGCCTGCGGTAGAGATAGGATCAGGAAAACACCACCAACCTTCTACAGGTAGCTTTTGCTGAACACTGTTCAGAGGTCGCACTACACTAACATGTAAATAATGTAGCTGCCTGCGGTAGTGATAGGATCAGGAAAACACCACCAACCTTCTACAAGTAGCTTTAGCTGAACACTGTGCAGAGGTCGCACTACACTAACGTGTAAATAATGTAGCTGCCTGCGGTAGTGATAGAATCAGGAAAACACCACCAACCTTCTACAGGTAGCTTTAGCTGAACACTGTGCAGAGGTCACACTACACTAACATGTAAATAATGTAGCTGCCTGTGGTAGTGATAGGATCAGAAAAACACCACCAACCTTCTACAGGTAGCTTTAGCTGAACACTGTGCAGAGGTCGCACTACACAAACATGTAAATAATATAGCTGCCTGTGGTAGTGATAGGATCAGGAAAACACCACCAACCTTCTACAGGTAGCTTTTGCTGAACACTGTTCAGAGATCGCACTACACTAACGTGTAAATAATGTAGCTGCCTGCGGTAGTGATAGGATCAGGAAAACATCACCAACCTTCTACAGGTAGCTTTAGCTGAACACTGTGCAGAGGTCGCACTACACTAACGTGTAAAATATGTAGCTGCCTGCGGTAGTGATAGGATCAGGAAAACACCAGCAACCTTCTACAGGTAGCTTTAGCTGAACACTGTGCAGAGGTCGCACTACACTAACGTGTAAATAATGTAGCTGCCTGTGGTAGTGATAGGATCAGGAAAAAACCATCAACCTTCTGCAGGTAGCTTTAGCTGAACACTGTGCAGAGGTCGCACTACACTAACGTGTAAAATATGTAGCTGCCTGCAGTAGTGATAGGATCAGGAAAACACCACCAACCTTCTACAGGTAGCTTTAGCTGAACACTGTGCAGAGGTCGCACTACACTAACGTGTAAATAATGTAGCTGCCTGTGGTAGTGATAGGATCAGGAAAACACCACCAACCTTCTGCAGGTAGCTTTAGCTGAACACTGTGCAGAGGTCGCACTACACAAACATGTAAATAATATAGCTGCCTGCGGTAGTGATAGGATCAGGAAAACACCACCAACCTTCTACAGGTAGCTTTTGCTGAACACTGTTCAGAGCTCGCACTACACTAACATGTAAATAATGTAGCTGCCTGCGGTAGTGATAGGATCAGGAAAACACCACCAACCTTCTACAGGTAGCTTTAGCTGAACACTGTGCAGAGGTCGCACTACACTAACGTGTAACTAATGTAGCTGCCTGCGGTAGTGATAGAATCAGGAAAACACCACCAACCTTCTACAGGTAGCTTTAGCTGAACACTGTGCAGAGGTCACACTACACTAACATGTAAATAATGTAGCTGCCTGTGGTAGTGATAGGATCAGGAAAACACCACCAACCTTCTACAGGTAGCTTTAGCTGAACACTGTGCAGAGGTCGCACTACACAAACATGTAAATAATATAGCTGCCTGTGGTAGTGATAGGATCAGGAAAACACCACCAACCTTCTACAGGTAGCTTTTGCTGAACACTGTTCAGAGATCGCACTACACTAACGTGTAAATAATGTAGCTGCCTGCGGTAGTGATAGGATCAGGAAAACACCACCAACCTTCTACAGGTAGCTTTAGCTGAACACTGTGCAGAGATCGCACTACACTAACGTGTAAATAATGTAGCTGCCTGTGGTAGTGATAGGATCAGGAAAACACCACCAACCTTCTACAGGTAGCTTTAGCTGAACACTGTGCAGAGGTCGCACTACACTAACGTGTAAAATATGTAGCTGCCTGCGGTAGTGATAGGATCAGGAAAACACCAGCAACCTTCTACAGGTAGCTTTAGCTGAACACTGTGCAGAGGTCGCACTACACTAACGTGTAAATAATGTAGCTGCCTGTGGTAGTGATAGGATCAGGAAAAAACCATCAACCTTCTGCAGGTAGCTTTAGCTGAACACTGTGCAGAGGTCGCACTACACAAACGTGTAAATAATATAGCTGCCTGCGGTAGTGACAGGATCAGGAAAACACCACCAACCTTCCACAGGTAGCTTTTGCTGAACACTGTGCACAGGGCGCACTACACTAACGTGTAAAATATGTAGCTGCCTGCACTAGAGATAGGATCAGGAAAACACCACCAACCTTCTACAGGTAGCTTTAGCTGAACACTGTGCAGAGGTCGCATTACACAAACATGTATATAATATAGCTGCCTGCGGTAGTGATAGGATCAGGAAAACACCACCAACCTTCTACAGGTAGCTTTAGCTGAACACTGTGCAGAGGTCACACTACACTAACGTGTAAATAATGTAGCTGCCTGTGGTAGTGATAGGATCAGAAAAACACCACCAACCTTCTACAGGTAGCTTTAGCTGAACACTGTGCAGAGGTCGCACTACACAAACATGCAAATAATATAGCTGCCTGTGGTAGTGATAGGATCAGGAAAACACCACCAACCTTCTACAGGTAGCTTTTGCTGAACACTGTTCAGAGATCGCACTACACTAACGTGTAAATAATGTAGCTGCCTGCGGTAGTGATAGGATCAGGAAAACACCACCAACCTTCTACAGGTAGCTTTAGCTGAACACTGTGCAGAGATCGCACTACACTAACGTGTAAATAATGTAGCTGCCTGTGGTAGTGATAGGATCAGGAAAACACCACCAACTTTCTACAGGTAGCTTTAGCTGAACACTGTGCAGAGGTCGCACTACACTAACGTGTAAAATATGTAGCTGCCTGCGGTAGTGATAGGATCAGGAAAACACCAGCAACCTTCTACAGGTAGCTTTAGCTGAACACTGTGCAGAGGTCGCACTACACTAACGTGTAAATAATGTAGCTGCCTGTGGTAGTGATAGGATCAGGAAAAAACCATCAACCTTCTGCAGGTAGCTTTAGCTGAACACTGTGCAGAGGTCGCACTACACAAACGTGTAAATAATATAGCTGCCTGCGGTAGTGACAGGATCAGGAAAACACCACCAACCTTCCACAGGTAGCTTTTGCTGAACACTGTGCACAGGGCGCACTACACTAACGTGTAAAATATGTAGCTGCCTGCACTAGTGATAGGATCAGGAAAACACCACCAACCATCTACAGGTAGCTTTAGCTGAACACTGTGCAGAGGTCGCATTACACAAACATGTATATAATATAGCTGCCTGCGGTAGTGATAGGATCAGGAAAACACCACCAACCTTCTACAGGTAGCTTTAGCTGAACACTGTGCAGAAGTCACACTACACTAACGTGTAAATAATGTAGCTGCCTGTGGTAGTGATAGGATCAGAAAAACACCACCAACCTTCTACAGGTAGCTTTAGCTGAACACTGTGCAGAGGTCACACTACACAAACATGCAAATAATATAGCTGCCTGTGGTAGTGATAGGATCAGGAAAACACCACCAACCTTCTACAGGTAGCTTTAGCTGAACACTGTGCAGAGGTCGCATTACACAAACATGTATATAATATAGCTGCCTGCGGTAGTGATAGGATCAGGAAAACACCACCAACCTTCTACAGGTAGCTTTAGCTGAACACTGTGCAGAGGTCACACTACACTAACGTGTAAATAATGTAGCTGCCTGTGGTAGTGATAGGATCAGAAAAACACCACCAACCTTCTACAGGTAGCTTTAGCTGAACACTGTGCAGAGGTCGCACTACACAAACATGCAAATAATATAGCTGCCTGTGGTAGTGATAGGATCAGGAAAACACCACCAACCTTCTACAGGTAGCTTTTGCTGAACACTGTTTAGAGATCGCACTACACTAACGTGTAAATAATGTAGCTGCCTGCGGTAGTGATAGGATCAGGAAAACACCACCAACCTTCTACAGGTAGCTTTAGCTGAACACTGTGCAGAGATCGCACTACACTAACGTGTAAATAATGTAGCTGCCTGTGGTAGTGATAGGATCAGGAAAACACCACCAACCTTCTACAGGTAGCTTTAGCTGAACACAGTGCAGAGGTCGCACTACACTAACGTGTAAAATATGTAGCTGCCTGCGGTAGTGATAGGATCAGGAAAACACCAGCAACCTTCTACAGGTAGCTTTAGCTGAACACTGTGCAGAGGTCGCACTACACTAACGTGTAAATAATGTAGCTGCCTGTGGTAGTGATAGGATCAGGAAAAAACCATCAACCTTCTGCAGGTAGCTTTAGCTGAACACTGTGCAGAGGTCGCACTACACAAACGTGTAAATAATATAGCTGCCTGCGGTAGTGACAGGATCAGGAAAACACCACCAACCTTCCACAGGTAGCTTTTGCTGAACACTGTGCACAGGGCGCACTACACTAACGTGTAAAATATGTAGCTGCCTGCACTAGTGATAGGATCAGGAAAACACCACCAACCTTCTACAGGTAGCTTTAGCTGAACACTGTGCAGAGGTCGCATTACACAAACATGTATATAATATAGCTGCCTGCGGTAGTGATAGGATCAGGAAAACACCACCAACCTTCTACAGGTAGCTTTAGCTGAACACTGTGCAGAGGTCACACTACACTAACGTGTAAATAATGTAGCTGCCTGTGGTAGTGATAGGATCAGAAAAACACCACCAACCTTCTACAGGTAGCTTTAGCTGAACACTGTGCAGAGGTCGCACTACACAAACATGCAAATAATATAGCTGCCTGTGGTAGTGATAGGATCAGGAAAACACCACCAACCTTCTACAGGTAGCTTTTGCTGAACACTGTTCAGAGATCGCACTACACTAACGTGTAAATAATGTAGCTGCCTGCGGTAGTGATAGGATCAGGAAAACACCACCAACCTTTTACAGGTAGCTTTAGCTGAACACTGTGCAGAGGTCGCACTACACTAACGTGCAAAATATGTAGCTGCCTGCGGTAGTGATAGGATCAGGAAAACACCAGCAACCTTCTACAGGTAGCTTTAGCTGAACACTGTGCAGAGGTCGCACTACACTAACGTGTAAATAATGTAGCTGCCTGTGGTAGTGATAGGATCAGAAAAAAACCATCAACCTTCTGCAGGTAGCTTTAGCTGAACACTGTGCAGAGGTCGCACTACACAAACGTGTAAATAATATAGCTGCCTGCGGTAGTGACAGGATCAGGAAAACACCACCAACCTTCTACAGGTAGCTTTAGCTGAACACTGTGCAGAGGTCGCACTACACTAACGTGTAAATAATGTAGCTGCCTGTGGTAGTGATAGGATCAGGAAAACACCACCAACCTTCTACAGGTAGCTTTAGCTGAACACTGTACAGAGGTCGCACTACACTAACGTGTAAAATATGTAGCTGCCTGCGGTAGTGATAGGATCAGGAAAACACCAGCAACCTTCTACAGGTAGCTTTAGCTGAACACTGTGCAGAGGTCACACTACACTAACATGTAAATAATGTAGCTGCCTGTGGTAGTGATAGGATCAGAAAAACACCACCAACCTTCTACAGGTAGCTTTAGCTGAACACTGTGCAGAGGTCGCACTACACAAACATGCAAATAATATACCTACCTGTGGTAGTGATAGGATCAGGAAAACACCACCAACCTTCTACAGGTAGCTTTAGCTGAACACTGTGCAGAGGTCGCACTACACTAACGTGTAAATAATGTAGCTGCCTGTGGTAGTGATAGGATCAGGAAAACACCACCAACCTTCTACAGGTAGCTTTAGCTGAACACTGTGCAGAGGTCGCACTACACTAACGTGTAAAATATGTAGCTGCCTGCGGTAGTGATAGGATCAGGAAAACACCAGCAACCTTCTACAGGTAGCTTTAGCTGAACACTGTGCAGAGGTCGCACTACACTAACGTGTAAATAATGTAGCTGCCTGTGGTAGTGATAGGATCAGGAAAACACCACCAACCTTCTACAGGTAGCTTTAGCTGAACACTGTGCAGAGGTCGCACTACACTAACGTGTAAAATATGTAGCTGCCTGCGGTAGTGATAGGATCAGGAAAACACCAGCAACCTTCTACAGGTAGCTTTAGCTGAACACTGTGCAGAGGTCGCACTACACTAACGTGTAAATAATGTAGCTGCCTGTGGTAGTGATAGGATCAGGAAAAAACCATCAACCTTCTGCAGGTAGCTTTAGCTGAACACTGTGCAGAGGTCGCACTACACAAACGTGTAAATAATATAGCTGCCTGCGGTAGTGACAGGATCAGGAAAACACCACCAACCTTCCACAGGTAGCTTTTGCTGAACACTGTGCACAGGGCGCACTACACTAACGTGTAAAATATGTAGCTGCCTGCACTAGTGATAGGATCAGGAAAACACCACCAACCTTCTACAGGTAGCTTTAGCTGAACACTGTGCAGAGGTCGCATTACACAAACATGTATATAATATAGCTGCCTGCGGTAGTGATAGGATCAGGAAAACACCACCAACCTTCTACAGGTAGCTTTTGCTGAACACTGTGCAGAGGTCACACTACACTAACGTGTAAATAATGTAGCTGCCTGTGGTAGTGATAGGATCAGAAAAACACCACCAACCTTCTACAGGTAGCTTTAGCTGAACACTGTGCAGAGGTCGCACTACACAAACATGCAAATAATATAGCTGCCTGTGGTAGTGATAGGATCAGGAAAACACCACCAACCTTCTACAGGTAGCTTTTGCTGAACACTGTTCAGAGATCGCACTACACTAACGTGTAAATAATGTAGCTGCCTGCGGTAGTGATAGCATCAGGAAAACACCACCAACCTTCTACAGGTAGCTTTAGCTGAACACTGTGCAGAGATCGCACTACACTAACGTGTAAATAATGTAGCTGCCTGTGGTAGTGATAGGATCAGGAAAACACCACCAACCTTCTACAGGTAGCTTTAGCTGAACAGTGTGCAGAGGTCGCACTACACTAACGTGCAAAATATGTAGCTGCCTGCGGTAGTGATAGGATCAGGAAAACACCACCAACCTTCTACAGGTAGCTTTTGCTGAACACTGTTCAGAGATCGCACTACACTAACGTGTAAATAATGTAGCTGCCTGCGGTAGTGATAGGATCAGGAAAACACCACCAACCTTCTGCAGGTAGCTTTAGCTGAACACTGTGCAGAGGTCGCACTACACAAACGTGTAAATAATATAGCTGCCTGCGGTAGTGACAGGATCAGGAAAACACCACCAACCTTCCACAGGTAGCTTTTGCTGAACACTGTGCACAGGGCGCACTACACTAACGTGTAAAATATGTAGCTGCCTGCACTAGTGATAGGATCAGGAAAACACCACCAACCTTCTACAGGTAGCTTTAGCTGAACACTGTGCAGAGGTCGCATTACACAAACATGTATATAATATAGCTGCCTGCGGTAGTGATAGGATCAGGAAAACACCACCAACCTTCTACAGGTAGCTTTAGCTGAACACTGTGCAGAGGTCACACTACACTAACGTGTAAATAATGTAGCTGCCTGTGGTAGTGATAGCATCAGAAAAACACCACCAACCTTCTACAGGTAGCTTTAGCTGAACACTGTGCAGAGGTCGCACTACACAAACATGCAAATAATATAGCTGCCTGCGGTAGTGATAGGATCAGGAAAACACCACCAACCTTCTACAGGTAGCTTTAGCTGAACACTGTGCAGAGGTCGCACTACACTAACGTGTAAATAATGTAGCTGCCTGTGGTAGTGATAGGATCAGGAAAACACCACCAACCTTCTACAGGTAGCTTTAGCTGAACACTGTGCAGAGGTCGCACTACACTAACGTGTAAAATATGTAGCTGCCTGCGGTAGTAATAGGATCAGGAAAACACCAGCAACCTTCTACAGGTAGCTTTAGCTGAACACTGTGCAGAGGTCGCACAACACAAACGTGTAAATAATGTAGCTGCCTGTGGTAGTGATAGGATCAGGAAAACACCACCAACCTTCTGCAGGTAGCTTTAGCTGAACACTGTGCAGAGGTCGCACTACACAAACATGTAAATAATATAGCTGCCTGCGGTAGTAATAGGATCAGGAAAACACCACCAACCTTCTACAGGTAGCTTTTGCTGAACACTGTTCAGAGGTCGCACTACACTAACATGTAAATAATGTAGCTGCCTGCGGTAGTGATAGGATCAGGAAAACACCACCAACCTTCTACAAGTAGCTTTAGCTGAACACTGTGCAGAGGTCGCACTACACTAACGTGTAAATAATGTAGCTGCCTGCGGTAGTGATAGAATCAGGAAAACACCACCAACCTTCTACAGGTAGCTTTAGCTGAACACTGTGCAGAGGACACACTACACTAACATGTAAATAATGTAGCTGCCTGTGGTAGTGATAGGATCAGAAAAACACCACCAACCTTCTACAGGTAGCTTTAGCTGAACACTGTGCAGAGGTCGCACTACACAAACATGTAAATAATATAGCTGCCTGTGGTAGTGATAGGATCAGGAAAACACCACCAACCTTCTACAGGTAGCTTTTGCTGAACACTGTTCAGAGATCGCACTACACTAACGTGTAAATAATGTAGCTGCCTGCGGTAGTGATAGGATCAGGAAAACATCACCAACCTTCTACAGGTAGCTTTAGCTGAACACTGTGCAGAGGTCGCACTACACTAACGTGTAAAATATGTAGCTGCCTGCGGTAGTGATAGGATCAGGAAAACACCAGCAACCTTCTACAGGTAGCTTTAGCTGAACACTGTGCAGAGGTCGCACTACACTAACGTGTAAATAATGTAGCTGCCTGTGGTAGTGATAGGATCAGGAAAAAACCATCAACCTTCTGCAGGTAGCTTTAGCTGAACACTGTGCAGAGGTCGCACTACACTAACGTGTAAAATATGTAGCTGCCTGCAGTAGTGATAGGATCAGGAAAACACCACCAACCTTCTACAGGTAGCTTTAGCTGAACACTGTGCAGAGGTCGCACTACACTAACGTGTAAATAATGTAGCTGCCTGTGGTAGTGATAGGATCAGGAAAACACCACCAACCTTCTGCAGGTAGCTTTAGCTGAACACTGTGCAGAGGTCGCACTACACAAACATGTAAATAATATAGCTGCCTGCGGTAGTGATAGGATCAGGAAAACACCACCAACCTTCTACAGGTAGCTTTTGCTGAACACTGTTCAGAGCTCGCACTACACTAACATGTAAATAATGTAGCTGCCTGCGGTAGTGATAGGATCAGGAAAACACCACCAACCTTCTACAGGTAGCTTTAGCTGAACACTGTGCAGAGGTCGTACTACCCTAACGTGTAAATAATGTAGCTGCCTGCGGTAGTGATAGAATCAGGAAAACACCACCAACCTTCTACAGGTAGCTTTAGCTGAACACTGTGCAGAGGTCACACTACACTAACATGTAAATAATGTAGCTGCCTGTGGTAGTGATAGGATCAGGAAAACACCACCAACCTTCTACAGGTAGCTTTAGCTGAACACTGTGCAGAGGTCGCACTACACAAACATGTAAATAATATAGCTGCCTGTGGTAGTGATAGGATCAGGAAAACACCACCAACCTTCTACAGGTAGCTTTTGCTGAACACTGTTCAGAGATCGCACTACACTAACGTGTAAATAATGTAGCTGCCTGCGGTAGTGATAGGATCAGGAAAACACCACCAACCTTCTACAGGTAGCTTTAGCTGAACACTGTGCAGAGATCGCACTACACTAACGTGTAAATAATGTAGCTGCCTGTGGTAGTGATAGGATCAGGAAAACACCACCAACCTTCTACAGGTAGCTTTAGCTGAACACTGTGCAGAGGTCGCACTACACTAACGTGTAAAATATGTAGCTGCCTGCGGTAGTGATAGGATCAGGAAAACACCAGCAACCTTCTACAGGTAGCTTTAGCTGAACACTGTGCAGAGGTCGCACTACACTAACGTGTAAATAATGTAGCTGCCTGTGGTAGTGATAGGATCAGGAAAAAACCATCAACCTTCTGCAGGTAGCTTTAGCTGAACACTGTGCAGAGGTCGCACTACACAAACGTGTAAATAATATAGCTGCCTGCGGTAGTGACAGGCTCAGGAAAACACCACCAACCTTCCACAGGTAGCTTTTGCTGAACACTGTGCACAGGGTGCACTACACTAACGTGTAAAATATGTAGCTGCCTGCACTAGTGATAGGATCAGGAAAACACCACCAACCTTCTACAGGTAGCTTTAGCTGAACACTGTGCAGAGGTCGCATTACACAAACATGTATATAATATAGCTGCCTGCGGTAGTGATAGGATCAGGAAAACACCACCAACCTTCTACAGGTAGCTTTAGCTGAACACTGTGCAGAGGTCACACTACACTAACGTGTAAATAATGTAGCTGCCTGTGGTAGTGATAGGATCAGAAAAACACCACCAACCTTCTACAGGTAGCCTTAGCTGAACACTGTGCAGAGGTCGCACTACACAAACATGCAAATAATATAGCTGCCTGTGGTAGTGATAGGATCAGGAAAACACCACCAACCTTCTACAGGTAGCTTTTGCTGAACACTGTTCAGAGATCGCACTACACTAACGTGTAAATAATGTAGCTGCCTGCGGTAGTGATAGGATCAGGAAAACACCACCAACCTTCTACAGGTAGCTTTAGCTGAACACTGTGCAGAGATCGCACTACACTAATGTGTAAATAATGTAGCTGCCTGTGGTAGTGATAGGATCAGGAAAACACCACCAACCTTCTACAGGTAGCTTTAGCTGAACACTGTGCAGAGGTCGCACTACACTAACGTGTAAAATATGTAGCTGCCTGCGGTAGTGATAGGATCAGGAAAACACTAGCAACCTTCTACAGGTAGCTTTAGCTGAACACTGTGCAGAGGTCGCACTACACTAACGTGTAAATAATGTAGCTGCCTGTGGTAGTGAAAGGATCAGGAAAAAACCATCAACCTTCTGCAGGTAGCTTTAGCTGAACACTGTGCAGAGGTCGCACTACACAAACGTGTAAATAATATAGCTGCCTGCGGTAGTGACAGGATCAGGAAAACACCACCAACCTTCCACAGGTAGCTTTTGCTGAACACTGTGCACAGGGCGCACTACACTAACGTGTAAAATATGTAGCTGCCTGCACTAGTGATAGGATCAGAAAAACACCACCAACCATCTACAGGTAGCTTTAGCTGAACACTGTGCAGAGGTCGCATTACACAAACATGTATATAATATAGCTGCCTGCGGTAGTGATAGGATCAGGAAAACACCACCAACCTTCTACAGGTAGCTTTAGCTGAACACTGTGCAGAGGTCACACTACACTAACGTGTAAATAATGTAGCTGCCTGTGGTAGTGATAGGATCAGAAAAACACCAGCAACCTTCTACAGGTAGCTTTAGCTGAACACTGTGCAGAGGTCGCACTACACAAACATGCAAATAATATAGCTGCCTGTGGTAGTGATAGGATCAGGAAAACACCACCAACCTTCTACAGGTAGCTTTAGCTGAACACTGTGCAGAGGTCGCACTACACTAACGTGTAAATAATGTAGCTGCCTGTGGTAGTGATAGGATCAGGAAAACACCACCAACCTTCTACAGGTAGCTTTAGCTGAACACTGTGCAGAGGTCGCACTACACTAACGTGTAAAATATGTAGCTGCCTGCGGTAGTGATAGGATCAGGAAAACACCAGCAAACTTCTACAGGTAGCTTTAGCTGAACACTGTGCAGAGGTCGCACTACACTAACGTGTAAATAATGTAGCTGCCTGTGGTAGTGATAGGATCAGGAAAAAACCATCAACCTTCTGCAGGTAGCTTTAGCTGAACACTGTGCAGAGGTCGCACTACACAAACGTGTAAATAATATAGCTGCCTGCGGTAGTGACAGGATCAGGAAAACACCACCAACCTTCTACAGGTAGCTTTAGCTGAACACTGTGCACAGGGCGCACTACACTAACGTGTAAAATATGTAGCTGCCTGTGGTAGTGATAGGATCAGTAAAACACCACCAACCTTCTGCAGGTAGCTTTAGCTGAACACTGTGCAGAGGTCGCACTACACAAACGTGTAAATAATATGGCTGCCTGCGGTAGTGACAGGATCAGGAAAACACCACCAACCTTCTACAGGTAGCTTTTACTGAACACTGTGCAGAGGTTGCACTACACTAGCATGCAAAAATATGTAGCTACCTGCAGTAGTGATAGGATCAGGAAAACACCACCAACCTTCTACAGGTAGCTTTAGCTGAACACTGTGCAGAGGTCGCACTACACAAACATGTAAATAATATAGCTGCCTGTGGTAGTGATAGGATCAGGAAAACACCACCAACCTTCTACAGGTAGCTTTTGCTGAACACTGTTCAGAGATCGCACTACACTAACGTGTAAATAATGTAGCTGCCTGCGGTAGTGATAGGATCAGGAAAACACCACCAACCTTCTACAGGTAGCTTTAGCTGAACACTGTGCAGAGATCGCACTACACTAACGTGTAAATAATGTAGCTGCCTGTGGTAGTGATAGGATCAGGAAAACACCACCAACCTTCTACAGGTAGCTTTAGCTGAACACTGTGCAGAGGTCGCACTACACTAACGTGTAAAATATGTAGCTGCCTGCGGTAGTGATAGGATCAGGAAAACACCAGCAACCTTCTACAGGTAGCTTTAGCTGAACACTGTGCAGAGGTCGCACTACACTAACGTGTAAATAATGTAGCTGCCTGTGGTAGTGATAGGATCAGGAAAAAACCATCAACCTTCTGCAGGTAGCTTTAGCTGAACACTGTGCAGAGGTCGCACTACACAAACGTGTAAATAATATAGCTGCCTGCGGTAGTGACAGGCTCAGGAAAACACCACCAACCTTCCACAGGTAGCTTTTGCTGAACACTGTGCACAGGGTGCACTACACTAACGTGTAAAATATGTAGCTGCCTGCACTAGTGATAGGATCAGGAAAACACCACCAACCTTCTACAGGTAGCTTTAGCTGAACACTGTGCAGAGGTCGCATTACACAAACATGTATATAATATAGCTGCCTGCGGTAGTGATAGGATCAGGAAAACACCACCAACCTTCTACAGGTAGCTTTAGCTGAACACTGTGCAGAGGTCACACTACACTAACGTGTAAATAATGTAGCTGCCTGTGGTAGTGATAGGATCAGAAAAACACCACCAACCTTCTACAGGTAGCCTTAGCTGAACACTGTGCAGAGGTCGCACTACACAAACATGCAAATAATATAGCTGCCTGTGGTAGTGATAGGATCAGGAAAACACCACCAACCTTCTACAGGTAGCTTTTGCTGAACACTGTTCAGAGATCGCACTACACTAACGTGTAAATAATGTAGCTGCCTGCGGTAGTGATAGGATCAGGAAAACACCACCAACCTTCTACAGGTAGCTTTAGCTGAACACTGTGCAGAGATCGCACTACACTAATGTGTAAATAATGTAGCTGCCTGTGGTAGTGATAGGATCAGGAAAACACCACCAACCTTCTACAGGTAGCTTTAGCTGAACACTGTGCAGAGGTCGCACTACACTAACGTGTAAAATATGTAGCTGCCTGCGGTAGTGATAGGATCAGGAAAACACTAGCAACCTTCTACAGGTAGCTTTAGCTGAACACTGTGCAGAGGTCGCACTACACTAACGTGTAAATAATGTAGCTGCCTGTGGTAGTGAAAGGATCAGGAAAAAACCATCAACCTTCTGCAGGTAGCTTTAGCTGAACACTGTGCAGAGGTCGCACTACACAAACGTGTAAATAATATAGCTGCCTGCGGTAGTGACAGGATCAGGAAAACACCACCAACCTTCCACAGGTAGCTTTTGCTGAACACTGTGCACAGGGCGCACTACACTAACGTGTAAAATATGTAGCTGCCTGCACTAGTGATAGGATCAGAAAAACACCACCAACCATCTACAGGTAGCTTTAGCTGAACACTGTGCAGAGGTCGCATTACACAAACATGTATATAATATAGCTGCCTGCGGTAGTGATAGGATCAGGAAAACACCACCAACCTTCTACAGGTAGCTTTAGCTGAACACTGTGCAGAGGTCACACTACACTAACGTGTAAATAATGTAGCTGCCTGTGGTAGTGATAGGATCAGAAAAACACCAGCAACCTTCTACAGGTAGCTTTAGCTGAACACTGTGCAGAGGTCGCACTACACAAACATGCAAATAATATAGCTGCCTGTGGTAGTGATAGGATCAGGAAAACACCACCAACCTTCTACAGGTAGCTTTAGCTGAACACTGTGCAGAGGTCGCACTACACTAACGTGTAAATAATGTAGCTGCCTGTGGTAGTGATAGGATCAGGAAAACACCACCAACCTTCTACAGGTAGCTTTAGCTGAACACTGTGCAGAGGTCGCACTACACTAACGTGTAAAATATGTAGCTGCCTGCGGTAGTGATAGGATCAGGAAAACACCAGCAAACTTCTACAGGTAGCTTTAGCTGAACACTGTGCAGAGGTCGCACTACACTAACGTGTAAATAATGTAGCTGCCTGTGGTAGTGATAGGATCAGGAAAAAACCATCAACCTTCTGCAGGTAGCTTTAGCTGAACACTGTGCAGAGGTCGCACTACACAAACGTGTAAATAATATAGCTGCCTGCGGTAGTGACAGGATCAGGAAAACACCACCAACCTTCTACAGGTAGCTTTAGCTGAACACTGTGCACAGGGCGCACTACACTAACGTGTAAAATATGTAGCTGCCTGTGGTAGTGATAGGATCAGTAAAACACCACCAACCTTCTGCAGGTAGCTTTAGCTGAACACTGTGCAGAGGTCGCACTACACAAACGTGTAAATAATATGGCTGCCTGCGGTAGTGACAGGATCAGGAAAACACCACCAACCTTCTACAGGTAGCTTTTACTGAACACTGTGCAGAGGTTGCACTACACTAGCATGCAAAAATATGTAGCTACCTGCAGTAGTGATAGGATCAGGAAAACACCACCAACCTTCTACAGGTAGCTTTAGCTGAACACTGTGCAGAGGTCGCACTACACTAACGTGTAAATAATGTAGCTGCCTGCGGTAGTGTTACGATCAGGAAAACACCACCACCAACCTTCTACAGATAGCTTTAGCTGAACACTGTGCAGAGGACGCACTACACTAACGTTAAAATAATGTAGCTGCCTGCTGTAGTGATGGGATCAGGAAAACACAACCAACCTTCTACAGGTAGCTTTAGCTGAACACTGTGCAGAGGTCGCACTACACTAACATATAAATAATGTAGCTGCCTGTGGTAGTGTTATGATCAGGAAAACACCACCAACCTTCTACAGATAGCTTTAGCTGAACACTGTGCAGAGGACGCACTACACTAACGTTAAAATAATGTAGCTGCCTGCGGTAGTGATAGGATTAGGAAAACACCACCAACCTTCTACAGGTAGCTTTAGCTGAACACTGTGCAGAGGACGCACTATGCTAACATTCAATTAATGTAGCTGCCTGCGGTAGTGATAGGATCAGGAAAACAACACCAACCTTCTACAGGTAGCTTTAGCTGAACACTGTGCAGAGGACGCACTACACTAACGTGTAAATAATGTAGCTGCCTGCGGTAGTGATAGGATCAAGAAAACACCACCAACCTTCTATAGGTAGCTTTAGCTAAACACTGTGCAGAGGTCGCACTACACTAACTTGTAGCTTTAGCTGAACACTGTGCAGAGGTCATACTACACTAACTTGTAGCTTTAGCTGAACACTGTGCAGAGGTCGCACTACACTAACTTGTAGCTTTAGCTGAACACTGTGAGGAGGACGCACTACACTAACTTTAAGCTTTAGCTGAACACTGTGAGGAGGACGCATTACACTAACTTGTAGCTTTAGCTGAACACTGTGCACTACACTAACTTGTAGATTTAGCTGAACACTGTAAGGAGGACACACTACACTAACTTGTAGCTTTATCTAAACACTGTGAGGAGGACGCACTAAACTAACTTGTAGCTTTAGCTGAACACTGTGCACTACACTAACTTGTAGCTTTAGCTGAACACTGTTTAGAGGACACACTACACTAACTTGTAGCTTTAGCTGAACACTGTGAGGAGGACGCACCACACTAAATTGTAGCTTTAGCTGAACACTGTTCAGAGGACGCACTACACTAACTTGTAGCTTTAGCTGAACACTGTGAGGAGGACGCACTACACTAACTTGTAGCTTTAGCTGAACTCTGTGAGGAGGACGCACTACACTAACTTGTAGCTTTAGCTGAACACTGTTCAGAGGAAGCACTACACTAACTTGTAGTTTTAGCTGAACACTGTTCAGAGGATGCACTACACTAACTAGTAGCTTTAGCTGAACACTGTGAGGAGGACGCACTACACTAACTTGTAGCTTTAGCTGAACACTGTGCACTACACTAACTTGTAGCTTCTGCTAAACCCTGTTCAGTGGGCGCACTACACTAACTTGTAGCTTTAGCTGAACACTGTGAGGAGGACGCACTACACTAACTTGTAGCTTTAGCTGAACACTGTGCACTACACTAACTTGTAGATTTAGCTGAACACTGTAAGGAGGACACACTACACTAACTTGTAGCTTTATCTAAACACTGTGAGGAGGACGCACTAAACTAACTTGTAGCTTTAGCTGAACACTGTGCACTTCACTAACTTGTAGCTTTAGCTGAACACTGTTTAGAGGACACACTACACTAACTTGTAGCTTTAGCTGAACACTGTGAGGAGGACGCACTACACTAAATTGTAGCTTTAGCTGAACACTGTGAGGAGGACGCACTACACTAACTTGTAGCTTTAGCTGAACACTGTGAGGAGGACGCACTACACTAACTTGTAGCTTTAGCTGAACTCTGTGAGGAGGACGCACTACACTAACTTGTAGCTTTAGCTGAACACTGTTCAGAGGAAGCACTACACTAACTTGTAGTTTTAGCTGAACACTGTTCAGAGGATGCACTACACTAACTAGTAGCTTTAGCTGAACACTGTGAGGAGGACGCACTACACTAACTTGTAGCTTTAGCTGAACACTGTGCACTACACTAACTTGTAGCTTCTGCTAAACCCTGTTCAGAGGACGCACTACACTAACTTGTAGCTTTAGCTGAACACTGTGAGGAGGAAGCACTACACTAACTTGTAGTTTTAGCTGAACACTGTTCAGAGGATGCACTACACTAACTAGTAGCTTTAGCTGAACACTGTGAGGAGGACGCACTACACTAACTTGTAGCTTTAGCTGAACACTGTGCACTACACTAACTTGTAGCTTCTGCTAAACCCTGTTCAGAGGACGCACTACACTAACTTGTAGCTTTAGCTGAACACTGTGAGGAGGATGCACTACACTAACTTGTAGCTTTAGCTGAACACTGTGCACTACACTAACTTCTAGCTTTAACTGAACACTGTGCAGAGGTCGCATTACACTAACTTGTAGCTTTAGCTGAACACTGTGAGGAGGACACACTACACTAACTTGTAGCTTTATCTGAACACTGTGAGGAGGACGCACTAAACTAACTTGTAGCTTTAGCTGAACACTGTTCACTACACTAACTTGTAGCTTTAGCTGAACACTGTTTAGAGGACACAGTACACTAACTTGTAGCTTTAGCTGAACATTGTGAGGACACACTACACTAAATTGTAGCTTTAGCTGAACACTGTTCAGAGGACACACTACACTAACCTGTAGCTTTAGCTGAACACTGTTCAGAGAACGCACTACACTAACTTGTAGCTTTAGCTGAACACTGTGCAGAGGTCACACTACACTAACTTGTAGCTTTAGCTGAACACTGTGAGGAGGACGCACTACACTAACTGTAAATAGTCTAGCTGCCTGACTGTGGTACTAATAGGATCAGAAGAACACCAGCAATTTTGTTCAGGTGGCTGTAAATACTGTAACAACACAAGCCTGCCTGTCAGTAGTAAGATAATAACAGGAACAGATCTAGCTAAACTGAATAAAGTGTATATATATATATATATATATATATATATATATATATATATATATATATATATACAACACCTGGGATGCATATGTATACACAATACACTCTAAGTGCAGCTAACTGACTGACTGTCCTGCCTAATCTATCTAACTTAAATCAAATGACACTGTCTCTCTGTCTCTCAACGCCGGAACACACTACACAGGGTCGCCGTGCAGGTGGCCTTATATAGTGTGGGGTGTGTACTAAACCCCCCGAGCCATAATTGGCCAAAGCCACCCTGGCTTTGGCCAATTACAGCTCTCTCTACAGACGGCGCTGTGATTGGTCAAGCAAGCGGGTCATAGTGCATGCTTGGCCAATCAGCCAGCAATGCACTGTGATGCTGCAGTGAATTATGGGCCGTGACGCACCACACGAATTTGGCGCAAATGGCCCATATCTTTCGCAATTCGGCGAAAGGGCGAACAGCCGATGTTCGAGTCGAACATGGGTTCGACTCGAACACGAAGCTCATCCCTATCAGTAACCATTCCCCCATCGTGGGTGGTTTTATTGATTTCCTGTGCTTTGGGATTAGGCTTTTGGTTGCATTCAATAAATAGTATTTTTTTTTATATTTTGTGACTGAAATAGAAGAATTGATAGGAAATACTTGTATTATTAATTTGTAGAGCACTAGTCACTTTGTTAATTTATTGGATACGCTGGTGTTTTGAACAGTAGCCTTTCGTGGTTTTAGTACTATTCTGTTATGTATAGTGTGCTGTATATTTGTGAACATTATTTTTATTTTACCTACAGCAGCTGAATAGTTAAATACAGGTCTAAGAGGTTTTTATAAGGTTTTTTTTGCCATCTGTGTCCCATTATGAAGATTTCCTTTCACTTCCTGTCCTATGGAAAAAAAATCACTCTAAAATGAGGGAATCCCTGCTTGTCACCAGGGTCTCCAGAACTAGTGTCTCTTTTGAAAGAAACGCCACTATTCCTGTTCTAAGAACAACCCAAAATGTGTAAGTTTCTTTTGTTTTCACTTTCGCTGATGATGGTAAACAGGGCTAATAGGGAGGGTGAATCACTCTAACTTGCTGTACAGACAGCAAGAAGAACATAACAGATGTTCTAAACCCTCTCTACTCTATCCAAAACTAAAAAAAATTGCTTTAATTTATACTTTAAGTACATTTATGAGACCTGCAAAAAAGTTGTGGAATATCTTGACATTAAATGAATCATTTAGGTAGATAAATAAATAAAATACTTTGAAATATATTTCTTCTGCAATGGTGAATAATTAGACAGGACATGTTTGAACGAAAACTGTAATTATAATTGTATTTTTAATCAGTTCCTCCACCCACTGCTACTCACTAGGTGTTATACAACATTGCTGCTCTGCTAGGAGATTACAGCCTTTCTCTCAAAGTTGATCACTTCATACTGCACATGTACACCACAACCCCTTTATTCCCATAAGTCCATACTCCAAGTGACCATTGGTGCTTTAGGTGACCTGAGGCAGCTGCCATTTTCAGAAATAAAATTTGAACTGAATGTAAAGCTAAATGTAAATATAATAGCTAGTGGGTAGCACTCATGATGGTGGGGGAAACGAATTAAAGAAAAATAAATTATATGTATAGTTGTACTGTAAGTGCTTAATCAAATACAGATAATCTACATCTATCAATTCATCTTAATAGAGTTTTTTCTCAAAGAATAGGTGCTCCCCACCCCCTGAGTCCAGTTACTCATGCCAAACGGTAGCTTTGGGCAGGACTCAGAACTGTGTATCGCACTGAGTGCAAGGTTTAGGAAAGCATAATGCACAGAGTGCATGCCTCAGGAGTGCATATGGTGCAATGTGCAAAGTTCAGGATTGTGTATCACACAGGGCTCAGGAGTACTTATTGCTTAGGCATAGGTTTAGGCATGCATATCATGTAGAAGCAGGGCTAAGGAGAGCATATGTCACTGGATGCAGACTCAAGAGTGTGTATCACACAGGGCTCAGGAGTGCATATTGTACAGTGCGCATGAGTGTTTAAGTGTATTGCCACATAGTTCTGCCTTGTATAAATACTTTGGAAAGATCGTCAAATGCATAATAAGTCTAAGATTCCAACTTCTGACTTTTTAAAATAGACCGTTTTACGTTTTACCTGCCAAAGGACTGGTAAGGGAGGGAACCTGATCTTTCTCTGCTGCAATTCCACATACAGTAAAGCCAGTTACACACTAGAAGTGTTTTTTTTTTTGTATAACCCAGCAGGCTGAACAAGAAGAAAACTGACAAATCTTTGTACTAACACGAGTGATATTAGTGCGATGATCACCCCCGCTGTGCCTTTGTGTTCTGACAGGGGAAGCCACCTTCACCACACTGATCAGTTCTCTTAGGCTCTGTTTGGATGCAGGTCAGATGCTAGTTTTCCAGTATGCCTGTTCGACAGAACAGAGTCTGTTCTGTAGAACAAATAGCGGTAGACACGCCTGCTTAAAGTAGGCCAATGTTTACAAGGCTTTACAGGTTTTACCCCGACTCTGTGACTGGACAGTGAAATGAGAAGCAGCACCAGTGCCGTCTTCAAGGCAGGGCAAAAGCTGTCATGTCATCATTGTTGTGGGGCCCAAAGCAGCTGCCTCATACTTGCCAACTATCCCAGTTTAAATTCCCTTGTCCCTTGAAGTTTTAGTCCCGTGCTGTGTCCCGATATCTCAGTGAAAAATTCTGTTATGTATAAAATAAATTTATAAAATGTAGCCTCCTTCTCAGTTGATGCCTAATGCGGAGAAACATGTCAGATGGAGCTGTAGGACCTGACGTCACCACGCACCAGCTGACTGGCTTGAGTCACGGCTGTGAGTCTTGTTTGAATATACCGCTAATCGTTTTTATGTGGATGTCAGTTTGCTCATCTAATGGAATAAAGGAAACCTTTGATTTTAGCAATATTGCTCCACGAAGTCTTCTTTCTTCCTTTTATAAATACGCTTCATGAGTGAACCTATCCTGATAAGGGTCCCACGCAGCATACCGCAGCACTTGGATTCAGAGATTGGATGTGTATGTGAACATGCTGTCCCTGCTGGAGTGATCATTCCTGTGTGTGCCTATACGATCTCCATCGGCCCTCTGGCTTCCCCTTTTTTATTCCCTGGTTGTTTCTGTGGAAATTTATGATGATCGGAGCAATCGCTTTCCTTTGAAGGGTTCAGTTCTACTGATGTATATGGAATGACACTCATTATGGACTTAACTTTATATTGGCATCTTTTTTGTGCATGCTTTCACATATATGGTTGTATATATATATTTTTGGTTGTGCATCTAACTTTTTTATACTTATAAAGTTCTGTTACTAATGCTGCCCAGCTTTGTCCTATTGCCATGTAGAGATAACTCACCCGCAGACCCTGTGTTTATATGTAAATAACCTGAATTGATATGTAAATAGTGGTGGCATTAATATGTAAATCGAGGCAGCATTCATATGTATATTATGCACCCCTGAGGTCATATCCACCATTACTTCTACTGAATACTGCCCACTGGGGAGGTAAAGAGACATGCTTGAAAGTCCAGCCTACAGCTGTGGCCATTAAGCCAAACATCAGCCAGTTCTGCAAAAGTAAGCAAATTGGAGGTGCAAACCCTTTTCAAAATAAGATGATGCCACAGCATCGTGAATTTTGGTGCATGTAAATACGCACATCTCAGCAGATGCGTGAGGGTGTCATTAATGTATTGACATTGACATAATGTATGACAATTAATGTATAACAAATCATATACCGCGCTGTGTTAGATAAAAAAGCAGCCAGCACAGCCAAAGACAATTAGCACAAGTAACAAAAGATTAAAAATGCGGCACTTAAATAAAATGTATGAAAAATTAGATATTGTTTAACAACAATATACAAAAAAATTGTGGAAAAAAATTATATAGATAATGTTATGTCACCATATAACAAATAACAAAAATAGAAGTCCACAACGTGAATATTGATAGGCATCAATTAATGATAAATCAGCATTTCTGGAATATCTTCAGGGTAAACATAATTGAGGAAAATCAAAATTTTAGGGGGAATCTTGTGAAGACACCATCACCGATTATGTGAAGGCTTACCAGAGGGGGTGGACTTAAAGAGATATACACCTCCTAAGTCAGACAGGCTTGTAGTGATAAACACTAGGTGCAGTGAAAGACCATCAGTAATCAGATGTAAAGAGGGGCAACCAGAGGAATTTCACATATCCACATGGTGGAACCAAGAAATTGAAACATTGTTCCATACAGTGTGATACCGTTTTATAAAAGGAATGTTTATTCAAACAAAAGTAAAATCAAACACTCACATTTTGCAAAGTATTCAAAGGCATGTAGCGGACATAGAAAGGTGCAATAGTGATGGCAGCATTCAACCCAACATGTTTTGTCTAAATAGACATCATCTGGGGTATGAACGTCCACCATCACCTCTGCGCTTAAATAGGAAAAGTGGCCCCAATTTGGATCACATGTTGGCCGGAAGTTCCGGTCTGAAAAGAATTGCGTCACTTCCGGTCCGGCAAAGAGATTTAAAAAATCATTTAAAAACCGTATTTAGCAATAGTTTGTAATGATTTAAATGGTCACCATATTATTAACATGCGGCCCGCTGTAAAAAGACAACATATCCGTCGTTCATTTCAGAGGGATAACATTCTCAACAGAAATGTACGGAACCAAGCCTCACTATGGAAAGAGGTCTTCTGACATTACGTCCGGTGAATAGCTGGAGAGCAGAAGTTACAACCAGGTCTCGCTATGAAGCAAGACAAAACCGTGTCATTTCTGGTAAAAAAATGGAAGGAAAAGCACACAGAGACACGTCATATAATAGATGAAAAGCACTCCATGGTGCCTAACGCAATAAGCGTGAAGATGTGACATCTATGTAAAAAATAACATTCAAAAATGCGCTCAAAACCCAGGCGCTAATGGAAATAAATCTGAAGTGGATATAAACAAGGAGAACCAAGTTGGAGCCACATGATAATCATTTTATGCAGATCATATAAAAATTAAAGATTATTATTAAAAAACAAAACAGTATTCTCAACTGTATTTGACTGCTCATGACATATAAAAAAAACTAAAGGATAAAAACAAATATGTCACAAAGTGGGAATATTTGTATATATTTGTGTATATACTGTAAAATTAGAGATTGATCACAATTAATAGAATAACAGTGAATATTCATACCTAATATTCAATAATGGAAAAGCTTATGATATCATGCTCTGTTGATAAAAGCATAATTTCTCATAATTTTAAATGATTTTTCAAATCTCTTTGCCGGACCGGAAGTGACGCAATTCTTTTCAGACCGTAAATTCCGGCCAACATGTGATCCAAATTGGGGCCACATTTCTTATTTAAGCGCAGAGGTGATGGTGGACGTTCATACCCCAGATGATCTCTATTTAGATGAAACATGTCGTGTTGAACGCTGCCATTACTACTGCGGCTTTTTATGTCCACTGCATGCCTTGGAATACTTTGCAAATTGTGAGTGTTTGATTTTACTTTTGTTTAAATAAATATTCCTTTTATAAAACAGTATCACACTATGTGGAACTTTGTTTTAATTTCTTGGTTACATTGTGTGGGTATGTGAAATTCCTCTGGTTTCCCCTCTTTACATCTGAACCTACCTGTCTATGGAAACAAGCTGCTGACCTGTGCCGTATACCAATTAACAATTAATGGCACTACTGTGTATCTGCTAAAGGGCAGCATGTTTATGTGGTGTCAGGAAATCAATTTTGCATGCATTCCCGACACAAAGAAATGTGAACGCAGGTTAAATGTCTCAGTTACATTGGTGGTCTTCTCATTACATTGGGGCTTGGTGTACAATCCTTTCATTCACACTAGTGGCCAGTGTGAAGGTCCCCCTTACGTTGGTGGTCAGTGTAAATCCCTCCTTACATTGGTGGTTACTGTCAATGCTCCTATTACATTAGTGGTCTGTGTAAATCCCCATTACATTGGTGGCCAGTAGGGATGAGCTTCGTGTTTGAGTCGAACCCATGTTCGACTCAAACATCGTCTGTTTGCCCATTCGCCGAATTGCGAACGATATGGGCTGTTCGTGCCAAATTCGTGTGGCGTGTCACGGCCCATAATTCACTGCGGCATCGCAGTGCATTGCTGGCTGATGATTGGCCAAGCATGCACTATGACCCGCATGCTAGGCCAATCACAGCGCCGTCTGAACAGAGAGCCGTAATTGGCAAAAGCCAATTGTAGTGTGTGTTCCTCCGTTCATAGATAGAGAGAGAGAGAGACAGACAGTGTCATTTGATTTGAGTTAGATAGAATAGGAAGAACAGTCAGTCAGTTAGTTGCACTTACAGTGTATTGTGTATATATATGCATCCCAGGTGTTGCATATATATATATATATACACTGTATTCAGTTTAGCTAGATCCGTTCCTGTTATCTTCTTACTGACAGGCAGGCTTGTCTTGTTACAGTATTTACAGCTACCTGAAGAAAATTGCTGGTGTTCTTTTGATCCTATTAGTACCACAGTCAGGCAGCTAGACTATTTACAGTTAGTGCAGTGCGTCCTGATCACAGTGTTCAGCTAAAACTACAAGTTAGTGGGGTGCGTCCTGCTCACAGTGTTCAGCTAAACCTACAAGTTAGTGGGGTGCGTCCACCTCACAGTGTTCAGCTAAACCTACAAGTTAGTGCGGTGCTTCCTGCTCACAGTGTTCAGCTAAAACTACAAGTTAGTGCTGTGCGTCCTGCTCACAGTGTTCAGCTAATACTACAAGTTAATGTGTGTAACGACACCCCGAGTATGAAAGGGGTTAAAGTCGTTTAGGACATTTCATACCCAAACACAAAGGCAGCTACCGAACACTCCAATCAGCCGAACAAGGAACCCATACAAATAATCCACCCCAAAAACGAGACACGGCTCTGTCTTCAGGTTCCAAGCAGGAATCAACTCATTTATTATAACACATGGACACAACAGATAAAATAACTCAGAGACTCTTTCTCCCCACCCTTGAAAAAGAGGGCGGGTTAAACTTTCCAATGACAATGGACACACAGGTCAGGTGTGTTTAACGTCTCATCAGTACACAGTGTTAGCAGGGAGAGCTGTTGGAAGAATCCCCCCTCCCTCCAATGCAATACACATCCTGTGATCCAAGGCAGACAAACACAAACCCTCCAATGCAATACACATCCTGTGATCAAAGACAGACAAACACAAACCCTCCAATGCAATACACATCCTGTGATCCATCCAAGGCAGACAAACATAATAGAACATTGGTTTGCAGGAGGCTGGCATTCAGTCCCCTCCAAAGCCTCTTTTCCGGCTAGGTTTGTCACAGTGTGGTGCGTCCACCTCACAATGTTCAGCTAAACCTAGAAGTTAGTGCGGTGCGTCCCTTTCACAGTGTTCAGATAGATCCGTTCCTGTTATCTTCTTACTGACAGGCAGGCTTGTCTTGTTACAGTATTCACAGTTACCTGAAGAAAATTGCTGGGTTTCTTTTGATCCTATTAGTACCACAGTCAGGCAGCTAGACTATTTACAGTTAGTGCAGTGCGTCCTGCTCACAGTGTTCAGCTAAAACTACAAGTTAGTGGGGTGCGTCCTGCTCACAGTGTTCAGCTAAACCTACAAGTTAGTGGGGTGCGTCCACCTCACAGTGTTCAGCTAAACCTACAAGTCAGTATGGTGCGTCCTGCTCACAGTGTTCAGCTAAAACTACAAGTTAGTGCTGTGCGTCCTGCTCACAGTGTTCAGCTAAAACTACAAGTTAGTGTAGTGTGTCCTCTAAACAGTGTTCAGCTAAAGCTACAAGTTAGTGTAGTGCACAGTGTTCAGCTAAAGCTACAAGTTAGTTTAGTGCGTCCTCCTCACAGTGTTCAGATAAAGCTACAAGTTAGTGTAGTGCGTCCACCTCACAGTGTTCAGCTAAAACTACAAGTTAGTGTGGTGTGTCCACCTCACAGTGTTCAGCTAAACCTACAAGTTAGTGCGGTGCATCCTGCTCACAGTGTTCAGCTAAAACTACAAGTTAGTGTGGTGCTTCCTCCTCACAGTGTCCAGCTAAACCTACAAGTTATTTTTTTGCGAGCTCTGCACAGTGTTCAGCTAAAGCTACCTGTAGAAGGTTGGTGGTGTTCTCATACTACAAGGAGGCAGTTGATTTTGCTAGCTGCAGTATCAGTATATATATATATATATATATATATATATATATATATATATCCCAGCTTAGTGCAGCTACAGGCGCCATTAGTATGTCTGGAAGGCCAAGAAAGAGAGGCAGACAGTCACAAGCCAATAAGAGAGGGCAAGCAGGCTCTGTGTCTAGTGCTGGTCGTGAAGACGGTGCATCCTCATCAGCACGTGGCCGTGGGACACGCTTAGCCTTTTTTTCGGCAGCTGGCCGTGTTGAGCCGCAACATGCGGAAGACTTGGTCGAGTGGATGACCAAGCCATCCTCATCCTCCTCATCCTCTCTCACCCATGCCCAGGGTACTTTGTCTGGCAAAGCAGCGACCTCTTCCCTTGGCTCAATGTCATCAGTGACTCCTTCCCTAGCCCCACCATGTCCTCCTGAGGAGTCCCTCAAACTGTTTGACCACAGTGTTGGGTACATGTTCCAGGAGGATGCCCAGCGTTTGGAAGGCTCTGATGATGATACTGAGCTCGATGAAGGCAGTAACGTGAGCACGGACAGAGGGGGTGCCCAAGAAGGACAGCAATCTGGCAGTCATGCTCCCCCTGCTGCAGCATACTGCCAGGTTTTCTCCAGTGATGAGGAGGGAGGGGATGATGAGGTCACTGACTCAACGTGGGTGCCTGATAGGAGAGAGGAGGAGGAGGCGGCACATCACCAATGAGGCAGGATGCCCTCCAGGGGCCAGCCTAAGGGCAGCACCTTGACTGCATCACACCCCAAAGCTCCACATGTGCAGGGCACTACAGTCTCTGCGCGTTATTCAAAAAGTTCTTTGGTGTGGGCTTTTTTTGAGACGAGTGCATCAGATCGCACCGCTGCTATTTGCAACATATGTCTCAAGCGTATCTCGCGTGGCCAAAACATCTCCCGCTTGGGTACCACATGCTTGACCAGACATATGTTGACCTGCCATGCAGTTCGTTGGCAAGCATATCTAAAAGACCCACACCAAAGAACAAAGAGGACCTCTCCTTGCTCCTCATCAGATGAGATCTCCAACCCCACTATACCTTCAGTCCTCTCTGAGACCTGCACTGAGAGGAATGAAGGTGTAGAATTAGGTGTGTCACAGCCAAGTACTTGTCGGCAATCTGCTTTTGGTACACCGACGTCAGATTGTACCAGGCAAATTTCCCTGCCCCAGCTGCTGCACCGCCAAAAGAAGTTTGCTCCCAGCCATCCACATGCCCAGCGGTTGAATCCTAGCTTGGCAAAATTGCTAGCACTTCAACTACTGCCTTTTCAGTTGGTAGACTCTGCCCCCTTCCGTGAGTTTGTGGAATGTGCGGTTCCTCAGTGGCAGGTACCCAAACGCCACTTTTTCTCACGGAAGGCGATTCCAACTCTCTACCGGCATGTGGAAGGCAATGTCCATGCCCCGCTGGACAGGGCGGTCAGTGGTCAGGTGCATATTACCGCTGACTCATAGTCCAGCAGGCATGGACAGGGACGTTACCTAAGTTTCACGGCGCATTGGGTGACTCTGCTGGCAGCTGGGAAGGATGCAGGACAAGGTGCAGTAGTGTTGGAGGTTGTTCCGCCGCCACGCCTCCAAAATGCTAATGATTGTGACACACCTCTCTCCTCCATCCCCTCCTCTTCTTCTTCCTCCATGGCCTCTTCCTGTGCTTTGTCCTCGGAACCAGCGGTGCTCCGTAGCTGTTCAAGGGGCTACGCAAGTACGCAGGCCAAAAGATGCCATGCGGCGCTTGAGCTGGTGTGCTTGGGGGACAGGAGCCACACTGGGGCAGAGGTTCTGTCAGCTCTGCAGGGGCAGGTTCAGAGGTGGTTGATGCCACGCCAACTTAAGCCAGAAATGGTGGTTTGCGACAATGGCACCAACCTCCTCTCTGCCCTCCGACAAGGACAATTGACCCATGTGCCCTGTTTGGCTTACGTCCTTAACTTGGCGGTGCAGCAGTTCTTGGGCAGGTACCTGGGCTTACAGGATGTCCTGAGGCAGGCCAGAAAAGTCTGTGTGCATTTCCGCCGGTCATATATTGCCAGTGCTCGGCTGACGGACCTCCAAAAGGAGTTTAACCTGCCCAAGAACCTCCTAATCTGTGACATGCCAACCAGGTGGAACTCAACGTTGGCCATGCTGCAGCGGCTGCACACGCAGCAGAGGGCCATCAATTGGTACCTGTGCGACTATGGCACCAGGACAGGGTCAGGGGAGCTTGTTTTTTTTTCCAGTGGGCCATGATCAGGGATGCATGCACTGTCCTGCCACCATTTGAGGAGGCCAAGAGGATGGTGAGTAGTGATAGTGCATGCATCAGTGACACTGTGCCCCTTGTCCACTTGTTGGAGCACACGCTGCGTGGAATAATGGACAGGGCACTTGAGGCAGAACAGAGGCAGGAAGAGGAGGACTTCCTTAGCTCTTAAGGCACCCTTTATCCAGACAGTGTTCCTGCGTGCCCGCCGATCACACAGGAAGAGGACGAGGAGGAGGAAGAGGAGGAGGAGGAGGAGGAGGAAGATTGTGTCAGTATGGAGGTGGAGCCTGGCACTCAGCATCAGCAGCAGTCTTTAAGGGATCAGTCCCAAGAAACACATGGACTTGTATATGGCTGGGAGGAGGTGGCTGCGGACCATGTCGTCCTTAGTGACCCAGAGGACTCCGGACTGAATGCCTCAGCAAACCTACACTGCATGGCCTCCCTGATCCTGCAAAGCCTGCGTAAAGATCCTCTTATTCGTGGTATCAAGGAGAAGAACCAATACTGGCTGGCAACCCTCCTTGATCCACGTTACAAGGGTAAGGTTGTGGACCTTATCTTGCCATCGCAGAGGGAGCAGAGGATGAAATATCTTCGGGAGGCCTTGCAGAAAGGTCTGTGCAACGCGTTCCCAGACACTGGGAGGTTACAAACTCCTGTTTCTAGACAACGTGTTGCTGAGGCTTCGGTCAGTCAAAGAAGGAGCGGTGGAGAAGGTGGCCCTCTGACCGATGCGTTCAGACAATTTTTTGGTCCGCAGCCCCAAGGTATGATCGGTTCCAGCAACCATCGCCAGCGTCTGTTTTACATGGTGCAGGAATACCTAGGGGCAAGATTTGACTTGGACACCTTTCCCACCGAAAATCCTCTGGGTTACTGGGTCTTGAGGATGGATCACTGGCCAGAGCTTGCACAGTATGCAATTGAGCTACTGGCCTGTCCTGCATCCAGCGTTCTTTCGGAACGCACATTCAGTGCTGCTGGAGGCTTTGTAACCGATCACAGGGTGCATCTGTCCACCGACTCGGTCGATCGACTGACCTTCATAAAAATGAATCAGTCTTGGATCACCACCAGCTACCAAGCACCTGATGCTGATGTAACCGAATAATTTTTTTTGAAATCTCAGATCCCTTCAAAGACTGCCTATGCTGATGCTGAGTGACTATCCCTGAGTAATTATCCTCTTCCTCCTCAATCATCAGGCTGATAGCTTGTAAGAACATTTTTGGTTCTGGGCGCCACCACCAGTGCCTAAGGGCCAATTTTTCAGCCCCTGTTTAATAGGGGCGTGTAATTACAATTTTTGATGCAATACTTTGCAGCATGACTCGTTTCTGCGTTACAACTAGAGTATCTGTGAGGGGTTGCAGTGATGTGGCACCAGCACCAGTGCCTAAGGCCCAATTTTTCAGCCCCTGTTTAACAGGGGCCTTTAATTACAATTTTTGATGCAATACTTTGCAGCAGGGCTCATTTCTGCGTTCCAACTAGAGTATCTGTGAGGGGTTGCAGTGTTGTGGTGTGAAGGAATGTGATGTAGATAATAATAATAATAATCTGAAAATGTCTATTTTTCTTATGTGTATACATATTTTTCTCCTTACTCATTATATAAGTATACAGATTAGCTCCGTTCCTATATTTTCTCAAGATGGCGGGTACCCCCTACATCCCACACATCAGAAGAACGCGGAACTGAAGATAAAACCAAGGACAGCCAAACCTCGTTATGAAGATTCTTCATCTTCTTTTCTATCTTAACCAATGAGATGTACCTATTAGACTAACATAGCAATGACGTATTTTTGTGTATAAAACATTAGCACCGCCTTGAATAAATTAGAAGTGTAAAAAGTAACGATGAGCGTGTCTCAGCGTGTTTACTTTTATATGCATGCATAGCCACACTTTTCAATTAGAAACAGCAGCAGATAACCTTGGGCTCGATTGGAGCTCCTATTCATTTCCATAACAGTGGCACCAGCACCAGTGCCTAAGGCCCAATTTTTCAGCCCCTGTTTAAGAGGGGCGTGTTATTACAATTTTTGATGCAATACTTTGCAGCAGGGCTCATTTCTGCATTCCAACTAGAGTATCTGTGAGGGGTTGCAGTGTTGTGGCACCAGCACCAGTGCCTAAGGCCTAATTTTTCAGCCCCTGTTCAACAGGGGCATGTAATTACAATTCTTGATCTAATATTTCACAGCAGGGCCCATTTCTGCACCCACCAAGAGCGAGTGAGGACTTACAGTGTTGTGGCACCAGCACCACCACCACCACCACCAAAGGCCCAATTTTTCTGCCCTTGTTCAACAGGGGCATGTAATTACAATTCTTGATCTAATATTTCACAGCAGGGCCCGTTTCTGCACCCACGAAGAGTATCTGTGAGGACTTACAATGTTGTGGCACCAGCACCACCACCACCACCACCAAAGGCCCAATTTTTCTGCCCTTGTTCAACAGGGGCATGTAATTACAATTCTTGATCTAATATTTCACAGCAGGGCCCTGTGAGGGCTTACAGTGTTGTGGCCACAACAACACCTAAGGCCCAAATTTCTGCTGAGTATATAGGGCAGGCCCCTACTTTCAAACATCTAACTTACAAACGACTCCTACTTGCAAAACGGAAGGAGACAACAGGAAGTGAGGTGAAATCTACCCCTAAGAAGGGAAATTCTCTCCTGTAATGCCCCGTACACACGGTCAGATTTTCCGATGGAAAATGTGTGATAGGACCTTGTTGTCGGAAATTCCGACCATGTGTAGGCTCCATCACACATTTTCCATCGGATTTTCCGACACACAAAGTTTGAGAGCATAATATAAAATTTTCCGACAACAAAATCCGTTGTCAGAAATTCCGATCGTGTGTACACAAACCCAACAGACAAAGTGCCACGCATGCTCAGAATAAATAAAGAGATGAAAGCTATTGGCCACTGCCCCGTTTATAGTCCAGACCTACGTGTTTTACGTCACCACGTTTAGAACGATCAGATTTTCCGACAACTTTGTGTGACCGTGTGTATGCAAGACAAGTTTGAGCCAACATCCGTCGGAAAAAATCCTAGGATTTTGTTGTCGGAATGTCCGAACAAAGTTTGACCGTGTGTATGGGGCATTAGAGTTAATATGGGAAAAACATTTCTCCTTTCCACTGATGCTTTCCAATCCTTGTTCCACAAAAAACCCCAAATTTTCAAAAAACATTTGTCATGGGGACAAAAAGTGAGGTGAAATCTTCTGAAGAGGAGGAAAGACAGCAAAACAAATGTCACAGGGGTGATAACCCTTCCCTATGTTTTCCAAAAAGCTTAAAAAAGATTTTTTGGCTGGAGCTAAACACGTTAAAAATGTACCCGTTAAAAATTACAAACAGATTCTACTTAACAACAAACCTACAGTCCCTGTCTTGTTTGCACCGCCTGTGGACCCACACCATTCCTTATTTTAATTTGGGTGCGGGGTTCCCCTTAATATCCATACAAGATATGGATAGGGCCCATAGGGCCTGGTAATGGACTGGGGGGGTACCCATGCCGTTTGTCTCACTGATTTTCATCCATATTGCCAGGACCCGACATTACATTAAACCCGCAAGCAGTTTTAAATGAGATTTTTTCCTTTAAAAATGACATTTTGTGCAGGGACTGTTCTAAACACGGGAAACACGCGCCACTTTACAGGCATACTATAGATACACCCCAGGTATGATATTTAAAGGAATATTTCACTTTTTTTTTTTTTTTTTACTTTAAGCATCATTAAAATCACTGCTCCCGAAAAAACGGCCGTTTTTAAAAGTTTTTTTTGCATTGATACATGTCCCCTGGGGTAGGACCCGGGTCCCCAAACCCTTTTTTAGGACAATACCATGCAAATTAGCCTTTAAAATGAGCACTTTTGATTTCGAACGTTCGAGTCCCAAAGTGGTCAATGGGGTTCTAACGTTCGTGCAAATTTTCAGTCCGTTCGCAGGTTCTGGTGCGAACCGAACCGGGGGGGTGTTCGGCTCATCCCTAGTGGCCAGTGTAGAAACTTCTCTTCATATTGGTAACCGTAAAAAAGAACCTTGCATATGTGGTCAGTTTCAAATCCTCCCTTACATTGGTGGTCCGTGAAGATGTCCCCTTTAAAATGGTGGTGAATGTAAATCTCCCCTTACATGGGTGGCCAGTGTAGAAATCCCCCTTTATTGGTTGTTGATGTAAAATCTCCCATTACATTGGTTGTCAGTGTAAATTCTTCATTAAATTGGTGATCAGTGTACATTTCCCTTTACATTGGTGGTAAGTGCAGAAATGCCCTTACACTAGTGGCCAGTTTAGAAGTGTCACCTTACATGGAGGTCATTGTATATTCCCCCTTATACTGGTGGTGGTGTAAATGCTCCAATTACATTGGTGTCCCCTCACATTGGTGGTCAGTATAAATCCCCCCTCACATTGGTGCTCATTGTAAATTCCCCATTACATTGGTAGTCAATGTAGAATCTCCCACAATATACTTGCCAAAGATTTCCAGCTTTGCTCTACATGATTCAGAATTTTCCACAGTGTACTGCCTCCTAACTAATCCCATCCCACACCATTGCCACTGATCTCATCAACCCCCCAGCATTGCCACTGATCACAACCCCCCCCAGCTTTGCCACTGATCCCAGGAGTTCTAGGATCCCTAGGGGTTTTCTGTCTATTGATGGGTCCCCTCACCTCTCCAGTCTATGGCGTGCAGGCAGTATGGAGATGATGTGCTACAACCTTTAGCAACCAATCAGTGAGCAGCAATGATGTGCACTAACCTCTTGCAACCAATCATTTAGCAGTAAGGATATGTAGTAAACTCTAGCAACCAATTACTGAGCAGTAATAATGTGCAGTAACCTCTAGCAAACCAATTAGTGGGCGGTAAGGATATCCAGTAACCTCTAACAACCGATCAGTGAGGAGTATTGATGTACAGTAATCTCTAGCAACCAATCAACAAGCAGAAGTCATGTGTTGTAACCTTTAGCAAATAATCAGTGAGCCATAATGTGTGCTGTAACCTCTAGCAGCCAATCTGTGAGCGGTAAAGATACCTCTGAGAACCAATCACAATCGCTGCCTGATCTGATTCAGTAAACTGATTTTGAGTCTAGCTGCTATTTATTGTATGTCTCAAAACAGGTTGGAGAGTGAAAGTGCATGGCGGGGGCAAGAAAATGTTTGCCCAATGTCCAGTCAATTTTAAAGACGGCCCTGAGCAGCACACAACAAACCAATGACCTCATCGCCTTGTCACTCTGTGCTCTCATTCTATAAAGATGCCCTTTATACTGCAGCACACCTGATTGGCTCCCATTCCCTGAGCTTTGCCAAACAGTAGACCAAGACTGGTACCATATCAAAATCAGATACTTACAGTATCTCACGAAAGTGAGTACACCCCTCACATTTTTGTAAATATTTTATTCTATCTTTTCATGTGACAACACTGAAAAAATGATACTTTACTACAATGTAAAGTAGTGAGTGTACAGCATGTATAACAGTGTAAATTTGCTGTTCCCTCAAAATAACTCAAAACACAGCCATTAATGTCTAAACCGCTGGCAACAAAAGTGAGTACACCCCTAAGTAAAAATGTCCAAATTGGGCTCAAAGTTTCAATATTTTGTGTGACCACCATTATTTCCCAGCACCGCCTTAACCCTCTTGGGCATGGAGTTCACCAGAGCTTCAAAGGTTGCCACTGACATCCTCTTCCACTCCTCCACAACGACATCATAGAGCTGGCGAATATTACAGACCTTGTGCTCCTCCATCTTCCGTTTGAGGATGCCCCACAGATGCTCAATAGGGTTTAGGTCTGGAGACATGCTTGGCCAGTCCATCACCTTTACCCTCCGCTTCTTTAGCAAGGCAGTGGTCATCTTGGAGGTGTGCTTGGGGTCGTTATCATGTTGGAATACTGTCCTGCGGCCCAGTCTCCGAAGAGAGGGGATCATGCTCTGCTTCTATATGTCACAGTACATTTTGGCATTCATGGTTCCCTCAATGAACTGTAGCTCCCCAGTTCTGGCAGCACTCATGCAGCCCCAGACCATGACACTCCTACCACCATGCTTGACTGTAGGCAAGACACACTTGTCTTTGTACTCCTCACCTGGTTGCCGCCACACACGCTTGACACCATCTGAACCAAATAAGTTTATCTTGGTCTCATCAGACCACAGGACATGGTCCCAGTAATCCATGTCCTTAGTCTGCTTGTCTTCAGCAAACTGTTTGAGGGCTTTCTTGTGCATGATCTTTAGAAAAGGCTTTCTTCTGGGGGAATAGCCATGCAGACCAATTTGATGCAGTGTGTGGTGTATGGTCTGAGCACTGACAGGCTGACACCCCCACCCCACCCCTTCAAACTCTGCAGCAATGCTTGCAGCACTCATACATCCCAAACACAGCCTCTGGATATGATGCTGTGCATATGCAGTCAACTTCTTTGGTCGACCATGGCGAGGCCTGTTCTGAGCGGAACCTGTCCTGCTAAACCGCTGTATGGTCTTGGCCACCATGCTGCAGCTCAGTTTCAGGGTCTTGGCAATCTTCTTATAAGAATCAAGTATTCCGCGCTCAGGACAAATATAAAAGGAACTGCAGCCCCCCAGAAAAAGAAAATCACCAAGGTGAAATCCAAATAATAAGAAACTCTAATAGGGGAATTGGCGCTGTTCAAGAAGTCTATATATTCTAAAAGTAAAAGGTGTGTGTGCATAAAAGTGCATCAACAAATCAAATAGAAGTCCTATAAGGTGCTAGAACTTATGAGATGTGTGTACCACAAAGGCTGTATTCAAACAAAACATCACAAAGAATAGTGAAAATAAGACATCAATTGCATCCACTGTGAAAGTCCAAATATTAAATGTTCAAAACAATGTGACACCATATATCAAAATAACATCTATTGATTCTCTAGTTTTAACAAAAAAATCCCAAAAAATAATGAAAAAGTGCGTGAAATAAAGAACAACATTTTTTTTGTTTGAATATGTAAAAATTATTTCAGTGGAAAAAATCTGTGGTAAAATAACGAAAAAATTCCATAGAAGTCTTGATTAATGCTGTGACTGGTGCTATCCGTCTTCTATTGTACCCCCACTTGTGCCCTCACTCACCGGAACGCCCAACCCCTGCAGGGGTAATAGGCATGTGAATGTGGATCCAATAGCGGTGTTCCTTATAGATCGGTGTTCCTCTCTGCGATTTCCTGGTCTCCTCTCCCCGTACATCACTGTTGTCATCTTAGTGTTCTCCACCGGAATATATCCATATGTGATGAGAAAAAAGGAGCCTCATAGCGTGAATCCAAAAAGGTATAGGTTTATTAACAATAAAATCTTAAAAACTGGAGCTTACAATGGTCTGCCGGCCAAACACCGCAGCAACAACGTGGTAGCGGCGTGCGTTCCAAAGCCTGCCTACCAACCCGGAAACCTAAGCAAAGTCAGAAGCTGGAGCGACGTATGCGTACCACGTGACCATGTCTTGCGCGTTTCGTCATCAAGACGTATCTTCTTATAGCCTAGGCCATCTTTATGTAGGGCAACAATTCTTTTTTTCAGATCCTCAGAGAGTTCTTTGCCATGAGGTGATATCGATAACACCAAATGTAACACACCTGCTCCCCATTCACACCTGAGACCTTGTGACACTAACTAGTCACATGACACCGGGGAGGGAAGATGGCTAATTTGGATATTTTCACTTAGGGGTGTACTCACTTTTGTTGCCAGTGGTTTAGACATTAATGGCTGTGTGTTGAGTTATTTTGAGGGGACAGCAAATTTAAACTGTTATACAAGCTGTACACTCACTACTTTACATTGTAGCAAAGTGTCATTTCTTCAGTGTTGTCACATGAAAAGATAGAATCAAATATTTTCACAAATGTGAGGGGTGTACTCACTTTTGTGAGATACTGTATCTTGCTTAGTTTAAAAAATACATTTAATCATGCAGTGATTACAGAATTGCAATAATTTTACCTTTTTTTCTATCTTCCGGGAGTTCAACTTTAAAGGGGAGTTCCACCCAAAAGTGAAACTTCCGCTCATTTGCCTCCTCTCCCCCTCCGGTGCCACAATTGGCACCTTTCGGGGGGGCAGGATACCTGTCTTTGACAGGTATCCTGTTCCCACTTCCAGGACTCTGGGCCGCAGCCCGTGACATCACCGCAGGGCTCCCTCCTCCTCCCTCCTCCTCTCCCTGTTGACGGGCCAGTAGGAGAAAGGAGAACGGGCCTCACGCATGTGCAGTAGGGTTCCCGGCGTGAAGCCATAAGGCTACACTGCCTTGTACCTTTAGCCGCAATGGAAACATCAGCTGCAGTGCCGACATCACTGGACTACAGGACAGGTAAGTGTACTATTCTTAAAAGCCAGCAGCTGCAGTATGTGCAGTTGATGGCTTTTATTTATTTATTTATTTTGGGCGGAACACCACTTTAAGTGTTTCTCTGAGAAGGAACTGTTTTCATACAAACTTAGAAAATGACTTTGGTATGCATTTTTAAGATACATCCGAATTTTAGCAATGTTGCATTTTTTTATTTCAGTAAAATGGTCCTACTTGTTAACATGAGCCTAATTATTTTTACGAAGCAATTTCTTTCCTTTTTTTTCCAAAATGGAAATGGAGCTTGTGTGCAAGTAAAAGTTATTTTCAACATTTCTTTGGTTGTTGCAGACATTATTAAATTGGCAAGGATAATGTCACATTTTTCATGTGTCAGAAGAGTTATCTGTCTCCACACACCTGTCTTTTCTGTGAAAGATTTTGCTGACGTGATGTCTGACAGCATTTTCTTGAAGTTTAACAATTCTGTTCTAAGTATAGATCTTGAGAAGCTGCTCTATTATTTTTCAACATTCTCAACAGCTGTACAGCAGTTAAATAGGTAACACTTCACACTTCAGCATGAAAGTGATTGTTGAAATGGGGCATATTAAAATAGTTCAAAATGGGTATGAATTACATGTACTTTACTCTATTACTCTATTTTTCTAGCTATATATTTGAAATAAGAAAGCACTGTAATCCATACTAACCAAAGTTCAGCTTAGAACAGTGAAATATAAATCCGGAATAATTTATTAGAGTTAATTCTTTTTGCACATATACTTTCCTTCCTGCATAGGCATGATGCGGTGCAAAAAATAAACACACGAGTATAAAAAAAAGAAATATATCACTACACCTCCCCCCTTTAGAAAATCACTGTAGCACTGATGCTTTACTCAATATTTTTATCCAAAAAAAACAACTATGCAACAGCACAATGTCTACTAGTGCCAGTCAAAATAAATAACGAAAATAAAAGATTAAAATTAAGTTTCTTTTTTAATATTTGGACTAGCAGCTTGTTCATACTATCTTCATTGAGTTGAGCTGATCTGCATAGATCAATGCAGGACCATCCCAAAGCCACATAGAAACAATTATTCTCTATGTGCCTTGTGTCACACAATAATGCTGTGTAGGGATAGGTTGCAACATGTGGTGTACAAAGGCATTAATAAACATTGTAGGTGATAACTGTTGTTTCTTCAATGGACATATAATGCAAAAAATAAGATAAGACTTATGTTAGGATGATAATAAAACAACGATTCTTATTTTGAAATTGCATATTTGAAAAGAGTAATACATGATCCAGTTTAAAATAATTTGTATTAAATCATTTTGAATGTTGTGGAACTTCAAAGTGAACCTGAACACAAAATGTGAAGTTTTGATATGTTATAGGGAACAGATGAAAAATGTTAATTGTACCTAAGCGTTGCCCTAAAAATGTACCCATTGTATAAATTGCCTCCTGAAAGATAGCAGTGCGCTTCTTGTAATGTTAGGGTGTCCAGGCGCTCCTATGCCTTCAGTCACTTGGCTGTATATTTGCGCTGTGAGACTTAAAGCACTGCTACCTCTGACTGCTAGTCTCTGGAAATCTGAGGTAATATTCGGTAATCCCATTATTGTGCTGCCTACTGTTTTCCTTGTTGAAGGCTGGGACATGATGAAGCAAAGCCTTTTCTTTTCCAAGATGGGGGGCTCCACAAAGAGACATGGTACAGAACAAGGTATACTAATTCAGTACTAAGGAAAAGGTCAGCTGCATGGGTACTGCATTTAATATTCTGCCTTTTGAATACACTCCTAGTGGGCTTCAATTGTAGAGAATGGGCTATCTCTTCCAGTAAAGATGGATGGGTGAACCTGGTGTTGGGTCTGTTATCCCTCAGCCATAGCTTAAATGGTAAGCAGTTTATGTTATCTCTACATGGGATTGATGTACCAGTGACTGCCTTTTAGTCAGGGGCGGTCCATCCATTAGCCGCCCCCCCTACCTGTCAGAAACCATAAATCAGACAGAGACAGAAGTACAGTTAAATCACACTTGACTCTGTGGGCACACTTGTATGTGCCCACAGAGTCATCAGTGGACTGTACTTCATACTCCTCATGGTTCTCAACCTGTACAGGGTGAGGACGAGGCACCAAGGTGGTAAAGCGGTTTCAGACCAAAGGATTTAATAAGGAGACATGAAATACATTTTAGATACTCATATTAGAAGGAAGAAGGAAGGTCTAATGCGTAAGCCACTAGGTTAATCCTGCAAAGAATACGAAAAGGTCCAATAAACCGAGGTGCAAACTTCAGAGAGGGAACACAAAGTCAGATGTTGTGAGATGACAGCCAGACCCTGTCCCCAACCTGGTAGAAAGGCTCAGGCAGATGTCTGCGGTCAGCATGGAGTTTGTACCTTTCATTAGCATGTCGCAAAGCCTCCTAGACTTGTGCCCAAGTGGTACAAAGACCACAGAGATGCTCCTCTAATGCAGGAATACTCTGTGGAACAAACGAGTCGGGCAACATGAAAGGTTGGAAACCATAGTTCGCCATAAACGGGGACAATCAGAAAGCTGAATTCAAGGGACTATTGTGAGCAAACTCTTACGCCCACGGTAAGAGGTCTGACCAGTTGTTATGATGGTCAGAAATATGCTCCAAGGACTGCTTGGCTCGTTCTGTGGCCCCATTAGACTGCGGGTGATATGCAGAGGAGAAAGCAAGCTGAATTCTCAACTGTGCACAAAAGGCTCGCCAGAACCGGGATACAAACTGACTAGTTCATACGACCAGTTTGGAGGCAAAACTACCGGCTTGACCTTTATCAAAGACATCACTAAAATCGCGGTACTCCTCCGGCAGGGAAGAGAGTGAAGAGGTGCACAGGACCTTGGCTACCTTCTGAAAGCATGTCTAACTGCATTGTGGCGACCAGGAGAGAACTTCAGCATGGAGCCAATCAAAAGAGGGGTTGTGCCTCTGTAACCAAGGATAACTAATAACCACCGGAAACTTAGGTGAGGAAATAACTTGGAATTGGATTATCTCATGGTGAAGAGCCCCTACGGCCATGGACAATGGAACAGTTTCATGAGTCACATGGGCAGGCTGTAGAGGTCTCCCATCAAGAGCCTCAAGTGCAAGTAGAGTGTCACGCAGCTGCAATGGAATCGAGTGCTTCAATACAAAGGCAGCATCAATGAACAGGCCTGCAGCCCCAGAGTCGATTAGAGCCTGTATCTCATCAAACGACTCAGCTCAAGAAAGGGTAACTGAAACCAGGGGCTTATCCTTCTGGATAACTGGGGATGAAACAACGCCACCTAAGGTCTGACAGGACCTCAAGGTTCGGGCGTTCCCAGAATGGGTAGGGCAAGACTTCAAGAAGTAACTTGCCTGGCCACAATAAAGGCACAATCTCTCCCTCCTCCTAAGGGTTCTCTCATCCGCAGAGAGACAGGTGAAGCCCGAGTGCATGGGTTCATCTTCACAGACTGACTTGGTATCAGGAAGCATGGGAGGTGAGGGAGGCAAGGGTGGGACTGCAAAGTTTGGAGACATCCTTGATGGTATCCAAGAGACCATGAGAAAAAGCAGCCATGAGGGCCTCATTGTTCCAAGCAACCTCTGCTGCCAGAGTACTAAATTCAATGGCATAATCAGCAACAGTTCTCATACTCCATGGGAAATGCTTGGGGCAGCATCTCAAAGTATATCTCAACCTGGTTGAGAAACCTTCTGCATTGGACTGGATCACCCCCAAATCGCTGGGGAAGTGGAGTGGAACTAGACATATCTCTTATAGAGGTAATACTCAAGGCGGGTGCCTGCACAGAAACTGGAGCAGCATCAGGGAAGTCCTGCAACACAGGTTGTGCCAGAGCATCCACAGTGGGAGGTTCTAGATGAGCGGTCCGACTCAGGAGCATTTGTAACGCCATGGCAAACTGATCCATGCGGTGATCCTGCTCATCCAATCTGGAAAAAATATTACCAACAAGTGGATTGACTGCATCTTCTGAATTTATGGCCTCCGCCTACTGTCAGAAACCACGAATCAGATTGAGACAGAAGTACAGTTAAATTACACTTGTTTAATAATAATAATAATAAAAAGGTAAACAGAGTAAACGTAGTCAAAACATAGCCAGAGTTCAGGAATCAGAACAGATAGTCAGACAAGCCAAAATATCAGGGAGCCAGAGATGAGCATAGTAGAACAGCAAGCAGGAACTGGAGCCAGAAGGAATGTCAGCCAAGCAAGTCTTTAACAGGAACACGGGAGAGCGTCTCTAGAGATGTGACCAAGGCGAAGGCAGAGATCATCTGGGCTGGACGGTTTAAGTAGGCAGGACTGACGAGCAGGATATCATTAACAGGCGAGTCACTGTGGAGACAAAAGATCTGGCAATTAGCCAACAGCTGAGTGGCCAGCTTTGAGAAGGAATAGCATATGAATTACAGCTGCCAGGGTTTTTGTTTGAAGCACTGATTAGAGCCATAGGCTCTAATAGGCTTCAAAATAGGGTGGACTCGGGACACAGAGCATTGCGTCTGGAGCCCACCCAGGTGTGTTGCAACAGCGAATGAAAATTCACTGTTGCAACACTGATCCTCTTCCATATGAAACCCACTTCCTGATTGGCCAAAATGTCTGGTGATCCTATTGGACGCCTAGCGTCGGGAGGAGGAGACATCGCAGAAGCTGCCCCAGGAGAGGACACTGAAGCAGCTTTCCCCGAGCCCACCATGCTCTCACCACCCGCATCCAAGGTAACGACAGCAGGTGGTGGTGGGGGAGTGTGTTAGTGCCGCGGCGGCCCAGGAGGGAAGTTTGCCACCCCCCCAAAAACCTCCCCACCAGCCACCACTGCTTTTAGTATTCCATTAAACATTGGGGACTGGATTGGGACAATGCTATAATGCACAAACCGATTGTTTACAACGCATTTGTTTTGTTTTTTTGTTTACAAACTTTTTTATTTGGTATAAAATTGTGGTACAAAAGTGAGAAATCATATAACATGCAGAACAATTTTTACATCATAATATATTGTAAATGAAAGGTATGTAAAATGTATATAGAGGTTATTTTGTTATATTCATTGCTTAACCAGTTGCCGCCCGCCCACCGTCATATGATCACGGGGCAGTGCGGCTCTCATTCTGGGCAGACGTCATATAACGGTGGGCCATTCAAACAGGGCATGCACATGATCGCGGGCACGCAGCCCTGCACTGTCAGTGGCGGTGTGTCCCCAAGACACAGCATGTCACCGACAGCCATTGGTTATGGCTGTTTACCATGTGAGATTTGACTCTGAAGGAATTCAAAGCGTTTATGGGCCTCACCATGAACATGGGGCTTACAAAAAAAAAATGAAGGACATGCCTATTGGTCCACCGACCCCATCAACCACATGCCCATTTATTCTTCCGTAATGTCCAGGTGCCGATACAAGATGATTATGTGCTTTCTTTATTTCATTGACAACACCCAGTGCCCTCCCCACAGTCATCCAAATTATGATAAGTTATATAAAATTCACCCACTCATAAATTTCTTTTCCCAACAATTTGCAGAACTCTATGCCCCCCAACAGCATATATGTGTAGATAAGTCCCTGGTACCCTTTTCAGGTTGGCTGAGTGCCCGGGCTACATGGGCACAACTGGTAAAATTGTATGGGACCTGGCATACCCACTGCTGAAGAAAGGTTACCACATATACCTGGATAACTTCTACACCAGCCTGGTCCCTTTTCAAACTCCTATACCTTGCAGAAACCCTGGCCTGCAAAATCTCCAGAAATAATAGAAAGGGCTTACCACAAGCCATAGTGAATAAAAAAACTGCAAAGGGGAGAAAGAGCAACTTTGAGATGCAACGAAGTCCTGGCCTTGAGGTGGAAGGATACCAGAAATGTGTACATGATGTCCACCATCCATGATGATACTACAGTTGAAGTTCAGAGAAGACGAGGTCCCATTGAAAAGCCAACATGTGTACAAGATTACAATCTCTACATGGGGGGGGGGATTCAACGACCAAATGCTTCAGCCCTATTTGTCAATAAGGAGGTCCCATTTCTGGTACAAGAAAGTAGCAATCTATTTAATTAATTTGGCCATTTATAATGCCTACATAATTCACACCAAATTCACAGAAAGCCCTGCCCACTTCCTAAAATTCATCGAAGAAGTTGTCACATCCCTCATCTACCAACAAAGACCCCACCCAGAAAACCTTTGCTCTGATGCTGTTAGCCAACTTCATGAGCACCACTTCCCGGACAACATTTCACCATCTGAAGCTGGCCAAAGATGCCAAAAAAAATGTTGAGTATGCAGAAAAAGAGGATTTCGTAGAGATACCAGCTACCATTGTCCCCAGTCTCCCTCCGAACCCAGCCTTTGCGTTGGTGAATGCTTCTGACTGTATCACACACCCCTAAAATATTAGCCCATATTTTTAACCATTTCCCCATTTTCATCATCTGTGCTGACCATTTTCCATGCTTTCTCAAATAACCATGCCACTGCCTTCCACTTGAACTGACCCTGGCCTGTTTTATCAACTACACTTCTGCCTACTGCTTGGACTGCTTCCATGTGAACTGACCCTGGTCTGTTTTATCAACTATGCTTCTGTGTACCGCTTGGACTGCTTGCACGTGAACTGACCTTGGCCTGTTTTATGGACTATGCTTTTTCCTACTGCTTGGACTGATCTGTTGCGCTGCTACTGTAGTACACAGGGGTCTCACATGTGAGGGGCTCCAGAAATGTTTTTCCGAATGGAGAAAATTTATTTTTTTTGTCTCCGGGTTTCGTAATTTCTGGATCAGGGTCTGGAGTCCAGAGGCTTCATAGAGATTTGGGAGCGTGAAGCCTCTACCCCTGTGCACAGGTCTTACCTAATTGCGGCCCTCAGCCTGCTGCTGACTTACTGCCATCATGCCTCTGTCTGCCACATAAACTGCCTGCTACCTGGACTATGGAAATAATTAGCTATATCAAGAGACAGTATGTTTATGAAGGGCTGGAAAGCGGTACAATAATGAGTGCAGGCAGGTAACGGTGTACCAGGACCAATATTATGGCTGTACTGGCTGTCTCTGCCTGAACAATTTCTATGGACAAATGCTTTTGCTGTGCTGACAATATCCTTGTGCTGACTATAGACACTATTCCTGCCTGCTGCCTGGATAATTACTATTGTTGTCGCTAAGCACATCCCTGCCTGCTGCCTGCTACCTGGACCAATTCTCTCCTCTGTGGACACTACTAAAACCACAGGTAATACCTTTTTTACCCTTTCCTCAATAGAATTTATTTTGGAGTGTAATTTTTGGTGTGTAAATGCTATGTGTTAGAAATATAAAGAGCCTTCAAAAATGATAGGGTGTCAGGAAATAGATGTGTAATTTATGCTTGTAGAATGTCTAGAGGCTTGTATATACAATCGGATTTTCCGACGGGAAATGTTAGAAGACAGGTTGTTGGCGGTACATCCGACCGTGTGTATGCTCGGACAATTGTTGTCATATTTTCCGTGGACAAATGTTGGTTAGCATGTTTTCAAATTTTCCGCAAACAAATGTGTGTTGTCGGATTTTCTGAGCATGTGTACACAATACAAACACGCATGCTCGGAAGCAAGGACGAGCCAGAAGCGGTTGGTCTTGTAAACTAGCATTCGAAATGGAGAATTAACATTTGTGATGTGACAAATAGGGATGAGCCGAACACCCCCCGGTTCGGATTGCACCAGATGCTGCGAACGGACCGAAAATTCGCACGAACTTTAGAACCCCATTGACGTCTATGGGACTCGAACGTTCGAAATCAAAAGTGCTCATTTTAAAGGCTAATTTGCACGGTATTGTCCTAAAAAGGGTTTGGGGACTTGGGTCCTGCCCCAGGGGACATGTATCAATGCAAAAAAAAACCTTTTAAAACGGCCGTTTTTTCGGGAGCAGTGATTTTAATGATGCTTAAAGTAAAAAAAAAAAGTGAAATATTCCTTTAAATATCGTACCTGGGGGTGTTTATAGTATGCCTGTAAAGTGGCGCGTGTTTGCCGTGCTTGGAACAGTCCCTGCACAAAATGTCATTTTTAAAGGAAAAAAAGTCATTGAAAACTGCTTGCGGCTTTAATGTAATGTCGGGTCCTGCCAATATGGATACAAATCAGTGAGACAAACATCATGGGTACCCCCCAGTCCATTACCAGGCCCTTTGGGTCTTGTATGGATATTAAGGGGAACCCCGCACCCAAATTAAAAAAGGAAACAGCAGTATACAGGCTCTGTACTCTGAACAGCAGTATACAGGCAGTGCAAACAAGACAGGGACTGTAAGTTTGTTGTTAAGTAGAATTTGTTTGTAATTTTGAACTGGTACATTTTTAACGTGTTTAGCTCCAGCCAAAAAATCTATTTTAAGCTTTTTGGAAAACATGGGGAAGGGTTATCACCCCTGTGACATTTGTTTTGCTGTCTGTGCTCCTCTTCAGAGGATTTCACCTCACTTTTTGTCCCAATGACAAATGTTTTTTGAAAATGTGGGTTTTTTTGTGAAACAAGGATTGGTGATAAAGCATCAGTGGGAAGGAGAAATGTTTTTCCCATATTAACTCTTACAGGAGAGAATTTCCCTTCCTAGGGGTAGATTTCATCTCACTTCCTGTTGTCTCCTTCCGTTTGCAAGTAGGAGTCATTTGTAAGTTGGATGTTTGAAAGTAGGGGCCTGCCCGATATACTCAGCAGAAATTTGGGCCTTAGGTGTTGTTGTGGCCACAACACTGTAAGCCCTCACAGGGCCCTGCTGTGAAATATTAGATCAAGAATTGTAATTACATGCCCCTGTTTAACAGGAGCAGAAAAATTGGTCCTTTGGTGGTGGTGGTGGTGGTGCTGGTGCCACAATACTGTAAGTCCTCACTCGCTCTTGGTGGACACAGAAACGAGCCCTGCTGTGAAATATTAGATCAAGAACTGTAATTACATGCCCCTGTTAAACAGGGGCTGAAAAATTGGGCCTTAGGCACTGGTGCTGGTGCCACAACACTGCAACCCCTCACAGATACTCTAGTTGGAACGCAGAAACGAACCATGCTGCAAAGTATTGCATCAAAAATTGTAATTACACGCCCCTGTAAAACAGGGGCTGAAAAATTAGGCCTTAGGCACTGGTGCTGGTGCCACAACACTGCAAACCCTCACAGATACTCTAGTTGGAATGCAGGAACGAGCCCTGATGCAAAGTATTGCATCAAAAATTGTAATTACACGCCCCTGTTAAACAGGGGCTGAAAAATTGGGCCTTAGGCACTGGTGGCGGTGCCCAGAACCAAAAATGTTCTTACAAGCTATCAGCATGATCATTGAGGAGGAAGAGGATAATTACTCAGGATAGTCACTCAGCATCAGCATAGGCAGTCTTTGAAGGGATCTGACATTTCAAAAAAAATTATTCAGTTACATCAGCATCAGGTGCTTGGTAGCTGGTGGTGATCCAAGACTGATTCATTTTTATGAAGGTCAGTCGATCGACCGAGTTGGTGGACAGACGCACCCTGTGATCAGTTACGAAGCCTCCAGAAGCACTGAATGTGCATTCCGAAAGAACGCTGGATGCAGGACAGGCCAGTAGCTCAATTGCATACTGTGCAAGCTCTGGCCAGTGATCCATCCTCAAGACCCAGTAACCCAGAGGATTTTTGGTAGGAAAGGAGTCCAAGTCAAATCTTGCCCCTAGGTATTCCTGCACCATGTAAAACAGACGCTGGCGATGGTTGCTGGAACCGATCCTTGGCGCTGCGGACTAAAAAATTGTCTGAACACATTGGTCAGATGGCCACATTCTCCACCGCTCCTTCTTTGACTGACTGAAGCCTCAGCAACACGTTGTCCAGAGACAGGAGTTTGTAACCTCCCAGTCTCTGGAAACGCATTGCACAGACCTTTCTGCAAGGCCTCCCGAAGATGTTTCATCCTCTGCTCCCTCTGCGATGGCAGGTCCGCAACCTTACCCTTGTAACGTGGATCAAGGAGGGTTGCCAGCCAGTATTGGTCCTTCTCCTTGATACTACGAATACGAGGATCTATACGTAGGCTTTGCAGGATCAGGGAGGCCATGCAGGTTAGGGTTGCTGAGGCATCCGGTTCGGAGTCCTTTGGGTCACTAAGGACGACATGGTCCGCAGCCACCTCCTCCCAGCCACGTACAAGTCCATGTGTTTCTTGGGACTGATCCCTTAAAGACTGCTTCTGATGCTGAGTGCCATGCTCCACCTCCATACTGACACAATCCTCCTCCTTCTCCTCCTTGTCCTCTTCCTGTGTGATCGGCGGGCATGCAGGAACACTGTCTGGATAAAGGGGGCCTTGAGAGCTAAGGAAGTCCTCCTCTTCCTGCCTCTGTTCTGCCTCAAGTGCCCTGTCCATTATTCCACGCAGCGTGTGCTCCAACAAGTGGACAAGGGGGACAGTGTCACTGATGCATGCACTGTCGCTGCTCACCATCCTCGTGGCCTCCTCAAATGGGGACAGGACAGTGCATGCATCCCTGATCATAGGCCACTGGCGTGGGGAAAAAAAACAAGCTCCCCTGACCCTGTCCTGGTGCCATAGTCACACAGGTACTCATTGATGGCCCTCTGCTGCGTGTGCAGCCGCTGCAGCATGGCCAACGTTGAGTGCCACCTGGTGGGCATGTCACAGATTACGCGGTTCTTGGGCAGGTTAATCTCCTTTTGGAGGTCTGCCAGCCGAGCACTGGCATTATATGACCGGCGGAAATGCACACAGACTTTCCTGGCCTGCCTCAGGACATCCTGTAAGCCCGGGTACCTGCCCAAGAACCACTGCACCACCAAGTTAAGGACGTGAGCCAAACAGGGCACATGGGTCATTTGTCCCTGTCGGAGGGCAGAAAGGAAGTTGGTGCCATTGTCGCAAACCACCATTCCTGGCTTAAGTTGGCATGGCGTCAACCACCTCTGAACCTGCCCCTGCAAAGCTGACAGAACCTCAGCCCCAGTGTGGCTCCTGTCCCCCAAACACACCAGCTCAAGCACCCCATGGCATCTTTTGGCCTGCATACTTGCGTAGCCCCTTGAACGGCTACGGAGCACCGCTGGTTCCGAGGACAAAGCACAGGAAGAGGCCATGGAGGAAAAAGAAGAGGAGGGGGTGGAGGAGAGAGGTGTGTCACAATCATTAGTAGTGGCATTTTGGAGGTGTGGTGGCGGAACAACCTCCAACACTACTGCACCTTGTCCTGCATCCTTCCCAGCTGCCAGCAGAGTCACGCAATGCGCTGTGAAACTTAGGTAACGTCCCTATCCATGCCTGCTGGACCATGAGTCAGCGGTAATATGCACCTTACCACTGACCGCCCTGTCCAGCGAGGCATGGACATGGCCTTCCACATGCCGGTAGAGAGCCGGAATCGCCTTCCGTGAGAAAAAGTGGCATTTGGGTACTTGCCACTGAGGAACCGCACATTCCACAAACTCACGGAAGGGGGCAGAGTCTACCAACAGAAAAGGCAGCAGTTGAAGTGCCAAGCTAGCATTCAACCGCGGGGTATGTGGATGGCTGGTGCAGCAGCTGGGGCAGGGAAATTTGCCTGGTACAATCTGACATCGGTGTAACAAAAGCAGATTGCCCACAAGTACTTGGCTGTGACACACCTAATTCTACACCTTCATTCCTCTCAGTGCAGGTCTCAGAGAGGACTGAAGGTGTAGTGGGGTTGGAGATCTCAGCTGATGAGGAGCAAGGAGAGATTCTCCTTGTTCTTTGGTGTGTGTCTTTTAGATACGCTTGCCAACAAACTGCATGGCAGGTCAACATATGTCTGGTCAAGCATGTGGTGCCCAAGCAGGAGATATTTTGGCCACACGAGATACGCTTGAGACACATGTTGCAAATAGCAGCAGTGCGATCTGTTGCACTCATCTCAAAAAAGGCCCACACCAAAGAACTTTTGGAATAACGCGCAGAGACAGCAGCGCCCTGCACATGCGGAGCTTTGGGGTGTGATGCAGTCAGTGTGCTGCCCTTAGGCTGGCCCCTGGAGGGCATCCTGCCAAGTTGGTGATGTGCCTCCCCCTCCTCTCTCCTATCAGGCACCCACGTTGAGTCAGTGACCTCATCATCCCCTCCCTCCTCATCACTGGAGCAAACCTGGCAGTATGCTGCAGCAGGGGGAGCATGACTGCCAGATTGCTGTCCTTCTTGGGCACCCCCTCTGTCCGTGCTCATGTTACTGCCTTCATCTAGCTCAGTATCATCATCAGAGTCTTCTAAACGCTGGGCATCCTCCTGGAGCATGTACCCAACACTGTGGTCAAACAGTTCTAGGGACTCCTCAGGAGGACATGGTGGGGCTAGGGAAGGAGTCACTGATGCCATTGAGCTGAGGGAAGAGGCCACGTTGGCAGCTGCTTCCAGACATACTAATGGCCTGTAGCTGCACTAAGCTGGGATATATATATATATATATATATATATATACTGATACTGCAGCTAGCAAAATCAACTGCCTGCCTGTAGTATGAGAACACCACCAACTTTCTACAGGTAGCTTTAGCTGAACACTATGCAGAGCTCGCAAAAAACTAACTTGTAGCTTATTTAGCTGCCTGCGGTAGTGATAGGATCAGGAAAACACCACCAACCTTCTACAGGTAGCTTTAGGTGAGCAGAGCTTGCAAAAAACTAACGTGTAAATGCAGAGGTCGCACTACACAAACGTGTAAATAATATAGCTGCCTGCGGTAGTGACAGGATCAGGAAAACACCACCAACCTTCTACAGGTAGCTTTTACTGAACACTGTGCAGAGGTCGCACTACACTAACGTGTAAAATATGTAGCTGCCTGCAGTAGTGATAGGATCAGGAAAACACCACCAACCTTCTACAGGGAGCTTTAGCTGAACACTGTGCAGAGCTCGCACTACACTAACTTGTAGCCTTAGCTGAACACTGTGCAGAGGTCGCACTACACTAACTTGTAGTTTTAGTTGAACACTGTTCAGAGGACGCACTACACTAACTTGTAGCTTTAGCTGAACACTGTGCAGAGGTCGCACTACACTAACTTGTAGTTTTAGCTGAACACTGTTCAGAGGACGCACTACACTAACTTGTAGCTTTAGCTGAACACTGTGCAGAGGTCGCACTACACTAACTTGTAGTTTTAGCTGAACACTGTGAGGAGGATGCACTACACTAACTTGTAGCTTTAGCTGAACACTGTGAAGAGGATGCACTACCCTAACTTGTAGCTTTAGCTGAACACTGTGCAAAGGTCGCACTACACTAACTTGTAGCTTTAGCTGAACACTGTGAGGAGGACGCACTACACTAACTTGTAGTTTTATCTGAACACTGTGCAGAGGTCACACTAAACTAACTTGTAGCTTTAACTGAACACTTTGAGGAGGACGCTCTACACTAACTGTAAATAGTCTAGCTGCCTGACTGTGGTACTAATATGATCAAAAAAACACGAGCAATTTTCTTCAGGTAGCTGTAAATACTGTAACAAGACAAGCCTGCCTGTCAGTAGGAAGATAACAGCAAAGGATCTAGCTAAACTGAATACAGTGTATATATATATATATATATATATATACACACAACACCTGGAATGCATATATATATATATACACAATACACTGTAAGGCCCCTTTCACACTGAGGCATTTTTGCAGCATTTTAGCGCTAAAATTACCGCCTAAAAAACGCATTTAAAACGCCCCCCATGTATCTCAGTGTACCCTTTCACACTGAGGCGTTGCGCTGGCTGTGCGTTGGAAAAAATCCTTTTTACAGCTTTTTTGGAGCATCTTCTGGGCGCATAAAATAGCGCTGTAAAAACGCTGTAAAAACCCCTATGCCAATTGAAATTAATGGCAAACCACGGTAAAACCGCGGTAATACCGCTGTAAAAAAGCTTGAAAACTATCCAAAAGCTGTGGGGAAGGTCAGATAACCGCAGTGAAGTGGAGTATGCTGGGAAACCAGGAAATCCTGTTGTAAAGGGGAGAGGAGACCAGACAGAGACAGAGCAAAATGGAAGAGGAATCTGAGATGCAGCCAGCTGAAACAGTCAGAGCAGAAAGACCCTCTGGCAGTGGAGATCCAGAAGAGTTTATAGACACAATCCGGAGGCACCCAGAGCTGTGGGACAAAAAACATAGCTGGTATTTAAAGAGATTGAAGAAAAGTGCTGGATGGAATGCTGTTGCAGACCTACACATTAAAAACTGGAATTCACTTTCAAGAAACCTAAAAGCTGAGAAATGTAAGCAGAAATTCCAATCTAGTTCCTTTTCCCAATGCCGGTATTCTTTACCCTATTCCATGTATCTGTGGTCCCAAACCCCCGGCCCCTTTCACACTGGGGCAGTGGAGGCGTCAGCGGTAAAATAGCAGTTTTTGCGGCGGTATTCGGCCGCTAGCAGTGCGGTTTTACCCCCTGCTGGCCGCCAAAAAAGGGTTAAAACCGCTCGCATAGCGCCACTATAGCCGCGGTATTGCCATGGTATAGCCACGATGCTCCATTGATTTCAATGGGCAGGAGTGGTGTAGGAGCGGTGAATATCACCGCTCCAAAGATGCGGCTTGCAGGAGTCTTTTTCATCTCCTGCCAGCGCACCGCTTCAGTGTGAAAGCCCTCGGGCTTTCACACTGAACAAACAGAAACTGCTTTTGGGCTTTGGGTCGTTTGCAGGCGGTAATTTTAGCGCAATAACGCCTGCAAACCGCCCCATTGTGAAAGGGCAATCCCACCCCTCCAAGTCCCTAACCCCCAATCCTAACCCTAATCCCACCACTCCTATTCCCAAACCCCCAATCCTAACCATAATCCCACCCCTCCTAGTCCCAAACCCCCAACCATAACCTTAATCCCACCCCTCCTAGTCCCAAACCCCCAACCATAACCTTAATCCCACCCATCCTAGTCCCAAACCCCCAACCATAACCTTAATCCCACCCCTCCTAATCCCAAACCCCCAACGATAACCTTAATCCCACCCCTCCTAGTCCCAAACCCCCAACCATAACCTTAATCCCACCCCTCCTAGTCCCTAACCCCCAATCCTAACCCTAATCCCACCCCTCCTAGTCCCAAACCCCCAACCATAACCTTAATCCCACCCCTCCTAGTCCCTAACCCCCAGTCCCAACCCTAATCCTTCCGCTCCTGGTCCCTAACCACCAATCCTAATCCTAATCCCACCCCTCCTAGTCCCAATCACCTACCTAATCCCAGCATTGTACAAGTGACTTTAATCTCGTTATGAAATATGGCACATAACTTTATTATGTAATGTAGTAATTTTATTATTGATTCACGAAATATATGAACAATTTAATTTGTTATAACATGTAACAGAAGCAAATAGATACATGGCTTAATAAACATACATCAAAGTATTTAGTCGGAATACATTGAAGGTTTAGATTATGTTTTCTTGCCAACTCAGTGCACCAGCCGGACTCATAAAATAGTCAGCAAAAGCCTCTCAACATTAAGGTTTATTGGTTTAAGAAATATTCGCCACTTATTCGCCAGTATACCGAAAGCGCATTCTACAAGTCTACGTGCCCGACACAGCCTGTAATTGAAGATCCTCTTTCGTGTGTCTAGATTTCTCAGCGAATAAAGTTTCATGAGATGTTCGTGAATAGCGAAAGCATCGTCGGCTACAAACACAAATGGCATTTCGGGTCCCTCTGTTCCGGGCAGTGGTCGGTTATCTGGTAAATCAAATTCATTACAGGCAAGATGTTTTCCGAATTTACTATGCTGGAAAACAGCGGAGTCTGCATTGCTGCCAAATGATCCAATATCAACATAAATAAATTTATAGTCAGCATCGACAACTGCCATTAAAACAACAGAAAAATACTTTTTATAATTGTAGTACTGGCTTCCGCTATGACATGGTTTTATTAGCCTAATATGCTTTCCATCAATAGCTCCTAAACAGTTTGGAAAATTGGTCTTGTTCAAAAATCGCTGTGCAACATCTTCCCATTTAGCCTTGTTTGGAATTGGCATGACTATACTTCGCAGATCCCAGATTGCATCACATGTTTGCTTCACAATTTCGTTTATGGTTGATATCCCAACGCGAAATTCATATTGCAGCAATGAATATGTGTTTCCGGTTGCAAGATATCTGATGGTGATATTGCAACTCTGCAATTAGTATCCCGTCTCAACGACACAGGTGTCAGCAAATCAAGAAGATAGTCAAATCTATGGAAAGAATACAATTTGTTGCTATAAATCACAGCTAGTAGGAGTTTGTGACATTGTTATTTGGAGTTTGGGACATTGGAAGGGTGGGATTAAGGTTAGGATTGGGGGTTTGGGACTAGGTGGGGTGGGATTAAGGTTAGGATTGGGGGTTTGGGACTATGTGGGGTGAAATTAAGGTTATGGTTGGGGGTTTGGGACTAGGAGGGGTGGGATTAAGGTTATGGTTGGGGGTTTGGGACTAGGAGGGGTGGGATTAGGGTTAGGATTGGGGGTTAGGAATTAGGAGGGGTGGGATTAAGGTTATGGTTGGGGGTTTGGGACTAGGAGGGGTGGGATTAAGGTTAGGATTGGGGGTTTGGGACTAGGTGGGGTGGGATTAAGGTTAGGATTGGGGTTTGGGACTATGTGGGGTGGGATTAAGGTTATAGTTGGGGGTTTGGGACTAGGAGGGGTGGGATTAAGGTTATGGTTGGGGGTTTGGGACTAGGAGGGGTGGGATTAGCATTAGGATTGGGGGTTAGGGACTAGGAGGGGTGGGATTAAGGTTATGGTTGGGGGTTTGGGGCTAGGAGGGGTGGGATTAAGGTTATGGTTGGGGGTTTGGGACTAGGAGGGGTGGGATTAGGGTTAGGATTGGGGGTTAGGGACTAGGAGGGGTGGGATTAAGGTTATATTTGGGGCTTTGGGACTTGGGGGGTGGGATTAAGGTTATGGTTGGGGGTTTGGGACTAGGAGGGGTGGGATTAGGGTTAGAATTGGGGGTTAGGGACTAGGAGGGGTAGGATTAAGGTTATGGTTGGGGGTTTGGGACTAGGAGGGGTGGGATTAAGGTTATGGTTGGGGGTTTGGGACTAGGAGGGGTGGGATTAAGGTTAGGATTGGGGGTTTGGGACTAGGTGGGGTGGGATTAAGGTTAGGATTGGGGGTTTGGGACTAGGTGGGTTGGAATTAAGGTTAGGATTGGGGGTTTGGGACTAGAAGGGGTGGGATTAAGGTTAGTATTGGGGGTTTGGGACTAGGTGGGGTGGGATTAAGGTTAGGATTGGGGGTTTGGGACTAGGTGGGGTGGGATTAAGGTTAGGATTGGGGGTTTGGGACTATGTGGGGTGGGATTAAGGTTATGGTTGGGGGTTTGGGACTAGGAGGGGCGGGATTAAGGTTATGGTTGGGGGTTTGGGACTAGGAGGGGTGGGATTAGGGTTAGGATTGGGGGTTTGGGACTAGGAGGGGTGGGATTAAGGTTATGGTTGGGGGTTTGGGACTAGGTGGGATGGGATTAAGGTTATGGTTGGGGGTTTGGGACTAGGAGGGGTGGGATTAGGGTTAGGATTGGGGGTTAGGGACTAGGAGGGGTGTGATTAAGGTTATGGTTGGGGGTTTGGGACTAGGAGGGGTGGGATTAAAGTTATGGTTGGGGGTTTGGGACTAGGAGGGGTGAGATTAGGGTTAGGATTGGGGTTTGGGACTAGGTGGGGTGGGATTAAGGTTAGTATTGGGGGTTTGGGACTAGGTGGGGTGGGATTAAGGTTAGGATTGGGGGTTTGGGATTATGTGGGGTGGGATTATGGTTAGGATTGGGGGTTTGGGACTAGGAGGGGTGGGATTAAGGTTATGGTTGAGGGTTTGGGACTAGGAGGGGTGGGATTAAAGTTATGGTTGGGGGTTTGGGACTAGGAGGGGTGGGATTAGGGTTAGGATTGGGGGTTTGGGACTAGGTGGGGTGGGATTAAGGTTATGGTTGGGGGTTTGGGACTAGGAGGGGTGGGATTAGGGTTAGGATTGGGGGTTAGGGACTAGGAGGGGTGGGATTAAGTTTATGGTTGGGGGTTTGGGACTAGGTGGGGTGGGATTAAGGTTATGGTTGGGGGTTTGGGACTTGGAGGGGTGAACTAGGATATACTTACGTTGCAATGCTCATCCAAGTGTAGTTTCGGAATTTATCAGGGTGCTCTCTCAGGTCACGATAGAGCAGCACAAATTGTCCTCTCTCAGAGTGCAATTTGGGTGATGGGATGAACCCAAAAGCGACGTGGTCTCTGTAGTTGGAGAATATGTTCCCAAACATATAGCACAAATAACAACAGCAGCTCATGGAACTCCATCTTCTCACTATGTCTTCTCTGACGAAAACACAGGAAGTGCACAGGATGTGATGTAAGGGGGATGGGGTTTGGGATTAAGGTTATGGTTGGGGGTTTGGGACTAGGAGGGGTGGGATTAGGGTTAGAATTGGGGGTTAGGGACTAGGAGGGGTGGGATTAAGGTTATGGTTGGGGGTTTGGGACTAGGAGGGGTGGGATTAAGGTTATGGTTGGGGGTTTGGGACTAGGAGGGGTGGGATTAAGGTTAGGATTGGGGGTTTGGGACTAGGTGGGGTGGGATTAAGGTTAGGATTGGGGGTTTGGGACTAGGTGGGGTGGAATTAAGGTTAGGATTGGGGGTTTGGGACTAGAAGGGGTGGGATTAAGGTTAGTTTTGGGGGTTTGGGACTAGGTGGGGTGGGGTTAAGGTTAGGATTGGGGGTTTGGGACTAGGTGGGGTGGGATTAAGGTTAGGATTGGGGGTTTGGGACTATGTGGGGTGGGATTAAGGTTAGGATTGGGGGTTTGGGACTATGTGGGGTGGGATTAAGGTTATGGTTGGGGGTTTGGGACTAGGAGGGGTGGGATTAAGGTTATGGCTGGGACTAGGGTTAGGATTGGGGGTTTGGGACTAGGAGGGGTGGGATTAAGGTAATGATTGGGGGTTTGGGACTAGGTGGGGTGGGATTAAGGTTATGGTTGGGGGTTTGGGACTAGGAGGGGTGGGATTAGGGTTAGGATTGGGGGTTAGGGACTAGGAGGGGTGTGATTAAGGTTATGGTTGGGGGTTTGGGACTAGGAGGGGTGGAGTTATGGTTGGGGGTTTGGGACTAGGAGGGGTGAGATTAGGGTTAGGATTGGGGTTTGGGACTAGGTGGGGTGGGATTAAGGTTAGGATTGGGGGTTTGGGACTATGTGGGGTGGGATTAAGGTTAGGATTGGGGTTTGGGACTAGGTGGGGTGGGATTAAGGTTAGTATTGGGGGTTTGGGACTAGGTGGGGTGGGATTAAGGTTAGGATTGGGGGTTTGGGACTAGGTGGGTGGGATTAAGGTTAGGATTGGGGGTTTGGGACTATGTGGGTTGGGATTAAGGTTATTGTTGGGGGTTTGGGACTAGGAGGGGTGGGATTAGGGTTAGGATTGGGGGTTTGGGACTAGGAGGGGTGGGATTAAGGTTATGGTTGAGGGTTTGGGACTAGGAGGGGTGGGATTAAAGTTATGGTTGGGGGTTTGGGACTAGGAGGTGTGGGATTAGGGTTAGGATTGGGGGTTTGGGACTAGGTGGGGTGGGATGAAGGTTATGGTTGGGGGTTTGGGACTAGGAGGGGTGGGATTAAGGTTAGGATTGGGGGTTTGGGACTAGGTGGGGTGGGAATGAGGTTATGGTTGGGGGTTTGGGACTAGGAGGGGTGGGATTAAGGTTATGGTTGGGGGTTTGGGACTAGGAGGGGTGGGATTAGGGTTAGGATTGGGGGTTAGGGACTAGGAGGGGTGGGATTAAGTTTATGGTTGGGGGTTTGGGACTAGGTGGAGTGGGATTAAGGTTATGGTTGAGGGTTTGGGACTTGGAGGGGTGAACTAGGATATACTTACGTTGCAATGCTCATCCAAGTGAAGTTTCGGAATTTATCAGGGTGCTCTCTCAGGTCACGATAGAGCAGCACAAATTGTCCTCTCTCAGAGTGCATTTGGGTGATGGGATGAACCCAAAAGCGACGTGGTCTCTGTTGTTGGAGAATATGTTCCCAAACATATAGCACAAATAACAACAGCAGCTCATGGAACTCCATCTTCCCACTATGTCTTCTCTGATGAAAACACAGGAAGTGCACAGGATGTGATGTAAGGGGGACGGGTTGTTTGCTGATGCGAACGCTACAAAAACGCTACAAAAACGCATGGGCATTAGCGCTATTTTTAACGCTAATGCAGTAAAAACGCGGTAATAACGCTCATCGTTTTTACCGCGGTTTTGCAACGCCTCAGTGTGAAAGGGGCCTAAGTGCAGCTAACTCACTGACTGTCCTGCCTAGTCTATCTAACTTAAATCGAAAAACACTGTCTCTCTGTCTATCTATTTCAATGCCGGAACACACACTACACAGGGCCGTCGTGCAGGCGACCTTATATAGTGTGGGGCATGTACTAAATCCCCTGAGCCATAATTGGCCAAAGCCTCCTTGGCTTTGGCCAATTACGGCTCTCTGTTAAGACAGCGCTGTGATTGGCCAAGCATGCGGGTCATAGTGCATGCTTGGCCAATCATCAGCCAGCAATGCACTGCGATGCCGCAGTGAATTATGGGCCGTGACGCGCCACACGAATTTGGTGCGAACATCCCATATTGTTCGCAATTCGACGAACGGTCGAACAGACGATGTTTCGAGTCGAACATGGGTTCGACTCGAACACGAAGCTCATCCCTAGTGGCAAATTATAAAATCTCAAAATGCAGCGCATATTCTCTTCTTTAGGGATGAGCTTCGAGTTCGAGTCGAACTCATGTTCTACTCGAACATTGGCTGTTCGCAAGTTCGCCGAACAGCGAACAATTTGGGGTGTTCGCGGCAAATTCGAATGCCGCGGAACACCCTTTAAAAGTCTATGGGAGAAATCAAAAGTGCTAATTTTAAAGGCTTATATGCAAGTTATTGTCATAAAAAGTGTTTGGGGACCCGGGTCCTGCCCCAGGGGACATGGATCAATGCAAAAAAAAGTTTTAAAAACGGACGTTTTTTCAGGAGCAGTGATTTTATTAATGCTTAAAGTCAAACAATAAAAGTGTAATATCCCTTTAAATTTCGTACCTGGGGGGTGTCTATAGTATGCCTGTAAAGGGGCGCATGTTTCCTGTGTTTAGAACAGTCTGACAGCAAAATGACATTTGGAAGGAAAAAACTCATTTAAAACTAGCCGCGGCTATTGCATTGCCGACAATACACATAGAAGTTCATTGATAAAAACGGCATGGGAATTCCCCACAGGGGAACCCCGAACCAAAATAAAAAAAAAAAATGATGTGGGGGTCCCCCTAAATTCCATACAAGGCCCTTCAGGTCTGGTATGGATATTAAGGGGAACCCCAGCCAAAATTGAAAAAAAAAATTGACGTGGGGTTCCCCCTAAATTCCATACCAGACCCTTCAGGTCTGGTATGGATTTTAAGGGGAACCCCGCGCCAAAAAAAAAAAAAAAAACGGCGTGGGGTCCCCCTAAAAATCCATACCAGACCCTTATCCGAGCACGCAACCTGGCAGGCCGCAGGAAAAGAGGGGGGGACGAGAGTGCGGCCCCCCCCCCCTCCTGAACCGTACCAGGCCACATGCCCTCAACATTGGGAGGGTGCTTTGGGGTAGCCCCCCAAAACACCTTGTCCCCATGTTGATGAGGACAAGGGCCTCATCCTCACAACCCTGGCCGGTGGTTGTGAGGGTCTGCGGGCGGGGGGCTTATCGGAATCTGGAAGCCCCCTTTAACAAGGGGACCCCCAGATCCCGGCCCCCCCCCTGTGTGAAATGGTAAGGGGGTACTTACCCCTACCATTTCACTAAAAAACTGTCAAAAATGTTAAAAATGACAAGAGACAGTTTTTGACAATTCCTTTATTTAAATGCTTCTTCTTTCTTCTTTCTTCCTTCATCTTCTTCTGGTTCTTCTGGCTCTTCTGGTTCTTCCTCCGGCGTTCTCGTCCAGCATCTTCTCCGCGGCGTCTTCTATCTTCTTCTCCTCGGGCCGCTCCGCACCCATGGCATGAGGGGGGGAGGCTCCCGCTCTTCTCTTCATCTTCTTCTCTTCTTCATCTTCTTCTTCATCTTCTTCTTCTTCTTCCTTCTTCTCTTCTTCCTGTCTTCTGCGGGCCGCTCCGCAGCCATGCTGGCATGGAGGGAGGCTCCCGCTGTGTGACGGCGTCTCTTCGTCTGACGGTTCTTAAATAACGGGGGGCGGGGCCATCCGGTGACCCCGCCCCCCTCTGACGCACGGTGACATGACGGGACTTCCCTGTGGCATTCCCCGTGACGTCACAGGGAAGTCCCTCAAGTCACCGTGCGTCAGAGGGGGGCGGGGTCACCGGATGGCCCCGCCCCCCGTTATTTAAGAACCGTCAGACGAAGAGACGCCGTCACACAGCGGGAGCCTCCCACCATGCCAGCATGGCTGCGGAGCGGCCCGGAGAAGACAGGAAGAAGAGAAGAAGGAAGAAGAAGAAGAAGAAGAAGATGAAGAAGAAGATGAAGAAGAGAAGAAGATGAAGAGAAGAGCGGGAGCCTCCCCCCTCATGGGTGCGGAGCGGCCCGAGGAGAAGAAGATAGAAGACGCCGCGGAGAAGATGCTGGACGAGAACGCCGGAGGAAGAACCAGAAGAGCCAGAAGAACCAGAAGAAGATGAAGGAAGAAAGAAGAAGCATTTAAATAAAGGAATTGTCAAAAACTGTCTCTTGTCATTTTTAACATTTTTGACAGTTTTTTAGTGAAATGGTAGGGGTAAGTACCCCCTTACCATTTCACACAGGGGGGGGGCCGGGATCTGGGGGTCCCCTTGTTAAAGGGGGCTTCCAGATTCCGATAAGCCCCCCGCCCGCAGACCCTCACAACCACCGGCCAGGGTTGTGAGGATGAGGCCCTTGTCCTCATCAACATGGGGACAAGGTGTTTTGGGGGGCTACCCCAAAGCACCCTCCCAATGTTGAGGGCATGTGGCCTGGTACGGTTCAGGAGGGGGGGGGGGCCGCACTCTCGTCCCCCCCTCTTTTCCTGCGGCCTGCCAGGTTGCGTGCTCGGATAAGGGTCTGGTATGGATTTTTAGGGGGACCCCACGCCGTTTTTTTTTTTTTTTTTGGCGCGGGGTTCCCCTTAAAATCCATACCAGACCTGAAGGGTCTGGTATGGAATTTAGGGGGAACCCCACGTCAATTTTTTTTTTCAATTTTGGCTGGGGTTCCCCTTAATATCCATACCAGACCTGAAGGGCCTTGTATGGAATTTAGGGGGACCCCCACATCATTTTTTTTTTTTATTTTGGTTCGGGGTTCCCCTGTGGGGAATTCCCATGCCGTTTTTATCAATGAACTTCTATGTGTATTGTCGGCAATGCAATAGCCGCGGCTAGTTTTAAATGAGTTTTTTCCTTCCAAATGTCATTTTGCTGTCAGACTGTTCTAAACACAGGAAACATGCGCCCCTTTACAGGCATACTATAGACACCCCCCAGGTACGAAATTTAAAGGGATATTACACTTTTATTGTTTGACTTTAAGCATTATTAAAATCACTGCTCCTGAAAAAACGGCCGTTTTTAAAACTTTTTTTTGCATTGATACATGTCCCCTGGGGGAGGACCCGGGTCCCCAAACACTTTTTATGACAATAACTTGCATATTAGCCTTTAAAATTAGCACTTTTGATTATTCATGTTCGTGTCCCATAGACTTTAACGGCGTTCGCGTGTTCGAACGAATTTTTTTCCTGTTCGCATGTTCTGGTGCGAACCGAACAGGGGGGTGTTCGGCTCATCCCTACTCTTCTTTAATGGGATAATAATAAAGCTGCTTTGCTGGTGATACTGATGGAGTTATTGCAGACTAATTTTCAAAGGCTTTTTTTTCTAGTGATATCAAGAATAATATTATTATGCTTTTTTTTTTTATTATTTGGGCAGGTTACCACAACACCATTATCCCATAGTATTTAAGATCAAAAATACAACTATGTTGGTGTCCCTTGTTAATTTTACATTGTGTTTTTTAAAATGTAACTGCCTACTCCCAAAATGTCATTTGAAGTAAAACACATAGTCAAGTATTATTCTACACATTTGTTTTTATTGTGCATTAAAAAAAGAAAACAAATACAATTAAACATGCTATCTACCAATAGAACTTAACCAAAAAGAGCATTCTATTCATCCATAAATATAGAAAACATACCAAATCAAATCATTATTCAACCAAAAAAATAATGTCAAAGCAATAACTCCAAGGCCAATAACAAATAACCCGTTATCTCCTCTGATCCTGCAACATGTCTGGTTGATGAACGGGCGTCCAGAAACAAACTGAAAAGCATGAAATGAAAAGCGCTAGATGAAAAGCGCAAATCAACACTCAACAAACTTCTACTAACATGAAATTAGCAGAAGGAGCCCAAAGGGTGGCGCTAAAGAGCTGTAAAAACCACGTAGTTCGTCACTACGTTCGTGATTGTTGACCAACAATTGTGTGGCGTGTGTATGCAAGACATGCTTGGGCCAACGCCCTTTGGACAAAATTCCACGGTTTTGTTGGCCAACAATCCGATCGTGTGTACGAGGCTTAAAGGTGCTACTTCAATGGTGGGCCTCTGTGTGTAGCCAGGTTGTGTAAAAGTCTCACACATGTGGTATCACCATACTCAGTAGGAGTAGCAGAATGTATTTTGGGTGTAATTTTTGCTATGTACATGCTATGTGTTGGAAATATCTTAAAAATGGACAACTTTGTGTAAAAAAAGCGTTTTGATTTTTTTTCCACATTTTACAAAAACTTCTGGAAAAAATTGAACCATTCAAAAGACTCATTATGCCTGATAGGTTATACGTTGGGGTGTTTGCTTTCAAAAATAGGGTCATTTTGTGGGCATTTCCATTGTCCTGGTGCTCCAGAGCCTTCAAAATTGTAATAGGTGGTTGAGAAATGAGATGTGTAATTTATGCTTGTAGAACGCCTGAAGGTGCTACTTCAGTGTTGGGCCTCTTTATGTGGCCAGGCTTTGTAAAAATCTCACACATGTGGTATCAACATACTCAGGAGGTGTAGCAGAATGTATTTTGGGTTATCATTTTTGCTATGTACATGCTATGTGTTGGGAATAGCTTAAAAATTGACAACTTTGTGTAAAAAAATGCATTTTCATTTTTTTTCCACATTTTCTAAAAACTTCTGGAAAAAAATGAACCATTCAAATGACTCATTATGCCTCATAGATTATATGTTGGGGTGTCTGCTTTCCAAAATGGGGTCATTTTGTGGGAATTTTCATTGTCCTGGCGCTCCAGGGCCTTCAAAAGTTTAATAGGTGGTTGAGAAATGAAAAGTGCTACTTCAATGGTGGGCCTCTGTATGTGTTTTGGTGTGTAGTTGCAAGCATGCATATGCTGTGTGAGAGAAATAACCTGTTAATATGACAATTTTGTAAAAAAGAAAAAAAAAACACAAATCTTAAGTTTGCAAAGAATTGTGGGAAAAACTTCAAAAAACTCACCATGCAACTTACTAAATACCTTGGGATGTCTACTTTCCAAAATGGGGCATTTGTACTTTCCTGGCTTGTTAGTGTCTCAGGAATTGAGATAGGCCCTCAATATATCAGGTGTGATCAATTTTCAATGATTGGCACTATAGCTTGTAGACTCTAAAACTTTCACAAAAATCGAAAAATATACATTAATTAAGGTTATTTTTACCAAAGATATGTAGCCGTATAAATTTTGGCCAAAATTTATTAAGCAAAATTACTAATTTGCAAAATTTTATGACAGAAACAAAAAAAGGGCATTTTTTCACCAATTTTTCAGTCATTTTTTATTTAAAGCACAGAAAATAAAAAACCCACTAGTGATTAAATACCACCAAAAGAAAGCTCTATTTGTGTGAAAAAAGGACGCAAATTTAATTTGGGTACAGTGTTGCCCTGTAGGCAAGTGGTTAAAGAGAGGACCATTACATTAAAACTATTGCATAGAAATAATAGAAAGGCATTTTTGGTGATATATCAATGACAACTGGATTTTTGGAGGCATAACATGGAATTGTTTTAGTGGAACATCAAATTAAATAAAACATTGCCATGAATGATTCAGAGATCTAATTTTTCCCTATAGAGTTGCATTGTATTAAAAACAGTATGAAAAACCTTTTCCATAAGATTTATAGTATTAACCCTAGTTTTCAATTGATCTATGGGAACTGATGTGTATTTCCAGTGAAAGGCTGTAAGCCAATGTATGGTTACACAGATTGTATGTATTATTCTCATGAGAGGTGTGGACATACAATACATTTTTGTGAACAAAATACAATTAGGGAGTGTGAGATGAATTTTTGAGACCTGAAATAGATGAAGCAAATGTTTCTAATTGCTTCCAAAGTCTATATACATGTTCACATTCCCACAATGCATTTGCTAGTTAATTTTTAGACCATTGTGACCACTCTATGGCTCAGGGAAGATTTGTCTATACTACTGTCAGCCTCCTTCGCTCCTATTATTTTTCCAGTTGACTTCCTTGGTTTGGACTGGGATATTATTTTATTGCAGACCTCCACCAACCATGTGGGTATAGACCCGCTCAGTAATCACGCAGTCTTTTGATGATGGGATTATTTTTGTTAGCTTATTATCTTGCCTCCTCCTCTTTTCAGTCTGATCAACTTATCTGCCCCCGCTCCTGTCCCCAGGGGGACTTTTAAGGCCAATGTTGCTGTCCCCTGCTGCACAGACCTCTAGAGTGCATGAATGATGAACTGTATATTGGTGCAATATTGCACAATAGCATTTCCTGTGCTACTTTTGTTATTTTGATGTTTTCTAATTATTGGTAATGAGCTTTAAGAATCTCCATTATTCCACCTGAAGAAATAGTTTCCTCGCGAAGTGTGTCAAGGTCAATAAACACCCCCCCCCCCCAGTTTGGATTTCTCCACTGTACCATTTCACATAGTATAATTGTTACTCTAGTGAATATTTACATATTTCATGTTTATATGTCACTGACATGGGTCTTTCTCCTAGGGAGGATTCTTTATACCTGCAACATGCAGGATATGTACTATTTTTACAGGATTTTTTTAGTGTCTGGCACCTCAAAAATCAATTCCTACTCTAATAAATAAATAAACTTTGTATTTAACTTTTATTTCCTGGCATAAACAATTGGCTTAGTATCAAAACACAATGATGTAGACACTGATGATGCTAGATTACTAAGGGTGATTACTGAATTGTCACCTAGAACATATCCACAAAATAGAAAGTTGCAGGAAAGAAGGTTATTATATTAGATAAAGGTAAGCTGCTCATTATATTTGCAGTGACTAACTTTTTTTCTATGTATGGAGAATTAACTTTTTTTCTATAATAATTGTTTAATTGAAGAACTTGATGGAGGTACTTGACAAATGCAAATAGGGTACAACATTTTCTCACAATTGAAAAGAAGGATAACAGAGCATTTGTTTTTCACTTTATTTGACATCCAGACTAGAAATTCAACATTCAATATTTTTGTTTTTATGGTTATGTGAAGGATGGTGTTAGTGAGGGACATGGGAAAGAATAAGGTTTTTATGTAGATTTTACACAGTGTCCCAAATTTTTTGGAATTGGGGTTGTACGTCCACCAGACTTTTGAGAAAGTCTAGTGGACACAACACGTCAGTGGGCATGGCTGTGACAATTTTGCACAAGGTGGGATTATCTGTTGCTAAGAAACTTATTGCCAACTTGCACCTTGCACTTTCCCTGACTCTCCTTTATCCCTAACCCTCCTCTTTCTCTCTCCCCCTTCCCCTCATCCTCCTCTCCCCCTCCCAATTTTTTTTTTCCATTTTTCCACCACCCATCCTTTAGCTCTCCTTACCTGCTTGTACCTCCTTCTCTTTCATTCCTTCCCCTCCTTTTCCTCTCTTTCCCTTCCCCTCATCCTCCTCTTCCCCCTCCCCCATACCTCCACCCCCATTTTTTTTCTCTTGTTTCCTGTGTTTTTCTGACCTCAATCCACTTCTGGAAAATCTCCTTACTGGGAGGATCACATTGGCCATAGGAGAATTTTATCTTCTAAGCATACTTTTTTGAGAGCCCTCCCTTGCCCCTTTTATACATTCTAATTTTTTCCAGGAGCGACAGTTTGTAAACCTATTCTCTTTGTGCCTTCATACCTTATCCCCCGCCCCCAAAATATATATATATTTTTTGATGGTTGGTTTATGCAAGTATATGGTCTGTTAAAAGGGATGTTCTCCCTTATCTAACATTCAGATGTGTACTGTTTGTATACCACTATATCGCTATAACCCTGTAACTATGGGACTCCTAACTTGCCTTATGTACAGTATCTCACAAAAGTGAGTACACCCCTCACATTTTTGGAAATATTTTATTATATCTTTTTCATGTGACAACACTGAAGAAATGACACTTTACTACAATGTAAAGTTGTGAGTGCACAGCTTGTATAGCAGTGTAAATTTGCTGTCCCCCTCAAAATAACTCAACACACAGCCATTAATGTCTAAACTGCTGGCAACAAAACTGAGTACATCCCTAAATGAAAATGTCCAAATTAGGCCCAAAGTGACATCACTGAGCTGGTGGATGTTAGAGACCTTGTGCTCCTGCACCTTCCATTTGAGGATGCCCCACAGATGCTCAATAGGATTTAGGTCTGGAGACATGCTTGACCAGTCCATCACCTTTACCCTTAGATTCTTTAGCAAGGCAGTGGTCGTCTTGGAGGTGTGTTTGGGGTCGTTATCATGTTGGAATACTGCCCTGCGGCCCAGTCTCCATAGGGAGGGGATCATTCTCTGCTTCAGCATGTCACAGTAGATGTTGGCATTCATGGTGCCTTCAATGAACTGTAGCTCCCCAGTGCCGGCAGCACTTATGCAGCCCCAGACCATGACACTCTCACCACCATGGTTGACTGTAGGCAAGACACACTTGTCTTTGTACTCCTCACCTGGTTGCCGCCACACATGCTTGACACCATCTGAACTAAATAAGTTTATCTTTGTCTCAATAGACCACAGGACATGGTTCCAGCAATCCATGTCCTTAGTCTTTCTTGTGCATCATCTTTAGAAGAGGCTTCCTTCTGGGACAAGAGCCATGCAGACCAATTTGATGCAGTGTGCGGTGTATTGCCTGAGCACTGACAGGCTGACCCACCACCCCTTCAACCTCTGCAGCAATGCTGACAGCAAATACGTCTATTTGCAAAAGACAACCTCTGGATATGATGCTGAGCATTGGCACTCAACCTCTTTGGTCGACCATGGCGAGGCCTGTTCTGAGTGGAACCTCTTCTGTTAAACTGCTCTATGGTCTTGGCCACCATGCTGCAGCTCAGTTTCAGGGTCTTGGCAATCTTCTTATAGCCTAGGCCATCTTTATTTAGAGCAACAATTCTTTTTTTTCAGATCCTCAGAGTTCTTTGCCATGAGGTGCCATGTTGAACTTCCAGTGACCATTGTGATAGAGTGAGAGCGATAACACCAAATTTAACACACCTGCCCAATTTGGACATTTTCCCTTAGGGGTCCCATTTTTGAAGAAGGTGTTTCAGATAAGGATCAAAAATTTTGGTACGTAAGGATAGAGGCGTCCATAATAGGTTGTATATGGGGAGAGGGGAACAGGCAATTTGTAATAGGTATGTCCAAATGGGGCATTCATAAGTAGTATGTAAAGAAGCAAGTTGTGATATCTGTGCTGCTAGATAATAATGTTAAAGGGAGAGTACACCTAAGCCCCCTTTAAGACGAGTACAGCAGAGAGTGGAAGATGAGAGTCTGTGTTTGTGGTGGTTCCAAATTAATTGTAAAATCTTTAATTCTAGTGAATGTAGTTGTTTACTTGAGATAGGGACAAACAGAACTGTAAAATAATATAGTAATTTTGGTAGATGAGTAATTTTAATGGCATGAATTTTACCAAACCAGGAGAAAGAAAGAGGTTCCCATGAGGCGAGAAGAGAGCCACAGGATTTAAACAAAGGTGTATACTTGGCTTTAAAAAGGGAGTTGAAGTTGGAGGTTAATTTGACTTCAAGACATGATAAAGAATCGGACCAGGTAAAATGATAATTATTTTTAACAGTTTGAAGACGGGTGGTGGATAAGGTAATGTTAAGAGCTTTAGATTTGGATTCATTGATTTTTAGATTGGAGATACTACTATAGCCTTTCAGTAAAGTAAAGTGATATAGAGTAGTGAAGTATGAGGGGATGAAATAAACAATAAAATGTCATTGGCGAACATCATTAGTTTGTGATGGAAAGTAGACTGTTGAAGTCCATATATGTCATGAGAAACGTAGGAGAAAATAGGAGAAAGACGGCAGCTTTGTCTAGTGCCTCGATGTATTAGAAAGGAGTTAGAATACAAATAATCTTTCTTCATAAATTTAGGCTAAAATGCAGTCTACACAATTCTATGGTAAAAATAACCCAAATCATTGAATATTATTTAGTCTGTGTGAAAGTCTACAAACTATGGTACATACAGTATATTTGAGAATTGATCAGTCCTGATATACTGACTGCCTATCTCATTTCTTGAGGTCCCAAAATGCCAGGACAATATAAATACCTCCCAAATGAATGAATTTGGAAAGCAGACAGTCTAAGGTATTAAGTAAGAGGCATACAAAAATGTAGATATTACAAGGATAATCACAAGAGGGGATCTCCCTGGAACATAGATAGCTACTAGTGGCCAGAGAGGGCAATGAAAAAGAGAGTGAACAAAAATCAATACAAAATTTATTGAAATATCAAAACTACAGAAATATAAAACATGTTGCTTCACCAAGGAAGCTGAATGTAGCTGGTCCTTATGAATAACCATAGAAAAGTACACCAGGTGTAGGGATACATTTGGTGTACCAGTGGAACAGATAGACAGTAGACAAACAATAACACACAAAGAACACAAGCGGGGCAGGTGCCTGTATAACCACACATGCATAGAGACCCCACAGGCTAATCGCCAATAGAAATTAAGTAAAATGAAAAATATAATAGAAGAATACAGGGGAAACTATGCATGTGTGGCCCCCGGGGCAACAGAGGAACCAAAACCTACTCTGATTTAGGCCATTTTTCCTTTGACTACTGTCACCTTAGCACCCGCCTGACTTTTAATTGGCTTTGTACTGTGTCAACGATATCTGATTGTTGCTCAAGTTACTATCTTTACCTTGTATCTGAAACATTTTTAAGATATGCCTCCTGCATGCACATGCAACTGTATAATTTGAATCACCTCCAGCACATCCAATTAGCACTATATGTCAGCACTATTTGGAGACTCCACAGTCGGTCAACCTTCTGTATGGCAACATATCCTCGCTAGGTTTTGGTTTCTCTGTTCCCCCGGGGGCCACACATGCATAGTTTCCCCTGTATTCTTCTATTATATTTTTTATTTAACTTCATTTCTATTAGCGATTAGCCTGTGGGGTCTCTATGCATGTGTGACTATACAGGCACCTGCACCGCTTGTGTTCTTTGTGTGTTATTGTTTGTCTACTGTCTGTTTATCTGTTCCACTGGTATACCACATGTATCCCTACACCTGGTGTATTTTTCTATGGTTGCTCATAAGGACCAGCTACATCCAGCTTCCTTGGTGAAGCAACATGTTTTATATTTTAGTTTTGATATTTCAATAAATTTTGTATTGATTTTTGCTCACTCTCTTTTTCTTTGCCCTCTCTGGCCACTAGTAGCTGTCTATGTTCCAGGGAGATCCCCTCTTGTGATTATCCTTGGAATATCTACCTTTTTGTATGCTGTTTATGGGCTATGGCTAGAGCCTCTAACTTAGAGGAGTGGCAGTTAGTGAACAACCACCACTACAGCAGTGGCGTGAGATACAAGTGTGGTTACCTGTTTTGTTTTTATTAAGTAAGAGGCATTGCAAGTTTTTTGAAGTTGTAATTTTTTTGTCACAATTTTTTGGAAAACAAAGAAATTATTTTTTACTGTGAAAGAGCTACTATCAGAGTAGTTCAGTGTCACCATAGTAATACTGCACTACTCTGAGAAGGTTGATCAGGGATGTTTTGTTTTTTTGAGGGATTTTGTTTTGTTTTGTGATTGCTTGTTACAGACAGTGATGATCAGTGTAACAGCAATCGTCTGAACTGTCATAAATGGCTTTCATTCATGGCTCATTGGTAACTATTGTGATGTTGTGATAGACCCACAGCTATCACATGGTACAGGGAGCTGTGATTGGCCCAGGCACCATGTGATTACTGGTCACTAATCATAGATCGCACACAGTAGTAAACAATGATGTCATGAATGGATTCCATTAATGACTGCTGCTTACTATGTGACACAGCGGTCTGATACTGAGCACTGCAAACCACTGTGTCCACAATCCGCATGAGCACCGCAATGTACGGGTATGTCGCTGTGCCTGGGATAAGTCAAAGTCCCCCTTACAATAAATAAGGTCAGAAAAGAAAAACCTAATTTTTCCCCCTTTGATATTTGATCAGGAGGCAGGGAGTGACTGCTCAAACCTTCACAAAAAGTAATGAAAATTTGAAGTAACAAAACACAGCAGAGTCATATACACCAGCCAATAGCTATTATTTCCTGATATTCCCGACTGTCTAAAGTTAATTGGGGTATCCAGCAGTGAATTGGATTACCTTGTACAGTCTATAGTGACTGCTATAGAACTACTGTATGTGTTAAGAACAGAACAACAGCAGACAGTTCACTTTGCACATATCATACTTCAGGATCTGCAAGGATATTGGATCTGGAGAGTTTTTGCTCAGAATCAGCTTGTTTTGTCCCTAATGTTTACCTTAAAAAGCAGTTAAAAGTTTATGTGGGTCTGTTTTAGACGTGTAATGTAAGCACTGTTTAAAGGGCTGCTCCCTGTAAAATTATATTTTAGTCATTTATTTATTTTTTTATTTTTGCTTAGGCACATATCTCTCAGGGCACTGTCCATCCCCCATGCCTTTGTTTGACAATCCCTTGCCTATCAGTCTAGAAAATGACCAGATTCAGTATCAAAACTTTAGTAAGCTTAAGGTACCTTGAACTTAAGCCAGGTGTGTTCAGTTTATCACTGCTGGTGATGACAGGGGAGCTCTCTGCTCTTTATTCACTGCACATATGCACCATCTGTCATGTAATACTGCAGGCACACCTATGTTTTTAGGAAAGGATGTAAGATGCCCTGCATAAGGCTGTATGAAGCCCCTTAATTAGTTACAGGGTGTAAAAAACAGGAATAGTTGGTTGTGGGAAAATTCCTGCATGCCTTGATAAAGATCTGGCATGAGTGTTAGGAAAATGATTTTGTTACGATGTGTGTGTGTTCATTCACTTTTGAGATCTTTGGGAATAAAGGGTACTAATATAACCTATAATCATTCCCCTGGGAGTGAATTGATAGCTGGGGGCCCCCCATATTAAGAATAAGGCTTCCAGATTCATATATCTTCCCACTAACCCCTATATCTCCTTTGGGGCACAGGATGCCCTTAACATGGTTTTAAGGGGCCTTAAAAGGAGGAGACTTTGCTAGTCAACTTTGCAAAGTACTCTTACAATGTTGAGGCACATATGGCTTGGTGTAATGCAGCAAGGGGGGGGGGGGGTGTTGGGCATACACCTACTGCCCTCATTTTCTCGGCCATCCAATTTCTGGCATGAATTGTAAGCAGAAGCCCGAGCCATTTTTCAACTTTGTTTGAATTTTAAGCAGAACCCCAAACCATTTTTGTTAACTTTTTTTTAAATGTCACTTTTAAAGGACTACATTGTACTGTTTTGTAATTTCATATGCAGCTTTAAGATCTACCTCAAGCATGCTATTGAAAGGGGATTTTTAATGTTTCCTTTTATGTTGCATTAAAAAACTCTCTTCCCACAGAACAGTATTTTTTTAAAAATATTTTTGCAATGGTTCCATATTGTTCATAGATCTGGCCACACGCTCAAGCCTTTTTTTAACAATAATTTTCAATTAAGCTTTGAAAATGCCAAATAAAAAATCAAGACGCAGCTCATAAAGACCTCAATGGGTTTCAGTGCAATGTTTGAGGTTACATACATCTTACTGGGTTCACTAAACCGTATGCAAATTAAACCCAGTTCACTCATTCCTATTAAGAAATATGACTATATACTCATCCCTATATTAAGAAATATTGTATACTGTAGCTACATAATTCCTTTAGGTGTGCATGTCCTTTGTTTTACATTAATAATGTAAAGCTAAAGGGTTGCTAAGGATGCTTTATTTGCAATGTATTTGCATAAAGGTGTATCAAGCAATAGAGGGATTCTTCAACTTGTACAACTAATTAATTAATGCTCCAAAAACAACTTCTATTTTTGCCTATATATATTAAAGGAGGTAGGATTTGGTAAACAAAATTATATTACAAGTATTTAAATATTTCTAAACCCAATCACTAAGATTACATGTAACCTTTAACATGTTAATGAAATGTAAAAGTAATTGTAAGTATTTTTAAATATTCAGCTTTTATTAAAATATTACCTGGTGATCCTGCCATGAAGGTATTTGTGCATGCATATTCTCTTTTATGGGGATAAAGCTCTATCCCTGTTTCTCAATTGTTCTACAGTGTTATTACCTCAATATATATTCTCCCAGTGGAAACTGCAAGCATTTGTACCAATGCACATTACACAGACTTGGTCCACTTTTGTCACCATCAGGAAACCCATTCTGAGAAAATATTAAGTGTGGTTATGTAGGCACAAAGTAGCTGCAAAGAGGCTGCAGGGGGATCATCACCACTGATATGTTTCAAAGAATAAAAATGTTAAATGTATTTAATTTTAAAAAGATCACTTGTGATTATTTACAGTACACTAGGGATGAGCTTTATGTTTGGGTCAAACATGAGTTTCACTCGAACATTGGCTGATCGCCCATTCGTTGAAAACCGAATATTATGGGCCGTTCGCGTCAAATTCGAGGGCCGCCTAACGCCCCATAATGCACCGTGGGAGCGGAGAGCATTGATGTATGATGATTGGCCAAAGCATGCACCATGACCTGCAAGCTTTGGCCAATCCCAGCGCACTCAGCTAAGAGAGCCAATCATGGCTCAGGGGGACTAAGTCCATGCCCCACACTATATAAGGCTGCCTGCACGTCGGCCCAAAGTAGTGTGTTGTTGGCATGGACTTAGAGAGAGTGTCATTTAGATTGAGCAGGCAGGCAGGTTATTCAGTTAGCTGTAGTGTATTTAATACATATATATACAGACAGACTTGTATATATATATACACAGTAGTAGTATATATATCCACTGCATCCAGTTTAGCTGTATCTGACTGCAGGCCATTCCTGTGTACTTTTTCTAATATACTTCTGGCAGGCAGGTTATTCAGTTAGCTGCAGTGTATTTAATATATATATATACAGTCAGTCTTGTATATATACATTCCTGATGTACTTTTTCTAATATACTTCAGGCAGTGTACATAGTACACAGAACCGTGCACCCACAGTTCAGTTGCTACTACTTTTCTGGATGTGTACACAGTACACAATACATACAGTAAACCCATAGTTGTTGTTACACTTCTGTTGGTGTACACAGTACCGTGCACCCCTAGTGCAGTTTCTATTACTTTTCCGGTGGTATACACAGTACACAATACATACAGTGCACCCATAGTTGCTATTAGACTTCTGGTGGTGTACACAATACTGTTCACCCCTAGTGCAGTTTCTACTACTTTTCTGGTGGTGTACACAATACATACTATGCACCCATAGTTATTACACTTCTGTTGGTGTACACAGTACCGTGCACCCATAGTGCAGTTGCTACTACTTTTCTGGTGGTGTACATAGTACACAATACATACAGTACACCCATAGTTGTTCTTACACTTCTTTTGGTGTACACAGTACTGTGCACCCCTAGTGCAGTTGCTACTACTTTTCTAGTGGTGTACACAGTACACAATACAGTGTAGTGTGGCTTTGCTAAACAAAATTTACAGCATGTCTGGAAGTCTGGAAGGAGAGGCAGACGTTCGCAGGCCACAAAAAGAGGGCAAGCAGGCTCTGTGTCTACAGTCGACAGTGCTGGTCGTGCATCCTCAGCACGTGGCCGTGAGGCACACTTGTCCTTTTTTTCTGCAGCTGGCTGTGTTATTGAGCCACAACATGCAGAAGAGTTAGTGGAATGGATAACAAAGCCCTCCTCATCCTCTGTCACCCAGGCTCAGAGTAGTTTGCCTGCCAATGCAGCTGCCAAAGCGGCCCATTCCATCAACTCCATGTCAACAGTCCCTCCTTCCCTAGCCCCACCATCATGCATGGAGGAGTCCCCCGAACTATTCGACCACAGTGTCGGGTACATGCTGCAGGAGGATGCACAGCGATTTGAAGGCTCCGATGAAGGTACCCAGATTGAGGAAGGGAGTAAAGTGAGCCTAGAGAGAGGGGGTGCCTAAGAAGGTCAAGAAACTGGCAGTCTTTTTCCCCCAGCTTTAGCATACTGCCAAGTTTGCTCCAGTGAGGAGGAGGGAGGGGATGATGAGGTCACTGACTCTACTTGGGTGCCTGATAGAAGATAGGAGGAGGAGGAGGCACAACTCCAATGAGGCAGGATGCCCTCCAGGGGGCATCTTAAGGGCAGCCACCCTATTGCATCACACCGCAGAGCTAAGCAGGCGCAGGGTGCTGCTGACTCCCCGCATATTTTGAAAAGTTCTTTGGTGTTGGACTTTTTTGATACATGTGCAGCAGATTGCACCGTTGCTGTTTGCAACATATGTCTGAAGTGTATCAAGCGTGGCCAAAACAGCAGCCGCTTGGGCACCACATGTTTTACCAGACATATGATGACCTCCCATGCAGTCCATTGGCAACAGCACTAAAAATACCCACATCAAAGAACAAGGTGGACCTCTCCTTGATCCTCATCAGCTGGGATCTCCAACCCCACTATACCTCACTATACTCTCAGACACCTGCACTGAGAAGAATGAAGGTATAGAAATAGGTGTCCCAAGTACTTGCGGCCAATCTGCTAGTGGTACACCAACATTCGATTTTAGCAGGCAAATTTCCCTACCCCAGTTGCTAAACTGTCAAAAGAAATTCTGTCCCAGCCATCCACATGCTGAGCGTCTGAATGCTAGCTTGGCCAAATTGCTAGCACTACAACTGCTGCCTTTTCAGCTGGTAGACTCTGCCCCCTTTCGTGAATTTGTGGAATGTGCGGTACCTCAGTGGCAGGTTCCCAAACGCCAGTTCTTTTCATGGAAGGCCATTCTGGCTCTCTACCAGCATGTGGAAGGCAATGTCGTTGGACAGGGTGGTCAGCAGTAAGGTGCATATTACCGTTGACTCATGGTTCAGCAGGCATGGTGTCAGAGAATCTAATTGACCAGACTGTGTGGACTGCACAGAGGAAACCCAAAACACATATAAGTGAAATAATGGTGTTTAATAAATAAGTGACAAGTAAAGAAATATAAACAGTGCAAAACCAACACAACAAACCCACTACAAACAACAATATATACAAGGAAATGGAGATACCGTAATCGTAAACAAAGCCAGGCCAAGGTCATACACAGGGAGATCAAACCAGCAGGACAGGAAGAGGGTGGATGGATGGGATACAGGGCAGGGATCCAAGGTAACCAGGAACAGAGGGGATAGGCTCAGGATAGGGATGGGATCAGATCAGGTCAGGTCAGGTCAGGACAAGGCAGATGCAGGCTCAAGGTCAAAGTAACGGGCAGCAAGGTTAGAGTGCAGGGAGAGAGATACCAAGGCAAGCCTATGAGGGCTTGCCGGATATTTATAAGGCTGGTAATTGACCTCATGTCACAGCTGAGTGCAGTGTGTGTTGTCTGCTCCATACTGCCAGGATCCATCCGCTGGTGGACATCAGTACTGCGGCCAAAAGATGAAATGACACCAGCAGGGAAATATTCTCCTGACAGTTCAACACTGCCAGGAGACACCTGCTGGTGGACCCCAGTACTGCATGCCAAATGATATATCTTACCAGTGGATGGACCCTTTCCTGACACATGGACAGGGACGTTACTCTTCTTTCATGGCGCACTGGGTAACTCTGCTGGCAGCTGGGAAGGATGCAGGACAGGTTTCAGTATTGTTGGAGAATGTTCCGTCACCACGCCTCCAAAATGCTAGTAGTGGTGGTTCTACCACAGCTCTCTCCTCCACCCCTCCTTTTCTTCTTCCTCTATGGCCTCTTCCTCTGCAGATTTGTCCTCTGAACCAGCGGTGCTCCATAGGCATTCAAGGGGCTACGCAAGCACTCAGGCAAAAATATACCATGCAGTGCTTGAGTTGGTCTGCTTAGGGGACAGGAGCCACACTAGGACAGAGATTCTGTCAGCTCTGCAAGGGCAGACTCAGAGGTGGTTGACACCATGCCAGCTTCAGCCAGGAATGGTGGTTTGCGACAATGGCACCGACCTCCTCCTCGCCCTCCGACACTTGACCCATGTTCCCTGTTTTTTCTCATGTCCTTAATTTGGTGGTGCAGCGGGTCTTGTGCAGGTACCTGGGCTTACAGGATCTCCTGAGGCGGGCCAGGAAAGTCTGTGGGCATTTCTGCCGGTCATATAATGCCAGTGCTCGGCTGGCTGACCTTCAAAAGGAATGCAACCTGCCCAAGAACCGCCTCATTTGTAACATGCCCACCAGGTGGAACTCAATGTTGGCAATGCTGCAGCAGCTGCGCAAGCAGCAGATGGCCATCAATGAGTACCTGTGTGAGTATGGCACCAGGACAGGATCAGGGGAGCTTGTTTTTTTTTCACCATGCCAGTGTCTACTGATCAAGGATGCATGCACTGTCCTGTCACCATTTGAGGAGGCCACGAGGATGGTGAGCAGTGACAGTGCATGCATCAGTGATATTGTCCCTCTTGTCCTGTTGGAGCACATGCTTCATGGAATAATGGACAGGGTACTTGAGGCAGAACAGCGGGAGGAAGAGGAGGACTTCCTTAGCTCTCAAGGCCCCCTTTATCCAGATTCCTGTGGGCCCACCAATCACACAGGAAGAAGAAGAGGAGGAGGAGGATTGTGTCAGCATGGAGGTGGAACATAACACTCAGCATCAGCAGCTGTTTTCAAGGGATCGTTTTCAGTCCCCAGAAACCCATGGAGTTGTACGTGGCTGGGAGGAGGTGGTTGAGGATCATATGATCCTTAGTGACCCAGAGGACTCAGGATCGAATGCCTCTGCAAACTTACTCTGCATGGCCTCCCTGATCCTGCAAAGGCTGCAAAAGGACCCTAGGCTTCATTGTATAAAGGAGAGGGATCATTACTGTCTGGCAACCCTTCTTGATCCACATTACAAGGGTAAGGTTGCAGAACTTATCCAGCCTTCGCAGAGGGAGCAGATTATGAAACATCTTTGGGAGGCCTTGCAGAAAGGTTTGTGCAATGCATTTCCAGAGCCTGGAGGTTACAATTTCCTGGTGCTGGACAATGTGTTGCTTCATTCAGTCACAGGAAGAGCAGTGGAGAAGGTGGCTGGCTGACCGATGCCTTCAGACAATTCTTCAGTCCTCAGGGCCAAGGTTTGATCAGTTCCAGCAACCATCGCCAGCATCTGAATTACATGGTGCAGGAATATCTAGGGGCAAGATCAGACTTGGAGACCTTTCCAACAAAACATCCACTGGGTTACTGGGTCTTGAGGATGGACCACTGGCCAGAGCTTGCTCAATATGCAATTGAACTACTGGCCTGTCCAGCATCCAGCGTACTTTCTGAACGCACATTCAGTGCTGCTGGAGGCTTTGTAACCAATCACATAGTGCGCCTGTCCACAGACTCTTTTGTTTGGCTCACATTCATAAAAATTATTCAGTCTTGCATTACCAGCTACCAAGCACCTGATGCTGATTGATTTTTCTATGGATATGGGATCCCTTGAAGACTGCATATGCTGAGTAACTATCCTGTTATGCTGAGTGACTATCCTATTCCTCCTCAATCTTCATGATGATAGCTTCTAAGAATATTTTGGTTCAGGGCACCACCACCACTGCCTAAGGCCCAATTTTTCTTCCCCTGTTTAACAGGCGCGTCTGATTACAATTTTTGATCAAATATTTAACAGCAGGGCTCGTTCTTGCGCTCAACAAGAGTATCTGTGAGGGGTTGCAGTGTTGTGGCACCACCACCACTGCCTAAGGCCCAATTTTTCTGCCCCTGTTTAACAGGGGCATGTAACTACAATTTTTGATCAAGTATTTAACAGCAGGGCTGGTTCCTGTGCTCAACAAGAGTATCTGTGAGGCTTTACAGTGTTGTGCCACCACCACCACCGCTTAAGGCCCGATTTTTCTGCCCCTGATTAACAGGGGCATGTAATTACAATTCTTGATATATTATTTCACAGCAGGGCCTGTTCCAGCGCCCACCAAGAGTAACTGTGAGAGCTTACAGTGTTCTGGTACCACCAACACCTAAGTCCCAATTTTCTGCAGAGTGTATAGGGTAGGCCGTAAAGTATATACAGGAGGTCCCCTATTTTCAAACCTCCAACTTACAAACGACTCCTACTAACAAATGAAGGGAGACAACAGGAAGTGAGAGGTAATCTACCCCTAGGAAGGAAAACATTTCTTCTGTAAGAGTTAATATGGAAAAAAGGTGTCTCCACTGATGCTTTATCACCAATACTTGTTTCCCTAATAACCCCTAATTTTCAAAATCAAATTGTCATTGGGACAGAAAGTGATGTGAAATCTTCTGAACAGGGACACAGACAGCAAAACAAATGTTACAGGGGTGATAACCCTTCCCTATGTTATCCAAAAAGCTTAAAAATAGATTTTTTGGCTGGAGCTACACTTTAAAAATGTACCTGTTCCAAATTACAAACAGATTCAACTTAAGAAGAAACCTACAGTCCCTATCTTGTTTGTAACCCGGGGACCACCTGTATACTGCTGTTCAGAGTATATAGGGCATTTTGTGCAGGGACTGTTTTAAACACAGGAAAATGCACCACTTTACAGGCACTTTTATTGTTTCACTTTAAGCATTATTAAAATCACTGCTCCTAAAAAAACGGCCATTTTTAAAACTTTGTTTGGCATTGATACATGTCCCCTGGGGCAGGACCCGGGTCCACAAACACTTTTTATGACAATAACTTGCATATTATCATTTAAAATTTGCACTTTTGATTTTTCATGTTCGAGTCCTATAGACTTTAACGGTGTTCACGTGTTCGCACAAATTTTTGGCCTGTTCGCATGTTCTTCCGCAAACCGAACCGGGGGGTGACCAGCTCATCCCTACAGTGCACTGTTCGTTACCAATTTAAGGATTTCCCATCTAGCCATTGTACATAAATGACTGGAGTTTCTTTGATGTGGGAGGACATGTACTATATATAATGTATATAGGGCCTCAAATGTTGGCTGCTCGTGGGTGGCTTCTAGAGCATGCAGCGGTGCACCCTGTGATCGCTCATCATTTATACATTTATGGAGAAGGATTATTTATTTGCAAAGTTTTATAACAGAAACTAAGTAAAACTGATTTTTTTTTAAATATTCAGTCTTTTTTCCTTTATATAGTAAAAAACCTAAATATCACCAAAAGAAAGCTATTTCTGTCTAAAAATGATATAAATTAATTTTTGTGCAGTGTTGTATGACTGAGTAATTGTCATTCAAAGTGTGACAGTGGTGAAAACTAAAGAATGTCCTGGAATGAATGAGGGGGAACAGTCCAGTCTTCAAATGGTTACACATAATTTAGTTATGGTTAAAATGTACTTTAATATTTAAGCTATATCTGGGGGATTTTTGATTTCTAACACAAGTTGGAAAAAATATTTCCTACTGTGTAATGGGAACCTCTATCAGATTGATATGCCTGTGCTCCATTCAGGGAATATTTATGTAGGAAACCCAAACTTCCTAAACCATTTATATTACTAAAAAATTATAATAAAATAAGGATCTTTGTGAATATTAAATAATATATTACTCTATAGAGTAATACTACGATAGTACCAACCACATAATACGTACATTCTAGGCTAATAGCACTATTAAGAATTATATTTATCTATATTTTTTTCAAGTTTGTCATGCTATGGTTCTTTAAATCATACATGGCTCAATAAAATGATATCAAGAGGCCTGACAATAGAATCCACAAAACGTTTCCCCCTTACAACTGACAAGTTGTTAAGAATTACAATTACTAAAAAAATGTATTTGGGGGGGGCGTGGCCAGCAGCCGAGGTGAATGGCCGCAGTGTAAGAGAGCTCTGCTATCCACGGGCACACCGGAGCTTATAGAGCGACTCCAGAGCCTCTAAAAGCGGCGATTTTCGCCTCTACCAGGTCGGGCACACCCTGGGAACATGTCCAGGAAACGAAAAGAAACCGGGAAGATCAGCAGAATGACGGACTTCTACATGCTTCCCCACAGCACACAGTCCCAAGATGGCGCCGGTAAGCATAACGGCGGAGAGCGTGGCAGGCTCTCCAGCTACAACAACAGCAACTCACAGCGCTCCATACCCCATACTCACAAGGGACACAAGGGGAAATACACTAACTCCCAGACATCTTCCTCTTCGTCCAGCCCAGTCAAAGCAAAACAACAACACTTGCAGGGCAATAACATGGCTGAAGAAGAAACAGACACATCTCTTAATGACACCAGGGAGCTCCAGGACTCCATCCTGGAATTTCCTACCAAAAACCAGCCGGTCATTGACACAACCTTAAAGGACATGTTAGTGTCCCTCCGCAGCACCCTCCATGCGGACATACTAACCCTTACAAGTCATTTTAAGACAGAAATGAAAGCTGTCAACAACAGGGTTACTCATATAGAACACAAAATGGGAGAATTTGCGGGTGCTATAAATGAAGTGATTGATGCTCATAATGAAAAAGATGACGAAATACACCAACTAAATTCCAAAATGGCCGACCTCGAAGATCGTTCGAGGAGAAATAATATAAAAATCAGGGGGATACCTGAGACGGTAAAACCACCAGACCTAAACGCCTACTTTCAGAATATCCTGCAAGAAATGCTTCCTGACGCTACAGTGACAGATCTATCTATAGACAGGATTCATAGACTGCCGAAACCTAAGCATTTACCTGAACATCTACCAAGAGACACAATAGCAAGGATTCACTTTTATCAAACTAAAGAGAAGTTTCTTCAATGCATGAGAAATTCTGACAACGCACTACCATGCATCCAAGGCCTCTCCTTCTTCACTGATTTATTGGCATATACAATGCAAAGAAGGAAGAATTTGGCCACTATCACCAAACCGTTGAGAAATCACCACATCGCCTACAGATGGGCCTATCCAGCAAAGCTGCTCATTACAAAAGATGGGAAAACGTTCCCTATCCAAACAGTGGAAGATGGCATATGGTTACTGAAGGACTGGGACATTCTAGACAAGGGGGAGGATTCACCACCAAGTGCCTCATCTCCACGTCTACACTCTCCCACCTGGCCACAAGATACAACTGATTGAGGCTAAAAATACACGTAACCACCAATTTACGAAGTTGTGCTCCGGTGCACCCGTGGAACATTATTCAGTTCTCCTTTCGCTCCTGAGAAGTTACGGGATAATATCCCACCAGATTCAGTTGAATCGTTACAGTTTTTTTTGTTGAGAACTTTTCTTTCTTTTTAATTTTATTTGGAGATTTTTCATTTTTGCTGTACTAATCTCTGAAAGAATACCTTAACAGCTTTACATCATCTGGACTCTGGCTCACTATTAAAAGAACTCTTGCACAAGCAATCTTACTGCAATATACATTTCAACAGGACAAACAACCCAAAAGACCTTCCTTAACACACTCCTCAAGATTAACATCATGGGATTTAAAATCTCCTCGTTTAACGTTCGCGGACTGAACAGCCCTCAAAAAAGATCAATGCTTTGGAAAGAAGCCCGACTCCTACAGAGTGACATTCTTTGCCTTCAAGAGACCCACTTCTCGGCATCCAAACCTCCGAAATTCTCCCATCAGAACTTTCCCACTATCATCTGCTCCAATGCCCCAAAGAAGAAGAGAGGAGTGGCAATCCTCATCAAAGACACTATTTCCTTTCGTCAGATCTACAAGGATGTAGATGTAATGGGTAGATATATTATACTGGTTGGTGAGGTAAACAACACAGTATACACTATAGTAAATGTCTACTTACCTAATGTGAAACAAATTTCCTTTTTGAACAAGATCTGGAAACGGGTACGTGAGGTGCGAAAGGGGTACACCATAATTTGTGGAGACTTCAATGCAATTCCAAACAAAACCCTAGATGTCTCGGCCGAGACCCCGAAAAATCGGGAAAGAGTGACCCTTTCGCGCTTCATGGCCTTAGAAAGTCTACATGACGTGTGGAGATGTCAACACTCGACAGAGCGGGATTATTCCTACTTCTCGAGTGTGCATCGCACATACTCAAGAATTGATTTCTTTTTGGTGGATAAATTTCTGTTACAAAATATTAGTATGTCCAGTGTACACAATATTACATGGTCAGACCATGCTCCGGTTTCCATTATGGTGGAGGGATCTCGCACTGAGACAAGAGCAGATAGATGGAAAAACGATACCTTTCTTTTCTCACATCCAGACCACAAACATACAATTAATAAAGAACTACACGAGTTCTTCAAAAATAATACCGGTTCAGTGCCAGATCCCTTTACAGTCTGGAATTGTCATAAAGCCTACATAAGAGGCATCTTCATGAAAATGAGCAGTGTAGCTAAAAAGCAAAGAAACAAAAAATTAAATGACCTACTCCTTCAAATAAAAAACCTAGAGTCAGTAAACAAAAAAGCTCCAGATCCCAAAACCAGCTCACAATTAGACCAACTCAGACATGATCTCAGAATAATACTTATCTCCCAACACAAAAATATAGTTCAAAAATGGAAAGCAAATTATTACAGTCAGGGAAATAAAGCAGGTAAATTGCTAGCAAATAAAGTAAAGGAAAAAACCATCAAACAAAAAATTCCATTTATCTTTCACCCAAAAACAGGCATTAGGCTATCCAATCCAAAAGATATTGCTAATGCTTTTAGAGATTACTATAAAAAAATGTATTTGAAGGCAGACATGCAGAGGAAGTTAAAAGGAAATGCTCTTTAAAAATTAAATTTCATACATATCAGATCATAGGGTATATGAATTATAAATACAAGGTAATATTGATATATTTCTTGAAAATTAACTTCAACATTTCTAACACTGATTGTATTAAATGTTAAATTTGAAACTTTATCTTCATGACCAATTAAGGATGGGGTAATTTGTTACTTTCTATAGTCTAGAAGTAAATTTTTCTGATTTAATTATTAATTTTTCATCTTGTTAAAATAAAGTACTAATGTTATATACTTTTAGGATATCTCTATATGCAAATTGTTTTCATATAAAAAGGTTGCACACATATACAAACACTCTATGAAGTGACTTCTGACCAACTGTAAATTGTATTTCTAGAAAAAAAAATGTGCTTTGGGTAAAGTAGGGAAAGGTTAAAACTCATGTTTGTTTTTCTTTTTGATTTCAGTGTCCTATTGGAGAGATTTATCTTCACTTGTAGACACAAGAACAGGGATGTATTGGCCATCGGGACTACCAGGAGTTTACTGGTGGGCTGATGGCTCAGTGGGACGGTTCCTGTGACAGAGGACTCAGAGCTGGGCTGCCTGGGAGCGGGGGGCGAGCACCTGCCGGCGAGCGGGGTTGATCGGGAGCCACTCTCCCAGCGTTTGCCCCGGGGGAAGAGAGCATGGAAGAAGAGGAGAGCCGCGGGGTTACAGAGCAGTATAGCACGCCGGAACAGCTTACATTACAATTGAGTCTGCTCCGCTCACCGTCATACACAGCCTCCTCCTGGCCCCACGCCTGTGATAGACAGAACATGGGTAAAATGCTTGGATGCGTTGTGTCCTTCACAGGCGCGGGATCAGGAGGAGGCGAGGCTGTGTATGATGGCGAACAGAGTGGAGTCGATTGTAATGTAAGTTTTTCGGGTGTGCTATACTGCCCCGCCCTCTCTCTTCCTCTGCTCAGGTGAGGCTGCAATGGTAGGCACAGTGAGGCTGCAATGGTAGGCACAGTGAGGCTGCAATGGTGGGCACAGTGAGGCTGCAATGGTGGACACAGTGAGGCTGCAATGGTGGACACAGTAAGGCTGCAATGGTGGGCACAGTGAGGCTGCATTGGTGGGCACAGTGAGGCTGCAATGGTGGGCACAATGAGGCTATAATGGTGGGCACAGTGAGGCTGTAATGGTGGGCACAGTGAGGTTACAATGGTGGACACAGTGGGACTGCAATGGTGGGCACAGTGAGGCTGCAATAGTGGAAACAGTGAGGCTGCAATAGTGGGCACAGGTAAGGCTGCAATGATGGGCACAGTGAGGCTGCAATGATGGGCACAGTGAGGCTGCAATGATGGGCACAGTAAGGCTGCCACAATGGCAGAGTGAGGCTGCATTGGTGGGCACAGGTCAGGCTGCATTGATGGGCAGTGGGCACTGACGAGGCTGCATTCATAGGCACAGGTGAGCCTGCCTTGATGGGCACTGGTGAGGCTGTGCTGAGGGGCACTGATAAAGTTGTTGTTAATATTTACTTTTGTAATTTAATTCTGCATAAAACATTTAACTGTCATTTTATGAGATAATTTATGAGGGTGCGTTTAGGGGCAGAATTAGGGGCGGAGCAGGGTAGGGGTTGGGTGGGGCAACTGGTGACGAGTAACCCTTGTGGCCTGGCTAGTAGCTCAGGACTTGAAATTTTGAGCCCTGAGGAACCTGTCCAGGTAACCGGCCAGCCACATAATGCAAAGCTATTGAATATATAGCAAAGGATGTGGCACTAACTAAAATAACATCAAAATGACATAAAAAATCAATTCGGTGAAAATAATGATTCAAACAATATGCAAAGTTCAACGTAGCTAAAAGTTTATCAAAAGTGTCAATTAATATTGAAATGTGCAAAAAATAAGTGCATAAAAATATTTTCAGCAAAAAGTTCATATATAAACCATGCTTATAATTAAAACCATTATAGCCAAACTATGTCCATAGTATTAAAGTGCAAAAAGATTGCAAAAAAATGTGCAAATTAGTCTCTTCGAATGTGCAGAGAAAAAAAAAACTTTGCAAAATATGCAATCAAAGCAGTAAGTAAAGTGTCCCAGTGCAAGAAAAAAAAAAAAACTCTGGGTAGTGTGATCCCAATTGTGAAAGGTGGAAGGAAATGGGGGAAGGAAATGGGATCACACTACCCAGAGAAGCGAAGCCCTCCAGCAGCATGCTGTCACTGCTGCTGGGGGCTTCTCCCTTGACCCGGTTTTCCTTCTGGGTTTGCGTGCTCCTGCTGTGTGGATAGCTGGGCCGTGATGACATCACTCTTGCGCAAGTGCACAGGATACTGTTTTTGTGTGTGTTTGCAAAATTAAAGTGGGCCGGTCTGGATGAAGTCCAGAGCCAAATTTTTGTCCCAGTCCAGCCCTGCACAAGAAGTTAGTGAAAATCTTTCCAATTGAGGGGAATCCTCCCTGACTCTTTTATCACCAGAACAGTGAAATACACCTTCACATTCTATGGTGGTTACAAGTTTTAGCTAGACACAAGTCAAAATGCTCTTTTTAGATTTGGATTTGAGTCATGCTATTTTTTTTCTGTTTTTATCTATTTCTTTCTGTCCCAAAGACACATTAGGAAGTAAAAGGTGGGCTCTTTGAAGCAAGAGAATATCCACTCATGCACATTTGTGACAAGAACAAGAATTTTCCTCACCTCATGTTCCTGAGACAGCTCAAATATTTTGATTTCCCATTACTTTACATACTAGTGACAATAGTTATCTGGACCTCAAGGACTTAAAGTGTCTCCTGTGGTAGCACAGACGGCAATAAAAACAGACAAAGTTTCTAACTCTTCCAAATTATATCCTAAATTTTACATGTAGTTTAAAGAGACCCTGTGAGGTCTCTAAATATAGGTGTAACATGGTAATAAAGGTGGGTTTAGCAGTGGCTGCATTTTCAGTATTGAGCAAGCATGTCTGTTGGTATAATGTAGTATGACATTTGACTGTTTTTGTAGTATTGCCAATGGATTTTGAAATAATGGATTTAGCGGACAGTAGATCCTGAAACAAAAGCTGATTATCACTTATTCATTAACTATCCAACCATGTGAAATGTTAATATCTGGTTATTTCATCTACATGGTTATTCCATCTCCCATGACCTAAAGAAGGGGCATTATATAGCAAATAGGAATTTGATTTTAAAAACTGTAAACCCTATGCAAAGTATGATAGCCAGCTGGAACTTCTAATGTTGGTAGATATTAGCAGATGATCAAATAGAAGAGGTGAACATATCATAATCTGAATGAGTTTTAATAAACATATCATTTATTACTGTATATATGTGCTATTTAGAACATTCTGGCATATGTAATAATATTGTGCAGTAACCTATAGCAGCCTTTTCAGCCAGGGTGTCTTGAAAACCTGGGATGCCTTCTGGGTTTATCAGGGGTGCCTTGGCCTGCTGTTCACATTCAAAAAACATTGATATCATAGTTTGATAAGGAGGACATTAGGTGCCTGAGAACATCCTTATGAGCTCCTCTCCATCAGCACTTTAGATAAGGAATGGAGAGAAACTGATAGTAAACACTTGAATACGAGTGTAAAAAGGTATATTTTCTTTGTTAAAAAAAAAATCACCTCTAATGTTGGGTGTCCTACATGTGCCACTGCATTGTGTAAAACTTGTAGTTATTGTATATTTTAGAATGGGGTGCCTTAAGATTGTGAATAATTTAGAGTGCCTTGACTGAAAAAATGTAAAGAAAACCTGACCTATAGTAACTGTTCATAAATCTATTTTTATCAGTGAGCAGATCAATGAACATTCTTTTCTGGTTTGTTGCTGAACATCAATGCTATTGATGTTATATTATTAAAGAAGACCTCTGGACAAAGATATTTACAGTCTAAAGACATATATGTGGACTATCTTGTAATTCTGCCCAGCTTTTATTGTGATCTAAACACCCCATTTGGCATGAGGTTTGGGTTTGACAATACCATTGGTTTGCGAACTGTTGACCTAAAAAAATTTAGGTTTTATACCAGAAATATAGAACAGCAAAGAATGCAATACATACTTTTTTCCTTGATTATCTGTGTCACAAGAGACAATAAATCAATGGAATGGATCACCCAGCCCTTTTCTGTAAAATGGTGGGCCCACAACAGACGCATTGTGTATTGGAATTGTTAAGGAGAACCAACCATTCTGCATAGGAAATAATTTTGTTCTGAAATTTTGTGAACTGAACCCAAGCAGATACTCATCCCCATCACCCATCAGTGACCACATCCAGGTTGGTGACCTTTTTCCTTTGCACTTAAGCAATAGGATGTGGTCAAAGACCTCAGGTTGTTGATTGGCAATTAAGGCACAGGGGAACACTGATTATTTTTTTCCCCTGCCCCCCCCCCTTTAACCCCTATCCTCCTAGTCCCTATAAACATATTCATGAAGAGAGAATAATAGCACTGTGAAATAGTGCTTGATTGGCCCACTATACATGGTAATACAGCTGGCTGTTATCAAGACAGATTTAGGTACTTATGGTTGTTCTGTGTAAAAATATGTTTAATGTTTTTTTAATGAATACATAACTGGATTAAATTATGTTTTTATGTCTGTCAAGAGTTCATTTTTAAACAAGCCCATGGTAATAGCTACAAATATGCCACAATATAATCCTGCATGGTACTTAAAACAATAGTAAAATGTATTCAGAATGAAAGAGGTTATGACAGAGATGATGGGTTAATTCCCTGAAACTAAAGAATACATACAACCATTTCAAACATTATAAACTGCATGCAAATAATACTAGGGGCTTTTCAGGCTGCACACAAGAGTACAAACAATCAAAATGAATTAATGTCATTGTTTTACATTCATTTCAAACTGTCTTCCCAATCGTGCACTCTGTATTTTAAACCAGTCTTTACAGGATATCACTGACAGCTGAAATATGTGACCTTAATTGTTTTTGCAAAACAGATGTAATATTTATAAAGTTGTTTAGGCCTTTCTTTTCTTTTTTTTCCCTCCTTTCCTCTGCCACTTGCAGTTGCCACATCTTTCTTGGAGCTTAGAAAACTGGTCTGTGCGTCAAAGTTTTTAAATTACAAAACAGAGACTGCTTCTTAAATCTCTCTTTATAGCCTGAAACAAAATATGGGCTTAAATCACTGGAATTCCTAATCCCGACTGCCAGGGAATATTGCAATTGAACACTTCTCTGAAAGTGTTTTATTTAAAAAGGCAGGTAAATCAAGGCAATTGCATATTAAAGTATAAATATGCAGCAACATGAAGCTGTCATTCTGTCAGACCAGGTATATGAAGCCATTAAAGAAAGATGTCATTTATTTAATTTTTTTTTTGGTCAGTCTTGGAAGGACTTTCATTAGACTTGTTTCACTGCAGTCATTATAATGCAGAATGGTGTAAGTGCATATATTTCCTCCCACTCCCTTTCTTAACCAATCTGTGTTTGTCAAAAGCACAGTGGTAAGTCTACTTCTCTGTGTGAAGGAAATTGTTTTCTTCTAACTGATGACCCCAGTTTAACAGTGTTGTTTCTAGTGCATCAAAACTCACAGTCAGGGTAGCTGCGCAAAAGAGCTTCTCAGTGGCAAGATGACACTGAGGAACTCACGTTGATATTCACACCATGAAGTCATATTGTTTATAAGTGGCTGATACATTTTGTGTCAAACACAGAGCTCAAACTTGCCTTTTAAGATTGATATATCTTATGAAGTAATCAACGGTTGGCAAAATCTGCTTCATCTGGGGATGCTGTATGTTTTTTTTTGTTCTGATTTAAGAAATACTAAAAGAAAATGAGGTTGGATATTTATTATATAAGACAGGAATATATACTATGATATACCAAAGTACAATGTATTGCAAGTAGCCATGGTATAAGTAATACATACATTTACATTTATGATGCATTATTGATTTCAAGACTTAAAGTATAATTATACTTCCATATGAAAATGCGTCCATCAATAAACCTTTATGTATCAAGCAGCATTTCTATTTTTTTTTTTGCCTAACACTTTCTTTGGATTTAGTAGGTCATGTGCAGTCACATAACAAGACACTTCCTAGCATTTGCAGTATTCCAAATCTCATGAGATGATGTTACATCGTATTACTGGAGTGTATTTTTAGAAGATTTGGGCCAAACAGTATTTCTTGAGATTTTTCAGAAAGGAGGGTAGCATGAGCTTTGGCCTAGGCACAACAGGCAGCAGCCGGGGTTATGGTTAATGTATACTGTATGTCAGGGGTAGGCAAACTTGGGCCCTCCAGCTGTTGTGGAACTACATTTTCCATGAAACATTGTAAAGCTGGCAGTTACAATTACTCTCAGAGGCATGATGGGACTTGTAGTTCTGCAACAGCTGGAGGGGCCCCAGGTTGCCTACCCCTGCTGTATGATAACTTTCATCAACAGCTTTTTCTAAAATGCATTGCATTGTTTTTGAAACAGGGGGTAAAAGTTAATAAGCAAACCTTACTTTTTAGTGCAAGGTCTTCATTAACCTCCATATGCTTATCTGTGTTTTTAACACAAAGGATTAATATTTTTTTCCCTTTTCTAACACTACCAACTAGGGTATGTGGACGATTTGGAATGTGGTATAGGCAGAGTTATAGTGTGGTTGTAAACCCTCACATATACCCAGTGAAGTGAACAGCCTCAGATGATACACAGACATGAAACAAATCCTCCTACATAGGTTTTACTTCTTTATCTGCAGTCTTCTCTTTCCTGAATGCCTTTGAAAGGGCTGAAACATGTTAAAATCTTTCTTCATTTGTCAGAAGCACAGAAGAGGGGGGTGAAGAGGTTGCAGTTACAGTGTGTGAGAGCTAATTGGAGGAAAGGAACACACCCCCCCCCACACACAGCAGAAGAACTGTGTTCTGAATAGACAAGCTCTGTGCTTATCTCCCTCCCAACGCAATTTTATCTCATGTTGCGGGAAAACTTCTCTGAAGTGACTCATGCTGATAACAGAGGAACGAAGCACCAGAGAGAAACGACACTTAGAGCTTTGGAGAGAGATAGGTAAACACTACAGATATATGTGATTTGCTCAGATTCCATGACTGAGACTTACAACTGCTTTAAGGGATGGGGAGTTGGATAGTCAGTGATGCAGAGTGAATGCTCTGAGCTCAGATGTTGCCCTTAATTTATCTACTGCTATATGTACTCCAACTTGGAAATTCTCGAAACGATAGAGTTAGGACCACAGTATACAGAGAAGCCTTGATGAAGTACTGTGGCATTTACATGTATTTGCAAATGTGTGCAACTACATCCTCGGTATTTGACATGAACTGTTACACAGGGCTTATTAGGGTTTTTTGCGGTTTAGCAGGTAAATGTGCTGGGAATTTTTTGCTGTTTGTAATGTGCTAAGCCCCTTCTATGTGCACCTTACTGTAAAGGCCAGTTGATTAGTAGATTAGTAGTATATTAGTAGATTGGCCTGGGTTCCACTTATCTGCACAGCTTGTCAGCTGAATTGTGCATGAAGACACATTGGATGTTTTCAGCTGCCATTGTGCTTTTGCTGGACATCCAATGTGTCCCTGCATCTTTAAGGATGCCACTGTTATTTGTGCCCCAACTTAGAGACTGTCAAAACTATAGAGTTAGCACAACAGAATACAGAGGAACCTTAATGAGGCACTGTGGCTTTCACATATATTTGAAAATGTGTGCAATTAAACCCTCTGTTTTTGACATGAACTGTTAGACAGGGCTAATTTGTTTTTTTTTTTTTGTCTTTAATGTAGGATAGCTAATAAGTGTGCTGGGATCTTTTTTGTTGTTTGAGCGCAGATATTGGTGTGTTTAGAGTCCCAGAAGTCTGTAGCAAGACTCATTAAATTTCTCATGGAGCAGAGGAGCTCCAGGTAAGCAGCTAAATGCATGGTTGAAATAAATATACATGAACCATTTTCTGTTTTACCTGCCATTAGAATTGTAATGTTAGTCAACAATTCTTGTCATACACATTCCTAGTCAGACCCAATCACTCTGCGTTTTCCTGTCTCAGCATTACTTTCTCCTAGCTGCACATAGGTGATGATGCTGATTCACTGTCCAGTGAGGAGACTGGAAGCTAAGAGGTAACATAAAAAGGCTAAATTGCTATGTCAGGAAGATTAATTACTTTATCGTGAGCTAGGTGTTTCACCAATCTGGCTGTGTATTGTGGAACATCTGTGTAAGTCACAAGATTGGTGTCTGCACAGAATGAAAATTTCTATGGCAGTTAAAACAGTATTGGCTGCAGTAAGAAGTGAAACATTTAGCAGTGGTATAACTACTGCTGCTAACTGTCACAGCTTCCTGCTCAGGGCCCCTAGTTGTTAGTTTTCTAGTGTCAGCCAGAGTTCTAACAACCAGTGATATATCCCAGCCAGACCATGTAACTTTCACCTGGGGATTACTAGCTGACAGGTGAATGTAGACAAAGGGCCATTGTAGTGTTAAAAAAAATACATTGTGTGGTCTCCCTCAAAATTTATACCGGGCCCTTCAGGTCTGGTATGGATTTTAGGACGACCCCGCAAAAAACTGGTTTGGGGTCACCCCAGATTCCATACAAGACCCTTAGTGTTTGGTATGGATTTTAAAGTGGAAACCCGTGCAGAAAAAAACAAGGAGAAAAGGGTGTGTCCCCCCAAGATCAGATCCAGACTCTTATCTGTACAAACATCCTGGGAGCCCAGGAAACATGGGGGTTGAGCGTGCACCCCCCTTGAGTCATACTAGGCCACATGCTCTCAGCCTGTGAAGTGTACCTTGCAAATGGTAATCCCCCCACAAAGCAGCTTTCCCCCTACATTGATGAGGATAAGGACCTCTTCTCCACAATCCTGGCTTGACCTTGAGGGTGTTTTTTTTCTCAGAATCTGAAAGCCCCCTTTAGAATCAAGCCACAGGAATCCCACGCCAATTTTTTGTGCTTTGTTTACATGGGGTCTTTATTGACATCTATATGTGACCCTTATGAAGGATAAGGGTCTGCTCTGTATTTTTAGGGGAACCCCAAACTGATTTTTTGGGGGGTCTGCAATTACATTTATTCCAGACCTTAATCTAAGATAAGGGTCTTGTATGGATTAATATAATCTTTGTCCATTTGTTTACAAACAGAAAGAAGCAGCCTGAAACTGTAATTTACTGGCAATCTAAACTGCAATTATTTCTTTGTTTTCCTTTAGGGCTGGTTCACACCAGACTACAGCGCAGTAAAGGTGCATTCCATGTGTTTTTCCCACACTGTATTGGAATGAACTGCCCTTGTGATCTGCATGTAGGAGGCAATATATTGGTAATGGCACTCCAATGGCACTCCAAATGCAGACACAAACCCTGTGCGCTTTCGGGCACCAAATCACATGGTACCTAAGTACCATGCGATATGGTGCAGTGCATTCTTAAAAGCACTGCGAGAACTATTTTTTGTGTGGTCTGGTGCATTTAGCATTTTTCTCATTTAAATGAATAGGCTGCCAAAATGATCTGAACTGGAATGTGTGCATTCCAATGTGATCCTGGTGTGACCGGGCCCTTAAACATTTTTAAAATCTCTGCTCCCTGCCAAATGGAATTTTTTTTCTAAGGTCTGGTATGTATTTTTAGGGAGAACCATACACATTTTTTTTTTTAGGGATTATTATCATCATCATATTATCATCTATACCAGACCCTAGTCTAGTATAATAGTCTGGTATAGATAAAAGGAGTCTTCAGCCATTTGTTTATAAACAGAATATAGCAGCCGAGAGCTGTGATTTACCAGCAATATAAATGGCATTTTTTTTCTCTGTAAAAGTCAGTTTTGCTGTAGTAACAACTTCACAGGCAGATTCAGAGCATCCCCCAGGTATGTTATTTAAAGGAATTTTGCATGTTTAATGTTCCCCTTAAGGCATTTTAATCACTGCTCCTCACCAAATAGAATAAAAAAAATGAGTTTGGTATATGCTCCCTAGGGCAGAGCCCAATCTCAATTTTGCAATCTCCCCATGCCATTTGTATGACAGTCCTTTGCCCATTCGCCTATAAAATGATCATACCTGTTTTTTTGTTTTTTTTTAATTTGGCTCCCATTGACTTGAATGGGATTCAGATTCGGCATCCAAAATTTAACTTATGTGAACCATTTATGTGGGCATTTGGCTAATCGTTATTGTATATATGGTGAAGTTTGCTTTGCTATGCGTGTACATATGGTGAAGTGTAAGCTCCAGTGTCTGAATGCGAGCAAAGTGGTGGTGTGCCTTAAATATTGTAATTTTCCTCACAGTTTTTTAGCTTTATGTAGTTGCTGTCACATGCTTTACTGTTTACTTGCATATCTGATGTAGAGGACCACATAAACGTTCGCTGACACCATTAGGCCACTTTCAGACTGAGGAGCTTTACAGGCACTCCAGCGCTAAAAGTAGTGCCTGTAAAGCACCTCTCCTGTCACTCCAGTGTGAAATCTCGAGTGCTGTCACACTGGAGTGGTGCGCTTACGGGACGTTAAAAAAAATCCTGCAAGCAGCATCTTTGGGGTGACTTAGGAGCGGTGTATACACCACTCCTAAAATGCCTCTGCCCATTGAAATGAATGGGCCCCGCTGCCAAAGCGCCTACAAAGCGTTTCGGCAGTGGGACTACATGGGCTGTATTAACCCCTTCTTTGGACGCTAGTAGGGGTTAAAAGTGCCTGCTAGTGGCCGAAAAGCACTGCTAAAACTAGTGGAGCTTTACCGCAGACGCTCTCACCGCCCAGTGTGACGCTGCCCTTTCAGTAAAAATAGACTCCAGTATGATAGCATAAGCATACCTCCCAACAGTCCTGGATCATCACCTTTGTCCTGCAGTCCCACTGTGTAGGAGCTTTGTCCCGCATCATTGTTTGCAGCCTGGGTTAGCTGTGTGCTCACAGCTCAGTGCTTTCATTTTAAAATACAGGAGCTTCTGTGTTAGAAAGTGAAAGTAAAACCTCTCCCGTGGCTCCTACAGCAGCCTGCCTGCTCTGCACAGGGGACAAGTGCTGCTCTGGCAGAGTGCAGCATATTCAAGGACAAGAGGGGGGGAAGCTCTTGATGAGCTGCAACATGATCCCGATTCTCCTACCTGGTCGGGGAAGGTTTGGAGCCAACAATTAGTGCACTGATAAGGAAGATTTTGCTACAGTGAATAGAAGAGCCAGAAATGTAACCATGGGGACGATGGTGGAGCTTTGGGGAGGGTAGGAGGGCTAAAGATTAGGGCAGAGCAGAGGAGAAGAGTTGTGTTGGAGGGGTTCAGAGATTATTTCTGAGGAGGGGTTTAGTAATTAGATGTGGATGGATGGACTCTGTGCCTGGCATATTCTGTAGGCAGCTCATCCCAGAACCCTTAACCCTGTATATAGCTCATCTCAAAACCCTGCACCCTGTATATAGCTCATCCCAGAACCCTGCACCCTGTATATAGCTCATCCCAGAATCCCGCACCCTGTATCTCAGAGCCCTGCACCCTGTATATAGTTCATTCCAGAACCCTGCACTCTGTACATAGCTCATCCCAGAACCCTGCACTCTGTACATAGCTCATCCCATAACCCTGCACTCTGTACGTAATGCACTCCAAAACACTGCACCCTTTTATCTTTTTTTTCTTAAATGACTGTGCTGGGGTTTGTATGTATCCATGAAACTCTTGCATGTGGAACAGTAATAAAAGCATATTTTATAGGTACAAGGAAGCCCAAGTTTTGTTTAATGATGCCCCTTAAGTTCCTCCCACTGTCAAGAGTTTGATCACGCCCACATTTGCCATGGCACGCTTTGCAAGATTACTTCCTTCCTCAAGTGTCCCTCATTCTGAGGGTCAAAAGTTGTGAAGTATGGCATAAGAAGTCATACATCAAGTAAATGCAAATACCTCATATAGTAAAAGTAAACTTGCTTTACCTTCCCTGGCATAGTCAAATCCTACTTCAGCTCATAGTGAGAGGGTTTCAGCAGCAGTGGAAAGGACTAAGTGCTGATTGACAAGCTACAGGTTTGTAAATCAGTAGTGACAATAATCATAGCCACTTCACTTGCAACACCCCACTCTAGTGCATGCAGGCACAGCCTACATGAAAAAGAAAGGTCGAGTCCCAGGCGCTAATCACAGGAAAATCCACATAATGCAATATATGTTCTGCTGAACCGTGCTGCTGTCTAATGGTAAAGGATCAGATGCTAAAATGCTGAAGACAAAAAGGGTTGACAGCACTCGGGAACTGAGCTGGAATTGATGGGTAATGGCTGCAATGAACCACATGTATATTCAGAAAGGTTTCTGGTGATTTATTCCAAATGATAAAAGAGTACAAATATGCATGACAACATTGTTGTATTCATGACAACAGAGACACTTTGCTCCACGTTGGCCGCTGCTGGTTCCTTCTCTGACACCTCAGTTCCGGCTTGTCTTTGGTGATGACCCCTTCCTTCGACCCTCACCACAGAGCTTTTCCTTGGACACAGTCAGCTGCTTGCTCTATTCACATCGCCAGTGTCAGTGACACCATCTTCCCTTGGGGCGGGTCCGGCTCTACAGAATGCACGCTGCAGCTGGTGTGTCCTTGTGGCTTTCCACGGTCAGTGTCCCTTGGTTGGTTGTCCTAATCGGTCCTAGTGATCCATCAGTGCCCAAGCCAGCCTTACAGCCTTGTGGTAACATTGTCATTCAAATTTGTACTGTTTTATCCTTTGGAATAAATCACCAGGAACCTTTTTGAGTATACATGTGGTTCATTGCAGCCATTACCCATCAATTCCAGCTCAGTTTCTGAGCCCTGTCAACCCTTTTTGTCTACAACCTACATGAAAGTAGCAAAGCTGTTCTAGATTCAGGAACAGTGCAGCATCATTGCCAACCCAACATGGCGCTGCATTAAGCGGGCTTTACTGCCAGGCTCAATAGGTGGGCTTTTGGAAAAGGTTTAGGAGAAAACTATATGTGGTGACCCCCAAAACATATAAAAAAAGAGAAAAAGAACCCAGAGTGCATGCTGTGCACTGTGGGGGTATTACAGTGCCAAGATATGACTACTGCGGCCACAGTTTGATCAAGCACAAGTGAACAAGGTACAGTAAATATTATTAACTAAGCTAATTTCCTGCCTTCCAATACAAGATTTATATGAATGATGGAGCTGGCCTTTATGTTGCTTATTCAGTAGATACTGTCCAGCAACACATTCTGGAAAAAAAATCCCCCAAATGCTTTTCAGCCATAACCTCTAACAGATTATTGCATTCTTTTCCATGGGTGACTTTTTACTTACTAAATGTAGAAACAAATTAGAGTACTCAATTAATTAATAAAACCATGCAGTTACTCTAAGAGCAATAAAAGGTATCATACTTTTTTCATCAAAAAACACACAAGCCATTTTAGAAGAGTCCATTAGCTATATTACTATTGTAACATCCTATCATCTAAAATACCATTTAGTTTAGCTGATCTGAGATCTAATGCCAATGGACTCAATATCTGCACTTAGGAAGCTCTAAAAATGTTATTCCATTAAATAAAAAGTAGCGCTGCATTCACAGTTAAAGAGCAAAGACGTCTTTCTGTGAAGACTCAGCTTGCCTGTTCTGTCGTGCAGGGAAAGATCAATTTAAACACATTAAACCAGCTTTGAGGTAAAGTATAGTGATCAATAGAAGCTTGTGAAAGAATGCATGACTTTATATATCTTTAATTAATAAAAAGGTTAAGCTAAAGATACCTCTACCCACATAAAAATGGCTTAACAAAGATTTTTTTTCTACTTGATTAAATTAGCTAGATATAATAATTACAGCTCTGAATGATCAGAGTAATCAGAATTCTTTGTTAAACAAAAAAAAAAGGCTAATTTAAATTATCTAGAGGAAGATAGAGATTTTTGAATAACACAAAAGTAAAAAAAGAACATGCAACATTTCAGCGTGTAAACTTTACAGGGGACATATGTCCAGGCTTTGCACACAAAATGTTTTACTCATTTTGAAGAAGCAGAAAAGAGTTATAAAACAAGTCTTTACTCACCTCTGTGGCTACAGATATTGTGGGAAATGTGTCTTCAATGTTAAAAACAGAAGCACATATCTTTTTTTTCCCTATTACCTTCTATTGCAGCAGACTCTTGGTAGCCTGTCAGCCTTCTAATATAAACGTCGTAGATGTTTCTAACCTGCTTTAAACTGGCTAAATCCTCCGTGTCTTACTTAAGATCTTTAAAAATCTTTGAGAGTGGGTTATTTTACATAGCAAGCAGCTAGAGAGATCAGGGAAGGTTTGTTTTTAAAGCTATTTTATTGCATGTTAAAAATATAAAAAATATATAAAGGAGAATTATAGACAAAACCTTTTTTTCCTACTTTCACTTTCAATGATAATGGTAAATAGGGATGAGCTTTATGTTCAGGCCGAACATGAGTTTGACTCGAACATTGGCTGTTTGATCGTTCGTCAAAATAGGAACATTATGGGGTGTTAGCGCCAAATTCGAGCGGCGCATCACACCCCATAATGCACTGCGACATCGCAGTGCATTGCTGTCTGATGATTGGCCAAGCATGCACTATGACCAGCATGCTTTGGTCAATCACAGCACCGTCAGTAAAGAGAGCCATAATTGGCTAAAGGCAGTGTGCCTTTGGCCAATTATGGCTCAGGGGGTTAAGTCCATGCCCCACACTATATAAGGCCGCCTGCATGACGGCCCTGTGTAGTGTGTTGCTGGCGTTGACTGAGAGAGTGTCAGGCGATTCAGTTAGCTGCAGTGTATTTAGTATATATATATACATCCAGACTTATATGTATATATATATCTACACAGTAGATATATATATATATATATATATATATATATATATATATATATATATATATATATATATATACACTGTATCCAGTTTAGCTAGATCTGACTGCAGGCCGTTCCTGGTGCTGGTGTACTGTTTCTAATATACTTCAGGAAGGCAGATGATTCAGTGAGCAGCAGTGCATAAAATAAATATACAGTCTCCTACATATATATCCACTGCATTCTAGTCTAGCCAAGCCCATATCTGACTGCAGGCCATTCCTGGTGTACATTTTCAAATACACTTTCAGGCAGGCAGGCAGGTGATTCAGTGATCTGCAGTGCATTAAATATATATACAGTCTCCTACATATATATAATCACTGCATTCTAGTCTAGCCAAGCCTATATCTGACTGCAGGCCATTCCTGGTGTACGTTTTCAAATACACTTTCAGGCAGGCAGGCAGGCAGGTGATTCAGTGATCTGCAGTGCATAAAATATATATACAGTCTCCTACATATATATCCACTGCATTCTAGTCTAGCCAAGCCTATATCTGACTGCAGGTCATTCCTGGTCTACGTTTTCAAATACTCTTTCAGACAGGCAGGCAGGTGATTCAGTGATCTGCAGTGCATTAAATATATATACAGTCTCCTACATATATATATCCACTGCATTCCAGTCTAGCCAAGCCCATATCTGACTGCAGGCCATTCCTGGTGTACGTTTTCAAATATAATCAAAAAAGAAACTGCGCTTAGGACACGTCTATAAGGTCAGAAACCACAGGTTGCTGCCTCCCTCACACAAAGTCCCTAATGGGGTGCTTTGCAAAACGTAATGGAATATAAAGTATGGGTATAATGGCGCTACCTCTAGGTTTTAAACTGGGACAGCCTAAAATGTAGCAGCTCCTTATTCGTGATTGTAAATCTATAAGATACTGAACATATAAGAAAAGTTTCCCCTTATATTAAGAATGATAATTCAGCTGACAGATGTATGCAGCTAAATTTATGCTGCGGATATATGACAGACGCTCAAGTGTCGCACAAGATAATGTGGTCCTACAGCGTCTGGTAGTAAAGCCAGAGGCTATATTCCATAGAGTGCATTTATTAGACCATATACCGTATGCTGTAAAGTAATTCCTGTATTTGAATCTATGACCATATTAAGCACTGGAATGCAACATGGAGATAGCATAGTACTAATATCAATACCATACTATGCATATAGGTTATGCCACCCTAGTCAAATGCCATATGTATAATCAAGTAAGGGCTAAAACTTGCATATATACAGGACAGAAAATGTTAGCACAGAAATTACAGCAATTAAATTTCAGGCATATTATAACAGTCCCATATGTTGGCAATGTGTTAGCTTAATGAGATTCCCAATGGTGACTTTGGTGCTGCAACAATTGTCTGGTGACTCTCGTGCTCCCCCTCTTGGTTGCCTACTCACCAGCTCCCAGATCCCCAACAGGGGTATTGCGCCTGTGGTGTAATGTGCTGGGTTGCTTCACTTGTTGCTTCCTCTGGTAGATGCTTGTAGTATGATCAGCTCCCCATGCCTCACATCGGGGTAATGCGATTGTGCTGAAAAATGGGTCGCTTTGCCGCTATATTTTGTATTGGATGTCTCCTGTGCTTCTTAATCCGTAAAAATGTTGCTTCCCCTCATAAATTAAGAAAAAAGAGCTTCCATGGCATAATAAAATATGAAACTTTATTTAAAAACTTATGTACCCACAAGTCAGGGATTGTAAACAGACAAAACTAGGTCCAGATAAACAAAAAACAAAAATTAAAAATTAAAAAGTCCGGGCACTATTGTATAAAGCTCTGTCCAGATGGAATAGGACAACAATAGTTACCAGACATTATACAAGTTTAAAAAGTCCCTCCTAAAAAGCATAAAAAACGAGGTGGGGGTAATTGTTCCCCAGCCGCTGATAGCGTACTCCTCTCTCGTATGCCCTGGAGCTGACTAGCAGAGCGTGATGCCGTTGTGCGCGCTTCGTCACATGACGTCCTCAGCAACGGTATCACACTCCTCCATCTGTTAGATTTTATAGGGAGAGAGCGTTCATACTCAGCCCGCCCCTCTGATTACAGAACTTTGGATAACATGTATTTGTTATAGGGCTGGATCTAGATATGTGTAGTGCAAATTGGTCTCCCACTTTTCACATAATGAATTTTGTATATTTAATTTGTGTGTCCATGTTACTATATATAAGGATCATGAAAGCGCTCTCCATTAAGTCATAAGGAATACATTGACAGCAATTTAAGTAAACCAGACTCCCCCTGCTGGTTCAAAATAAAACTCCACTTAAGTTAATCCAATATACCATTACTGCAGAAAAGATGACTATACAGTATATCATGCAAGATCGTGTGTTATGCTACAATATGAGCCTAAGGATACAGTTATGCCCACACCCGTTACCTTATTACCAATAAGTGCTTGGGCACACCTTAGCTGTTCTGTTATAAATGATACTATATAGAACACATAGGATGGTGTGTTAGGTCAGGAAATGTACCCATTCCTGAAGTGAGAAATGTGATGATATGCATGAACTCCCATCTATGGGTGTTATGTGAAAAAAAAAAAAAATGTTTTTTTTTTTTTGGTTATATTAGTTATATCAAGGAATAAAGAATAAAGAATAATAGTGTTAGATGCTAGTATAACCCATGCGGTAGTGGTTAAAACCACCACATTGGTGAATTATCATCATGCGAATAATGAAAAAAATTGTTTTGATAATTCTCTCATATCCATGTAGGATCTAACTAAGAGTCCTGCATGGTAGGAGCTAAATTCATACACTGTTGAGTGATAAAGTTTAACCTTACGTATAAAATGCTAAGTGCCTAATTACATGCTGGGCCACCCCTACTGTATTCTCATATAAATAACCCTAATTGGTTATGAATGTGTGCCATAGTGAATGTACTAAAGTAAAACATAAAAAGTGTTTTGGGTGCTGGGTGCGTGTGCAAATGATACCTCTATAGGTGTCAAAGTTAAAAAACTTTTTAAGGTGTATGTATGTATAGGGGTGCATTGGCTCAAGGAGGGAGGAAGCCATATATATGGGAGAGCCGATATTATCCGTAAGTGCCCCCTAGGGGAATTCATACTTGCTACAACGGCTTTTAGTTTTACCAATTCGTCCTTCTTATAGCCTTTTTCACAGAATTGCTCAATCAACCCATCTGCTTGGGCCAAGAAATCCTCGATGTTGTCACAGTTTCTTCGTAACCTCAGTAGCTGTCCTTTTGGAATATTTCCCTTCCATTGTGGATGGTGGCAGCTAGTGATAGGTATGTATCCGTTTTTATCGGTAGCTTTGAAGTACGTCTTAGTGTGTAATCTATCTCCATTCTTGAAGATTTCTAAATCCAAGTACTCAATGTGTTGGTGATTCCATTTACCAGTAAAGGTAAGGCCATATCTGTTGTTGTTGAGGTTATTTAGAAACTGTTCGACCTCCTCTGGTGTACCTTCCCAGATTATAAACAGGTTGTCAATGTATCTTCGGTAGAACTTGAGGTGGGGGATGTTTCTTGTATATAAATACTCCTCCTCCCACAGATCCATGAGGAGATTGGCTACGCTCGGCGCATAGCGTGCCCCCATTGCGACTCCTTTCTGTTGGATATAATAGTTGTTATTGTGCCAGAAGTAATTGCAACTCATTGCTAATTCTAGACGTTCCAGTATATAGTTGATTTGTGGTTGTCTCATCTGCGTGTGTTCATGTAGGGCTTTCTCTACGCCATATAGGCCGTCTTTTTGCACAATGCTGGTGTAGAGAGAGTTGACGTCAATTGTAGCAAGAATGTAGTTCTGAACTCCCCTAATTTCTTGTAGGTCTTGCAGAAGTTGTGAACTGTCACATAAGTAGGATTTGCCCTTGCATACCATTGGTTTTAGAAATTGGTCCAAGTATTCACCCAACCTCGAGAAGACAGAGTTTATCCCACTGACTATGGGTATATTTTTTATTTTTGTTTTTTGTTTATCTGGACCTAGTTTTGTCTGTTTAAAATCCCTGACTTGTGGGTACATAAGTTTTTAAATAAAGTTTCATACTTTATTATGCCATGGAAGCTCTTTTTTCTTAATTTATGAGGGGAAGCAACATTTTTACGGATTAAGAAGCACAGGAGACATCCAATACAAAATATAGCGGCAAAGCGACCCATTTTTCAGCACAATCGCATTACCCCGATGTGAGGCGTGGGGAGCTGATCATACTACAAGCATCTACCAGAGGAAGCAACAAGTGAAGCAACCCAGCACATTACACCACAGGCGCAATACCCCTGTTGGGGTTCTGGGAGCTGGTGAGTAGGCAACCAAGAGGGGGAGCACGAGAGTCACCAGACAATTGTTGGAGCACCAAAGTCACCATTGGGAATCTCATTAAGCTAACACATTGCCAACATATGGGACTGTTATAATATGCCTGAAATTTAATTGCTGTAATTTCTGTGCTAACATTTTCTGTCGTGTATATATGCAAGTTTTAGCCCTTACTTGATTATACATATGGCATTTGACTAGGGTGGCATAACCTATATGCATAGTATGGTATTGATATTAGTACTATGCTATCTCCATGTTGCATTCCAGTGCTTGATATGGTCATAGATTCAAATACAGGAATTACTTTACAGCATACGGTATATGGTCTAATAAATGCACTCTATGGAATATAGCCTCTGGCTTTACTACCAGATGCTGTAGGACCACATTATCTTGTGCGACACTTGAGCGTTTGTCATATATCCACAGCATAAATTTAGCTGCATACATCTGTCAGCTGAAGTATCATTCTTAATATAAGGGGAAACTTTTCTTATATGTTCAATATCTTATATATTTACAACCACGAATAAGGAGCTGCTACATTTTAGGCTGTCCCAGTTTAAAACCTAGAGGTAGTGCCATTATACCCATACTTTATATTCCATTACGTTTTGCAAAGCACCCCATTAGGGACTTTGTGTGAGGGAGGCAGCAACCTGTGGTTTCTGACCTTATAGACGTGTCCTCAGCGCAGTTTCTTTTTTGATTATCTTGGTTAATCGCATCTCGGTGCATTTTAAACTGCTGCTATGGATATTTTTGGCTATATGGGGAACAGAAACGTTGACCTTGCAGGTCTATTTAACCAGGAGGTAGTGGCCAATACCCATGACATGCAAGGTCTAATGAAACAATTAAGACACACCATGGAAAAACAACTAAGGGTGTGGTGGGACATAGCCACTTTAGAAACATATATTAAAGCTAAAATGACTCCAAGAAGACTCCGATGGGATATCAACCCTAAAGATGGCATTGGGGACCCAGAACTCATGGAGGAATGGTATTCATTTTTCAATGGATGTGAAAATGAATTACTACACAAAATTGTTAAAAGAAGGAAATTCAAATTAAAAGGGGTAGAGGCCCATATAATAGAGATTAAAGATCAACTAATACCCTATGCTAATCTGAAGGAAGATAAAGATAAGGAGAAGGAGCTTCAGGACATTATTAAAAAATACGACACCAACATACAAGCAAAGAAATTGAAGAAATATAAACGTGATGTGATGGACTATAACAATACACAAGTATATAAGTGGCAGTTGGCTAACTTAGAGGTAGAAGACATAGTGGCGGTAGAACTACCCTATGAGGGGGATACTTCTATGGATACATCTATAGATGCACCCGCCTACAATACTCCACAAAGGGCAGCTGGGAGCCATTCCCAACCTGAGCATTATCCATCACATAGGACATCCAATAGATTTTCAGATAGACTAGAAAACAGAAGATCAAATTACCAACATCACACTCAATATGGAACTCCACGAACACCAAGATTCAGTATACCTACGCACAACCAATATTCTGTATTGAGGGAGCGGAACTACCCCCAGTATGAGAGAAGGAATGAAGAATACGTAAGCTTTCAACATAGGCAGAATTATGAAGATGGAAGGGTTTTTCCCAGGGGAGGCCCAAGAGACAGACCACCAGGGAAATGGAAGGCCCGAGTCCCCTACAGGAATCAGATGTGGAGAGGGAGGAATTCGAACAAAGAAGGCTATGGAAGACCAAGAGAGGACCGCCTCCAAGGAGAATATCAAGAACAGAGAAAATACGGACATCCCAGGAAAGAGTGGGACAACCAGCATGGGGGGAACACAGGACCTACCCAGAGGTCCACCGTAAGAGGAAGCAGACCAGAGGAACAAGAGGGGGGAGAAAGAAAAAGGAGAAGGGAGTACTAGGGAAGGGCATCTACAACCTCAGTAAAGTCCAATTTACCCAAGAGGAAATGAAGATCTTGGACTTAGGATTGAAGTATGCACCAGCTAAACCCTTGGATGAGTTTCAAACATATATAGACCTTAAGAAGTTCATGAGGAAGCTTAATCTAAAGTAACACTTCGCCGAAAATTAAGACACAAGAACAAGCATGCAATCGGTCTATATACATACCCAACTCAAGATTAAATCTATTTTCAATCCGAACACCCCAGGCAATCAATGTATGGCAGCATTTGAAAAAATGGTAGAAGAAGATGTAAGAAAATTGGAGAAGTATAACAATCATAAAGCCAACAAGATTTGGAAAACAATCAGAGCACTGAGTAAAAAGAATGAGGTGGTCATACGACCGGCTGACAAGGGGGGTGGACTGGTGATCCTTAACAAGGAAGATTACGAGGAGGAAATGAACAACCTATTACAAGTGGAGAATACATATAAGAAATTAAAAAGTAACCCTAAGAAGATGTACAAGAATAAGCTTAAGGCCTTTGTACAAAAAGGGAAAGAAAGCGGTATACTCAATATCCAGGAAGCTGAATACCTTGTATACAACTCAACCAAGACCCCCGTCATCTATTACACCCCCAAGATTCATAAAAGGCTGGAGAAGCCCCCTGGAAGACCCATAGTCAGTGGGATAAACTCTGTCTTCTCGAGGTTGGGTGAATACTTGGACCAATTTCTAAAACCAATGGTATGCAAGGGCAAATCCTACTTACGTGACAGTTCACAACTTCTGCAAGACCTACAAGAAATTAGGGGAGTTCAGAACTACATTCTTGCTACAATTGACGTCAACTCTCTCTACACCAGCATTGTGCAAAAAGACGGCCTATATGGCGTAGAGAAAGCCTTACATGAACACATGCAGATGAGACAACCACAAATCAACTATATACTGGAACGTCTAGAATTAGCAATGATTTGCAATTACTTCTGGCACAATAACAACTATTATGTCCAACAGAAAGGAGTCGCAATGGGGGCACGCTATGCGCCAAGCGTAGCCAATCTCCTCATGAATCTGTGGGAGGAGGAGTATTTATATACAAGAAACATCCCCCACCTCAAGTTCTACCGAAGATACATTGACGACCTGTTTATAATTTGGGAAGGTACACCAGAGGAGTTCGAACAGCTTCTAAATAACCTCAACAACAACAGATATGGCCTTACCTTTACTGGTAAATGGAATCACCAACACATTGAGTACTTGGATTTAGAAATCTTCAAGAATGGAGATAGATTACACACTAAGACGTACTTCAAAGCTACCGATAAAAACGGATACATACCTATCACTAGCTGCCACCATCCACAATGGAAGGGAAATATTCCAAAAGGACAGCTACTGAGGTTACGAAGAAACTGTGACAACATCGAGGATTTCTTGGCCCAAGCAGATGGGTTGATTGAGCAATTCTGTGAAAAAGGCTATAAGAAGGACGAATTGGTAAAACTAAAAGCCGTTGTAGCAAGTATGAATAGAAGGCAACTGTTTACAAAAAACATAAGAAAGAACAAACCAATGGACACAGCGTTCATAACAGGATTTAACAGCCAATATAAAAACTTGGAACAAATAATCAGGAAGTATTGGCCTATCCTTAAGGAAGACAGGGTGTTGGCCAAGATATTACCAAACAAACCAAATTTCATATACAGAAGAGCTCCCAACCTCTGTGATCATCTGGTCCACAATGTCATCAACCCCCCGAAACAGATAGAGATCTTTCCTAACTTAAAGGGTTTTTATAAATGCCAGAGATGCTTACCCTGTAGGGTTAGTAAGAAGGTACCCCGAAGGAGGGAAACCTTTAAATCTAAGGTCGATCAGAGACAATATAAAATCAGAAATCTGATCACGTGCCATAGCACTCATGTGACATATGTCATTGAATGCCCTTGCCACCTCCAGTATGTGGGCAGAACTACCCGGCCCTTATATGTACGTATACGTGAGCACATCAAGAATATAAGGAACGGCTTTCCTAAACACAATCTGTCACGCCATTTTGACCAAGTGCATAAAAGAGACCCATCAGAGCTAATTTTCTATGGCATTGACTCCATAAAAGACCACTGGAGAGGAGGGAACAAGACCACTCTCATCTCTCAAAATGAAACAGCCTGGATATATAGGTTGAGGTCCCTAGCGCCTAGGGGCCTCAACCTAGATATAGACCTCAATTGCTTTATAACCGAGTCATGACACACTAAATCAGCCTCCCTCCTTATACTCCTGGTATTTTTATTTATTTTTTATTTTTCTTATTTTTCTTATTTTTTTACTTTTCACTTTCAGGTTTATTTTTACTATTTGTGCCACGTGGGGACATAACTAACTCTTTCCCTAGGGGGCACTTACGGATAATATCGGCTCTCCCATATATATGGCTTCCTACCTCCTTGAGCCAATGCACCCCTATACATACACCTTAAAAAGTTTTATAACTATGACACCTATAGAGGTATCATTTGCACACGCACCTAGCACCCAAAACACTTTTTATGTTTTACTTTAGTACATTCACTATGGCACACATTCATAACCAATTAGGGTTATTTATATGAGAATACAGTAGGGGTGGCCCAGCAAGTAATTAGGCACTTAGCATTTTATACGTAAGGTTAAACTTTATCACTCAACAGTGTATGAATTTAGCTCCTACCATACAGGACTCTTAATTAGATCCTACATGGATATGAGAGAATTATCAAAACAATTTTTTTCATTATTCGCATGATGATAATTCACCAATGTGGTGGTTTTAACCACTACCGCATGGGTTATACTAGCATCTAACACTATTATTCTTTATTCTTTATTCCTTGATATAACTAATATAACCAAAAAAATAAAAAAATAAAAAAATAATTTTTTTTTTTTTTCACATAACACCCATAGATGGGAGTTCATGCATATCATCACATTTCTCACTTCAGGAATGGGTACATTTCCTGACCTAACACACCATCCTATGTGTTCTATATAGTATCATTTATAACAGAACAGCTAAGGTGTGCCCAAGCACTTATTGGTAATAAGGTAACGGGTGTGGGCATAACTGTCCCCTCAGCTCATATTGTAGCATGACACACAATCTTGCATGATATACTGTATAGTCATCTTTTCTGCAGTAATGGTATATTGGATTAACTTAAGTGGAGTTTTATTTTGAACCAGCAGGGGGAGTCTGGTTTACTTAAATTGCTGTCAATGTATTCCTTATGACTTAATGGAGAGCGCTTTCATGATCCTTATATATAGTAACATGGACACACAAATTAAATATACAAAATTCATTATGTGAAAAGTGGGAGACCAATTTGCACTACACATATCTAGATCCAGCCCTATAACAAATACATGTTATCCAAAGTTCTGTAATCAGAGGGGCGGGCTGAGTATGAACGCTCTCTCCCTATAAAATCTAACAGATGGAGGAGTGTGATACCGTTGCTGAGGACGTCATGTGACGAAGCGCGCACAACGGCATCACGCTCTGCTAGTCAGCTCCAGGGCATACGAGAGAGGAGTACGCTGTCAGCAGCTGGGGAACAATTACCCCCCACCTCGTTTTTTATGCTCTTTAGGAGGGACTTTTTAAACTTGTATAATGTCTGGTAACTATTGTTGTCCTATTCCATCTGGACAGAGCTTTATACAATAGTGCCCGGACTTTTTAATTTTTAATTTTTGTTTTTTGTTTATCTGGACCTAGTTTTGTCTGTTTAAAATCCCTGACTTGTGGGTACATAAGTTTTTAAATAAAGTTTCATACTTTATTATGCCATGGAAGCTCTTTTTTCTTAATTTATGAGGGGAAGCAACATTTTTACGGATTAAGAAGCACAGGAGACATCCAATACAAAATATAGTGGCAAAGCGACCCATTTTTCAGCACAATCGCATTACCCCGATGTGAGGCGGGGGGAGCTGATCATACTACAAGCATCTACTAGAGGAAGCAACAAGTGAAGCAACCCAGCACATTACACCACAGGCGCAATACCCCTGTTGGGGATCTGGGAGCTGGTGAGTAGGCAACCAAGAGGGGGAGCATGAGAGTCACCAGACAATTGTTGCAGCACCAAAGTCACCATTGGGAATCTCATTAAGCTAACACATTGCCAACATATGGGACTGTTATAATATGCCTGAAATTTAATTGCTGTAATTTCTGTGCTAACATTTTCTGTCGTGTATATATGCAAGTTTTAGCCCTTACTTGATTATACATATGGCATTTGACTAGGGTAGCATAACCTATATGCATAGTATGGTATTGATATTAGTACTATGCTATCTCCATGTTGCATTCCAGTGCTTGATATGGTCATAGATTCAAATACAGGAATTACTTTACAGCATACGGTATATGGTCTAATAAATGCACTCTATGGAATATAGCCTCTGGTTTTACTACCAGACGCTGTAGGACCACATTATCTTGTGCGACACTTGAGCGTTTGTCATATATCTGCAGCATAAATTTAGCTGCATACATCTGTCAGCTGAAGTATCATTCTTAATATAAGGGGAAACTTTTCTTATATGTTCAATATCTTATAGATTTACAACCACGAATAAGGAGCTGCTACATTTTAGGCTGTCCCAGTTTAAAACCTAGAGGTAGCGCCATTATACCCATACTTTATATTCCATTACGTTTTCAAATATACTTTCAGGCAGGCAGGCAGGCAGGTGATTTAGTAATCTGCAGTGCATTATATATATATATATAGTCTCCTACATATATATATATATCCATTGCATTCCAGTCTAGCCAAGCCTGTGTCTACAGCCAACAGTGCTGATAGTGGACACAGTGCATCCTCAGCATGTGGCTGTGGGGCACGCTTGTCCTTTTTTTCTTCAACTGGTTGTGTTATTGAGCCACAACATGCAGAAGAGTTGGTGGAATGGATAACAAGCCCTCCTCATCCTCCTCATCCTCCTCATCCTCTGTCACCCAGGCTCAGAGTAGTTTGCCTGACAATGCAGCTGCCAAAGCAGCCTATTCCATCAGCTCAATGTCATCAGTCACTCCTTCCCTAGCCCCACCATCATGCATGGAGGAGTCCCCCGAACTGTTCAACCACAGTGTCGAGTACATTCTGCAGGTGGATGCGCAGCGTTTTGAAGGCTTCAATGATGGTACCGAGGTTGAGGAAGGCAGTAACGTGAGCCCAGAGAGAGGGGGTGCCCAAGAAGGACAAGAAACTGGCAGTTATGTTCCCCGAGCTGCAGCATACTGCCAGGCTAGTGACGAGGAGGGAGGGCATAATGAGGTCACTGACTCTATGTGGGTGCCTGATAGAAGAGAGGAGGAGGAGGAGGAGGAGGCACATCTCCAATGAGGTAGGATGCCCTCCAGGGGCCAGCTTAAGGGCAGCCACCCGACTGCATCACACCACAGAGCGCCGCATGTGCAGGGCACTGCTGACTCCCCACATATTTTGAAAAGTTCTTTGGTGTGGACCTTTTTTGATATGTGTGCAGCAGATCCCACCATTGCTGTATCAAGCGTGGCCAAAACAGCAGCTGCTTGGGCACCACATGCTTGACCAGACATATGTTGACCTCCCACGCAGTACTTACAGTACAGTACTTTAAAAGACCCACCCCAAAGAACAAGGTGGACCTCTCCTTGCTCCTCATCAGCTGGGATCTCCAACCCCACTATACCTTCAGTCCTCTCAGAAACCTACATTGAGAGGAATAAAGGTGCAGAGTTAGGTATGCCAAGTACTTGCGGGCAATCTTCTATCGCTACACCAACATCCGATTGGAGCAGGCAAATTTTCCTACCCCAGTTGCTAAACCGTCGAAAGAAATTCGGTCCCAGCCATCCACATGCTCAGTGGCTGAATGCTAGCTTGGCTAAATTCCTAGCACTCCGACTGCTGCCTTTTCAGCTGGTAGACTCTGTCCCCTTTTGTGAATTTTTGGAATGTGCGGTACCTCAGTGGCAGGATCCCAAACGCCATTTCTTTTCACGGAAGGCCATTCTCTCTACCGGCATGTGGAAGGCAATGTCTTGGCCTTGTTGGACAGGGCAGTCAGCGTTAAGGTGCATATTATTGCTGACTCATGATCCAGCAGGCATGGACAGGGATGTTAACTTTCTTTCATGGTGCACTGGGTAACTCTGCTGGTAGCTGGGATGGATACAGGACAGGGTGCTGTATTGTTGGAGCTTGTTCCGCCACCACGCCTCCAAAATGCTAGTAGTGGTGATTCTGCCACAGCTCTCTACTCCACCCCCTCCTCTTCTTCTTCCTCTATGGCCTCTTCCTCTGCAGATTTGTCCTCCATAGGCTTTCAAGGGGCTACGCAAGCACTCAGGCAAAAAGATGCCATGCGGTGCTTGAGTTGGTCTGCTTAGGGGACAGGAGCCACACTAGGACAGAGATTCTGTTAGCTCTGCAGGGGCAGACTCAGAGGTGGTTGACACCATGCCAGCTTCAGCAAAGAATGCTGGTTTGCGACAATGGCACCAACCTCCTCCTCGCCCTCCGACAGGGACACTTGACCCATGTTCCCTATTGGGCTCACGTCCTTGGTGCAGCGGGTCTTGTGCAGGTACTCAGGCTTACAGGATCTCCTGAGGCAGGCCAGGAAAGTCTGTTTGCATTTCCACCGGTCATATAATGCCAGTGCTCGGCTGGCTGACCTTCAAAAGGAATGCAACCTGCCCAAGAACCGCCTCATTTGTGACATGCCCACAAGGTGGAACTCAATGTTGGCAATGCTGCAGCGGCTGCACAAGCAGCAGAGGGCCATCAGTGAGTACCTGTGTGAGTATTGCACCAGGACAGGGTCAGGGGAGCTTGGCTTTTTTTCGCCACACCAGTGGCTACTGATCAAAGATGCATGCACTGTCCTGTCACCATTTGAGGAGGCCACGAGGATGGTGAGAGTGACAATGCATGCATCAGTGATACTGTCCCTCTTGTCTTCCTGTTGGAGCACATGCTTTGTGGAATAATGGACAGGGCACTTGAGGCAGAACAGAGGGAGGAAGAGGAGGACTTCCTTACCTCTTAAGGCCCCCTATATCCAGACGGTATTCCTGCAGGCCCGCTGATCACACAGGAAGAGGAGGAGGAGGAGGAGGATTGTGTCAGCATGGAGGTGGAGCCTAGCACTCAGTATCAGCAGCAGTCTTTAAGGGATTGTTTTCAGTCTCCAGAAACCCATGGACTTGTACGTGGCTGGGAGGAGGTGGCTGTGGATCATGTCATCCTTAGTGACCCAGAGGACTCAGGATCGAATGCCTCAGCAAACCTTCGCTGCATGGCCTCCCTGATTCTGCAAAGGCTGCAAAGGACCTTCAGATTTGTGGTATCAAGGAGAGGGATCATTACTGACTGGCAAGCCTTATTGATCCACGTTACCAAGGGTAAGGTTGTGAAACTTATCCAGCCTTCACAGAGGGAGGAAACATCTTCGGGAGACCTTGCAGAAAGGTTTGTGCAATGCGTTTCCAGAGCCTGGGAGGTTACATATTCCTGGTCCTACTGGACAACGTGTTGCTGAGGCTTCGGTCAGTCATAGAAGGAGCGCTGGAGAAGGTGGCTGTCTGACTGATGTGTTCAGACAATTCTTTAGTTCACAACCCCAAGGTCTGATCGGTTCCAGCAACCATTGCCAGCATCTGATTTACATGGTGCAGGAATACCTAGGGGCAAGATGAGACTTGGAGACCTTTCCAACCGAAAATCCACTGGGTTACTGGGTCTTGAGGATGGATCACTGGCCAGAGCTTGCAAAATATGCAATTGAGCTACTGGCCTGTCCTGCATCCAGCTTTCTTTCTGAACGCACATTCAGTGCTGATGGAGGCTTTGTAACTGATCACAGAGTGCGCCTGTCCACAGACTCAGTTGATCGGCTCACCTTCATAAAAATGAATCAGTCTTGGATCACAAGCACCTGATGCTGCTGTAACCAATTAATTTTTCTATGAATGTGAGATCACTTGAAGACTGCCTATGCTGAGTGACTATCCTGTTATGCTGACTGACTGTCCTAATTCCTCCTTAATGTTCATGTTGATAGCTTCTTTTTGTTTCAGGGCACCACCACCAGTGCCTAAGGCCCAATTTTTTTGCCCCTGTTTAACAGTGGAGTATAATTATAATTTTTGCTGTAATTTCACAGCAGGGCTCGTTCTTGCGCTTAACTAGAGTATCTGTGAGGGGTTGCAGTGTTGTGGCACCACCACCAGTGCCTAAGGCCCAATTTTTCTGCCCCTGTTTAACAGGGGCATGTAATTACAATATTTGCTCTAATATTTCACAGCAGGGCCCATTCCTGCACTCAACAAGAGTATCTGTGAGGCTTCACAGTGTTGTGCCACCACCACCGCCTAAGGCCCAACTTTTATGCCCCTATTTAACGGGGACATGTAATTACAATATTTGCTCTAATATTTCACAGCAAGGCTTGTTCCTGCGCTCAACAACGGAATCTGTGAGGGGTTAGAGTGTTTGGCACCACCACTGCCTAAGACCCAATTTTTCTGCCCCTGTTTAACAGGGGCATGTAATTCAAATTTTTGATCTAATATTTCACAGCAGGGCCCGTTACTACGTCCACCAAGAGTAACTGTGAGGGATTACAGTGTTGTGGCACCACCACCACACCATCAACAAAGACCCAATTTTTCTGCCCTTGTTCAACAGGGGCATGTAATTACAATTCTTGATATAATATTTCACAGCAGGGCCCATTCCAGCGCCCACCAGGAGTAACTGTGAGGGCTTACAAGTTCTGGTACCACCAACACCTAAGGCCAAATTTTCTGCAGAGTATATAGGGCAGGCCGTATAGTATATACAGGCGGTCCCCTATTTTCAAACATCCGACTTACAAACGGAGGGAAACAACAGGAGGTGAGCGGAAATCTACCCCTAGAAAGGGAAATGCTCTCCTGTAAGAGTTAATATGGGAAAAAGGTGTCTCCACTGATGCTTTATCACCAATGTTACAGGGGTGATAACCCTTCCCTATGTTACCAAAAAAGCTTAAAAAATGATTTTTTGGCTGGAGTTACACTTAAAAAATTTACCTGTTCCAAATTACAAACAGATTAAACTTAAGAACAAACCTACAGTCCCTGTCTTGTTTGGACCGCCTGTATACTCCTGTTCAAAGTATATAGGGCCTGGGGGCCCCATGCCTTTTCTTTTTTTAATTTGGTTGTGGGGTTCCCCTTAATATCCATACAAGACCCAAAGAGCCTGGTAATGGGCTGAGGGGGGGTTCCCATGCCATTTTTCTCAATTATTTTCATCCATATTGTCGGTGTTCTGCCGAATAAGTTCCGCTCGGCGGATAAAATCCTCACTCTACTGCGCATGCGCAGTACGATCCGGCGGAAATAGCCGAAGCGGAACAGCTGAAAATCAGCTGTACACGGCGCCTGTAAGAGGGCCTTTCACGGGCTCGCTTCGCTCGCCACGCTTCGGGCACGGCCTCGCTGCGCTCGGCACTTTTAGATTCCCCCTCTAGGTCCACTTGGATGGTGGGGAAGGAATCTGGACACAGAGCGCAGGCACCGTGTACAGCTGATTGAAGCGTTTGAGCTTTGGCTATCTCCGGCGGCTGACAGTAGTTGGTACTGCGCAGGCGCTGCACCTGCGCAGTACAGGGGAGGAACTTATCCGCCGAGGGAACATTCTCGGCAAGACACCGGGACCCGACATTACATTACAGGCGCAAGCAGTTTTAAATGACTTTTATTCCTTTAGAAATGTCATTTTGTGCAGGAACTGTTCTAAACACGGGAAACACGCGCCACTTTACAGGCATAATATAGTCACCCCCCAGGTACGATATTTAAAGGAATATTTCTCTTTTATTTTTTCACTTTAAGCATTATTAAAATCACTGCTCCCGAAAAAACAGACGTTTTTAAAACTTTTTTTTGCATTGATGCATGTCCCCTGGGGCAGGACCCTGGTCCCCAAACACTTTTTAGGACAATAACTTGCATATTAGCCTTTAAAATTCACACTTTTGATTTTTCATGTTCGGGTCCCATAGACTTTAACAGTGTTTGAATGTTCGCGCAAACATTCGGTCTGTTCGCATGTTCTGCCGCTAACCGAACTGGGGAATGTTAGTCTCATCCCTAATGGTAAACAGGACAAAGAGGGTGAATCTCCTTAACGGGGGCACAGACAGCAATAAAAAACTGACAGGTGTTCTAATCCCTCTCCAATCTATCAAAAACAAAAACAAAAAAGTTTTGCCTTTAGTTATACTTTATACTTTCATTTTGGATAGAGTAGGGAAGAATTAGAAAAGTGTTTTACCTCTATTTAAGGATCCAATAGAGGGATTTTCCCTCATTTGCTGTCACAATGACAACAATTTTACCAGATGGAAGTGAAAGAAAATCTACAACATGGACATGGATAGTAGGGATGAGCCAAACTGTCCTGGGTTTGGTTCGCGCAGGGTACAGCAGATTTTAAAGAAGATTGGATGCCGAACCTGACCCACATTGAAATCGATGGCAGCAAAATCTGTCAAATTAACCGCTTGCCGCCCGCCCACCATCAAATTATTGAGGGACGGTGCGTCTCTAGTTCTGGGAGGATGTCATATGATAATGCCCCAGAACATCTTGATCGTGTCCGCGCAGCCAATCACGGCTCTTTACAGAGATCATGGCACGACCCTGATCTCTGTAAAGAGCCGTGATTGGCTGTGTCCAATTACAGCCAGTCACTTGTAAATACAAAAGTGCTGTGAATCGGCTCTCCTCGCCTCACACTGACAAAGTGCGTGTCGAGGAGTGCCTATCAGAGGAAACTCTTCACAGAGGAGACCTGGGCAGGTAATCGGGACACTGCTCATCAGTGCCCTAATTACAGGAAAGCCCCAGCAGTGCCACCAATCAGTGCCTATCAGTGCCACCAATCAATGCCCATAAGTGCCACCAATCAGTGCCCATAAGTGATGCCAGTCAGTGCCTCCCATCAGTGCCCATCAGTGCCTGCTCATTGGTGCTGCCCATCAGTGCCGATCAGTGCTGCCCATCAGTGCTGCCTATCTGTGCTGCCTATCACTGCCCACCAGTGCTGCTCAGTGCCCACCAGTACCACCTATCAGTGCCCACCAGTGCCGCATATCAGTGCCACCTATTAGTGCCTATCAGTGTGGCATATTAGTGCCTCTTCCTTAGTGCTACTTAATCAGTGCCCATAAGTGCTGCCTCATCAGTGCTCATAAGTGCCACCTCTTCAGTGCCTATCAGTGCAGCCTCATCAGTGAAGGAGAAAAATTAATTATTTACAAAATTTACTGACAGAAACTAAGAAAAACTTATTTTTTTTCAAAATTTTCGGTCTTTTTTTTTATTGTAAAAAATAAAAATCCCAGCAGTAATTAAATACCACCAAAAGAAAGCTCTATTTGTGTGAAGAAAAAGATAAAAAAATTAATTTGTGTACAGTGTTGCATGACCACACAATTGTCATTCAAAGTACAACAGCGGTGAAAGTTAAAAAAATGGCCTGGGCAGGAAGGTGGTGAAAGTGCCCAGTATTGAGGCAGTTAAAAATGCACCATATCAATTTGCCAGGAGCACTGACATTTAAAAATGAAAAGAAAAAGATGTTTAAAATTGCCTGCAAATGACCAGTCACTGACAGCTTCTTTAAAGAAAAAAAAAAAACACACAGACCCCTCTAAAGGGTCTGCTATGTTTTTGGGGACCTTTGGAGGGGTCTGTGTGCTGCTTAAAAAAAGCTAGCAATTTAAACTGTACCTTTCTTTTCTTTGTATGAGAGGAGTTGGAGAAGTCTTTGCATCAGTTTAGCAAAAAACATATATTTATATTTAGCCATATATTTCTGGTAAGCAGTCTTGTGTCCACTGACTGGTGTTATCCTCACTGCAAAGTGTGGTTTCAGATACATCTATTCATTTTTACATGCAATCTTTTATTTTGGACTTTATTCACAGTTTTTGATCTTCACTTATTGTAATGTATGTGTGTGATTGTGTTTACGACTTTTACAACTTTTTTTGCACATCATTGCTATATGCACTTCATATGGGGTCACTTTTATAGGCAGCGGGAGAGGTTTGCCCCCTCCCGCCGCTTTCCAGTACTTTCCCCGATTACTGGAGCCATCGGTAAAAGAGGGAATAATCCGATTCCCTGGAGCGATGGGCAGGAAGTCGCGTGAGGGCAAGATGGCCCAAACCCAACTCTATGCCCTTGGAGGACCAGAGTGACGTCAAACATCACTTCCGCCCTCCGCCCTTTTTTTTTGCTTTTAAGTAGGGATGTGTTCACTTTTTCTAAAATTAACCGAACATATGGGGCGTTCGTGAGAAATTCGAGAACCGTGGAATGCCCCATAAAGCCCTGCGAGATCGCAGTGCATTGCTGTATGATGATTGGCCAAAGCATGCACATGACCTGCATGCTTTGGCCAATCACAGCGCGCAGTGTATTTGATATATATGTATATGCATATATATGTATATGCATATATATATATATATATATATATATATATATATATATATATATATATATACAGTCTAGTGTATATATATATATATATATATATATATATATATATACAGTCTAGTGTATATATATATATATATATATATATATATATATATATATATACACACTCTGCATTCAGTGTAGCCTATGTATTCAGTGTAGACTCTATATCTAGTCAATGCAGGCAGTGGGGGTCCCCCCCAAAACCCATACCAGACCCTTATCTGAGCATGCAACCTGGCAGGCCGCAGGAAAAGGGGGGGAGGGGGGAGAGAGCACCCCCCTCCTAAACCGTACAAGGCCACATGCCCTCAACATGGGGAGGTTGCTGTGGGCACAAGGGTCTCATCCCCACAACCCTTGCCCAGTAGTTGTGGGGGTCTGCGGGTGGGAGACTTATCAGAAACTGGAAGACCTCTATAACAAGTGGGCCCCAGATACCACTCCCCCTATGTAAATGGGTATGGGGTACATTGTACCCTTACCTATTCATGAAAAAAGTGTCAAAAAAGTAAAAACGACAGCAGACAGCTTTTGATAATTCCTTTATTAAAAACACAAAAAAGTGTCCGCGATGTCCATCCATCTTCAATCACAGCACCGACGGTCCAGAGGAAAAAAAAGGAAAAAGTCCACCTCCTTGGGAGGCATCCCGCCGACTGCAGCCTTTTCGTGGGGCCAGCTGTTATATAGCCAAGGACGGGCCATCATGTGATATCAGATGGAGTGGGGTCACCCATTTACGACACAGAGTGTCCCCGCCCTAGGCTATTTACCAACTGTCAAAGTGAAAAGTAGGCAGTCGGCGGGACACCTCCCATGGAGGCGGAGTTTTTCCTTTTTTTTTTTTCTCTGGACCGTCGGCACTGTGATTGAAGATTGATTTTCATTGCGGGACACTTTTTTTTTTAATAAAGGAATCGTCGTGGTTGCATACTCAGATAAGGGTCTGGTATGAATTTTGGGGGGACCCCCATGCAATTTTTTTTTTACATTTTGGTTTGGAGTTCCCCTTAATATCCATACCAGACCCAAAGTGCCTGTAATGATCTGGGGGAACCCCCACCATTTTTTTCAATGATTTTTTATGTATTATGCCGGGATCCGAGAATACATTACAGCCGCAAACAATTTTAAAAGACATTTTTTCATTTAGAAATATCATTTTGATGTGGTACTGTTATAAACATGGGAAAGCGGCACTAATTGATGACTTTAAATGACTTTTATTCCTTTAGAAAGGTAATTTTATGCAGGGACTGTTCTAAACACGGGAAGCATGCATCACTTTACAGGCAGACTAAGAGGACCCCCCAGGCACGATATTTAAAGGAATATTTCATTTTTATTGTTTCACTTTAAGCATTATTAAAATCACTGCTCCTGAAAAAACAGACATTTATAAAACTTTTTTTTTTGCATTGATACATGTCCCCTGGGACAGTACCCAGGTCCCCAAACAGTTTTTATGGCAATAACTTACATATAAGCTTTTAAAATGAACACTTTTGATTTTTCACGTTAGTGTCCCATAGACTTTAATGATTTGCGCATGTTCGCACAAATTTTTTGTCTGTTCGCATTTGGGTGTGATGGGGTATTCGGCTCATCCCTACTTTTAAGTGTAAATGTGAGATCTGAGGTCTTTTTGACTCCAGATCTCGTATTAAAGAGGTCCTGTCATGCTTATTTCTGTTACAAGGGATGTTTTTTTACATTCCTTGTAATAGGAAAAACAGTGATATTTTTTTTTTAAAGGGACAGTGTAAAAATAAAATATAAAAAGTAGAATAGAAAAAAATTTTAAAAAAATGAAAGTGCCCCATCCCTCCGAGCTCACACGCAGAAGCGAATGAATACGCAAGTCGCGCCCACATATGTAAACAGTGTTCAAACCACACATGTGAGGTATAGCCGTGAACGTTAGAGCAAGAGCAATAATTCTAGCACCAGACCTCCTCTGTAACTCTAAACAGGTAACCTGTAAAAAAAATGTAAAGCCTATGGGGACTTTAAGTACCGTAGTTTGTCATTATTCCACGAGTCAATTTACTCGGCATAACATCATCTTTCACATTAACCACTTCAGCCCCGGAAGGTTTTACCCCCTTCCTGACCAGAGCACTTTTTACAATTCGGCACTGCGTCGCTTTAACTGCTAATTGCGCGGTCATGCAATGCTGTACCCAAACGAAATTTGCGTCCTTTTCTTCCCACAAATAGAGCTTTCTTTTGATGGTATTTGATCACCTCTGCCGTTTTTATTTTTTGCGCTATACACGGAAAAAGACCGAAAATTTTGAAAAAAAATGATATTTTCTACTTTTTGTTCTAAAAAAAATCCAATAAACTCAATTTTAGTCATACATTTAGGCCAAAATGTATTCGGCCACATGTCTTTGGTAAAAAAAATGTCAATAAGTGTATATTTATTGGTTTGCGCAAAAGTTATAGCGTCTACAAACTAGGGTACATTTTCTGGAATTTACACAGCCTTTAATTTATGACTGCCTATGTCGTTTCTTGAGGTGCTAAAATGGCAGGGCAGTACAAAACCCCCACAAATGACCCCATTTTGGAAAGTAGACACCCCAAGGAATTTGCTGAGAGGCATGTTGAGCCCATTGAATATTCATTTTTTTTGTCCCAAGTGATTGAATAATGACAAAAAAAAAAAAAAAAAAAAAAAATTACAAAAAGTTGTCACTAAATGATATATTGCTCACACAGGCCATGGGCATATGTGGAATTGCACCCCAAAATACATTTAGCTGCTTCTCCTGAGTACGGGGATACCACATGTGTGGGACTTTTTGGGAGCCTAGCCGCGTACGGGGCCCCGAAAACCAAGCAACGCCTTCAGGATTTCTAAGGGCGTACATTTTTGATTTTACTCCTCACTACCTATCACAGTTTTGAAGGCCATAAAATGCCCAGATGACATAAAACCCCCCCAAATGACCCCATTTTGGAAAGTAGACACCCCAAGCTATTTGCTTTGAGGCATGTTGAGTCCATGGAATGTTTTATATTTTGACACAAGTTGCGGGAAAGTGACAAATTTTTTTTTTTTTTTTTTTTTTTTTGCACAAAGTTGTCACTAAATGATATATTGCTCACACAGGCCATGGGCATATGTGGAATTGCACCCCAAAATACATTTAGCTGCTTCTCCTGAGTACGGGGATACCACATGTGTGGGACTTTTTAGGAGCCTAGCCGCGTACGGGACCCCGAAAACCAAGCACCGCCTTCAGGATTTCTAAGGGCGTACATTTTTGATTTTACTCCTCACTGCCTATCACAGTTTCGGAGGCCATGGAATGCCCAGGTGGCACAAACCCCCCCCAAATGACCCCATTTTGGAAAGTAGACACCCCAAGCTATTTGCTGAGAGGCATGGTGAGTATTTTGCAGCTCTCATTTGTTTTTGAAAATAAAGAAAGACGAGAAAAAAAATGTTTTTTTTTCTTTTTTCAATTTTCAAAACTTTGTGACAAAAAGTGAGGTCTGCAAAATACTCACTATACCTCTCATCAAATAGCTTGGGGTGTCTACTTTCCAAAATGGGGTCATTTGGGGGGGTTTTGTGCCACCTGGGCATTCCATGGCCTCCGAAACTGTGATAGGCAGTGAAGAGTGAAATCAAAAATTTACGGCCTTAGAAAGCCTGAAGGCGGTGCTTGGTTTTCGGGGTCCCGTACGCGGCTAGGCTCCCAAAAAGTCCCACACATGTGGTATCGCCGTACTCAGGAGAAGCAACAGAATGTATTTTGGGGTGGAATTTCACATATTCCCATGGCATGTTTGAGCAATATATCATTTAGTGACAACTTTGCGCAAAAAAAAATAAAAAAAATAAAAAATTGTCTCTTTCCCGCAACTTGTGTCACAATATAAATTATTCCATGGACTCAACATGACTCTCAGCAAATAGCTTGGGGTGTCTACTTTCCAAAATGGGGTCATTTGGGGGGGTTTTGAACTGTCCTGGCATTTTATGCACAACATCTAGAAGCTTATGTCACACATCACCCACTCTTCTAAGCACTTGAAGACATAGCCCTTTCTGACACTTATTGTTTACATAAAAAAATAATTTTTTTTTGCAAGAAAATTACTTTGAACCCCCAAACATTATATATTTTTTTTAAAGCAAATGCCCTACAGATTAAAATGGTGGGTGTTTCATTTTTTTTTTTCACACAGTATTTGCGCAGCGATTTTTCAAACGCATTTTTTGGGGAAAAAACACACTTTTTTACATTTTAATGCACTAAAACACACTATATTGCCCAAATGTTTGATGAAATAAAAAAGATGATCTTAGGCCGAGTACATGGATACCAAACATGACATGCTTTAAAATTGCGCACAAACGTGCAGTGGCGACAAACTAAATACATTTTTAAAAGCCTTTAAAAGCCTTTACAGGTTACCACTTTAGATTTACAGAGGAGGTCTACTGCTAAAATTACTGCCCTCGATCTGGCCTTCGCGGTGATACCTCACATGCATGGTGCAATTGCTGTTTACATTTGACGCCAGACCAACGCTTGCGTTCACCTTAGCGCGAGAGCAGGGGGGACAGGGGTGCTTTTTTTTTTTTTTTTTTTTTTCTCTTTATTATTATTATTTTTTTATCTTATTTTTAAACTGTTCCTTTCATTTTTTTTTTTTTTAAATCATTTTTATTGTTATCTCAGGGAATGTAAATATCCCCTATGATAGCAATAGGTAGTGACAGGTACTCTTTTTTGCAAAAATTGGGGTCTATTAGACCCTAGATTTCTCCTCTGCCCTCAAAGCATCTGATCACACCAAGATCGGTGTGATAAAATGCTTTCCCAATTTCCCAATGGCGCTGTTTACATCCGGCGAAATCTACGTCATAAAATGCTCGTAGCTTCCGGTTTCTTAGGTCATAGAGATGTTTGGAGCCACTCTGGTCTCTGATCAGCTCTATGGTCAGCTGGCTGAATCACCGGCTGCATTTTCAGGTTCCCTGTTGAGACAGGAGAGCCAGAGAAAAACACGGAAGATGTTGGGGGGGGGGGGGGCATTCCCTCCCACTGCTTGTAAAAGCAGTCTAGAGGCTAATTAGCCACTAGGATTGCTTTTACATGAAAGCCGACCGCTGGCTGAAAAGAATGATACCAAGATGATACCTAAACCTGCAGGCATCATTCTGGTATAACCACTCAAAGTCGTGAATGGCATACCTGAAGACAAAAAAATGGTTAACAATAAAGCACAGTAAACGGTAAAGTATAAATAATTACATACCTGAAAAGCAAACGTGATAAAACATAACAACAATAAAACATTGCAGAATAGAATACAGTAAAAAAGAGCAGAACAATAGAGAGAGAATAGAGAGAGAGAGAACAATAAAACGACAACTATTTTTATTTTATATTTTTGTTTGTGTTTTTTTTTTTTTTTACACTTTTTTTTGTAACTAACTTTTATAACTGTAACCGGTTCCAGGTTCGGGTCTCTCAAAATGCGATGGCATCTCGGGAGACCCTGTGAAAGTGTGCCTAGTCTGTGCAATGCTGTACCCTACGCTAATACTCAACTAGTGCATGGTAGCGTTCAAAACATTCACCAATGCAAAGACCAGGATTATCAGGACAGGAGGGACAATAATAGCGGGTGTCACGCCTATATCCGCGCTTTCTGCAGACACGACATCTTTTTTGGGGGGGTTCGTTGGGTAGGGGTACTCGGGAGGACATAAAAATGCCTCTCATGCAGCCGACTGCATTTGGTTGGGGATGTGAATGGGGGAAGTACGGGCGCTGCAGAAGCGGTGGGTTCCCAATTAGGATTGGCGAATGCAGCAGGAAGGGCATTATGGGCACGACGGGCCTGTGTTTGTCTTTTTGGTGGCAGCGGGACACTACTTGTGCTTGCCACCTCACCAGCTTCAACTGCACTTATGGGACTCGCCACGTCACCAAGTGTTACTGCAGTGCTGGTTTGACTACGACCGGGGTGTACTAGGCCGCTGGCGCTTGCCAGTTCACCAAAACGCTACAAAAAAAACTGTTAGCGATCACAGGGATCCGGCCTGACTCTGCGAACGCTGCAGTTATGCGTTTAGTGTTTTGTAAGTGACAGTGATCGATCGATACTGCACTTGGGTGGGCTGGGCCGGGCCGGGCGGAGGGGCAAAACGCAGGTGCTAGCAGGTATCTGGGCTGATCCCGCTAACACTGCGTTTTTGGGAACCCTAAACTGCTGGGGACGCTAGTATAGATCTGATCAGATCAGATATTGATCCGATCAGATACTATACCACTAAGGGAGGCGTATGCTGCGTGCGTGGGTGTTAGCGGTACTGGCGCTAATCTGACGCTGCCTGGGGCTGGTGCTTGCCAGTTCACCAAAACGCTACCAAAAAAACTGTTAGCGATCGCAGGGATCAGGCCTGACTCTGCGAACGCTGCAGTTATGCGTTTAGTGCCTTGTAAGTGACAGTGATCGATCGATACTGCACTTGGGTGGGCTGGGCTGGGCCGGGCGGAGGGGCAAAACGCAGGTGCTAGCGGGTATCTGGGCTGATCCCGCTAACACTGCGTTTTTGGGAACCCTAAACTGCTGGGGACGCTAGTATAGATTTGATCGGATCAGATATTGATCCGATCAGATACTATACCACTAAGGGAGGTATACGGTGCGTGCGTGGGTGTTAGCGGTACTGGCGCTAACCTGACGCTGCCTGGGGCTGGTGCTTGCCAGTTCACCAAAACGCTACCAAAAAAACTGTTAGCGATCGCAGGGATCAGGCCTGACTCTGCGAACGCTGCAGTTATGCGTTTAGTGTTCTGTAAGTGACAGTGATCGATCGATACTGCACTTGGGTGGGCTGGGCTGGGCTGGGCGGAGGGGCAAAACGCAGGTGCTAGCAGGTATCTGGGCTGATCCCGCTAACACTGCGTTTTCGGGAACCCTAAACTGCTGGGGACGCTAGTATAGATCTGATCGGATCAGATATTGATCCGATCAGATACTATACCACTAAGGGAGGCATATGCTGCGTGCATGGGTGTTCGCGGTACTGGCGCTAATCTGACGCTGCCTGGGGCGACGCATATCACCGCCGGGCGATCAGGGGGCTAAACCTTTATTCGGTAATAAACGGCGGGTGCCCTGACACTATAAAAAATAAACGAACTAACCAGCGTCACCCGTAACGGTTATACGGTGATCAGTGGTGAAAGGGTTAACTAGGGGGCAATCAAGGGGTTAAAACATTTATTAGGTAGTATATGGGGGTCCCTGTCGCTATAAAACGCTGACGGCGAACCTAAATATTTACGTTCCTAACTAGCGTCACCAGCGACACTAATACAGCGATCAGAAAAATGATCGCTTAGCGACACTGGTGACAGGGGGTGATCAAGGGGTTAAAACTTTATTAGGGGGGGTTAGGGGGGTATCCTAGACCTAAAGGGGGGTAATACTATCTGCCCTAACACTAACTGTCACAAACTGACACTATGCAGTAATCAGAAAAAAAAAAAAAAATACTGCTAATGTCAGTTTGTGACAGGGGGGGGGGTGATTGGGGGGGGATCGGGGGGCGATCGGGGGGGGATCGGGGGTGTAAAGTATGCCTGGCATGTTCTACTGTGTGTGTGTGTGTGTTGTGCACTCACTTGTCATCTCTCCTCGGCGCTGGAACGGAAACTGCCAGACCGGGGAGAGATGACATCACATCCTCTGCCTGTGTGAAACGACACACAGGCAGAGGAGGATTCCCATTGGCTGGGAGCGATCGCGAGGGGGGGGCCACGATCGGATGGTCTCCCCCTCGCCTCCCGACGCTCCCAGTCAGATGCCGACCGCCGATGGCACCGGGGGGGGGTCCGATCGGACCCCCCGCCCGCGGGAGGCAGATCACGTACGGGTACGTGATTTTGCCTGCCCGTGCCGCTCTGCCGCAGTATATATGCGGTAGGCGGTCGGCAAGTGGTTATATAAAAAAATTGTGGCTAACTTTACTGTTTTTTTATTTTTTTTTTCATTCAAAAAGTGTATTTTTCCAAAGAAATTGCATTTGTAAGACCACTGCGCAAATACGTGTGATATAGAGTATTGCAACAATCTCCATTTTGTTTTCTAGGGTCTCTGCTAAAAAAAAAAATATGTTTGGGGGTTCTAAGTGATTTTCTAGCAAAAAATACTGATTTTAACAACAAATATCAGAAATAGGCTTGTGGTTAAAGGCCAAACATACTTACTTGGTAATTGGTTGCTGTAATGGCATTTGATTGCCATTTGGGGGTATTTGGACAAAAGCCTTAAACTCATCCCTAGTTATTACTAGTCTATAAAGAAGTCACTTCAGAAAAAGAATGGAAGAACAGACAGGTACATTTTATTGCAGTGTTTATTTTAAAGCCATTTGCAGTGTTCTCTTTTACTTTACCTACATGCTCTTACATATTTTATTATTGCATTAAGCATAGAGATGTATAGAAAAGCCATCAGAGGGTTAAAGGAAAAGGTGTGAATTCATACAAATTGACCAAGGGTTTTGATTTATGGATCATTTCTACCAATTTCGAATCGACCAGGTGAATTGAATATCTAGCATTTGGCATGAGTAATGGTCTCTGCTCCACTAAACCTCTACCAGATCTGTAGTTTTCTCATCTCTACCATATGGACAGTATTTCTACACAAACATGTAAAGGTACCTCATGTATCATATATTCATTAAACAAAAGATCCCTAGTTGTAGAAATAATATATTTTTCTAAGAGAAATTACTGGATGTAGCTGTTTCTATTCATATAGTAACTGGAGGAAAAAAACTATACTATACAGAAAGGTGCTGTCCATGATTGTAAATGCTGCCAAACATGTATATATAGATTTGACCATGCAGGACGAGTACAATTTCTGAACATGGAGGCACCTGGCCAAGTAAATGAACAAGGGAAACTGCCTGAAGAGGAAGAAGAAGAGGAAAGGGTGAGTGGTGGTGGAATAGGGGGAAGAGGCCGAAGAGCACAAAGACACTATGCTGTCCCTAATGAAATTCGGGCCACAATTATAGATCATGTCATCAACCATGGCCTCACAATGGCGGAGGAAGGTAGCCGAGTGCAACCTAATGTGCCTCGCTCTACAGTCTTCTCTATCATCCAAACCTTTCGCAGGGAAAACAGGTATGTAGTCAGTCAATGATGGAATTATATAATGTATAGGACAGGATACTGTGCATAGAGCAACAAATATGTTTATTTACCCATTTACGTATTCATTTAGTGTGTGTGTGTGTGTGTGATAGGCCTACAGTATTACAGTATCTTACCTCAGTGGGATGTTACGTATGATGCTAACAATGACAAGAAAAATATTTTAGAAAATAAACTATGGAATAGTATGGATAGTAATAGCCTTCATTTGGATTTGATCCCTGAAAATAAGAGAGGTCTCATAGCGCCTCACCAACCACAATATATAATTGTATGGGACTATGTGAATTTCCACAGTGGCCTGCTTATCAGGGCCTGTTCACTGCTCATCCAAGAATGGATATGGTGTTCCTACCACCTTACTCTCCTTTCCTCAACCCTATTGAGGAGTTTTTCTCCGCTTGGAGGTGGAGAGTGTATGAGCATCGGGCTCTAGATCAGAGGCCCCTGCTCCATGCAATGGATGCTGCCTGTGAGGATATTACAGGAGATCAGTGTAGGGGATGGTTGCAACGTGCACACCATTTCTTCCCACGTTGCATCGCAAGGGAGGATATACGCTGCGATGTTGATGAGAATCTGTGGCCAGACAGACAGCAGCGTGTGGATGGGCAGGAGGGTGAGGACGGTGGCCAGTGAAGAGATGTTACAGTAGTTGTGAAACTCCAGCTTTATTTACAGCATTGTAGGATAAATGTAATTTTCCTTGTTTTATGTGTGTGTGTTTATATTTCCGTATATTATGCTGTATACATTTTCTTTTTACTCTGCTGTATGGAAGTTACTTTGTGTGTGAATGATAATGGTTACAATACTGTAAAGTAATTTTTCCTTGGCAGTATGAGTGCAATGTGTGATGTCAAACCTTGGAGGCTACTCTTACCCTAAAATCTTTTCATTTTTTTCAGTTTTATACACAATTGTATTCAGTTAGCTAGACAAAAACTGTACAGTAACCATTGTCAATGAAGGACTGGGCTAAGACTGAAGGGTGGACATGAGGGATATTTCAATGGTCCTCTGCCTTAGAGACAAAACATCTAAACATTTTGACTTGCAGTGCTTACACAATGCCAAAGGGACGAAGCATTTTGGGGGCACTGACTATTTGAATGCGAAAGAAATTTATTTTTGACACACGAGTGAACTGTTTTGGGAAAGATATGAGCTTTTGAAGGTGAACCATGGTGTTGTGCTGAACCATCCAGGTTATTTTGGCAAAAGCACCAAGAGAATTGAGAACGTCTGGTCTGTTTCAAGAAATGAGCCAAAGCAATTGAGAAGAATCTTTGCCATTTTGGTAGCACTGAGTCTTTATATGGGAAAGGAATATGGTTTTGAAGCATGAGTGAACAGTTTTGGGAGAGATATGAGCTTTTGCATGTGAGTTATAGTGTTGTGCTGAACTGTAATGCCGCATACACACGGTCGGACTTTTCAGCTACAAAAGTCCGACAGCCTGTCCGACATACTTCCGGCGTACCTTCGGCGGACTTGCGGCAGACTTTCTAACAAACGGACTTGCCTACACACGACCACACAAAAGTACGACAGCCTAGTACGCGGTGACGTAACCAAGTCCGACGAGACTATAAAACGGAAGTTCAATAGCCCGTACGACACCCTTTGGGCTTCTTCTGCTAATCTCGTGTTTATCTCGTGTTAGTAGAAGTTTGGTGAGAGACGATTCGCGCTTGTGAGACTCGTATTTTTCAGTTCGTTTTAACTGTTGTTCAGTCTGTGCTTGTGAGGTTTGTATCTGCTTTTCAGTGCGTTTGGTCAGTTGGCATTGAGAAATCTTTGTTTTATTGTTCGCTCATTCCTGATTTTCAGGTCGCTCTTCACAGGCCTTGCTGTTCTTCAGTGCGTTCTGTTTAGTGCGTTCTGACCAGCCGACCGTTTTGAAACCATGTTACCTGTACGTACTCGTCGTCGAGCTTGTGCATTGTATGTGTTTGGTGCTGTAGTTTATTCTTCAGACCAAGACCAGTCCATGAACAGGGCGAGGAGGAGTTCATGGACCAAGAATTGGTTGCTCCAGCGTGACCAGTTCTGTCACATGCCATTGCTCCGTGAGATCCGTGAGAATAATCCTGAGGATTTCAGGAACGTTCTCCGGATGACGGACCCCGTTTTTGACCGTTTGTTGGCTTTGCTGACCCCCTATATCAGCAGGCAGGATACCTGCATGAGGCAAGCCATCACTCCGGAGCAGAGGCTAGTTGCCACGTTCCGGTACTTGGCGACAGGGAGAAGCCTGCAGGACCTCAAGTTCTCGACAGGCATCTCCCCCCAGGCTCTGGGGATCATTATCCCAGAGACCTGTTCTGCCATCATAGAGGTCCTGCAGAAGGACTATATTAAGGTAAGATATATTTCTTTTATTAGCATCACATGTTCTTTTATGTAATCTTTGATAATGTAATGTATTTCTTGCTTCAAACACTACTTACCATCATTGCAATATAGTGTGAATGTCCCCTTTTTATCCTCACACATGCTGGATTTTTTTCCTGTTCTTTTTTGTCATGCATGTATATTTTCCTTCAATAACCTCCCCAACATGCAATGATGGGAACATATCCACCTAGTCTACTCATTTTGAATGTATTTTGTTTGAGTGTATTTAGTGTGCTGATAATTAGCAATTAGCTAGATTTCCCAACCCCCCCCACCTAAACTCACTCCAAATAGTGTGCTGATAATTAGCAATTAGCTTGATTTCCCAACCCCCCCCACCTAAACTCACTCCAAATAGTGTGCTGATAATTAGCAATTAGCTAGATTTCCCAACCCCCCCCACCTAAACTCACTCCAAATAGTGTGCTGATAATTAGCAATTAGCTAGATTCCCCCCCCACCTAAACTCACTCCAAATAGTGTGCTGATAATTAGCATTTAGCTTGATTTCCCAACCCCCCCACCTAAACTCACTCCAAATAGTGTGCTGATAATTAGCAATTAGCTAGATTTCCCAACCCCCCCCCCACCTAAACTCACTCCAAATAGTGTGCTGATAATTAGCAATTAGCTTGATTTCCCAACCCCCCCCCCACTCACCCTCGTAAAAATTTGCTTGAATGTTCTATGGTGTTGATTTGTCTAAAGCAAATATATGTTGCACTTTGCAAAATGCATGTGCACAATACAAGTGCATTTGTTCCAGTGCTTTAGTAAATGAGCAGAAGCTCTGCTGATTTCCATCATCAAATCATATGCAAGCCACAAAGTGTTTTCATTAATTGCCCTTGCATGTGATTGTGTACTCCTTGCAACATGAATGCCTTTTTACATTACCTCATTTACTGTAAGCTGGTTAGCAACTGCACCTGCAGAGTGCGACAACTGCAGTCTTGTAGCCTTTTTAGTCCCTAAATTCCTGCGTGTCCTAAAATTAATCTTTTTTAGGGATTTCACAACCCCCTAAAATGTAATCAATGTTCCATCAGAGGGGGTGAGCAATCTGATAAGTGTGCCTTTCCATATTAGTTATTCCAGAATAATTAAATTATTTAATGTTATACTGATGCTGGGGAATAATGTTTTTAATTGTATAATTTTCTTGCAATGTTAGCTTCCAAATTAATGATTTTGGTTTTCTTGTTTGATTCCCCAGTTTCCTTCAACGCCACAGGAATGGCAGACTGTGGCATCCCATTTTGCCAGCCGTTGGGACTTTCCCAATTGTGGAGGGGCTATAGATGGGAAACATGTCCACATCGTGCCACATTCTTCGTGGACGTGGGGAAGAATGGCCAGATGTCGGATGGAGGAGTATTTGCCCAGACGGAGTTCTGCCAGCGTCTCCAGAGTGGTGGCCTGGGATTGCCACCTGATGCGGATAACGTGGAAGGACTCCCCTTTGTCTTCATTGCCGATGAAGCCTTCGCTCTGAGCAAGCACCTCATGAGGCCATTCCCCCAAAGAACCCTCACCCCGGAGAGGAGGGTTTTTAATTTCCGGCTGGCCAGAGCTAGAAGAGTGGTTGAGAATGCGTTTGGAATTCTGGCCAGCTGGTTCCGCCTGTTTCAAACATCCATTAATTTGGCGGAATACAAACTTAATTTTATCATTTTATCGTGCTGCATTCTGCACAACTTTTTAAACAAACATTCTCTAAATTATATAGGAACAGTTGGGCCTGAGGCCGGACTTATAGATGACAACCTTACGTGCCTGGATACTGTCCGTACTGGCTTGGCCCCCCAAAGTGCCCGTCAAGTTAGACAGCAATATGTTAATTATTTTATGGGTAGGGGGGCCATTGCAATGGGCCAGGATATTTAATTTTTTTAAATAAAAAAAATATTGATGAAATCTGGAATTATATTTATTGCTTGCCTTTCTTTTGGGCTTTCTCCTAGGTTATGGTCGAGCAGTTGTAGTGCCAACTGTATTTTCATTTTAAATGTCTAAATAAGCTCCATTGCCACTGTAAACAACTTTTTTACAATTATAACCAAACTGATACGGAGCATTGAAATAACAAACCACACATTTATTTAATTCCTATAAGGAGATGTTTTTATTAATCGTTGTTATGCATTCAGTTATGCATTTAGTATAAAATGTTCATAGACAAAAATATAATGATATCTTAATAATTTGGAAAAATATAATTATATTTAAATATTTCTACATAATCCACAAAAAAAATTTTTTGGCTTTTTGATTTTCGCAAACAGGCTTTTTTTTTTTTTAATCCTTTTTTTTAATTTTTTTGGTTTTTTAAAATCCTTTTATTTTTTATAAATTTTTTTTGTTTTTTTAAATCAAGTTTTATTTTTTTTTCTTTTGTTGGAAAATCAATTTTTTTTTATTTTTTGTTTTTTTTTTTAAATCAAGTTTTGTATTTTTTTTGGTTTTTTTGAATATCAAGTTTTATTTTTTTTTTTGGTTTTTTGGAAAATCAATTTTTTTTTAGTTTTTTTGTTTTTTTTTAAAATCAAGTTTTTTATTTTTTTTGTTTTTTTTTAAATCAAGTTTTTTAGTTTTTTTGGTTTTTTTAAAATCAAGTTTTATTTTATTTTTTGTTTTTTTAAAATCAAGTTTTATTTTTTTTTGTTTTTCATGAAAATCAATTTTTTTTTTAGTTTTTTTGGTTTTTTTAAAAATCAAGTTTTTTATTTTTTTTGTTTTTTTTTTTTTAAATCAAGTATTTTAGTTTTTTTGTTTTTTTTAAAATCAAGTTTTTTTTTGTTTTTTGTTTTTTTTAAAATCAAGTTTTATTTTTTTTTTTGGTTTTTAGGAAAATCAATTTTTATTTTTTTTGTGGATTTTTTATGTATTTTCTATAAACAGCCCTCCTTTTTTAAATTATGTTAAACAGCCATATATGTTCAGCCAAAAAAATAAAGAGAAGGCCCAGAATGGGGTCAGCAAAACAGGAAATGAAGGACATGATCGATGTTTTGGGGTTTCAAAAAGGGCATTTAGATTCTACCCAAAACATCAATCATGTCCTTCATTTCCTGCTGCATACGATCCAGCCGATTACGCATTTCATCGATCTCCCTATTCCAGGCCATTATTTGACCAATTAGCCGTTGGGCACTGTCTGAGGTGAAATAGTCACTTCTTGTACCTAAAGTGGAATGAAACCAAAAAATGTGTTTAGAAATATGCACACATACATAGTTTACCTTAAAATAATAAAGCTGTTGTCTCAGACACTGACCTGGTGGGGTGCCCATGTAGCATAATTCCTCCACATCCTCGGGGGTGGCACTGTTGCTTGAATCAAGCACAACCAGATCCCCTAAAATAGAGTAGAAAAATTACATTAACCAAAAGGCAGCCATGCATAGATTACCGTAAGCTGGTGTGTCAGACACTCACCTGGTGGGGTGCCCATGTCGCCCACCTCTCCTTCCTCCACATCCTCAGTGGGGCTTGGGCTGATTTTCCAATCATGTTGTTTGGCTTGGGGTGGACTGGCTTCTTGTTGGCTGAGTGATTTTTCCCCTATGTGAAACAAAAAATTATTTAATCTACTTAGCACACAGATATTTTAGTACATAGTAATTTTCAAACATTTGGAGTGAAGTGGTTTGTGTAGAGTTCCTATTTTACCTCAATATTTAAAATGATAAAGACATATCGGATAGATAGATATCTAGATATCAATATCTCAAAATATAGTTAATAATCTTTTGATCTCTCTCTCTCTCTCTCTCTCTCTATATATATATCTCTATATATATCTCTATATATATCTATATCTCTATATATATATATATATATATATATATATATAGATATATATAGATATATATCTATATAGATATATATATATATAGATATATATCTGTATATAGATATATCTATATATAGATGTATCTATATATATATATATATATATATATATATAGATAGATAGATAGATATATATATCTGTCTATATATATATATATATATATATATATATATTCTCGATATATATATATATATATATATATATATATATATATATATATATACATATATATATATATATATTCTATATATATATATATATATATATATATATATATATATATATATATATATATATATATATTCTCTCTCTCTCTCTCTCTCTCTCTCTCTCTCTCTCTCTCTCTCTCTCTCTATATATTCTCTCTCTCTCTATATATATATATATATTCTCTCTCTATATATATATATATATCTATATATATTCTCTATATATCTATATATATCTATATCTATCTATCTATATATATATATATATATATACATACATACATACATACATACACATATATACATACACACATATATATAGATAGATATATCTATAGATATGTAACGAGGTTTATTAAAAGATCGTTTGAAACGATGAGCAAAAAAATCATATAGGACTGAAAAGCACATGGAGCGGTATACGAGGTAATCAACACAAGATGAAAACACAGGTACTTACTTTTTTGGAGGACTTTACGGATCCGTCTGAACTGATCCGGCTCCCTGAGTTTCAGGTCAGACCATCTTTTTCTAAGTTGATCCCTGGAGCGCTGTACCCCAAAAGAAGCCTGCAAAGTGTCCACCACCTTCGCCATTATTTTGGCCTTGCGCAAATTTGGCCGGGCGTACGCCCCATACTTCCCATCATAGTCCTTTTTTTGAAGAATGGCCACCATCTCCACCATCTCTTCAAAACTCATATTGGAGGCCTTAAATCTAGGCCTCACAGATCTGGTTGACGTTCCAGCCTCCGGGCTTTTTTCGCTACCTGAGGTAGTTAACATGTCAGGTGTCTCCGCCATTATTTACCCCACTACGCGCCGTAACGAAAAATGGGCGGAGAACATGAGTTAAAATCGAACGTCAGGGGCGGGCGACGCAGGAGGAGTTTCACACATGCGTAGTGTATAAAGAGGGGCCTTGCGCACGTGTCGTACGTACGTTCTGTGCGTCGAATTAGGGGGCGGAGAACATGAGTTAATTTCGAACGTCAGGGGCGGGCGACGCAGGCGGAGTTTCACACATGCGTAGTGTATAAAGAGGGGCCTTGCGCATGTGACGTACGTACGTTCTGTGCGTAGGTGATAGTGGACCAGGACGTTACAAAACGAAGGTAATTTTAAATATTTTTTTTTGTTTTATGGTCATGACTTTGTAGCAAGCGGCCTATATGGCTTGATAGATTGATGAGGCCTACATAGGGAGAAGATGATGAGGGGTTAGCAGAAACCTATAATAAGTGTTTTTTGTCTTGTGACTTTATCTTTTCCAGATATAATGAATCCCCTATTTAAGGATCCAGAGTTCCTTACAGCTTTCATATCTAAATATCGAGAGATGAGGAATTTGTGGGAGGTGAAACACCCTCAGTATTATGCAAAGCATGTGAGGAAGTCAACGCTGGAGAGACTTCTGTCCTTTGTCCAGGCGACCATCCCGGAAGCAACAATGGAGACATTGCTCAAGAAAATTGGGGTCTTGAGGAATATGTATAAGAGGGAGCATAAGAAGATCCAGGAATCAAGGAGATCAGGAGCATCAGCAGATGATGTTTATGTACCCAGGCTGTGGTACTACAATCAACTCCGTTTTCTTGATGACCAGAATGAAGCCAGGGCATCACTTTCAACCCTTCCCTCCACCCTTCCCTCCACCCTTCCCTCCACCCCAGCAGAGGCTGATGAGGAGCAAGCTGGGTCTTCCATCCTGGATGAACCGGATATGACCATCTGGAGTCAGGTAAATTATATTAACAAATATTTACTGTACTAATATTAATGATGTTAACTGGATGTTATAATTGTCTAAAATAATTTTGCCCTCAAAATTGTTAATACATATCAATTGACAGGAGTGGCTAAATATGTTTGGCACCTGCTATAAAAAATTAGGGTGTCTGATTAGACTCTTTTATTAAAGAGATGTATTCACATTGAATTTGCTAGTCATGAGAAGCAAATTGTGTGTCATTGATGAACCCCAAATAAATAAATAAAAATATGTCCTTTTTTTATACACAGGATGAGTCCATCCAGGAGGAATGTGTGGAAAGTGGCAGGCAGGAGGAGACCGGGCCCATGGACAGCCTGGAGGAGGCCGGATTCTCCATCATCCTGGAGGAGGCTGGGCCCAGTGTCAGGCAGGAGGTGGCTGGTCCCAGTGAGGTGGCTGGTCCCAGTGAGGTGGCTGGTCCCAGTGAGGTGGCTGGGCCAAGTGAGGTGGCTGGGCCCAGTAGGAGCATGACCCAATCACAAGTGCTTCCCCTCCACCTTCCCAAAAAAAGGGCCAGGAAGGGGATGGTCACACAGGAGGCATCCCTGCGCCTCATGCAAGAGGCCACCCGTTTTTTGAGAAGCCCCCCCGAAGCAGAAGAGTCCTTTGGCTGCTACTTAGCCAGCAGGCTTCTTCAAATGGATTGGGAGCAGCGTCTCATTTGCGAGCGCCTATTTGGGGAAACTATCCAGAAGGGGCTGCAGGGCACGCTAACCCGAAACACACAACTACATGAGGCAGCCCCCCCTCCTCCTCCTCCTCCTCCTCCTCCTCCTCCTGCCACAACTGAAACACCACAGCCACAGCCTCCAAAGAAGGCTACAGGGAAGGCTGCAGGGAAGGCTGCAGGGCAGCGTGGAGGAAAGGCTGTAGGGAAGAGAAGAAAGTGATGACCTGGGTTCAGTCTGGTCTGACAGAAGACGCAGGCTGTTGTAGGACCACAGTCTGGGGACATCTAGATCATCTGCTGGTGCTGTTGATCTCTGGGATTCTTGGACCAGATTGTGCTCCCTCTTATATGGACTCCTCAAGATCCCAATTTTATTGTACACCGACTTTTTCCAGCGTTGACTTCCTCTTTATTTTATTTTGACCATGAATAAATGGATCTTTTTTGAGTTTAGCAAAAGACTTTATGTGTTTTCTTTTAAATCATTGATTTTACACACAGTGTTAAATTAACAAGGGACAACAATCTCATTGAGTTTGAAAAAACACACCAAAAATACATCACTAATGTTAATAATGTTCAAGTGGTAAGTCTTGAAAATAAAAAAATCTACATAACCAAAAACGGTGCTTTGGGTTAACTTTAACTAAAAAATAAAAAATAATCACTAGAAAAACAAAACTAGAATAATGGGTTCTTTGTGGTAACTTTACAAACCTAAAAAAAAAAAAAAAAAATAAAAGGTAAAAAGTATTATTAGTATGGAAACATTGATTTTAAAAAGCATACTATATCATTCATGAGATCAAAGAGAAAAAGAATCCAGAAATCAGTTTGGGAGAACTCTGAATATGAACAGCAAAACACCTTTGTTCTTTAAAGCATTCGTAAAGAAGAAATAAAATGCGCTGCATTCAACGATCACAGATTTTGCAGCGTGATGAATGTGCTACCTACAATACGAACACTAGTTTTACTAGACCGAGTGCTTCCGTTTAGTTTTTGCTTATGAGCATGCGTCGTTTTTTTGTCCGTAGGACTAGCATACAGACGAGCGGACTTCGGGGTCCGTCGTAGTTACGACGTAAAGATTTGAAGCATGTTTCAAATCTAAAGTACGTCGGATTTGAGGCTAAAAAAGTACGTTGAAAGTCCGGAGAAGCCCACACACAATCGGATTACCAGCCAGCTTTAGTCCGTCAGCGTCCGTTGGACTTTTGTAGCTGAAAAGTCCGACCGTGTGTACGCGGCATAAGACTGTTTTGCCAAATGAACTTAGAGTTTTGAGAATGTCATTTCTGTTTCAAGAAATGAGCCAAAACAATGGAGAAAAACTGTAAAACAGAAATGACATTCTCAAAACTCTAGGTTCATTTGGCAAAACAGTCTTACAGTTCAGCACAACTCTATAACTCACGTGCAAAAGCTCATATCTCTCCCAAAACTGTTCACTCATGCTTCAAAACCATATTCCTTTCCCATATAAAGAGTCAGTGCTACCAAAATGGCAAAGATTCTTCTCAATTGCTTTGGCTCATTTCTTGAAACAGACCAGACGTTCTCAACTCTCTTGGTGCTTTTGACAAAATAACCTGGATGGTTCAGCACAACACCATGGTTCACCTTCAAAAGCTCATATCTTTCCCACAACAGTTCACTCATGTGTCAAAAATAAATTTCTTTCTCATTCAAATAGTCAGTGCCCCCAAAATGCTTCGTCCCTTTGGCATTGTGTAAGCACTGCAAGTCAAAATGTTTAGATGTTTTGTCTCTAAGGCAGAGGACCATTGAAATATCCCTCATGTCCACCTTTCAGTCTTAGCCCAGTCCTTCATTGACAATGGTTACTGTACAGTTTTTGTCTAGCTAACTGAATACAATTGTGTATAAAACTGAAAAAAAAAAAGATTTTAGGATAAGAGTAGCCTCCAAGGTTTTGCATCACACATTGCACTCATACTGCCAAGGAAAAAATACTTTACAGTATTGTAACCATTATCATTCACACACAAAGTAACTTCCATACATCAGAGTAAAAAGAAAATGTATACAGCATAATATACGGAAATATAAACACACAAACAAAAAACAAGGAAAATTACATTTAGCCTACAATGCTGTAAATAAAGCTGGAGTTTCACAACTACTGTAACATCTCTTCACTGGCCACCGTCCTCACCCTCCTGCCCATCCACACGCTGCTGTCTGTCTGGCCACAGATTCTCATCAACATTGCAGCGTATATCCTCCCTTGCGATGCAACGAGGTAAGAAGCTGCGTGCATGTCGCAACCATCCCCAACAAAAAACAAAGGGAAAGGTAATTCATCAAGGAGGAACATGCAATGGTCAAAACGTATATGAAATGCTTTTTATTGAAAGTACACTATAAACACCAATCCAATAATATACTGTAAAAACAGGTACCATCACCAATATAAAAAAGACAACGTTGTCATTGACAGACACAGATGGCCACCACTCACATATACCACACACACCTCATGTGAATTCATTCAAGATAGATATACAAGAATGAACTCAGATTAAATACTAAATTTTCATCTGCTGGATAACTGAAAGTCCTGGTAAATCAAATGATAACAGCAGATGGTAAGTGAAAGGAGAGATATGTGGGGTTGTGGATGGTAATGCAGTAGCCCTAGATATCAGGTCCTCATAGATGTAGGAACAAGAAGAACTGGGGGGATAGGAGGGGAAGATGGGGGGAACGGAAATGGAAAGACCCTGTACTGACTCAACAGTAGCGTGGTCACTGGATACTGCAGTCCTGGTCAGTTACTGTAAGATCACCCTGGGCCATCAATATTTCGCAGCGCTGATGACAGGGAATGGGAGTTCCTGTTTGCAGGATATGGTGAGCCGTAGCGGATTGAATCAGGCTGAGCAGTGTAACTCATTTAGTGAATCATACATACTGGGTGGATGCACTGATTGAGACAACTGTCCCCTGTCCAGGACACAAACAGATTAGATCTCACCCAGTGTTGACTCTGTGGTGCATCAGGACACATCACCGGACCGAGTTCAGGCTCATGCCGTCTCCAGCTGGCTAGTTGAGTTGTCTCCCGTGCTCCGCTGGGTCCTCAGCTGTGCATATCCTTTGATGGCGTACTGAGGGTAAGTAGAAGGTGTACGCCCAGGGAGATGCGGTGAATAAAGCAGGGTTTTCTAAAGCACTCAGTCCTCCGCTCGTTCCGTTTCCCGGGAAGTTTCAAACGGCCATGTTACTGTAATTACAGGCCAGTGATGCCTGGGCTGTGGGGTGGATCTGGAGGTCTGTGGGAATGCTATGGGTAGCGTGATGGCATCATGCTGACGCGTTTCATCCGCCAATCGGATTTCATCAGAGCATCCCCTACACTGATCTCCTGTAATATCCTCACAGGCAGCATCCATTGCATGGAGCAGGGACCTCTGATCTTGAGCTTGATGCTCATACACTCTCCACCTCCAAGAGGAGAAAAACTCCTCAATAGGGTTGAGGAAAGGAGAGTAAGGTGGTAGGAACACCATATCCATCCTTGGATGAGCAGTGAACCAGGCCCTCATAAGCAGGCCACGGTGGAAATTCACATAGTCCCATACAATTATATATTGTGGTAGGTGAGGCCCTATGAGACCTCTCTTATTTTCAGGGATCAAATCCAAATGAAGGTGGTCCAAGAAGATAAGGAGCTTCTGTGTATTCTATGGGCCAAGACTGGGGATGTGAGTGGCCACACCATTCTCAGAAATGGCAGCACACATAGTTATATTGCCCCCTCGCTGGCCTGGGACATCCACCGTGGCCCGGTGGCCAATAAAATTTCGGCCACGTCTTTGGCCCTTGGCCAGGTTGAAGCCAGCCTCATCCACATACACGAGTATGTGAGAGGTCTCATTTCCTTCCAATGCCATTATTCTCTACAATAGAGTAAAAAAAGAAAACATCAAATCAGTCATACAGAAGAGTCATACACTACAGTTACAGACAGTTACATAGGAATGTTCTAAACAAGTTCAATATATTACTGGCCAGTATTCCAGTGGTTCCAAACCTGGGGTACATGTACCCCCTATGCAGAGGTACTACAGGGGGTATTTGACAGAAAGGGGAGGGGAAAAATTATGAATGAGTAGACTTACTGAAATGTTATAGTAAAACCCACAGTATTAGATAGATTTACATGGGAGGCACTACTGTAATTGCAGCTCTTTGACCCTTTTTCTTACTGTATTGTATGTTATATTCTTCAAAATAAGGATTATAATGATAATTGCATCATACAGTAAACTGCAGTTTTTAGACAAAATGTTTATAAATCAGATACGTAAATCAAATACTTTCATACCTGGATTACCTAGATTCAGAAATCAGGTAAAGTGGGTAATGAAACCAATACATTTCGGGAACCACTGCTTATGGTAGTTATAAAAAGGTTATCTTGATGGACAACCAGTGACTGACTTCCATGTACATACTGGTACCGCAGCTCTTTCACTCTGTCAGATTTCCTCTCAAATGGTACCCTGTAAATTTGCTTCATTGTCATCTGATGCTTCTTCAATATGCGGGCTATTGTGGAGATGCTTATAGAGTGATATTTTGGAATGTGACTTTGTCTTGTATGATTGCAGTGCGGATCTGTCTCAATGTGATGGCATTATTTGCAAACACCATGTTACAGATCTCTTGTTCTTGTTGTTCATTGAGAAGTTTTCCTCAGCCACCTGTGCCAGGTTGTCGTCCAATCCTAAACATAGAATTCAAAGGACAACACTCCATTCGTAATTTATACCTTATGTATTCCGTACAGAATGAGTTACCAATGTAATCGTATTGTTGTTTTACTTACAGTAACTTTACCACAATTCCAATGCATCACTGCACAGTGACTGGAATACTACTGTAAACTGTATCATCAATATTGTAGAAAATAAACTATTCCATACTATTCCATAGTTTATTTTCTACAATATTTTTCTTGTTATTGTTAGTATCATACGTAACATCCCACTTAGGTAAGATATTGTAATATTGTAGGCCTATCACACACACACACACTAAATGAATACGTAAATGAGTAAATAAACATATTTGTTGCTCTATGCACAGTGTCCTGTCTTATACATTATATAATTCCATCATTGACTGACTACATACCTGTTTTCCCTGCGAAAGGTTTGGATGATAGAGAAGACTGTAGAGCGAGGCACATTAGGTTACACTCGGCGACCTTCCTCCGCCATTGTGAGGCCATGGTTGATGACATGATCTATAATTGTGGCCCAAATTTCATCAGGGACAGCATGGCGTCTTCATGCTCCTCTGCCTCTTCCCCCTATTCCACCGCCACTCACCCTTACTCCTCTTCCTCTTCTTCTTCCTCTTCCTCGAGCAGGCAGTTTCCCTTGTTCATTTACTTGGCCAGGTGCCTCCATGTTCAGAAATTGTACTGGTCCTGCATGGTCAAGCTCTATATATACATGTTTGGCAGCATTTACAATCATGGACAGCACCTGTCAGGTAACTAAACATACTGTTTGATTGGACATCTGAGACCAACTCCGACTCCTCCTTTGTTAGGCTCATTTCACACTGGGGCGGGGGCGTTGTCGGCGGTAAAGTGCCGCTATTGTAAGCAGCGATTTACCGTCGGTTTACCGTCGGTATACGGCCGCTAGCGGGGTGGTTTTACCCCCCTGCTAGCGGCCGAGAAAGAGTTAAAACCACCGCAAAGCGCCCCCCAAGCAGAGGCGCTTTGCCGGCGGTATAGCCGCGCCGTCCCATTGATTTCAATGGGCAGGAGAGATAAAGGAGCGGTATACACACCGCTCCTTCACCGCTCTGAAGATGCTGCTGGCAGGACTTTTTTTACCGTCCTGCCAGCGCATCGCTCCAGTGTGAAAGCCCTCGGGGCTTTCACACTGGAATGAAAGCAGCGGCACTTTCGGGTCGGTTTGCAGGCGCTATTATTAGCGCAATAGCGCCTGCAAACCGCCCCAGTGTGAAAGGACCCTTAGTCAAGTTCTAGTTGCACCTGACTGTCAATTGCTGTAATCATTTTATCAAATGTTCCAAGAGATTCATATATGGTATTCATGGTATTACAGTTTTTCTCCATTGTTTTGGCTCATTTCTTGAAACAGAAATGACATTCTTAAAACTCTAAGTTCATTTGGCAAAACAGTCTTACAGTTCGGCACAACTCTATAACTCACGTGCAAAAGCTCATATCTCTCCCAAAACTGTTCACTCATGCTTCAAAACCATATTCCTTTCCCATATAAAGAGTCACTGCCCCTAAAATGGCAAAGATTCTTCTCAGTTGCTTTGGCTTATTTCTTGAAACAGACCAGACGTTCTCAACTCTCTTGGTGCTTTTGCCAAAATAACTTGGATGGTTCAGCACAACACCATGGTTCACCTTCAAAAGCTCGTATCTTTCCCAAAACAGTTCACTCATGTGTCAAAAATAAATTTCTTTCTCATTCAAATAGTCAGTGCCCCCAAAATGCTTTGACCCTTTGGCATTGTGTAAGCACTGCAAGTCAAAATGTTTAGATGTTTTGTCTCTAAGGCAGAGGACCATTGAAATATCCCTCATGTCCACCTTTCAGTCTTAGCCCAGTCCTTCATTGACAATGGTTACTGTACAGTTTTTGTCTAGCTAACTGAATACAATTGTGTATAAAACTGAAAAAAAAGAAAAGATTTTAGGGTAAGAGTAGCCTCCAAGGTTTGACATCACACATTGCGCTCATACTGCCAAGGAAAAATTACTTTACAGTATTGTAACCATTATCATTCACACACAAAGTAACTTCCATACATCAGAGTAAAAAGAAAATGTATACAGCATAATATACAGAAATATAAACACACAAACAAAAAACAAGGAAAATTACATTTAGCCTACAATGCTGTAAATAAAGCTGGAGTTTCACAACTACTGTAACAGCTCTTCACTGGCCACCATCCTCACCCTCCTGCCCATCCACACGCTGCTGTCTGTCTGGCCACAGATTCTCATCAACATTGCAGCGTATATCCTCCCTTGCGATGCAACGAGGGAAGAAGCAGCGTGCATGTCGCAACCATCCCCTACACTGATCTCCTGTAATATCCTCACAGGCAGCATCCATTGCATGGAGCAGGGACCTCTGATCTTGAGCCCGATGCTCATACACTCTCCACCTCCAAGCGGAGAAAAACTCCTCAATAGGGTTGAGGAAAGGAGAGTAAGGTGGTAGGAACACCATATCCATCCTTGGATGAGCAGTGAACCAGGCCCTGATAAGCAGGCCATGGTGGAAATTCACATTGTCCCATACAATTATATATTGTGGTAGGTGAGGCCCTATGAGACCTCTCTCATTTTCAGGGATCAAATCCAAATGAAGGTGGTCCAAGAAGATGAGGAGCTTCTGTGTATTGTATGGGCCAAGACTGGGGATGTGAGTGGCCACACCATTCTCAGAAATGGCAGCACACATAATTATATTGTCCCCTCACTGGCCTGGGACATCCACCGTGGCCCGGTGGCCAATAAAATTTCGGCCACGTCTTCGGCCCTTGGCCAGGTTGAAGCCAGCCTCATCCACATACACGAGTATGTGAGAGGTCTCGTTTCCTTCCAATGCCATTATTCTCAACAATAGAGTTAAAAAAGAAAACATCAAATCAGTCATACAGAAGAGTCATACACTACAGTCACAGACAGTTACATAGGAATGTTCTATGTTCCACACAAGTTCAATATATTACTGGCCAGTATTCCAGTGGTTCCAAACCTGGGGTACATGTACCCTATGCAGAGGTACTACAGGGGGTATTTGACAGAAAGGGGAGGGGAAAAATTATCAATGAGTAGACTTACTGAAATGTTACAGTAAAACCCACAGTATTAGATAGATTTACTTGGGAGGCACTACTGTAATTGCAGCTCTTTGACCCTTTTTCTTACTGTATTGTATGTTATATTCTTCAAAATAAGGATTATAATGATAATTGCATCATACAGTAAGCTGCAGTTTTTAGACAAAATGTTTATAAATCAGATACGTAAATCAAATACTTTCATACCTGGATTACCTAGATTCAGAAATCAGGTAATGTGGGTACTGAAACCAATACATTTCGGGAACCACTGCTTATGGTAATTGTAAAAAGGTTATCTTGATGGACAACCAGTGACTGACTTCCATGTACATACTGATACTGCAGCTTTTTCACTCTGTCAGAGTTCCTCTCAAATGGTACCCTGTAAATTTGCTTCATTGTCATCTGATGCTTCTTCAATATGCGGGCTATTGTGGAGATGCTTATAGAGTGACATTTTGGAATATGGCTTTGTCTTGTAGGATTGCAGTGCGGATCTGTCTCAATGTGATGGCATTATTTGCAAACACCATGTTACAGATCTCTTGTTCTTGTTGTTCATTGAGAAGTTTTCTTCGGCCACCCGTGCCAGGTTGTCATCCAATCCTAGACATAGAATTCAAAGGACAACACTCCATTCGTAATTTATACCTTATTAGGGATGAGCCGAACACCCCCCTGTTCGGTTCGCACCAGAACATGCGAACAGGAAAAAAGTTCGCTCGAACACGCGAACACCGTTAAAGTCTATGGGACACGAACATGGATAATCAAAAGTGCTAATTTTAAAGGCTTATATGCAAGTTATTGTCATAAAAAGTGTTTGGGGACCTGGGTCCTGCCCCAGGGGACATGGATCAATGCAAAAAAAAGTTTTAAAAACGGACGTTTTTTCAGGAGCAGTGATTTTAATAATGCTTAAAGTCAAACAATAAAAGTGTAATATCCCTTTAAATTTCGTACCTGGGGGGTGTCTATAGTATGCCTGTAAAGGGGCGCATGTTTCCCCTGTTTAAAACAGCCTGACAGCAAAATGACATTTCGAAGGAAAAAAAGCCATTTAAAACTACCCGCGGTTATTGCATTGCCGACAATACACATAGAAGTTCATTGATAAAAACGGCATGGGAATTCCCCACAGAGAAACCCCGAACCAAAATTAAAAAAAAAAAAAATGAAGTGGGAGTCCCCCTAAATTCCATACCAGGCCCTTCAGGTCTGGTATGGATATTAAGAGGAACCCCGGCCAAAATTTTAAAAAAAAATGACATGGGGTTCCCCCTAAATTCCATACCAGACCCTTCAGGTCTGGTATGGATTTTAAGGGGAACCCCGCGCCAAAAAAAAAAAAAACGGCGTGGGGTTCCCCCAAAGATCCATACCAGACCCTTATCCGAGCACGCAACCTGGCAGGCCGCAGGAAAAGAGGGGGGGACGAGAGTGCGGCCCCCCCCTCCTGAACCGTACCAGGCCACATGCCCTCAACATTGGGAGGGTGCTTTGGGGTAGCCCCCCAAAACACCTTGTCCCCATGTTGATGAGGACAAGGGCCTCATCCCCACAACCGTGGCCGGTGGTTGTGGGGGTCTGCGGGCGGGGGGCTTATCGGAATCTGGAAGCCCCCTTTAACAAGGGGACCCCCAGATCCCGGCCCCCCCCTGTGTGAAATGGTAAGGGGGTACTTACCCCTACCATTTCACTAAAAAAGTGTCAAAATAGTTAAAAATGACAAGAGACAGTTTTTGACAATTCCTTTATTTAAATGCTTCTTCTATCTTCCTTCATCTTCTTCTTCTTCTGGTTCTTCTGGCTCTTCTGGTTCTTCCTCCAGCGTTCTCGTCCAGCATCTCCTCCGCGGCGTCTTCTATCTTCTTCTCCTCGGGCCGCTCCGCACCCATGGCATGAGGGGAGGCTCCCGCTCTTCTCTTCATCTTCTTCTTCATCCTCTTCTCTTCTTCATCTTCATCTTCTCTTCTTAATTTTCTTCTGCGGGCCGCTCCGCATCCATGCATGGAGGGAGGCTCCCGCTGTGTGATGGCGTCTCTATTCGCCCGAGGAGAAGAAGATAGAAGACGCCGCGGAGGAGATGCTGGACGAGAACGCCGGAGGAAGAACCAGAAGAGCCAGAATAACCAGAAGAAGAAGAAGATGAAGGAAGATAGAAGAAGCATTTAAATAAAGGAATTGTCAAAAACTGTCTCTTGTCATTTTTAACTATTTTGACACTTTTTTAGTGAAATGGTAGGGGTAAGTACCCCCTTACAATTTCACACGGGGGGGGCCGGGATCTGGGGGTCCCCTTGTTAAAGGGGGCTTCCAGATTCCGATAAGCCCCCCGCCCGCAGACCCCCACAACCACCGGCCACGGTTGTGGGGATGACGCCCTTGTCCTCATCAACATGGGGACAAGGTGTTTTGGGGGGCTACCCCAAAGCACCCTCCCAATGTTGAGGGCATGTGGCCTGGTACGGTTCAGGAGGGGGGGCCGCACTCTCGTCCCCCCCCTCTTTTCCTGCGGCCTGCCAGGTTGCGTGCTCGGATAAGGGTCTGGTATGGATTTTTGGGGGAACCCCACGCCGTTTTTTTTTTTTTTTTTGGCGCGGGGTTCCCCTTAAAATCCATACCAGACCTGAAGGGTCTGGTATGGCATTTAGGGGGAACCCCACGTCATTTTTTTTTTTTAATTTTGGCCAGGGTTCCCCTTAATATCCATACCAGACCTGAAGGGCCTGGTATGGAATTTAGGGGGACCCCCCCACGTCATTTTTTTTTTTTTATTTTGGTTCGGGGTTTCCCTGTGGGGAATTCCCATGCTGTTTTTTATCAATGAACTTTTATGTGTATTGTCGGACCGGCAATTCATTAATAGCCGCGGGTAGTTTTAAATGAGTTTTTTCCTTCGAAATGTCATTTTGCTGTCAGACTGTTCTAAACACGGGAAACATGCGCCCCTTTAGAGGCATACTATAGACACCCCCCATTTACGAAATTTAAAGGGATATTACACTTTTATTGTTTGACTTTAAGCATTATTAAAATCACTGCTCCTGAAAAAACGTCCGTTTTTAAAACTTTTTTTTGCATTGATACATGTCCCCTGGGGCAGGACCCGGGTCCCCAAACACTTTTTATGACAATAACTTGCATATAAGCCTTTAAAATTAGCACTTTTGATTTCTCCCATAGACTTTTAAAGGGTGTTCCGCGGCATTCGAATTTGCCGCGAACACCCCAAATTGTTCGGTGTTCGGCGAACTTGCGAACAGCCAATGTTCGATTCGAATATGAGTTCGACTCGAACTCGAAGCTCATCCCTATACCTTATGTATTCTGTACAGAATGAGTTACTAATGTAATCGTATTGTTGTTTTACTTACAGTAACTTTACCACAATTCCAATGCATCACTGCACAGTGACTGGAATACTACTGTAAACTGTATCATCAATATTGTACAAAATCAACTATTCCATACTATTCCATAATTTATTTTCTACAATATTTTTCTTGTCATTGTTAGTATCATAAGTAACATCCCACTGAGGTAAGATACTGTAATACTGTAGGCCTATCACACACACACACACACACTAAATGAATACATAAATGAGTAAATAAACATATTTGTTGCTCTATGCACAGTGTCCTGTCCTATACTTTATTTAATTCCATCATTGACTGACTACATACCTGTTTTCCCTGTGAAAGGTTTGGATGATAGAGAAGACTGTAGAGCGAGGCACATTAGGTTGCACTCGGCGACCTTCCTCCACCATTGTGAGGCCATGGTTGATGACATGATCTATAATTGTGGCCCGAATTTCATCAGGGACAGCATAGTGTCTTCGTCCTCCTCTGCCTCTTCCCCCTATTCCACCACCACTCACCCTTATTCCTCTTCCTCTTCTTCTTCCTCTTCCTCGAGCAGGCAGTTTCCCTTGTTCATTTACTTGGCCAGGTGCCTCCATGTTCAGAAATTGTACTGGTCCTGCATGGTCAAGCTCTATATATACATGTTTGGCAGCATTTACAATCATGGACAGCACCTGTCAGGTAACTAAACATACTGTTTGATTGGTCATCTGAGACCAACTCCGACTCCTCCTTTGTTAGTCAAGTTCTAGTTGCACCTGACTGTCAATTGCTGTAATCATTTTATCAAATGTTCCAAGAGATTCACATATGGTATTCATGGTATTATGTTCCTGAATAATTTTGACAATTGAACAGACTATTGTGCATGTGATGACTTAAACAATAAAATGACGCTGACACGTTTTGGAGAGAACAACCATTAGACTGAGAATTGACAATCAGTTTAGATCAATAAGATCTATTCACTTGGAAATTGTGCTAAATGTAGGCTACTTCTACTTAATCATTTGAAAGATGTACTGAGACATTGAGACATGTACTGAGACATGTGCAATTTTGATGAAATGAATGAGAAATTCAATTCAGTTGTGAACAATTGCCAAGTGGTTTGGAGATTTGTCCATGTTGTTTTGAGAATGTCATTTCTGTTTCAAGAAATGAGCCAAAACAATGGAGAAAAACTGTAATGTAATGTCGGGTCCTGGCAATATGGATGAAAATCAGTGAGACAAATGGCATGGGTACCCCCCAGTCCATTACCAGGCCCTTTGGGTCTTGTATGGATATTAAGGGGAACCCCGCACCCAAATTAAAATAAGTAAAGGTGTGGGGCCACCAGGCCCTATATACTCTGAACAGCAGTATACAGGCGGTGCAAACAAGACAGGGACTGTAGGTTTGTTGTTAAGTAGAATCTCTTTGTAATTTTGAACGGGTACATTTTTAACGTGTTTAGCTCCAGCCAAAAAATCTTTTTTAAGCTTTTTGGAAAACATAGGGAAGGGTTATCACGCCTGTGACATTTGTTTTTCTGTCTTTCCTCCTCTTCAGAAGATTTCACCTCACTTTTTGTCCCAATGAAAAATGTTTTTTGAAAATTTGGGTTTTTTTGTGGAACAAGGATTGGAAAGCATCAGTGGAAAGGAGAAATGTTTTTCCCATATTACAGTTTTTCTCCATTGGTTTGGCTCATTTCTTGAAACAGAAATGACATTCTCAAAACATCATGGACAAATCTCCAAACCACTTGGCAATTATTCACAACTGAATTGAATTTCTCATTCATTTCATCAAAATTGCAAATGTCTCAGTACATGTCTCAATGTCTCAGTACATTTTTCAAATGATTAGGTACAAGTAGTCTACATTTAGCACAATTTCCAAGTGAATAGATCTTGTTGATCTAAACTGATTGTCAATTCTCAGTCTAATGGTTGTTCTCTCCAAAACGTGTCAGCATCATTTCATTGTTTAAGTCATCACATGCATAATAGTCTGTTCAATTGTCAAATTTATTCAGGAACATAATACCATGAATACCATATTTGAATCTCTTGGAACATTTGATAAAATGATTACAGCAATTGACAGTCAGGTGCAACTAGAACTTGACTAACAAAGAAGGAGTCGGAGTTGGTCTCAGATAACCAATCAAACAGTATGTTTAGTTACCTGACAGGTGCTGTCCATGATTGTAAATGCTGCCAAAAATGTATATATAAAGCTTGACCATGCAGGACCAGTACAATTTCTGAACATGGAGGCACCTGGCCAAGTAAATGAACAAGGGCAACTGCCTGCTCGAGGAAGAGGAAGAAGAAGAGGAAGAGGAGTAAGGGTGAGTGGTGGTGGAATAGGGGGAAGAGGCAGAGGAGCACGAAGACACTATGCTGTCCCTGATGAAATTCGGGCCACAATTATAGATCATGTCATCAACCATGGCCTCACAATGGCGGAGGCAGGTTGCCGAGTGCAGCCTAATGTGCCTCGCTCTACAGTCTTCTCTATCATACAAACCTTTCGCAGGGAAAACAGGTATGTAGTCAGTCAATGATGGAATTATATAATGTATAGGACAGGACACTGTGCATAGAGCAACAAATATTTTTATTTACTCATTTACCTATTCATTTAGTGTGTGTGTGTATGTGTGTGTGTGTGTGTGTGTGTGTGTGTGTGATAGGCCTACAATATTACAATATCTTACCTCAGTGGGATGTTACGTATGATACTAACAATGACAAGAAAAATATTGTAGAAAATAAACTATGGAATAGTATGGAATAGTCTATTTTCTACAATATTGATGATACAGTTTACAGTAGTATTCCAGTCACTGTGCAGTGATGCATTGGAATTGTGGTAAAGTTACTGTAAGTAAAAAAACAATACGATTACATTGGTAACTCATTCTGTACGGAATACATAAGGTATAAATTATGAATGGAGTGTTGTCCTTTGAATTCTATGTCTAGGATTGGACAACAACTTGGCATGGGTGGCCGAGGAAAACTTCTCAATGAACAACAAGAACAAGAGATCTGTAACATGGTGTTTGCAAATAATGCCATCACATTGAGACAGATCCGCACTGCAATCCTACAAGACAAAGCCATATTCCAAAATGTCACTCTATAAGCATCTCCACAATAGCCCGCATATTGAAGAAGCATCAGATGACAATGAAGCAAAATTTACAGGGTACCATTTGAGAGGAACTCTGACAGAGTGAAAGAGCTGCGGTACCAGTATGTACATGTAAGTCAGTCACTGGTTGTCCATCAAGATAACCTTTTTACAATTACCATAAGCAGTGGTTCCCGAAATGTATTGGTTTCAGTACCCACTTTACCTGATTTCTGAATCTAGGTAATCCAGGTATGAAAGTATTTGATTTACGTATCTGATTTATAAACATTTTGTCTAAAAACTGCAGCTTACTGTATGATGCAATTATCATTATAATCCTTATTTTGAAGAATACAACATACAATACAGTAAGAAAATGGTCAAAGAGCTGCAATTACAGTAGTGCCTCCCATGTAAATCTATCTAATACTGTGGGTTTTACTGTAACATTTCAGTAAGTCTACTCATTGATAATTTTTCCCCTCCCCTTTCTGTCAAATACCCCCGTAGTACCTCTGCATAGGGTACATGTACGCCAGGTTTGGAACCACTGGAATACTGGCCAGTAATATATTGAACTTGTGTAGAACATTCCTATGTAACTGTCTGTAACTGTAGTGTATGACTCTTCTGTATGACTGATTTGATGTTTTCTTTTTTTACTCTATTGTAGAGAATAATGGCATTGGAAGGAAACGAGACCTCTCACATACTCGTGTATGTGGATGAGGCTGGCTTCAAACTGGCCAAGGGCCGAAGACATGGCCGAAATTTTATTGGCCACCGGGCCACGGTGGATGCCCAAGACCAGCGAGGGGGCAATATAACTATGTGTGCTGCCATTTCTGAGAATGGTATGGCCACTCACATCCCCAGTCTTGGCCCATACAATACACAGAAGCTCCTCATCTTCTTGGACCGCCTTCATTTGGATTTGATCCCTGAAAATAAGAGAGGTCTCATAGGGCCTCACCTACCACAATATATAATTGTATGGGACAATGTGAATTTCCACCTTGGCCTGCTTATCAGGGCCTGGTTCACTGCTCATCCAAGGATGGATATGGTGTTCCTACCACCTTACTCTCCTTTCCTCAACCCTATTGGAGGCGGAGATTTTATGAGCATGGGGCTCAAGATCAGAGGTCCCTGCTCCATGCAATGGATGCTGCCTGTGAGGATATTACAGGAGATCAGTGTAGGGGATGGTTGCGACATGCACACCATTTCTTCCCTCGTTGCATCGCAAGGGAGGATATACCCTGCAATGTTGATGAGAATCTGTGGCCAGACAGACAGCAGCATGTGGATGGGCAGGAGGGTGAGGACAGTGGCCAGTGAAGAGATGTTACAGTAGTTGTAAAACTCCAGCTTTATTTACAGCATTGTAAGCTAAATGTAATTTTCCTTGTTTTTTGTTTGTGTGTTTATATTTCTATATATTATGCTGTATACATTTTCTTTTTACTCTGATGTATGGAAGTTACTTGTGTGTGTGAATGATAATGGTTACAATACTGTAAAGTAATTTTTCCTTGGCAGTATGAGTGCAATGTGTGATGTCAAACCTTGGAGGCTACTCTTACCCTAAAATCTTTTCTTTTTTTTCAGTTTTATACACAATTGTATTCAGTTAGAGAGACAAAAACTGTACAGTAACCATTGTCAATGAAGGACTGGGCTAAGACTGAAAGGTGAACATGAGGGATATTTCAATGGTCCTCTGCCTTAGAGACAAAACATCTAAACATTTTGACTTGCAGTGCTTACACAATGCCAAAGGGACGAAGCATTTTGGGGGCACTGACTATTTGAATAAGAAAGAAATTTATTTTTGACACATGAGTGAACTGTTTTGGGAAAGATATGAGATTTTGAAGGTGAACCATGGTGTTGTGCTGAACCATCCAGGTTATTTTGGCAAAAGCACCAAGAGAGTTGAGAACTTCTGGTCTGTTTCAAGAAATGAGCCAAAGCAATTGAGAAGAATCTTTGCCATTTTGGGGGCAGCGACTCTTTATATGGGAAAGGAATATGGTTTTGAAGCATGAGTGAACAGTTTTGGGAGAGATATGAGCTTTTGCACGTGAGTTATAGAGTTGTGCTGAACTGTAAGACTGTTTTGCCAAATGAACTTAGAGTTTTGAGAATGTCATTTCTGTTTCAAGAAATGAGCCAAAACAATGGAGAAAAACTGTAACTCTTACAGGAGAGAATTTCCCTTCCTAGGGGTAGATTTCATCTCACTTCCTGTTGTCTCCTTCCGTTTGCAAGTAGGAGTCATTTGTAAGTTAGTTGTTTGAAAGTAGGGTCCTGCCCTATATACTCAGCAGAAATTTGGGCCTTAGGTGTTGCTGTGGCCACAACACTGTAAGCCCTCACAGGGCCCTGCTGTGAAATATTAGATCAAGAATTGTAATTACATGCCCCTGTTGAACAGGAGCTGAAAAATTAGGCCTTAGGCACTGGTGCTGGTGCCACAACACTGCAACCCCTCACAGACACTCTAGTTGGAACGCAGGAATGAGCCCTGCTGCAAAGTATTGCATCAAAAATTGTAATTACACGCCCCTGTTAAACAGGGGCAGAAAAAATGGGCCTTAGGCACTGGTGCTGGTGCCACAACACTGCAACCCCTCACAGACACTCTAGTTGGAACGCAGGAACGAGCCCTGCTGTAAAGTATTTCATCAAAAATTGTAATTACACGCCCCTGTTAAACAGGGGCAGAAAAAATGGGCCTTAGGCACTGGTGCTGGTGCCACAACACTGCAACCCCTCACAGACACTCTAGTTGGAACGCAGGAACGAGCCCTGCTGCAAAGTATTGCATCAAAAATTGTAATTATATGCCACTGTTAAACAGGGGCAGAAAAAATGGGCCTTAGGCACTGGTGCTGGTGCCACAACACTGCAACCCCTCACAGACACTCTAGTTGGAACGCAGGAACGAGCCCTGCTGCAAAGTATTGCATCAAAAATTGTAATTACGCGCCCCTGTTAAGCAGGGGCAGAAAAAATGGGCCTTAGACACTGGTGCTGGTGCCACAACACTGCAACCCCTCACAGACACTCTAGTTGGAACGCAGGAATGAGCCCTGCTGCAAAGTATTGCATCAAAAATTGTAATTACACGCCCCTGTTAGACAGGGGCAGAAAAAATGGGCCTTAGGCACTGGTGCTGGTGCCACAACACTGCAACCCCTCACAGACACTCTAGTTGGAATGCATGAACGAGCCCTGCTGCAAAGTATTACATCAAAAATTGTAATTACACGCCCCTGTTAAACGGGGGCTGAAAAATTGTGCCTTAGGCACTGGTGGTGGCGCCCAGAACCAAAAATGTTCTTACAAGCTATCAGCGTGATGATTGAGGAGGAAGAGGATAATTACTCAGGGATAGTCACTCAGCATCAGCATAGACAGTCTTTGAAGGGATCTGAGATTTCAAAAAAAATTATTCGGTTACATCAGCATCAGGTGCTTGGTAGCTGGTGGTGATCCAAGACTGATTCATTTTTATGAAGGTCAGTCGATCTACCGAGTCAGCGGACAGATGCACCCTGTGATCGGTTACCACGCCTCCAGCAGCACTGAATGTGCGTTCCGAAAGAACGCTGGATGCAGTACAGGCCAGTAGCTCAATTGCATACTGTGCAAGCTCTGGCCAGTGATCCATCCTCAAGACCCAGTAACCCAGAGGATTTTCGGTGGGAAAGGTGTCCAAGTCTGATCTTGCCCCTAGGTATTCCTGCACCATGTAAAACAGACGCTGGCGATGGTTGCTGGAACCGATCATACCTTGGGGCTGCGGACCAAAAAATTGTCTGAACGCATCGGTCAGACGGCCACCTTCTCCACCGCTCCTTCTTTGACTGACCGAAGCCTCAGCAACACGTTGTCCGGAAACAGGAGTTTGTAACCTCCCAGTCTCTGGGAACGCGTTGCACAGACCTTTCTGCAAGGCCTCCCGAAGATGTTTCATCCTCTGCTCCCTCTGCGATGGCAAGATAAGGTCCGCAACCTTACCCTTGTAACGTGGATCAAGGAGGGTTGCCAGCCAGTATTGGTCCTTCTCCTTGATACCACGAATACGAGGATCCTTATGCAGGCTTTGCAGGTTCAGGGAGGCCATGCAGCGTAGGTTTGCTGAGGCATTCGGTCCGGAGTCCTCTGGGTCACTAAGGACGACATGGTCCACAGCCACCTCCTCCCAGCCACGTACAAGTCCATGTGTTTCTTGGGACTGTAAATGATCCCTTAAAGACTGCTGCTGATGCTGAGTGCCAGGCTCCACCTCCATACTGACACAATCTTCCTCCTCCTCCTCCTCCTCCTCCTCGTCCTCTTCCTGTGTGATCGGCGGGCACGCAGGAACACTGTCTGGATAAAGGGGGCCTTGAGAGCTAAGGAAGTCCTCCTCTTCCTGCCTCTGTTCTGCCTCAAGTGCCCTGTCCATTATTCCACGCAGCGTGTGCTCCAACAGGTGGACAAGGGGGACAGTGTCACTGATGCATGCACTGTCACTGCTCACCATCCTCGTGGCCTCCTCAAATGGTGACAGGACAGTGCATGCATCCCTGATCATGGCCCACTGGCGTGGGGAAAAAAAACCAAGCTCCCCTGACCCTGTCCTGGTGCCATAGTCGCACAGGTACTCATTGATGGCCCTCTGCTGCATATGCAGCCTCTGCAGCATGGCCAACGTTGAGTTCCACCTGGTGGGCATGTCACAGATTAGGCGGTTCTTGGGCAGGTTAAACTCCTTTTGGAGGTCCGTCAGCCGAGCACTGGCATTATATGACCGGCAGAAATGCACACAGACTTTCCTGGCCTGCCTCAGGACATCCTGTAAGCCCGGGTACCTGCCCAAGAACCGCTGCACCACCAAGTTAAGGACGTGAGCCAAACAGGGCACATGGGTCATTTGTCCCTGTCGGAGGGCAGAGAGGAGGTTGGTGCCATTGTCGCAAACCACCATTCCTGCCTTAAGTTGGCGTGGCGTCAACCACCTCTGAACCTGCCCCTGCAGAGCTGACAGAACCTCTGCCCCAGTGTGGCTCCTGTCCCCCAAGCACACCAGCTCAAGCACCACATGGCATCTTTTGGCCTGCGTACTTGCGTAGCCCCTTGAACGACTACGGAGCACCGCTGGTTCCGAGGAAGAGGCCATGGAGGAAGAAGAAGAGGAGGGGGTGGAGGAGAGAGGTGTGTCACAATCATTAGCATTTTTGAGGCGTGGTGGCGGAACAACCTCCAACACTACTGCACCTTGTCCTGCATCCTTCCCAGCTGCCAGCAGAGTCACCCAATGCGCCGTGAAACTTAGGTAACGTCCCTGTCCATGCCTGCTGGACCATGAGTCAGCGGTAATATGCACCTTACCGCTGACCGCCCTGTCCAGTGAGGCATGGCCTTCCACATGCTGGTAGAGAGCCAGAATCGCCTTCCGTGAGAAAAAGTGGCGTTTGGGTACCTGCCACTGAGGAACCGCACATTCCATAAACTCACGGAAGGGGGCAGAGTCTACCAACTGAAAAGGCAGCAGTTGAAGTGCTAGCAATTTTGCCAAGCTAGCATTCAACCGCTGGGCATGTGGATGGCTGGGAGCAAACTTCTTTCGGCGGTGCAGCAGCTGGGGCAGGGAAATTTGCCTGGTACAATCTGACGTCGGTGTACCAAAAGCAGATTGCCCACAAGTACTTGGCTGTGACACACCTAATTCTACACCTTCATTCCTCTCAGTGCAGGTCTCAGAGAGGACTGAAGGTCTAGTGGGGTTAGAAATCTCAGCTGATGAGGAGCAAGGAGAGGTCCTCTTTGTTCTTTGGTGTGGGTCTTTTAGATACGCTTGCCAATGAACTGCATGGCAGGTCAACATATGTCAGGTCAAGCATGTGGTACCCAAGCGGGAGATGTTTTGGCCACGTGAGATACGCTTGAGACATATGTTGCAAATAGCAGCGGTGCGATCTGATGCACTCGTCTCAAAAAAGGCCCACACCAAAGAACTTTTTGAATAACGCGCAGAGACTGCAGCGCCCTGTACATGTGGAGCTTTGGGGTGTGATGCAGTCAATGTGCTGCCCTTAGGCTGGCCCCTGGAGGGCATCCTACCTCGTTGGTGATATGCCGCCTCCTCCTCCTCCTCCTCCTCCTCTCTCCTATCAAGCACCCACGTTGAGTCAGTGACCTCATCATCCCCTCCCTCCTCATCACTGGAGCAAACCTGGCAGTATGCTGCAGCAGGGGAGCATGACTGCCAGATTGCTGTCCTTCTTGGGCACCCCCTCTGTCCGTGCTCATGTTACTGCCTTCATCGAGCTCAGTATCATCATCAGAGCCTTCCAAACGCTGGACATCCTCCTGGAGCATGTACCCAACACTGTGGTCAAACAGTTCGAGGGACTCCTCAGGAGGACATGGTGGGGCTAGGGAAGGAGTCACTGATGACATTGAGCAGAGGGAAGAGGCCGCTGCTTTGCCAGACAAAGTACCCTGGGCATGGGTGAGAGAGGATGAGGAGGATGAGGACGGCTTGGTCATCCACTCGACCAAGTCTTCCGCATGCTGCGGCTCAACATGGCCAGCTGCCGAAAAAAAGGCCAAGCGTGTCCCATGGCCACGTGCTGATGAGGATGCACCGTCTCCACGACCAGCACTAGACACAGAGCCTGCTTGCCCTCTCTTATTGGCTTGTGACTGTCTGCCTCTCCTTCTTGGCCTTCCAGACATACTAATGGCCTGTAGCTGCACTAAGCTGGGATATATATATATATATATGTACTGATACTGCAGCTAGCAAAATCAACTGCCTGCCTGTAGTATGAGAACACCACCAACCTTCTACAGGTAGCTTTAGCTGAACACTGTGAGCAGGACGCACCCCACTAACTTGTAGGTTTAGCTGAACACTGTGAGCAGGACGCACTGCACTAACTGTAAATTGTCTAGCTGCCTGACTGTGGTACTACTAGGATCAAAAGAACACCAGCAATTTTCTTCAGGTAGCTGTATTTACTGTAACAAGACAAGCCTGCCTGTCAGTAAGAAGATAACAGAAACGGATCTAGCTGAACACTGTGAGCAGGACGCACCCCACTAGCTTGTAGGTTTAGCTGAACACTGTGAGGTGGACGCACCCCACTAACTTGTAGGTTTAGCTGAACACTGTGAGCAGGACGCACCCCACTAACTTGTAGGTTTAGCAGAACACTGTGAGCAGGACGCACTGCACTAACTGTAAATAGTCTAGCTGCCTGATTGTGGTACTAATAGGATCAAAAGAACACCAGCAATTTTCTTCAGGTAGCTGTATTTACTATAACAAGACAAGCCTGCCTGTCAGTAAGAAGATAACAGAAACGGATCTAGCTGAACACTGTGAGCAGGACGCACCCCACTAGCTTGTAGGTTTAGCTGAACACTGTGAGGTGGATGCACCCCACTAACTTGTGGGTTTAGCTGAACACTGTGAGCAGGACGCACCCCACTAACTTGTAGGTTTAGAAGAACACTGTGAGCAGGACGCACTGCACTAACTGTAAATAGTCTAGCTGCCTGACTGTGGTACTAATAGGATCAAAAGAACACCAGCAATTTTCTTCAGGTAGCTGTATTTACTGTAACAAGACAAGCCTGCCTGTCAGTAAGAAGATAACAGAAACGGATCTAGCTGAACACTGTGAGCAGGACGCACCCCACTAGCTTGTAGGTTTAGCTGAACACTGTGAGGTGGACGCACCCCACTAACTTGTAGGTTTAGCTGAACACTGTGAGCAGGACGCACCCCACTAACTTGTAGGTTTAGCAGAACACTGTGAGCAGGACGCACTGCACTAACTGTAAATTGTCTAGCTGCCTGACTGTGGTACTAATAGGATCAAAAGAACACCAGCAATTTTCTTCAGGTAGCTGTATTTACTGTAACAAGACAAGCCTGCCTGTCAGTAAGAAGATAACAGAAACGGATCTAGCTGAACACTGTGAGCAGGACGCACCCCACTAGCTTGTAGGTTTAGCTGAACACTGTGAGGTGGACGCACCCCACTAACTTGTAGGTTTAGCTGAACACTGTGAGCAGGACGCACCCCACTAACTTGTAGGTTTAGCAGAACACTGTGAGCAGGACGCACTGCACTAACTGAAAATAGTCTAGCTGCCTGACTGTGGTACTAATAGGATCAAAAGAACACCAGCAATTTTCTTCAGGTAGCTGTATTTACTGTAACAAGACAAGCCTGCCTGTCAGTAAGAAGATAACAGAAACGGATCTAGCTGAACACTGTGAGCAGGACGCACCCCACTAACTTGTAGGTTTTGCAGAACACTGTGAGCAGGACGCACTGCACTAAATGTAAATAGTCTAGCTGCCTGACTGTGGTACTAATAGGATCAAAAGAACACCAGTAATTTTCTTCAGGTAGCTTTATATACTGTAACAAGACAAGCCTGCCTGTCAGTAGAAAGATAACAGGAACGGATCTAGCTGAACACTGTGAGCAGGACGCACTGCACTAAATGTAAATAGTCTAGCTGCCTGACTGTGGTACTAATAGGATCAAAAGAACACCAGTAATTTTCTTCAAAATACTGTAACAAGACAAGCCTGCCTGTCAGTAAGAAGATAACAGGAACGGATCTAGCTGAACACTGTGAGCAGGACGCACTGCACTAAATGTAAATAGTCTAGCTGCCTGACTGTGGTACTAATAGGATCAAAAGAACACCAGTAATTTTCTTCAAAATACTGTAACAAGACAAGCCTGCCTGTTAGTAGGAAGATAATAGGAACGGATCTAGCTGAACACTGTGAGCAGGACGCACTGCACTAAATGTAAATAGTCTAGAAGATAACAGGAACGGATCTAGCTAAACTGAATACAGTGTATATATATATATATGCAACACCTGGGATGCATATATATATATACACAATACACTTTAAGTGCAGCTAACTGACTGACTGTCCTGCCTAATCTAGCTAACTCAAATGAAATGACACTGTCTCTCTCTCTCTCTCTCTCTCTAAGCACACCGGAACACACTGCACAGGGCCGCCGTGCAGGCGGCCTTATATAGTGTGGGGCGTGTACTAAATCCCCTGAGCCATAATTGGCCAAAGCCTCCTTGGCTTTGGCCAATTACGGCTCTCTGTTAAGGCGGCGCTGTGATTGGCCAAGCATGCGGGTCATAGTGCATGCTTGGCCAATCATCAGCAAGCAATGCACTGTGATGCCGCAGTGAATTATGGGCCGTGACGCGCCACACGAATTTGGCGCAAACGGCCCATATCGTTCGCAATTCGGCGAACGACCGAACAGCCGATGTTCGAGTTGAACACGGGTTCGACTCGAACACGAAGCTCATCCCTAATTGACAGTCAGGTACAACTAGAACTTGACTAAGGGTCCTTTCACACTGGGGTGGTTTGCAGGCGCTATTGCACTAATAATAGCGCCTGCAAACCGACCCGAAAGTGCAGCTGCTTTCATTCCAGTGTGAAAGCCCCGTGGGCTTTCACACTGGAGCGATGCGCTGGCAGGACGGTAAAAAAAGTCCTGCCAGCAGCATCTTCTGAGCGGTGAAGGAGCGGTGTGTATACCGCTCCTTTACCGCTCCTGCCCATTGAAATCAATGGGACGGCGCGGCTATACCGCCGGCAAAGCGCCTCTGCAGAGGCGCTTTGTGGTGGTTTTAACCCTTTCTCGGCCGCTAGCAGGGGGGTAAAACCGCCCCGCTAGCGGCCGCATACCGACGGTATACAATAGCGGTGCTTTACCGCCGACAACGCCCCCGCCCCAGTGTGAAAGGAGCCTAACAAAGGAGGAGTCGGAGTTGGTCTCAGATGACCAATCAAACAGTATGTTTAGTTACCTGACAGGTGCTGTCCATGATTGTAAATGCTGCCAAACATGTATATATAGAGCTTGACCATGCAAGACCAGTACAATTTCTGAACATGGAGGCACCTGGCCAAGTAAATGAACAAGGGAAACTGCCTGCTCGAGGAAGAGGAAGAGGAAGAGGAGTAAGGGTGAGTGGCGGTGGAATAGGGGGAAGAGGCAGAGGAGCACGAAGACGCCATGCTGTCCCTGATGAAATTCGGGCCACAATTATAGATCATGTCATCAACCATGGCCTCACAATGGCGGAGGAAGGTCGCCGAGTGCAACCTAATGTGCCTCGCTCTACAGTCTTCTCTATCATCCAAACCTTTCGCAGGGAAAACAGGTATGTAGTCAGTCAATGATGGAATTATATAATGTATAGGACAGGACACTCTAAGGCAGGCGGCCTTATATAGTGTGGGGCGTGTACTAAATCCCCTGAGCCATAATTGGCCAAAGCCTCCTTGGCTTTGGCCAATTACGGCTCTCTGTTAAGGCGGCGCTGTGATTGGCCAAGCATGCGGGTCATAGTGCATGCTTGGCCAATCATCAGCAAGCAATGCACTGTGATGCCGCAGTGAATTATGGGCCGTGACGCGCCACACGAATTTGGCGCAAACGGCCCATATCGTTCGCAATTCGGCGAACGACCGAACAGCCGATGTTCGAGTTGAACACGGGTTCGACTAGAACACGAAGCTCATCCCTAATTGACAGTCAGGTACAACTAGAACTTGACTAAGGGTCCTTTCACACTGGGGTGGTTTGCAGGCGCTATTGCACTAATAATAGCGCCTGCAAACCGACCCGAAAGTGCAGCTGCTTTCATTCCAGTGTGAAAGCCCCGTGGGCTTTCACACTGGAGCGATGCGCTGGCAGGACGGTAAAAAAAGTCCTGCCAGCAGCATCTTCTGAGCGGTGAAGGAGCGGTGTGTATACCGCTCCTTTACCGCTCCTGCCCATTGAAATCAATGGGACGGCGCGGCTATACCGCCGGCAAAGCGCCTCTGCAGAGGCGCTTTGCGGTGGTTTTAACCCTTTCTCGGCCGCTAGCAGGGGGGTAAAACCGCCCCGCTAGCGGCCGCATACCGACGGTATACAATAGCGGTGCTTTACCGCCGACAACGCCCCCGCCCCAGTGTGAAAGGAGCCTAACAAAGGAGGAGTCGGAGTTGGTCTCAGATGACCAATCAAACAGTATGTTTAGTTACCTGACAGGTGCTGTCCATGATTGTAAATGCTGCCAAACATGTATATATAGAGCTTGACCATGCAAGACCAGTACAATTTCTGAACATGGAGGCACCTGGCCAAGTAAATGAACAAGGGACACTGCCTGCTCGAGGAAGAGGAAGAGGAAGAGGAAGAGGAGTAAGGGTGAGTGGCGGTGGAATAGGGGGAAGAGGCAGAGGAGCACGAAGACGCCATGCTGTCCCTGATGAAATTCGGGCCACAATTATAGATCATGTCATCAACCATGGCCTCACAATGGCGGAGGAAGGTCGCCGAGTGCAACCTAATGTGCCTCGCTCTACAGTCTTCTCTATCATCCAAACCTTTCGCAGGGAAAACAGGTATGTAGTCAGTCAATGATGGAATTATATAATGTATAGGACAGGACACTGTGCATAGAGCAACAAATATGTTTATTTACTCATTTACGTATTCATTTAGTGTGTATGTGTGTGTGATAGGCCTACAGTATTACAGTATCTTACCTCAGTGGGATGTTACGTATGATACTAACAATAACAAGAAAAACATTGTAGAAAATAAACTATGGAATAGTATGGAATAGTTTATTTTCTACAATATTGATGATACAGTTTACAGTAGTATTCCAGTCACTGTGCAGTGATGCATTGGAATTGTGGTAAAGTTACTGTAAATAAAACAACAATACGATTACATTGGTAACTCATTCTGTACGGAATACATAAGGTATAAATTACGAATGAAGTGTTGTCCTTTGAATTCTATGTTTAGGAATGGATGACAACCTGGCACGGGTGGCTGAGGAAAACTTCTCAATGAACAACAAGAACAAGAGATCTGTAACATGGTGTTTGCAAATAATGCCATCACATTGAGACAGATCCGCACTGCAATCCTACAAGACAAAGTCATATTCCAAAATGTTACTCTATAAGCATCTCCACAATGGCCCGCATATTGAAGAAGCATCAGATGACAATGAAGCAAAATTACAGGGTACCATTTGAGAGGAAATTTGACAGAGTGAAAGAGCTGCGGTACCAGTATGTACATGGAAGTCAGTCACTGGTTGTCCATCAAGATAACCTTTTTACAACTACCATAAGCAGTGGTTCCCAAAATGTATTGGTTTCAGTACCCACTTTACCTGATTTCTGAATCTAGGTAATCCAGGTATGAAAGTATTTGATTTACGTATCTGATTTATTAACATTTTGTCTAAAAACTGCAGTTTACTGTATGATGCAATTATCATTATAATCCTTATTTTGAAGAATATAACATACAATACAGTAATAAAAAGGGTCAAAGAGCTGCAATAACAGTAGTGCCTCCCATGTAAATCTATCTAATACTGTGGGTTTTACTGTAACATTTCAGTAAGTCTACTCATTGATAATTTTTCCCCTCCCCTTTCTGTCAAATACCCCCTGTTGTACCTCTGCATAGGGGGTACATGTACCCCAGGTTTGGAACCACTGGAATACTGGCCAGTAATATATTGAACTTGTTTAGAACATTCCTATGTAACTGTCTGTAACTGTAGTGTATGACTCTTCTGTATGACTGATTTGATGTTTTCTTTTTTTACTCTATTGTAGAGAATAATGGCATTGGAAGGAAATGAGACCTCTCACATACTCGTGTATGTGGATGAGGCTGGCTTCAACCTGGCCAAGGGCCGAAGACGTGGCCGAAATTTTATTGGCCACCGGGCCACGGTGGATGTCCCAGGCCAGCGAGGGGGCAACATAACTATGTGTGCTGCCATTTCTGGGAATGGTGTGGCCACTCACATCCCCAGTCTTGGCCCATAGAATACACAGAAGCTCCTTATCTTCTTGGACCGCCTTCATTTGGATTTGATCCCTGAAAATAAGAGAGGTCTCATAGGGCCTCACCTATCACAATATATAATTGTATGGGACTATGTGAATTTCCACCGTGGCCTGCTTATGAGGGCCTGGTTCACTGCTCACACAAGGTAGGATATGGTGTTCCTACCACCTTACTCTCCTTTTCTCAACCCTATTGAGGAGTTTTTCTCCGCTTGGAGGTGGAGAGTGTATGAGCATTGAGCTCAAGATCAGAGGTCCCTGCTCCATGCAATGGATGCTGCCTGTGAGGATATTACAGGAGTTCAGTGTAGGGGATGCTCTGATGAAATCTGATTGGCGGATGAAACGCGTCAGCATGATGCCATCACGCTACCCATAGCTTTCCACAGACCTCCAGATCCACCCACCAGCCCAGGCATCACTGGCCTGTAATTACAGTAACATGGCCGTTTGAAACTTCCCAGAAAACGGAACGAGCGGAGGACTGAACGCTTTAGAAAACCCTGCTTTATTCACCGCATCTCCCTGGGCATACACCTTCTACTTACCCTCAGTACGCCATCAAAGGATATGCACAGCTGAGGACCCGGCGGAGGACGGGAGACAACTCAGCTAGCCAGCTGGAGACGGCATGAGCCTGAACTCGGTCCGGTGATGTGTCCTGATGCACCACAGAGTCTACACTGGGTGAGATCTAATCTGTTTTTGTCCTGGACAGGGACAGTTGTCTCAATCAGTGCATCCACCCAGTATGTATGATTCACTAAATGAGTTACAGTGCTCAGCCTGATTCAATCCGCTACGGCTCACCATATCCTGCAAACAGGAACTCCCATTCCCTGTCATCAGCGCTGCGAAATATTGATGGCCCAGGGTGATCTTACAGTAACTGACCAGGACTGCAGTATCCAGTGACCACGCTACTGTTGAGTCAGTACAGGGTCTTTCCATTTCCGTTCCCCCCATCTTCCCCTCCTATCCCCCCGGTTCTTCTTGTTCCTACATCTATGAGGACCTGATATCTAGGGCTACTGCATTACCATCCACAACCCCACATATCTCTCCTTTCACTTACCATCTGCTGTTATCATTTGATTTACCAGGACTTTCAGTTATCCAGCAGATGAAAATTTAGTATCTAATCTGAATTAATTCTTGTATATCTATCTTGAATGAATTCACATGAGGTGTGTGTGGTATATGTGAGTGGTGGCCATCTGTGTCTGTCAATGACAATGTTGTCATTTTTATATTGGTGATGGTACCTGTTTTTACAGTATATTATTGGATTGGTGTTTATAGTGTACTTTCAATAAAAAGCATTTCATATACGTTTTGACCATTGCATGTTCCTCCTTGATGAATTACCTTTCCCTTTGGTTTTTGTAGGGGATGGTTGCGACATGCACGCAGCTTCTTCCCTCGTTGCATCGCAAGGGAGGATATACGCTGCAATGTTGATGAGAATCTGTGGCCAGACAGACAGCAGCGTGTGGTTGGGCAGGAGGGTGAGGACGGTGGCCAGTGAAGAGATGTTACAGTAGTTGTGAAACTCCAGCTTTATTTACAGCATTTTAGGCTAAATGTAATTTTCCTTGTTTTTTGTTTGTGTGTTTATATTTCCGTATTATGCTGTATACATTTTCTTTTTACTCTGATGTATGGAAGTTACTTTGTGTGTGAATGATAATGGTTACAATACTGTAAAGTATTTTTTCCTTGGCAGTATGAGTGCAATGTGTGATGTAAAACCTTGGAGGCTACTCCTATCCTAAAATCTTTTTTTTTTTCAGTTTTATACACAATTGTATTCAGTTAGCTAGACAAAAACTGTACAGTAACCATTGTCAATGAAGGACTGGGCTAAGACTGAAAGGTGGACATGAGGGATATTTCAATGGTCCTCTGCCTTAGAGACAAAACATCTAAACATTTTGACTTGCAGTGCTTACACAATGCCAAAGGGACAAAGCATTTTGGGGGCACAGACTATTTGAATGAGAAAGAAATTTATTTTTGACACATGAGTGAACTGTTTTGGGAAAGATATGAGCTTTTGAAGGTGAACCATGGTGTTGTGCTGAACCATCCAGGTTATTTTGGCAAAAGCACCAAGAGAGTTGAGAACGTCTGGTCTGTCTCAAGAAATGAGCCAAAGCAATTGAGAAGAATCTTTGCCATTTTGGTAGCACTGACTCTTTATATGGGAAAGGAATATGGTTTTGAAGCATGAGTGAACAGTTTTGGGAGAGATATGAGCTTTTGCACGTGAGTTATAGAGTTGTGCTGAACTGTAATGCCCCGTACACACGGTCGGATTTTCTGATGGACAATGTCCGATCGGAGCGTGTTGTCGGAAATTCCGACCGTGTGTGGGCGCCATCAGACATTTTCCATCGGATCTCTCATTAAGATATCCATGTTCACTGCAAGACACAACACAAGACAAAGCCTAATGTCACACCAAACTCTCCTAATCTTGTTACAATATAGTCCTCAATCTAGAAGCAGTATAGGCCCAAGTTTGTCTCTTACCTTCGTTCTTACGATCGGCGCGTCCAATGCTCCTTCCTCCGCTCACAGATCGTACGTAATACGCACGCGTGTTACGCTTTATAGACACTGCGCATGTGTGTAACTCCGCCCGCCCCTGATGTTCTTTCTATTCTATTCCCCGCCCCTTTTCGTTTGGCGCAGTGGGGGAAGAGCATGATGGCGGAGTCACACCAGGTGCGTGCTAATTGTAGCAACGAGGAGGAGGAGGAAAGCCCGGATCCAGGCACGTCCCGATCCAGAAGGAGACGTTTTAAGGCCACAAATATGTCGTTTGGGGAGATGTTGGAGATGGTCGACATCATGAAGAAGTCCGACTATGATGGCAAATATGGGCCTTACCCCAACCCGAACATCCGAAAGGCCAAGATCATGGCGAAAGTGGTCAGGAGTCTCGAGCGGAATTTCGGGGTCCGAAGATCAAAAGATCAGCTCAGGAAGCGGTGGTCGGACCTGAAGTTGAGAGAGCCGGAGCAGTACCGAAAGATCCGGAGAGTGCTGCAAAAAAGTAAGTAGTTGTGCTGTGTTTCTATTCTTTCTGGCTTTATTCCGTTCGTTCTGCTCCATATGCTTTTATTAATTGTAACGTTTAAAAAGGTCAACTTTAATGTTCATGGGCCCATTATTCGTTCGTATCAAACATTTTTCGTTCGGCCTCTAGAACACCATTGTTTAGGCCATATGCATTTTCCCACATTTTTTTGGGGCCTACTTGGATGCCAAATATTTGTTTAGGTAGATGGGTTTGTTACTAGAATGAAATGCAAACTAGATTGTGTGTAAGGAGAGGACACTGAGCAGCTGTTTTCACATCTGGACACTGGAGCACTATTTTGGGACACAAGAACACCATTTTTATTAGGGGGGGCACACAGGTGCTCCAGTGTATACTATAGGGGGGGTTACATGTGTGAAGCTTGTACCAAACAGGTAAAGTATTGCAGCTTGACAAAGGGCAATAAAAAAAAGACATCTTTGAACTCGGCTAAAATAGACAATTGTACCCCACTTCCAAGCAATGTTTCCTATTTCTATAGTTCTGCCATCAAATATCTGTGTGCTAAGTATACCATTTTTGTTTTACATAGGGGAGAAAAGACTCGGACACTCCTCATCCCAGGAGAACACAGACCCCCCCCCCTCTGGAAGAAGGGGAACTTCCCCAAACCCAAGATGCTGAGCAGGAGGAAGAAGAAGATGTAGTGGAGATTGGCACCACAAGAGGTGAGTGTCTGCGACCACAGACTCAGGTAAAAGAGATGGCTGGTGGCAGATTTTTGAGACCTTTTTTTTTGTTCTTTATCTCTTTTTAGGTGATCGTGATGTTGTGGATCCAGAACGCTTTACTTCTGAAAGTGCCCAGATACTGATAGGGGAGATCATGGGGTGTAATCTCCAATTGCAAAACATCCAGCAACAAATACGTGATGTTATTACAAAAAATAATAACATCATTGATGTTTTGGGGCGAATTTAAACCCCACAAAATGACCGGTTTTCAGTAATTTCAATTTTTACAATGTTTTGAAAAGCCAAAATTGGAGGATGCACACAGTGTGCCAACATGTGCTATCTGCCATCACGGGAGATCAATGGACGCGTTTTGGGGGGGCAACCCCTTCCTCAATTATAAAGTAGCGTTGAGGAAGGGCTTGCTCCCCCAAAACACGTCCCTTGATCCCCCCTGATGGCAGATAGCACATGTTGACATTCGTAAATTGGTGTGCATCTTCCAAATTTGGCTTTTCCAGGGGTGAGTTCCCCCCATCTGAACGCTATATCAAACCCAGTTCCTAAATACTGATGTCTGATATAGCCTTCAGGTTTTACCATATGTGAACTTTGTAAGTTCTAGTTTTTTGTTTTTCTTGTTGGTTTTACACAGGCCTGTTTTATCTGAAATGGATATTTTGATTATTCATAATGCTACTGTAAACATTTTATACTACAAACATGTTGGTTTGTTTTAAAAACCTTTGGTAAATGCACATTTTGATTGTGCAGGTATAAAAAAGTGCCTTACTCAAGAATGTGTGGATTATTGTCTCAACACTACAACAACACTTTTGGGGTGATGTAATTGTTGTTTTATGCACAAATGGGGGTTATTTCCTAAGGGCAAATACACTTTGCACTACAAGTGCAGGTTCAGTGCAGTTGCAAGTGCACTTGAATTGAAATGTGTTTTTGCATTTAGGAAGTACCAGCCAACACTGTTTTTTATAAGGTTACCCAATCACGACATTTTCTGCACTCAACACATTTCTGTCAGGGTCAGCTAAAACAAACACAAGCAGTAAATGTCCACCAAGAATTGCTTTTGGTTGTTTTTTATTTAAAAAAGGTGTCACATATTGTCTGGCATATTGATAGCCCCCCTACCGGCAAAGAACTCCAGGTATCGTAACCGGACATCACGGGCATTCAGGGAGGGCAAGCCAGGACGGCCGCTTTCAAGTGCCGTCATTGTGGAAGTATTTGGGATTCCGGCCTCAGGTCCAACTGAGCCAGCATAGTTGGCTGAATGTTTTCTTAAAAAATTATGGAGAACACAGCACGCCAGTATAATATGGTTCAGTTTATACTCCGCCATATGAATGGGTGTCAGAAATAGTCGGAACCGGCTGGCCAGTATTCCAAATGTGTTCTCCACCACTCTTCGGGCTCTGGCCAGCCGGTAATTAAAAACCCTCTCTCTCGGGGTGAGGGTCCTCATCGGGAATGGCCGCATCAGGTGGTCCCCCAGCGCAAATGCTTCATCAGCAACGAACACAAATGGGAGACCTTCAACATTGTCCTCTGGAGGTGGCAAGTCCAAACTGCCATTCTGGAGACGCCTGTAGAACTCCGTCTGGGCGATGACTCCACCATCGGACATCCGGCCATTCTTCCCCACGTCCACATACAAGAACTCGTAATTAGCCGACACCACCGCCAACATCACTATACTATTAAACCCCTTGTAGTTATAATAGTACGACCCCGAGTTGGGTGGTGAGATGATGTGGACGTGTTTCCCATCAATTGCCCCTCCGCAGTTAGGAAAGTCCCACCGCTGGGCAAAGTGGGAGGCCACAGTCTGCCATTCCTGTGGCGTGGAAGGAAACTGTTGAGTAAAAAAAAAAAAACATTACTATTTTTTCACAGAAACCTGGCAAGCAGATTAGACACAAACATTATGGGTCAACCTCCAGATAGCATTTATTAAGGGGAATTTAACAACAACAAAGTATAAGGTACACCTATCATATTCCCCCTCCCCCCTCTCATGGGCCATTTCTAACATTATAGGGGGGGGGGACTCTTGGACAGGTAACCCTCTTCACTTCATTGAGAGATGAATGCCTAAATACAGGGTATTACTTGGAACAGCCCCTCCTTTGTTACACTATTGGCAGCCCACTGGACAGGTAAGAAGTGTCATAATACAAAGATATAAATACACACTGTACACATTTGAGGACATTTGGACATTCTGCTATTACCTATCAAGATAATAATAGCATACAAAAACTTTAAACAGTACCATTGGAAAGTATACAGGCAGGCCCTTGCACTACATGCTTTGGGGAATTCATCCATAAATCTGACCAGTAAAGAGATGGGTATAGTGTGTATGGGTTTGGCAAAGTCAGCAGATAGATGATTGAGGATAGAGAATTGGGATCAGCTGACTTAGCAGTTGGGGGGAGGGAGGGTTACCAAAAATTTGGGGACACCACAAAAAAAAGCCTCTGGCCCTCTGCCTGAATTTAAATCCAAAATAACATTTCCAAACATTTTAGGGGGTGTTTGGGGTAAAGCACTACTATGGAGCTGATAAAATACATTGTTAAGTGACTACATGAGGTGAATATAGGGCAGGAGACACCATGCTGGAGAGGTTATTGAAGGGCAAATATGTATGAAGGACATAAAATAATAATTACATAACAATCCAGCATGCATGAGGACAAAGGGGACATTCACAGCATAATACAATCATGGTAATTAGGGAATGAGGAAAGAAATACAATATATTATCAAACATTCAATACAATAAAATGTGATATAAAAGGATAAAAATCTTACCTTCATATACTCCTTCTGTAGGACCTGAATGATGGCAGAACAGGTCTCTGGGATAATGATCCCCAGAGCCTGGGGGGAGATGCCTGTCGAGAACTTGAGGTCCTGCAGGCTTCTCCCTGTGGCCAAATACCGCAAGGTAGCGACCAACCTCTGCTCCGGAGTGATGGCTTGCCTCATGCAGGTATCCTGCCTGCTGATATAGGGGGTCAGCGAAGCCAACAAACGGTGAAACACGGGGTCCGTCATCCTGAGAAAGTTCCTGAAATCATCAGGATTATTCTCACGGATCTCATGGAGCAAAGGCATATGACAGAACTGGTCACGCTGAAGCAACCAATTCTTGGTCCATGAACTCCTCCCCACCCTGTTCATGGACTGGACTTGTGTCAAGGTCAGGACCCCAACACCAAGCCCCCGCACAGCACGAACTCTACGAGGAGTACGCATACGAAACATGGCTATAAAACGGTCGGCTGCTCAGAACGAAGTAACAGAACGCACTGAAGAACAGCAAGGCCTGTGAAGAGCGACCTGAAAACCAGTAACGAACGAACAAGAATACAGTGACTAAAGTCACGCGGAACTTGCTTGCACGCACTGAAGAGCAGATACAAACCCACAAGCACAAACTGAACGGCAGAAAACGATCTGAAAGCCACGAGTCTGAAAAAGCGCGAATCGTCTCTCACCAAACTTTTACTAACACGAGATTAGCAAAGGAGCCCGAAGGGTGCTGCGCTTGGTTCTGAACCGGCCTTTTCTAGTCTCGTCGTACGTGCTTGACGTCACCGCGTTCTTGGCGATCGGAAATTCCGACAACTTTGTTCGATCGTGTGTAGGCAAAACAAGTTTGAGCCAACATCCGTAGGAAAAAATCCGAGGATTTTGTTGTCGGAATGTCCGATCAATGTCCGACCGTGTGTACGGGGCATAAGACTGTTTTGCTAAATGAACTTAGAGTTTTGAGAATGTCATTTCTGTTTCAAGAAATGAGCCAAAACAATGGAGAAAAACTGTAAATATTTTCTTCTATCTTTTCATGTGACAACACTGAAGAAATGACACTTTGCTACAATGTAAAGTAGTGAGTGTACAGCTTGTATAACAGTGTAAATTGGCTGTCCCTCAAAATAACTCAACACACAGCCATTATTCTCTAAACCGCTGGCAACAAAAGTGAGTACACCCCAAATGAAAATGTCCAAATTGGGCCCAAAGTGTCAATATTTTGTGTGGTCACCACTATTTTCCAGTACTGCCTTAACCCTCTTGGGCATGGAGTTCACCAGTGCTTCACAGGTTGCCACTGGAGTCCTCTTCCACCCCTCCATGATGACATCACGGAGCTGGTGGATGTTAGAGACCGTGCGCTCCTCCACCTTCCGTTTGAGGATGCCCCACAGATGCTCAATAGGGTTTAGGTCTGGAGACATGCTTGGCCAGTCCATCACCTTTACCCTCATCTTCTATAGCGAGGCAGTGGTCGTCTTGGAGGTGTGTTTGGGGTCGTTATCCTGTTGGAAAACTGCCCCGCGGCCCAGTCTCTGAAGGGAGGGCATCGTGTTCTGCTTCAAGATGTCACAGTACATGTTGGCATTCATGGTTCCCTCAATGAACTGTAGCTCCCCAGTGCCAGCACCACTCATGCAGCCCCAGACCATGACACTGCCACCACCATGCTTGACTGTAGGCAAGACACACTTATCTTTGTACTCCTCACCTGGTTGCCGCCACACACGTTTGACAATATCTGAACCAAATAAGTTTATCTTGTTCTCATCAGACCACAGGACATGGTTCCAGTAATCCATGTCCTTAGTATGCTTGTCTTCAGAAAACTGTTTGCTTTCTTGTGCATCATCTTTAGAAGAGGCTTCTTTCTGAGATGACAGCCATGCAGACCAATTTGATGCCATACAGGCTGACCCCCCACCCCTTCAACCTCTACAGCAATTATGGTAGCACTCATATGTCTATTTCCCAAAGACAACCTCTGGATATGATGATCACATGCACTCAATCACATGCACTGATCACATGCACTCAACTTCTTTGGTCGACCATGGCGAGGTCTGTTCTGAGTGGAACTGAGGTCTGAGTGGAACCTGTCCGTTAAAATGCTGTATGGTCTTGGCCACCGTGATGCAGCTCAGTTTCAAGGTCTTGGCAATCTTCTTATAGCCTAGGCCATCTTGTCAATCTATGTAGAGCAACAATTCTTTTTTTAGATCCTCAGAGAGTTTTTTGCCATTAGTTGCCATGTTGAACTTCCAGTGACCAGTATGAGAGAGTGAGAGCGATAACGCCAAATTTAACACACCTGCTCCCCATTCACACCTGAGACCTCATAACACTAACGAGTCACATGACACCGGGGAGGGAAAATGGCTAATTGGGCCCAGTTTGGACATTTTCACTTAGAGGTGTACTCACTTTTGTTGCCAGCGGTTTAGACATTAATGGCTGTGTGTCGGGTTATTTTGAGGGGGCAGCAAATTTACACTGTTATACAAGCTGTACACTCACTACTTTACATTGTAGCAAAGTGTAATTTCTTCAGTGTTGTCACATGAAAAGATAGAAGAAAATATTTACAAAAATGTGAGGGGTGTACTCACTTTTGTGAGATACTGTATATATATTTTAAATTTATTTTTATTCAAGTTTTAAAAAAGAAAACATATAGACATATACAAATTGGTTGCTTAGTTTGTACAGGTATAACAGCAAGTACATCAGATAGTCAGAGTGAGTAACCGCCATGACACATACATGGGATACAAATATCACTTTCCTCCTGCCGAGAGGTAGGCTTCGGTCGGAGTGATAAATAAAGAAAGGGCCTACAGAAACAGATAATTATTAACCAGGGGCTACATTTATTCCTCGATTCTATGATGTAATGGCTAGAACTAATCAGTAATCACTGGGCAATATTCATTTCCTCCATCCACCTACTCCAGACTTTATCAAATTTCAGCTGGCAACCTCTATTGGCATAGGTATCTTTATATAGCGGAAGACTGTCATTAACCAGACGTTTCCACTGAGCGCTTGAAGGGGAATAGGATTTTTTCCATTGAAGTGCTATTATTTTCCTAGCATAGAATAATAGCAACCCGATCATCGTGCGTTTAGCTATAGTGGGAACTAGGTTTCTTTATTAGGCCCAGCATGCAGATCTCCATTGACAGTGGTAGATTAGTCGATGCAATCTTATTGGTTAGGGCAAGAACCTGAATTGTTGTATCTTTGGGCAATGCCAGAAAATGTGAGAAAAATCTCCTGGGGTGGAGCCACATCTCCAACACTCAGGAGAGTGGGCGGAATTCATCAAATGAAGTCTGTGTGGAGTAAAATACGCTCGATGTACTATTTTGAATTGCAGTAGTCTGTCGCGTATAGAAACTAGCGACCTAAAGGGAAAGTCCCAAACATCATCCCAATCGTCGCTATCCAAAGCGGGAATATCACGCTGCCAACGGGACAAAAGGCCGTCCAGCGGTGGCAAAGACACATAGACCAGATGCGCATATAGGCGCGATGTAGGTTTCTTAGTGCAACCGGATCTAAGTGTGTTCTCCAACTTAGACTGAGTTAGAATACAGGAGGAACGTGGGAATTGAGCTTCAAATGCGTGCAAAAGTTGAAAATAGCGGAACTGATAATGTTGCAGTAGGTTATACTGAGAGGAAAGCTGGGGGAAGGAAAGCAATGAGGTGTGTGACATCACCTGTGAGATTAGTTTTATACCGTATCTGGTCCATGCCTGAGGGTCTATAAGTTTATGGAAATGTGGTAAGTTAGGGTTTAACCATAAGGGAGCATTAGGGGAAATTTCAGTCTGAGTGTATTTTTCGATGACTAGACCCATTCTCCAGGCCCGCAGGGTGGTAAGCATGGAAGGGGTTAGTAAGTATGGGGCACATGAGCCTCTATAGATTAAATATCGAAGAGATTCCCAGGAGCCCGCCACCGTGGCCTCCAGAGCGGAGGCCGCGTTGGTTTTATCGAGATTTAGCCACCAGGTCACTGTCACAAGCTGTGTCGCCAAGAAATACTTATAGCAATCCGGAAAAGCCATGCCACCCTGTGCCAGTGGCCTCATCAATGTCGACAGCTTGTATCTGTATCTGGGTGGTGAGGGGCCCCAGAGAAACTCCAAGAAACGTTGGTTTAATTTAGTAAAAAAGGATTTAGGGATCCACTGCGGAGAATGGCGGAATAGATAAATGAATTTGGGAATGACCTTCATTTTGAGCAGATTAACCCTTCCCCAAACCGACAGGGGCAGATTATTCCATGCCTTAAGTTTGGCTTTCATGTCCCCTACTACCGGCTCTAAATTTAGTTTAAGGAAATCTGAGGCTTGAGCGGAGACATGGACCCCCAGGTATTTAAAAGTGTCAACCCATTTCAATGGGCTGTCTGGGGAGGATGTGGCTTTTGCTGCCTGATCTATTGGAAATAAAGTAGATTTTGACCAATTAACCCGAAGGCCCGTTACTGTGGAGAATGTATTGAGGAGTGACAATGCACCGTGAAGTGATGGACCCGCATCCCCAAGAAACAGGACCATATCGTCCGCATACAGGGCTACCCTCTCCTCCAGCATGCCAATACGAAGCCCCTTAATGTGAGGCGATATACGAAGGGCCTCTGCAACCGGCTCCATGGCTAGAGCAAATAAAGCCGGGGAGAGAGGGCAACCCTGTCTGGTTCCCCGGAAAAGTCGAAATGGAGTTGAGAGTCTAGAACCCAGGCGTATCGATGAAATAGGACACCTATAGATCACCTGCAGCCATGATATAAACCGTAGTGGAAAACCCATTCTACGTAGGGTCTCCCACAAAAAGAGCCACTCTACTGTATCAAACGCCTTTTCTATATCTAATAGGGCTATGGCCCTTGTACCAAAGTTGCTATGTTGGGCATGGATGTTGGTGAAGAGTCTCCTAAGGTTGACATCAGTGGACCTTTTGGGCATAAATCCTGTTTGGTCAGGGTCAATAACCATAGGTAGCAATGGGTATAAACGGGTAGCCAACAATTTGGTTAAAATTTTGAAATCATTGTTTAATAAAGCAATTGGTCTATATGAGGCACATGACTCTGGATCCTTGGGGTCCTTATGGATCAGGGTAAGATAAGCCTGGTGCATTGAAGGGGGCAGATCACCTTTGGACAGACAGACAGTATACAGTTGAGCTAATATGGGTGCTAATAGTGCTGCATGTGCTCTATAGAAATCTATTGGTAGGCCATCAGGCCCTGGTGCCTTTCCTATGGGGAAGGACCGTATGACATTTAAAACCTCTGATGCCGTGAATGGGCGTACCAACGACTCCCGCTCCTCGTCCGACAACCAGCCAAGTGCCAACGGATCTAAGAGATTTTGCAACGACTCGGGCTGGAAGTCGGGGGGAAGGGCAGAGGTATAGAGCGTTTCATAAAAGGCATTAAACATTTGTAGAATTTCTAACTGAGAAGTCACCGTGTCCCCAGCTGGAGACCGCAGACTAGAAACCACTGTAAATGGATGTTCATGCTGCGCCAGCATAGCCAGGAAACGACCATTTTTGTCTCCCTGCTCAAAGAACCGCTGCCTTCCTTTATGCATATCCAATCCCGTAACCTCCGTCAAATGTAAGTTTAGTGAACTCTGAGCGGCGCTTAGTGCATCAAAGTGAACTATTGTGGGGTCTACGCTATAGGTTACTGTTTGATCCTCTACTATCTGTTGTAGCCTATGAGTTTCCTGGCCTTGCTGCCTCTTGACACTCCCAATAATTGAAATATATTGCCCTCTAGTATAGGCCTTGAATGTATCCCAAACCATCTGTGGAGATGAGGAGCCTTCATTAAGATCCCAAAACTCCGCTAATCTAGGTGGAATAATGTCAGTCACCTGAGGGTGAGAAATCCACTGTGCCCCCAGCCTCCACAAGGCTGCATCACGATATGCGGGCAAACGAAACTCGATTACCAATGGGCTATGATCGGACAGCCCACTAGGTAAGTACTTGGCTTCTATTACGTCTGTCAGCAGAGCCGGGTTAGAGAAAGCCAAATCAATTTGTGAGGCAGTCTTGTGGGAGGCCGAGAAGCATGAATATGCTCTAGTGGCCGGGTGTTTCCATCTCCATATCTCCTGCAGCCCCATTGCCTGGGCCCAAGTAGATAGTTCAGAACCGTAGTTCTTAGATGGGACAGGTCTATCCAAGTCTGGGGAGATGGTAGAGTTAAAGTCACCTATCACTAGTAATTTCCCCGGACAAAAGGGAGCAGCTTTTTCCAAGACCTTATATAACAAATCATGTGTAAAGGGTGGGGGGATATAAATATTTATAATTATGTATCGTTGAGACCAGTGTGTAAGCACCACAATTGCAAACTTGCCCTGGGGGTCCGTACACACATCCTCAACCATACAGGAAAATTTCTAATGTATTAGAATTGAGACCCCACTAGCATAAGAGGAGTAAGTAGCATGGATGGCCCTCTGGATCCAAAGTTTTTTAAGGGTTAGGACCTTGCTACCTGTGAGGTGAGTTTCCTGTAAAAGAATAAGATGTGGGGAGTGGATTTTTAAATATCTTGTCAGCAATGCCCGTTTGAATTTGGAATTGAGGCCTCTGACGTTCCATGAGAGGACGGAAAACTTTTCAACTAGGGGGGTAGCCATGTAGGTTTAAGGAGCCATGACCAAAGAAGTTGGAGGGAGGAACACAATTTAGGGTGACTCACAGGCAGCAAAATCTCTAGGTTATACCAACGTGTACCAGCAGGGTTAAATCTTTGAAGCAACTTTATACAAACTAAAACAACAACAAAAAACAAAATAAAACAAAAAATACCCAAGCACTGAGTGCTTATCCTACTAAGTCCCATCTCCTCTCCAAAAAAAAAAAAGAAGGAAAAACAGAGAGGAGAGTTGGGAATATATATATACAGTATCTTTTATTTGTTTCTAGATTTTTATGTTGACTCTCCCAATTTTTACAGCACGTTCATGCTGCTATATTCTGTAGTCTCACCTGCCACCTCAATCGGTTTTCTCTTGCTGCCAGAAAATCTCTTTATTCTGACGGTCAGCTCTGCCCATTCCCATTTATGATTGGCCAGGCTGACAGTCCCCACTTCCCTCTCCTCGAGTCCATCACAAACTCCTGTCATGATCTCCAGTTTCTAGTGAAGGGAGAGAATCCCTGGTTTGACATCCATTAGTGGGTCTCTGCTTGTGCCGTGCAGCTACTATAGGTCCGTCCAGACTGCAGAAAGCAATTCTTGCATGCCCACACCAACCATTGGTGCAGTATACAGTCTATTTACATGTGAGTGGTTATTAAATAAAGTATTTCCTTTTTAACTCACACTTACCTGGCGCCCTGCCTCCATTGTCTTTTAAAAGCTGGGCTCTCTTGCATTCCTATTGCTGAGGAAGGAGAGCGTCCTTCTCCCTGAAATGCATCTAGAGTAATAGCCAGGAGAACCCTATATAATACATCCAGATCGAGAGTACAATCGTCACTCATGACAGGTAAAACCTGCAGAATGCTACAGTTTCATTCACCAAATGTAACACTGCAGTCATTTTACATTGGGAAAGGAAAAGTTAATGATCATTCATGTGGGTGATCCCAGCAACTCATTGTTTTTTTTGTTTTTTTTGCCATGCTTATTTAATTAAAGGGTTACCTATTGCAGAGGTGCACCAGCTGTTCTCTCTTTACTCATTTAACAATTGTTTTTTGCACTCAGAGCTCTGTGAGTAGCAGTCTGTCAGCAGAAGTAGTCAAATCCTTGTCTGATTGAAATATAGATATATTTGGAAAAATTGACATTAAGGGTGTGTCTGCTAATCATCATAAAACACTACTCATGATTAAAACATTGGAATATCTGGGAGTTGGCCCAAGATTTATTGCTTGGGTCAGAATGTTGTATAATCACCCGCCAACATCCGTTAAGGTTAACGGGGTCCTCTCAAGGCCATTTAAGATGGAGAATGGAACTAGGCAAGGGTGTCCATTGTCTCCCCTATTATTCATCTTAACCTTGGAACCCTTGCTGGCGACTATCCGAAAAAACCCAGACTGTAGTGGGATAAGGATAGGAACCGAGGAACATAAGCTAGCGGCGTATGCCGATGATGTCCTTTTCTATATTACGAAGCCCCGGATATCGATTCCAAACTTGCTGCAGTTTTTAAAAAGATATGGTGACATCTCAAATTTTAAGGTAAATCTCAGCAAGTCTGAAATCTTAAATATTAACATAGACAAACAGGAAGAAGAAAAACTTTCAGGGGAATTCCACTTCCCCTGGAGAAGGGAGATAAAATATTTAGGAGTTAAACTATCCAACTCTCTGAAGAAATTGTATTCAATTAACTATATACCCTTATTGAATTTAATTAAGCAAGAAATACAAAAAATGTCCACACGACCACTCTCTCTGTTTGGCCGCGTAAATACAATAAAAATGGTGTTGGCCCCGAAAATCCTCTATAAATTTCAGATGCTTCCAATTTCCCTACCACAGCCATATTTGAGAGCCTTGCGAGGCCTAATGGCAAAGTTTGTCTGGGGTAATAAAAAGTCACGAATAGCATATAAGGTCCTGATTAGGGGTAAAAAACAGGGTGGGCTTGCCCTACCGGACTTTAGTAAATATTATAAATCAGTGATGCTTTCACGGGTGATGGACTGGTCAAAGTCGACATCAGAAAAAAGATGGGTTAATATCGAACATAGTTTAAGTAGCACACACTTAGGGCACACTATATGGAATCCCCCAAAATACAGAGCACTTAGCACAAACACATCGGATATAACACTTAATACACTAAAATTATGGGATCAGATTCACACTCAAAATAAATGGAGTTATAATTCTCCTCTGATTTATTTGAGGGATAATAGATTCTTTGAACCCGGGATGAGGGAGGTGGGGGGGAATTGGATTAAGAACGTTAATACACAATTAAAAGACGTAATTAAAGAAGGGAAAATTCGCACATTTCACGATTTGAAAACTGAGACAGATTTAATGAAGATTGATGAGTGGCGGTACATCCAGCTGACACAGTTTGTAAAGAATCTTCAGAAACCACTCAGAGGCGAAGAAGATTATAGGCCGTTTGAGCAGCTTTGTTTGAGAAAGGAATCCAGAAATATCATTTCTCGGCTGTATAAAATTTTAATGACTAGTGAGGAGCTGGATGTGCCTCCCTACATCAGGAAATGGGAAAGGGAATTGGGGACACAATGTAGTAATCACGTGATAGGGAAAATCCTGAAAATGCTGCATACCTCCTCAGTGAGCACGAGGATGACGGAAACAAATTTCAAGTGCTTGGCAGGGTGGTATGCGACCCCAGACAAACTTAGCAAATTCCAACCGGAGAAATCGGGGGAATGTTGGAGAGGGTGTAAAAATATTGGCACAATGGCCCATATATGGTGGGAGTGTCCCACCATCAAAGTGTATTGGAAGAAAATTATACACCTAATAAAAGAAATTACTAATAAGACGATCCAAGAAGACCCATGGATCTGTTTATTCCATGGGACTGAGGAGGCAATCAAGCAATATAAATCATCGTTAGTTCCCATTTTGTTGGATACTGCCAAGAGTCAGATTCCCAAAAAATGGATGGAGCCTGAGAGCCCTAAAATTTGTGAATGGTTGCTCTCTGTCAATGAAATTTATTTAATGGAGAGTGAGGAGGGTGCCGAAGCAGAGTTTGAGGAGGGGACTGAACCAAAAGATAAATGGGCAGGGTGGCGAAGGTATAAGAGTACCTGGAGCTATGTGGAGGAGATTACTGGCTAAACGTTAAACGGGTATAAAACAAGGGAACTAGGTGAGGGAATTAGGTTATTGAATTATATTACTGTAACTCAGCAGGTCTGGGAAGGGAGGGGGGGTGGGTATTTGTTTTTGTTTTTTTGTTCTTTTTGTTTCTCTCTTAAGTTGGGGGTCATTAAAGATGGATTTTATTTATATGTATGTCAACATATGGATTTTTGTATTTTGAAAATATAAATAAAGAATTAAAAAAAAAAAAAAAAAAAAAAAAAAAAACACTACTCATTTCAGTACATTCCTCAGACTCCTTGATTGCTTATGCTAATTCTGTAAACCTCTTGTTCACAAACTAGAAAAAATGACTGCGTTTGCAGTTCTGCAGCTCAGCAGCTCCTGTGTAACATTGAAACTATGAAAGAATGCTAAGGGTTATTCATAAGAGCTGATGACTTTAATACATCAGATCAGATTTGACTTACTCTCCAGTTAAAACCAAAAAACATACAAACTTTATTCATTTTTTGTTTTACCTTTATTCTCATTTGTTTTACTGCTGCAAATGGGCTGTACTGTAATACTTTCCCTGTAAATATTTTCTTTCACGATTTTTCTTTTCTTTAAAACAATATTTTAAAATTGGTACGTTGTATCTCTAAATGCTCTAACCTACAATTCAAAAATCAAATCTTTGAAGAAAGCCACCATATTTTAAATTCTATTACATTCCTGGGTGTGGCTGCGAGTGTCACAGGCATTTCTTAAAGATCAGAATTGCTCCATCAGATGCTGTAAATGATGGATGGTGGCTACCATTTTGGTGTAAAGTGTTAACTCAGGAGTTGATCTGAAGCCAGTTATATTCCTTCTCAGTCTGCTGATGCTTAGATTATTGTTACTGGAAAATCTCTGGAAAGATTAGGGCTGAGAGTGCAATACATCACACATACTACCACTGAATATCCTATCTTTCTGTCTATAACTCTCAAATCCTCACACTGAATCTGTGAAGAATTACTGATAGTTATCACTTATTAATGATCATTGGTAGTAAGAAAATTCACTTTCTTTGTCCTAAATTAATAATGATTGTAAAGTATATAAGAGGAATTCTTGTGTCTACATGACTGAAGATGGCACTGAGCACCACCGATTGCATTTAAACAGCATCAATGCACACTGGAAATGGTTACCACTGAACTATTACTATTTTTTAGGATGGTAATAATAGGCTCATGTGATACAATCATGACCAACAAACTGTGTGAAAAGCAGATACAAGATAACATTAAATTGAAGCCAATATGGGAGAAACTACCAAATGGCATTGGGAAAATAAAAAAAGCTTGTGGATATCCACGTAGGGTGAGTCAGTGAACTATAGGGAGAATTAAGGCTGATGTAAATAAGTTTATTCTCTATTCATTGTAATGAAAGTTCATTAAACTCAGCAAATTTTTTTCAGAAGCTTAATACGGGGCTGCACAGTGATAAATAGCTTTAGCTCATTATCTTAAACAGCTATTGATGTTCAAAGACTTAGGCCCAGAGTGCTGTAATAGATTGGTAAATATTTCAGATGCTTCCATGGATACAGCACAGATGACAGCACGGCAGATTGCAGAACCAGCCTTGAACTTTACACAGCCCTTCATCCTCCCATGGATTTTATTGGGCTGAAGGGTGTAAATCAGTGCAACCCTCTCTCAAAGTAAATGAAAAACGTTTAGCTCTTTCCCAGACATTCTCTTTGATACTCATGGACATATGGCTGAGCACTAAATACATCTAAACGAGGGAATATGTTAATTTTAGACTTCACATGAAGCCATTTAACCACAGTTGGTCTTTTACTACATAGCTTTCATCTGAAATGTGTTCAGTTGTGAAACCTGGCAACAATTTTAACATAAGTCCACTTATACAGTAAGTCCCTATAGGGCAGCAATGTAATGCACAAAGTTTTTTTTTTTTTTTTTTTAATGAAAGCACAGATACATCTTGAAAAAACAGATAATGCTTTGACGTGTTTCGCACAAAATTGTTAACGTTAGGAGGAGGTAGCCTCAATAATTTCCCCAAGGCCCGGACGGCTATACGGCCCTTATATTATAAAAATAGTACTGGATTATTAACCCCTAAATTGACTAAACTTTTTAATCGGGTTTTGGGTGGAGACTCATTCTCTACTGATATGCTTATGGCTAATATGTCGTTGATCCCAAAACCAGGAAAGGATCACACACTCCCCCAAAACTACCGCCCCATATCGGTAATTAATAATGACTTAAAAATATTTAGTCAATTATTGGCGGACCATCTAGCTTCTATTATCACAACATTAATTTCCCCGTACCAAACAGGCTTTATTCCAACTAGACAAATAACGGACAACATACGCGTGGCCTCAAACATTATACAAGATGCAGAGATAAACTCACGCAAGGTAATGTTGTTGAGTTTAGACATAAACAAGGCCAGGGCGTGGCCGGGATGTGAGCTGGAGAGGACGTGTGCCTGAAGAGCTCCGTGCTAATCCTGCATAAATGCCCGTTTCAAATCCTCGTTCTTCCTTGCTGGAAAGACACTCCTCGACTTCCCCACACACCCTGCACTCCTCGGCGGCCGAAATAATGTCTACGAAGGGCCTGGCAGCAATAGAGGGGTTTAAATCCATGCTGATGGTGAGGGTGGAGCACCTGGCATCTGAATGCACGCTCATACGCCATGATTTAGGCAAAATCAGAGGAAGACTTTCTGAAGCTGAGGGTTGCATAAGCAGCATGGTAGACCAGCAGAGTTCTCACTCCTCACAGATCACTAAATTACAGTCCCTGGTAAACACGCTAGTCCATAAAGTGGATGACGCTGAGAACAGACAAAGACGAAATAATATTCGCGTGGTGGGGCTACCGGAAGGTGAGGAGGGCTCCCACCCAGCAATTTGCGGAATCACTGTTTAAAAATGTACTGAACCTACCTGACATGCCACCCACATATGTGGTAGAAAGAGCCTACAGGGTACCAATGGGCCGCCGTCCAGAAGGGGCCCCACCGCGACTGTTCCTAGTAAGGATCCTTAACTACCGTGATCAGGATATGATTTTGGCTGAAGCAAGGAAACATCCGGAATTGCCTTATGAAAGTACAAAATTAATGTTTTTCCTGGATTTCTCAGCTGAGGTGCAGAAACGGCGCAGATCGTTTAATGAGGTGAGATGCTGGCTGCGGGAGAAAGAAATCAAGTATAGCATGTTATACCCCAGCAGATTGAGGATACCATACAAGGGCACCGTGTGATTTTTTGATACTCCTGTGGAGGCCAGTGACTGGATCGACAGTTTGTGAGTAAAAGAGCCGCAAGTCATTGGCTGAAGATGTTTTGGTTTCCTTGTACCTGTTAACATTGTCAGGAATTTTCCTGCTCAGAGTTGAGGGGGGTTTGGGGGACTCTGTTATGCGCTCTGTTCTGCTCAAACAATTGTATACCTACAAACTCCACAACATGGGTTAATCTGTGTCGGTTGGCCCCTTAGGTATTCCTCTTGCAGGATCCATAGCAGAGTCACGGAGCATGAAAGGCACGGACACTATGTCTTCAGACTGATGGACTTCAGAAAAGTTTTTTTGCGTTTTTTGCATTTTTCCTTATGTTTTATTTTGAATTTTTTTGTGGCCACGTTTTCCAGGACTTTTTTTTGGACAAGTTTTGGGACAAAGCTGCGTGTACTGTTTGTGTTGGTTTGTTACACAGCAGCAGGGAGTTACTGGGGTTTTGGGAATTTTCTTTTTGGTCGGTGCAGCTTTTCACTCTAGACCCTCAGATGTACGAATGCTCAGGTGTACACATGGGTCATGTAGTTTATCTGTTTATCTTCTCAGTTACATGACGGTACAATGTGTAATGTAGGTTAAATTGAAAAACGTTTTATGGCAGGATCAACGGTTATTTTGGTCTCTTGGAACATCAGAGGCTTAAATGACAAATTCCGTCGAGCCTTGATGTTCCAATACCTAAAGACGGTCACACCGCATGTGGTGTTTCTACAAGAGACTCATCTGGATGGGAGCAGGGTGCTGACCTTACTTAGAGCCTGGATACAACAGGCACTACATGCAACATACTCCGCCTATGCTAGGGGAGTGTCAATCCTGATCAGTAGGGCAGTACCCTGTACCATACATCATTTGATCTCAGATCCTGGTGGCCGTTTCCTAATCATAATAGCTGACATTAGTACATGTAAAATGGTACTAGTTAATGTCCATATACCTCCACCTTTTCAGGTCCAGATCCTATATGATCTCCTAGGCAAATTAGCCCCTTATATTCATCTTCCTCTTATTATAGCAGGGGATTTTAATGCCATTCTCTCTGTTAATCTAGACTCGTCAAATGTACACAGGGTGGCATCTGCTGACCTTTCTGCCTGGGCGGCTACGGTCTCACTGACAGAATTGTGGCAATGGAAAAACGCCAACACAGTAAGCTACTCGCATTGATCAAAAACACACAGGTCATCCTCGAGGATAGATTTGGCGTTTGCCAACGCACCTATGTTACAATTAGTTGGAGGTGCCAATTATTTGGCTGGTGGACATTCCGATCATACACCACTATAGGTACATATTGGTATCCCCTCGGCCTGCAGGATGGGGGCATGGAGGTTGAACCCGGGCTGGTTGGAGGTAGAGGGGTGTCCTCCCAGGTGGCACCGCATTTCACGGGTTACTGGAAGGATAACATAGGGTCGGCTGACCCCACCACAGTATGGGATATGTTCAAGGCTTGTATGCGGGGACATTATATCTCAGCCATTAAACAGGTGCGTAGGACTCATAATAAAAAGGAACAAGAATTACAAGAACAGGAAAGGACTTGTGAACTTGCACACGCCAATGATAAGTCTGATGCAACCTACCAAGACTTATTGAGGGCACGACGCATACTGGCTTTGCACTTTACTGACCTTACACACACGTCTAGGGCAAAGAGCGCTGAATCAATTTTTGAGCAGGGAGATAAGAATGGCAAGTTACTGGCTATGCTAGTAGCAGAACAGAGAATACAGACGAATATGCCATGTATCAAAAACTGCAAGGGAGACATTCTCAAGAACCCTAAAGATTTTATGGACACTTGTGGAGTACTACAAGGTCTTGTATACTCCTATCCCAGTATATGACCAGCAAAATTTAGATGCATTGTTGTCGTCCTTAAATATCCCGGTCCTGTCGGATTCGGATAGGTATATTTTGGCAGCGGACATAACGGAAAATGAAATTGAAACAGCTATCAGGGCCTTCCCTCCTCACAAATCACCTGGACTAGACGGTTTCTGTATAGAGTCATATAGGTTACATATAGAGGACTTGGTTCCCAGACTGAAAGCCTTATTTCAATAATGTTTTAAACACAAATTCCTACCGAACTCCATGTTAGAGGCACAAGTAATTCTATTACTGAAACCGGGCAAGGACCCATTGTCTTGCTCTTCGTACAGACCCATAGCACTTTTATATCAGGATTTTAAAATTCTAAGGAAAATATTAGCCACAAGACTGTCACAAGTCATCACTACTTTAGTGGACATAGATCAGACAGGTTTCATGCCTCAAAAATCTACAGACACTAACCTACGCAGATTGTTAGCTCACTTGCAGATCGATCATAGCAACTCGGGGACTAGGGTGAGTAGATTGGAATTATATGTTAGCAGTACTGCGTCATATGGGGTTTGGGGAAGTATTCATGACCTGGATCTCACTTCTATATAGTACCCCTCAAGCTGCCATAAAGTTGGGTACCTCAGTTTCCCCTCGGTTTTCAGTGGGTGGAGGCACACGTCAGGGCTGTCACCATCCTTATTTGCACTAGTGATAGAACCCCTGGCTATAGCATTAAGGAAATCATCTGAGGTGAGAGCACTAGAGGTGGCAGGTATACGGGAATGCACTGCTCTTTATGCTGATGACATGCTCCTCTTTCTGCAAGATGCTGGGTCATTACTAGAAGCAGTGTTTCAAATATTAGATAAATTTGCCACGTTCTCGGGACTTCGGGTAAACTGGGAGAAGTCTAATGTGATGGCTATTGACACTGACGCCCAGACTTTGGCAACCAAAAGGGTTCCCATTTCCTGGGTGTCGGAAATCAAGTATCTGGGCATATGTATATCGCCCAGGGTGGGGGATTTTATGTGTCTAAACTTGCTTCCCCTATTGACTAAGGTTAAGCTGCAGCTTGAGGCATGGAGATACCTGCCATTGTCCCTGATTGGCAGGGTCAATTTATTGAAAATGAAGATTCTCCCAGTTTTCTTGTACTTCCTAAGGAACTCTCCAATTTGGATCTCCTGTTCTTTTTTTAGGAGGGTGAATAGCTTATTTAGTACCTTTCTATGGTCCGCTGTACATCCTAGAATCAGCCTCCGTACCTTGCAGGAGCCCTTGGGTCAGGGTGGACTGGCGCTACCAGATTTATTCAAATACTTTATAGCTGGACAAATGGTATTTGCTAGACGCTGGCTGACAAGGGATTATGGGGATTCAGCAACAGTACTAGAGGCAGCCCTCATGGGATAAAGGTTACCCCACTTTAGTGCAATCCCTGACCCAATAATATGGGCAAGGGTTGGTATCAAACAACTTAAACACATAGTGGGAGGACAAACATTACTCACTTTTGATCAACTTAAAGATTAATTTAATCTTCCCAATTGGTATTTGTTCCGATACATCCAATTAAGGCACGCTTTCCTAACCCAGTTCTGCTCAGACAAGCTGGAGCTGGGTACATCACAACTAGAGAATATGCTGGGTACAGAAGACTTACCAAAAACATTATCAGCGGTATACAAGGAATTATTTGCGGAAAGGCCAAAAATGCTCATCAAATGTAAGGATACCTGGAGTACACTGGTAACAGACTTTGGGGGGGAAGTCTGGGATGATATGTGGGATTACCCGTTCCAGACTTTAGTGTCGGCCAGAGATAGGCTCATTCAATTTAAAATACTACACCGGGTCTATTATACCCCTGCAAGGATAGCTGGCATATATGGTATAGGTGCAGCTGAGTGCTGGCGCTGCACAACTAACAATGCTGATTTTGATCATATATTCTGGCAGTGCCAGCCGATACAGGAATTCTGAAAGGGGGTGACACACACTGTACAGAAATTGCTTTTGGTGCCGGTCCCTATAACAGTTGCAGTTTGTTTGCTGGGCCTGGTGAAGGAGTTGACACCACGTAAGACGCAAAGAACCATGATTTCACTCTCCCTTTCTTATGCACGCAAAGCTATCTTATTGTGTTGGAAAAAACCTAGGCCACCCACAGTGTCCTTCTGGAAAGATTTAATCAATACCTTTCCTTTCTATAAAGCAACATACCTGGGGAGGGGATGTCCCAAAAAATTTGAGAAAGTATGGCAATGCTGGCTTGATGCCAAGAACACTGTGATTTGACCTGTTAAGGAGGGTAGACACATTAAAAGAGTATGTTTTTCACATAGGTAGAAGATTCTTGTAATTCTAACTGGTTGAATATCTGACTGTGTAATGATCATGTACACCACTGACTCCTTGAGAACCAAACTGTTGTTTTTGGAAATATGAGCAAAGAGTGTGATTCTGTAACTGGTGGAAGCTGCACAAGAATGGGGAAAGGAGGGGGAGGGGAAAGGAGGGGGGAGGGGGGCGGGGGGGAGGGGATTTTGGTACATTTTGTACTGTTGTATTACTATTGAAAATGTTAATAAATTTAAAAAAAAAGACATAAACAAGGCCTTTGATAGTGTTTTCTGGCCTTATCTGGACACTATCTTATTCAAATTTGGGATTCAGGGAGAATTTGTGAGCGGGTTTCAGGCTCTGTATCGCCAACCTTGCATCCAAATTAAACTTCCCAGCTGCTAATCGGAATACTTTTCCTTGGGGAGAAACACAAGACAGGGTTGCCCTCTATACGCTCTTTTATTTGCCCTCGCAATCTCCCTGCCTAATCTACTCACAACTTTAGACACCTTTAGCCACATATCGGGATTGGGCGTGAACCCTTTTAAGTGCGTAGCCAAGCCAATCAACATACCACACCCCTTGGTGACCTCCCTCGGACAAGTTTGAGTTTTCCTGGAACTTGGATTCCTTACAATACTTAGGAATTAGTTTGGCATTCTCCAACATTAGAAGGCTGCTCTCCCAATGGTCCCTATATCACATCTCATTTCTGGGCCGTATACAGGCGGTTAAAATGTTGGATCTCCCGAAATTATTATTTTTCTTTAGCGCCTTACCTCTATATGTGTCCAGATCCACCATACAAGCAACACAAGGTGATCTGCTAAAATTTATCTGGGAGGGCAAAAAACCTTGCCTAGGTAGATCATTGATATATAGATCCCAAAACAGGGGGGCCTGGGTTGCCCTGACTTATGGAAATATTACCTGGCAGCAAGGCTAGTACAATTAGCACAATGGCATACATCTCCGTCTAACATACCATGGCCTCAATTTGAGAGGGCTTCAATTAAGCCATTCTATCTACCGGGCCTTCTGTGGACTAATGCAGTAAATCAGAGAGCTATTTCCCAGCTTAATAGAGTTGTTGGGCAGTCCCTCTATCTCTGGACCCTATGTAAGGAAAAGTTTGAGCATCTCTCTAAACCCTCCCTATTGACATCCTTTTTGGGTGATCCCAACTTCCCTGTGGCTTTTCATGCAGAGGTGGAATTTACACACTAGTGATGCTGCGTTCATTGCTACAGGACACCACATTTTGTTCTTTTGAACATCTACACCAAAATTATGCCATACCTAACTCTGAATTCTACAAATACCTTCAGATCCGCCACTTCTTCCAAATGACCCTTACCCAATAAGAGATGAAGCTAGAACACCCTTTGAGAATTTGTGTCAAAAGGGTCCAGGGATAGAGGGACGATTTCCACCCTATATATGCACCTGAACGATCAACACACAGAAACTGAATCCCAGGCAATGCTCAATGCTGGGGTGGGAATTAGAGGTGGGCCAGGAGTTTCCAGTTAAAGACTGGCTCTATATGATTAATAACATGCATAAATGTACCCGCTCAGTAGCCATTAAGGAAACTGTGGTAAAACTGCACACCAGATGGTATTACACACCAGTTAGAATTCATAGGATGTTCCCTGTCATTCCAGACAAATACTTCAGAGACTGTGGTGAAAGGGGCACTCTTCTCCATACCTTCTGGAGTTGTAAGGTCCTAGAAACTCTCTCACAATAGACAGCCAAAAAAGTGCTCCAAATAACTGAAACAGACATCACCTTGACATACCAAATGTGTATTTTGTTTGCAGATCTCCCAGAGGTTCCCCCTGGAGCAAAAGCTGGTGCACACGCTGCTGAGTGCCATTCAATGGGTAATAGCCCTGAACTGGTGAAAATCTACTGTTCCATGGTCCCAGGTACTTCTTCATATGGAATCTATCACATTAATGCAAAAGTATATAACCAACAAAGGGGGGGGGGACCCCAGGGATTTTCTGGGTGGGAGGGAGATGGAAAGTATAAGTATATATAAAGGTGAGAGATAACAGAGTATATAAAAAATAATACTTTATTCAAAATTACTTATAAATATAAAGAATATAAAAACAATCATATATACAATAACTGCAATTGATCCTAGACATACAGGTTCTAAGAGAAGAACTCATACGTGAGTGGTATATATGGAGGGATCCAACATGTTTCGGAATATTTGAGATGTGAATTCCTTCTTCAGGGAATTTCCTGTGCAGTTATAATATGTAGTCTGCAAAGTGTATAGAAAATAGAAACATACTAAGTACGGGGTATAGAGGTAATAGGCATATGCAATCTAGTAGGCATACATAGGTTTGTTAAGGGGCTTGGGAAAAGTGGGGGAACAAAAATAAAACTGATAATAATAATGCATCAATAAAGACAAAAACTTACTAATTACACCGTTTGTAGTTGTTTGTAAGAGTCAGGGAAGATACACTGTTGGAAAATGATGCTTCCAATTCTGATCTCCCAGGTTTGTGAAGAAACACAGAGGAAGGATTTACAGTGGTTTGGAATCTCAATCCATATTTTTGCAATGTTGCCCCATGTCGATTACATGGATGACAGCATTATGACAGGCAGGATCATGGGACTCACCCGGCTAATGCAGTCCACGAGGAACGGCTAAATAGATATATATGCCAAGTCCTGTGATAAAAATGATGTATAGTCAGGTATACTATACTGGTATAAAGTATGAAAAGTTGGTATATATATATAATGTAACATATGTAAAGGTTATAGAGGCTGGATAAACTTTGATCAGTGTGCCTCTAAACGAAGAGAAATTTGGAAAATAAAACAGCATATGTAGACATGTATGCTATGCTCCATAAAAAATAGGCGTAAATTTGAATATAGCTAGCCTATACAGTCGCTATAGCGAAAGGGGGGGCTTTAGAGCCCATATATTATGTATGGAAATAAACTGTTTAAAGGCTAGATAGATGTGTAATTACCCATTGATAGTGAGTAAAGGAGTATGTATATCTAGTTTGTTAAACACTATATAGTAAATAGTCAAAGCCCATAAGGCTGCTAAAATATGAAAAGCATGATCCAACGGCTGCTAAAGTGTAAATAAAATACCAGTAAAAAGAGCATGATACAATAATGCTTACTTAGTGGGTGAGAGTCCGGATGCAACTGCTCCAACACAAATGTAGGGTGTGTGAGAAGGAGACAGGCATATTACCACAATATAAGCCAGCTGATTGCGAGATAAATCCGCCCCATAGGGGCGGGAAGTCTCACAAATATGGGTGCTGGTAGGTCAGTGAGTAAAAACACAAAAGGAGGACTGCATAAACTAGGTGACACGCCTCCCACAGCTGACTGGTGTCAGCAAAAGAGGCGATACTGTCGCCTAGTGCACGTTCCTCTGGCGCAGTGGCGCACGATGCCACCACGCCGGCTGGCGCGATGATGTCAAACGTCAGAGCGCCGCCGACACGGAGTGAAGGACACCACTATGATAGACCCAAGGGTCCGCCGCACAGCGCATGCGCGGACGGCGGAGCCCCGCGGATCACCAGGCGCCCGAAGTAAGGCTCCACATATTAATGTGTGGAGCCTACCCATGCCGGGGGACAGCATAAAGCCGAAAGGCAAACCACATAAGTGCCTGAATAAATACTAATCTAGGGAATAATAGCAATAGATTGGAATGTTAAGGCTTATGGAAGATCAGAAGAGGTGATAACTGAAACATAGAAAAAATTGTACATAATTAAGATCATTGTATATAATGTGAAATACATTACAAAAAGAAATGTCATAGTATGTTATCATTTTACATTGCATTTCTATGATTTACATACAATGTACACAATCTGAAGATATTAATATCCAAAAACCTCTTATGTGTATTGTGATTTCATCATAATCCAATAATAATCGACATAACAAATGGCAATGCATCTTAAATCTCCATACCCGTTTTAACATTCTACAAGAAAATCGTATAATCGATATATCATAACGTATATAGTAGCAAAAATAGTAAGGTGGAAAGAGACAAAAACCAAAGGGAAAGGGAAAGAGAACTTGACTATACATCATTTTTATCACAGGACTTGGCATATATATCTTTTTAGCCGTTCCTCATGGACTGCATTAGCCGGGTGAGCCCCATGATCCTGCCTGTCATAAAGTTGTCATCCATGTAATCGACATGGGGCAACATTGCAAAAATATGGATTGAGATTCCAAACCACTGTAAATCCTTCCTCTGTGTTTCTTCACAAACCTGGGAGATCAGAATTGGAAGCATCATTTTCCAACAGTGTATCTTCCCTGACTCTTCCCTGTATCTTCCCTGACTCTTACAAACAACTACAAACGGTGTAATCCCAAGCCCCTTAACAAACCTATGTATGCCTACTAGATTGCATATGCCTAGTACCTCTATACCCCGTACTTAGTATGTTTCTATTTTCTATACACTTTGCAGACTACATATTATAACTGCACAGGAAATACCCTGAAGAAGGAATTCACATCTTAAATATTCCGAAACATGTTGGACAGTTCCATATATACCACTCACGTATGAGTTCTTCTCTTAGAACCTCTATGTCTAGGATCAATTGCAGTTATTGTATATATGATTGTTTTTATATTCTTTATATTTATATGTAATTTTGAATAAAGTACTATTTTTTATATGCTCTGTTATCTCTCACCTTTATATATACTTATACTTTCCATCTCCCTCCCACCCAGAAAATCCCTGGGGTCCCCCCCCCTTTGTTGGTTATATACTTTTTGCTGTTTTTTGGGATGTGGTGAGAGGTGAGCTCTATCTTTACGTTTACTTGATGGTTTACTTAGACCGATTTGGTGGTTTAAACCATATTTATGTGTTTATCAAATTAATGGAATGAATACACCACACTCTCATGGATTCCATGAGAATCTTTGAGCGCAAATGGGGCTCTGGACCTGCCTCTTAGTTGGCTTTGGGGGCAGTTTCTTATCCTTGGAGTCGGAACACTCATAATAAAGTACCAGAGGAGCCTTTTTCTTGATTAGATACTATCAACACCAAAAGTACCTCAAGTATATGTGAACTCGGATATGTTGTTGTAATGAGAAATATATGCAGTAATAGTCCTCTCATGACTTCTGCACAGGTAGCAGTTATTGTTTTAATCTTCTGTTTTATTATAGTTATGTGTATTGCTTCTCACATACTTGAGCATTGAGAGTGACACCTCCAATCTGTATGAATACCTGCATTCGAATCTGAGAATAGATTGCAAGTACTGAGATTTTAGTCCTGTGTAACCCTCTCAATGCTCGTTTATGTTCATTTTTTCTTTTTCCTGTAATTGTCTTTATTACCTCAATAAAAATATTTGTAAACAAAAAAAATTGTTAACGTTAGCACAAAAAAAAGACTTTGCTGAAGGAATAGCAAGGAGTGTAATCAAAGAAGAAAATACATACAAGCAATTTAAATGCATGTCCATTCAGTGCCATGTTTGTTTTAAGCTAGAGTTTTTCTTAAGAATAAGGAAGGTTGGGGATGAAGCCAAATTTCACAATAGTTCTATTTGAGTTCTTTTTATCTCCATACCACTGTTGATCAGTTGACTGGTTGTTGAAAAAGCTTGGAATTCATAGATCTTATTGAATATATGTTTTCTTTTACGTTTCGATTTTTGTTATTTACTGTAAATACAATTTTGCATAGATGAAAATCAGTCTAGACAAATCATGAAAAAAACACAACCCCTACAAATAATTGTATTGCATTTATAAAGACAATACAAGCAAAACAAATTTGGTCCAAGGAAATCTTCTGTCAAACTACTGCAAACTAATGCATTGAAATAAAAAATAGTAGTAAATGTGCCCGCGCTAGTATAGTGTCACATATAAAATATATAATATATAAAAAATATTTTCACATATAAAACACATGTAATGTGATAAATAAAACCATACAGGTAAAATATAATGCAAATAACTATAAATGATAAACCACCAAGTGCATATATAGGTGCAATCGTGGTAGTAACTAATAAAAGTGCAACGTGCTAAAATATAAATAAGAAAACACTTTCCAGTGACAAATGAGTGTATATCCCAATTAATAAATACAAATCACAAAAAACGTGAATAAATAGTGTCCATAAAATGAATAAACATCATGCTTCTTCTGATGGGTGTATAAATCACAACACGTGAAAACTGTGCTCTCCCGTGACACCCCACATGTGCTTGCGCTCACCTTCAGTCCTGTGACACAGTAATTAAACGGTGTCAAAATAAGCATTGGGGCCACTCCTAGGCTCACTCAGGATACAATGATGCAAAGACACTCCTCCCAGGTGAAACTGCTAGGCTCACTCAGGTTACAATGGTGCAAAAACACTCCTCTCAGGTAAAACCAAGATCCAAAATCATAGAAAAAACAAACAGAGGGACTCCATAGTGCAATATAGCCAGGACATTTATTAAAGAATAAGCCCTCCAAGAGGGTACTCACATTGGATAGGTGCTAGAGTGCACCAGACTGTACAGGTAAAATAATAAGCAGCTGATCGTATGGCGTGCGGTATGGCATGTGCAATCCTCCTCCTCTGCTGACAGCTCCGTCCTACCCCTCCCCGACGCGTATTCGGCACAGGGGTTTCGTGCCTTCCTCTGGGGGATAACATTGGACGGATGCACAGTGTGAGATATATATGCTGTCGGCGGCCATTTTGCCGAGGACCGCCAACCACCGTATTAAGAGACGAATCACTAAAGCGGACATTTTGCCTGTGCCCACCAGTCTATAATGTGACTTCAATACTGTGTAATGATTGGAAAGTGAAATCTAATCACATATCATCCAATCGGATTGTGTCCGCGGCCATTTTGCCTAAGCCCGAGGACAGCTCTAGTGATGGGCTACACCTATAATGTGACCTAATCACATATCATCCAATCGGATTGTGTCGGCGGCCATTTTGCCTAGGCTCGAGGACAGCTCTAGTGATGGGCTACACCTATAATGTGACTCCAATACTGTGTAATGATTGGAAAGTGAAACCTAATCACATATCGCCTATCATCCAATCGGATTGTGTCGGCGGCCATTTTGCCTATGCCCGAGGACAGCTCTAGTGATGGGCTACACCTTTAGGTAAACAACAATAGTTATCATCAAGTGACAGCAATTACCAGCTACCTGAAAATTTATAAAATTAATAATAATAAATAGAGTGGTCTTCATTAATTGTAGTGTAGTGACATAATGTGTATAGATAAATTAGGATAGAGATGTACATATAGGAGCCATGCCACACCGCACCTCATCTAACCTTAAACATTATAGATAAAAACAACCCCAATATGTTATCTTTATTAAAACGAATAATAAATTACATCAAATTCTCCCCCTCAGAACCTCCTGAAAATCAATAGATCATAAAAGACATCCACGTATCAGATCCCCATATTGGAGTGTAATTAATTAGAATAGGTTAAAATATAAATATATAATTAATCCCCAATATTCCTGTCAAATCAGTTGTATATTATATTATATAAAAATATATGTTTTATTAATAAAAACGCCCGAATAAATTAATAAGACATTATCAATAACGGTACTATTAAAATAATGTGTAAAAACCCACGTAAAACTCGATTTATAAAAACCATCTGAAAGGTACAATAATCTAAGGCTAACTCTTTTATCATTAGAAATTACTGAGGAAACATGTTAAGTCAAAGTCCCTATTGAGCCCCCCAGGGAAAAGTGAACCCAATTGGTGTATCCACCAAGATTCCCGTTTACTGATATCTCTCGTGAAATTGGAACCTCTCCAATGTCGTTTAGGGGCCTCTATCCCCCAAATTTTCACCCCCACCGTACTCTTATTATGCATTTTCTCAAAATGGATATATAAATGATGTTTGTCTGACCCTTTATGGATGTTGCGTACGTGTTCCTCTAATCTGTCTTTTAGGGCTCTGGTGGTACGCCCCACATAGATAAAATCACATGGGCACTTTAAAGCGTATACGACCCCAATAGTGTCACACGATATGAATTCCCTGATAGTATAGGATTGATGGGTTCTGGGATCATGGAATTCCTTTAACCTTCTATCATTCCCTGGAACTCTCACACAGCTGTAGCATCTACCACATCCATAGAAGCCCTTAAGATCCCAAAACATTCTAGGATTTGGTGGGGGTGGCTCAACTACGTTGTGTACCAATATATCCCTTAGATTGGGTGCCTTTTTAAAAACAATTTTAGGTTTCTCCGGGAGCACACTTTTGAGGTGAGTGTCCTGCTTTAGGACATTCCAGTATTTTCGTATAATTTTCTGTACTTCATTATTTTGCAGGGAGTAATCAAGAACGATACTAATATTGTCATTAGCGTTGCTATCCATAATTTCAATCTTATCTCTCAATAGATTGTCCCTCTCCAGACGTTCGACCTCCATTTTTTCTTTTCGTAGGAAATCGTTGTGGTATCCTTTATCTAAGAACATGCTGCTTAGCTTGTTGGACTGCCACTCAAAGTCCTCAATTTTTGTACAATTCCTTCTCATTGTCATATATTGGCCCCTGGGAATGTTCCTCAACCAGGGTTTGTAGTGACAGCTGGTAATGGGTATATAAGAGTTACGATCTGTTGCTTTAAAAAATTATCTGGTAATGATACCTTCATTGGTGTTAAAAATTTCCAGATCTAAAAAATGGACATATTCTTTATTGACATCCCAGGTTAAGGAGATATTGAGATCGTTGCGGTTCATGGAATCCAGTAGTTGCATTAATGCCTCCATGCTTCCCTTCCAAACGATCAGTAGATCGTCAATAAATCTCTTGTACAATAAAATATTATCACCTACTGCATTCAGAACTCCTTCCTCTTCCCATTGGGCCATATACAAGTTCGCCACGCTGGGGGCAAATTTAGCGCCCATAGCGACACCTTTTATCTGTAAGTAAAATTTGTTCCCATACCAGAAAAAATTATGGCATAAACAGAAATCTAAACATTTGAGGATAAATATAACAAAATCTCCATCCACGGGTTCCTCCTTCCTCAGGGCCCACTCTACTGCTTTCATGGCTCCCTCATGGTCTATGCTAGTATACAAAGAGGCTACGTCCCCTGTGGCCATGATCATATTATCTTCTGCGTTGCATTCACTTAATAATTGTAATGTGTGCTTAGTATCCCTGAGGTAGGCTTTTGTTTTTTTCACTAATGGTTGCAGGTGGATGTCTATATATTCCCCCAACCGGGAAGTCAAAGATTCAATGCCACTTACTATTGGCCTTCCCGGGGGGTTTTTGCTATCCTTATGTATCTTTGGTAGGAAGTATATCACTGGTATCTTGCTAGCTGTAGGGACAAGATATTTTGCTTCCTGTTTACTCAGGAGTCCTTCTTCCTCACCATCATGAACAATATTTTCTAATATACTTTTGAAGGATTTGGTAGGATTCCTATCCAATGGTCGGTATGTATCAGTATCGCTCAATATCCGTTCCATTTCTCCCTTATACTGCTGTAGGGATAGTACAACTATCCCCCCGCCTTTATCCGCTGGTCTCACCACTATATCTGTTCTTGTATTTAGTGAATTCAAACCTCTAGTGAAATCCTTGTGTTCATAGAATTTCTTTGTAGGTAATTGCTCTAATTCAGTTGTCACCAATTTCTTAAATAAATCTACGTATTTATTGTTGGCTATATTGGGGTTAAAAACCGAGTTATTCCTCAGATTGGTGTACCTGTTGTTTAAAGTGGCTTTTTCAATAGGATTCAGGGCATAATATTTTTTAATGTTCAATTTTCGGATAAACTTTTGTATTCCAATATATGTCTCAAATTTGTTGAGCCCTTTCTTGGGGGCGAACTTAATGCCTTTATCGAGAACCAGTAGTTCTTCCCTAGAGAGCGGAGCACCACTGAGGTTAAAAATCCCCTCTCCTAATCTTCTCGCCTTCTTTTTCTGCTGTATCCTTCTCCCTGCTCTACCACCTCTCTTCCTTGATTTCTTAACTCTTGGGGGGGCCCTCCCCTGTTCCCCCCTAAAAAAGACTCATCATCAAAAAAATCTTCATTGTTATCCAAAGGCTGGTAACTATTATATATTGGTATCCTATATTGATCTTGCGGAGGGTTTTCATACCTCACTCTCTGAGGTTTTGGTGAGTAGTAAACCGCACCCCTTTGTGTATTCCCATACGAGTCCGAGGGGTTCCCCCTCTGTTGGTATTGGTTTGGTGGGGGACCTCTGTGAGGTTGATAATTCCCTCTGTGCGATGTTCCCTGTTGGTACTCGTAGTTGCCTTGAGACCTATGCGGGGTACCTTGTTGGTATCCATGCTGTTTTCTGTAGCCATAGGAGTTGTATTGTCCACCCCGCCGTTGAGGGGGAGGATTAGACTGATACCCCTTATCATAGTAATTCTGTTGGACTCTATTCCCTTCGCTACGATGTGGTGGTCTACCATCATGCCAATTAGCCTGGTTATTAGGCGGACCATAATCCTGGTATTGGGTGTAGTTACCCCCATAATTTGATCGTTCCTGATGGTCATAGTATGGTCTCCTTGGTGGTTGGCGGTGGGGGGTTTGAGGTTGTCTACCCTCATGATGGTTTGAGGGTAATCCTCTCCCTGATTGTTTGATACTCTGTTGCTGGTAAAGTTGCTGTCCTGGTGGTTGTGATGTTCTCGTGTCACTCAAACCACCATCTCCTGCCTGCGGCTGTGTGTTAACATTAGTATTGGTTAATAGTGTGGATTGCCATCGAAAAACCTGTTTATTTTGGTAATCCTCGGAATCCCTCAGATATTTTTTCCTCTTAGTATTTTTGTTTTCTATATCTTCTATATCTTTCTTCTGCATATTCTTGTGCAGCTCTCCCATGAGTCTATCATACTCTGGTGTGTTGACAAAAGGAACCAGTTTATCTCTGATTTCTTTAATCTGACCCTCTATTATTGATAATTTGCGTTGTTTGCGTTTAAGAAGAAATTCCATAACCTCTTTTCCCTTAATGGAAAAGAAGGAGTACCATTCCTCTATATCACCTTCTCCCAGTAATCCGTCGTTTATGGGAACATCCCATCTTAGTTTTCTGGGGACCATGCCATCTTTTAAATATTTGTCCATGGTGGAACGATCCCACCATATGTTACTTTTTTTATCCATGCAGTGCCCCAGTTTTCTAAAGAGATGTGTGATATCATTTTCCTTATTATCGCTAGTTGAGAATAGATCTTCCAGATCTATGCATTGAAACAGTTTCCCTTTTGTGTGAAACATTGCTCTATATTGAATGAAAATGACCAGGTTGATTTTCCAGTGTTTCCGATGTAAATTACTTGGTTAAATTTGTTATTATTTTGCTAAAAAGGAGACTTTTATCAATATTCACATTTACACATTGGTATTTAGTTGTTGCTACTCCATTGTACAGTATCTTTCTCCCTTTTAGGCTTACAGATACTGTGGAAACAACATACTTATTGGCAAAGGCCTTTCTAGCTATAACTGAAGACTCGTGTGCTGAATTTTGAAACCTTCGACTAGTATCTCAGATTCTACATCATCCTTACTAACAGACTTTAACTGAAATATTTTCTTAGTTATCACAGCAACCTCGATAAAGGTAAAGCCATTGCAGTCAACCTTTATCAATCCCACAAACATAAAAGTAGTTAACTACCAACTTTTAATGAAACTTGTAGGACAAATTTAATAAATTATTATTTATCCCTTTTTTCCTCTTTGAATTGCAATGCACTTTGTGCAGTATATACTCATTGATCACAAGGCATGGGTACACTGTATGTGCTGCAAAGCTAAAATGAAGAAGTGGAGTGACAGAAATATGACTCCCACAAGAAGCTTCTTGGCAGATTGATAAATATTTCAATGAAATCAACAGTCCTGTAAAATTTATGAGCAACACAAGCTTCATATGAAAACGCATCCTTATTGAGATTGATAAAAGAATAGATAAAAGAATAGAAATCCACTAAAACAAAAAATATAGCAGCATGTATATTATTCATAGTATAACTAAGAAAGTACAAAATATGTTATGAACATGTCTATCTAATTTTCAAGGCTATTTTTAAAATTATATCTTGTTTTATATTTCCTTTGTAAATATTTGTTTAGTATTGAGAATTATTGTAAGGATGTTTTAAAGGACAACTATCACAACTGCATATGTCCCTGTATTTTTTTTTATCTACTGCTTAAATGTTTATTATTTGATCTCCTTGCCAATTTGCTTTTAAGTTTATTAGCAACTGGCATGTCAGGTAAATGTATTCTTGCTGAGCATCAACCTTACACATGGCTGGGCCTCCAGCTGTCACATAACCACTGGTGGCAAAAGCCTGTGGTCCAATATAAATATTTTAAAATGCCAAGCAGGAGCTCTAGCTGCCTGTTTTTAATCTTCTTACATATGTACATAACCCAATGGCAACAATTTTTCAGCCTTCAATATCCTATAATTGAAAAATACAACAGCTTTGGGTAAAATATTTTTTGTTTGTTGTGTTTAAAAGTTTTTGACTGGTGTAATTTTGTTTTTCTAGTAATCCAAACTCTTAATGTTACCATCAAAAAAGTACCGTATTTATCGGCGTATAACACGCACTTTTTTCCCCTTAAAATCAGGGGAAAATCGCGGGTGCGTGTTATACGCCGATCCCCTGCGATCCGAGCTGTCAGAATTTAAAAATCGCTGACCGCGATTTGAAAATGGCGCCGCCGGCGCCGAAATACGCAGTGCCGGTCCTCGGCTCTTCTCGGCGGCTTTCGGTTTCCCTCGAGCGCCGCCCGAACCTAGCCGAGTATACTCGGCTAGTTTCGGATAGCTCCGCTCACCGTCCGAGTGAAACCGAAAGTAAACGAGAGCCGCCGAGAAGAGCCGAGGAGCGGCTCTGTGTATTTCGGCGCCGGCGGCGCCATTTTCAAATCGCGGTCGGCGATTTTGAAGCTCACAGGCTTCAGAAGGCTGGACTGGGGCAAGGCTGGACTGGGGCAAGGCTGGACTGGACACTGGGGAAGGCTGCACTGACATGGCTGCACTGACATGGCTGCACTAGCAAGGCTGCACTGACATGGCTGCACTGACATGGCTGCACTGACATGGCTGCACTGGCAAGGCTGCACTGACATGGCTGCACTGACAAGGCTGCACTGACAAGGCTGCACTGACATGGCTGCACTGGCAAGGCTGCACTGACATGGCTGCACTGACATGGCTGCACTGACATGGCTGCACTGACAAGGCTGCACTGACAAGGCTGGACTGGGGCAAGGCTGCACTGAGAAGGCTGCAATGATGGGCATTTAAATGTAAGTTTTTTTCCCTTCAACTTCCCTCCTAAAAGTTTTTTTTCCTTAAAATTCCCTCCTAAATTGAGGTGCGTGTTATACGCCGGTGCGTGTTATACGCCGATAAATACGGTATTTAATGTGAATCTGTAGCCAGGCTATAGACAAGTATATACATATTCTTAACAACACGTAAATTAGTTTACTGACCTCTGCAGCTGCAGGCATCCTGAATCAATTCATCTTTAAAGTTCCCATTAGAAACACCTAAATAGAATAGGTCAATCTCATAGGCAGCTTAAACAAAAACAGAGTTACCAGTGCCACTATTTCCAAGGATCTGGTGTGATGGTTTAACAGGGTTGTACACAGCTGAGGTAGGTCAAGAAGCCAGACCCATAGTTAAAAAATAAGCAACAAAAATTGACCAGTGCAAACAGACCCTTAAACTCCTTGTATTCTCTTAGGTATTGGCTGTGCAAGTTCACATTAACGGCAATGTCCATATAATCCAAAGTGTGAAAAGTTGGATAATTAATGAGAAAAAACACCCATAGACAGCCCGATGAAGTTTAACAAGGGACTGTTGTGGCCAATCAATCCACATTTCAGTATACCATTGCCACTGTAAGCCATGGGAGCTACCCAAAATTCCTGGATCAATCAGTGAGAGTCCAATCCATATACAAATGTCTTTATTAGAAATAGTTTAAATGTATAACTTGCATATACAAGTTGAACCATCTTATATCCTGGTAGAGGAGTCCGGGCTGGATGTTTCTACCTACACCTCTTGGCCATAGAAGTGAGGGGAGCTAAGAATGTCGGCAGTGAGATGGGGAAATCCGCCAAAGAGATATCACACAGCCGCTCTCAGCGCTTGGGTATACCACTCGAAAAGGCTCACACTCCAGAGGAGAGCCAGAAGGACTCCACCTGTGCCCAACACAAGCAGGGGACCGCGAATGTCAACCTCAGGGAATCCACATGACAGGCACATCTTGTCTACATGTACTCTTTCCAGCATTGACTGTACATCATTGCTCTGTACTCACTTCCAGTTCCAGGACTTTGGTGAATCGTGCCTGTGCAATGTGTGTCAACAAGGCCACTTGTAGACTTCACCAGAGGATCACATGGTGACAAAGGAAGATAGAAGATTTTAATCCATGACAGAAAGTATGTGAATGATGACCTAAATGTCAGAATCAACAGGTATTACTTTAATGAATGCTGCAGATTTTTTTTTTTTTTTACATTATGGTACCATGTTAAAGAGTATGTGACAATTTAGTGATTAGGTTCACATGTACTTTAGGAGCAAATTAGTAAGGAGTCAAAAATTATGAACATCTGACATACACTATATTATCAAAAGTATTGGGATACCTGCCTTTACACACACATGAATTTAAATGGCATCCCGGTCTTAGTCCGCAGGGTTAAATATTGCGTTGGCCCATCCTTTGCAGCTATAACAGCTTCAACTCTTCTGAGAAGGTTGTTTAGAAGATTTAGGAGTGTGTTTATGGGAATGTTTGCACATTTGTCATGGCACTGATGTTGGGCAAGAAGGGCTGGCTTGCAGTCTCCACTCTAATTCATTCCAAAGGTGTTCTAATGGGTTGAGGTCAGGTCAATTAACTCCACAACAAACTCACTCATCCATGTCTTTATAGACCTTGCACATTTGGTGGAGGGGGAATTATGGTGTGGGGTTGTTTTTTAGAGGTTGGCCCTTTTGTTTCATTAGAGGGAACTCTTAAGGCATCAGCATACCAGGACATTTTGGACAATTTCATGCTCCCAAATTTGTGGGAACAGTTTGGGGTTAGCCCCTTCCTGTTCCAACATGACTGCACCAGTGCACAAAACAAGGTCTATAAAGACATGGATGAGTGAGTTTGGGGTGGACGAACTTGACTGGCCTGCACAGAGTCCTGACCTCAACCCAATAGAACACCTTTGGGTGAATTAGAGTGGAAACTGCGAGCCAGACCTTCTTGTCCAACATCGGTGCCTAACCTCACAAATGCGCTTCTGGAAGAATGGTCAAACATTTCCATAGACACACTCCTAAACCTTGTGGACAGCCTTCCCAGAAGAGTTGAAGCTGTTATAGCTGCAAAGGATGGGTCAACTCAATATTGAACCTTATGAACTAAGACTGGGATGCCATTAAAGTTCATGTGTGTGTAAAGGCAGGCATAACAATAAAAAGGACCGTTTGATCATCATTCTGACATCATGAGTGGCCATGCCTGTGACATTTCAGATGCCACTTTAGTACCAAAATAAGCTAAAAGTGCCCTTGCACAATCATTCAACTTCAAAGGTATTACTCTTAATGATTGATAAGATGATAAGACAACAGTGTTCTTGAACAGAATAACCAATGGCCAATCATATTCTTGTATAGTTCATTGTTTGTAGATGAGGGAGTCAATCACCTCCATGCGATTAAGTTAGATATGGAAAGCCAGTGGCCCAGTGTAAAAATAGGAAACAAAAGGTTAAGTCCAAATCTATTATTTTAGCTTTGGGTCTTTGAAATTGAACAGCCCAGGGAATTGATGTACCCCAATGTACCCACGCTAATAGTGATACAAATACTTTCAAAAAAATATAAATTATAAAATCAATGCTGGTTGCTGCTGCCCATTAGTGATGTATCACCAAATAGACCATGAACCGTATATCCCCTAGATACAAGGGATAACAGCGCTTTCCAAACTAATAAACAGTGAACCGAATACGGTAAAGGCCCTTGAATCTAGGGGATATATGATTCATAGTCCAGAGGATTGTTTTATATCTCAGGAACTTCTTCAGAAAAAAAAACTCTGCACTGAAGTTCCAAACTACACCCAATAATACGTAGAATAACTTTGTAATATTTTTATCCACTTCCAGAGCAAGCCTTTTCTGGCACTTTTTGTAACAATCAGCATTTTTTGTTAGAAAATTACTTTTCTAACATTCTATATTATTTTTAAACAAAGGCCCTAGAGAATAAACTGGTGGGCTTTGCAATTTTTTTATGTCACACGCCATTTGAGCAGAGGTTTTTCAAATGCAATTTTTGGTAAATAATATCATTTTAATGCAAAAAAACACAATACATAACCCAATCTTTTGTAAAATATAAAAGATGATGCCAGATAAATAGATACCAAACATGTTATGCTTTAAAATTGTGCATGCCCCTTCTAACAGCGACAAACAATGTATGCTTTGCTACCCATAGTTGATACTTTCAAAGCCTTTACAGGCTACCATTTTAAATTTACAGAGGAGGTCTAGTGCTACAATTACTGCCCATGATCTGACATTTGCAGTGATACCTCACATGTGTGGCACGATCGCAGTTTGCTTGCGCGCAGGACCAGCACACATGTTCACCTTTGCATACGAGCATTGGGGGATGGAGGCATTTTTTTAATTAATAATTTAGTATTTTTGATTTTTACACTATATTTTGCTGTCACAAGGAATGTAAACATCCTTGTGACAGAAATAGGCATGTGACAGGTACTCTTTATGGAGAGATCTGAGGCCTACAAGGCCAAATTCCTCCTCTGCCCTTAAAAGCATTCAAAACACCAAGATATGTGTTTCTAATGCCTTTGATTTTTTAAAAATGATGCTGTTGACATCCCGATAAGCCGGAAGTGATGTCAGGTCATGACTTCCGGGTTACCATAGCCAAGAGCCAATCAAAGCCCATCCAAGTTGGCTGGTCGATCGGGTCTACTGGTGGAGCCTGAAAAAGTTGCAGAAGGCAATGGGAGTGGGGATTTCCCTCCCACTGCTTGTAAAAGCAATCCAGAGGCTAGTTAGCCAGTAGGATTGCTTTTACAAGAGCCGACCACCGACTCTAAAAAAAGGTACCGGAATTATGGCTGCAGCTGCAGGCATCATCCCAGTAAAACTACTTAAGGACCAGCCACCACAGTTCTAGGGGGTGTGCGCGCCCTCGGCTTGACCCCAGAGCTGATAAGCGTTGCCGGCGGCCGCGATGACCACCTGCCACCCGTGATCACTCCTGACAGAGACAGAACGGGGATGTCAATGTAAATACACAGATTTCTGTTCTGTCAGGGGAGGAGGGACATATCTGCTGCTCCTAGTGATTAGGAACAGTGCTCTGTCTCCTCCTCTAGTCAATCCAATCCCCCACAGTTAGAAACACACATGAGGGAACACAATTAACCCCTTGATTGACCCCTTGTGTTGACCCCTTCCCTGCCAGGGATATTTATACAGTAATCAGTGGCTATTTTTAGTTCTGATCAATGTATAAATGTCAATGGTCCCAAAAAAGTGTCAAAAGTGTCTGATCTGTCTGTCACAATGTCGTAGTCCCGCTAAAAATCGCTGATTGCCGCTATTACTACTAAAATAAAAAAGAATAATAAAAATGCCATAAATATATCCCCTATTTTGTAGACGCTATAAATTTTGTGCAAACCAATCAATATACACTTATTGCAATTTTTTTACCAAAAATAAGTAGAAGAATACATATTGGCCTAAACTGATGAAAAAATGTGTTTTTAAAAAAATTGGGATATGTATTATAGCAAAAAGTAAAAAATATTGTTTTTTATTCAAAATTGTTGTTTTTTTTTGTATATAGTGCAAACAATAAAAACCGCAGAGGTGATCAAATACCACCAAAAGAAAGCTCTATTTGTGCGAAAAAAGGACATACATTTTGCTTGGTACAGCATCACACGACCGTGCAATTGTCAGGTAAAGCGGCGCAGTGCTGTATCGCAAAAAAGACCTGGTCATTAATGGGGGAAATTCTTCTGGTCCTTAGGTGGTTAAAGTCCAGTAACATACGGGTACGTTGTTTGTCCATAAGTGGTTATAGAGAGAATATAGCAGGATAAGCTTTGTAATGATGACAAGAGGGGTCAGTTACTCTGACTGCATCTTAGAACTGAAGCCCCAATAGATACAAGAATATGTTGAGTGATTAATAAGCTAGGTCTTTATGGATAAAATAATCCAAACCACAGACAACATATTTATCAGAATTATTGTTATACAGGATTTATATAGCGGCAGCAGTTTACGTAGCACTTTACAACATAGACAGTACAATTACAATACAGTTTAATATAGTAGGAATCAGAGGGCCCTGCTTGTTAGAGCTTACAATCTAAGAGGGAGGGTCAAGAGATACAAAAGGTAATACCTGTGGGGGATGGGCTGATGGAGAAAATAAATGTACAGTCGTTAGGCGGGGGCAGGAAAGGCCTAATTGAAGAGAAGAGTGTTCAGGGATCGTCTAAAAGTGAACAGAGTAGGAGATAATCGGACTGATTGGGGTAGGAAGTTCCAAATAATGGCTCTGGAGAAGTCCTGAAGGTGATCATGGGGGGAGGTGACAAGGGAGCTAGAGAGCAGAAGGTCTTGGAAGAATCAAAGAGAACAACTTGGTTGGTATTTTGAGACAAGGTTAGTAATGTAGCTGGGGGCAGAGTTGTGGATGGTTTGGTAAGTAGCAGACACTGAGCGATTGGTAAGGTGGATGGGTCTGGCGGCAGCATTCATGATGGACTGAATGGGGAACAGCCTATATAAAGTTAAGCCAATGAGGAGGGAGTTGCAGTAGTCGGGGGGGAGATGACCAGGGAATGAAACAGAAGCTTTGTGGTGTCGTTGGTTAGGAAGGGGTGTATTTTGGAGATGTTGTGAAGGTTGAGGCAGCAAGCATTGGACAGTGATTGGATGTAGGGCTGAAAGGATAGTTCAGAGCCTAGGATTACACCTAGAACCTTGTCATGTGGGGATGGGTTGATAGTTGAGCAGTTGATTTTGATGGAGAAATCAGTAGAAGGGGCGCATGGGGGGACAAAATATTATGAGCTCAGTTTTGGATAGATTGAGTTTGAGGAAGTGGTATGACATCCAATCTGATATGTTGGTCAGTAAATTAGTGATGCCTGAGAAAACTGATGTGAGTGAGCTGGGGGGTAGAGAGACGATCAAGGCGCTTGGAGGAAAAGCAGAGTAAAGCGATGGGACTTAGGTTGTTAAAATTGGTGGGGTCCAGTGAGGACTTTTTAACCGCTTTATTAGGATGTGATCCACGTGTCGAGGTAGAGAGCGCACCCGCGTACCTTCGCTGCCCCGTTCGTCGGCCCGCTGATTGATCGCCGGCACCCGACGACTGGCTCCGGACATTACTGAAGAGAGAACAAACACAGGGCTCTCTTCTGATAGCAGCAATGTGCTGCTTTTTCTTCCTGCCAAGCAGGAAGTAAAAAATAGCACATTGCTTAGTACAAATAGTACACACAGTAACACATTTTGGCCACACATTTAACCCCTTGATCGCCCTAGATGTTAACCCCTTCCCTGCCAGTGTCATTAGTACAGTGACAGTGCAAATTTTTAGCACTGATTACTGTATTGGTGTCACTGGTTCCCAAAAAAGTGTCAGGTGTCTGATTTGTCCACCACAATATCACAGTCCCACTATAAGTTACTGATCGTCACCATTACTAGCAAAAAAAAAAAAAAAAATTCCATAAATATATCCCATAGTTTGTAGAAGCTTTAACCTTTGCTCAAACCAATCAATATACGCTTAATGGGATTTTATTTTTTACCAAAAATATGCAGCAGAATACATTTTGGCTTAAATTGATGAAGAAATTCGCTTTTGTACATTTTTTATTTGATGTGTTTTATAGCAGAAAGTGAAAAATTATTTTTTTGTTTATAGTGCAAAAAATAAAAACCACAGAGGTGATCAAATACCACCAAAAGAAATCTCTATTTGTGAGAAAAAAAGACACAATTTTATTTGGGTACAGTGTAGCACAGATGCACAATTGTCAGTTAAAATAACGCAGTGCCATATCGTCAACAATGGCCTGGTCATGAAGGGGGTAAATCTTCCGGAGCAGAAGTGGTTAGGTATGGGGGTAACTAGTGCATGTTTTAGAGAGTTGGGGAGAATGCCAGAAGAGAGGGAGAGATTGAAGATATGAGTTAGAGAATGTAGGCTAGACCCAGAGGGTGACCATAGCATTTGCGAAGAAACAGGGTCCAGGGGCCAGGCGCTTAGGTGGCTGTTAGAAAAAAATTTAGCAACTGCCTCGTCTATAGTAGTGGGGTTGAATGAAGTAATGATTGTACCTGTTGGATATGGGGTGTTAAGTGGCGGAGGTATCTGTGCATTGGAGATCTCCTCACAAATTTTATCAATCTTACTTTATTTTTGAAATGATTGGTGATCTCCTGGGCAGTGAGTAAGTTAGTGGGTGGAGGCAGTGGAGGATGAAGAAGAGAGTTGAAGGTAGAGCACAGTTGAGGGGACACGGATGAGAAGGTGTTAATGAGAATAAGATATAATTCATGTAATTTAAAGATGCTATACATAGATGTACATGATATTGCGTGATTGATCACTAAAAGTCCACTTTGACATTGATTTCCAAATGTATTTATTTTTTTACATGAAACTATATTAACAGAAATAATGGTCAAAATTTAACAACCACCCATAAAGAATTGATAGAAAATGCACTTATCCTTCTTGCCCAGCCCATGGACCTAGAAGTCTATGGGGGTGGATTATGCAGACACAGACAGTGAAAAGATCTCCACTACAGGCTGTCAATGTTGTGGTAGGATGTGGCTATGGGGTTCATGTAAGTATACATCTTACACATGATGGGCTACATTAGGTCAGGAGGACTAAATACAGTGCTGGGACAAGGCCATTTGGTGCCCAGGGCGAAGATGGCAAACTGCCCCCCCCCCCCGTTTTTAAGAAAGAATCAATGTCGTTTCAAAACAAGAATATACTTAAAGCAATACAAATTCAATTAGGTTTATTGTGATAGAAACAGAGTTCACTCACACATTTTAATTATATGTATTTTTATTGGAGGCACTTTGAAATAATAATACAAAAAATGTGCTTGTAGAAAGGCCTGTTAACTGTTTTTTCTGTCAAGGCCCATGTGAACATACTAAAGTTTTCAGTTTTGCATTTTTTTGTGTTAGGTAGTGCCCCAATACTAAATATTAACATAAATAGGAAAAATGCAAAATCAAAAAATATCACAAACTTCTCAATCAACATACATGGCCTTCAGCAAAAAAGAACCCTCAATACAAAATATTAACATATAAATGTGCAAAATCAAGGAATTACACTATTTCTCACTGAAACATATATAATATTTAACTGTAATCTTTCCTAAAGGTACTGGCTGGGAAGGGGTTAACATCTAGGGTGATTAAGGGGTTAATTGTGTCTAACAATGTGTAATGTGAGCTGCTTTTTACTACTGACTGATTTGTTTATTTTCCCTGCTTTGCACTGAAATGAAAAAAAAGTGATTGTTTTCTCTGTATAGAGCACCGTGTTGCTTGTTAACACAGAGCTCTGGGCTGTGATTAGACACAGCTGATCAGCAGCTCCCAGCCACAAATAACAGACTCTCACTGTGTACAATCACAGGGGAGTAGGTGGAAGAAGCATGCACCCGAAACAGGCAGTGACATGTGGGTACATCCTGGTGCCTGTAGCTGCCACCTTCGGTGCGTTAACAAGTGGTTAATTAGCAATGGTATTGGTAATATGCAGCAGGAAGGGGGTTAATGCACTGTCACTGATACATTAGTAGCCAGTGGCAGATAATTAACCCCTTTGTGCTGCATTATTGACACCAGTGGGTTAATTAACACAGACACTGGTGCCACTAATGCAGCACAAAGGGGTTATTTATCTGCCACTGGCCACTAATGCATCAGTGACAGTGCATTAACCACCTTCCTGCTGCATATTACCAATACCATTGCTAATTAAGCAAACTCCCCTCAGCCCCTCCCCCCCATACAGAGTTAATTATGCCATCTGCAGATGGCAATCTGCTTACTTGAGTGATGATGCCCTGCTTGGTTCCTCCTTGATCGCACTCCCATTTTAATAGCTCCAGCGGGTGGCAGCACTTCATGATCGTTTCCCATCCTACCTCCTGGCCGGCCTCTCGGTGAAGTCCCGCCGGCCGGGACTAGGAATCGCCTGTCCGGCGCAGCGGCGACTCTAGGAACAATATATAGGGGGGCACATAAGATGCCACAGTCAAAACTTGGGGGCACTATTTACCATTATTTTTACCATTAAATCATACCACCGAAAATAAAATAAATAAGTGTGTGTGTGTGTGTATATATATATAAATATACACACACAAAAGTCGAGAGTAATGTGGTATTTTTATTGTTTTATTGTGGAACCACACCAGCAGTGTTAGAACTCATTAACACAAATGGTGAGGGGGACCATTAAACCCTGCAGTTGAGCCAAGTTTTTACCAAGTTTACCAAGCTTTTACCCCCCCCCCCACTGCTACTCCCGTTAGCTGCATACAGGCAGTGGCTGTGGGTGTCTAATGCTTTCTAAAGAGTGATCTGCATGTGGATTGCTCTTCACAAATCAAAATGAGTGTGAATGAGCCCCAAGGCTTTAAGGTGAAGCAGAGAGACAGAACACACAGACCTTGTATTCGTTTCTCCCAGGTAGATATCTAATGTAAGAAACAGAATTTCTGCTGGTTTAAAGGAATGCAAGTCTGTGTTCTGTCCCTCTGATGATGAATATCTTTCACAGCCCGGTGTCAGGATGAACATGAACAGACTGTAAGAGCATGTCTTCCTCGGATCCTGTTCCCCTCTCTGCACTGCTTGCACTAAGAAACCAATCTACCATGCTGCTGACCCTCTTCCTATTACTGACTATCCATGCTGCTGCCCCTCTCCCTATCACTGACTATCCATGCTGCTGCCCCTCTCCCTATTACTGACTATTCATGCTGCTGCCCCTCTCCCTATCACTGACTATCTATGCTGCTGCCTCTCTCCCTATCACTGACTATCCATGCTGCTGCCCCTCTTCCTATTACTAACTATCCATGCTGCTGCCCCTCTCCCTATCACTGACTATCCATGCTGCTGCCCCTCTCCCTATCACTGACTATCCATGCTGCTGTTTCTATTCCTGAAGCAAAGGAAAAAAACTCACTGTGATTCAGAGGAGCAGAGTGGTCATTTTAGCCACTTCCTCCTCCTCTGGAACTGCTGCTTAAAGTTGTCCAAATCTGGCAGCAGGGGAAAGGGGAGGGGTTGGAGTAGCATGATTGGATAAGAATTGGCATGTGACTGCACAGATCCCTCCCTATGTGGACCAAGCACTGTGACTGGTATGACATCATCCTGCATCTCCTTGCTGTGCTGTGAGTTTTAGCTTTCTGAGCATACAAACAGGGGCAGGCTGGGGGGGCGGGAGCGCTGCTCACTTTAGGAGCCGGGTCTGCTGCAGTCATTATGACAAGCAGGAGACCCAGTTTGCGTTTCAATTGGGGGAGCAGATGGGCGGCCTGGCTGTGGGAGCGCTACTCGCATTAACATTGTGGAGTCAACAAGGAGAGGGAGGGGGGAAGAAATCACAGCAGGAACTGACAGGCGTTCTCTCACTTGTGAGATTACTCTGCCTGATAGTGAGGTGTAGTGAGGGGCGGGGTGGGTTTGGTCTCAGGCTTTTGCCGAGTGCAGGAGCGCACTCGATACATGCTGTTGTTATCTATGTAGCGCGGCCGGTACACCAGCACTTCTACAGCACCCCCCTTCCTCCAGTAAATGGTCCCGCCCAGGGCAGCCGCCCCTTTCATCCCCCCCCTTGTACCGGCCCTGACTAAATAGGAAAGCTATGTGTACTTTTCACTTGCCCTTCAAGAATGTGTCAAGTCATTCCCCTATTTTACATTGTACTCATAAGATACTGTATAATGAACTGTATATGCTAGAGGTTTCTCTACAAATGTAGCAGGCTGTGGCCATGAAATTCATGAAAGTATACTTTTGACATGGAGGACTACATTAGGTCAGGAGGGCTAGACAGGAAAGATAAGTATACAGTACTTTTCATGGATGTTCACTTATACTTTAAGAACTTGTCATGCCATTGCCCTATATCACATTATAATCAGTTTATCAAAAATTGTATAATTCATCCTTAAGTGCTTAAAGTCACAGTCTGGTGTTCTCTGTGGTTTACTGTAGGGAGGCGTAGGAATCATTAAGATAGAGATGTAAAAAGTCAAAAGTGGTAATAATGCTAACAAATGAAATGCTTAATGTTTCACTTGACCTTTTTGTTGTTGAAGGGTGCTGGCGAACTCAAGAAGAGGTTAAATGAAGAGAAGAGAAAATGTTATAGTTATAATGAACTAACATTTTCTTCATGATTTATTATCCTTTTGGATGTGCTGCAAGGAAAATGTAAAAGATAAATGTCAGGTGCAAATAGGAGTCAGTTGGTCAGTGGAAAAATATGATAGCATAATATGACAAAGGGCATTCGGAGTGTTCAATTACTGACAGCTCATCTTAACCAAATTCAAACTTCTTCTATTCCATAAATGCAAACAGCTATATTAGCACTTGTACTGTGTCATTCTAATTTAAAATTGAAATGTTATATATTTTTATATATTCTTATTGATAATAATACTGTAATAAAAGAAGATGTATCTGATTTGAGTCATGTAATTCATAATTCATTAGTAGTTAGAATGAATAAGCATGCCCGTTATTAGTAGCATGATTCACTGAAATCAGATTCACCTAATTCAGATTTGCTTTGTTTATATTCAGCAAGTCTGCATCTGTACTATAACTGCAGACAAGGAAGAGACAAAAAAGACAGCATCTGCTTCAACAACCTGTTTGATTTTTTTGCACTCATGGCTAAGATACATGAATTACAATTTCTGTGGTTCAGTACTCTTTTTTTTTCCTGCACACTGTCATTACAGGAGATCTCATACTGTCAGAAGCAGGCAATCCCTACAATAGTTTAGCTAAACTGATTAGGAGTGAGCCCCCAAAAAAGATCTCAAAGATACCTATGGCTGTGCATTCTAATTTGTGCAGTTTATTCTATAAAATTGCTTGGAATTAGGAGATGGGCAGAGCTGAACTAAACTTGTACAGTTGCTTACAGCAGTTTGCGTTTCTTGTTGATCCAGTAATTACATAAACCGGTATTAGGGACTTAAAGTTTTCATCCTCATGCAATTTTTTCTTTAGTGGTTTTTATCTCCCTATCTTTATAAAAATCCATAATGAGATATTATGTTTTGGGTCAGTTGTGACCCCTATTGCAAAAACGAGAGCCCCAAGGTGCCTGGTGGATTGAAAATGTTGTACAAGGCATTGTTTTCTGGAGGTAGGAAGAGTTAAGCCAAAGCAGAGTTAAGCCCACGCTCAATCCACTGAGGGGTGCACTGAGGATGTGGACTGCTAGAGAATCTGGAGAAACATGTGGAGGGCTGTTGGAGGTGTAGTCTATACAGATTGAACTAGCCTTAGGTTCCAATAGAAAAATACTTCAGCTCCCAGCAGCACTGTGGTGGAAAGGAGTGGGAGTGTGGTAACGCTTGTGCGCTGAGGAGAGAAAAGAAGGTTGACTTGCAGAGAAACAGAGGCTGTGAGTAGACTGCACACCTTAGTGAAAGAAAGACACAGTGACAGCCACCCCAGAACATCAGAAAATCTAGGTTGAGTTTTCATGCCTGATTGAGGAGCCAGATGCTTAGGACACTGATTCGGGTTTGCTTTGCTAGTAAACAGAAGGAAATCCCCTGATAACACAGAATGGTAAGAGGCTAGGCGCCAACCCTGCATTACACCTTGAGAAAAGAGGGACAGAGTTGTCTGCAAGAAACACAGCAGCATTGCCTGCATCAATGCCTAATGGAACAATTGGGCCCTAATGAGATGGCTAGCAGAAGAAATGGGTTAGAATATTACTGACTGCTGAACTGTTATTTTGGAATATACTGTTTATCTCCCCTACTTAGGGTTTCCCAGTACAGAGTTCAGGAAGGGTAATTTTTTGTAACAATGATTGTAGCATACTACTATTGCCTAATCATTGCAGTATATTTTTCTTTCTGTTTAAACATAACAGTATAATTCTCTTACACTTTAACCATTACAGCATATTTCTTCTTCTGCTCCTACTCAATCAATTTCTCTTTCATTCCTGGTGTCTATGCAACTTGAGCCTTTCAGGTGTATATACAGCTACTTGCAGTAAACATTCTCCATTCAACCAGGTGTCAGAATATGTGGCTCTGTTTACAGAGGTCTGGGCACAGGAACAGGGACCAAGCATATCAAGTGCTACAAAAGATTACAGAATAGAAGACATTCATTTTGGTTAATGAAAGTGAAGACAGTGAATCGTTGTTCACACTTCTTGTTTACAAAGTAGTATCAGACTTGCTGGATATAAACAGAGAAATATTAACACCATCTGGCCTTGAGATTACAGCTCCATAAGCACAGGGAAAGAAAACACAAAGGTTATAGGTTGTATTTGCAAAGTGATTTTGTATCCTTACATGCATTAAAAAGCTAATGTGTTTCAAAAGCACTGTTATCAGAACTGCACATTTATCTGCAATATAGGTAAACCTGAATGCAGTGAATCAATGTAAAGTTAAACTGAGTTTTTGCTGACATCTCTCAAATCTTCACAAAGGAATACAAAGAAATTAGAGTTTATATTTGCAAAATTCCTTGGTATACCTTGATATACTAAAAAAGCGAATGTGTTCTAATCATACAGTTGTCCTTTACAGTGGTTGTAAACTCTCCCCCACAACTTTGTCCCATGTTAATTGCCATAAAATAACCCTGCTTATAGATATCTCCTTACTTGCTTAGTATTGTTGTAATCCTTTTTGTTCTTTAGAATGACGTCACTGAGCATGCCCATATCTCCCCTGATTTACGGCACACTGTGTGTGCTTGTCTGTCTATTATCAGGACTTCCTACGGCACAACACTGAAATCCCAGGAGACTGCAAAATCACTCAGAGCTTCCTACTACACCCCATGTGACCATGTGACATCACATGGAGTGAAAAACCTGGGCATCAGACAGCATTACTGCAGTCTTATCAGCTGAAGCTGATAAGACTGACATATCAAACACTAGATAATCGGCACAAGTAAATATTATGCAATAAAACAAGTCAGCTATGAGCAGGGAAGCAGGGTTGCCATAGAAACCTTGGATTGAGAAGGAGGCTTGGTTAACAGTACAGGAAGTGCTCAATGTAAGGGCGCAAATACACTCTACTGTGGACTCAGAAAATGATACTTAAGATGGTGCTGCCTTACCCCTGGAAACATGTTTTTTAAAGTTTCTTTAAACAGTAAGTAATATGCGATTTGGGCTTGATTACAGTGGCTATAGTTTGATAATTACTTATTATAATGGACTAAATGAAAAGAAGCAGAGTGGGAGAGCTTACTTCCTCTTGAACTCATTATAATTGTGGCTTTGGGCTGCATTTTTTACTTTTTCATATTGCACTTTTTTTTACCCCTGATGAAGCCATTCATGGTGAGACAACATGGGTTTTGGGTAGTTTAAATCACAAATCAATGTTTGCTGTTATACGAGCATAGGGCAGATATTCTGATAGAATAGATGGTGTAATCTATTGTATAGGCAGATATTGACTACTTTTACATAGGCTCTTTGGAACTACTGTGGATGGATAGAGTGTTCATAATAAATCTTAGGTGACCGGCCAAGATGGTGGAAAGTGTCCACAATTAGAGCCAGATTAAATCAAGACTCCTGTACTCGTTGAAAGAAAACACAGTTGAAGTCAGATTAGGAGTTTTGTTTTGAGAAAAAAAAAGATAAAAAAAATAAGAGAAGTTTTAGGCCTCTTGGGTTAGGTGCACAGATCCCCTTTATACCATTATCCATTAAAGCTGGCCATACAGTACATAAGTCAAAATTGGCTAGTTCTGCAGGGACCATTTTGATCCATGTATGGGCAAGCTAGTGTCATGGCTGGGCTCAGCCCTTGCTTCTCAGAGCTCTGTGCTCAGCTGTTGGTTAATTGCCAGTACTTTTCATTCCACAGTGACTCACCTGGTCTTCATTTCCTGCTCGTCAGCTAGCCCTGCTGGCTATTTAAACTGCCTGGATCAGATCTCCTGTGCCTTCGCCTTGTCAACATATCCGGATACTCTCTGCTGTGTTTTCCTGTTATAGACTTTTGCCTGGCTGCTTCCCTTTTGGTTCCTGATCCTGTTTACTGACTCTACTACGCTGATCTCTGGATTCCTGTTTCACTGGCTTTGTCCTGACTACCCACTCTGATTACTGAACCCTGGTTATGTTTTGACAATGTTTGCTCTGTTTGTATCATTTTCCAATTTTATTAAAAAGTGTGATTATTTACTGCACTTCTGTCTCAGTCTGATTCATGGTACCTGACAGTAGGCGAAGGTCATGAATTCAGAAGATGCAGGCAATCCACTTAGTGGTAATAGTTTTTCCAGATTGGATGAGCAGGATCACCACATGGATCAGTTTGCCATAGCGTTACGGACGCTACTGATTCGCACTGCTCACCTGGTTCCTCCCACTGAGGCTGTTCCGGTACAACCTGTATTGCAGGTCATTCCTGCTGCTGCTTCAGTCTCTGTGCAGGCACCCGCCTCGAATATTCCCTCTATAAGAGGTATGCCTGGTTCCGCTCCGCTACCCCAGAGATTTGGGGGCAATCCAGTTCAATGCAGAGGATTTCTCAACCAGGTTGAGATATACTTTGAGATGCTGCCCCAGACGTTTCCCACAGATAGAAGCAAAGTAGTCTTCATGATTTCTTTGCTTTCTGAGAGAGCCTTGGCCTGGGCAAACCCTCTATGGGAGACGCAAAACCCTGTCGTACTAAGTTACCCAGAGTTTGTGACTTCCTTTAAAGCATTTTTGATGTTCCAGCATGCTCCACTTCTGCTGCCAAGAGCCTCATGTCCATCAAACAGCGTACAAGAACTGTTGCCAATTACGCCATTGAATTACGTACTCTGGCAGCAGAGGTTGGAGAGCTGGAGAAGTTTATCACGTTTGCCCATCTCATTGACTCCAGACTCTGAGAGAGACCTTCCTTTAAGGAGCGCTTGCAGAAGCCTCCTGTACATTTGGCTTTGAGCTTTGCAGTCCCACCCTTGCCTTCCTCACCTCCCATGCCTCCTGGTACTGAGTCTGCCAGTGAAGTAGAACCCATGCAGTTGGGCTTAACACATCTCTCTGCGAAGGAGAGGGCCTTTAGGAGGAGAGAGAGATTGTGCCTTTATTGTGGCCAGGCAGGTCACTTCTTAAAGTCTTGTCCTACCGTCCGGGAAAAGGATTGCACCTGAGGTCCTGTAGAGGACAGACCTTATGTGGCATTGTTACATCCCCAATTTTCCAGAAAGATAAGCCCCTGGTTCCGGTTACCCTTTTTTTGGTCTGAGTCGTCCATCGAGATACAGGCTCTAATCGACTCTGGGGCTGCAGGCCTGTATATAGATGGTGTGCCTTTGTGTCTAAGCACTCAATTCCGCTGCAGCTTCGGCCACTCTACTTGCCATTGAGGCTATTGATGGGAGACCTCTACAACTTGCCCATGTGGCTCATGAAACTGCTCCATTGACCATGGCCGCAGAGGCTCTTCACCATGAGATAATCCAATTCCAAGTCATTTCCTCACCTGATTTCCCCGTGGTTATTGGTTATCCTTGGTTACAGAGGCCAAACCCCTCTTTTGATTGGCTTCGTGCTGAGGTTCTTTCCTGGTCGCCACAATGCAGGAAGACATGTTTTCAGAAAGTGGCTAAGGTCTTGTGCAACTCTTCACTCTCCTGGCTAGGTTTACACTTTGTTTGTCTCTGAGGACAAAGCCGTGGTGCAGTATGTATGACCAGAAAGGACAGTAACTCACAGAATTGGTCTCAGAATTCCATTAATGCCTTTGAGAGTCTCAAGGATGCATTTGTTTCTGCTCCTGTGTTATTTCATCTTGATCCTACGGTACCTTTCATCCTTGAGGTTGATGCATCTGAGACTGAAGTTGGTGCTCTACTGCCTCAACATCCTAACTCTGAGAGTGCTATGCATCCTTGTGGCTACTTTTCCAAAAAATTGTCTCCTGCGGAATACAATTATGAGATTGGGGACAGAGAGTTGTTAGTGATCATTTTAGCCCTTAAAGAATGGAGGAATCTCCTCGAAGGTACCACTGTGCCAGTGGTACCTTCTTGTCTGAGGTTAAATGCCTCTCTCCCAGAAGGGAGCGATGGGCTCTTTTCTTGTCAAGCTTCATCTACATAATCTCATTCCTACCCGGTACTAAGAATGTAAGGGCTGATGCATTGCCGCAACAGTTTACCTCTGCTTCCAAGATGGAGTCGGTTCTTGTTCCTCTGATAACTCCCAATCGTACTCTGGCTATGGTTCGTACCAGTCTCACTTCACCTTTGGGTGACAGAATTCTTGCCGTTCAGATCCATTCTTCTCCTGAGAAACCTTGTGACCGCTGCTTTGTTCCTGAGAGTCTCCGTACTGCCGTGCTCCAGACTTATCATTCTCCCAAGGCTGCTGGCCGCCCAGGGAATAATCAGCTCATTCAGGCTATTTTCCAACAATTCTACACACTGATGTAGTAGCCTTCGTAGCTGCTTGTTCCGTGTGTGCTCAGAGTAATGCACCACGACACCTTCCAGTGGACCTCCTACAACCAATACCCAATGGAGAGAGGCCTCTGTCTATGGATTTTATTGTGGAGTTACCCAACTCTCAGGGCAACACAGTTATCTTTATGTTGGTTGACTGGTTCTCAAAATTGTCTCATTGTATTCCACTTATGAAGTTGTCCACATCCAAAGAACTGGCTTCCATTTTTGCTAGGGAGATCTTTCGCTTATATGGGCTACCCAAGGTTATCATCTCGGACAGGGGTAGCCAGTTTGTGTCCAGGTTTTGGCGAGCGTTTTGTGCACAGGGAATTCAGTTTTCCTTCTCCTCTGCGTATCACCCGCAGTCCAATGAGGCCGCAGAACAAGCCAACCAGTCCTTGGATAGGTGTAGACAGAAAAGATATTCCCCCACGTTCGTGCTGGCGGTTTTAGTACAAAATCGTAGTATTTTCAAACGATATAATATATTCTATGTAGAGAACATGCGTGTCCCGCTGCCTGAACTGACTGGGGGAAGTCTGGAAAAGCTGAGTGATAAGGGAGAAAGAAGTCTGTGACCTAACGCATTAAGCAAGTTGATAAATAAAGTTTATAAATAAATACATAAGTCCTTGGAGCAGTTCTTACATTGCTACATTTCTGACCACCATAACAACTGTTCAGACCTCTTACTTTGGGCAGAGTTTGCTCACAATAGTGTCATCAATACTGCTTCCTGATTTTCTCCATTCCGTTCAAGGCGAATTATGGTTTCCATCCATCCATGTTGCCTGACTCATTTGTTCCTCTGAGTAATCCAGCATTGGAGGAGCATCTCTGTGGTCTTCGTTTCACTTGGGTACAAGTCCAAGAGTCCTTGTGACATGTCAATGATAAGTACAGACTCCATACTGACCGCGGACGCCTACCTGCGCCTTCCTACCAAGTTGGGGACAGGGTCTGGCTGTCATCTCGCAACCTTTGACTCCATGTTCCCTCACTGAAACTGGCACCATGGTTTGTTTTGCCTTTCTGTTTTCTCCATAGGATCAACCCAGTGGCTTAAACTTTAGACCTTCCTTCTAATATGCGTAGTTCTAATGTATTTCATGTCTCCTTATTAAAACCTTTGATATGCAACCGCTTCACCACCTCGGTACCATGTCCTCACCCAGTTCAGGTTGAGAACCATGAGGAGTATGAAATACAATTTATCATTGATTCCCGTACGTTCCGTGGGCACATAAAGTACCTGGTTTATTGGAAAGGGTATGGTCTGGAGGAACGCTCTTGGGTCTTATGCTTGGATGTACATGCTCCTGTCCTCCTCCGTGCTTTCCATAGATGTTTTGACCTCAAACCTGGTAGTCCTCTGAGGGAGAGAAGTCATTGACGAGGGGGTACTGTCAGGGCTGGGCTTAGCCCTTCCTTCTCAAAGATCTGTGCTCAGCTGTCGGTTAATTACCAGTAGTCTTCATTCCACTGTGACTCACCTGGTCTTCATTTCCTGCTCATCAGCTAGCCCTGCTGGCTTGTTCCAACTACCATCCGCTCTGATTACCGAGCCCTGGCTATGTTTTGACTATGTTTGCTCTGTTTGTACCATTTTCCCATTTTATTAAAAAGTGTGAGTTTTCCTGTACTTCTGTCTCAGTCTGATTCATGGTTCCTGACAGCTAGTACAGAAGTATATCTATTGATCAGCTTCTGTACAACCAGCTTGTCAGGTTTTTCCCAAATGATCAATACTGCCAGCTATAACTGGCAACACTGATAGGTGTGTTCTGATGGTGGGGAAGCATCAGAGCACAATAGCACAGCGGGAGTGGGAATTGGATCTTTTTTTTTTTGTTCAACCCACTGGTTGATTTAAAAAAAATATTAATGCATGGCCAGGTTACTCAAAAGTAAAAATGTATCTAAAAATTAGGAGAAACTGAATGCAGCAAATACAAATGTCCTAAAGGCAAACTCGTCCCTTAAACAGGTAAAAGTCATGCTTTAAAGTGAGTTATAAAAAAAGATGGTGTTGTAGCACTAGATTTCAGTTTAAAAGGAGAAATGTATATATATATAATGTATATATATATATATATATATATATATATATATATATATATATATATATATATATACATCCGAGCAATACTCTTTTTTCTGTATGTGTCCTTTACAATAAAAGCTACTATTTCATCCTTGGCCAGCCAATCACAATGGCTGAAGACCCCTGGCACCTGAAGAAGACTGAGAATACTGTAGATGTCACCAATGGCTACAGACAGAACAAGGAGAGCATGAATGTCACATTGCCGGAGGAGGGCACTGCATTGCAGAAAGTGTCAAATGCAATGTAAAATTAGATCTTATCTGCTGGGTTGCTCCTATTTGGGTAAGACTGCTCCTGCTTGTACCACTGTGCTGCATGGCTGCCAGTTTCTCAGTGGTGCAGCGTTGTTATATTACCCAACACTCTGTTTATGTAGTGGTGCCAGTGCTAAATGACAGGTTTCCTGTTATGCCTACAATTCTAAATGGTATTTTTATTTTAATTTGCATTGGTACATGTTAGCCATAGCAGCGCTAAGCTACCTATGTCTTTTTTATCAAAGCTTACAAATTAGCTTTCAGGGCCTGTATTTGGAACCAGAACCTTGGCTGTGTCAGGCAATGTCTCTTCTTGCTGAGCCACCTGGAATGCTGGACAGCTTCCTGAACAATTCCTTGAATGATCCTGCGTTGAACCTTGTTTGTCCTGAACCTTGAACTCTTTGCTCCTCTCATGAACTTACTGATTAAAGCAATGTCTCTGCACTTCTTGTATGCCAGATTATTGTGCTTTCTCCAGCCAGTATCTTGCTTTTGTCTGTCCAGCTGCTGCCCGTATCTTTACTACCACTCGTTACTGACCTTTTGACTTGTTTCTCGACTAAGCTACAGCTTGATCCCAACCTGCAACTATTTGTTACCGACCTTTGGCTTGTTTACTGACCATGCTTCTGTTTGATCCTTACCTGCCATGTACACTACTGGACCCTGGCTTGCTCACCTCCTGGCGGGGTGATCCAGAGGACTGCAACCTGGTACTAACACACATCTCCACCATCAGAAGCTCTGGTGAACACTGATTAGTAGTTAGACTCAGCACCTCAGATAAGCCTGCACTTATTGCAAGGGTGACCTGCTTGTACACCAATCCTGCTGGTCGGTGGTAGTCCCTTTACTGCTATAGCTACTGGTCTCTGAGCCTGACCCCTGACCATGACATTAGCCCTGATAAAGGCATGGAAAAATAACAAGATTTGGTTTACTTCAATAGTTTGAACTAGTTAGAACTCATTTAGGATACTGTGTGCCGTTTTGGAGGACTTCTATACACAAATATATTGATAAGATAAATCAAATCCAGACAACAGAAATAGCAAAAGATCTGAGGTATAAAATACATCTGGCAAGAGTGCAGGAATTTAATATGCAGTTATGAGGACATTAAAGTGGTTGTACCACAGACCTGGTAGAAGAGCCTGACATAGTGAGGAAGGCCTCTCTTAGATATCTGACTCAGGACCCCTGATAGAGCAGGCAGATAGCGCAGGAGTGCAGAGTGGCATGAGTGCCTATTGGTCTGGCTAGCAGCAATCATGGACGGGCAAATGGACACCAGTGGAATATGGCAGAGGCTTATAGCAGGCAGACCAGCAGCGATGGAGACAGAAGCAGAATCAGACTAACCATGTCATGCACAGGCAGATAGATCAGGTACAGATGTATAGACAAGAGTAATGTGTGGAACAGCAGCAAGGGAAACAGGCAGAAGCGTGGTCAGAGGCAAGCCGAGATAAATGCAGGCAGAGTTCAAGAGTAAAAAACAAATTAGGAAAAAGAGATTCCCCCAAAGAAGGCACTTACCCAAACACCATCTGCAAAAAACAATAAGTTTATTGAACTACAAAACACCATATATTAATACAAAAAACGGGCAAATTAGGGAATACACCATAGACCAAATTTAAAAGGATAACGTTATCGTTAAAAACAGCGGAGCCGCGGCCAAACATACCCCATACACACACCAACCAATCACCCCAGCAGATTCCTACTAATGTGGATATAATCGTATAAACAGTATCCTGAATCAGTCCAGGTAAGGTAGGTTGGTAGGAGGGTGAGGTGAATGAATACTATGATATATCTTGCGGGCTAATTCAGCACATCATTGAATTTAAGGCAGTCCGGGAGCACAACCCACATCATATGTATGGCAGCAATGATGACCGGCAGTATTGCTTAACAAGGCATTAGATCCAGGACTTACAAACAAAGCAGCTAAGTTCATAGAGGACAATAGGGGGAGCAGCTCAGGCTGTATTCAATATAAACTGGAGTAATACTTCTCTCACCAGATTGATGGTTGAATAGCTCTTGAGATCGCCAGCTCTACCCACAAGTGATAGCTGCAGATGACAGTCCGGACAGCAAAAGCCGTCAGTTGGGATCGTCTCACTATGTCAGCGCCGTCAACAGAAGTGATGTAAGCCGGCCGTCAGCTGTTGGTTCCCGGTCAGGTATTCAAACACCATATGATCGCGGCTCCGAGGTGACGTGCTGACGTCACGTGCTGACGCGTTTCACCAGCCAATCACCGCTGGTTTCCTCAGAGCAAAGGGTTAGTGGGTTAAATATCGAATGTAGCCTTCAACCCTTTCTTGAGAAGTGATTTATTAATTTCCCCTTGCTATCTTTATTTGTATATATCCTGGTCGTATTTAGCCTCTTTATGCATATATATCCCTTTGGTTCGTTCTTACTGACCCCCCACGTAGGCTAATGGATGTTATATTTGTATTTTAGATTACTTGAGGTGTAGCATACTTTATAACAGATCACGCTTGATCATGTAGTGCTCCTTACGTTATGTTGTTCTGCTGAAACGTCTGCGATGAGTGGGAAGTGTGAACGACATCTGGTGGTGGTTAGAAGTAACTACATCCCTTAATTTTCAGTCTATTTAACCAGCGTTCACGGGCCCCTCCTTTGCTCTGAGGAAACCAGAAAAAAGTAGCTGCTTTAAGTCTCTGAAACAGTTCAGGCACCAACAGTAAAGGGTAATGTTTTTGATCGTGATCTTATTAAGTTTGTGGTAGTCAACACAGGGCCGAAGGGAGTGATGCTTTTTTCCACAAAAAAGATACCTGCCACAGCAGGAGACATAGAGGGATGGATGAAACCCTTCCTCAGGCTGTCATCAATGTACTTCTTTAGAGCCACAAATTCAAGTTCAGTTAGGGGGAATATTCACCCGAAAGGTATTTCAGCCCCAGGGAACAACTAAATCGGGCAGTCATACGATCTATGGAAGAGTCTCTGGTCCCTTTTTGCTGAAAACATCCAGGAAGTCTTGGTATGCTGCAGGTACAGATGAACATGCCTCAGAATCAGAGTCCATGCATAACAAAGATGGAGGGAAATGTTTCTGCAGGCAGTGATGTGGACAGTAGGTTGATTCAAACTTGATCCCTCCTGTGGCCCAGTTAATTATTTTCTATTATTATACATGATTTATATAATGCCAACAGTTTGGGCAGCACTTATAACATGGGGGCAGACAGTACAGTTACAATACAAATCAATACAGGAGGGATCAGAAGGCCCTGCTCGTTAGAGTTTACAATCTAGAAGGGAGGGTGAAGTGGAGCAAAAAGTAATAACTGTGGAAGATGAGCTGATGGAGAGAATGAAAATACAGTTGTTAGCTGTGGGTAGGATAGGCTTCTCTGAAGAGAAGGGTTTTCAGGGATCGTCTAAGTCTAAAAGCTAAAAGAGTGGGACATAATTGGACAGATTGGGGTAAGGCATTCCATATGATTGGAGAGGCTCTGGAAAAGTCCTGGAGGCCAGCATAGTAGGAGGTGATGAGGGAGCTAGAGAGCAGCAGGTCTTGAGAGGAATGAAGAGAATGAATAGGTTGATATTTAGAGACTAGGCTAGTGATGTAGCTGGGGGCTAAGTTGTGGATTGCTTTGTGAGTAGTTGTTAGTATTTTGAATTTAATTTGTTGGGTGAGTGGAAGCCAGTGGAGGGATTGACAGAGAGGAGTAGCAGACACAGAGCGATTGGTATGGTGGATGAGTCTGGCAGCAGCATTCATGATGGATTGAAGGGGAGATAAACTATGTAGAGGTAAGCAAAGGGAGTTGCAGTAGTCCAGCCGAGAGATGACCAATGACTGAATTACAAGCTTTGTTGTGTCATTGGTTAAAAAGGGGCATATTTTGAAGATGTTGTGGTGGTTGAGGCAGCTAGATTTAGACAGTGATTGGATGTGGGGCCTAAAGGAGAGTTCAGAGTCCAGGACTACACTTAGGGCCCTGGCATGCGGGGATGGGCTTATATTTGTGACATTGATTTTGACAGAGAGATCAGGAGAAGGGTGACATGGGGGAGATAAAATTATAAGTTCAGTTTTGAATAGATTGAGTTTGAGGAAGTGGTGTGACATCCAGACTGATATATCTGATAGTAAATTAGTGATACGTGAGGAGACAGAGGGAGTGAGCTGAGGGGTAGAGAAATAGATTTGGGTATCGTCAGCGTAGTTAATGCAAGGGTTGTGTGCCTGTAGTCATGGCATGCCCAGTATGATGGAAAACAAGGGCGATGCAATAGTGTCCAAGCGCAACAGATCTTTGTGGTTAGTGGCTATAGTAGCAGGTAAGGGAACAAGCTCAGACTTAATGAAAGATCCATTAGCCAGGTGAACTGAAAATATCTAAGCATCTGCAGTCTCAGCAGTCAATTATGGCTAATACCTGGATAACTCTTCTCAGAAGCTGCAATGAAATGGGAAGAGCTAGGTGAGTAGTGTCACTTGACAGGGGTGGCTAGTTACTTGAAGAAATAGACAGACACTTACGGAGGTTGGCTGAATTGGTCCTCACATAATGGCCTGGTTCCCTGCAGTACAGGCATAAACAATTCTGGCGATGGCGCTGATGTTCTTCGGGTGAGAGTGAGGGATGAAGCAGACCAGGAGCATCAGAGGCAGGAGTCACGGGGCTGGAGGAGCTGGGTTTGGTGTACTTACCACCCGTGGTAGCATTCATACAGGGTGAGACGAATTGGTAGATCTTCCTGACCTGCACTCCCTCAGCCGTGGGTCAACCTGAAGGGCTAAATTGATTAAAGCATCCAGGGAGTTAGAAATTCCAACCTGGGCTCAGGGGTTCTGAGAGGCCCAAATGGAACTGACAACGGAGGCCTGCATTGTTCCAGTTGGTATCAGCATTCCAGAGCCTGATGTGAAAAATTATATATAAATATCGCGCTGTCAAAGAGTGAAAGTGAGCAGCTAGCACAAACAAGTGGTCAAAGCTTGTATAAAATCATGAATAGCAAAAGGAAAGGGCAGCGCTAGAAAATCGATAATGACTAACATTGATTCATAATATACGATGTAGATATATCACAAAAGTGTACATAAATGTGGTTAAAAAAATACACAAAATTAATGTGAGTAAGAGGATATGTTTAGATAACACATTTGTTAAAAATAGAGTCCCAGGAACTTCTGCTTGAAATGAACATATCTGACATATACTAGTGTGGAAAAAAGTCCATGAAACATCAGTTGAAGTATATATATAACACCAAGAAAAGTAAAAGCAATATAAGTATCGTGTTGATAGGAGATCCACCACCATATGTATAAGAGGGGGGCTTACCAGAGCAACTGGACACAGATGGGTCTACACCCACCCAGATGACGTCCTGTAGGACGAAACGCGCCGGGACCGTTTGCTGACACCACTGACACTGCCACAATTTTATCCATATGCAGCGCTGTTTTTATCTTCTCAAATGTGAGTGTTTTACTTTTAATAAATGGGTTGTAAAGCTTTTTCATACAGTATTACGCTATGTGTCTTCATATCTCTTCCACTTATGATTTGAATATTTGATGGGATTCACCCCTGCTATATATACTATCTACAAGTATCCTGGTTACCCTCATTACACCTCCTGGGATCCTCATCCATATAAGCCTATTTGACACAGTGGGTGTAGACCCATCTGTGTCCAGTTGCTCTGGTAAGCCCCCCTCTTATACATATGGTGGTGGATCTCCTATCAACACGATACTTATATTGCTTTTACACGTCTTGGTGTTATATATATACTTCAACGGATGTTTCATGGAGTTTTTTCCACACTAGTATATGTCGGATATGTTCATTTCAAGCAGAAGTTCCTGGGACTCTATTTTTAACAAATGTGTTATCTAAACATATCCTCTTAATCACATTAATTTTGTGTATTTTTTTTAACCACATTTAAGTACACTTTTGTGATATATCTACATCGTATATTATAAATCAATGCTAGCCATTATCGATTTTCTAGCGCTGCACTTTCCTTTTGCTACTCCAGAGCCTGATGCCTGACACATAGTCCTTGGCCATTCTGTGGCCGTGTTGGAGTTCATGGAGAGCTGCCTCCTCAGTAGTGGATTGCTGTGGATCCTTAAAGAGATGTGCCATGGCATCAAGGAATGTAGATAGGGTTGACAGTACTGAATTCTTTTGTTCCAGTAAATGATGGCCCCATGACTGTGTTTCATCCTGCAGCAAGGAGATGACAAATCCCACCTTGGTGTATTCAAGTGAAGGTGCGAGGTTGTAGTGCAAAATACAATTCATAGGCATTATGGAAGAAACCGAATTTGCTGCGATCTCCTGCCAATCTTTTAGGGGTAGGAACTCTAGGTTCAGGTGGTAGCATCACAACAGCGGATGCTGCAGGTACCTCAGCTGGAGTGGTTGGTGAAGAAACCACACCATGAGATACAGGAGGTGATGACAGAGCCTGGACATGTTCCTCAAGTCGGGTATAACCTTCCTGCTGGTTCTTGATGGCTTATGTGAGAGCTGCCAGATGTTGGCACAGCTCATCTATGGGTGAGGTTCCTTGTTCAGGCTCAGACATGGATGTCTTGTACTGTCACATACTTGGTTGAAGAGGCTGACACGGTAAGGAAGGCCGCCCTTACACCTCTGACTCGGGGCCCCCGATAGAGCAGACAGGTAGCGCAAGAGTGCAGAGTAGCACGACTATTGGTCTTGCTAGCAGCAGGGCTGGGTGGGCTCTCATAAACAAACAGGTTAAGTTAGTCAGTAGACCGCAGCAGAGCAGGAGTGCCGGATGGACAGCAGTGAGCAGGAGACAGGAGCAGGCTGAGACCATCAGTGGACCACAGTGGAGCAGGAGTGCCAGATGGACACCAGTGAAATACCCGCAGAGGCTCATAGCAGGCAGTCTAGGAGTGATGGAGACAGAAGCAGAGTGAGACGAACCGGGTCATACACACTCAGACGGATCAGGTACAGATGCGTAGACTTGAGAAATGTCAAGATGCAGGCTGATTCGGTAACAGATCAATGGAGCAGCAGCAAGGGGAACAGGCAGAAGCATGGTCAGATGCAAGCCATGATCAATGCAGGCAGAGTTAAGGAGTAGTCAAGAAAAGGAGGGTCGTTAACAGTAGCCAGATGCAGATTTACATTTTGCAGGTATGCAAAGGAATGCTGTAGATAAAGACAGCATTGAAGCATACTCACGTGTGAACGAGCACATGCACAATTCCTACCAGCATGAACAGAAACACGAATTAGCCTGAGACACCTCTGACTTGGGGCCCCCGATAGAGAAGACAGGTAGCGCAGGAGTGCTGAGTGGCACGAGTTCCTATTGGTCTTGCTAGCAGCAGGGCTGGGTAGGCTCTCAGGAACCAGCAGGTGAAGCAGAGTCAGACGAACCAGGTCATACACAGTCAGACGGATCAGGTACAGATGCGTAGACTTAAGAAATGTCAAGATGCAGGCCGAGTCGGTAACAGATCAGTGGAGCAGCAGCAAGGGGAACAAGCAGAAATGTGGTCAGAGGCAAGCCAGGATCAATGCAGGCAGAGTTAAGGAGTAGTCAAGACAAGCAGGGTCGATAACAGTAGCCAGATGCCGATTTACATGTTGCAGGTATGCACAGGAATGCTGTAGATAAAGACAGCACTGAAGCATATGCACCTGTGAACAAGCACATGCACAATTCCTGTTAGCATGAGCAAAAACATGAATTAGCCTTTGCATATACACAGGATGCCATCTAGAAGAGCCATTCTGTCTGCTGGAATGTCCTTCCTGACAAGTTGTAAACCAGTGGTGGAACTACTAGGCTCACAAAGGTCACACTTGCGACCGGCCCCTTCCATTACTGTAGGGACAGTTTGAAAAAACAGCCTGACTTCTCCTGTCCGTGTTGCAGTTTTAGCTAATTTACCAACTGGTTTATGGGGTAAAGTCAATAAAAATACATCAACAGAAATGAATTACAACAAAAAAAAATATTACATTAACATTAAAAAAAAAACAAAAAAAAAAAAAAAACATTAAGTTATGTATTAATAATTATAGAACTGCATTATTTTGTGTACTTTGTATAAACCTAGAGTTCAGCGTAAAGTGGTTGTAAAGCTCTGACATGAATGATGAACAAAGCATAGCTTTCTATAATGTGTGCTTGTCTCAATTTCAATTCAGAGTTTTGTGATTGCAGTCTGCTGCTTCATTTCTCTGCCATCTGCTTGAGTCAGTACAGGCAAGTTTTCCTGACATCAAGAGAAAAAAGGTGATATGAGAGGGAGCTCCAGCACACAACCTGTGACAGCATCAGCTCTCTATTTTTGCATGCTGTGTGAATGGGGGAGTGTCTCTCTTTTCCCCCCAATCAGCTCTCAACGAGCTGTAACTTCAGCTCCCCCCACTTTCTGAAAGTTAGAAATAAATGCTGATTTTTGAAAGGATGTAGACAAAAGCAGACTGCAGATAAACAGGTACAACTTACGTAGGAGGATTTGTTTCATTTCTGTGTATAACCTGAGGCTAGTCATGTTGTAGGTATATGTAAGGATTAACAATCACATCAAGTATTATACATATTATTTATCCTTACCCATGTTTGATCACTTCATAGCAAGAATCAGGTCGAAATTAGGGCTTTGCTAGCAAATGACACTAAACCATGAAAAAAAAAAAAAAAAACCTCCAAGACCTTTGATAATTTAATAAAGGATTCATTAGTTTTTTATTTATTATAATAATAAAAACAATAATAGTGATTCATAAAGAATGATAATATGCCATTTTGGCCTTACATTTTCTCAGCACTATTATGCTTAATAGGGATGAGCTTCGTGTTCGAGTCGTACCCATGTTCGACTCGAACATCGTCTGTTCGCCCGTTTGCCGAATTGCGAACGATATGGGCCGTTCGCGCCAAATTCGTGTGGTGCATCATGACCCATAATTCACTGCGGCATCGCAGTGCATTGCTGGCTGATGATTGGCCAAGCATGCACTATGACCCGCATGCTTGGCCAATCACAGCGCCGTCTGAACAGAGAGCCGTAATTGGCCAAAGCCAAGGAGGCTTTGGCCAATTATGGCTCAGGGGATTTAGTACACGCCCCACACTATATAAGGCCGCCTGCACGGCGGCCCTGTGTAGTGTGTGTTCCGGCATTCGTAGATAGAGAGAGAGAGAGATAGACAGTGTCATTTGATTTGAGTTAGATAGATTAGGCAGAACAGTCAGTCAGTTAGCTGCACTTACAGTGTATTGTGTATACATATGCATCCCAGGTGTTAGCTAGATCCGTTCCTGTTATCTTCTTACTGACAGGCAGGCTTGTCTTGTTACAGTATTTACAGCTACCTGAAGAAAATTGCTGGTGTTCTTTTGATCCTATTAGTACCACAGTCAGGCAGCTAGACTATTTACAGTTAGTGCAGTGCGTCCTGCTCACAGTGTTCAGCTAAAACTACAAGTTAGTGTAGTGCGTCCTGCTCACAGTGTTCAGCTAAACCTACAAGTTAGTGGGGTGCGTCCTGCTCACAGTGTTCAGCTAAACCTACAAGTTAGTGTGGTGCGTCCTGCTCACAGTGTTCAGCTAAAACTACAAGTTAGTGCTGTGCGTCCTGCTCACAGTGTTCAGCTAAACCTACAAGTTAGTGTAGTGAGACCTCTGCACAGTGTTCATCTAAAGCTACAAGTTAGTGCAGTGTGTCCTGCTCACAGTGTTCAGCTAGATCCGTTCCTGTTATCTTCTTACTGACAGGCAGGCTTGTCTTGTTACAGTATTTACAGCTACCTGAGGAAAATTGCTGGTGTTCTTTTGATCCTATTAGTACCACAGTCAGGCAGCTAGACTATTTACAGTTAGTGCAGTACTTCCTGCTCACAGTGTTCAGCTAAAGCTACAAGTTAGTGGGGTGCGTCCTGCTCACAGTGTTCAGCTAAACCTACAAGTTAGTGTGGTGTGTCCACCTCACAGTGTTCAGCTAAACCTACAAGTTAGTGCGGTGCGTCCTGCTCACAGTTTTCAGCTAAAACTACAAGTTAGTGCGGTGCGTCCACCTCACAGTGTTCAGCTAAACCTAGAAGTTAGTGCAGTGCATCCTGCTCACAGTGTTCAGCTAAAACTACAAGTTAGTGCTGTGCGTCCTGCTCACAGTGTTCAGCTAAAACTACAAGTTAGTGTGGTGCGCCCACCTCACAGTGTTCAGCTAAAACTACAAGTTAGTGTGGTGCGTCCACCTCACAGTGTTCAGCTAAACCTACAAGTTAGTGCGGTGGGTCCTGCTCACAGTGTTCAGCTAAAACTACAAGTTAGTGTGGTGCGTCCTCCTCACAGTGTCCACCTAAACCTACAAGTTATTTTTTGCGAGCTCTGCACAGTGTTCAGCTAAAGCTACCTATAGAAGGTTGGTGGTGTTTTCCTGATCCTATCACTACTGCAGGCAGCTAAAAAAGCTACAAGTTAGTTTTTTGCGAGCTCTGCACAGTGTTCAGGTAAAGCTACCTGTAGAAGGTTGGTGGTGTTTTCCTGATCCTATCACTACTGCAGGCAGCTAAAAAAGCTACAAGTTAGTTTTTTGCGAGCTCTGCACAGTGTTCAGCTAAAGCTACCTGTAGAAGGTTGGTGGTGTTCTCATACTACAGGCAGGCAGTTGATTTTGCTAGCTGCAGTATCAGTGAGTTTGTGGAATGTGCGGTTCCTCAGTGGCAGGTACCCAAATGCCACTTTTTCTCACGGAAGGCGATTCCGGCTTTCTACCGGCATGTGGAAGGCAATGTCCATGCCTCGCTGGACAGGGCGGTCAGCGGTAAGGTGCATATTACTGCTGACTCATGGTCCAGCAGGCATGGACAGGGACGTTACCTAAGTTTCACGGCGCATTGGGTGACTCTGCTGGCAGCTGGGAACGATGCAGAACAAGGTGCAGTAGTATTGGAGGTTGTTCCGCCGCCACGCCTCCAAAATGCTAATGATTGTGACACACCTCTCTCCTCCACCCCCTCTTCTTCTTCTTCCTCCATGGCCTCTTCCTGTGCTTTGTCCTCGGAACCAGCGGTGCTCCGTAGCTGTTCAAGGGGCTACGCAATTAGTCAGCTCTGCAGGGGCAGGTTCAGAGGTGGTTGACGCCACGCCAACTTAAGCCAGGAATGGTGGTTTGCGACTATGACACCAACCTCCTCTCTGCCCTCCGACAGGGACAAATGACCCATGTGCCCTGTTTGGCTCACGTCCTTAATTTGGTGGTGCAGCGGTTCTTGGGCAGGTACCCAGGCTTACAAGATGTCCTGAGGCAGGCCAGGAAAGTCTGTGTGCATTTCCGCCGGTCATATAATGCCAGTGCTCGGCTGACAAACCTCCAAAAGGAGTTTAACCTGCCCAAGAACCGCCTAATATGTGACATGCCCACCAGGTGGAACTCTACGTTGGCCATGCTGCAGCAGCTGCACACACAGCAGAGGGCCATCAATGAGTACCTGTGCTACTATGGCACCAGGACAGGGTCAGGGGAGCTTGTTTTTTTTCCCCACGCCAGTGGGCCATGATCAGGGATGCATGCACTGTCCTGTCACCATTTGAGGAGGCCACGAGGATGGTGAGCAGTGACAGTGCATGCATCAGTGACACTGTCGCCCTTGTCCACCTGTTGGAGCACACGCTGCGTGGAATAATGGACAGGGCACTTGAGGCAGAACAGAGGCAGGAAGAGGAGGACTTCCTTAACTCTCAAGGCCCGCTTTATCCAGACAGTGTCCTGCGTGCCCGCCGATCACACAGGAAGAGGACGAGGAGGAGGAGGAGGAGGAGGAAGATTGTGTCAGTATGGTGGTGGAGCCTGGCACTCAGCATCAGCAGCAGTCTTTAAGGGATCAGTCCCAAGAAACACATGGACTTGTACGTGGCTGGGAGGAGGTGGCTGCGGACCATGTCGTCCTTAGTGACCCAGAGGACTCCGGACCGAATGCCTCAGCAAACCTACGCCGCATGGCCTCCCTGATCCTGCAAAGCCTGCGTAAGGATCCTCGTATTTGTGGTATCAAGGAGAAGGACCAATACTGGCTGGCAACCCTCCTTGATCCACATTACAAGGGTAAGGTTTCAGACCTTATCTTGCCATCACAGAGGGAACAGAGGATGAAACATCTTCGGGAGGCCTTGCAGAAAGGTCTGTGCAACGCGTTCCCAGAGACTGGGAGGTTACAAACTCCTGTTTCTGGACAACGTGTTGCTGAGGCTTCGTTCAGTCAAAGAAGGAGCGGTGGAGAAGGTGGCCGTCTGACCAATGCGTTCAGACAATTTTTTGGTCCGCAGCCCCAAGGTATGATCGGTTCCAGCAACCATCGCCAGCGTCTGTTTTACATAATGCAGGAATACCTAGGGGCAAGATCTGACTTGGACACCTTTCCCACTGAAAATCCTCTGGGTTACTGGGTCTTGAGGATGGATCACTGGCCAGAGCTTGCACAGTATGCAATTAAGCTACTGGCCTGTCCTGCATCCAGTGTTCTTTCGGAACGCACATTCAGTGCTGCTGGAGGCTTTGTAACCGATCACAGGGTGCGTCTGTCCACCGACTCAGTCGATCGACTTACCTTCATAAAAATGAATCAGTCTTGGATCACCACCAGCTACCAAGCACCTGATGCTGATGTAACCGAATAATTTTTTTTGAAATCTCAGATCCCTTCAAAGACTGCCTGTGCTGATGCTGAGTGACTATCCCTGAGTAATTATCCTCTTCCTCCTCAATCATCACGTTGATAGCTTGTAAGAACATTTTTGGTTCTGGGCACCACCACCAGTGCCTAAGGCCCAATTTTTCAGCCCCTGTTTAACAGGGGCGTGTAATTACAATTTTTGATACAATACTTTGCAGCAGGGCTCGTTTCTGCGTTACAACTAGAGTATCTGTGAGAGGTTGCAGTGTTGTGGCACCAGCACCAGTGCCTAAGGCCTAATTTTTCAGCCCCTGCTCATCAGGGGCGTGTAATTACAATTCTTGATCTAATATTTCACAGCAGGGCCCATTTCTGCACCCACCAAGAGCGAGTGAGGACTTACAGTGTTGTGGCACCAGCATCACCACCACCAAAGGCCCAATTTTTCTGCCCTTGTTCAACAGGGGCATGTAATTACAATTCTTGATCTAATATTTCACAGCAGGGCCCTGTGAGGGCTTACAGTGTTGTGGCCACAACAACACCTAAGGCCCAAATTTCTGCTGAGTATATAGGGCAGGCCCCTACTTTCAAACATCTAACTTACAAATGACTCCTACTTGCAAACGGAAGGAGACAACAGGAAGTGAGATGAAATCTACCCCTAGGAAGGGAAATTCTCTCCTGTAAGAGTTAATATGGGAAAAACATTTCTCCTTTCCACTGATGCTTTCCAATCCTTGTTCCACAAAAAAAACCCAAATTTTCAAAAAACATTTGTCATGGGACAAAAAGTGAGGTGAAATCTTCTGAAGAGGAGGAAAGACAGCAAAACAAATATCACAGGGATGATAACCCTTCCCTATGTTTTCCAAAAAGCTTAAAAAAGATTTTTTGGCTGCAGCTAAACACGTTAAAAATGTACCCGTTCAAAATTACAAACAGATTCTACTTAACAACAAACCTACAGTCCCTGTCTTGTTTGCACCGCCTGTATACTGCTGTTCAGAGTATATACTGCCTGGTGGCCCCACACCTTTCCTATTTTTAATTTGGGTGCAGGGTTCCCCTTAATATCCATACAAGACCCAAAGGGCCTGGTAATGGACTGGGGGGGTACCCATGCCATTTGTCTCACTGATTTTCATCCATATTGCCAGGACCCGACATTACATTAAACCCGCAGGCAGTTTTAAATTAGATTTTTTCCTTTAAAAATGACATTTTGTGCAGGGACTGTTCTAAACATGGAAAACACGCGCCACTTTACAGGCATACTATAGACACACCCCAGGTACGATATTTAAAGGAATATTTCACTTTTTTTTTTTTTACTTTAAGCATCATTAAAATCACTGCTCCCGAAAAAACGGCCATTTTTAAAAGTTTTTTTGCATTGATACATGTCCCCTGGGGTAGGACCCGGGTCCCCAAACCCTTTTTAGGACAATACCATGCAAATTAGCCTTTAAAATGAGCACTTTTGATTTTGAACGTTTGAGTCCCATAGACGTCAATGGGGTTATAACGTTCGTGCAAATTTTCGGACCGTTTGTAGGTTCTGGTGCGAACCGAACCGGGGGGTGTTCGGCTCATCCCTAATGCTTAATGTATTCATATCCTTCCCACTGTAAAAAACAAAATGTTCTACAATTTTAGTGCAGTATTTTCCTGTTGAAGCTGAAATCAACTTAGATAAAATAAGCTGTATAGTCAAGTTACATAGCGAGATAAAACAATCAGCGCCAAAAGTGTAAATAAACAGTTTAAAAATATAAATATGAGTACCGTATTACTCAATACTATAAAAGATACCCTAACTATAAACATGCACAGCTGCTAAACATTCTAAACATTCTAAACATTCTAAGTGATACACCACACTGGTTACAAATAGTTATAATAAATTAATGTAGCGCTGTATATATGAAATCAATTAAATAAAATTACAAAGTATCTAATCTTATTAAAACCTACACACCTGTGATAAATAGTCCACAAAAGTTGAAACAAAAGTTGAAACGTAAACTCTTCTTGCGCATTTGTACTGGTAGTGGGGTGCACTCCTTTTGAGGACGGATAATCACTGTGGTGGAAGTGTGTGGAAACACTGATCATAAGAAGAGTTTTTGTTTCAACTTTTGTTTCAACTTTTGTGGACTATTTATCACAGATGTGTAGGATTTATTAAGATTAGATATTTTGTAATTGTATTTAATTAATTTCATATATACAGCGCTACATTAAATTATTATAACTGTGTTTATTAAAAAACGTGTTTATTAAAAAAATTGATTTTACATAGAACTAGTAATAGACCTTTAGGAGTTGATATACTAAAGGCAAATAGACTGTTCATTTTGCAAGAAACTTTTCAAGGGAATCATCCCCACAGCTTATTGAATGTGGTGAAATTTCACTTTACAACGAATACTGAATCCTGTACAAGGAAAATAAATATTTTTGCCTTTTTTTGGGGGGGAAAATTCTCTTACAAAGTTCAACTACCCTTGCAAAGTTAACAGCCTATTTGCCTTTAGTAAATCAACCGTATTGTGTGAATATTCACTTTAATTATCCAGTTATATGCAAATGAAGAAGTAAACATGAGGTAAACAGTAAATTATTTTTTTACATGATTGGAAATTGAAATTAATATTCACTCAAACATTCTCAACTCCTTCAGTAAATCAGCCCAACAGTATCTGCACTGTCAGCATTTGAACCAAAAGACTAACTGAACAGAATTACCATTCCATTGCCAGTAAAACAGTTCTCATATTTACATTTCACTTACATATTTAGCTGTTTGTCTAGAATTCAGCATTATGTTTGGACACGTGATTTTCTTGTTATATTCCTTCAAATATCATTTTTTAAATTCTGGTACCTTGCAGAAGTATTTTTGGATTTTTTATTTTTTTTTTATTTCCCCTGCAGTTTGAAATAGCAATATTTGTTGCTGCGTGGAATATATTTTTGGCTGTAAGAAAACAGAGTGGTTAACCTGTTTATCACCAGGGGTGATTAAAACCCAGAAGACCATACAAAATGTAGTCATGTCTGTATGATTTGGTTAACTTGATAATAACTCTAAAACTGATGTGACTACCTACATAACTTTTACATTGCTTTTTCAGGTCCTATAAAGTTGTTATAATGTTTTAATAAATTCCCTGCTTATGCTCTTTTTTTTTTTAGCTGTCAAATTGACATAAATGTTTAAAAAAATGCACTTTATACTCTGCATTTTCTATTATTTTTATTTTATTTATCACTGCCAATTTCACTTTGTGACTCTATATACAGGGCAAAATAACAGCTGAGAAGGCAGGATTGTTTTTTAGGAAAATATTCCGGTGAACCTATAAGAGTAGATCCCAATTATTAGCGTTGGACCAGAATTGTCAGTGGCAGTACAATCTCAGATTTAGAAGACCTTCCAGGGGCTACTAGTTCTGTGATGGAACATGAATTAACATTACTTCACTGTAGAGCATCATGCTAAGAAACAATAATATACAGCTTGCTGATGTAAATCAGGTAAAGTCACCTAACATACTTAAAGTCGCTGTAATCCTAGAAAAAAGCATGCTGCTTTCCCTTAACCACTTGCCGACCACCTAATGCAGATATACTGCAGCAGAATGGCACGGGCAAGCAAAATCACGTATCTGGTACGTGATTTGCCTCCCACAGGCGGGGGGCGCATCGCCCCCCCCCGGTGCCCCAGGCAGTCGGCATCGTTAGGGGAGTGATCCCTGCTGAGGGGGAGGCCACTCATTCGTGGCCACCCCCTCGCAATCGCTCCCAACGAATGACAATCCTCCTCTGCTGCTGTAATGTAAACAGCGGCAGAGGAAGTGATGTCATCTCTCCTTGTGTCGGTTCTTTCGTTCCGGCGCCGAGGAGAAAAGACATCCAAGTAAGTCTGCACAACTACTACACTAACAGTAGAACACTCTAGGCACACTTTTCACCCCCCAATTACCCCCCGATCACCCCGGATCACCCCTCGATCACCCCTCTGTACCCCCCTCTCAAAGTGACACCAATAGCAGTTTTTTTTTTCTGATTATTGCATTGGTGTCATTTTGTGACAGTTATAAGTGGCAGTTAGTGTTAGGCCCCTTTAGGTCTAGGGTACCCCCTAACCCCCCTAATAAAGTTTTAACCCCTTGATCACCCCAGTCGCCAGTGTCACTAAGCGATCGTTTTTCTGATTGCTGTATTAGTGTCACAGGTGACGCTAGTTAGGGAGGTAAGTATTTAGGTTCGCCGTCAGCTTTTTATAGCATCAGGGACCCCCATATACTACCTAGTAAAGGTTTTAACCCTCTGATTTCCCCCTAGTTAACCCTTTCACCAATGATCACTGTATAACTGTTACGGTGACGCTGGTTAGTTAGTTTGTTTTTTATAGTTTCAGGGCACCCGCTGTTTATTACCTAATATAGGTTTAACCCCCTGATCGCCCGGCAGTGATATAAGTTAAGTTTTAGGATCAGATAGGGTCTGCATCACCCCAGGCAGAGTTAGATTAGTGCAAGTACCGCTAACACCCACACACGCAGCATAAACCTCCCTTAGTGGTAAAGTATCTGAACGGATCAACATCTGATCCGATCAGATCTATACTAGCGTCCCCAGCAGTTTAGGGTTCCCAAAAATGCAGTGTTAGCGGGATCAGCCCAGATACCTGCTAGCACCTGCGTTTTGCCCCTCCGCCCAGCCCAGCCCAGCCCACCCAAGTGCAGTATCGATCGATCACTGTCATTTACAAAACACTAAGCACACATAACTGCAGCGTTCGCAGAGTCAGGCCTGATCCCTGCGATCGCTAACTGTTTTTTGGTAGCGTTTTGATACAGTTGCTAACAGTCAGGAGCTTTTTTACCTGTGAGTCTCACTAGTGTACCACTAAATTTAGAGTCCAAAATGGCAAATCGAAGGTACACTAGTGAAGAGGCCTACACGTTTCTGAGCATGACAGATAGTGAAGAGAAAGTCACTCATCTGTCAGATTCATTCATCTAGGCTCCCAAAAAGTACCACACATGTGGTATCCCCGTACTCAGGAGAAGCAGCAGAATGTATTTTGGGGTGCAATTACACATATGCCCATGGCATGTTTGAGCAATATATCATTTAGTGACAACTTGTGCAAAAAAAAGAAAAAAAAAGTTTGTAATTTTCCCGCAACTTGTGTCAAAATATAAAATATTCCATGGACTCAACATGCCTCTCAGCAAATATCTTGGGGTGTCTACTTTCCAAAATGGGGTAATTTGGGGAGGTTTTGTACCATCTTGGCATTTTATGGCCTTCAAAACTGTGATAGGTAGTGCTGAGTGAAATCAAAAATTTACGCCCTTAGAAATCCTGAAGGCGGTGCTTGGTTTTCCGGGCCCCGTATGCGGCTAGGCTCCCAAAAAGTCCCACACATGTGGTATCCCCATACTCAGGAGAAGCAGATAAATGTATTTTGTGGCGCAATTTCACATATAACCATGGCATGTGTGAGCAATATATAATTTAGTGACAACTTTTAGTAATTTTTTACTTTTTTTAATTTTTTTAAACTTTTTGTAATTTTTTTTTGTTTTATCATTATTCAATCACTTGGGACAAATAAATTTAATATTTAATGGGCTCAACATGCCTCTCAGCAATTTCCTTGGGGTGTCTACTTTCCAAAATGGTCACTTGGGGGGGTTTGAACTGTTCTGGCATTTTTTGCAGAACATTTAGAAGCTTATGTCACACATCACCCACTCTTCTAATCACTTGAAGACAAAGCCCTTTCTGCCACTTGGGGGGGGGGTTGTACTGCCCTGCCATTTTAGCACCTCAAGAAATGACATAGGCAGTCAAAAAACTAAAAGCTGAGTAAATTCCAGAAAATGTACCCTAGTTTGTAGACGCTATAACTTTTGCGCAAACCAATAAATATACGCTTATTGACATTTTTTTTACCAAAGACATGTGGCCGAATACATTTTGGCCTAAATGTATGACTGAAATTGAGTTTCTTGGATTTTTTTTATAACAAAAAGTAGAAAATATAATTTTTTAAAAAATTTTCGGTATTTTTCCATTTATAGCGCAAAAAATAAAAACCGCAGAGGTGATCAAATACCATCAAAAGAAAGCTCTATTTGTGGGAAAAAGTATGCAAATTTAGTTTGGGTACAGCATTGCATGACCGCGCAATTAGCAGTTCCAAATTGTAAAAAGTGCTCTGGTCAGGAAGGGGGTACATCCTTCCAGGGCTGAAGTGGTTAAGGAAACAAGATATAGCACAGTGCCTTTGCCATGTCAATTGTCCCTTTCTATGGTGTACAATACCTGACTGATCCCTCCTGTTCCTTTCTTCCCCTCTGTGAACTGACCATGTTTATCATGGCTGCTGATCTCTGATAGCATGGTCAGTTTACGTGCCTCTGTCATCCTGCTATCTCTTCAGTGTCTCTGCACCTCCCTCTCCCTCTCTCCCTTTCAGTTCCATAGTCTGTGTGAGAGCCAATCTCCTCCCCACCCCTCCCATTTCCTCTCATGCTTGTATAATTCTATTCCCTGCATCTCCTCCAGTGCTTGTAAAGTAAACATGTATCAATTATTTTCCTTGTCAAAAATATTTTATTAAGTACAGTAAAAATATACACTGCACATTATAAAATACAGATATATTATATAATTTCTGATAATGAATATGAATATAATGTTGTTCAGGGTATAAGAAAATTGTAAAAAGTATAAACAATTAATAAACAATTATATATTTGACCAGATGTATTGTTGACAACCTGTTAGATTGTGATCATTATAAATGTGAAAAATACCCTGAACAAACTAGAGTTGATAGATTGTTTATCAGTTCTGAAGCTATAATTTGTAATTTGAGGAGCTTCAAAATCATAAGATAGATAGAGAGACAGAATAGAAAGGAGGAGAGTGAAGAGTAAAGAGTAAAGAGTGGTCCACTGGGGTGATCCAAAAGTCACAGTCAGACATAATATGATCTGTGTGATTTAAAATCATCTACCATGGCATTAAGACAGAGTCATTAAAAGATGGCGATAAGAAATGCTTAATCCAAGGCTGCCACAATTTATGAAATTTAGGAACTTTGTCACGTTCAATAGCCACCATTTTAGCATGCATCATAACATTATTCATTCTTTGTTTTGTCTTAGCCAATGCCAAAGAAGGAGTCAGACAATCTGGTTTGAGGTTAAGTAATGTTGTGATGGGGTTAGGTTGTAGGGTTACTTAAAACATTTTGGAGTCATATGTAAATATTTCTTTCCAAAATGTCTGTACTATTGGACAGGACCACCAAATATGCATTTGCTTACCCACTATTGCACAACCCCGGAAACATTGATCAGAATAATTAGGCATATATTTAGCTATTCTGGCTGGTACTAAGTACCATCGAGTTAGTACTTTATAGTTGGTTTCCATAGCTATAATATTAGGGGAGGATGACTTAATTGTAGACCAGATTTTCGACCATTCGACCATTCTGCTTCATTTAGGGTGTGTTCCAGATGCTCCTCCCATTTCCTTGCGTAAGTAGGTTTATCTGGATTAGAATTCACTAGTAATTGGGAATAAAGGGAAGAAATTATTCCCTTAGTGAAGTGATTCAGAGGTACATCAGTATTAGTATTAGGTGTGAAGAAATTTTTAATTTGGAGATATTGGAACAGTTCTGATTGTGGTATGCCATGTGTTTCGCAGAGAGACGGAAAGGGGATAAAGGATGAAGCGGTGAAAAATTTGTGCAATCTTAATACATTTAAGGATGTTTATACTTTAAATGATAAGGGATAGATCCATACAGGGTAAAAGGTTGGGTTTTTGAGGAAGGAGAGGAGAGGGTTGTGTGGAGATTGTAAATGATGTTTAAGTTTGAACCTATCCCAAAGGGATAGATAATGTTTGGTTATAGGATTACATAAAACAGTGCGGTCTTTGGGATGGAGCCATAATAAATTGGAAATCGATAAAGGATCACAATCTTGAGCCTCTATTGATACCCACAAAGGAATTTCCTGCATGGCATGGTATTTAGATAAACTGACTATGTGAGCTGCTCTATTATATGTAGCAAAATTTGGTACTCCTAGACCTCCTAAGTTTTTAGGTAGGTTTAATGTGCGTTCCCCATTGAAAACGTTAGCGTGTGACGAAACGCGTCTGGGAGGGACGTGCTGACGTCACCACGTTTGCCCTGTGAGGACGGGAGTGTGTTCGAGTGCCGGCCGGCTCCATTTTTTGCTGTTTTTACTTCTTTTTATGTAAGTGTTACTCTACAATTTAATAAACCGGACCATACAGTATTATACTATTGGTGTTTTCTACTTCTTATGTACTGCTGAGTTTGGATGTGATTGGCCAAGACGTGTCTACACCGCTCCAGATAGGAGCCTATCTGTGCTCCATCCCATCTGTCTATTATATGAGGATGTCTGGTAAGCAGAATATCCCCTAGGTTCGCTGGTGTAATTCCATCTTATTTACACGCTGGGTGTGTGTCATTTTGCCTATACGAATCTGCTATCTGGTAAGCAGCCTGTGCATGTGATGTGCTGCCTGTAAAGGTTCTTCTTTCTTTTTTCACGCATTTTTGATTATTTCTTTCTGTTGCTAATAATTTTGGGTGATTGGGTATAGTCTCACCTCCACCTGAATCTGCTTAACAGACATTGGGTTGTTAAATCTCACTTTATTTTCACCCTGTTCATTTCTTTGCATGATTGCATGACACTCACTTACCATCCTTAGTTGCAGTGTCAGCTTTGGATGATTTATGATATTTATGATTATTCTTGTGTTGAGTGTTACACTTTTTTTCACATTTTGAGTGTTTTTTTTTAAATTATCAGTATTACGCTATGCTTGTGTCATTTATTTTTGGATAAATACCTTTATGGACTGGGCACATGAGACGAGTGCGAATATCTTGATCCGTCCAGGACATCTGTTTAAAGGCCCAGGCTGGGTTTAAGCCATCTGCTTATATTTGGCTTACGTCTGGTAAGCGCAACAATTTGATGTTTTTCCAGTTCCACTGTCATTTACCTTATTGGACGAACTTTCATGATATCTATATATAACAGTTCTACTTCCCTCATCTGTTGTGGACACCTTATGGGACTATAAGGACTATACTAATATCACACATTTTAACGCGTTTTTTTGTATATTGTTTTTAATGTGTGTAAAGGTATACGCGGTTTTGATGATCCCCATATAAATGTAGATGCTCTTTTCTGAACAAGATGTAAGTAATGGGAAGGAACTGCAATTGGTAATCCTCTAAATAAATATAATAATTTGGGTAGAATCGTCATTTTGACAACATTTATTTCTCCAATCCAGGAAATAGGTAGATGTGACTGTTGCTCCATTAGCTTTGTGATGAGTTTCAGAATAGTAGGGTAATTTGCAGAATTTAAGTCTGAGGGAGAGGTGGTAAGGTAAATACGGGATTGACCTTACTGCCCAAGTAAAAGGTAATGCTATTTTTGCTTAAGTAAATTCTATTGTTGAAAAAGATATGTTTAATGCTATACATTTCTTGGGGCTTATCTCTAATCCTGATATATTAGCAAATTTGTTAAGAATGGGAAAGAGATTAGGGCCTGAAAGTTGGGGGGATGATAGAAACAATAAAATATCATCTGCGAAAAAGCAGAGTTTATGCTGATATCCGCCTAATTCAATTCCAGTGATAGTTGGATCTAGTCTGAGGTATTGAGCTAAAGGTTCTATTAAAAGGGCAAATAATAAGGGGGAAAGTGGGCAGCCCTGATGTGTACCTCTTTCTATATTGAAATATTCTAATTTATAACCCGCATATTTCACATAAGCTTGAGGTTTATTATAGAGTGCTGCTATCCAATGAGTGAAGTGGGGGCCAAATCCCCATTTCTGGAGAGTGTGATATAAATAAGGCCAGGTTACTGAATCAAAGGCTTTTCTAATGTCAAGAGAAAGGAAGCATGCGGGAATGCGTCGTGTTCTGGCTATATGCCAAAAGAACAGCTCGGTGCACTTTATCGCTTGCTTGCCTAGTAGGCATAAAACCAACTTGATCATTATATATATCAGTTTGCAAATTATCTTACTGAGACGTGTTGCTAAGATTTTTGCTAGAATTTTAATATCTTGATTTAAAAGAGAAATGGGATGAAAGTTCATGCAGGATGTGTTATCCGAATGAGGCTTAGAAATCATAAATATAATTGATAAAAACGATTCACGTCTAAAGGAATAACCGTCTAGTAGAGTATTAAATGCATCTGCTAGGATAGGAGAAAGAGTTTCAGAAAATGTTCGGTAATATAGGGCTGAATAGCAGTCTGGGCCAGGCCTTTTGTTTAGTTTTAGTTCTTTTATAGTTTCCAAAACATCTGCTATTGTTATATGTTCTTCGAATAAGTTTCTTTGTGTGTGTGTTAGTACAGGAAGGTTTAATTTAAAGAAGAAGCTATCAGCTTCAGTTTGATTGAATTCTTTTGATGTTGAGTATAACAAAGATAAATGCGTACAGAATTTTTGAACAATTTTAAGAGGATTACTAGTGTAATTGTTATTTGATAGTTTAAGTCGGATAGATTTGGATTGTTTGTCAATAGATTTCAGTGCACGTGCCAATAAGGTGTTAGGTTTGTTTGATTTCATATAGAAAGCGTGTTTTAATCTGCGTAAGGATTTGTCAGCAGATTCTGTTAGGAATAAATCATATTCCAGTCTGTTTTTTTCTAATTGTATTTTTGCCGTTGATGTGGGATTATTTTGGAAAGTTGTAAAGGCTTTATTAAAATCAGTTTCTAGTTTATGTGCTAGAATTTTACATTCTCAATTAATCAGTGCCATTTGTCGTTGAATTACTCAGAAAAACACAGGTTTGTGTGCTTTCCATAAGGTAAGCGGAGAAATGTCTGGATTAGTATTATATGCTAAATAATCTTTAATACCTTGTTCAATTTTTAGGCAATAGGATGGGTTTTTGAGTATAATGTCGGGGAGATACCACGTTGGGTCGTGGGCTTTAGGGATAGTGGAGGATATAGTGGTATAAACTGTGTTATGATCTGACCAATGAATGGGAATTATGCTAGATGCGAGTACTTCAGGTATCATAGATGTAGTTAGGAATATGTGATCAATACGGGTGGAGATCTGGTGTGGGTGTGAGTAGTAAGTATAGCATCTTTTGGTTGAATTACATTCTCTCCATGAATCTACTAAATTGTACCGGGAAAGAAATTGAGATAATGATTGATTACTTAAGTTACGGGAAGGAATATAAGGAGACTTATCTAGAAATGGGAGGAGGACCTGGTTAGAGTCACCACATATGATGATTGTTCCCATTTTATGGGTATTTACCACTTGTAATAAATGTGATAAGAAGGGTATTGGCTGTTTATTTGAAGCATAGTATGATACTACCGTAACCACATTGTCCATGATATGACCAGGTTAGATATCGCCCCTCAGGGTCTTTAATTTCTGACTGAATGATGAATGGGGTAGAGCGATGAAAGGCTATAAGTATTCCTCTCTTTTTGGCGTTAGCTGAGGCTGTAAATACTTGTGAGTAAAAAGGGCTCATATGTTTATGAGTAGATTTCACTGTAAAGTGAGTTTCCTGTAAGCATTATATGTGAGCCTTCTTGGCTTGAAAGGAACAAAATGTTTAAAGGTGCCATGGTATATGATCTAAAAGGTAGTACTCACCAATACCTGGTAATGTTTGACTGGATGAATCAACCCATGTGGACCCAAAGAAGGAGGAAGAGATAAAGCAACCAGTATTGTCAGAAGTATAGAGATGACTGAAAAAATAATATGAGAGGTAAGAATATGAGAGGTAAAGTTAATTGAGATACAAAATATCTTATTTTGAGATATAACGTTTTCCCGTGATGGGGAAATAATCTACCATCAGGGGAGGTGGAACCATCATCATTTACCCACATATTATGAGTGGGCAAGCGAGTAAGGTAGATTAGGGCACACTAAACATCTGTATGCAAAAGAAAAGCCCTAATAACATTTCTGAAGAATGAATACTTATTAATACTAGAATTAGTACAAATATAACCCGCTAGGTATTAGATAAGGCTAATCGTAGAACTTTTGAAAAAAAAAATGAGAAGGAAAAATAAAATAAATTAATTTAAAGCTTAATTAGGCCATTTTCACATGTCCGGTTGGACTAAAAAGGAAGGTGAGAAAAAAAAAGGGGAGTACCCTTTCTTTGGTATAATAAAGTATTATTAGGATATCATATATGATAACCAGTAAATATTTACAGGATAAGACAATACCAATGATCCCTTACTGACTCTATTAAGATCTTCATGTTATAAGAAAAATTACCGTATTTATCGGCATATAACACGCACCTTCATTTTAGGAGGGAAGTTTCAGGAAAAAAACGTAAACTTTAAATAGAGAACTTTGATGCGAAATAAGGGTCAGTGCCCATCAATGCAGCCTCACCATTGCCCATCTGCAGCCTCACCATTGCCCATATGCAGCCTGATCAATGCCATCTTTTTATTCTAAAAGAGAAAATTTGCGCTAGGTGTACAAATGTTGTAAATGAAAAATAAACCTGTGAATGAAATATAAACCTGTGAAAAGGTATCCTGCAGCTATACGCTATAACCCTGATAGGGGGCACTACTAGACATGTAAACAAAAAGCGCAGCGCTGGATATAGACAAATAATGAAAAATATTGTGCTATGTGCAAATACTTAAAATGAAAATATAAGTAAAAAAAGTGTGCACATTAATTCACCAAAATATTTTCCGTGAATACTATGTACAAATAAACACGTGCTAATCCATTTATATAGAGTCCATAAATAGTGAAAATATCGCTGTTGGATAACCGACTTCCACCCCTGTGAATCCCGTCACCACAGAGAGATTAAAGGCTTACCGGATAGCCCTTTAGAAAAGGCATGAACCGATCTCCTCTTAGGATGTTGTACCTTCTGTGGATGGGTTCCGCTGCAAAAAGCTAGGTGGATATTCTCAGGTTGTCAGCCATAGAGGAAAGCCATTCCCAACAGTAATGAATGTCCAGGAGAAAAGAAAGAGATGCTCCGATGGTGTAATAAAGCTTATGGTTTCTTTATTAAAAATGCCATACAGGCATTCAATACAACAAAAAATCCTTGCAAGGAAAGTTTAAAAACAGCTCCGGTGGAATACGAAAATTCGCGCATGCACAGTCCGTGCGTGCGTGTCTACCCTACGGCCGTTTCGTCAGAAATGACATCATCAGGGGCACGCCCACACGTCCGCGCATGCGCTTTATGTACCTGAGCGGCGAAGCGAAGGAACTCAGCCATTGGTCACATAATTACCGGAGTTTAAAAACAGCTGAAGCGTCAACACAAGTGAAGTTACTCATCTGCATACAAAAACCTTATCCAGAGCCATCTTGTGGACAACTAGAGTATTGCTTAAGGCTTACATTAAATTTGATGTTTTAATCCTAATAAAATAAAATAAAATAAAAGGAAAATGGCTGAAGGACGATTCGCATCCCCCTTCAAGTTAGAAACATTTCTAATTGGATAAGCTTCATAAAGGGAAGAAAAAAGGAAAATTTCTCTCCAAAAATTAAAAAATAAAATTGGAACAATATATCAAAGCAGAAGACTAGATATATTATATAAAATACTTTAACGTCACAGTAGGTTGAAAAAATATCCAGATGTGGGGTGATAGCCCCCAGATAAAAGAGACTTCTAAAAAACCTGATAATCAAAATATTAAGATCACTCTCTATATAAAGAAATTCAAAACAGAGAGATAAACTGGCCGAAGAGTGTGGAGGGGACATTAAAGAATCAAAAAGGTGTTAACTATTATTAATAAAACAATTAATGTCCCACTCCACATTCAGACCCATAGGGACATGGCAACCCAATCTGTATATCCAATTAGTCTCACTTCTAGATATACTATGTTTACCGTTACTGCCTCGCCAGTGTGGTATGTATTTTTTGAGGGCTAGAAATGTGGTACCAGTGGGGTCCCTTCCATGCTTAAGATCATAATGTTTTGAAACATTATGTTTGTCAAAGCCCCTTCGGATATTGGCAACATGCTCCCCAAGCCTCACTTGTAGCTTTCTAGTAGTACGACCTACATATTCCAACCCGCAAGGGCATCTTAAGAGGTACACCACACACCACACACTTAAGAGGTACACCACACACTTTGTAGAACAGGTAATAAAAGATTTGATTGGATATGTAGTACCTGTTCCTGTAGATGTAAATTTGGTTAACCTTCTCCCCCTGAAAGTATTGATGCTACAACCTTTAAAAACCCTTTAAATCACCAAAAAAGGAAGGTCTTACTGGTGGATCTGGGACATTAGGTGCTATGAAGTGTATAAGGTTTAGATTATGGCGGGTGGATGCGTATTATACACCGATACTACAATTTGGGCTGCCTAATTTGGGTGGCCTCTGTAATAGGAAGTCCCGTCTCCTGGGCCGGCATTGGACCAGTGTTCTGTCTATCATAGAAGCCGGTCCAGGAGGCAGGACTTTGTATTAATGAGGCTGCCGAGTAAACAGGAGATTCTCACTGTATGTAATCTGACGGCGCTCGTCCCGCCCCCCCTCCCTGTCTCCTCCAAGGCAGCTAAAATTGAAGTATCGGCGTATAACATGCACATGCTATTTGCACCCGAGTTTCATGGTGAAAAAGTGAGTGTTATACGCCAATAAATACAGTAAATCATAGATAATAATTTTGTGAATAAAGTAAGACCTTTGTATATATCTTGAACAATGGAGGATTATGTGACTATTATTATAATAATTGAACATTTTTAGGGATCATAAATTATTAGTCAAGCAATTATAAGGTAAAGCCGGAGTTATGGCTATACATTTTGATACTGAGTAGATCTCAAAAAACAAAACAAAAAAAAAAAAAAAAATATATATATATATATATATATATATATATATATATTTAAAGATATATGCATATATACATACTGTACAAAAATATATACAAATACACACGCTCATACATGTATATACATATAGACTCACACACTCATACAGCAGCATGTATATATGCATAAACATATACTCAAAAGTATTCATTTTAGCATACATATCTTTAAACTTGGGTGAAGTATTTACTGACTATTCTATTACTGACTCTGGTATGCCTCTGATGCAAAGGTTGGAGCGCCTAGCTCTATTTTCATAATCTTCCAATTTAGATTGTAAGGTTAAATTTTCCTCTTTAAGACTTTCCAGTTCAACCATGTAATCCTGTGCTGAATTCTCTATCTCATCTACTCTGATCTCTAGCGCTTCTGTGCGGTTACCCAGCTCCCTTATTTCTTTTGTGAGGCTATTTGTAATATGATCTGATGTTTGCCTCAGAGTTTTATGGAGCATTTTTTCAAATTGTCTTAATAAAGCTGGAGGAGCAGGAGAATCTTGGGAAATACTTTGTGTGTAGTTTATTCCTGAGTCTGACTCACCTGGAGAGTCTGTCTGTAAAGGCTGTAGTTTTTGTGAGCGCGCTGAGGCTTTTGAGAAGGAAGGGACCGGTGCCATTTTAGCTGCGGCCCATGCTTTAGATTGCTTAATGGAGGGGCTTTTGTTTTTGGTGCAGGTGCCTCCTAGCACCAAATTTTTTGCAAAAAGTGATACCTCTGTGTTCCGGGAGTTATCCGGTTTATACCTGTGTGCATGGGACTGGCGGGTTCTGCTTGTTTTTTAGCTTTTCTCCTCACACAGAGCGGAGCTCTAACAGTGAATGTCCGTCCTGTCAGAGTCCCCGCATGCGCTCATGTAATAATTATTTTGATCGTCTCTGTTTTAGGTCCCTGTTCAGTACAGTATGTGTGCTCTCCTAAAATTATAATGCAAAATACCTTCTTTCAAAGCCCCTCCCACAGTACTCACCTACTCTGGAAGGGAAGCAGAGGGAGGTCACATGACAGGACAGCAGGGCTCTGCAAAGAAGGTATTTAACATTATAATTTTAGGAAAACACACAAACGGTACTGAACAGGGACCTAGAACAGAGAGGATCAAAGTAATGAATACATGTGATATTACAACCACTTTAAATTAGCCTGTCAGTAAGAATCCGCATGCTAATTAAACAGCATCAGTAGTGTTGTATAATTTGGGAGAGCCTCATATTTTCTGAGATGCTTTGGGGTCTATTACATCCAGCACCATGACAGATAAGCCTGAGGTCTGGTTCACATGATAATGCACACATTGTTGTGAATTGAGGTGCATTGTGTTAGACTGCACTAACAAAATGAATTGACTGTAATGCACCTCAATACACAAAAAAAATAATTCTGCTTTATTTTTCAGTGTAGGGCAATGCACATTGAGGAGATTTACTAAAATTGGAGCATGGAAAATCTGACGCAGCTCTGCAATAGAAACCCATCAGCTTATTGGTTTTATTGTGAAAGCTTAATTAAACAAGCTAAAGTTAGAAGCTGATTGGCTACCATGCACAGCTGCCCCAGATTCTGAGTGCTCAAGTTTTAGTAAATCACCCGAGGTTTAGCTACTAGAACTGGAGAGTGAAAAATCTCATGCAGTAATCTGGTGCGTCTGTGCATGGTAGCCAATCAGCTTCTAACTTCAGCTTGTTCAGTTATGCTTTGACAAAAAACCTAGAAGCTGATGGGTTTTTAATGCAGAGCTGCACCAGATTTTGCATACTCCAATTTTAGTAAATCTTCCCCAATGTGTATTACACTGCAGTGAAAAATAAAGCAGACTTTAGCAGGTTTCTTTGCTGAGCTGCACCAGATTTAAATCTCTACAGTTTTAGTAAATCAACCCCAATGTGGGCTATGAATGTGCATATGCAACACACCCATGCATGTACATTGTATTACCATTTGTTGCAGTAATGCACATTTTAAGGCTTAACTATAGAGTGTTCTTTCAGCTTTTTCTCCCCTATGAGTCAGTGGGGTTGATTTACTAAAGGCAAAAAGACTGTGCACTCTGAGAAGTGCAGTTGCACACGGCAAGAGCAGTTGCTCCAGAGTTTAGTAAATGAGCAGAAGCTCTGCTGACTTTCATCAACCAATCATGTGCAAGCAAAAATGCCGTTTTTTTATTTTCCTTGCATGTGATTTGGTATTATTTGCAAAGTGAAGCTTTACCTCATTTACTAAGCTCTGGAGCAACTGTACTTGCAGAGTGCAATTGCACTTTCCACGGTGCACAGTCTGTTGGCCTTTAGTAAATCAATCCCAGTGTTATATGACACCCTAACTAAGTGTTTAAATAAAAATTATGAAGCCCCTCACAAGACATTGTAAGACATTGTTTGTGTCGAATCACATGACGCACTAGATGTTTTTGTAATTCATTTATGTTTTATATTATATTTATAGAAAACATATTGTAACTTTACAAATATCCAACCCTGTTAGCAGCAACATAGCATAAATAGGATGCATTTCAATATTTTTGTGAATTACTCAAACACTGTTTTCACAAATATGTGTTTTTTGAATAATGCAAACACACATTAAGGTCTACTGAGGCACTTAAGGTCTACTAGTCAGTCACTAGACCTATCATGGTTTCGTCCACAATCATTAGACAGCAAAAACAGAATACTAAAAAATAATGATTTAAGGTAGTATGCATAATAGGTTTGCTTTCTGCATAGCCAGTGGAAGACTTTGGCACTTTAGTAAAACTTAAATAGCCACAAAATATTTGTAGGACACAATTCTAAACAATGATTCATTGGAGCTAATTTTTAAAATTGTTTTGTACATTGTTACTAAACTGCATTTCTGTTTCCTCATATTTCTAGATCAGATTAGAGTATATAAAACCATACAAAACAAATTTTAAGTGTTTATTTTATTCCTGCTGCATAATCAATGCTACAAAACATAGTCAGCTGTCAGCAACTATATTTTCAAGCCATTATTTGATGGCAGAATGACAGTCACTCATTCATCACTGTTAGGGTAAATTCGTAGGAGGAAAAAGAATGAGCATCTAACCAGATAAAGCTCTTCTCTGGGATACAGTTTTTGACATACAGATATTACTGAAACTTGATTTGGGGTGTGTTTTTTTTAATGTAAAATAGAATATGGTAGTTCTAGCAGGAGCTCACTTACGCATTTGTCTTTTCAGAATAATTGCTTTGCGGGAGATAAATTATTCCCATAGACAGTAAGGTTTCATGCTCTCTACAAGCACAGGAATAACATTAAGTTCTGCCTATTTTTTCTGTTCTTTTGAGTGTTATTAAAATGAATGGTCTTGTTCTGCATGAAGCAATGCCCATTAGAATTCTTTGGATTTCATTTGTCTATTTATTAAAAATAGATGAGAAAATAGTGTATGGTAAATGAGAACAAAAGGAAAATATGAGTGTTTTGTAAAAATGTCCCTACTCAAAACAACGCATTTCCAAAGTATCTTTTGGAATCTTATTGATTAATTCCATTGAAAATGTATCCACATTTAAAAAAAAAAATGCTCATAACTGTAGTTTTAAAACATAGGAGATACTTTGGTCATTATGTAGGGTAAAAACATTTGCAGCAGTTATAATTAAAGTGTATCTAAACCCAAAAACAAACATTTTCCATACTGAAGCTTATCCAGGCCTTAGATGTGGTGACTGTGTTTCTATTTTTCAGACTGAGAGACAGTTGACACTCCATAATTGGAAATGCCAGAATAACAACCTTCATGGCAAGATTGCTAGGTACTTTTTTTTTTTTTTTTAAATGGAAGCTGCAAATTAAAAAAAAAATGATTGTGGCTTTTGATTTTACAATAACATGTTACAGCTCATATGAGATTCTAGAAACTGGGATTAAATCCACTTTAAGTGGATCTTTTTTATTTATTCATGTATGCATTTGTTAATTTACTATCATTATTATCTTACTAATGTACTGCTTTGGATATTTGGATTAAGGGAAAATTAGAGCTGGCTGGATATTTTGGAGTGTAAAAACATATTAATTGGTTTTACAACATCTAAAGAGAAAAAGCTTGCCTTGCTACCTCTGGATTATATTTTTGCCTTTAAGCTCACTGCACAGAGGGAAGGAAGGTTTTTATGTCATATTATTATCAACCTCATCGCCTCTAGTGGAAGTCTGCAAAGTCCCCAGTACAGAGCTTTTTTTTTTATTTTCCGTAGCCTGCAAGGAAGAGCACCTTGTTTTTGTAACTCTGTACCCAATTTTTTTATTTTTATTTTACTTGACTATTATATAAAAAAAAAAAAAAAACAGTTCTCTGAAATATAAACAATAGTATAAACACTATATAATTGATAGTCAAAAAATAGTCATACACTAAAACAGCGCTAATGTTGAGCAAATAGAAAGAAAATGTGTGGCCAACTACACATCCATGACCAGAACTCCATAGACTGAGCCCCTCCATCTTCTTATTACCTGGAGAAGTGCTGTGCTAATGTGGCCCAGGATATCTATTACTTTGGAGGCTTGTATTATACTTAGCTCTGGTGAGTTTAACCCCCTGAGGGGAGTGTGTTCACACACGGTAGAGTTGGAGTGATCGGTGGATGGTGCACGCTGTGACATACTCTAAGATCTACTTTGAACACCCTCTGAACCACTACTTATACCGCACTACTCTTATGAACGTTTTTGTCTGTAGTTGGCAACACATTTTCTTTCTATTTGCTCAACATTAGCGCTGTTTTAGTGTATGACTATTTTTTGACTATCAATTATATAGTGTTTATACTATTGTTTATATTTATTGTTTTTAAACAGCAGCTTAATACCCATACCCTTAGTGTTTATCTTTAGGGGTTTCGGAAGATACTCTATTTTTATGTTATTTCCTATACTGTGTGCTTTGGAATAGTATCTGGGGTCTGTGGCGCTGAGGGGTGTATTATAGGCCAAGTTATACACTTTTTGCTGCAGTTCTCTGAAATATGTTTATTATACATACTACTATTAAGTCCTAAATGAGGAAAAAATATTTTGGCCCCACATTACAGTAATTGAATATAGAAAATTAAAAAAAAAACTTTAAACGTGCAAATAAGTGATTTTTATAATTATTTTGTGTCTGTTTGCACCTTTAAAGTTCCCATTATTTTCTATTTTTCTATGTTTATTATACATATTTAGAAACCATGCAAGCATTACTTTGCAAATACAAATTACAATGATAGTTAATCAGTTACTGAAACATCAATCAGATGCAAAGCATGAAAGACTAATATCCAGAGGCAGCAACTGTCAGAAACAGATTTTTACTCATTATATATCTCTACAGGGCCAGAGGTAAAATGTGCTTGTTAAGATATACGTTTGTTTGTTTTTTTTTTCTGTTCTCAAAATTCTACCACTGTGTTTTTTTTAAATAATCAAATGTAGTTTTACACACTGATTGCTTTGAAGTGTTAATACTTTTTTTTTTATTATATACTTTAAATACAATTGTTAACTTATAGGGAAAAAATAATTAAAACAGAACTTCAGACAAAACTGTCAGGATAAAAATGAATTTCCTAGTCAAAGATTAAAAATATATATATTAGTGTTTGCTGCATAACAGTATTTTTTTCTGCTACTAGATGTGCTCTGTCTCATGGCCAGCATAATTCAACCCACTTCCCCTGAGCCCAGGTCACCATGAACCCACCCAGCCTGTAATTGCACAATGAAAGGAGAAGCAGAACAGTGATGAGCTCATCTTTATGTCACTCTTCCTTCTTTTCCTATCAGCATGTTTATTGTCATGAACTGCTTAGCTCATTGTGCTGCAACTTTCTCTTGCATTCCAGCCTTGCTGCTGCAACTTTCTCTTGTATTCTGGCCTTGCTGTGCAGAGACTACAAGAGGCTGATACCTGGTTTTATTTAGGGAGTTAAAGTGCTTGAATATTAACAAAAAAAACACATTTATTTGAGTAAATACGGTAATTTCAATCAAAGCATATGCACTACATGTAGGGAGTCATGCAAGGCTTTCCAGTAAAACATATTATATCTAAATAACTTTAGCTGCCTATATCACTGGATCTAGTGAGTCTGATGCATGTAATTTCCACTAAGTTTGCATCCCATGCCATTAATATGAAACTCCAGCCACATTTTTCTGCTTTAATTTTCATAAATGTATCTTATTGAAAAAATATTTCTGTAATAGTTTTACATTTTTTTAATATTATCGAATCAAGAAATAATAAGAGAAATGGGACATACGTTTTTACTAAATAGTATGCACAAAAACATTTCTTGTATGGTCTCTGGGACATGGGTGGCAATAAAAGCACTTTTTTAGGAGAATGGAGAAGAGGTAGAACCACTGCAAAATTTCTGCTACGGTCTGTGCTGAGAAGATCAAATTACCTGTAGAGCTGTACAGTCCTGACAGTGCTACAGACCAGGTATACTCCAAATAGGTACTTGTAGTGACAGCAAGGGATTTTTCCATGTAAATCTATTTGTAAAATGTAGAAAGTCACCAGCACTCGAAAGATACGCTTTCAAATATTTATTTTAGTACATAATGCCCTGAGGCAAAGACTGCCAAAAAAAATATTTTGGGGGGTAACAAGGTCCCCTCCTTAAAAACAAAGTCACAACCTCTCATTTAGTTGAACTGATTAAGATGTCCCTGAGAAGTCCTTGATTTACTAAAACTGGAGAGTGCAAAATCTGGTGCAGTTGTGCCTGGTAGCCAATCAGCTTCTAACTTCAGCATGTTCAAGTAAGCTTTGACAATAAAACCTTAAAGCTGATTGGTTTCTATGTAGAGCTACCACGGGTTTTTACTCTACATGTTTAGTAAATCAACCCCTATGAGTCTACAATAAATCTTTGAAGGTGCATTTTTGGAGTGTTGGTTACTTTCAAAGTTTCACTATTTTAACTGGGAAGATTTCTACTTTTTGTTTAGTGATCACACAGATAGTGAGGTGGAATTTCTTCTTTTTTTTTTTTTTGTTTTTTTTTGCTGTCTGTCTTGATAAAGCGTCTTATCTCAGCAGCTGTAGTGATAGCACTGAGCCACTGAGAGCTCCTTCTAGTGGTTAGTCTACAACTATAGCAATACAATAGCAAAATAGAAAATAACTATCATGTACTATAAGCAATGCACACACAAAGCACTTTAATCTCTTGCTGCCCACATAACGCATATGGGTAGTGGCAAAGAGGGTAGGCTTTAACACTCACACACCACACACATGCATCAATGTGCGGCTGAGGTTTCTGTGCTGACATAGCGCTCACTGCATGTTCCTAGCACAGTGACCAAGTTTTCAACACAGCTCCCAGTATCTAGCAATGATTAGCAGCCTGCATCTCCAGCCCCCTATCAAGTGACTACAGTCAATCACAGTAATCATATGAACAGGCAAACCTTCCCACTCTTCCCCCTGGACGCAATAGCCCAATATTAAAAGGATGCTGAGGCTGGGTGGAAGGAGGTAAGCACCAAAATGACTTCACTGGTAATACACTATGCTTTCAGTTTTTTGCCATCTAAACTTACTGTAAATGCTCTGGTTAGAAATTGTCTTTAAAAAAATGCATGTTTGCCTTTGAGTGAAATGCTACCTCAATCATACAACAGCTACATAATGTGAACAGTAGGAGATGTATATCTTCTAATAATGGCAACCCCCCGAGGTAGACATCTGTGTAAAGAGAATGATGTTTTGTGTAAATAAATGCATGATTTATTAATAGGTCACTTGATGTTTTAAAATATCAATTATTTAAGGACAGCAGCAGAGAGGAAATTATCACCAATAATGATTTGTTTTAATAGGAAATATTATTTTACATAAATCATTACTTTAAGTTCACACTAAGAAATACCGGTAGCAAGTTGTATACAGTAGTAATGATTAACAGCATTAAAATTAGAAATGTATTGCATATTATTCATTTTTATAACACATTGAATATGTACAAATGTAATTTCCGGTCTTTGTGTATATAACATGGCATGAGTAATGTAGTACATTGCACCAGCACTGTCTCAAGTTAGCTAGTATTACATAGTAGAAGTAATAGTATTTATACAATCTAACATTTTTGTTGCAGGGAGATGGAAACAACTCCTAATATTAAACATTGTGAACTATGTGCAGAAATAAAGTGTTGTATCCTGATTGAAGAGAACCTCCTAAGTACAAACAAAACCATTATGTGGATACCAGCAGTGGCAGTCATGCAGTGTTTAGATTTGCCATGACTGGGATGATGCACAGATGTCGGAAATCCTAACCCTAACCCAGCCATCAGAATCAGCTTTCCATATAACCTATAGCCAAGACCTCTGCTTAGGTGAGGTAGCACCCCAGAGGTGACTGACCAAGGGATGAAATCTATCCCGCAGTCATACCTCAATAAATTGAATAGAATAAAAAATGAATAGGATGATGCTGGAACTTCTCAGTATACTTCTTGACTAGGGATGAGCTGAACACCCCCCTGTTCGGTTCACACCAGAACATTCGAACAGGCAAAAAATTTGTTTGAACACGCGAACACCGTTAAAGTCTATGGGACTCGAACATGAATAATCAAAAGTGCTAATTTTAAAGGCTTATATGCAAGTTATTGTCATAAAAAGTATTTGGGGACCTGGGTCCTGCCCCAGGGGACATGGATCAATGCAAAAAAAAAAGTTTTAAAAACGGCCGTTTCTTCAGGAGCAGTGATTTTAATAATGCTTAAAGTCAATAAATAAAAGTATAATATTTCTATAATATTTCTTTAAATTTCGTACCTGGGGGTGTCTATAGTATGCCTGTAAAGGGGTGCATGTTTCCCATGTTTAGAACAGTCTGACAGCAAAATGACATTTCAAAGGAAAAAAAGTCATTTAAAACTACTCGCAGCTATTCATGAATTGTCGGTCCCACAATACACATAAAAGTTCATTGATAAAAACGGCATGGGATTTGCCCACAGGGGAACCCCAAACCAAAATTTAAAAAAAATGGTGTGGCGTCCCCCTAAATTCCAACGGACGTTTCTTCAGGAGCAGTGATTTTAACAATGCTTAAAGTGAAACAATAAAAGTATAATATTTCTTTAAATTTCGTATCTGGGGGGTGTCTATAGTATGCCTGTAAAGGGGTGCATGTTTCCCGTGTTTAGAACAGTCTGACAGCAAAATGACATTTCAAAGGAAAAAAAGTCATTTAAAACTACTTGCGGCTATTCATGAATTGTCGGTCCGACAATACACATAAAAGTTCATAGATAAAAACGGCATGGGATTTCCCCACAGGGGAACCCCAAACCAAAATTAAAAAAAAAAATGGTGTGGGGGTCCCCCTCAAAATCCATACCAGACCCTTTACAGGCATACTATAGACACCCCCCAGGTACGAAATTTAAAGGAATCTTGCACTTTTATTGTTTCACTTTAAGCATTATTAAAATCACTGCTCCCGAAAAATGGCCGTTTTTAAAACTTTTTTTTGCATTGATCCATGTCCTCTGGGGCAGGACCCAGGTCCCCAAACAAATCTGTGCTTTTATCCTGCGGGCAATCATCTTACTTACGCGATCGGCTTCACTGCAAAACCGGCAGCTCCCTGCTTACCCGGGCTGTCTGATTGGTGGTCTGTCTCCCTGCAGACATGTCAAAAAAGATCAAAGATAATCATCCTCCAGCCATGGACCTAGGCCAAGATGGTGCCTTACCTCAGCACTCCTCAAGGGACAGGTATAAGAATGCCACACAGAAGCTTTTCTCCCAGTCACTGTCCAAGGACCCTCCAACTGTATTCACTCCAGAAGCTTCATCAGGGGTCAGTCGGAGGCAGATAACACCATCCCCCTGGAGGATGCAGCTGGAGCATCAATAGACTGGAGCGCAGTGAGTACCCCAATGAATATCTTTGCTAGGCCCTCTGCACCAGCTATAGACACAGAGGAGCCAGAGCCCACACTCTGTGATATACTGATGGCTGTTACCTCCTGTAATTCATATATCATGGCTCTCACTGATGAGATTAAGAGGGGTAAAAGCAGAAATCTCCTTTGTGCACCAGGGCATGCAAACATTGTGAGAATGCACATCAGTCCTGGGGGGGTAAGTAAGCACATTGGAAGATGACATGGCAGCATTACAGAGGGATAATACATATACTGGGCAACTTTCTGCGCAGCACACTACACGCCTTGATGATTTAGAGAACAGAATGCGCCGCAATAATGTGCACGCCGTAGGCATTCCAACTGACTTAGGGAAACAACCCAGTGAACTTTATAGAGCAATGGTTAAATGCTGTCTGGCAAAAAATCTGTTTCTCACATGTTTGCGATGGAATGGGCACATACAGTCCCAGCACACCCATTGCCACCGGGTAATCCTCCGTGCCAATTCTTGTTTAAACTACTGAATTATAAAGACAGGCCATACTCTCCAAAGCGAGAACCAGGGACAGCGCTCTAGTCATGGATAACTCTCAGATACCCCTGTTCTCAGACTTTTCTGCAGAACTTCAAAAGCAATGTGCAAAATTCACAGATATCGAAAAAAGGCTATGGGAGCTGAACCTGCACAATTGCCGAGCTGTATTCTGCTTGATTGAGGGTTGTGGCACAGGGAGAGGTCCACTTCTTTGACTGCCCTATATTAGGAACACAATGGCTTGACAGGGAGGAAAGATCACTCAGAGCAGCCGTGGCACAATGTCCAGCGGCCACCTGAATGAGGAACGCGTCAACTGTCCTGGTGTGGCAAAAGTTTCGGCCCCAGTTTCCTTTGTTAAGGCGGATCATGGGAAATCACTTCTCTACCTAAGTTTGAGTATTAGGCTACACTTTCTGCTGCGGTAAAAACACTATAGCATCGTTTTGAGTTTCCACTGTTTCCCCCACATGGAATGAATGTCCTGATGCTACAATGGTTCTGGTCCTGTTGGCCCCTGCATGTTCTTCTTCATTTCTGTTTTTGCTTTACCATGTTGACCAGAAGTCTTCTATCTTTTATTGAGCTGTTCTGTCAGAAACCATGAATCAGACAGAGACAGAAGTACAGTTAAATCACACTTGTTTAATAATAAAAGTAAATAGAACAAACGTAGTCAAAACATAGCCAAAGATTGGTAACTGGAATGGATAATCAGACAAGCCAAAAAGTCAGGAGGCCAGGAATCAGCGCAGTGGAACAACAAGCAGGATCTGGAGCTAGAAGGAATGTCAGCCAAGCAAGTTTTTAACAGGCATGCTGGAGAAAGTCTCTGTGATGTTTACTAAGGTGAAGGCAGAGATCATCTGGGCTGGACAACTTAAATAAGCAGGACTGACGAGCAGGATATCATCAACAGGTGAGTCACTGTGAGGAGAATGGAGCTAGCAGTTAGCTGACAGCTGAGCGGCCAGCTCAGAGAAGGAAGGGCTGAGCCCAGCCCTGACTGTACCCCCTCCTCAACGATCCCTCCCCCTCGGAGGACCACCAGTCTTGAGGGAAAATGTCTTTGCAAAGCACAGATGAGGACAGGGCCATATATGTCCGAGGATGAGACCCAAGAGCGTTCCTCTGGACCGTACCCTTTCCAATGCACCAGGTACTGTATGCGCCCACGAAACCTATGGGAGTCAACAATGGACTGTACTTCATATTCCTTATGGTTTTCAACCTGTATGAGGTGAAGACGTGGCACTGGGGTGTTAAAGCAGTTACAGACCAAAGGTTTTAATAATGAGACAGGAAATACATTTGAGATACGCATATTAGAAGGAAGTAGTAGAGTGTGGGTTGAGTGACCTCAATGAATCCGAAACCTCATCCCTGATTTAAGAGGATATAAATATAGGATTCAAACTAGGGATTATAACGGTGCCCAGCATATGATAACAAACAATTTTAATTTATGGTATAAAATTATGTTTTATTACATAAAAACAGCAGACAAAACAATTCATAGGTGCATTAAATACGGAGTATTTCAAGTATTAAATACTGGCCAAGGTATCCAAGGGGTTGATTTACTGAAGGCCAAAAGACTGTGCACCTTGGAAAGTGCAATTGCACTCTGCAAGTGCAGCTGCTCCAGAGCTTAGTAAATGAGGTAAAGCTTCACTTTGCAAAGAATACCCAATCACATGCAAGGAAAATAAAAAAAACAGCATTTTTGCTTGCAAATGATTGGTTGATGGAAGTCAGCAGAGCTCCTATTCATTTACTAAGCTCTGGAGCAACTGCACTTTCCAAAGTGCAGAGTCTTTTTGCCTTTTGTAAATCAACCCCCATGTGTCAATGGCAATTATTGGTGGCGATCCCTACGTGTTTCGCCAATTATTGGCTTCTTCAGGGGAGTATGTAATTGCCAGTGTGCTATAGTGGGTCTAGTAACAATAAATGCAAACAGACAACCGAGTACCATTTAACACAGCAAATTATCACACAATGTACATAAGCACAAAGAACATAATTAGTTAATACATTGATCTGTGGCATGGCTCATAAACCATCCTCTCAATTGTCCACAAATCCACCTAGCTCCAGGCATCCCCAGCCAAGCGGGGCGTGCACCCAGGCTGTCTAGGGGGCAACAATATTGGGCACCGTAGAAAGAGTGGCTGCAGGGAGCATACAGGGGTTCCTGGCCACGAGGGGGTATGGCACCAGGTTGAAGTTCAATTGCACAATCATACGACCAGTGTGGAGGCAAACTACCGGCTTGAACTTTGTCAAAGACATTGCTAAAATTTCAGTACTCTCCAGGGAGGAGAGTGAAGAGGTGCACAGGACCTTGGCTACCTTCTGAAAATGTCTAATTGCATTGTGGCGACCAGGAGAGAACCCCAGCATGAAGCCAATCAAAAGAGGGGTTGTGCCTCTGTAACCAAGGATAACTAATAACCACCGGAAACTTAGGTGAGGAAATAACTTGGAATTGGATTATCTCATGGTGAAGAGCCCCTACAGCCATGGACAATGGAACAGTCTCATGAGTCACATGGGCAGGCTGTAGAGGTCTCCCGTCAAGAGCCTTAATGGCAAGTGAAGTGTAACGCAGCTACAGCGGATTTAAGTGCTTCGGTACAAAGGCAGCATCAATGAACAGTTCTGCAGCCCCAGAGTCGATTAGAGCATGTATCTTGACAGACGACTCAGCCCAAGTAAGGGTAACCGGAACCAGGGGCTTATCCTTCTGGATAACTGGTGATGAAACAACACCACCTAAGGTCTGTCCATGACAGGACCTTAAGGTTCGGGTGTTCCCTGGACGGGTAGGACAAGACTTCAAAAAGTGACCTGCCTGGCCACAATAAAGGCACAATCTCTCCCTCCTCCTAAGGGCTCTCTCAACTGCAGAGAGGCGCGTGAAGCCCAAGTGCATTGGTTCACCTTCACTGACCGACTCGGTTCCAGGTGGCATGGGAGGTAAGGGAGGCAAGGGTGGGACTGCAAAGCTCGGAGACAAATGTACAGGAGGCTTCTGCAAGCGCTCCTTAAAAGAGAGTCTTTCTCTGAGTCTGGAGTCAATGAGGATGGCAAACGTGATCAACTTCTCCAGCTCAGTGGGTATATCTCAGGCTGCTATCTCATCCTTGATAGTATCCAAAAGACCATGAGAAAAAGCAGCCATGAGGGCCTCATTATTCCAAGCAACCTCTGCTGCCAGAGTACGGAATTCAATGGCGTAATCGGCAAAAGTTCTCATACTCTGTTTGATGGACATGAGGCACTTGGCAGCAGAAGCGGAGCATGCGGGAATGTCAAATACCCTTTTAAAGGAAGCCACAAAATCTGGGTAACTCAGGACAATGGGTTTTTGCGTCTCCCATAGGGGGTTTGCCCAGGCCAAAGATCTCTCAGAAAGCAAAGATATCACAAAACCTACTTTGCTTCTGTCCTTGGGAAATGCCTGGGGTAGCATCTCAAAGTATATCTCAACTTGGTAGAGAAACCCACTGCATTGGACTGTATCTCCCCCAAATCGCTGGAGAAGTGGAGCGGAACCAGATATACCTCTTATAAAGGTAATACTCGAGGCAAGTGCCTGCACAGAGACTGGAGCAGCAGCAGGAATGGCCTGCAACACAGGATGTACTGGAGCAGCCACAGTGGGAGATTCCAGGTTGGCCGTGCGACTCAGGAGCATTTGTAACGCCATGGCAAACTGATCCATGTGGTGATCCTGCTCATCCAATCTGGCAGAAATATTACCAACAAGTGGATTGACTGCATCTTCTGAATTCATCGCCTTCGCCTACTGTCAGAAACCATGATTCAGACCGAGACAGAAGTAGATAATCTGTCCTGGAAGGTTTAAGTAAGCAGGACTGATGAGCAGGATATCATCAACAGGTGAGTCACTGTGGAGAGATAGGAGCTGGCAATTAGCCGACAGCTGAGCGGTCAGCTCAGAGAAGGAAGGGCTGAGCCTAGCCCTGACATGTTCACAATGGATCACATATCATTATCCTCTATAAGTTCTTCCCTGGCTGGGTTTTCTATGTGGGGGTGACTGTCCAGGATTGCCGGTCCATGTTAACACTGCATTCTAGGAAGGATATTATTATCAATGTGAACACGATGGACATATGTAGTTATTTTCCTCATGGCTACTACTTTGTGGTTACTGTCCTGAAACATCAGGGGATTTAACAATCCAGTGAAGTGCTTGGTGGTTTTTAGGACTTTCAAACAATTAAAGCAGCAGTTTTGTGTCTTCAGGAGACTCTAACCTATACCAACCTTTTCTATTAGAATGTTTAGTGCCCAATTTCATTCAACTCACTCCCCCTATTCTAGGGGCATGAGTATCGTCATTTGCCAGGGAACTCAATTTTTCTGCTCCCAATCCAGCATAGACCCAGGAGGTCACTATGTTTTTCTGTTGTGTAATATACAGTACAACTCTCACATTTTTGTAAATATTTTATTATATCTTTTCATGTGACGTGACAATACTGAAGAAATTACACTTTGCTACAATATAAAGTAGTGAGTGTACAGCTTGTATAACAGTGAATTTGCTCAAAATAACTTAACATACAGCCATTAATGTCCAAACCGCTGGCAACAAAAGTGAGTACACCTCTAAGAGAAAATGTCCAAATTGGGCCCATAGTGTCAATATTTTGTATGGCCTCATTATTTTCCAGCACTGCCGTAACCCTCTTGGGCATGGAGTTCACTGGAGCTTCATAGGTTACCACTGGAGTCCTCTTCCACTCCTCCATGACGACATCACCGAGCTCGTGGATGTTAGAGACCTTGTGCTCCTCCACCTTCTGTTTGAGGATTCCCCACAGATGCTCAATGGGGTTTAGGTCTGGAGTTATGCTTGGCCAATCCATCAACTTTACCCTCAGCTTCTTTAGCAAGGCAGTGGACATCTTGGAGGTGTGTTTGGGGTTGTTATGTTGGAATACTGCCCTGTGGCCCAGTCTCTGAAGGGGGGATAATGCTCTGCTTCAGCATGTCACAGTACATGTTGGCATTCATGGTAACCTCAATGAACTGTAGCTCCCCAGTGCCGGTAATCCATGTCCTTAGTCTGCTTGTCTTCAGCAAACTGCTTGCCGGCTTTCTTGTGCAACATCTTTAGAAGAGGCTTCCTTCTGGGAGGACAACCATGCAGACCAATTTGATGCAGTGTACGGCGTATGGTCTGAGAACTGACAGGCTGACCCCCCCCACCCCTTCAACCTCTGCTGCAATGCTGTCAGAACTCATACGTCTATTTCCCAAAGACAACCTCTGGATATGATGCTTCGCACATGCACTCAACTTCTTTGGTCAACCATGGCGGGGCCTGTTCTGAGTGGAACCTGTCCTGTTAAACCACTGTATGGTCTCGGCCACCATGCTGCGGCTCAATTTCAGGGTCTTGGCAATCTTCTTATAGCCTAGGTCATCTTTATGTAGAGCAACAATTCTTTTTTTTCAGATCCTCAGAGAGTTATTTGCCATGAGGTGCCATGTTGAACTTCCAGTGACTAGGGATGAGCCGAACACCCCCCTGTTTGGTTCACACCAGAACATGTGAACAGGCAAAAAATTTGTTCGAACACGCGAACACCGTTAAAGTCTATGGGACTCAAACATGAATAATCAAAAGTTCTATTTTTAAAGGCTTATATGCAAGTTATTGCCATAAAAAGTGTTTGGGGACCTAGGTCCTGCCCCAGGGGACATGGATCGATGCAAAAAAAGTTTTAAAGACTGACCTTTTTTCAGGAGCAGTGATTTTAATAATGCTTAAAGTGAAACAATAAAAGTGTAATATTCCTTTAAATTTCGTACCTGGGGGGTGTCTATAGTATGCCTGTAAAGGGGTGCATGTTTCCCTTGTTTAGAACAGTCTGACAGCAAAATGACATTTCAAAGGAAAAAAAGTCATTTAAAACTACTCGCGGCTATTAATGAATTGTCGGTCCAACAATACACATGAGAGTTCATTGATAAAAACGGCATGGGATTTACCCACAGGGGAACCTCGAACCAAAATTTTTTTAAAAAATGGCGTGGGGTCCCCCTAAATTCCATACCAGGCCCTTCAGGTCTGGTATGGATATTAAGGGGAACCCCGTGCCAAAATTTTAAAAAAATGGCGTGGGGGTCCCCCTCAAAATCTATACCAGACCCTTCAGGTCTGGTATGGATGGTCCCCCGAAAAATTCATACCAGACCCTTATCCGAGCACGCAACCTGGCAGGCCGCAGGAAAAGAGGGCGGCGACAGAGCACCCCCCCTCCTGAACCTTACCAGGCCACATGCCCAAAACATTCGGAGAGTGCTGTGAGTGCGGTCACTGTTACGAAAAGCCTTCAACAAAGCTAAAAACAGACCACGGAATGAATTACTCTATACTAAAAAAGCCCGACCCCAGGATCCCACCGTTAAACTGATTACCCGATTTTCTGCCCATTACCAAGACATCCATAGCATTCTTAGAAAGCATTGGCATTTTTTAGTAGAGGATCCTATCCTGAAGAAATATGTAAACCCTCACCCAGGGATAGTTTTTTTTTTTTTTTTAAATTTAAGTTTTTTATTTTGTTTTTCAAAAAGAAAATAAAAATACAGAAACATTGCCAATTGGGCATACCCTGGCGTCTTAGCATTTATACAAACGGCAATGAGAAAAGAGCTTATTTAAGTGTAATTTTGATTGATCTAAAGCAAACAAAAAGAAGCAATCGGTGAGCAATAAGTAAACAAGCATACTACAGATAACTATAGTAGTATAAAGTGTTCTTGTACTAGTAGGTTAAGTACTGATTGGGGGGAACATCTCTGTATAACCTAAATCATGGTGTGACATTGCACCATATATTACGTGTTTTAATAAGTGTCCGTGAGACCGTGATAAGATAGTGGGGGCTGATATATAAGCTAGCTGATCTAGGGGCTGGGCTATTACAACAGTGGTGTACTTCTAGAGTCCAAAATCCAAGGGTGCCAGTTTCTATTGAAGTGCTCAATGGACATGTTGGCTTTGGCAAAAGAGAATTCCATCTGAAAGTGTTGGTTGAGTAGGTTAATATCTTCTTTAAGTATTGGCGGGTCAGCTGATTTCCATTTTTTTGCGATTGTTAGTCTTGCGGCGATGAGAATATGTGTGACCATTGTTTGCCGATGGGTGGGCATTGTTGGGATCGAGAGACCTAGGAGTAGGTCAAGCGGGGACAGAAGTTGGGTTGTACCACATAAAGCTTCAATTAGATTGTGTATCTGTCTCCAGAAATTTCTGACTAGGTGGCATTCCCACCATATATGTGAAAGAGATCCAATTTGAGCACATCCCCTCCAACAGTTTGGGGAGGTGTTCGGGTATATTTTCGCCAGCCTTTCTGGGGTGAAGTACCATTTGTGAAAGAGCTTTTGTGCTACTTCCCAGTGGTTAATGCAGTGCGACAGGCGTAAGGGCAATGTGAGGGCCTTTGGCCATTGTATTTCTGAAGGTAGTTGGTCTGACAGAGAGGACCAGTACTGTACGGAAGAAGCTAGGTGGTTAGTAGTTGGTTTAGTGAGTAGCTTGTACATAAAGGAGATTCCTTTGGTCTTGGGTATAGCTATATTGTAAAATTTGAGTATAGGGAGTGAGATATCGTCTGCAGTGGTCCAGGAAATTTTTGATAAGCTAGATCTGATCCTTAGATAGAGAAAAAACGTGTGCTTGGATAATCCGTATTTTTGCATTAATTGCTCAAATGAAAACATAGTTGATGATGAAAAGAGCATACCTAGATGGGAGATGCCGGCTTTTGTCCATTCTGAGAGAGGTAAGTCCGGGGAGATGAGGTGTAATGCCTCAGTGGGTATTGCTGTCAGAGTGTCCTTTGATATCCCTCCCTTGAGTTGCAGTACTGAAGTCCAAATTCTTGTGGAGGATGTGATAGTATCAAGAGGGTATCTTTTGGGGTGGGGGTTGAGCCACAATGCGGCTAGGAAGTTTTTAGTATCCGTGGGTAGTAGGTTGGTTTCACATTGTTTCCAGGTGTTTGTCTGACCACCATGTTTTCAGTTGGTCTAGCCACTTGACCACTGGGCACTTAAACCCCCTTCCTAACCAGACCAATTTTCAGCTTTCGGTGCTCTAACATTTTGAATGACAATTACCCAGCCATGCAACACTGTACCCATATGAAATTTGTGTCCTTTTTTTCACACAAATAGAGCTTTCTTTTGGTGGTATTTAATCACTGTTGGGTTTTTTATTTTTTGCGCTATAAAAGAAAAAAGACTGAAAATTTGGTAAAAAAATGAATTTTTATTTCTTTCTGTTATAAAATTTAGCAAATTAGTAATTTTTCTTCGTAAATTTTGGCCAAAATTTATACTGCTACATATCTTTGGTAAAAATAAGTACAACTTGGTGTATATATTTTGGTCTTTGCGAATGTTAGAGAGTCCAAAAGCTATGGTGCCAATATCTGAAAATTGATCACACCTGAAGTACTGACGGCCTATCTAATTTCTTGAGACCCTAACATGCCAGAAAAGTACAAATACCCCCCAAATGACCCCTTTTTGGAAAGAAGACATTCCAAGGTATTTGAAAAGATGCATGGTGAGTTTTTTTGAAATTGTCATTTTTTCCCACAATTCTTTGCAAAAATCAAGATTTTTTTTAACTTTTTTTTTCACAAAATTGTCATATTAGAAGGTTATTTCTCACACACAGCATATGCATACCACAAATTACACCCCAGAACACATTCTGCTATTACTGCCGAGTATGGCAATACCACATGTGTGAGACTTTTACACAGCGTGGCCACATACAGAGGCCCAACATGCAGGGGAGCACCTCCAGGCGTTCTGGAGCACCCAGGCCAATTCTTATATTTCTCTCCTACATGTAAAAATAATCATTTATTTGCTAGAAAATTACATAGAACCCCAAAACATATATATATATATATTTTTTTAGCAAAGACCCTAGAGAATACAATGGCGGTTGTTGCAACTTTTTATCTCGCACGGCATTTGCGCAGCAATTTTTCGAACGCGTTGTTTTTGGAAAAAAAACAGTTTTGTGCTTTAAAAAAAAAACAAAATAGTAAAGTTAGCCCAATGTTTTTGCATAATGTGAAAGATAAAGTTACGCTGAGTAAATAGATACATAACATGTCACCCTTCAAAATTGCACACGCTCGTGGAATGGCGCCAAACTTCGCTACTTAAAAATCTCCATAGTTGACGCTTTAAAATTTTTTACTGGTTACATGTTTTGAGTTACAGAGGAGGTTCAGGGCCAAAATTATTGCTCTCGCTCTACTGATCGCAGCGATACCTCACATGTGTGGTTTGAACACAGTTTTCATATGTGGGCGGGACTTACGTATGCGTTCGCTTCTGCATGCGAGCACACGGACAGGGGCGTTTTAAATTTTTTTTTTTTTTTTATTGTACATTTTACTTTATTTATTTTAGTTTGACACTTTTTTCCCAAAAGAAACTATTTTTTTGATCACTTTTATTCCTATTACAAGGAATGTAAACATCCCTTGTAATAGGAATATTGCATGACAGGTCCTCTTTACAGTGAGATATGGGGTCAATAAGACCCCACATCTCACCTCTAGGCTAGGAAGCCTGAAATAATAAAAAAAATAAAATGATCCTGGCTTCGATCGTAGCGGAGTCGGTAGAAGCACCGGAGGGTGGCGGGAGGGGGGGGGGCATCCCCTCTCTCCTCCCATAAGAACAATCAAGCAGTGGAACAGCCGTTATGATCATTCTTATGGTGTAGGGAATCGCCGGCTGAAAAAGCTGATATCTGAATGATGCCTGTAGCTGCACCCATCATTCAGATATCCCCGCACAAAGTCAAGGACGTCATATGACGGCGGGCGGGAACTGGTTAAAAATTGCGGGGTATTGCAGAGTTCTGCGGAGTATTGCGGGGTATTGTGGGGTAGTGCAGAGTAGTGCGGGGTAGTGCAGAGTAGTGCAGGGTATTGCAGAGTAGTGCAGGGTATTGCAGAGTAGTGCAGGGTATTGCAGAGTAGTGCAGGGTATTGCAGAGTAGTGCAGGGTATTGCAGAGTATTGCAGAGCAGTGCAGGGTATTGGGGGGTATTGCAGAGCAGTGCAGGGTATTGGGGGGTATTGCAGAGCAGTGCAGGGTATTGGGGGGTATTGCAGAGCAGTGCAGGGTATTGGGGGGTATTGCAGAGCAGTGCAGGGTATTGGGGGGTATTGCAGAGTAGTGCAGACTATTGCGGGGTATTGCAGACTATTGCGGGGTATTGCAGAGTAGTGCAGACTATTGCGGGGTATTGCAGAGTAGTGCAGACTATTGCGGGGTATTGCAGAGTAGTGCGGGGTATTGCAGAGTAGTGCAGGGTATTGCGGGGTATTGCGGGGTATTGCAGGGTATTGCAGGGTATTGCAGGGTATTGCGGGGTATTGCAGAGAATTGCGGGGTATTGCAGAGAATTGCGGGGTATTGCAGAGAATTGCGGGGTATTGCAGAGTATTGCGGGGTATTGCAGAGTAGTGCAGGGTATTGCAGAGTAGTGCAGGGTATTGCAGAGTAGTGCAGGGTATTGCGGGGTATTGCAGAGTATTGTGGGGTATTGCAGAGTAGTGCGGGGTATTGCAGACTATTGCGGGGTATTGCCGAGTAGTGCAGACTATTGCGGGGTATTGCAGAGTATTGCAGGGTATTGCGGGGTATTGCAGAGTATTGCAGGGTATTGCGGGGTATTGCAGAGTATTGTGGGGTATTGCAGAGTAGTGCAGGGTATTGCGGGGTATTGCAGACTATTGCGGGGTATTGCAGAGTAGTGCAGACTATTGCGGGGTATTGCAGAGTATTGCAGGGTATTGCGGGGTATTGCAGAGTATTGTGGGGTATTGCAGAGTAGTGCAGGGTATTGCGGGGTATTGCAGACTATTGCGGGGTATTGCAGAGTAGTGCAGACTATTGCGGGGTATTGCAGAGTATTGCAGGGTATTGCGGGGTATTGCAGAGTATTGTGGGGTATTGCAGAGTAGTGCAGGGTATTGCGGGGTATTGCAGACTATTGCGGGGTATTGCAGAGTAGTGCAGACTATTGAGGGGTATTGCAGAGTGTATTGCAGGGTGTATTGCAGGGTGTATTGCAGGGTGTATTGCAGAGTGTATTGCAGAGTGTATTGCAGAGTGTATTGCAGGGTGTATTGCAGGGATGGCTGAGCATGGTGGGATGGATGTGACTGTAGTTGTCACTGAGCACCGCTGTGAGCACTGCACATCCAGCCCACAGCGGTGCTGCCATCCGTTCCCTCCCCCTCTCCTCTCACACTGTACCGATCGGTACACAGAGGGGAGGGAGGGACCGGCGTCATGACATGACGCCTGTTTGTTAACATGTGATCGCTCCGTCATTTGACGGAGCGATCACATGGTAAACGGCCGCGATCAGCGGCCGTTTACCGTGATCCGTGATGCGCCGGGTCCTCTGGACCCGACGGTCACGGAAGTTCTCGGGTGCGCGCCCCAGGGGGGCGCGCGAGAGCAGGATTCTGGGAGGACGTCCCACGGACGTCCACCCAGGATAACCCGACCGCGCTGTAGCCTTCTTTAGGCTATGGCCCGGTCGGCAAGTGGCTAGGATAGTTGCTCGATGGTAGGCTTGAATGTCTGGGGCGCCCAGTCCTCCCTGTTGAACTGGGGTTGTGAGTATGGCTTTTTTTATTCTAGGTCTCTTTTGTTCCCAAATGAAGCCGTTGATGATCCCTTGGATTTTTTTTATTTGGTTTTGCGCTAGAGGGAGAGGCAGTGTACGGAAAAAATATAGGACATGGGGAAGTAAATACATTTTTGTCTGAGCTATCCTACCAGCCCAGGAAGCTGGAACCCTACCTAGATCTTTTGCTAGTTGAGTAAGCTTGTCCATGAGGTCTTCAAAATTAATTCTTAGTAGCATTCGGCTTGGGAAAGTTAATTGGATACCCAAGTATGGGAGAGAGGAGTTGGAAGCCCAAGCAAAGGGGGAGCTAGTGGTAATGGTATTTAAAGTTTGAGAGTCAAGGCCTAGGTTGAGCATTAGGGATTTACTATGATTTAGTTTGTACATTGATACTGCGCTGAACTTGTCAAGGATTAATTGGACTGCTGGGAGAGACAATAGTGGATTAGTTAAAGCAATAATCACGTCATCTGCGTACAGACCGATTTTATGATCGGTCTGTCCAATTGTTATACCTGTAATCGAGGGGTCAGATCTAATAATTTGTGCTAGGGGCTCCATAATCATGGCAAAAATTAGGGGGGACAGGGGGCACCTCTGTCTCGTGCCATTAGTGATTTGGAATGGGTTGGAGACAACTCCTGACGTCCAAATGCGTGCAGATGGGTGAGTGTATAGGCCTAGTATGGCAGAGAGAAAGGTGCCCGAGAGACCAAATTTTTGGAGTACTGCCTCCATATATGGCCAGTATACCCTATCAAACGCCTTCTCTGCGTCCAGAGATAGGAAGAGAGAAGGCGTTCGAGTGTGCTCCGTCCATTGGATAAGGTCAATGAAACGTCTAGTACCATCTGAGGCTTGTCTGCCGGGTACAAATCCTACTTGGTCGGGATGAATAATCTGGGGGATGATGGTGGAAAGGCGTTGTGCTAACAGTTTAGCATAGATTTTGGTGTCTGTGTTGAGGAGTGAGATTGGTCTGTAGTTGGCTGGATTGTCTGGGGGTTTCCCCGGTTTGGGAATGGTAACCACTAGGGCATCGAGAGATTCCCTAGGGATTATGCCTGTAGTAGCAAATTGATTGTACATGGCACATAGGTGGGGGACTAAGGGTTGAGCAAAACGTTTATAATATTCGTTGGGTAGTCCGTCAGGTCCTGGTGCTTTATGTAGGGGTAGGTTGTTTATCACTTTTTGAATTTCAGTCTGTGAAAAGGGAGTCGTGAGAGAGTCTAGTTGCTCTGGGGAGATCGAGGGGAGGGAGATAGAGGATAAAAAATTATTTATATCATCTTGGGTGGGTGTGAGATGGGGGTCTGTTTTCGTAAGGTTGTAAAGTTTGGTGTAGAAATTACCAAATTCGTTGGCAATGTCTAGTGGGTTGGTCAGGTGTTTGCCCTGGGGGTTTGTGATAAATGAAATTTTTTTATTAGAAAGTTGTTTTTTGAATTGTTTGGCCATAAATGCTCCTGATTTATTGGCCGATGAGTATATCTGAAGTCGTAGTCATTTGATAAAGTAATCAAAATTTTTGTGAAGGTGACTACTGAGTTGGGATCTCAGCTTTTTAAGTTCTGAGGAGGTAGTGTTAGAGGGGGATTTCTTGTTTATTGTTTCAAGAGATCGAATTTGTTTCAGGAGGGACTCTGTTATAGAGGAGTGTTGTTTTTTAGCCTGGGCTAGTAAGATTGGTGTGGGGGGGGAAGTAGGTGTAGTCTCTCTCCTCATCGTGCATGCACCTCCATATGTCATAAAGGTCTTCTTTTTTGAGGATATTTGATATTGCTGAGGGTCTATTTCTCGCGGGATTGGAGGTATCGAGTGTAGGGTCAATTACTTCATTAAAGTCTCCACACATTACCAGGGGGGAAGATCTGTAAGGGGCCAATTTGGCAAAGAGAGTGGCGTAAAATCTTTTATGTGCTGTATTGGGGGCATAAACGTTGACTATAGTGAGAGGGCGGTTGTCAAATGTGGCTGATAGGATTAAGAATCTGCCATCTTCGTCACTTTCACAGTGATGAAGCTTAAAGTTTATTGCTGCGTTTATGGCAATCACTACTCCTCTCTTTTTTTTAGGGGCACTTGCGAAGAAGCAATGGGGATATTTTTTGTGACTACATTGGGGTTGATTGAGCTTAGTAAAGTGTGTTTCTTGGGCTCAGATTATGTCTGCTCGTTGTTGTATTGCTTCTTTCCATAATAGGTTGCGTTTAAATGGTGAATTTAGGCCTTTAACGTTGAGGGAGGTAATCGAGAGTGTCATATTGGTATTGTAGTTATGAGAGCCTGGGCAGAGGGAGAGAGACCCCACCTACTGTTGATGGATGTGAATACACAGTTAGATAATTAAATGCTGTATATGGTACAAGTATATTACCAAAACCAGTTGCTTAATACAAACAGTCTGCAATGCTAGGAGAAATTTATAATCAATGCCAATTACTCTTAGCTGTAATCAAGAAAAAAGGAACAGAAAATAAGAAAAAAAAAAAACCAGAGACAAAAAAAAAAAAAAACACGTGTGCTTAGCACAACTGTAAACCTGAGGGGTGGTGAAGAAAAGGAATAGATGTGGCGCCCAGGCTGGATATAGGTAGATCTGGGGATCCGGGCTTGTATCAAAGTTATGTCTTTTTGGGAGCTTTATTCGCCATATTTCTGAAGTCAGATGACTTGTAGGAGGGAGTAGCATGTTCCGCTTCTCTGGGAGTAATGGGGAGAAAACCCCAATTGGTGAGCTTTTTGTAGCCATCCTTCGGGGAGAGAATAGGTACTATCTTTTGTTGGTGAGTGACCAGCAATTTCGTAGGGAAGCCCCATTTGTAGGTTATTTTTCTTTGTTGGAGTATGGAAGTCACAGGGGCGAATGCTCTACGCATCTCCATTGTAGCTGGGGACAGATCAGTGAACAGCTTGACATTATGGTAAGGGGCTGGCAGGGGTGTCACGGATCTGGTGGCGGAGAGAACTTGTTCCTTCACATGGAAGAAGTGTATACGTGCCAAGATATCTCTGGGGATATCATCAGGGAGGTGTGGCGGTTTAGCAATTCTGTGGGCTCGGTCAATTAAAGTGTCGCGGGCGTTGAGGCGTGGGAGTAGGGCCGAGATATGCTGTTGCAAGTAGGGAGTTATTTCGTTTGGTTTAACCGATTCCGGGATGCCCCGGAGTTTGATGTTATTCCGCCTAGAGCGGTCTTCCAAATCCACCAATTTCATTTTGATACGGTGAATTTCTTCCGAGTGGTGCTCATGAGCATCTAACAATTCGTTGTGTGCCTTAGAGTAATCTTGCAGATTTTCTTCTAGAGCGTCTGTGCGCTCTTCTAGGCAGTCTATTTTATCATGCATCTGTGATAATGACATTTGGAGCTCTCTATGCAGATCTTGCTGCAGTGTAAGAAGCATAGATTTCAGCATAGCTTCAGACACTGTATTGTCAGTGACAGGTATAGCAGCCAGGGAGGGAGTATTTTGGGCGCTGTGTGTCCCTGCAACAACATGGGACCACAGCTGCTTCTTTGCATGAGGCTCTTTGTTGGGGGAATGTGCAGGGGAGGTAGCCAGCCTCTTACCTCTGTCCTGTTGCAGTCCTCCTGGGGGATCCTCTGGAGGGGGGTGAATGTCCCAGTCCTTTGAGGTGGTCACAGTGCCATGGAGAGGGAGTGCTGAGGAGGTAGCCGGCAGGTCCTCTGTGCCGTTGTTGGAGCGGGCGCCATCTCCTTCATCGGCGCCATCTTGGGCCTTCTGCATGGCGGCGGCCGTCGGATAGTAGTCGGTAAGACAGCGGGGGTTTGGCAGCTTGTACCGCTGCATCGGTGTGCCCGAATGGTTCCCCGATCCTTCCCCGCTGTTGTGGTGTGAGCAGTGGGAAGGATGGTAGCTTGGGGTTGCTGATTACCAGGCCGTGGAGCGGAGCTCAGACTTCAGGCAGCCATCCTGGTCTGCAGCAGGCCACGCCCCCCTCCACCCAGGGATAGTTTATAGACGCACGGTGTCCTTAAAGGACCATCTTGTATCCAGCCAATACAAAACTTTTAATCCAACCTCTCCTCGAGAACCAAGAGGCACCAAGCCCTGCGGTAATTGTTCTTTTTGTTCGTGGATATCCTCTGAATATCCAATCTTGCTCCCAAACGGTGAAACCTATTACCCAAAATTTTCAGCATCATGTCAAACACAGGGGGTGGTCTACCTGATGACCTGTACCTGTGGGGTTTTTTATGTGGAGAAGACGGCCAGACAACTCAGACAGAGAATTAACGACCATGTCTATTATTCCGGGAATGGGAAGATGCTCACACCTGTGAGCAGACATCTTGATCTTCACCACCGGTTTGACATATCCAGTATTTCTTTTACTGTCCTGGCTGTCGTCCCCAAGAACCCCAGAGGGGGTGAATGGGACAGGCTCATTTTACAAAAAGAATCCCTTTGGATAGAACGTTTAAATGCCATCAAAGCACCTGGTTTGAATGAATCCCTCTCATATAAACCGTTTCTTTGAGCCTGCCCCCCTAATAATCCTCACTATCCCCTTCGTTTGATCACGGTCTGTCTTCCGCCGTTCGTAAGCCAATAAATACACACATATGCCCAACAACGTATTGGGCAGCATGAACCAAAAATAATATAGCCTTGGGACTTTAACTGGCACTTTCTTTCTTAGTTCAATGTGTTCCTGTGTTAGATGGCCCCCAAAAATATTTTTGATGTTTACCCTGGCAGAATTCTGTCTCTGTCACACAATATTTGATTTTGCCTTATCTATAACCATGTTTAGTATATTGCATATATAAATTGTAAGTGTTGTTTTATTTTTTGATATATCCGCCCCCCTGTTGTGATAAATGGCATGGCGCCCTTAGTACTCGGTCTTGCATGGATCAGGCTGGCCATCACATCTGGTGGTTTCCATGGCACAGCGCTGCACATCCGGTTCAATTCTCTGACCGGATGTGCGGCGATTGACGGGGGCATGGGGACCCGTTCGGGTTCCCATCTTCCCCGCCTCTGCAGCTTGCACGTTGCGGTTGCCTCGTCCCCCCCGGGCCCTGCTTCAGAGCATGCACGGAGTTTCCATTGCTGCGCATGCGCTGTGTGGTCCGGGCGATGGTGTCGCTCGGCGCACGCGCAGTTGCCTGCTTTGGGGCCGGGAGACGCCGCTCTGATTAGACCGGCTGCTCTCGGTCTGGATATCCCCATATATAGGGCTGGTCTTTTCATTTTGGTGGGACATACAACAGGCAGCAACCCAGCAGAGAGTCTGACTGATGGCTGCCTTTCCTGGCAAGGCTATTGCACACAAACATATATTGACCTCAGCATTTATGCTTATCATCATCTGTATCTATGTTTTCTTTTATACACCAGAACTGCAGCTCATACAAGCTCTCCCCTTACCTACAAGTATCTGATGTTATATTTATCTGGGATGCCCTGGTCTCTGTCTGCTGCCAGTCTGATCTTTTTCAGAGACACCTTTACTTCTGATCGTTCTCAGCGATCCACTGACTAAGTCCACCTTTGTGAATACATTTTTTCCTTTTTATATCCAATCGGTAAGCCATTTTTGTTTATAAATTTTGCTAATCCAGTCACCCTCTCTGCATCTCCTTTCCCCTTTCTCCTTTCCTTTCCTCCTTTTCCCAATCCCCCTCTCTTTCCTCCTTCCCTCCCTCTTTTCTTTATCCCTTTTTCTTTTTCCCCCCTCCCCCCTGCTTTCTTTTTCTTTTTCCATTCCCCCCTCCCCCCCCCCTTGTCTGTATGTATGGTCTCTCCCTCCTTTTTCCTTAGTCCTGCATTCAAGTACCCAATTCGCAAACTATGCACTACCGTCACCCCTTGCTTACCCACCAATCTGCCCAATTCTAATCATTGATTTCAATTATGATATCTAATGTTTCTGTAGACCTCCTTTTGTATGGGCTGTCCTGGACCGCTGGTCTGTGCTGTCCTTCCATCTGAGACCTTAATCTTTCATAGGGCCCTTGCCATGCCTCGCCACTAGGGGTTGGATTTTTCTATCTTCTCTAATTAAGTGGTTACTAGCATTTTTCCTACAGTATACCTACTGAGAACAACCTCCAATTTTTTGTGATTTTGATATATGTTTTTCTTTGTTTGTATGTATTTTTTATTAGAACCTCTAGCTCCTGAAGAAGCGTTCTTTGTCAACGTGAAACATGTAGAGCAATTGGAGAATACACCACTTTGGAATACCAGACCTGCAGTGCTCCTTCAATCTCAAACTCTCTAGGGGAAGTCTACCCTTTTCTTTTATCTGGAATTTAATGTACTGTTATGAGTATAAGAATTACTTAGGAGACTGCAGGATAGGATCCTCAATGGTGTTACTACATGTGTTGTATGCCTATATCTGATGTGTTTTTAAATGTCCATGTCCACTCCCCATGTTCTTTGTATGTTATTAATAAAATTTAACCTTTTTACATACCTTTTGTAGTCCATTACAGTTGTGCCTCAAAAGTCCTATTTTTAGTCCTTTGATGCTTCTAAGACATTATCGGGGACATTGGCACAAGTGACCTTTAAGTGAATTGTGGGGAAATTCATTTTTTTATTATTATTATTATATTATTTTTTAAAATGATTTATAGTTATTTATTATATAATAATTTGTGACTTTGTGTTTCAAACTTTATCATACCCGGGATATCTACTAGACTCTTGTTTGGACAGATTTAAGTGTGTTATTGCTAAGAATTACAGGCCTACAATATAAAACACCAAATTTCTATGCAAAACAATTGTTCCGCTTTGAGACACAAAAATCTGACAAAATCATACCATAAGGGTGGCTACAAAAACAATACCAGGATTATGGCTGACAGCATGTACATGTACATGACATGCCATGGGTATATGTGGAATTATACCCCCAAAACACATTCTGCTACTTCTCCTGAGTATGGATATGTGTGGGATGAAAATGTATTTTTTTTTTCATTTTTTTAAACCCAGGTTTGGAAACAGTATAGCTTTACAGGGAATTCATTATATATTAATTGACAGGATTATGATTTCACACAATGATGTAAATACACATTTACATTTATACAAGCATTATTTTTTATACAATAAAACATAAAAGTAAAAGTATTGGTTAATCTTGGCGCAAATTAACTAAAAAAATCATATGGGTATTACATATGTTAATCTGAAACATGAACATCACTAACAAATGATATGTACCATAAGTATGAGAAGAGGGGAGGCAATGTTTTTAAGTAGACTTACATTAGCCTTTACTTCCACTTTAAGAATCTAATAACATAAATGGTCATAAAATTTCATAGACATGTCAGCAGTTTCACATGTATAAAGGAATGCTAAATTTCTGTTAACATTTGTAAGCATCATTTCACAACTAAAATAATTGTCATGACTCACTGAAGGTGTCATCATTTTTTTCAGTATTTTAAAGACATAAAAGGTCGGGAAATTTTCCAGTTAACACAAGATGAACAGTATCCCTGTAGACTGGTGACCTTATTTTTTTATGTAGTGCTCAGTTCTGTATTCCTTTGTGGAGCTCCTATTCTATGTTGTTCTAATCAAGGCTTACGCTGGTTTAATTCACTTGACTGATTTTATATTAATACTATTTTAAGTAAAGTTAAACTGAGGTGACATGTGCACTGATGTTCACTAAGAAAAGTAATTTCAGAGACTCCTTCAAGGTACTTATTGTGCCCTCCTTTGTAATATCCGAAGATTATTGTTTAAACAGTTAAAACCAGATTATCCTTCTATTAAATTAACAGGTTACAATGAGGTGATAGAAATTAGACATTTTAGTGGCCTTTACCTGGGAAATTCTATGTTGTAATTATATACGATTTTTTTCCTACAGAAATGTGGTATCAAAATCTCTTCATGTTAGTGAAGGTATTAGCTATGCATTTTGTGCATATAAGGAAATTCACTAGCCTTAATTATTATAATGAAATTAGAATTTTGAGAAAATCGCAACAAGGGATGATAAAGACATCTACCACGTCCCTTGGTTGAAACTGTATCTAAAGCCAAGCCTTTTTTTATTTTAGTTTAGAGTAGGGAAGACTTCGAACCACTGCCAGTTTTTTTTTGCTCTTTGTGCTTCCACCAGTGAGATTTACTCTACCTATTTCTGGTAGCCATTGTTACTAGAACTGAAATTTAATGAACATGGAAAATCCTAGGTTTTCAAAGAAATACAGGACAATAGAGAGTAATGATGAACACTTGTTATGGGGGCAGCTTCTTGTTGTATCTACCCAACAGAAAATGAAATAAATTCTTGTTAATGATACACAGACAGCTAAAAGAAATGAAAACTTTTTCTTTTTCTATTCCCTACTGAATCACAAAAACAAAACAACATCCCCCCCCCAAAAAAAAAAAACCATGTTTTGTCCTAAGACTCACTTTATCCTCGTGAATGGCTTCTCTTGCCTTTTTACATGATAACTGGCCTACTGGCTCTACATTCCCGTGCCCTAATGACAGATACCAGCTGTGACTTCCTTTAAGCTGTTGTGCACATCATTGTTCTTGAGACAGATTTACTGAAGACTTCGAGGAGGAAATTATGGGATTGGAACAGGACAAATGGAATGAGAATAGGGACAGTTATATATAGCAAGGATCTCTTCAAGTCAATTTAATTTGTTTTGAAGCTAACAAAAAAAAGAAGTATTTACAGAAAAATCCTATAGATGAAAGAGTTGAAATGTATGAATGCCAGTTTGACCAATGAACAGTGTTAGTTGTTATTTCAGAAATTGTCTAACAAGAGTACAAATTCAAAATTATTTCAAATTTTCCCAAATGGGATATATTTAAATACTGTTAGCATCCCAGAGCTTAGTTCTGCCAAAATGTGTCTACAGTATCATCTAGTGTGATATTAAGCAACTAAGCGTATATCCTAAATGATATGAAAGTGATTGAAAAAAAAATAAGAATTTGAATATATACTGTAAACCCATATAACCAAAATAAAGAAGATCTTCTGTGGATCATAAATGTATGTCAAGAAACTCCACAACTATTATTAATATACATTATCCACATCCTCAAAGCTGTATAATAGAGTTGAAATACTCCAATTCTGGGTCTCTTATAAGGGTATATAATTCTAAGACTCTATATGTGTAGGATATAGATAGCTGGAAACCAATGGTGGACTGTCCACTAGGGGTGCATGGGTGCCGCCCCCGCTATCCATGCGTCCGGCCCCCTGATCTAAATACAGGGTGCTGGACCATGGATTCCAATGGGGGGGGGGGGGTTCAAGCATGTGATTAGAGCCAGAGGCTCTAATAGGCTTCAAAAAAGGATGGACTTGGGACACAGAGCACTGCAATGAATATTTGCTATTATTACACTGATTCTTCCCCCGGTGAATGAGGAAGTGGGTCGTGAGACCCTTTTTCTGATTGCCCAAATAGAGAAACCTTCCTATTTGAGGAGAAGATATACAGCCAAGGAAGGAAGGAGGAGGAGACACAACACAACCTGGACACAGAGGAGACTGAGGGAGGGAGAAAACCACTGCCGCCTGTCAGCACAGGAAGAGTGATCTGGCGACGGGGGGGGTGTGTGGGTGTGGTGCGTGCTGAAGCGACGTGGGGTGGTCATGTCTGTCTTCAGCCCTTCCCGACTGATGGAGCACCAGCCGCCACTGCTGGAAACTCTTTCTCTAATGAAGCAATGAAGCAAACAAGTTAGACATCTAAGATGTACAATAGAAAAGATGAAATGCCATTAACTTGATACAAATTCTAGGCATTTATAGTCATACTTTCTAATGTCAGTACACACAACCAGACTAACCTTTCCTTCCTGATCAACGCCATGTTGATGTTGCCCTTGATGTCCTAGTATCTTCACAATGAGGTTCTAATTCCACTGCATTTACAGATCTGTTAATGATTTTCTATTGCTTTTTCTTCCAAGCTTAATCACTCTAAAGCCTCGTACACATGATCGGATTTTCCGCAGACAAAACTACTGACTTTTGTCCGAAGGGCATTGGCCCCAAACTTGTTTTGCATACAAACGGCACACAATTGTCGGCCAACAAACACGAACATAGTGACGTACTACATGGTTTTTCAGCTCTTTAGCGCCACCCTTTGGGTTCCTTCTGCTAATTTCATGTTATTAGAAGTTTGATGAGTGTTGATTTGCGCGTGTCATTTCGCGCTTCTCAGTTTACGCCGAATTTATGGGAGGAGCTCGGGGGGGTATTTAACCAGCCTGCTCGCCTGTGGTCTTTGTTGGTTTCCTGTGCGCGGTACTACGTCACTAGGCCGACTATTCGAGATCTGTTTGCATCTGTGAGTTCCGTCTTCGAAGTTCTTAAGGCTTTCGTTACCGTCGTGGTTTTGTACAACGTGTCTGGCTCGGCTGTCGCAGGTAGGGTATTTTCGTATGACCTTTCATTTCATGCATTTATGTTAGATATCTTGTCACCAGACCTCGATATCGAAACTTACGAGTTATTCGTAAAAAACCCTATACGTAGCCTTATCGTTAGCCACTCACTCGAACCGCCATCATAACAAACATTTCTACATTTCATGAACCTCACTCCAAGTCGAAACACTGTAACAACAGTAAAAACATGTCACAAACATCACAAATGTTTTTACATCACCATACCATGCTCCACAGACAGGTCGTTGCTAGTCGCAAATCATGGCACACCGACTCGTGTCTCAGTCGTAGCTAAATCATTTCAACTATTTCAATCATTTCAATCATTTCACTCATTTCTCTCACTTACCGTGCTCCGATTCTAATGTAAAGGCATCCGTGATGCACCAATTTGTCCTGGTGTGCCCCAGTTGTTTTTTGGCGTCATTTCAGTACATGCTCCAGAGTCTGGTTGTTAGTCGCAGTTTATGGCTCACCAATTCATGTCTCTGTCATGGCACTCATTTCACTGTCATGAATCATGTCCGGGGTCGAATCCAGTTGCATTCTTATGCACCGATTCGTTCTGGCGTGCACCAGGTACATGCTCCAGAGCCCGTTTTTGTTGTCAGTCACAAAATTCGGCTCACTGATTTGAGTCTCTGTCATGACAATCATTTCACTGTCACTTATCACGTTCCGATTCTAATCCAGTCACATCCAAGATGCACAGATTAATTCTGGCATGCCCCAGGGTTTTTGGCCTCATTTCAGTACATGCTCCGGAGTCCCGTTCATGGTCAGTCGTACCTGCGGCCGACCGAGTTGTGCCTCCGTCATGGCAAACCATTCATTTCACTGTCACATATCGCGCTCCGATTCGAATCCAGTCGCATCCGAAATGCACCGATTTGTTCTGGCTTGCCCCAGTTGTTTTGGCCTCATTTCAATACATACTCCTGATTCCGGTTCGTTGTCAGTGGCAGTCGCGGCACGATCGATTCGTGCCTCTGTCATGGCAAAACATTTTCATTCATTTCACTGTGACATACCGTGCTCTGATTCAAATCCAGTGGCATTCATCTCGGCGTGCCCTAGTTGGATTGGCTTCATTTCAATTCATTTCATTTTGCTCCATAGTTTGATGCGTTGCTTTTTGCAGTTGTGGCACCATTTTGTGCCTACATATAGGCATAAACATTTCACTCATTTCATTTCAAGCAACCGTTGCATCAAAAAAAATAAATAAAATAAAACTTAAAACCACTCCAAACCAACAAAGTCACATAAACGCACTGCAAAGTTACACAAGTCAGTCATTCAAGTCACCTTGTCAACTTAAATAGTCAAACCCCTCACCAGTTGTCATATGTCATTTCTCTCTCCAGGTCAGTCAAGTTCAGTAGGTCCACCGTGCACCAGGTTGGACGGTACTTCCCAGGTAAAAAAAAAACAAAACACACCCTTCTTAAAAGAACAAGAGTTGGGTACGTATGCTGATATAGAAAAAAAGAAACAATCTAGACTTTATGTCACCCTCAATAGGTTCCGGTCAACCATCTTGTGACCTCAAAAACAGGACATCACACCTAGAGCACAAGCTATCTAGAGCCATGTCTCAAGCTAGCAGCAAAGACTTCACCACCCCTCTGTCACCTTCCCCAATGTCAGAGAGTGGCAGTGTGCAGTCCCTCAGGGGATGGACCATCCCCAAATTGACCACAGTACTAAGGCGTAAGGGTGTGCCTTTCCCTGCCACAGCCAGGAAGGCAGAGTTTTTCAGGCTCCTCTTCTCCCCACCAGCCACAGCTGGGCCCAGTACTCAACAGGCTTCCCTACAATCAATCTCCACCGCCATTTCCCAATTTCACACCATGGTGTCATCTCTGGCAACCACGGTCACGGACGTCCAAGCCAGAGTGAAACTCTTGGAGGCTCGTCCGGCCATGACCATCCCAGAACCAACCACACTTCAGACTCTGACAACCCTTCCTGCAGGTACCACAGGGACAAGTCACACTTAGCACATTTGGTTCCAGCCAGCATTGGGAAGGACATCCTGGATGGCAAGGGCATCAGCCATGCCTCCCTCCGCATTTCAGTCCATGACCTGGCAGAGAACAAAGCCTACAGTTGGGGAGATGTATCAGTGGTCCTCAAGGCCAAAGATCCCAGGCTCACCCGCAAGCTCAACCGCAAGCTGTCAGTCCCAGAGTTTGCGCTGGCCTTCGGGCTGATGAGGGATGTCTTATGCTCAGCCTCTCCCAGCAGGAGGGAAGAGCTGGACTTATATCTCCACACTGTGGTAGACCTGGGCTACAAATACAGAGGTTTTACGTTTTACGATTACCATCGTTCCTTCTCCGCCCAAGCAGCAGCCAGATTGGCACAATTTCAGACAGGCACGGATTGGAGCCTTATGGACACTGAATTGTTCTGTCATCACTTTGCCGGCTTGCGCTCACCACTGTGTGCCATATGCCAGTCCTCCACCCACACCGCCACCTGGTGCGCCAACGCTGCACTCGCTCATACGAATTCCCCTCCACCTCAGGTGCAGTTCAATGCCCATCGGCCCCTGTACAGACGTCCCAGGTGGACAAGTTTGGACGCTCTGTTTGGATTGCAGGAGGAGCAGCTATCTGTAATAACTATAACTATGGCTCGTGCAATTTTAGCCAATGCCGCCTGCTCCATATCTGCACTCACCCGCAAGCTCAACCGCAAGCTGTCAGTCCCAGAGTTTGCGCTGGCCTTCGGGGTGATGAGGGATGTCTTATGCTCAGTCTCTCCCAGCAGGAGGGAAGAGCTGGACTTATATCTCCACACTGTGGTAGACCTGGGCTACAAATACGGAGGTTTTTCGTTTTACGATTACCATCGTTCCTTCTCCACCAAAGCAGCAGCCAGATTGGCACAATTTCAGACAGGCATGGATTGGAGCCTTATGGACACTGAATTGTTCTACCATCACTTTGCCGGCTTGTGCTCATACGAATTCCCCTCCACCTCCAGTGCAGTTCAATGCCCATCGGCCCCTGTACAGACGTCCCAGGTGGACAAGTTTGGATGCTCTGTTTGGACTGTAGGAGGAGCAGCTATCTGTAATAGCTATAATTATGGTTAATGCAATTTTAGTCAATGCCGCCTGCTCCATATCTGCATCATATGCCAGAGGGCACACCTGAGAAATCTACGCGAGGTCAAGCAGCAGAAGAAGGCATGACTAGGCCCAGTAAATGTCCTATGGCTGGGGCTTTATCTCTCCTCACACCCCACTCCTGCCCTGGCCACCTTCCTTATTCAAGGATTTACAGCAGGGTTTCATACTGGCCCCATCTCTCTGCCCCACACAACCTATGAATGCAGGAATCTTCGCTCATTGGCCACTGACAAACAGGCCATAGACCAGCTTTTACAGTCTGAACTAGAGCGAGACTTCATCATAGGTCCCTTCACTCAGCCACCTTGCATCACTTGGAGAGTTAGCCCTATTGGGCTTGTCAAGGGCAAGTTCTCAAATAAAGCTCGCTTGGTGTACGACCTGTCTGCGCCTCATTCTTCCCACATTCCCAGCCTGAATTCCCTAATCCCCTCCGAGGAGTTCTCCCTGAAGTATGCCTCCGTAGACATGGCAATTCAGGCCATCTTCAAAGCAGGCACAGGCACCTGGCTCTCCAAGGCTGACATCTCGGACGCTTTTAAACTTTTACCTATCCACCCGTCCCTCTGGTGCTGGCACGGTATTAAATGGAAAGAGGCATACTCCTTTGCAACCAAGCTGACTTTTGGCTCTAAGAGCAGCCCCTAGCTCTTCGACACTTTTGCACAGACCCTCACATAGATACTCCTACATAAAGCTCAGTGTCAAGAAGTTATCCATTACCTGGATGAATTCTTGTTAATAGAACAGCCCGGTGAGCCCCCAGGAGACCTCAACAAGTTGAGAGTTGTCTTTGGGAATCTCAATGTCCCCATTGCTGAACATAAGGTTGACAGACCAGCACACGCCATTACCTTTCTCGGAGTCAATCTAGATACTTGCCCCATGCAGACCAGCCTCCCACTTGATAGGCTGAACCGCATTAGGTCAGTCCTCCTAGAATTCACTCATACAAGAGGGTGTACTAAAAAGCAGCACCAGTCTCTGTTGGGCATGCTCAATTTCGCTATGCGGATCATTCCCCAGGGTCGGTCCTTCGTGTCACGCCTCCTGGTCTATCTCTTACAGGCACAGAACCCTGATCAGATCCTCAACTTGGACACTGCAGCAGTAGCGGATTTGTCAATGTGGGGAGGAATTCATTTCCACCTGGAATGGTATATCTATGTTTATACCCTCAATATCACCCCTATCACCGCAGGTAGTAACAGATGCTGCAGCCTCCACAGGCTTTGTGGCATCTTTTGGCCATCATTGGTTCACAGGACCCTGGCCTTCAGAGATACTTTCAATCCCCGGGTTTACCCGGACTTCCTCCCTCTTCGAGCTTTACCCGATCGTGGCAGCCGCCCAGCTTTGGGGTCATATTTGAACAGGACAAACTGTGGCCTTCACCACTGATAACCAGGCCACGGCAGATATCATTAATAAAGGCAGGTCCAAGTCGCTCTTGGTTATGTCCTTTCTACGCAGGCTGGTAAAACTTTCTCTTCAACATCAATTCAATATCAACTGTACAGGGGGGCGTGGCTAGCCGGCGCGGTGTATGGACGCTCACTAAAAGAGCTCCTCTCTGCCAAGGGCCATCGGACACTCAAACAGCGACTTACAACCTAGAAATTTTACCACAACCAAAGCGGTTCAGCTGGGGGAACATCAAGGATGACTTCCAGGAAAAGAAAAGAGGATACTTACCCCAACAAGCTGCCAGATTACTTCATGTGGCAGCGGCGGTCACCTGAGCAAGATGGCGGCGGCAAGCAGGGGAAAGGCACACGAGGCTCTCATACACAGAACGGCGCTGCACAGGGGAGAAGACCAAGCAGAGCTTACAACTCACCCACCACTGAGCAGTACTCCCTGCCTCCCTCAACCTCATCCAGCCCAGCCAAAAGCAAGCCAAAGTTGGATCACACAGAGGAGGATGATGAAGAGGTAAGCCTGCATTCATCTCAGGATGATACCAGAGAACTACAAGACTCCATAACTGACTTCCCCACCGCTAATACACCAATAATGGACACTACACTTAAAGACATGTTGATATCTCTCAGATCCACATTGCATGCTGACATTCAATCACTAACTAGACAATTTAAATCTGAAATATCTTCAGTGAACAAGAGAATCTCACATGTCGAAACAAAGATGGGTGAATTCGCATGCACTTTCAATGATTTAGTGGATGCCCATAATGATAGAGATGACGACATGATGCAACTGAAACTTAAATTAGCAAATTTAGAAGATAGGTCCAGGAGAAACAACGTTAAAATACGGGGGATACCTGAATCAGTTAAAAATCCTGACCTGAAACCCCACTCTATACAAATGCTGAAATCTGCCCTTCCAGAAGTTCCCCATGATGAACTAGTAGTGGATCGTATCCACAGACTACCTAAGCCTAAACATGTAGCCGCCCACCTTCCCAGGGACACCATTGTCAGAATACATTTTTATCATGTCAAAGATCAGTTTATGGCAGCCACAAGAAACCGTGATTCCCTTCCAGAGGAGTTCCAAGAACTTTCCTTTTATGCTGACCTCTCAGCCTTCACCATGCAACAGAGGCGTCAACTAGCCTCTATCACGAAGCCACTGAACAATCACCATATCACCTATCGGTGGATATACCCAGCAAAACTCATGATAACAAGAGAAGGAACTACACATGTGATCTCTAACATCAAAGATGGCCTCCGCCTCCTGTGAGATTGGCAAATCATTCTCCCTAATGCAGACGACCAAGTCAATCATGGCTAGAAAGAAAGAGGTCCACAAACCAGATCTACTTCTAGGCAACCTCTACTGCTATTACATCCCTGATGGCCCCGGGGATTGCCACCTTTCGTTTACCTGTTAAACACCCCTCATTTGAGCGGTTATTCCTACCGCACTGATTCTTTTAAGAATCAAGTTTTGTTTGTTGCTGTTAACTATTTCTTTTCTCCAAGAAGTTTCTAAGACTAGGATCCATCCCTGTACATCCCAAGGAATCGCATACTACATCACTTGAACAGAAACCCCACCTGCAGTAATTCATCTCAGCATATCCGCAACAGCTACCACCTGAGAGTTTCCTAATCCGCAAGTCCCACCTTACGGACCACCACACTGCCAGCGTCTGATCATCGCCTTCCGGATCAGAATCGAACCATTCATCGACCTTAAGGTAACCAACATCTAAATAACTGCCAAACCATATAACTAAGACCAACAGGAATCCACACCATGCCGATTAAAATTGTATCTCTTAATGTAAAAGGCCTGAACAGCCCATACAAACGACAAATGGCCTGGAAAGAAGCTAAAAGTCTTCACTGTGATGTGATTTGTTTCCAGGAAACACACTTTGCAGCAAATAAATCGCCTAACTTTCAAAATCGCCAGTTCCCGCACATTTTCCAAGCAAATTATACCTCAAAAAAAAGAGGTGTAGCCATAGCTATTGAGGATTCTGTGCAATTCCAAAGTCTAGATATCCATTTGGACAGTTCAGGCAGATTCATCATCTTAGTATGTGAGCTTAACGGCAAAAAATTCACCTTAGTGAACATCTACCTTCCAAACTCCAAACAGCTATCTTTTCTAAAAAAAGTATGGAAAAAAGTCTCCTCGATGCAACAGGGTCATACCATCTTGTGTGGAGACTTTAATGCTGTCCCCAACAGAGACCTGGATGTGTCCAGCCAGACCAAGCATTCAAGAAACAGATTGACTCTGAATGATTTCATCTCATCTTCCGGTTTGTATGATGTGTGGAGGTGCCAACATTCCTCAGAAAAGGACTTTACTTTTTTTTCCAGCGTTCACCATACATATTCTCGCATAGATTTGTTTTTAGTAGATAAATTTATTCTACAACAGATTACTAAATCTGAACTGCATTGTATTACATGGTCGGACCATGCTCCGATTTCGGTGGTCGTGGGGGATCGCTGTGCCGAGATCAGGGCTAACAGATGGCGCAATGACATTTTCACATTATCTCAATCGAAAAAGCAATTAAAGAATATTTTGCCATCAACGCCCCCTCGGTCAGCGACCCCTTCACGTTATGGAATGCACATAAAGTTTATGTAAGAGGTCTACTCATACAGATGAGCGCTAGAGCAAAAAGACAAAGATTAGAAAAACTCAATACTATATTAGCTCAAATCCAACAGTTAGAAAACTTAAACAAACAACATACCACACAAAAGATAAGAGAAGCATTGTTTATGTCCAGGCAAGAATTGCGAACTCTCCTAATATCACGCCACAACCACCAATTGAGATCACTTAAAGCTCAAACATATAGATACGGGAATAAAGCAGGAAAGTCCCTAGCCACACAATTAAAAGAAAAAACTATTAAACAAAAAATTTCCTACCTCATTAACCCCAAATCCAACAAAAAAGTTAACAACCCGCAAGAAATAGCCGATGCATTTAGCGATTACTACGAGAAACTATATAACCTTAAAAAGGACCCAGATACTTTTCAGCCCAATGACAAGGTGATTTCAGAATTTTTGGAGTCAATACATCTCCCTAAAATATCACCAGAAGATTTAGCATACATAAACCAACCATTCACGCTAAAAGAAACAAATGACGCCATCAAACGTCTCCCCCGCAACAAAGCCCCAGGCCCGGATGGTTATTCTTCAGAATATTATCAATTATTCTCCCCCATCCTAACCCCCCACTTACTCCATGTTTTTGAAGCTGCAACTACTACAGCAAAATTTCCCCCAGAAATGCTTACAGACACAATTATAACTCTCCCTAAACCAGGCAAAGAACCCAACCTCCCACAAAACTTTCGGCCGATATCCCTATTAAATGTAGATGTCAAATTGCACGCTAAACTGATAGCTAACAGATTATCACGTATTCTACCCAACTTGATAAACTATGACCAGGTGGGATTTGTAATGGGTCGCCAGACCACAGACGCCACCAGAAGAATGTTAAATCTCCTTCATTTGGTAGAGGAGAACAAAGAGCCTTCTCTGCTTCTGGCCTTAGATGCGGAGAAGGCCTTTGATAGAGTGCATTGGGGGTACCTGTCCAAGGTCATGGATAAGTTTGGTCTGGTCGGTCCATTGCAAAGTGCAATAATGGCACTATATTCATCACCCTTAGCATTTGTATATACTGAAGGCATGTTCTCTAAACCATTTCTCATTACAAATGGAACAAGACAGGGATGCCCTTTATCCCCCATAATTTTTACCATGCTTATGGAACCATTAGCGGAAAAAATTAGGTCCCATCCCTCCATACATGGTATCACGTCACAAGAACACCACCACAAAATCTCGCTATTTGCAGACGATGTTATTTTAGCCCTATCAAACCCAGACAAATCACTACCCACAGCACATGAAGTCCTTGCACATTTTAGTAACATATCTTATTATAAAGTTAATGCATCTAAATCCAGCATATTAGGAATACATATACACAAAAAACTTGAAAACCTCCTCAAACACTCCCTACCATATCCCTGGACGAACAAATCAATCAATTACCTAGGTATTAAGCTCACCTATCCAGTTTCGAAAACATATACCATTAACTATACCCCACTTCTCTCCTCCCTTCAACCAGAACTGTCTAGACTGGGGAAGCACTACTTGACGTGGTTAGGCAGATTAGCAGCGTACAAAATGCTTATCTTACCGAAACTAATATACATATTCAGAGTTCTACCTATACCAGCACCAGCATCATTCTTTAGATCAATGCAAAAACAATTATCTAACTTTGTATGGGCAGGAAAAAGACCAAGATGTTCCCCTGAAATACAAACTAAAAACAAAACGGTGGGAGGCATGGGTTTACCAATCCTGAAAGACTATCACACAGCGGCAGTTCTGAACCAACTTAAAAATTGGTTCTCCAACCCTATTACTAAACCATGGTGTCACTTGGAGATTGCACGACTAAACAAGACTTCACCATTATCATTTCTAATTGCTACTAAAGCACATAAACAGAATAGAAGACCTCTCCCACAAACAATGCAAGCGATACTACAATCTTGGGAAGAGATCAACATTACAGGGAATGTATTTTACCCCTCAACAATGATACCCATTCCCCTTGACACACTGCAATGGATAATTCCCAATATTAACCTTCGCAACTGGTATAAAGCAAATATACTAAATATAGTGGATATCATGTGTGGCGATAGGCTCCTACCGTTTAGCACAATACAACAGAAATTTAATCTCAATACTTCTGAATTCCTAACATATACCCAGATTACTTCATATCTTCAGGGGTCTAGGGCCACACATGTGTCCATAGTAGAAAAGATATGGACCTTCCTCCAATCCAAAAACCCCAATATAAAAGGAATAAAAATAATCAACAATTATCTTCACTCTAAAGATGTCTTTACAAAAAATAACAAGATTTCCAAATGGGAAAAAGAACTAGGCAAAGAGTTCACAGATCTACAATGGAAACAAGCGATTGCTAATAATCGCAAATTCTCCAGATGCGCCAATTATGAGGAACTAACACAAAAACTAATGTTAAGATGGTACTACACACCGTATATTACAGCAAAATTCTCCAGAGACAACTCAAATCTATGCTGGAGAGGATGTGGTCAGATAGGGACCCTAGCACATATGCTATGATCATGCCTGGTAGTCAAAAAATTTTGGTGGAGGGTCTATGATATGCTTTCGAAAATAACTAATAGCACGGTGGTCCCAAACATAGAACAAGCTATTCTAGGATTAAACATGGACAAATACAAACCAGAACTTAGATGTATAGCAACACAAGTCTTGCTGGCAGCAAAAATGGAATTAGTATACAGATGGAAATCTACTGATGTACCTACTATTAAAGATATAAAAATAAAAATTAACAGGCGCATGCGTGAGGGACTCCAAGATGGCCGCGTAAGCCGGGAGCTCCTCACTACCCCAGCCAGCCAGCCGCCCTAGCGCCGTTTTGGAAGCCGCTGACAGCCCGTACACAGCAATTTCGGCTAGGGGAACACAGCGGTTCCCCACCCATGCCATCCACAGCAGTCAAGAAGGACCTGGGACCCCGTTTTGAGGCTGAGAAGCATCAGGCCGAATCCAAGATGGTGGCCACACCTCAGACACAAGCAGCGCCTCAGACACAGGCAGCATCAGGGGGGATACAAGAACCCAGGCAAGTGATCGCTCCTGCTACTCTCCCATACCCTACCACTGCAATCTCCTATGCTCATCCCACCACATCCCCCTCAGGCCACAACTCGGCTTTCCTCATTGAGAGCCCCCTGGCAGCCCCCTTGCTATCTCCTTTGGGACACTCTTCTCTTCCTCAGCATAATATTGAATACATGGGAAGCACAGGCACAGACATGCCCCAGAATGCGGGAGACCTTTTCCTCAAACTATCTGACTTACTGGAAAGGGGCTTAGCTAATACAGCTCACAAAATAACAAATGACATTCAATCTGACTTCCAGAATCTGGGCACCAGAATTGAAGCGATTGAACAAAAACTGGACTATACAGTCTCCAGAACCAATCAAAATTCTGATCACTTACAGATCGTGCAGGATCAGTTGGATGCAGCCTTAAGTAGGATCGACGATTTGGAAAACAGATCGAGAAGGGAGAACTTCAGGGTCAGAGGCATCCCAGAATCGTGCACGGATGTACCCGCAGCAGTACAAGAATTAATTAAATCCATTATCCCTGATATATCTAAACACTACCTGGAATTAGACAGAGCCCACAGATCTCTGGGTCCCCCCAGGAAAGATGGGTGAAGCCGCATCACTACGGAGTGAAAGAGAGCATCATGAAGCTCTCTCGCCAGCAACCACACATATCATTCCAAGGACACGATGTTCAAATATTTGCCGACATATCGCCTACGACGATCCAAAAACGTAGAGCCCTTAAACCTCTACTTCTAATCCTGACACAAAAAGAAATAAAATACTGGTGGGCTTTCCCCTTTGCTTTAAAATTCACCTACAAAGGCAAGACACACTCCTTCACCAATCTACCCGAAGGAGAGCGAATTCTCCTGTCGCTGAAGCTTATTTCCCAGGAATTAGAGATGGACACATCAAACATGCAACCCGGATCTTATAAGAGACAGACACCAACCAGCCCAGTCTCCCCTTTGTGGAAAACCACAAAGAGTAGACGAACAAGAGAACCGATGCCCTCCTGAATGATCTGGTCGAGCCCGGACAGTACCCGGACACTTTACCCAGGAAACTTTCCAAGTCATCATCCACCCTAAAAGACCATCTTGAACTACTTAGGATCAGGATGCACGATCTCTGAACTCATCAGGGACACTGGACTCCCACGTCCAGATGGATTTTTACAGGTCTCGATACAACTGACCGATTAAGTCACCCCACACCTAGAAAAAGATCCGCTGTGTCATGCGACCACTCCCAATGGGGCATCTGTCCCTTCTCAAGCGACTCGCTAACACTCGGATCCCACCCCTTCCCACAGAGGGCGCCTAGATTTCCTACAATCAACATTGCAATGTACACTGAAGAACAAGTTGTTGGGACTTCCCACCTGCGGGTCCGCCTTTCCACTGGCTGGGGTTCTGGTGGTCCAGGGGACGGACACGACGACTCACGAGCCTAATAGGAATGGACAGCTCCTACTAGGGTCTTTTTCAGCCCCTACAGCTACCTCCCCTATTGAACTCATCCCTTCCCCCCTTCCCCCTCCTCTCCCTTTTTCTCCACCCTCCCACCCTCCTTATCCTTAACACATCCCCCCTAGGCGTCTTTGGCCTTCAGCAGGACTTTCTATTTGTTTTATTTTTTAATAAGCCGGCTGGCTTTGTTACACTTGAATTGAAATGCTTTATTGTTGACATGGTTGTCCTCACTAGGTTATGTTAATTACATTTTTAGGATTACCAATTGGGTTGGCTCTGACTGGGGTAGCAGTCATGCGCCTCCACCCATCTAACGACAATGGAACATCCATGGTCGGGAGATGGACTGATAACCTCTTCGGAGGGCTATCTTTGTTTGTTGTTGGGCGACATGGAGGGGATCTTCACACCCCCTCGATGCCACCGGTTCCTCTTGGGACTATTCTCACGAGAACACTTGCATTTACTCTCTTTCTCTTTCTTTTTATCTTCTGTCCTTTTTTCTAACCCTTTCTTTTGTTTGTGCCAGTCCACAGGATTCTTGATCAGCCCACTATCCTCCAGGCTCCAGGTCCTACCTCGCGATCCGAATAACTATGCTCCACCGCGCCCCAGAGGAGGTAAGAGATACCGCACCACACACATTTCCCCCAATTAGATGACATGTCTAGTGGCAATTTGGTTTATCCTTCCTTTAAATTAGCCTCCCATAATGCCCAGGGACTAAATTCAGCGGTAAAGAGGCGTAAATTACTCCAATCTTACCACGCACAAAAATTGGCGGTAGTCATGATCCAGGAAACACATTTCCCGCCCAATTATAACCCAACATTTCTACATGCTCAATATCCCACATTCTTTCTAGCGAATGCAGAGGATAAGACCAGAGGTGTTGCGGTAATATTCGCAAAACAGTGTAAATTTAAGCCCGATTTAGTGCACAGAGACCCTGAAGGCAGATTCCTGTTGGTCAAGGGTAAAATAGATGAAAGCCTCTATTCCTTCATCTCGTATTACTCCCCCAATAAGGGCCAAACAAAATTCTTCCAAGCAATGCTACAAATTCTAACTCCATTATTGGAAGGAACGGTAATTTTCGGAGGTGACTCCAACGTGGCCTTCGACCTAGGACTAGACAAATCCAAACCTTTAAAAGCTCAATCGATTCGCCCCACAAAAACAAGCTCCAAGATTGCGAAAATAATATATCAACAAGGCCTAGCCGATATTTGGAGAGAACTCAATCCCACTAAGAGGGATTATACACACTTTTCAAACCCTCACAAAACATACTCCAGGATTGACCACATACTCATGTCAGTAGTACATATACCCTATGCGATTAAGGCCTATATAAAGGACACTGCCCTGTCAGATCACAAGGGGCGATTCTCACAAACCGCCCAATACCCATTGGAGAATCAACGACAACATTCTTAATGACCATATCTCAGTCATAGAGCTTGAGAAGGACATAAAAGATTATTTTCTGCGGAACAATGTGGAGGGAATATCAGCCGAGACTCTATGGGCCGCTCATAAAGCGACCATAAGGGGAAAAATCATTCAAATATCTTCCAGAAAAAAGAAAGAGCAGAAGGCGGAGATAGAGAAACTAGAGAGGGAATTCAAGGCTCTATGCAAGCAACATAAACGGGACCCTACCTCGGTCACCATAGCCCAACTAGACTCAGCCAGAACAGCATTAAATCTGGCCCACACAGTGAGGGCAGAGACACACTTGAAATGGAATAGTGCAAAATTCTATATTCAGCGAGATAAGATGAGTACCCTTCTAGCAAGAAAGCTATCTCCCAAAATCATTAACTTCACCATCCCCAATATTAGACTTCAGGATGGCACCTCAACCCTTAACCCCCCAAAAATCCTGCAAGCCTTTCATTCCTTCTACTCTAAATTGTATCAGCAAAATGACACAATGTCTGACTCCTCCTTAAAAACTTTCCTAGATAGCATTAACATTCCAACCCTAAGTAAAGAGCATAAGGATATCATGGAAGCCCCCTTCACCATGGAAGAAACATTAGAGGTCATTAAAAACTTAAAAGGGAACTCAGCTCCTGGCCCCGATGGTTTCTCCAATCAATACTATAAAACATTCAAGAAAACTTTGGCACCCTTTATCACAAAATTCTTCAATTCCAAAAGAGAAGGGTCACCCCTTGAGTCACAATTAAATTTAGCTTTCATTTCGGTCATCCCCAAGCCCGACAAGGATCCATCTCTAGTCGAGAATTACAGACCGATCTCGTTGATTAACAACGACCTGAAAATACTCACTAAAATCCTGGCTAATAGAATCAACTTCTTCATCAATCAATATATTCATAAAGATCAAGTAGGCTTTATGCCGGGAAGACAAGGCCCGGACCAGGTCAGAAGGGCGGTCGATATAGTATCTCTATTGCAATCGGGATGGGATGGAGGCCCAAGGCAGGAAGGTTTATTGCTGTCTTTGGACCTCCAAAAAGCCTTCGATTCCTTATCTTGGTCCTTCCTATTTGCTGTCCTGGGGAGATGGGGATTTGGGAACAACTTTATAAATACCCTGAAAGCACTGTATTCCACTCCGAGCGCCAAGGTAAAAATGAACGGCTTCTACTCAGATCCCATTCAAATAACCAGGGGAACCAGACAGGGGTGTCCCCTCTCTCCAGTGATCTTTGCCTTAGCCATAGAGATCCTGGCAATTGCAATCAGGACTGACCAAAACATCAAAGGGGTAAAGTGCGGAGCGCACTACCACAAATGCGCCCTATTTGCGGACGACATCCTTTTATTTGTCACTTCCCCTACTATCTCTCTTCCCAATATTTGTAATCTCTTGAGGGCATTTGGATCCTTGTCGGGCTTAAAGGTTAATATGGATAAGTCACAGGCATTAAATATTTCGCTCTCAGACGCAGAAGTGAATAGGCTCAAGCCTGCTTTCAAATTTAAATGGAGCGAATCCTCAATCCGACATCTAGGAATAAACCTTACCCCTAAGTTTGAGCAACTCTACCAGGCTAACTTCTCTCCCATGTTCCGCACATTAGAATCTGACATCCATACATGGTCCAATTTTAATATTTCATGGCTGGGCAGAATCAATTCTATCAAAATGACACTTTTGCCCAAGCTCCTTTACTCGTTTAGGTCTCTCCCGATAGATATTAGAAAACATCATCTTAAACCCCTACAAGGGAAGATAATAAAATTCGTTTGGGGTAAAAAAGGATATAGAATAGCCCGGAATGTGCTTCTTAGCCCCAAAACCAAAGGGGGCCTGGGTCTTCCAGACCTGTTCAGATACTTCCAAGCGGCAAGGATGGCCCAACTATCTTTGGTATATTTCAAAGTCGAGAAACCCGATTGGATAGAAATAGAGAGACAAGCTGCTCCGACATATACCCTGGACTACCTGCTCTGGTGCCCCATGAAATTAAGGCCTACCATTTTAGCTCCAACACTGTCTCAATCCTTTAAATTATGGGACTCATTGAAATGTTCCCCAGCTTTAACCTCACCATCACGCCCTCTGGAGCACATCTTTCATAACCCCCGCTTTGTTCCGGGTCTGGACATCAAGTCATTCAAATGGTGGTTAGACAAGGGGATGTACCGCATAGGCCACTTTCTCTCCCCATCTGGCCCATTGACGCTAAAGCAATGCCTAAACTCAAACTCCCAGGCTCAGAGAGGTTTAGATTCGCTCAGATATCCCATTTTCTTGCCTCCCTAACGAAGGGACAAGAACTCCCTCTGGAATTTACATCTTATGAGCGTTGGTGCGGTCAAGCACTTGACACAAGGGGGGGAATATCTCTCCTTTATGCGTCCCTTGTGGAACCCACCGCAAAATTTTCATACATGGACTCGTGGGAAAAGGATCTGCAGGAGACCTGGAGCCTGGAGGAATGGCATCAGAGAGGATCCACAGCCTTTAAAGGTATTCTAAATATAGCATTGATAGAAACTAATATAAAAGTACTTATGCGATGGTACTTAGTACCCTCCAGACTTGCAACTATGTTTTCTTCTGCCTCCCCATTATGCTTTAGAGGGTGTCAAGCCCAGGGCTCTATGATCCATATCTGGTGGGAGTGTCCGAAAATAAGAGGTTTCTGGAACAAAATATTCACATTAATCCGAAAAGTAACGGATCTTCCCATCACTAAATCAGCCCAAGTGGCCTTACTCAATGCTCCATCCCCTAAAACAACTAAACACTCTCGAAAATTAATTTCCTTTATGCTACTAGGAGCTAAGACTACGTTAGCCAAAGCCTGGAAGCAACCCACAGTGTCTTTCCAGGCTGCCAAAAGAAAGATATCTTGGATCATGTCACTTGAAAAAATAGTCAGCTCTATGACGGACACCTCTAAGTCATTTGAGGCGACTTGGGAGCCCTGGGCTAGGCACCTAGGCATTTCCCTTATCACAGATATTCCATTGTCTCAGCCTAGTTGAATCTTTTATTTTTATAAAAAAAAATAAAAAAAGAGTCCTTGGACTGGATACAATCGTTTTTCCCATGACAGCGAACTCTTTCATCTTCTTCTTTCTCTTCTTCTTCTCTTCTCCTTCTCTTCCTCTCTTCTGTCTCTCCATATCTTTTTGGTACGTACAACGAAATGATTCCAAGTTAGAAGTGTAACAGTTATGTTTTACTTTCCATTTACTTACTAGCAGAATCTCTATTGTCACCATCAGATAATCTTTAACGAGCTCTAGCTCTTAACTCAGAACGGATTTCTGCTTGTTGAAGGGTTTCTGATGGAAGGGTCTTATGGCCTCATTAAGGGTCTTTTGTCCCCACCTCTCGGGTGATGGCAGGTCCCCGGGGGTGGGGACAGTAGGTTTTCTGGGTCAGCCTCAATGCTCTATCTGTGGTGGGCGGAATCCTAACACAGTGAGTTCCCGTTAGGGGTGTTGGGACTCTCCGCCCATACAGGGAACATCAACATTAGTTTTACCTAACGTACCAAAGGCTACTGTATTCGGTTTTGAACCTATGTTTGCTTGCGTTATTCATGCATAATTACTATCCCATAATTACAAGGGATTCTTCCAATATTCCTATGTAACTTATGTTCATCTTTGTACTGCACTGCTCTTTAATAAAGCTTTAAAATTTAAAAAAAAAAAAAGAAAAAAAAGAAAAATTAACACTATTATAGAATATGAAAAAATTATGGCTTACAGGGATGGAGCCTTTTCAAAGTTTGAATCTAACTGGTCCCCATGGAAACTTCTTCTATCTTCTAACTATTTGTTTTAACTTTTTTTTTTCGTTTCAACATTCAAACTAGCTGTAGCTGGTAAGCTATGCAAAGTAATATATCTCAGTGACCCCCGAGTCATACTGATTATTTTTGGAATGTTTACTGATTACTATTATGTTTGGGGGGGGTGGTCCCTGTGTGTGCACAGTGTGATCCCATTGGGGTGCCCGGGGATCTCCTCCACCTTTATACAAGCTAAGTTTTTACCTATTACATTTCCACTACTACTCTTGGGACATGAGTAACTATCATTATCTCACGGTCTCTCTATAGTCATATAGCTACATTCTTTAAGATACCTTGAAATGGCTACAGACATACTTATTGTTTATAATAAAAATTTGTAACTATTATTTTCGATTGCTTTCTGTACAGCAAGTGCAGGATTGTTTCAATATACTCCTGTATGACTGCATTTATCTGTATTTGCACTAAAAATTTTTTCAATAAAAACTATTTGAACAAACAATATCAACTGTACATTTATTGCAACTTTGCTGCAGATGCACTGTCACGCTTTAACTTCACCTCCTTCTTTCGGCAGGTTCCCGGAGCCGATCCAGTATCAGCCTGCATCCCGGCCTGTTCTCAGCTGACCCTGGACTAGCACAGCATCTGCACGGAGCGACTGAGCTCATCAACCAATCCCTGTCCCGTAACATGCTCAAAGCTTACCAACAGCCGATGATCCAGGTCAAACGGCTACCTATAACAAGTGCTATCTTCAGGGACATGCCCACTGCCAGTTCACCATTTGGCCTTCTCCCTAGCTTGGTCATACAAGCAGCTATTTACCCAGCCTTCTACGGGTTCCTACGGCCTAGTGAGTTCACCTGCAATAACCTAGTCGACCAGGTCCTGCTGAGAAGCCACTTGGCTCACTACCAAGACTATTTCATTCTCCATCTTGCGGTATCAAAAACCCACTAATCAGGCTCCGGAGTTGACATCCACCTCTACAAGACTAACAATAGCTGGTGTCCAGTTACCATACTTGTTTTATTTATCTCCATCTAGGAGTCCCCATCACAGCCCCATTATATATGAGAACTTACATCTGACTTTAATATAAACTGTTTTGGACTATTCATCACTTATTGCACATTTTACTATTCACATATGTATTATCATATCTTATGAATATCCACTGGTAACAGATATTTATGTATGCTTCATTTTTATTTTATTAACTTGTTACACTTGCAATATGTATGCACTTAGGCACTTTAATGCTTAGTTTTTTATCACTACTTGCACCTCAGCAATCCACCTAGAGGAAAGTCCTTTTTTCACAGGTTACTAGACTTTTGTGCGAAATCATATATATACCGTATATATTCGAGTATAAGTCGAATTTTTCAGCCCTTTTTTTTGGGCTGAAAGTTTCCCTTCGACTTATACTCGAGTCCGCGCCGTCTGTCTGCATGATCAGCGTGTCATGCAGGCAGACGGCGGCCGGCGTGTGATGATAATGCACGGAGGCTATTCCAGCTTTCAAAAGCCGTGCCTCCTGCTCTTCTGTGATAGGCTGAACAGCTGTCAGTGTACAGCCTATCACGGACATTCTCTAATCCTCGTCCGTGGTATGAGAATGAGAGAATGTCCGTGATAGGCAGTCAGCGGTCAGCCTATCACAGACGAGGAGGAGGCGTGGCTTTTGAACTGTGGAATGGCCGCCGAACAGTATCATCACACGGCCGCTGTCTGAGGATGGAGATCACCACAGGGAGGAAGGAGATCGCCACAGGAAGGCTACACAGGACACAGGTAGGCTGCACATGCACACAGGACACACATGCACACAGGACACACATGCACACAGGACACACATGACACACATACACACAGGACACACATGCACACAGGACACACATGTACAGGACACACATGTACAGGACACACATGTACAGGACACACATGTACAGGGTACAGGTAGGCTGCACAGGACACAGGGAGGCATGCAGCTGCAGATGGACATTATTGACCCTCTGCATTTCTCACCCTCGTCTTATACTCGGGTCAATAAGTTTTTCCCAGTTTTTTGTGGTAAATTAGGGGTCTCGACTTATACTCGGGATGACTTATACTCGAGTATATACGGTAACTTGGTTTACTTATTTGTGTCACGATACACACTGATACTAGTATTTATTTTATCTATTAATTTTATGCACCAATTCTAATTTATCTCCATAAAAACACACCATTTATAGCACGAAGGACACACAACACCTACCATACTTAACCGCCTACTGTCACTCCTGCCCGGACAGTCAGACTCTAGTCCACTTCTACCCTTTCTGGTCAAGCCTTTGAGTGCCGGCCAGTTTGTGAAACATGTGAGGATTCTTCCCCACAACCTACACCTCGACCCCGGTCAGTACTCCGGTCACTATTTCCGTATCGGAGCAGCCTCAACAGCATCTCGGTCCCAGATCATGTTATTAAGAGACTAGGAAGGTAGAAGTCTGCCTGCTTCACCCAGTACATCCCCAATCCCCAGGTGGAAATGTCACAAGCATTTACCAAACTGGCTCAATGAATAAGACTAATATCAATAAAACTTAACCCCTACCTGAATGTTTTTGCCCCCTTATTTTGGTATACCGTCCATCAGACCAAGGCACACTTCAGGTCCATATCATGTTGTAAGTCTTATGGCAAGTCTATGTTGTTCATATCCGTATTGGCCATAGGGCTTCAACCATAAGTAAGAAGGCCAGTATGGTGGCCTGAATTTATGGGAGGAGCCCGGAGGGGTATTTAACCAGCCCGCTCGCCTGTGGTCTTTGTCAGTTTCCTGTGCACAATACCCAGCCTCCCATCCCCTTTTTAGGGCATTTCTCAAATCATTTCTCTTCAAAAAATATTAATTTCTAGTTTTGGGTATGCCCCCTTATTTTGGTATACCACCCATCAGACTAAGGCACACTTCAGGTCCATTTCATGTTGTAAGTCTTATGGCAAGTCCATGTTGTTCATATCCGTATCAACCATAGGTCTTCAACCATAAATGTGAGTTTATTGCTAGCTGGGGTGGAGGTTTTATCATTTAACCCCTCGGATACTGCACTATAGGAGGCACTTTCTCTTGTTGTTTTTTCATATTCAATACTGGTCTTAAAATGTGAAAGCAGTACAGCGGATGAGACCCATGTCGGCCATTGATGGTGTTCTTTGATTAGAGATCACAGTGAATTCCTTGAAAGGAATAGGCACTAAGTGCAAAGGCATGTTTGACCCCTAGGGGATGGGGTCGCATAAAGGAGGTAAGCGGCCATTGCATGTGGTGGTGGGAGCACTCAGGATAAAGTTTTTGCTAGAAGAATCATCACTGTGGAAGATTTTTCATTATTGAATGTTGGACTTTTTTGCATCTATTTACAAACTTTTTTACATAGTGTATTATCACAGGAAAGTTTGCTTTTGGTATATTACTTATTAATTAGCGTCAATATTTTTATTTTTCATACTGTTTTTTGTGGGACTTTCTTGCATTATTTATGTATTTATTTATTTACTTTTCTTTATATATTTTTTTCTTTATTTACACTATCACTGGAAAGTTGTATCTTGCTATATTACTATTGCAGTGTTGTAACACTTATATATATTTTTATTGTCTTTTTGTGGGAGCACATTAGTGACAGCTGCAGCAAAATCTGAGTCAAATTTTATTTATCAATATTTCAGTTATATATAAAAAAAATTTGCTTATTAGTGCGCCGCTACTTTGCTTTCATTGTTAATCAGCCATGTTGCGGAATCAAAGGAGATAACATGTTATTTATTATTTGACTTGGAGTTATTGGTTTGCCCCAAGTCCAGTCAAGAACCAGGAGGAGGAGGATTTCTTGGACCAAAAATTGGTTTCTTTATTAATCATGACCAATTATGTCATATGCCTTTGCTGCAGGAGCTCCAGGAGAATAATTCAGATGTCTTTCGGAATTATCTCCGGATGACGGACCCCCGCTTTTACCAACTCTTGGCATTGTTGACCTCCTATATTAAAAAGCAGGACACATGCATGAGGCTTTTGTTTTATTTTTTGGTTGAAAAAGGATTTGATTTGCTATATTTTTTATATTTTTGGATGCATATAATGCACTTTTTGGTTAAGTTCTATTGGCAGATAGCATGTCTAATTGTATTTGTTTTCTTTTTTTAATGCACAATAAAAAAATTGTGGAGAATAATACTTGGCTATGTGTTTTACTTCAAGTGACAGTCTGGGAATAGGCAGTTACATTTTAAAAAATACAATGTAAAAACAAGGGAAACCAACATAGTTGTATCTTTGATCTTAAAAACTACGGGATAATGGTGTTGTGGTAACTTGCACCAAAAAAAATAACAAGCATAATAATATTATTCTTGATATCACTATAAAAAAAAGCCTTTGAAAATTTGTTTGCAATAACTCCATCAGTATCACCAACAAAGCAGCTTCATTATTATCCCATTAAAGAAGAAGCGAATGTGTGCTGCATTTTGAGATTTCATAATTTGCCACGTCACGAATGTTAATTCTCCATTACGAACGCTAGTTTACAAGACTGACCGCTTCTGGCTTGTCCTTGCTTCTGAGCATGCTTCCGAGCATGCGTGTTTGTACTTTGGACTTTTGTCCGACGGACTTGTGTACACATGCTCGGAAAATCCGACAACAGACATCTGTCTGTGGAAAATTTTAAAGCCTGCCATCCAACATTTGTCTGCGGAAAATCTGACAACAATTGTCCGATGGAGCATACAAATGGTTGGATTTTCCGCTAACAGCCTGTCATTACACAATTCCCGCTGGAAAATCCAATCGTGTGTACAAGGCTTTAGGCATGTGGGGACCCAACAACTTGTCAAAACACAGGAGCAAAATTCTCAACCAGCGCCACATTCTCTGCATATGTGAACTTCAGATTTTGTTGTCAATCGTCTGAACGTTTTCTCTTGTTAGGGGTACTGGCTCTTTGCTTAACAATGTTGTCATAGGAACTTTAATACAAATAATAAAGTGCAGAGCTGGGTTATGCACAAAATTCCCCTATGTCTGAATAACGTATATCAAAATAAAAGTGCAAAACAATACAGTAAATGTGCAATGTGACCTAAGACATAAATAACATATGTCCAATAAAGTGCAACTGTACAGTGCAATATAATAGGCAATACTATATATAATCAAAAAAAGGTGCAAAAATTGTGCAGTTCTATGTGACTATGTATAATAAAGCCAGAATCGCATACAGAATGCACAGTCGTGCTAAAAATACAATATGAATGGAAATAAAATTGGTTGCGATCAAAAGTTCATGTATTGCTGGAATCCAATAAACTGAGCAATGTAGAACACAGCAGTATTCCTTGCAAGGAAAAAAAACATACAAGTCCGTTTGTATCAAATCGCGCATGTGCAGAACGTGTGTGCGTAGCGCCTCGTGTGTTTGTGCGTAGGGACACTAGACACACACATTTTGTGCATGCACAACTTGATACAGACGGTCTTGTATGTTTTTTTTCCTTGAAAGGCATACTGCTGTGTTTTTTCACCCGTATTAGAGATTTTATGTATTGCAACTCCCCCTTTTTTTATTAATAAAACGCCTTGGGAAGATACTCTACACTATTGGAGTTTTTTTCTTCTTTTTTAAACATATCATCATCTCCTGCGGTTTACCTCCTAGGCTTCCATCTGATGTCTATGGATCTCCCCGGAGGGGAACGCCAGAGTATTCCATCAGCGGATCTTTGATTCTACTAAGCACTGTTTGACCCCCCTGAGTAAGGGAGGTTGCAGGCTTTCTGGTAAGCCTTTTATCCTAATGAGGTGACGGGTATCACGGTGTCAAGCATCCGATCTACCTTCTACATTGCACTTGAAGTCACTTTATTGGATTCCAGCAATGCACAAACTTTTGATATCAATCAATTTTTTTTGCATTCATATTGCATTTTTAGCACGCTTGTGCGTTCTGTATGTGATTCTGGCTTTATTATACATAGTTGCATAGAACTGCACAATTTTTGCACCTTTTTTTTGATTATTTATAGTATTGCCTATTATATTTCACTATACAGGTGCACTTTATTGGACATATGTAATTTATGTCTTAGGTCATATTGCACATTTACTGCATTGTTTTTCACTTTTATTTTGATACATGTTATTCATGCATAGGGTCATTTTGTGCATAACCTAGCGCTGCACTTTATTATTTGTATTACTATCTGGTGCCCGATATCTGAGTTATAGTGTTCAGCTGCAGGTCATAAATTGTTAATTTAAATTTTTATTATTGTTCATCACTGAATATCACTTAATTACCTAGTGCAGATATCATTTTTTTACTTTATAGGAACTTTAATGATGTATGCTTTTCTGGAATCTTGAGAGAGCAGTCTTCGTGCAAGTGCCTCTGCTGTCAGTTGAGGTTTTTTTTTCTTTGGGGCACTATGAAAAACACAAAGATGCTTTTAAGTTGCTAATTAATTTACTTTTCTCGTGACATGTAAAAATACCAACTATTGTTTACCATAAATGTTGCTGGTTTTACCAAGCCCATCCTTCCTGCATTTTGTTTTGGACAATGCATCCTTCAACTACAAGAGAATCACAAAGTCATGCACAGTTAGATGGAGAAATGTGAAGTATGTTTGGTTGGACAGGAATAAATACCTTCACAAGAGTGCAGTCTGGCACTTACTTTGGGAATTATATGTTCGGAGGTGTTTTTCCCTTTGGTACTTTCTGTGGCGAATAATTTTGGTGTCTACAAAGGAAAAAAATGAATATGCTTATTTCAACCTGAAATTCCTTCAAACAACACTAGGCACAAAGTTTCAGCAAACTAGGCACATAGTACAAGTGAGAGCATTTGAATACATGGATTTTAGGATTGAAAGGAAACTATTATTACTAACCTCCATAGCATGCATTATTGTTCCCCTGTTTTACTCTTGGCTCTATTTGGGCTGTATCTATTGGACACAATAAAAATATGTTAGTCCCAAATTCTGGACTTATGCATGGGACGGTAGGAATAAGAAATACCTACATTGGACCATGGATGCTTTAAAGCGAAGTTCCAGCCTCAAAAAAAGTTTTTTTTTTTTAAGTCAGCAGCTACAAGTACTGTAGCTGCTGACTTTTAATAAGGACACTTATATGTCCAATGTCAGCCCCCCAAGTCCGATTCTTCCACCGGCTCAGGTGCAGTCATCGCCATTACAACTAAGGGAAACTGGCAGCGGAGCCTTCAGGCTTCACAGCCGGTTTCCTACTGCGTATACATGAGTTGCACAGCGCTTTCTGAACAGCCACCTCATCTTCTGGGACACACACAGGTCCCAGAAGGCAGCAGGGGAGAATTAAGAGGGCTCGTCACAGAAGAGGAATAGATGTAATTCACCATGGCCCGGCTAGGACAGAAGTACACTCTGTACTTCTAAAAAAGTCGAAAAAAAAAAATAAAAATAATCTATATATCTAAAAATGAGGGGTGTAGGGGTGTTCTTTAGTTTATGACCACCTTGTAAAGTTGAGTGGACCTTAAGGATGCAGCTGGTGACTTGTGCTCCATGTTTTCATACTGTAGAAAAGTTAAAATATAAGGCTTGGAAGGTACAGAGAAAACAAATGAAGCACATTTAAGAACAAGCGAAAAAAAACTTTTCCAATGGATGACTTGAATACAGTAAAGATAACATAAAAAACAAAATAATAAAAAACACATAAGAATATATACTGTATATTGATAAGGCTGCATCAATTTTGGATATTTGGAGCTGTAAGTAGAAAAAAAAACTTGTTAAGATATCATGTAATTTGTGGTTCTCTCCTTTTCCTTTGCTAATCCATATCAAACAAATGCACAGCAAGCATGTTTGGGCATGCTTCAGAAGTCCAAACAAAAGAGGAAGAAAGGCTGAATATTCACACTGGCCATTTTTGGGCAAACAAACAGGAAACATGTGCACAGCGAGCAGTGAGGGACACAGCAAAAGTATATAGCTAAAAATGTGTCTAAGCATGCATGAGGCATCTAATACAGAAGAAACATGTGCCCCAAGCAAGGTAGGCACCAGAAATGAGGCAGATAAAACAGATAAAAACATATGCAACAAGCGATACATGACAGTGCATCTGCTAAGACAAATGAGACTTACTATGTGCTCCACCAGATTCAGAATGTTTAGCTTCTCTTCTGCAGAGCTCTCCTCCACTATTGCTCACTTCTGCCAGGGCCCTGAAAAGTGTGCATCGGAAAAGAAGCCTCACCCGATGGATATGACGACACTTTGTGGTATATTACCACACACCTGCAGTTAATTACCGCAGTGTTTCATGTCGCAAATAACACAAAACTTGGCCAAATACCAAATGTGGTCTTTTAGGAGCGTTTTTTTGTGAAAACAGAGACTGTGGAACCAAGGCCTGACAGATAATAATATCAGCCAACAAAATAGGGGTCAATTCACTAAGCGGTAAATACTGCATGAATTTTTGAGTTATTGGGGTCAATTCACTAAAATAACTAATGCAGTATATATCTCAAAAGTAGTAAATTGACTTTAAAAAATGTACTATTTACCAAATGTATTAAATATTTATGCTTTGCGATATGAATCACTTATGTGAGGGTAGTGGTCAACTGGTCAAGTGCGCCCCCAAACCTTTTCCTTGCTCGAGCTGAACTTGGACATCAGGAAGGCCTCTTCAATCGATTGGAAAAATAAGTGATATAAACGACACCACACAGTATAGTTGGATATCGTAAAATATAACTTTATGTTTTTCTTTCCCTGGTATATATGATAACAATTCAATATACATCATAAGGGCCAAACCAAGGGGCGGTCCCTTAGCTTATCCAATCACAAGAGTACAAGTATCACAAGTTACATGGTATATGGCATATAGGAAAAAGACAATGACCTTTCTGCTAGATGACGTGCTTAAAAAGTACCTAATAAAAAAAGTTACCCCAAAGTTTCCTTATCAAATATATATATATATTTTTTTTTCTTAGCTTAATTCCTACAAAAGAGAGTAATATAGAAATAACCTTTAAAGGTACTTTCGATAAGGTGCCTCCTGGCATTAGGCCCAGACTTGTGGTGAGATGTCCTGTCTTGTTCCTGTACATATGTACAAGATCTGTCACCGCAAACCTTCTGTTTTTGCAGACAGCTCGCAGTAAAATTTCCACTTAAACATTGTCAAAGCCTTGCATAAAAAGCGTTTCAAAAAGGAGTTCAGGCCTATTATCAAAAATATATATATATAATGAACCAAGTGAACCAAAGTGCAGCCATTTTCCTTACAATCCCTCCTTTGATCAGGGAGGATTTCATTCTCCCTGATCATAAATTTCCTAATGTTTGGAGTACCAGGTATGTTCTGTGTAGAACATAGCCGTGGCTTCCTCTGGCTCAATGTAGAGGGGGTCAATGTAGAACATGGCCATAGTTTCCTTGAGCTCAGAGTCCGATTTAATCTTTGCTGTAATATCAGGGACTTTACTTGTAATATAAAATAGGAATTTGATAGTGGCATAAATGGCGATACCCAGGAGTACTATCATGATCAATATCATGCCTGCCTTTTTAAAGAAACCCATTACACCCATTACACTATCCCAAAATGATCCGAACCAACCCAATTCCTGAGAGTGGGTTCCAAGAGTCTCCCAATCTCCTCATTTGTGTCTGCAACTTTGCCCTTTCCTCCTGGTGTCCTTTGATTATATCATAATAATCTGGTACCTCTAAATCTTCACTGGGTTTGGTTAAGTTGTTCATATATGTGCAACATAGGCTTTTATCCCCTGTCACATCACATAGCCCTGTCAGTACCATCATCATCCTTTCTTGACGCTGCTTGATTATTTCCTGTTCAAACAGGATTTTCCTCAATTCCTCATTGATGAAGCCCACATCAGCTGATGTTTTATTCATCCAGGAATCTACTAGTTCCCCAAACTCATCTACCTTTGTTAGTGCATTGTAAATGCCTGCCCCTCCCATGGAAGCGAATACCTTGTCCCACCAGGTTGTGACCTCTCTTTTGTGCCTCCCAAACTCTAAATGACCATGTGCTTGTATCATCTCAACAGGGGAGTCCCCTGGAGTAGCACCCATGAAAGGAATCATTTCTACCAGGGTGCACCACCCTGAGGTCTTTCTATCAAGGGGATATGGGATGGTGTTGTGGCACCAAAGGCCGCAGCACACCATCCATCCGTGGGGCATATGAGGGGCGGGTACATCCCCAGTTGAATGTAGGTTGAACCTTAGTCCCACTAGGCAGTCCCCTATGGAGGGTGCCTCATCCTCCCGCTCCTCCATCTATGAACTATTCATATGTGTGCTGATAAGCCAAGATTCTGTGATCGAGCTATTCCCTTTCATACAATTTGAAATACTGTAGGAGGACATGTTCCCAATGCGTTCATCAGGGTCTGTTATGTTGTGTGCGAGAAGTCCTTCTATATCTAGTGTCCCATTGGCTATGAGCCCCAAATCTACCAGTGTAAAATTTACTACTGTGTCTCTGCAAAATCTACCGTTATACAAGTCTTTACCTGCTCCATTAAGAAAACAAAATTGTGGACTCCTGGTGTATCCTGTAAAGAGAAGGGGTTTACTATTGGTTGTGAGGTCCCGGGTACTGAATAAGTTTCAGGATCTAGCTGTGCCCCATTATTAATACTTCTAAAGTCTGGTCTTAGGAGTTCCCTTCTGGATTCTAAAAATTGGAATTCTGATTTGGGGGCCTTTTTCATACTAGTATCATTTAATGGTGCAAAGGGAGCATAATTTGATCCTTTATTTTGAATAACTTGGCTGATTCCTATATTCCTGAGTTTGGCCTTTTTAAACTTGGACACCAGGCTCTGACTTGGTTTATGATTGGGATCCATACACCAAGTCCTTTCTACTCCCTTATATTTGGCTGTAAAGACAATGGCTGCTATGTGACAATTCCCATCCCTCCTTTGAATATGATACCCCGTAACGGCTTGAGTTTGGGCTTTGGACATCTGTCCGGCTTTTTGAGTGCAGCAGGGATAAATAGAATTTCCTATAAAACCTCACCGAGTACGGTTAGTATAATTAGAGGGGAGCTGAAAATTACAACTGTTAGTCATCCAACATACAAAGGTAGTTATCAGAATAATCTTAAAAGTAACCAGGATGGCAAAGACTAAAATTATTTGAGTGGTACATTTCCGGGGCTGTTCAGGTGGGTCCTGGGAACCTGGGGGAAATACCTGAACATCTATTACTCGAATGTCATTAGGTCTAAGGTCTCTGGGGCTCCGGAGTCCTTTAGGGAGGGTGCTGCAGGGGGTTTGCTTAATGTTTCTGGGGCTCCTAAGTCCTCTAGGGAGGGTGCTGCAGAGGGATTGCTTAAGATCTCTAGGGATTGGGGGGGGTTGGGGGGCTTTCGGGTGGAGATAGTAGAGGTCTTGGGCAGGGGTTTGAGTTCAATGTCTCTTTCTTTTGTGGTCCTTGGCTTGCTTCTAGGCTTGGTTTCTTTTTCTTTCGCGGTCCTTGGCTTGCTTCCAGGCTTGGTGCTTTCTTTATCCTTGATGCGTGGATCCATTGTGGTCCTTGGTCTGTCAGGATGGCAGTTCGGGTTGCTTTAAGTACTTCAAATGGTCCTTGGTAGATGGGCCCTGGTACCTTCCTTGCTGCAAGCTGCTTTATCAAGACTCTGTCACCGGGTATGAAGGGGTGTGTAGGTTCTGTGGAAAGAGGAGGAAAAGTGACAGCTACCTTGTCATAGTGTTCAGTAAGGCTACTTACCAGATGTTTCACGTACTCTTCCTGTAAGGAATAAAGATTAACCTCCTCTCCCTCAATTGCTTTCTTTTGGGCCGGCCTTCCTATTAGTATTTCATATGGGGATAAGCCTGTCCTACTGTGGGGGGTGGTTCTTATCTGGAAGAGGACCCCTGGCAGGTATTTTAGCCAGTCCTTCATGGTACCGTTAGTAGCCTTCTTTAGTTTGTCTTTGATTGTTCTATTCATTCTTTCCACTACCCCTGAACTCTGTGGGTGGTATGGGATGTGTAGCTTCCACTGTATCCCTAATACCTTTGTCAATTCTTTCACCAATTTTGAAGTAAATGCTGGACCTTGGTCAGAGTATATGGTGGCAGGAAGTCCATATCGACTGATCCAATGATTGATCAGACACCGGGCTGCAATGCCTGTAACGGGTATTATCTCGGGCCAACCTGAAAATTTGTCCACCAGCACGCACAAATATTTGAGATTACCTCTCTGCCTGGGCATATGTGTGAAGTCTATCTGTAAGTCTTGTAGTGGGCCTAATGGTGGTGGCAAATGTCCATGTTTCCCATGTCGGGGGCCCTGAACATTGTTCTGAGCACAAGTCAGACAGGAAGAGACAAGCTGTTGTACTAATTCATATGCCTTGTGTGTGCTAAAACAGTCTTCATACTTTTTCAAGAGTGGTCTGGGTCCTATATGTCCTGGGCCGTGGAGATAAGACAGCAATAGGGGCGCTGCTGCTCTAGGTATCCCTATGACTCCCTCCTTGTTTGTCCAGAGACCTGTAGGGTCTCTGGTCAAACCTGAATCGCTCCAGTAGTCCAGGTCATCAGCCGATGCCTGTTTTTGCAAGAATGCAGATGTGTGTTGGAACGAGGGGGTGTTAAAGTCATTCTGGAATAATAGGAGCTTTATGTCATGTGGTTGTGGTTGCCTTTCTGCTGCAGCTTTTTCTACTCTGTCTGCTAGAGCGTTTCCCTGTGACTCTAGAGATCCGTCAGTGGCATGTCCCTTAACTTTGATAATGTTTAATTTATCGGGCTGTTGTATTGCATTAATTAGATCGTACACATAACCACTGTTATTTATTTTTTTGTTATCTGCGGTGCGGAATCCACGCCTAAACCAAATTATGCAATAATCGTGCGCGACTCCGAATGCGTACCTACTGTCTGTGTAAATGTTCACCTTTTTTCCTTTGTGTATTAAACATGCCCTGGTGAGTGCATACAGCTCAGCTTGTTGTGCGGAGGTTGCGACAGTAAGGTAACCATCTTCTAGAATGAGATCCGGTAGCATTACCACCGAATAGCCTGTCTTGTATTGATTGTCTGCTGGACGTGTGCAGCTACCATCTATAAAGACATTAGGGTAGTCTGGATTAGGCAGATCAGTGAGATCTCTTCAAGGTGCTGTGACAGTGAGAAGTTCTTGTGTACAGTCATGACAGTCTTGGGGAATGACTGGGAGTTTTAGCAAAGCGTGTAAGAGTTTAGTTGCCGGTGTTACTTCAGCACAGCTTTTGACAGTTAAGTTGTGCGTGTTTGTAAGAATGATTTCATACCCTGATGAACGTTGCGTAGTCATGTGTTGGGTGTTCATGTTTTGTAACAAATGGAGGACACTGTGTGATGTGTATAGGGTGGTTGGAGTCCCTAAAGTGATCTTTTGTGCTTCTTTTACAGTCATTGCACAGGCTGCCAGCGCTTGCAAGCAGCCCGGCATCCCTTGGACTGTCACTGGTAATTTTTTTGAGATGTAGGCTACGGGGCGGTAGTGGGTGCCATGCATTTGGGCTAGAACTGCAGCAAAGGCATGACCCCTGACCACACAGTATAGGGCATAGGGCTTTTCATAATTTGCCAAGCCGAGGGCCGGGGCTGAGGCTAGTGATTTCAAAAGAATTTGAAAGGCTTCAGTCATTTCTGGGGTGTATGTGATCAGCTTTGGTGCCTGTGCTGTTGTAGCCTGCCTTAGCAGAGAGTCATAGTAGGAACAATCAGGAATCCACTGTCTGCAGTAAACTATTGAACCTAGAAAGGACAATAGTGACGCTTTGTCCTTTGGTGGGCCGAGACAAGTGAGGGCTTCGACCCGTTTTGGAGACACCATCCGTGTTCCCTCTGCAATGACGCACCCCAGGTACTCTACCTGCTCTTGGGCCCATTGAATCTTCTTTCTAGACGCGAGATGACCCTTGAGTGCTAGGTGCGACATCAGACTCTCGGAATCGACCTCACATTGTGCCCTGCTTTCACTACATAACAGTAGATCATCAACATACTGCAAGAGTTTGGATTTCATTGGGGGGACCCAGTCATCCAAGGTGGCTTTAAGCACCATTGAGAAGGCTGCCGGACTGTCCACATAACCTTGCGGAAGCCTGGTCCAGGTTAGTTGCTGGCCAATGGCCTGCTCGGTGGACCATGTGAAAGAAAAGATGTCTTGGAAGTCCTCATGCACTTCTATACTGAAAAATGCGTTTGACAGGTCTAGTACCATGTATATGGAGGACCGTGCAGGAATATTGATGAATATCCCTGAAATGTCTGCCACTAGTGGGGGTAAGGGTTGTATACTTTTGTTGACTACCCTAAGATCCTGCACCATCCTCCATTCCCCGTTAGCCTTCCTTACTGGATTAATTGGTGTGTTCCAGGGACTAATTATAGGCCTTAGAATACCTAATCTTAGGTATTCTTCTATCAGAGGCTGAAGTCCCATGATCTTTTCTTTTGGCAAAGGGTATTGTTTCTGGAATGTGGGTACTGTGTCTGGTTTGAAGGTGGATACATATGGTGTACAAGGTATGTGTCCTACATCGGTTTTGGACTTTGCCCAGATGGGATGTGTTTCTAAGTATGTTGGAACTGACATGAAGTAACACAGAAAATCTTGTCTTTTTGGCATCTGTAAATCACAGTGAGGGGATTTGGCAATAATCCCTCCTTCTGCTGTAAAAGTTATATTCAGTTTCAATTTAGACATTAGGTCCCTGTCCATTAGGCATAGGGGACATTGTGGTAATATTGCAAACCTAGATTTGGTTAACACTCTGTTCTCCAAGTCACAGACCTCTAGGAGAGGTGTAATTTTGTGTACCACATCAGTTCCATTGATCCCTATAGAGCAACCCTCCGTACAATCTTCACATAAAAAAAAAAAAAATTTCATCGTTTTTTTTTTTGAAGACAGACTTTAATAAGTCTGTATTAAAAGACTGTGTATTTTATCTTAAGTGTTAAATCTGGCGTGTAATGAAAGGAAACCTAGAGCACTAACTAACTGCGTAGTTACTTCCTTTTTTTTTTTCTTTTTTCTCTGTGCTTTCTGCTTGCTTTAAAACTACGTGTTTTGTATTCTGACTTTCTACAGCGTGTGTAGCCTCTGCAGCTTTCAATTTCTGCGTTGTGGTATGTAAGATTTAAACCTTTATTTACCATCCCATGACTCTGCTAAACCCATCATGAACAATCTATGGGCTAGGATACTATAGGGAGCCTCGGTCCAGCCGATCTCCACAACATATATATTTATTTTTTCTTTCTAAACATTGTAGTTAGATACTGAGTCTCTTTTTTCCTTTTTGCAGTATGCCAACAGGTTCAAACAGTGCCTTTAATTGCGGTAGTACTAATGCCGCAAACAATTCCCCACCATCTATTACAGTCAGTGAGATATTAGTTCTTGTACCCTGTTGGCAAAAAGCAAATGTCCAAATTTTGCACCTGACTTCCTCTTTGCAAGAGATGTCAGTAGCAAAAAGAATTATTCAAATAACATGTTTTAATCAAAAGTTAGCCTTACTAATTTATGTATTACCTTAAAAAAGTGTTAACGCTCTACCCATATTTTAAATGGTAAAAACGTCCCTAATGTCACAATACTTCAAAGACCGGGGACAGACTTGATAAGTCTCCCCTGCTCTTCCAATAAGTGACATTACTCCCTGCACTGTCAATCCTTCTTGAAACACAAATTTGTGTAAACCAGTAATACAATCAGGACATTTTTTTTTTTTTTTTTTTTAACTTTCTCTAAGATGACACTGAACGCCTGATTACAGCAAGGCAAAAAAAAATATTTTTACTCACTGCATCAATGCCAGAATCATCCTGCCAACTATATATATCTTATACTTTAGAGTCAAAGCATTTATATATAAATCATTAAAAGTCAGCATCAATACATCACCAAATATTATAGCATCACTCTACGTTTCATTATAATACAATGCTAATACAATGCAGGGTAAAGGTGTCATCTTACCTTATGACACCTGACAAATTCCACACAGACAAACAGATTACCTTATTTTATGTACTTATTTTATCTCCTAAGCGAAAGAAAGGCAAGCAAAGAGGTTTGGGTTTTTTGGCACACTCCATCAGATATCTTTATAAAACTTCTTACAGCACCTACTGTCTTAAAGGAACCTGATTATGACACAAATAACAATCCAAGACTAAAATTATCGCAGCGTCCTGCGTGAAACCTCTCACTTTTGGTGGCCTCCTTAAGTTTATCAGACATAACTCAATACAACATAATACAACATAGACGTTCTTGATGTCCAGTCCTATTTCTTAGTAAAATATTTACAATATTCTACCAGTCCTGGCCAACCTAGCGGGGACACTTATACAATAACTTTCCTATTATATTTTGACGAGCTACTTGACCTTACCAGATCCGACCTTACATATTCTGAAGTCCGGTCAAGCACAAGAAAACCACCTTGCAAAAGAAATTTAAATAGACCTTACCTTTTTGGCTTTGGCCAAAATTCTTTTGGCTTTGGCTTGACCACCGGACTTCAGAATATATATCCCACTTCTGACACCATTTGTGAGGGTAGTGGTCAACTGGTCAACTGGTCAAGTGCGCCCCCAAACCTTTTCCTTGCTCGAGCTGAACTTGGACATCAGGAAGGCCTCTTCAATCGATTGGAAAAATGAGTGATATAAACGACACCACACAGTATAGTTGGATATCGTAAAATATAACTTTATGTTTTTCTTTCCCTGGTATATATGATAACAATTCAATATACATCATAAGGGCCAAACCAAGGGGCAGTCCCTTAGCTTATCCAATCACAAGAGTACAAGTATCACAAGTTACATGGTATATGGCATATAGGAAAAAGACAATGACCTTTCTGCTAGATGACGTGCTTAAAAAGTACCTAATAAAAAAAGTTACCCCAAAGTTTCCTTATCAAATATATATATATATTTTTTTTTCTTAGCTTAATTCCTACAAAAGAGAGTAATATAGAAATAACCTTTAAAGGTACTTTCGATAAGGTGCCTCCTGGCATTAGGCCCAGACTTGTGGTGAGATGTCCTGTCTTGTTCCTGTACATATGTACAAGATCTGTCACCGCAAACCTTCTGTTTTTGCAGACAGCTCGCAGTAAAATTTCCACTTAAACATTGTCAAAGCCTTGCATAAAAAGCGTTTCAAAAAGGAGTTCAGGCCTATTATCAAAAATATATATATATAGTGAACCAAGTGAACCAAAGTGCAGCCATTTTCCTTACAACTTACATTTAGCTATTTATGGCTATAAAGCTATTTAACTTAGTTATTTTTGGTGCTGTTGTTTTTGCTATTTTTTCTTACATGCTAACACTGCACCAGAGAAAGTGAATTAAAGTATTTATTTTAAAAACTCTTTAAAAATCTCCCTCTCCTGAGCTCAGGGCAGAACATTTCTACTAGAGTTGGGGTGAATCGTTCGGGCTGAGCAAAAGTTCTGCCCAAACATCGCCTTTTCGCCCACTCGGTGAACACCAGAATTTTCAGAGCGCATGGCACGATGTTCACCCACGAGAGCCTCACAATGCGCTGCACACTTCACATGCATTCTAGGGTCCTAATTGGATGAAGCAATGCACCTGACTGCTGGTCAAGTGCAAGGCTTTGCCAATTAGGGCACAGAGCACTGTCAGAGCCCTGAGTGGACAAAGTGATGATGACTTTTTCCAATCATGGCTCAGTGCTCATAGTCCCACCCCACACTATAAAAGGTTCCTTCCCACAGAAAACTTTTGCAGGGTGTTGTTGGAGTGGCAATAGATATAGCAGGGCTCAGTTTGCTACTAGCGAGTTGGTGTGTTCACTTATTGTGACTCTGAGTGTAGAGTGTTAGTGTAGTGTTAGTATAGTGTGAGTATAGTGTATAAGTACAGTGTGGTTTGTCAGTATAGTGTGAGTATAGTGTAGTGTGTCAGAATAGTGTGGGTATAGTGTGTCAATATAGTGTATGTTCAGCATTACATAACATTTAGTGCTGTATGTAGTGCTGTATACCCTTTTTTTTTATTGCTGCATGCTTTTTTTGGGGGGGGGTTCTGTTTTTTTTTGTCTTTTTTATTGCCCCCTTCCTGCCTCATTTTTTTAACATTGTGAGATGTAGTTTTTCTGACTGCGACGCTGGTGCCCCCCCCCCTTTTTTTTTACAATTTTTACATTTCTGTCAGTGGCAATCCTCAATTTAAAGTGCACCAAACACCACTTTTCATTCAATAAAGTGCATCCAATCACACATGTAGCAGTTTCTATTAATTTTGGGTAATAAGCCCCCTCATCATGTCTGGGAGGCAGACATTCCCATGCCACTATGAGGGGGTCAGCAGCATCTGTGTCCACAGGCAAAGGCGGACGTGGTCCGTCCTCAGGCAGGGCACATTTGTCTCTGTTTAGTGATGTTGCCCATGCTATCCAGCCACAGCATGCAGAGAAGGTAGTGGACTGGCTTACTAAACCATCTTCACCCTCCTTATCCTCTATGACCCAAGCTGACACTAGTGCGCAGTCAACCGCAGCTGTCAAAACAACTTATTCTACCTCCTCTCCTTGTCCACAGCTACTCCTGCCATAGCCCCAGCATCATGCATGGAGGAGTCAGCTGAATTATTTGAACACAGCATCAGTCACTTGCTTCTTGAGGATGCACAGACATTACTTGATTCTGATGTTGGTTCTGAGGTAGAGAAAAGGAGTAACGTGAAAAAAGGGGGGGGGGGTAGGGACAAGGATAGTCCAAAAAGAGGTCCGTACCTCAAAAGAGGAATGGGAACTGTCAGAGGTATACTCAAAAAAAAACTTTATTCAAAAATTACAAAATTTGACAGAGAACAATATCAATAGGCAACTGCAAAAGGTTAAAAGACAACGTTGTCTGTTAAAATGCACATCTCTGGAATCCCAAACACGCCAAACCATTCAAAGCTACTGCATAGACAGTCACACTTATAGAAGGATAAGAATGGGGTCACTGGGGTGGGGTTCCTAGGAAACCACACTATGCACCAGACAATGAGATGCTGCGTGCCTTAGTACATCTAAGCCTGCATAGGACCAATACATAAAAGTCATGAAACCAGTCAGGTAATTCAGTAATTAAATGCAGAATGCAATGGAGTCTCCACAGACATACTAACAGAAAATCAGATTAATACAGGTAATCACAATTATTGCCCAAACTGCATGTGGACATTTGTATCATGCAGATGAACGGCGCTCCAAACAGCATGTGAATGATAAATGTGAGTCAATCATAACGTGGCTTTACATCTAAACAATTCCATTAATACATAATGAAAATAACAGCCCCTCCTTACCTGAGCAAGATCTCAATCAAGCGCTGTGAATGAGAGTAGTGGCTCTCCCAGCTCTCTCCCTCCTCATAGGTTCAGAGTCCGCAGCGGGAGCCATTGGCTTCCACTGCTGTCAATCACAGCCAGTCAATGAGCACACATAGCCCAGCTCAGAAGCGAGCCCTCATAAGTGCTACCATAGCCAGCAGCTTAAGATGGTGGGCACTTTGCAGGAGGGAGGAGCCAGGGCTATTCGCGGGAAACCAGAGAAAATGAGGATTGTATTGCTCTGTGTAAAACCATTGCACAGAGCAGGTAAGAATGACATGTTTTGTTATTTAAAAAAAAATATGGGTTTACAATCACTTTGAGGAATGGTCAAGAAGATAAATGGAGAAAAGGGTTTGGGACTTTATATCAAACTCATATGTACACTCATACACATGTGCCTTCATCCCTAGTGGTATGGATTGGAAAAAAGAATTCAAGGGTCAAGAAGCTAAAAGTGTTGCCAGTATACTGTCATGTTTACATCTTTGAAACAATGTAGACTTGTTACTTCTGATGTGAATAATAAAATGAAGAGTGCTGCAACAATTTGGTATTACTTCGTACTGTATGTGGGAACTTTGGACAGTTTCCAGTTGCAAGCAACAGCATCCAAAATAACAGGTGTGTGGTACACCATTGATTGAACTTCACAATACAGTATATTTGTAAATACTCTTGCATAAGCTGGCTAAATGAGGACACATTAGGACCATTTGTCTGAGATATCTGCATTATTGAATTAAGCAAATTTAGCCATTTTGGCATTTCCAGCAATTATTATAGTGGCATTGTGGTTGCCAGCATCTTGTAGACAGAGGTTACCTGCAGGAGAAAAAAAATCAATTATTGAGCGCTTTGATTAATGAAGAGTCAGTTTACTGACCTAGACTCTGCTTAATTCCTTCAAAGTTTGTTTCCAGAGATTTATGTACTGTTTTAATTTCAAGTAGAACAATTTTCATTGTTCATGCCTGCTAGAAATTTTTTTTTTTTCTATAAGTCAATGAAAATTGAGTTCATTATTTAATTAGATTTAAAATGTCAGCATTTAAAACATGTTGCAGAAAGTAGCTGATGATCATATTCTGTGCTGTTAAATTATATTGATCAGGGTAAAATAGTGTAGTGCTATAAAGTGCAAATGCCAAAATACAATGGTATGTAACTACCCAAAGTAGAGTATCATGAATACAAAAAGTGCAAATATCAATGCATGGATTGCAGAAATATAAAAAAGTGCAAATGCCAGTGCAAAAATAGGGCGGTAATATAAACCATACAATGTGATCAATGTAATTACAAAACGAGTGTGCAAAACACAGGGGTTGCATGCATCCAGAGGTGAGTGAAACTGTAATAAGTCATATGGAATAAAGTCCACAGAAATGGGGGTGGCAGTGATGTACTTCTTCCTGTTGGGATAACACCACGGCAGTAGAAAGGAAAAACAGGTTGTCTGTAGTCGCTAAGAAATTATTTAAGATGGGTACTCTTACCGGCTGAGGTGGACACACATGTTTTACAACAGTGTGTCAAATGGGCTTGTGATCCAGCTGGATCTAATCAGGTGCTGTACACAGGAGATGGATCAGCTGGAGGTCTTCCTTTTCCCAGCAGCGAACTCCAGAGACAGTGTGATATCCGGCTGGATATACCTCAAGACAACTCCTTATAGGCTTGTTGAGATGATTCTTATCTTCTTTAGTAAATCAGCCTCTATGTTTAGAACCTACCCGGCAAATGAGCAGCAAAGAGGAGGTGCTGCTCATTTGCCGAGTAGGTTCTAAATATAGAGGCTAATTTACTAAAAATTCTGAAGAATCATCTCAACAAGCCTATAAGGAGTTGTCTTGAGGTATATCTAGCTGGATATCACACTGTCTCTGGAGTTCGCTGCTGGGAAACGGAAGACCTCCATCTGATCCATCTCCTGCGCACAGCTCCTGATTTAGATCCAGCTGGATCACAAGCCCGTTTGACCCACTGTTGTAAAACATGTGTGTCCACCTCAGCCGGTAAGAGTATCCATCTTAAAGAATTTCTTAGCGACTACAGACAACCTGTTTTTCCTTTCTACTGTCGTGGTGTTATCCCAACAGGTAAAAGTACATCACTGCCACCCCCCATTTCTGTGGACTTTATTCCATATGACTTATTACAGTTTCACTCACCTCTGGATGCATGCACTCCCTGTGTTTTGCACACTCGTTTTGTAATTACATTGATCACATTGTATGGTTTATATTTCCGCCCTATTTTTGCACTGGCATTTGCACTTTTTTATATTTCTGCAATCCATGCATTGATATTTGCACATTTGTATTCATGATACTCTACTTTGGGTAGTTACATACCATTGTATTTTGGCATTTGCACTTTATAGGGCTACACTATTTTACCCCATTCTTATGTAACTTTGTTTGTGTGAGTATACAGCAACTTTTTCACGTATTTTGTTTAGTGCAGTATTTTCCCCCTCCTTTCACAAATTATATTGATCAACTTACATACATTTTATAAATTAATTATATCATTATTTTGATTGTATTTTGCATTATACTACAATAAATCAATAATTTGATTGAATTAACTTGTCTCATTGCAAAGCCTGATTGAGATTCTTTGGGTTAATTGTAGCAGCTAATAACTCCCAACTTTTTAACCTGAGAAAGAGGGACAGCTTGGGACAGAGAAAACATGTGATCTACTAAGTGCATCACAAAAAAAGCTAAATGTAGCTAAATTACACTGAATATTGAGCATGGTTTATTACAAAACTAAGGGGTACTAAAGGCAAATAAACAGTGCACCGTTGCACTTTGCAAGAGCAGTTGCTCCAAAGCTTAGTAAATAAGCAGAAGCTCTGCTGACTTTCATAATCCAATTATATGCAAGCGAACATGCTGTTTTTTATTTTTCTTTCATATGATTGGGTGTTCTTTGCAAAATAAAGCTTTACCTCATTCACTAAGCTCTGGGGCAACTGCACTTTCAGAGCGCAACTGCACTTTGCAAAGTCTACTTGTCTTTAATAAATCAACCCCTCAGTGTAGCTAAATTGCACAGAATATTGGGCATGGCTTTGTCTGAGTCTACCTTAAAGTCTTCATACTTAAACAGCAATGACCAGCTGCTGAGAAAATAAACACATTTGTCACAGATACTGTATGTAATACACAAACATAGCATATAGAGTTTTAGGGGTCAGCTCTATGTAACATACTACATGGCACAGTGTAGCAATGCAATAAACAGCACAGTGTAAATGTCACGTAACTTGTTGAGGCTGAGCTGACAGGAGGGTTTTCCCTTACACCACCTGTCCTGTTTTTCCTGAATATGGTGACAGGATATAACAGGGCATGGAGTGGCATGGGTACCTGGTTGGAAATCCTGGACAGAAGGTAGTTGCAGCAGGTGCCAAGCAGCAGGCAGACTGACAGATGCGGATAGATGGCAGCAAGTGCAAGACAGCAGGCAAACCGCTGGACTGGCAGGTGCAGGTACACGGCAGCAGGTACACAGCAGCAGGTACAGAACAGCAGGCAGCAACCAAGCTGGTGATCAGGTGGATGCAGAATCTCCAGTGGTCAGGCAGGCAGAAGTTGGTAACGGCCAAGCAGCATAGGTACAGATTCAGATCCAGAGCAGAGTCAGGGCTAGGCCAGGGTCAGTTTTAGGCAAGCAGAGAAAACACCAGAATAATAGGCAAAAGGCAGAATCAGGTCACAAGCTGGGTCAGCAACAAGATATCAGGAATAAGCAGAGTCAAACAGGCCAGATACACACATGAACAAACACAGGATCAGATCACAGGCAGTAGGAGCTGTCGACCACTCAGCAATCCTCTGGCCTCTGGAGCCACTTTAAATAGACAAGTGAGCACCAAGTATTCATGTCTGCTCATGCTAATACGCATGGACATGCTCATGAGTTAGGGCATGTCTACTTGTTACTCGAGAATTATTATGAGCATGAACATGAGTTAGGGAATCTTTAGTTGAGAATTTTTATGAGCATGACCGTACATATGATTTCCCTAACAGTAAAGAATGCAGTAGTAAGGAGTAGATATCATAGTGCCCCTTACATTACTGGGCAATAGGAAGAAAAATACCCCCAGACCTGTGATGAGTTCAATTTGATAGTTGGTGGGATGAAAAAAATCTGGTGTTAGTATTTGTGGGAGGAAAAGATACAATAAGATTTATTGTCAATGCAAACATACAATTCACAACGGAAAAAAAATTGCCCTAATATTGGTAGTCAGTGTGGGGGATGTAAGTAATAAAAAGATGCATTTGTGTCATCGGGGCATCATAGTGTTCAGTTGGAGTTGAGGGGGAAACACTGATGTTGTGCTGATCATGTGGTTGGGAGAGCAATAGAGCTTATCGAGGGGACCATCAGAGTCCTGTTGGAGGTGGGGAGAAAACAGTGCTGAGGTGGGGATGGGGGGACAGTTGTGTTCAGTGGAGCATGTGGGCAATAATAATAGCCAACAAGAGTGGGGAGGAATTACAGTGGCCAGCAAAGGATGGGGAAGAACAATGGTGCCCAGTGGGGGTAGGGAGAAACAATAATACCCACTGGGGGGTGGAGAGAAAAACATACTTTGCCCACAAGTCTGTGTCCCATGTTAATGCTCTCTCGTGCCCTCATCCTCTCTTCCAGGGTTAAACAGACTCTGCTCTGAAGAATATCGCTCCACTTCACTCCACTCCACAAACAGTCTGCAGAGATCTGGAGCTGGATTCTGGAACAAGCACTTCAGCACTTGGTTTCAGGGCACAGCCCAGATCTGTGGGAGTCTGAGGTTGTGTTAAAATCCTGGGGCAGTCCCATGAAATTAGAGACAGTTGGGGGATATAGCAGCTGGTGAAATATGACATAACCTGTTCCACTTTTTGCTTCTCAAGTTTATCCAGTAAGGTATTGCACACAGTAGGAATTAGAGATAAACTGAATGTTCCTGGGTTTAGTACGAGCTGGTATCATCGAACATTACTGAAATTCGGGCACCAGATCCTAACCTTTTTGAAGTCAATAGGAGCTGAATGTTAAAAAACAGTAAGGACCATTTTCTAGGCTGATATGGGTTTATCAAAGAAACAGTATAGGGGCTGGGTGCTGCCCTGGTGATCATGTAGCAAAGCAAAAAAAATAGTTTGGGAGCAATGATTTTAATAGTGCTTAACCACTTGATGTCCAGCTGCTGTCATTATACTGCAGCAGGTCGGCACGTTCCCGTGAACAGTCGTAGCTGTACATCGGCCCTTTAAGTGGGGATAGCAGGTGCGTGTGTGCGCCCACTGCACTGCGGGGGTGCCAATGTGCGTGGCCTGTGGTCGGAATGACCACTGGCCACATACGATCACTGGCACAACAGCCAGAACAGGGACGTGTGTGTCTGTAAACTAGGGATGAGCCGAACATCACCAGAACCTGCGAACGGACCAAAAGTTTGTGTGAACTTTAGAACCCCATTAAAGTCTATGGGACTTGAACGTTCAAAAGTGCTAAATTTAAAGGCTATTATGCAAGTTATTGTCCTAAAAAGGGTTGGGGGACCCGGGTCCTGCCCCAGGGGACATATATCAATGCACAACACTGTAAGTCCTCACAGTTACTCTTGGTGAGCGCTGGAACAGGCCCTGCTGTGAAATATTACATCAAGAATTGTAATTACATGTCCCCGTTGAACAGGGGCAGAAAAATTAGGCCTTAGGCACTGGTGCCACAACACTACAACCCCTCACAGATACTCTAGTTGGAGCGAAGGAATGAGCCCTGCTGCAAAGTAACACATCAAAAATTGTAATTACACGCCCCTGTTAAACAGGGGCAGAAAAATTGGGCCTTGGGCACATGGTGCTGGTGCCACAACACTGCAACCCTTCACAGACACTATAGTTGGAGCGCAGGAATGAGCCCTGCTGCAAAGTATTGCATCAAAATTTGTAATTATATGCCCCTGTTAAACAGGGGCTGAAAAATTGGGCCTTGGGCACTGGTGGCGGTGCCCAAAACCAAAAATGTTCTTACAAGTTATCAGCATGAAAATTGAGAAGGAAGAGGATTGTCACTCAGCATAACAGGATAGTCACTCAGCATCAGCATAGGCAGTCTTGAAGGGATCTCACATTAAAAAAAAAAATCAATCAGTTACATCAGCATCAGGTGCTTGGTGGCTGGTGATCCAAGACTGATTCATTTTTATGAAGGTCAGCCGATCATTCAATTTGGTGGACAGGCACACCCTGTGATCAGTTACAAAGCCTCCAGCAGCACTGAATGTGCATTCTGAAAGAACGCTGGATGCAGGACAGGCCAGTAGCTCAATTGCATACTGTGCAAGCTCTGGTCAGTGGTCCATCCTCAAGACCCAGTAACCCAGAGAATTTTCGATGGGAAAGGTGTCCAAATCTGATCTTGCCCCTAGGTAATCCTGCACCATGTGAATCAAACACTGGCGATGGTTGCTGGAACCTATCAGACCTTGGGGCTGTGGACTAAAAAATTGTCTGAAAGCATCGTTTAGATGGCCACCTTCTCCACCGCTTCTTTTGTGACTGACCGAAGCCTCAACAACACGTTGTCCAGGAGGACCAGGAAATTGTAACCTCCCAGGCTTTGGAAATGCGTTGCACAAACCTTTCTGCAAGGCCTCCCGAAGATGTTATATCCACTGCTCCCTCTGCGACGGCAAGATAAGGTCTCCAACCTTACCCTTGTAACATGGATCAAGAAGGGTTGCTAGCCAGTAATCATCCCTCCCCTTGATGCCACAAATAAGGGGATCCTTCCGCAGGCTTTGCAGGATCAGGGAGGCCATGCAGCGTAGCTTTGTTGAGGCATTCGGTCCAGAGTCCTCTAGGTCACTAAGGATGATATGATCCGCAGCCACCTCCTCCCAGCCACGTACAAGTCCATGGGTTTCTTTGGACTGTAAATGATCCCTTGAAGACTGCTGCTGATGCTGAGTGCCAGGCTCCACCTCCATGCTGACACAATCCTCCTCCTCCACGTCCTCTTCCTGTGTAATCAGCGGGCACACAGGAACACTGTCTGGATAAAGGGGGCCTTGAGAGGTATGGAAGTCCTCCTCTTCCTCCCTCTGTTCTACCTCAAATGCCTTGTTCATTATTCCACGCAGAATGTGCTCCAACAGGTGGACAAGAGGGACAGTGTCACTGATGCATGCATTGTCACTGCTCACCATCCTCGTGGCCTCCTCAAATGGTGACAGGACAGTGCATGCATCCCTGATCATAGCCCACTGTTGTGGGGAAAAAGAACAAGGTCCCCTGACCCTCTCCTGGTGCCATAGTCACATAGGTACTCATTGATGGCCCTCTGCTGCATGTGCAGCCGATGCAGAATGGCCAAAATTGAGTTCCACCTGGTGGGCATGTCACAGATTAGGCGGTTCTTGGGCAGGTTAAATTCTTTTTGTGCCGAGCATTGGCATTATATGACCTGTGGAAGTCACACAGACTTTCCTGGCCTGCCTCAGGACATCCTGTAAGCCCGGGTACTTGCCCAAGAACCACTGCACCACCAAGTTAAGGACGTGAGCCAAACAGGGCACATGGGTCAGTTGTCCCTGTCGGAGGGTGGAGAGGAGGTTGGTGCCATTGTCGCAAACCACCATACCTGCCTTAAGCTGGCGTGGCGTCAACCACCTCTGAACTTGTCCCTGCAGAGCTGACAGAATCTCTGCCCCAGTGTGGCTCCTGTCCCCCAAGCACACTAGCTCAAGCACCGGATGGCATCTTTTTGCCTGCTTGCTTGCGTAGCCCCTTGAACGCCTAAGGAGCACCGCTGGTTCTGAGAACAAATCAGCACAGGAAGAGGCCATGGAGGAAGAAGAAGAGGAGGGGGTGGAGGAGAGAGGTGTGGCAGAATCACCACTAGTAGAATTTTGGAGGCGTGGTGGTGGAACAACCTCCAACACTACTGCACCCTGTCCTGCATCCTTCCCAGCTGCCAGAAGAGTCACATAGTGCGCGGTGAAAGATAGGTAATGTCCCTGTCCATGCCTGCTGGACCATGAGTCAGCGGTAATATGCACCTTACCGCTGACTGTCCTGTCCAGCCAGTCCAAGACATTGCCTTCCACATGCTGGTAGAGAGCCGTTATCGCCTTCCATGAGAAAAAGTGGAGTTTGGGAACCTGCCACTGAGGAACCGCACATTCCATAAACTCACGGAAGGGGGCAGAGTCTACCAACTGAAAAGGCAGCAGTTGAAGTGCTAGCAATTTAGCCAAGCTAGCATTCAACTGCTGGGCATGTGGATGGCTGGGAGCGAACTTCTTTTGGCAGTGCAATAGCTGGGGCAGGGAAATTTGCCTGGTACAATCTGACTTTTGGGCTACCGATAGCAGATTGCCCGCAAGTACTTGGCTGTGACGCACCTAATTCTACACCTTTGTTCCTCTCAGTGCAGGTTTCAGAGAGGACTGGAGGTATAGTGGGGTTGGAGATCCCAGCTGATGAGGAGCAAGGAGAGGTCCTCTTTGTTCTTTGGTGTGGGTCTTTTAGGTACGCTTGCCAATGAACTGCATGGCAGGTCGACAAATGTCTGGTTAAGCATGTGGTGCCCATGCGGGTGATGTTTTGGCCACGCGAGATACGCTTGAAACATATGTTGCAAATAGCAACAGTGGGATCTGATGCACTCATCTCAAAAAAGGCCCACACCAAAAAACTTTTGGAATAATGCGCAGAGACAGCAGCCCCCTGCACATGCAGAGCTCTGCGGTGTGATGCAGTTGGTGTGCTGCCCTTAAGCTGGCCCCTGGAAGGCATCCTGCCTCGTTGGAGATGTGCCTCCTCCTCTCTCCTATCAGGCACCAACGTGGAGTCAGTGACCTCATCATCCCCTCCCTCCTCATCACTGGAGCAAAGCTGGCAGTATGCTGCAGCTGGGGGAACATGACTGCCAGATTGCAGTCCTTCTTGGGGACCCACTCTCTCTGGGCTCACATTACCTCCTTCCTCTAGCTGGGTACCATCAGCCTTCATAACGCTGGGCATCCTCCTGGAGCATGTACCCAACACTGTGGTCAAACAGTTCGGGGGACTCCTCAGGCAGACAGGGTGGGGCTAGGAGCTACTGATGCCATTGAGCCGAGGGAAGAGGCTGCGTTGGCAGCTACTTTGCCAGACAAAGTAACCTGAGCCTGGGTGACAGAGGATGAGGAGGATGAGAACGACTTGGTCATCCACTCTACCAAGTCTTCTGCATGTTGTGGCTCAACACGGCCAGCTGCCGAAAAAAAAGGCAAACGTGTCCCACGGCCACGTGCTGATGAGGATGCACTGTCTCCATGACCAGCACTGTTGCCTCTAGACACAGAGCCTGCTTGTCCTCTTTTATTGGCTTGTGACTGTCTGCCTATTCTTGTTGGCCTTCCAGACATACTAATGGCCTGCAGTGAGATGTAGCTGCACAAAGCTGGGATGTATACATATACTGATACTGCAGCTAGCAGAATCAACTGCCTGCCTGTAGTATAATTAGTATGGAAAAACACCAGCAATTGTCTTCAGTTAGCTTTAAGTGCACACTGTGCAGAGGACACAGTACACTAACTGTAAATACTGCAGCTGCCTGCCTGTGGTGTTAATAGGATCAGAACAACAGCAATTGTCTTCAGGTAGCTTTAGGTGCACACTGCGCAGAGGATGCAGTACACTAACTGTAAATACTGCAGCTGCCTGCCTGTGGTACTAATAGGATCAGAAGAACACCACCAATTTTCTTTAGATAGCTTTAGGTGCACACTGTGCAGAGGACGCACTACACTAACTGTAAATACTGCAACTGCCTGCGGTACTAATAGGATCAGAAGAACACCACCAATTTTCTTCAGGTAGCTTTAGGTGCACACTGTGCAGAGGACACAGTACACTAACTGTGAATACTGTAGCTGCCTGCCTGTGGTATTAATAGGATCAGAACAATAGCAGTTGTCTTCAGGTAGCTTTAGGTGCACACTGTGCAGAGGACACAGTACACTAACTGTAAATACTGTAGCTGCCTGCCTGTGGTATTAATAGGATCAGAACAATAGCAGTTGTCTTCAGGTAGCTTTAGGTGCACACTGTGCAGAGGACACAGTACACTAGCTGTAAATACTGTAGCTGCCTGCCTGTGGTATTAATAGGATCAGAACAATAGCAGTTGTCTCCAGGTAGCTTTAGGTGCACACTGTGCAGAGGACACAGTACACTAGCTGCGATTCCGCAGTGGATTATGGGCCGTGGTAATAGGATCAGAAGAACACCACCAATTTTCTTCAGGTAGCTATAGGTGCACACTGTGCAGAGGACGCACTACACTAACTTGTAAATACTGCAACTGCCTGCGGTACTTATAGGATCAGAAGAACACCACCAATTTTCTTCAGGTAGCTTTAGGTGCACACTGTGCAGAGGACACAGTACACTAACTGTAAATACTGTAGCTGCCTGCCTGTGGTATTAATAGGATCAGAACAATAGCAGTTGTCTTCAGGTAGCTTTAGGTGCACACTGTGCAGAGGACACAGTACACTAGCTGTAAAAACTGTAGCTGCCTGCCTGTGGTATTAAAAGGATCAGAACAACAGCAATTGTCTTCAGGTAGCTTTAGGTGCACACTGTGCAGAGGGCGCAGTACACTAACTGTAAATACTGCAGCTGCCTGCCTGTGGTACTAATAGGATCAGAAGAACACCACCAATTTTCTTCAGGTAACTTTAGGTGCACACTATGCAGAGGACGCACTACACTAACTGTAAATACTGCAGTTGCCTGCGGTACTAATAGGATCAGAAAAACACCACCAATTTTCTTCAGGTAGCTATAGGTGCACACTGTGCAGAGGACGCACTACACTAACTTGTAAATACTGCAACTGCCTGCCTGTGGTACTAATAGGATCAGAAGAACACCACCAATTTTCTTCAGGTAGCTATAGGTGCACACTGTGCAGAGGACGCACTGCACTAACTTGTAAATACTGCAGCTGCCTGCGGTACTAAAGCGGGATTCTGGCCTTAAAAAAAAAATTAAAGTCAGCAGCTACAAACACTGTAGCTGCTGACTTTGAATAAGTACTTACCTGTCCTGGGTGCCCGCGATGTTGGCCGCCCGAGGCCGACCCATCCCTCGGCTCTCGGGTCCCGGCATCGTCATCCTAACTAAGGGAAACAGGCAGTGGAGCCTTACTGCTTCACTGCCCGTTTCCTACTGTGCATGCGCGTGTTGTGCAGTGATTTGTGAATGGGACGCGATGTGTTGTGGGACACACACAGTTCCCATAACACACCACACTACATTCCCCAGAAGACAACGTGGGGAGGAGAAGAGACAACATCACTGTGGCGTAGGAAGAGGCAGATTAGGAAGCCTGCCTAGCAACAGCCATTTTACGTAAGTAAAACATTTTTTTTTCTTTTCCTCCATTTTTTAGGTATTTTTGTGCAATTTTTTTTCAGGATGGACCTCCACTTAATAGGATCAGAACAATAGCAATTGTCTTCAGGTAGCTTTAGGTGCACACTGTGCAGAGGGCGCAGTACACTAACTGTAAATACTGCAGCTGCCTGCCTGTGGTACTAATAGGAACAGAAGAACACCATCAATTTTCTTCAGGTAGCTTTAGGTGCACACTGTTCAGAGGACACAGTACACTAGCTGTAAATACTGTAGCTGCCTGCCTGTGGTATTAATAGGATCAGAACACCACCAATTTTCTTCAGGTAGCTATAGGTGCACACTGTGCAGAGGACGCACTACACTAACTTTTAAATACTGCAACTGCCTGCGGTACTAATAGGATAGAAGAACACCACCAATTTCCTTCAGGTAGCTTTAGGTGCACACTGTGCAGAGGATGCAGTACAATAACTTGTAAATACTGCAGCTGCCTGCGCTACTAATAGGATCAGAAGAACACCACCAATTTTCTTCAGATAGCTTTAGGTGCACACTGTGCAGAGGATGCACTGCACTAACTTGTAAATACTGCAGCTGCCTGCGGTACTAAAGCGGGATTCCGGCCGTAAAAAAAAAAATGTTAAAGTCAGCAGCTACAAACACTGTAGCTGCTGACTTTAAATAAGTACTTACCTGTCCTGGGTGCCCGCAATGTCGGCAGTCCGAGGCCGACCCGTCCCTCGGCTCTCAGGTCCCGGCACCACCATCCTGACTAAGGGAAACAGGCAGTGGAGCCTTACGGCTTCACTGCCCGTTTCCTACTGCGCATGCGCGAGTTGCGCAGTGCTTTGTGAATGGGACGCGATGTGTTGTGGGACATACACAGTTCCCACAACACACCGCGCCCCATTCCCCAGAAGACAACGCGGGGAGGAGAAAAGACAACATCACCGTGGCGTAGGAAAAGGCCGATTAGGAAAACTGCCTAGCAACAGCCATTTCACGTAAGTAAAAAAACATTTTTTTCTTTTCCTCCATTTTTTTAGGTATTTTTTTTGTGCAATTTTTTTTTCAGGGTGGACCTTCACATAGGATCAGAACAAAAGCAATTGTCTTCAGGTAGCTTTAGGTGCACACTGTGCAGAGGGCGCAGTACACTAACTGTAAATACTGCAGCTGCCTGCCTGTGGTACTAATAGGATCAGAAGAACACCACCAATTTTCTTCAGGTAGCTTTAGGTGCACACTGTGCAGAGGACGCACTACACTAACTGTAAATACTGCAGCTGCCTGCGGTACTAATAGGATCAGAAGAACACCACCAATTTTCTTCAGGTAGCTATAGGTGCACACTGTGCAGAGGACGCACTACATTAAATTGTAAATACTGCAACTGCCTGCGGTACTAATAGGATCAGAAGAACACCTCCAATTTTCTTCAGGTAGTTTTTTTTTTTTTTTTTTTTTTTAATTTTTTATTTATGAACACAGGCAGAGCGAGTCCACACGGACCAAACAGTACATCCAACAATACATTTCCATCACCGATTTTCTACTTAATACAGTACATTCAAGACAGACATGTTTGTGGAATCTTGGTGGATTAATTAGTATAGTCCCATGTGTTCTCCCTCTCCTACTTTTTTCCCTTTTTCCAAGAAGTTATAGAAGGGTCCTGCGAGCAGGAGAAGAGAGGGGTAGCAAGGAGAAGAAGAAAAGAAGAGATATTGAGTAGGGAGATAGGGGGGGGAAGGCAGGGGTGGGGGGGGGGGAAGAATCCCCAGGAACGTGGATCGAATTTGATGTAATGTAGCAGCAGCACTGAGCTCACCTCATCCAACACGCGGCACATCAGGTTAAATTGGCATAGTTGTTTGTAAAGCCTGTCCTTCTTCGGAGAATATAAACATGTTCCACAACTGCCACATTTTGGAAAATTTCTCTTGTCTGTTTTGCGCTGTATGGATGAGATCTTCCATACGTTTGATTTCCTCTACTTTTTTAATCCATAATGTTATGGGTGGTGGAGTTGTGGATTTCCAATATAGTGGGATACAGGCCTTAGCTGCGTCTAAAAGATGTCGCAGGACTGACTTTTTATATGTTTTCATGGGAATGTTTGCCGCATGCAGGAGGAAGAAGGCCGGGTCATCAGTTATATTATATTCTGTAAATTTTTGTATGGTCTGTTTTACTGTTTGCCAGAAAGCTGTCAGACCTGGACAAGACCAAAAGATGTGTAATAGTGTTCCTTTTTCCGTTTGGCACCGCCAGCACAGGTCAGATGTCGTTGGGAAGAATCTGCTTAATTGTGTTGGGGTTCTGTACCAGTGCGATAAAATTTTATAATTCGTCTCTTGAGTTTTGGCACATATAGAAGATTTGTGTGTGAGTTTTAGAATCTGTTGTTTCTTGGCTAGGCTGAATGTTAAGTTCAGTTCTTTTTCCCATTTGGTCAGTCCTGGTGGGACAAAATCTGTTTGGGGAGTGTTAAGGATGTTGTAGGTCAGGGAGAGTGTGTGTGGTATGACCCCCTGGGTTGAGCATATGTCTTCGAATTCGGTGAGTATCTGTTCGTTCGTTGGGGGTTGAATGGTTTGGAGGAAATGACTCAGCTGGAGTGCCCTCAGGAAGTCTAGTCTGTAGATGCCTGCAGGATCAGTGAGTTCTGCGGTCGTTTTCCAGCGCCCACCCGCACTAAAGTGGGATGCTTGGTAAAGGTCCAACCTGGTCAGGTTTCCAAACACCTGATCCTGCAGCCCCGGTGTGAACAGCGGGTTCCCTAGTATTGGGTATAAAGGGGAATTCAGTGATGACAGGTTTGTCCTTGTAAGCAGTCTAGCACAAACCAGTATGGTGTTCCCTATTAATGGGTGTCTCTTAATCTCTGCTGGTATGGCTGAATGGCACCAGGGAGCTCTTCGGAGCGGGACTTGGCTTTGGTTTTGTTCCAAGCTAGTCCAGAGCTTGGTCTCTTGGTGTCGACACCAGTCAATCAGTCTGCTCAAATGGACCGCCTGGTAGTAGGCGCGAACGTCTGGTAGTGCTAGGCCACCATACTGCTTGGGGAGGACTAAAATTTTGTGAGCCAGTCTCGGTTTCTGTTTAGCCCAAACAAATTCCGAGAACATCGATTGTATTTTTTTGAAATAAGGTGCAGGAATGTTCACCGGTAGCGCTTGCATAAGATAGAGGAATTTGGGGAGGATGGACATTTTTAGTATGTTGCACCTTCCTACCCAGGAGTGCAAACCCGCGCCCCATTTGTTCAGGAGTTCCCTTGTCGTTTTAAGCAGTGGCGGGAAATTTAGTGCGTAAAGCTGTGATAGGTTATGGGGGATTTGTGTGCCCAAATATTTTAGGGACTTGTTATTCCATTTCAAGTGGATGCTGGATTGAAGGTGCACCAGCTGTGGATGTGGTATTCTAACTCCCATAGCTTCTGATTTGGCGAAGTTTATCTTTAAATTAGTGAGACTGCCGTATAGTTCGAACTCTCTCAGTAGATTAGGTAGGGAAATGGTTGGGTTTGTAAGTGAAAACATGAGATCGTCCGCATAGGCGGATACCTTGTATTGGGTTTGGTTTAGTTCCACCCCCTTAATGTTGGGGTTCAATCTTACGTGGCATAGAAAGGGTTCGAGAGATAGGGCAAAGAGGAGGGGGGAAAGTGGGCAGCCCTGTCTCGTTCCGTTGGTGATCGAAAACGGGTCAGACAGCATCCCGTTAGCTCTAACTCTGGCGGATGGTGACGTGTAAACTGCCATGATCCATCTTAGCATCTTCCTCCCAACCCCTACGTGTCTGAGTGTTTCGAACATAAAGGCCCAATTTACACGGTCGAATGCCTTTTCCGCGTCTGTACTGACGAAGACACTCAGTGTTTTTGTGCGGTTGGCTGTGTGAATTAAGTTCAACACCTTAGTGGTGTTGTCCCTCGCCTCTCTAGTGGGCACGAAGCCCACCTGGTCTAAGTGTATTAGGTACGGGAGGTGTAGCTGTAGTCTGGATGCTATGATCTTAGTAAATAATTTGATATCCGTGTTGAGCAGGGAGATTGGCCGGTAGCTTCCACACTGGGTCGGGTCCTTCCCCTCCTTAGGGATGACCGAAATCTGGGCTTGCAAGGAGGAGTCATGAAACCCGCCCCCCTCTGTGTGACTATTAAACAGCTCCACCATGTGGGTCCCTAAGGATGGTAGGAGGGTTTTGTAGTACTGCACAGTTAGACCGTCTGGGCCCGGGGCCTTTCCCGATTTGGTGCTGCCTATTGCTGCTTGTAGTTCAGTTAGTGTTATAGGGTCTTCTAGTAAGTCGCGTGTTTCATTTGACAATGTGGGCATTAAGGAGTTGGTTAAATATTCTCTCATTCGCTCTGTCGGTGGGCTTGTCGTGGGGATATTGTATAGCTTTTCGTAGAAAGATTTGAATTCGTTTGTAATTTGTTGTGGAAGTGTCATTTTGTGGCCTAGGTGTGTATAGATATGTGGAATATAGGAGGCCGTCCTCTGATTCTGTAGGGATTGTGCCAACATTCTGCCACATTTGTTACCCGATTCGTATACTCTTTTCCTGGTAATTTGCATTGCAGCTTTAGCTTTATAATAAAGTAGGTCAGTGATCTGCGCCCGGACCGTATTCAGTTCAGTCTCCACTTGTCTGGTTTGTGTCTGTTTATGTGTAGTCTCTAGCGTCTGTAATTTCTTTATCAGTAGGGTCATTTGTTCAGTCCTCTGCCTCTTAATTCGTGAGCCATGTTGTATAAGGATACCTCTTATCACTGCCTTGTGGGCTTCCCATACGAGGCCCTTGTTATTGTCTGTGGTGTGGTTGTCTTGGAAGTAGTGTGTTATCTCTTTGGTGACAGCTGTAAGCGTCTCCTGGTCTTGCAGTAGGCTCTCGTTCAGTCTCCAAGGACTCCGCTGTCCTTTGCAGAAGTCTGTCAGAGCATAGCGCATCATGACTGGGGCATGGTCTGACCATGTTATGGAGCCTATAGTGGTGTTTTTGACTGCTTGGAGTTGTCTATGGGGGATCAAAAGGTAGTCTATACGTGAGTATGATTGGTGCGGTCGGGAGAAAAAAGTATAGTCCCGTTCTCCGGGGTGTAAGAGCCGCCAAGTGTCTATTAATTGGGTCTCATGTAGGGCCGAGTAAATAGTTCTACGTGTGTTTTTGTGTGTGGAGGATGTTCCCGTTGAGGTGTCTTCTGAAGGGAGGAGGGGGACATTTAAATCTCCGCCCACAATGAGTTGGCCTTCTGTGAATGTTTGGAGGAGTTTCAAATGTTTCTTGATAAAGACGTCTTGGTGGCAGTTGGGGGCGTATAGATTGGCTATAGTCACCTTCGCATCACCTATCATGCCCTTGAGGAAGAGGTATCTTCCTTCCGGGTCTGTCTTTATATCAGTCAAGGACCAGGGTATTTTGGCTGATATCTGAATGGATACCCCTCTTGATTTGGCCTCCGAATATGTGGAGTGGTATACTGTCGGATAGTGTCTGTTTTTTAGGATGGGAAAAGCATTTTCCCGGAAATGAGTTTCTTGTAGCAGAACTATGTCTGCTTTCATGCGTCTTATATCATTTTGTAGCATTCTTCTTTTTTCTGGGACATTAAGTCCTTTTGCGTTTAAAGTCACGATGTGGAGTTCGTCCATGGTCCCGGGGATTGGGGGGGGGGGGAAGAAAGGATAGTAGATGGTGGGGTTGAGAACAGGAAGGGGGTAGTGGGGAAACAGGTAAGTATAAGAAATCAGAGAAGAAATAGAGGTGAGAATAAGAGACTTTCAATCAGCGTCTCAAGCTCCTAACTAGGGTAGCAAAAACTCGCTTATACGCTCTGCAGGGTAGTCTGCGTGATGAGCGTGTGCCTAAGTGGGAGTGTGATCAGCGAGGGACCTGGGAGGCATCCGGGCGCCGCCCGCCCTCCCCCCACCTTGGTGTATAAATAGATGTAGGCAGGTGCAACACTGACATGTATGTCTTTGACAAGAGATGAACATGTATCATAACCTCAGAAAACAACACTTCTACATAACATTGCAAACATGTCTTAATACAGACTGCAATACTTGTATGGTGATATAGGAAAGCAGCTCAGGCATGTAGTTAAAACAGTAACTAGAACCAATCTCCGGTATGGAACCTCATATCCCTCACCCCCTGGAACCCAACCAACCGCCCGCCGACATCCCCCTCCCTTGGTACCGTGCAGTCCGCGCGTCGATGGCCATTGGTGGGGTGGAGGAATTATGTCCCGGAAAACCCCCCACCCGGCAACCCCTGCCCCCACCAGCTTCCAACACATGACCATCCCATGGAAGTTCCACTCTCCCGTTTGAAACCTAGCCAGCGTCTCCTCTTATACACGCATGGTATGCGCGGAGATCATACTTCGACGGTTCTCTTTGTCAATAGTCGTGAGGCTTCTTGGACGGTCTGCAGTTAAATTGTGTGATGTGGGCTTAGTCGCCGGGTGGAAGAAGTCAGGACCTCCGCCTGTGCCCCTCCGTTATAAATCGTATGTTAGCGTGGTCGCTTTGAGTATGTCATCATTTGAGATTGCTATCTTGACGCGTAGTTCGTGTTGGGGTGGGGGAGCTCCTCTGATTGGTTAACTGCGGGTACTTGCTCCAGATGTAGCGTCTCATGAGACAATCTTTAGATGTACCTTACGGTTGGGGAGGTTATGGGGGGACCCCTCTTGCTCATCCCTTTCTGACCGTGTGGGGTTGCCTAGGCTGAACTTAAACTGTAACTTGGCCCTAGTATAGCAACATACACATGGTCCTTTCGTAGTTCGGGGTGACCTGGCAGTGGTATAGGAGGCTGTTGGCATTATTTAGAATTCTGGCTTACAGTGTACATATTGGAGATGGCGATGAGGAGGGGGCGGCTCCCAACCCCTCCGTTCTCCCCTACCTTTAATGTGTTGGCCACTCGCCTCAATCAGGTCTGTGTGGTGAGCAAGGTGGGTGCTGAGTAAGTGTCCCGGAGAACTTGGTACCAGGGGAGAGCCCCCATGGTAAAACATAGAAAGGTATAACATAACTATGCCCGCTTCCCATATCTTTTTAACTGGTCATGTACTAAAGTCAAGACTCACGTGAACCATTGTTGTTGGTGACTCTAGAACGGCCCCGATTTCTCTGGGATCTTGGTGGCAGGCTGTATCCAGGCGGCAGGGGTCCCGCACGGCCTGTCGGTCTCGGGATTTTCAGCAGCCAGTTGGGTATTGGGATCGGGTCAAACCCCATGAAAGTGAAGCAGGCAGGGAGATCCGCCGGCGACCGCAGTGTGAATGAGGACTGGTTGGATCGAAAGATCACTGCCAGAGGGTACCCCCATCTGTAAGTGTATCCATGTTGCCTCGCAGCTTCCAGCAGGGGTTTTAGCATCGCTCTGCGTTGGAGGGTAGCTCTGGATATATCCGGTAGGATTTGAATTTGTGCTCCGTCGAATTCTATGTCTCCGCTGCCCCAAGCGTTGCGTAGTATGGTTTCTTTTTGAGCGTATCGGTGCAATCGGCATAGGACATCTCGGGGTCTAGCCGGGTCTGTGGATTTTGGTCCAAGGGTACGGTGGACCCTGTCAATTTCCAAAGAGGGTGCGGGGTTTTCCAGGAGTCTCTGAAATATGGCTGTTACTGTCTCCGCCAGGTCCTCTGGTCCCGTTGCCTCCGGGATCCCCCGCAGCCTAAGGTTGTTGCGGCGACTACGGTCTTCCATTTCTTCGATATGCAGCTGCATTTCTTGTAGTTCCATATTGTGTGATTCTTGGGCTTGTTCCAGGGATAGAACTCTGGATTCTAATGTGGTGGTCTGGGTTTCCCCAGCGGACACTCGGTGGTTAATTGTGTGCAGTTCTGACCTGATCTCCTGTATATCCTTGTTGTGTGCCTCTTCCACACGTTGGATCAGGGCCTCAATGTCAGCCCTGGTAGGGAGAGCCTGCAGCATTGCGCGGAGGTCATCTTCTATCCTTATCTGGCTGTGTGAGGGGGTTGCAGGCACCGCTCTGAATGCAGCTGGGGTCTCCATGTGTGGATCTGCTTCCATATCGCTATCTGGGGAGAGTGTCTGTGTCCCAGGAGTGTGCCTCTCCGTACCGTGTGCACGTGGTGCAGCTGCAATGGCGCCTGGGGACGTCTCCTGCCTGTCTCTTAGAAACCTTCTTATCCCGTGCTGTGGGATCGGGGTTCCGGTTCTTTTGGTTTTCGCTCTTGTCCTGTAGTGTTTAGAGGTGGACATGCCGTGTTCACCTGCTGAAGAAGAGGGATGTTTGGCAGGTGAAGCGCGGAACGGGCCCGGAGCTCCTTCAGCTCACGTCTTTACTCGGCCATCGCTAAGCCACGCCCCCCTCTTCAGGTAGTTTTAGGTGCACACTGTGCAGAGGACGCACTACACTAACTGTAAATACTGCAGCTGCCTGCGATACTAATAGGATCAGAAGAACACCACCAATTTTCTTCAGGTAGCTATAGGTGCACACTGTGCAGAGGACGCACTACACTAACTTGTAAATACTGCAACTGCCTGTGGTACTAATAAGATAAGAAGAACACCACCAATTTTCTTCAGGTAGCTTTAGGTGCACACTGTGCAGAGGACGCACTACAATAACTTGTAAATACTGCAGCTGCCTGCGGTACTAATAGGATTAGAAGAACACCATCAATTTTCTTCAGGTAGCTTTAGGTGCATACTGTGCAGAGGAGCACTACAATAACTTGTAAATACTGCAGCTGCCTGCGGTACTAATAGGATCAAAAGAACACCACCAATTTTCTTCAGATAGCTTTAGGTGCACACTGTGCAGAGGACGCACTGCACTAACTTGTAAATACTGCAGCTGCCTGCGGTACTAAAGTGGGATTCCGGCCGTATAAAAAAAAATTAAAGTCAGCAGCTACAAACACTGTAGCTGCTGACTTTAAATAAGTACTTACCTGTCCTGGGTGCCCACGATGTCGGCCGCCCGAGGCCGACCCGTCCCTCGGCTCTCGGGTCCCAGCACCGCCATCCTAACTAAGGGAAACAGGCAGTGGAGCCTTACAGCTTCACTGCTCGTTTCCTACTGCGCATGCGCGAGTTGCGCAGTGCTTTGTGAATGGGACACGATGTGTTGTGGGACACACACAGTTCCCATAACACACCGCACCCCATTCCCCAGAAGACAACATGGGGAGGAAAAGAGACAACATCACCGTGGCGTAGGAAGAGGCAGATTAGGAAGACTGACTAGCAACAGCCATTACACGTAAGTAAAAAATATTTTTTTTTCTTTTCCTCCATTTTTTAGGTATTTTTTTGTGCAATTTTTTTTTTCAGGGTGGACCTCCACTTAATAGGATCAGAACAAAAGCAATTGTCTTCAGGTAGCTTTAGGTGCACACTGTGCAGAGGGCGCAGTACACTAACTGTTAATACTGCAGCTGCCTGCCTGTGGTACTAATAGGATCAGAAGAACACGATCAATTTTCTTCATGTAGCTTTAGGTGCACACTGTGCAGAGTACGCACTGCACTAACTGTAAATACTGCAACTGCCTGCGGTACTAATAGGATCAGAAGAACACCACCAATTTTCTTCAGGTAGCTTTAGGTGCACACTGTGCAGAGGATGCACTACACTAACTGTAAATACTGCAGCTGCCTGCGGTACTAATAGGATCAGAAGAACACCACCAATTTTCTTCAGGTAGCTATAGATGCACACTGTGCAGAGGACGCACTACACTAACTGTAAATACTGCAGCTGCCTGCGGTACTAATAGGATCAGAAGAACACCATCAATTTTCTTCAGGTAGCTTTAGGTGCACACTGTGCAGAGGACACAGTACACTAACTGTAAATACTGTAGCTGCCTGCCTGTGGTATTAATAGGATCAGAACAATAGCAGTTGTCTCCAGGTAGCTTTTACATGCACACTGTGCAGAGGACACAGTACACTAGCTGCGATGCCGCAGTGGATTATGGGCCATGACGCGCCACTCGAATTTGGTGCGAACGGCCCATATCGTTCACAATTTGACAAAAGGTCGAACATGCGATGTTCGAGTTGAACATGGGTTCGACTCGAACTCGAAGCTCATCCCTAGTGTAAACAAACAAATCCCTGTTCTCTATGGAGAGGAGAGACAGATCGTGTGTTCCTACTAGCTGGGAACAATGATCTGTCATCTCCTCCAGTCAGTCCCATCCCCCTACAGTTAGAACACACACGAGGGAACACAGTTAACCCTTTGATCGCCCCCTAGTGTTAACCCCTTCCCTGCCGGTGACATTTACACAGTAATCAGTGCATTTTTATAGCACTGATAGCTGTATAATTGTCAATGGACCCAAAAATGTGTCAAAAGTGTCCGATTTGTCCGCCATAATGTCGCAGTCCTGATAAAAATCACTGATCACCGCCATTACTAGTAAAAAAAATAATAATAAAAATGCCATAAATCTTTCCCCTATTTTGTAGATGCTATAACTTTTGCCCAAACCAATCAATATATGCTTATTGTTATTTTTATTACCAAAAATATGTAGAAGAATACATATTGGCCTAAACTGAGGAAAAAATTTGCTTTTTAAAAAAAAAATTGGGGATATTGATTATAGCAAAAAGTACAAAATATTGTGTTTTTTTCAAAATTGTTGCTTGCTTTTTTGTTTAGAGCGCAAAAAATAAAAACCGCAGAGATGATAAAATACCACCAAAAAAACTGTATTTGTAGGAAAAATAATACATCAATTTTGTTTTGGTACAGCGTTGCATGACTGCGCAATTGTCAGTTAAAGCGACGCAGTGCCGTATTGCAAAAAATGGCCTGGTCATTGAGCAGCCAAATCTTTCTGGGGCTGAAGTGGTTAAAGGGCAACATAAATAAAACAAAAATTGCTTTAAAAAACATGCTGGGGGATGATCTTTAACCTGCCTGTGCAGATTTTCAGCTGTATGATGCTTACAATCTACTACAGAACAACTGATATTTACTTGAAAGGTTTTTCTTTGTAAATGAAAGCTCTCAGTTGCTTCCTTCTGTTTGTAAAACAACTGGGTAGGGATGCTCTTCTTCTATACCAGACCATTATCTTAGATAAGGATCTGGATTAAATGTTCATGGAAACTCCAGTTAAAAAATTGCATGTGGGTTCCCTTTTAAAATAGATACCAGACCATTGTCCTTGAACGGAGTATGGATTTTAAGAGGGAATCCCTTCAAAAAGGGGCCTCTTCCCCACAACTCTGAGAGTCTCAATTGTGGGGAGCTTTGAAATCTCAAAAAAACCCTTAAAAATAGGGATACCGCCGCCAATGAAAATTAGTAATGGGTGCACAATACCCCTACTTATTCACAAGTAAAAATGTGAATAGTAAATTAACATACTCTTTTTAACAAATCCTTTAATAAAAAAATGTAAAAAAATACAAAAAAGTCACATGATATATGAAAGGAAATAGTAGGTATTCTGGAAGACCACCCGTCTATTAGGTACACCAACAGTGCCCTCAGATATCTGGAGACACCCTGAAATGAGAAGCAAGTTATGCATTCCTAAAATGTCTGCCTTTATTAGGTGTTTTACAGCTTATATATGGTTCAACATACCGATAGAAAAAGGGGAGGGGGGAGTGGTTAGTAAATGATGTATTTGTATAAAAATATAGAGTTATATGGTTATACAAGTCAATGACCCTTTAAGATACATTATCATAAGTTAACACAGGTCAACAGGCTGTCTGGTTATGAGTCATAAGTCATGCCTCCTGTCCCATGACGTACAGAACAGAGAAGGACAAACCAACCCACAATGATATATATATATATATATATATATATATATATATATATATATATATATATAAATAGAGAGAGAGAGAGAGAGAGAGAGTACATTGTGTGTGCAAGCATCTTTCTAAGCATTCTGTTATAGTTGCAGTTTAAGCTATCTTGTATACTGAAATAGCAGAGCATATCAAAGCATATCAGTCACAATGGTTTGGGCATATTACTACAAACCTCTCTTTTGTCATGAACGTGACAAACACAAACCCAATATGCCCCCGACATTCACATGGACTACTTTCCCACAACTTTACCACCACACTAAGCATGTAAAAATAGAAAACAATAAACACATAATCTCAGCTGCATAGCAATTGTCCATGAAATATAAAGGGGGAAGGGGCATGACAGTACATAAAAGCAAGTGGGAGGGGCATGACAGCCTTTAGGCCAAATAAAAATAGCCCCAAAGAAAATCACAAAAAAAAGTCTCTTGTATGGCTTCTGAATGTCCATTAAATTCATAAAAAGGAAGGAAAAGGAAATGTGCACATTATAATTCTCATTCTCCTAAAATTTTTCCAAAACGTTTGGTTTGATTCTGTGCTGACCCATATTTTACAGAGATCCTCCACCCCAAAAACCTTGCCTCTCTTTGTAAGGATAAAACTCAATATCCACAGACAGACTGGAACTGATGCATTTGGCTAGACTTGGGTCTTCGGGCTGGCATATCTGGACCTCTTCCTTGTGATGCTCACTGGAATTCTGAAGACCTTGGGCATGCATCATTGGCTAACCCTCAAGGTGTCATTTCAAGAAAGATTTTCCAGCAGCTGTCTGCCTTTACTCATCTCATCCAACATGAATAATCACAGAATCTATAGTCCAATTGGCAGCGCTTATTCAAATAAAAGTTCATTCAATGAATATGTAGAGTATATGATAGTAAGGAGAGCCTTTCACCGCTTCCAGTATGTGAAGAAAGAAGCACACAACACCCAGGTGTGTCAAATCTGCTTACCAGATTACAATCAAAGGTGAGCATCATATCATTAATTCATGGAAATGTAGGTGCCACTCTCCACCGTATTTAATAAATCCTCCCAAGAGTCAATCAAAATGGCCAGTCGTTTAAAAATAGCCTCTCAGGGCAGGAGCAATGGAAATTCAAGCGTCAACAATCCAGCATTTACACATGACATGCAAGGCAAGAGCAAGGCAACAAAAAATAGTGAAGCCATAAGGTAAAAAGGCACAAATGTATTGTAGTACACTTACAGTTATGAAGTCACAAACGAGCATCAAGAAAGGTGTAAAATCTACGATCATCAGCGTGCTTGCATCATCCAGCCTGACATGTTTCATCTGAAGGGGATATCATCAGAGGCGCTTCCCTCAACCCCCGAACATTATATATTTTTAAAATTCTAAAGGTTACATTTTGAGTTATAGAGGAGGTCTAGGGCTAGGTCTAGGGCTAGAATTATTGCTCTCACTCACCGTCTAAATATGTGGGCGCAACTCACATATGCGTTCGCTTCTGCACATGAGCTCGGGGCGTTTAAAAAAAAAAAATTCTTATTTATTTTACCTTTTGTTTTTTATTTTTACACTGTTCTTTTTTTTTAAAAAAATGTGTCACTTTTATTTCTATTACAAGGAATGTAAACATAATAGAAAAAAAAGCATGGCAGGACCTCTTAAACATGAGATCTGGGGTCAAAAAGACACCAGATCTCATATTTACACTAAAATGCAATAAAAAAAATAAATAATTAAATGTCATTTGAAAAAAAATGTTTGACGTCGCTTCCGCCCTGCAATGATAAGGAGACGGGTGGGGGGCCATCTTTCCCTCACTCGTCTTCATGACTAACAGGAAGAAGAAGCCAATCACCTCCACCGCTACCGATGGCACCGGTAAGTGGTGGAGGGCATGGGAGCATGGCGGGAGGGGGGGGCCCTCTCCAGCCACCGATAAAAGGGATCTCGCAGTGAATCCGCCGCAGAGACCACTTTTATCTGAAAACGGACCGCCCGCTGAAGAACATGTTGTTATACTGCTATAACAATGATAATCCTCTTCAAAGTAGCGACGTAAAACGATGGCGGGCGGTCCATAAGTGGTTAAAGTAGTTGTAGTGCCTCATGATTTTTCTGTGCTGCATCCCCCCCAGAGCCCCCCTTTTTCTTACCTGAACCCAATCGTTCCAGCGACAAGCATGAGCCCAGCAGCTCCAGCAACTGTCTCAGGTACTCATTGGATAGATTGATAGCAGCAGGAGCCATTGGCTCCCACTGCTGTCAATCAAATACAATGACACAGGAGCTGGGGTGTGGCTCAGTCCTGCTGTCTGTGTCAATGGGCGCAGCAGCAGGACTCGGGAGAGCATCATCACGGGTGCCCCCATGGAAAGCGGATCTTTGTGGGGGCACCCAATGAAGAGGAGGGGCCAGGAGCACCACCGGGGGACCCCAGAAAAGGAGGCTAGAGCCGCTTTGTGCAAAACCCTTGCACAGAGCAGGTAAGTATAGCATGTTTATTATTTGAAAAAAAACGTACCTTTACAATCACTTTAACCACTTCAGCCTCGAAAGGATTTACCCCCTTAATGACCAGGCCCTTTTTTGCGATTCGGCACTGTGTAGCTTAAGGCTATGTTTCCACTATTGCGTCCCCAAAGTCGCGCGATTTTGCCGCGATTTTTTACCGCGATTTTACCGCGACTTTTTACCGCGTTTTGAAGCAATGCCTGTGTCTATGGACCACAAGTCGCATCAAAGTGGGACCAAAGTAGTGCAGGGACTACTTTGAAGTCGCTGCGACTTGAAGTCGCACATATATGAACGGTACTCATTGGAAATCATGGGGTACAATTTGTCATGCGACTTTTCAGTCCCAAGTCGCATGAAAAGTCGCACTAGTGGAAACATAGCCTTAACTGACAACTGTGCAGTCGTGCGACGTTGTACCCAAACAAAATTGACGTCCTTTTTTTCCCACAAATAGAGCTTTCTTTCGGTGGTATTTGATCACCTCTGTGTTTTTTACATTTTGCTATAATAAATATCCCCAAAAAAATATACAAAAACTAATTTCTTCCTCAGTTTAGGCCAATATGAATTCTTATACATATTTTTGGTAAAGAATCGCAATAAGCGTATAATGATTGGTTTGCGCAAAAGTTATTGCATCTACAAAATAAGGGATAGATTTATGGAATTTTTATTATTATTATTTTTTTATTAACAATGGCGGCGATCTGCAATTTTTATCATAACTGCAACACTGACAGATCGGACACTTTTGACACTATTTTGGGACCATTGACATTTATACAGCGATCAGTGCTATAAGACAGCACTGATTACTTTGTAAATGTCACTGGCAGGGAAGGGGTTAAACACTAGGGGCGATCAAGGGGTTAACTGTTTTCCCTCAGCGTGTTCTAACTGTAGGGGGGATAGGCTCACTAGAACATGACGGAGATCACTGCTCTCAATCACTGGGAGCAGTAGATCCCTGTCATGTTGATAGGCAGAACAGGGAAATGCCTTGTTTACATCTCACCGTTCTGCCTCTCCGTGCCACAATCGCTGGCTACCGGCAGACATCGAGTATGTGGGACCCGCAGGCAAGCTGCCAGCAGCGTGTGCGCGCTCGTTAGCCGCCAATGACGGCGTGCCGTACGGGTACATGGTTTTGCGCACCCATGCCACTTTGCCGATGTATATTGCAAAACTTACCTGTGTTACAGGGCTTTGTTCAATGCAGAGGAGCATTTATGCACCGGCAAATCAAAGTCTCTGAAGTCACGTGTCACATTTTACTTTAGTTCAAATAATTTTTATTTTGAAAAATGGAAGATACATACAAAGATATCTTAGCATTAAGTTCCATGCATAGAGCTCATACAGTTTCAAAGGTTAAAATTAACGAAGTGGCATATATCCGTTTTCCCCTCTCGAAATCATTATAGCCCATATTTAAGGTTGCGAGGCCTACATCCTACGTGAGAGCAAGGGCTAGATGAGTAGGTTACAAGACAGGAAAGAGGAGACTAGGCTATAAGAAGTATTAAACGGAAATGGACCTGTGGTACTAACTCAGGAACGAAAGGTTCTAACTCAGACTTCCGCCCGACGGGCAGACCACCCCTATGGGAGCTCGCTGTGGCCTGTCCGGGGGGTCCGAGTTCCAGGTACCTGCGACTTAGCCCAAAAACAAACATTGTACCAAGCTAAGTCAAACGTGTTTTGTAAACAGTTTAAGGATTATCTCCGTTCTCTGCTCTAGACGTTGAGAAAGAAAACCTGCCATGCCACCTGATGATTTCGAGAGAGGCAACTTGGATAACAGATAAAACAAGCGATAAAGAAAAATAAATAGAGTAACACGACCGCCCGTTCTCGGGCTACACCTAAGAGAGCTTAGTCTTTGATAAACAAGAAAAGAGACAAGAGAGTCTTCAGAGAAGAGAGAGGAGAAAGAAGGGGGGAGGAAGGGTAGAAAGAAAAAAGGGGGGGAACTCTGTAAACGGTTCTATCCTACTCTGTATCTTGTGGGATGCCCGGAAATAAGGGTACCCTACAGTATTTGGCCCATGGTTCCCAGATAGCAAAAAATGTTTCGTTTTTGTCATTAATGTTTGCAACGATTTGTTCTTGTGCCATTATCCATGACACCTTCCTTTTAAAAGCTTTTATTGAAACTCTGGGTTTCTTCCAGAACTTTGCTAGAGAAGCTTTAGCTCCTAAGAGTATAAAGAAAGTTAGCTTCTGTGAAAATTTGGAAAAAGTCCTGATCTTCCCATTAAGCAAAGCAATGGAAGGATCAGGGGAGACTCTTTGCTGTAATACAGAGCTGATCGTGCGGAAGACCTTACCCCAAAACGATCTGATTCTCGGGCACGTCCACCATATGTGAATCATTGTTCCCTCCATCTCACAGCCCCTGAAACACAGTGGGGAGGATCCTGGAAAGATGTTAGCTAAACGAGCCGGTACGTAGTACCATCTTGTTAAGACTTTAATACTGGCTTCTATCAATGATATGTTGAGGATACCTTTGAATGAACGTTCAAACCTGGAGTACCAATCTTCCAACGTCCAGGAGATGTCCAGATCCTCCTCCCAGGCCCGCGCATATCTCGGTTTCTCCTCTGAAGATTTTAAGGCGGAATAGATTATGGAGATTCCTCCCCTCTGGACTTCGGAAGTGGAGCACCATTGTTCAAATGGAGTCAGGGAAGAACTACCTCGATTTTGCTTCCAAATGGAATGGATGTAGTGGTGTATCTGTGAGAATCTGAAAAACTCTGATAGGGGCATGTCTAGTTCGTTTCGACAGTGGTTCAGCGTGATTGGCCCCCTAGGGGAGAGGAAATGACCAATCCTATAGAGGCCCTTGTCCGTCCACCACTTGTAGGCCCTTATTACCATCCCTGGTGGAAAAGCTGGGTTATGGAATAAGTGTGCTAAAGGTTTGAGGGGTGAAATCAGATTAGTATTTGAAAAGAGTTTCGTGCACAAGGCCAATGAGTGGGATAGGGTGGGAGATAGTATGGCAGGTCTATCAGCAGGGGAGCACCAGAGAAGATAGTCGATCGTGTTCCTAGGGGTTGCTTGTCTTTCCATGGCCAGCCAACTTGGTTTCGGGCCCCGAGTAAACGCCAGCGAAATTTGGGAGAGCTGAGCTGCTTGATAGTAGCCCCATAGGTCAGGGAGACCAAGACCTCCCTGATTTTTAGGACGGGTCAACGTACTGGAGGGGCATCTATACCCTTTACGTCCCCAAATAAAGCGAACGATTTCGGATTGAAATTTGAGGAGGGTTGATTTCTTAATAGGAATAGGAAGGGAGCGAAAAAGGTATAAGAGACGGGGAAGCAATGTCATCTTGACGGCGTGTATTCTCCCCAGCCAGGACAGCCCACATCCAGCCCACCTGTCGAGGTCATCTTTACATTTACGGATCATGGGGGGGAAATTAGCGTTAAACAATTTTTGAATGTCTGAAGTTAAGTGGATACCTAAATATGGGATATCTGTGGGTGCCCAGGAGAAGCTAAAGTTAGAAGAAAGCTGATTAAGTGTATCCTGAGGGACTGTAATGTTCAGCGCGATAGACTTGGACATGTTAACTGTTAGGCCCGAAATATTACTGAATTCTTGGAGGATCTTATAAATCATCGGAGTGGAAATGAGAGGGGAGGTGATGTAGAGAAGCAGGTCATCCGCATATAGGGCACATTTGTGCTCCTGGTCTCCACACTGAACCCCTTTGACATCTGGGTTGGTTCTAAGTGCTATAGCTAATGATTCAATTGCAATCGCAAAGAGGAGAGGGGAGAGTGGGCATCCCTGCCTGGTTCCTCTGTGAATAGAGAAAGTGTCCGAATACCTTCCTAGGAGACGAACCTGAGCAGACGGGGTTGAGTATAGGGAACTAATGTAGTTCAGAAAGAAGGGACCAAATCCCCAGCGCTGTAAGATGTCCGATAAATAATCCCAGTTAACGGAGTCAAATGCCTTGTGTAAATCGATGGAGAGGAGGAAGCCCCTCTGCGGAGAGCTTCCATCCCAGCCCGACTTTAGGAGGGATATAATGTCTATCGTCCTACGTATTTGGTCCGGTCCCTGTCTACCAGGGATGAAGCCCACCTGATCATTGTGAATATAATTGGCAATGAAGCTTTCCATTCTATTCGCTAAAATTTTTGTCAGGAGTTTGATATCGTTGTTAATTAGCGAAATGGGCCTATAGTTCCCTAATTCACTTGGGTCCTTCCCAGGCTTCGGTATCAGCGAGATATATGCCGAGTTGAGGTCAGGTCCTAGGGGGGCTCCATCCCTGAGAGAGTTGAAGAATTTAGCTAGGTGGGGGGCAAGGGTAGTGGCAAATTTTTTGTAATACCCCGTGGACAGGCCATCTGGACCTGGGGCAGAACCCGTTTTAAGCGAGGCAATCGTGTCCAATATTTCCACCTCTGTGATCTTGTCCTCAAGCAACTCCCTATGGTCTTTGGTTAAGGCTGGTAGGGGTAAGTCTCTGAGGAAGCGGTCCCTTTGTTGTAGTGATGGAGGCTCAGAGGATTTATACAGATCAGAGTAAAATGTGGAGAAGGCTTCCATAATTTTAGAAGGGTTCTGCGTCAGGTCTCCTGATGCTGTTTTGATTTTAGGGAATGCTAGTGTTCGGTGTTTTGGGGTGAGTTTGGCTGCTAGTTTGGAGCCCAAGCGGTCTGTTTGGTAGTAAAACTTGGCTCCTGTCCATCTCAAGTGTTTCTCTGCTGCGGAAGTAAGGGCCAGATTAAGTACCGTCCTAGTGCGGTCAAGGGTCTCTAAGGAGTCTGGTGTGGGAAGTCTCTTATGTGCTTTAGCCGCTGCCCTGTAGTCCGCTGTGAGTTTTAGGATGTCGGCTTTATGGACTGCTTTAAGATGTGAGGATAAGCTGATTATGTGGCCCCTTATCACCGGCTTATGGGCTGCCCAAACGGTGGAAGGCGAGACCTCACCCGTTTGGTTAATTCTAAAGTAATCTTTGATGTTTTCCACTATGCCCTGACAGTTTATGGGATCATTGAGGAGCGATTCTTGTAATCTCCAACGTGGCGGACCCTTGGAGGAACCCCCCTTCTGAACTACTACCAAGACCATTGCGTGATCTGACAGCGGAGAGTCTATGATCTTAGAGTTGAGGATAAGTGGAATTGTGCTCGATCGTGTGAAGATGTGGTCTATCCTGGCCAGGGAGTTATGCGGAACCGAGAAGTGGGTGTAATCTTTTTTGTGCGGGTTTGCTTCCCTCCAAATATCCACCAAACCCTCCTCAAATAATAGCGCTGCTATTTTGGTGCTCTGTTTTGAAGGGCGTTTTGATTTAGACGTACCATTGGCTAGCCTGTCAAGTGCGGAGTCGAAAGCGACGTTCGAGTCTCCTCCCAAAAATATTGTACCTTTAAGATGGGGTTTTAGTTTTTTGAGTAACAGGGCAAAAAACGATTTTTGGCCTCTGTTAGGCGCATAATATGAAACAAATGTATAAAGTGCTCCCTCAATGTAGCCGGATACTAGCAGGAAACGCCCCTTGGGATCGACTATCGTCTCCGGTTGCGAGACATTTAAATGCTTGGCAAAGCAGATGGCAACCCCTTTTGTTTTGTTTTCGGCTGAGGACAAGAAGAATTGTGGGTAGTGTTGGTGGAGAAATGCGGGTTTGTAGTGTACTGGAAAGTGAGTTTCCTGTAGAAGGAGGACGTCAATATGCATAGATTGGTAGGACTGGAAGATCTTTCTGCGTTTAATTGGGGAGTTCAGACCGTGGGTGTTGTGTGAGATGATCCTAAGTGGGGTATTCCGATCCTTTAGGCTAACCATGGTCCAGAGGGGAGAGAACTGTCAAATCGTATTGCGGCTTACCGTTACCCGTGGAACGTGAAAGCTGACTGTGATCCGTTGGTGAGGCAAGATGACTGCTCGGGCCCGGCAGGAGGATAGCAGGACCACCCCCGAGACTGGTCGAACCTACAGAGGAGTACAGGAGGGTATAGAGAGCGGATGGGGAAAGAGTAGAAGAGAGAAACAAAAGAAGAACGATCAGTTTCATGTAATAAACATTAAGCTTCGAAAAAACTTCAGTCATGACTAATAAATATACTGAGGAGGTAAAAGGAAAAAAAAACACCTCGCACAGTCAAAAGGGTAGGAATAAATGTCCAACCTACCCTAAAGGCCACTCGGGCCAGGGCCTCCTGAAAACAGGGAGACCAACCAAAGAAAACACCTCAGGGGAGCTTAAGGCGTACCTGAGGGTAAGTGGAGGCGCACTGGGTCCACCACAGCCCCAGTTCCTCCAAACTATTATGCCTGAGACCGTATGCCGGTCTTTTATGTAGAAATTTAGACAGAGCATATAAAAAAAAAAAAAAAAAAAAAATGTAAAGATAAAGATATGGGGTGAACATGGAAAAGGAAATCAATATATAGAAAAAAAAAAAAAATAATAATTTTTCCATGTTGACCCCTGTTGCCACCTATGCAGTGAGGGTGTGACTATGTATGAGCCTCCTGATCAACGGGGGAGATCATGAATCCCTTACAGGATGGATCGCTAGATCTGGCCCGTCAGTGCCCAGAAGGAGGTGGGGATCCCAGGGTCGATAAACATCCTACTTTGAAAAACTAGGGGACACTACTATCATGTGGGAATAGTACATGTGTTGCCCCTCACCACCATGGCCCAACAGAGGGGGCCCCGTAACCCCTCCCTACTCCAAGTATAAAAAAAAAAATAAAAAAAAAATAAATAATATATAATAAAAAAATAATAAAAAGTAAAAAAGGATAGGGGGGCCTAGACCCACTACGATTAGGATCGGAGCCCATGGGCTCGGGGGGAAAAAGGGGGCTAGCCCCAACCAGACCTTTAGCAAAAGTGCTGCACCCTTCAAAAAGAGGGAACATGAGGAAAAACAGAGTACTTGTGAGCGAAGTGGCAGTTCAAGTGGGGAGATTTTCCTTAGATCTCTTGTAGCCTTGTTTTAGCCAGGATGGCTGTAGCGGGCTTGCTGGGGGGGGTCTTTTGATTGAAGAAGGGGTACCCCTGCTGGATTGTGACGATGCAGGCTCTTGAGGGATGAGGCCCAAATGGAGAAGAATCCGTTCACCCTCCGCGAAGGTGGAGAAGCTGTAGTTTCTACTCTTGTGTGAAAAGTTCAGTCTCAGCGGGAAAGACCACCTATACGGGATCTCCTTTTCCTGCAGGAGTAGTAGTAAAGGTTTCAAGGCCCTTCTCTTCTGCACTGTGTAGGGGGACAGGTCCGCGAAGATCTGAATTTTGTGACCGCGAACGGAAATGTCCTTTAAATTTCTGGCTGTTCTCATAACTTCCTCCTTAACCGCATAATGATGGGGTTTTACAATGATGTCCCGAGGGAGTCCATCAGTGCGGGGGGGTTGTAGGGCTCTATGGGCCCTGTCAAGCTCAAGGCGGTGCTCTGGTATCCCCGGAATAAGATCCTTGATGAGGGTTTTAATGACAGAGTGGACCTCCTTTTCCGTTTCTGGAACCCCCCGTACCCTAAAATTATATCGTCTCGATCTGTTCTCCAAATCATCGATTTTGTTAAAGGCTAATTCGAGTTGGTCCTGCATATCTTGCAATCTCGCTGTGTTCTGGTTAATCCTAGCCCCTGCTTGATCCGCTTTCTTCTCCATATTGTCAAGCCTAAAGCCAAATTGCTGCATGTCAGCGTGTATGGATGCTGTTATTTGGGCTGCGTTTTGGGCTAGGCTTTTGGATAATAGCTGAGCAAAGGCCTCCATCATGGAGGGGAAGTCTGTGGGTGTGGGGGCGGCTTCTTGTGCTGTACTGACTGATAGCAGAAGGCCTGTGTGCGGATCCATCATGGGGGTGGATGGGAGTCCTGTCTGTAGGCTGAGCAGGAGGGATTCAGTGGACGCTGGGGAATGGGCCTGGGGTGGGGGGGAGCACAGGGTACCTGGAGACTGAGGCAGGATACAGTCTTGGTCTGCGATAGAGTCTTCCTCAGCTGCCGCCACGCCGAGTCTCGGAGGAGCGGCGGCCATTTTGGCATAGCTGAGCGGTCCGGGTGCGGCCGTCATTTGGCTTGTCAGGCTTCTCCTGGCCGGCGCCCCCAGCATTAATCCGTTCCCGGGGGTGTCCGGAGCTCGATGGTGCACTTTAGGGGCTGCGGTGAGTGCTCTGTCGGCGCTGTGGGAACGAGCGGGGTAGTGGTGGAGCGGAGCTTCAGTGGCTAGCGGCCATCTTGGAAGCTGCCGCGCATGCGCCTCCACGTGTCACATTTTAATTTGTTCAATAGGCTTCATTTCATGCTTGGCACTAGCTATTTAGCATAGGGCAAAAATGTGTATATACATAACTTTTTTTTCTGCTTCTGTTCACACATAAAACTTCTTCTGTAGCTAATTAATGGAAAAATACACTGGCAAAGCACATTTTCACTATGTTTGCTATGTTGTCTAGTATCATCCTGTTCTGGCTCTTTTTTGTAAATCCCATAGATTGTGTTTAATCCTTATTGCAACATTTAAGCTTAAAATAGAGTTGTACTCAATTTCCCTAATGAACACAAGTTGTTAATATCACTATAAACTGTTGCTTTTAATCTGTTCATTGTTCAGTACACCTAATAGCTAATGTGAATTTGCCAAATTTATAAAATACACTGTTTTTGCTCAAATCAATTAACATTCCGAACAGAGACTTTAAAGCAAGCAAGAAGAAAAAATACATTTCTACATTAAAGCACTTAGAGAAGTTTGATAGGGCCCTTCGCCAAACCAAATTGGTGCACCTTATGAATCTTTGATCTTTGTTTCACAGTTCAAGTGAATAATTGGAGAACATAATTTGAAAATCTTAAAATTTGGCATCACTCATAGCATCTAAGTGACTTTAAAAATTAACTAATTGCAAAAAAATGCATGACATTTCAAAGTTTTAGCCAAATGCCTCTGAATCATTAAACAAGGCATTAGTGTGGATGGCTTATGTTTTTTTGTGTTATAGTATTAAAGGGAAATATTGTGTATTTTCATTAAGTATGGATTTTCAGTTATTATTGCAGTGTTTGCATTACAGTGATTTTTATAAATCTTTAATATTTATATAGACAAAGTGGGGACAGCCAAGGGGATATAGTTTATAGACAATGGGAAACAAAATAGAATACAAAGAGTAGCCCCTGAACATAAATATATGCACAAAAAGTAATAAAAAATAAACTTATACTCAGTTACATTTATGCTATACAATTGTAAAACAGCTTACAAACATAATCCACACATTGAAAAAAAATTAAAAACATACAACTCCCACCCAAAAAAAATACACCAGTTCTTATATAATGTTATCATCCATCAAGGAACTAAAATAGAGCCTTTGATGATGCTGAACTATGTCAGTAAACCATATATGGTACATAATGTGTGTAATGTTACTCACCAAATAAACACATACAGAATAAAATACTAAAGTTGTATGGATGTGTATATTACAAAGTACAAAAATATTAGATTTATTATCACCAATAACCAACACCAACCTACCCAATGAATTACCTAAATAACACTTTTTCAAAAGTGTAAAATAAATAAATAAATAAAATAAGCAGGTAAATTATGCACTCACAATGAGTAGACAGATGAAAGTATTAATAAACACTGTAGTACCAATACACTACAGCACACTACACTACAAGCCTGGGATCACTTTCCCACAAGAAAAACCACACAGGGACACGTGCCTCTAAGGATTTCATACTGACGAAACATGTTGGACGGAGTTACAATGATCCAGGAGAGTGTGAAACCGACTGTGAGGGCTTCCTGAATCTGATCCATCCCTTTGTGATTTTTTTCTTGTTGGAGAGTGATCCCGGGCTTGTAATGTTGTATTGCTACACAGTGTTTTATCATGCTTTTATCTAACTATTCAGTGTAAGTGCATATTTTAACCACTTTTCAATAAAATAGTTTTTAGCAGTGAGCACTATGAAATAGTTTTTTTCTGAGATGAGAAGATGAGAGGTGAGAAGTTTATTTTTGGTAGTTGATTAACCCATGTGACACTGAGTGTTATTTGTATGTGGTGGGAGAGAGCCTCCATTATCTTTAGGAATATCCCAGGAGTTTGCCTGGATATCTATCTGTTCATGCTTGTTTGGCCTTTCATAATGAAGGTCAAACCATAAGGTTAGAGCACAAACTGGGATGACTGCTAGTGGACGTGTCACCTGAGGAGATTGGTTTTATTAAAAATACAGCATACCGTATTTATCGGCATATAACACGCACTTTTTTCCCCTTAAAATCAGGGGAAAGTCGCAGGTGCGTGTTATACGCCGATCCCCTGCGATCCCGAGCTGTCACAATTTTAAAATCGCCGACAGCGATTTGAAAATGGCGCCGCCGGCGCCGAAATACACAGAGCCGGTCCTCGGCTCTTTCCGGCGGCTCTTGTTTACGAGTGGAGCCGAAAGTGAACGAGAGCCGCCGGAATGAGCCGAGGACCGGCTCTGTGTATTTCGGCGCCGGCGACGCCATTTTCAAATCGCGGTCGGCGATTTTAAAGCCCAGGACAGGGGATCGAAGGCTGCACTGGGGAAGGCTGCACTGGGGAAGGCTGCACTGGGAAAGGCTGCACTGGGAAAGGCTGCACTGACAAGGTTGCACTGGGGAAGGCTGCACTGGGGAAGGCTGCACTGACATGGCTGCACTGACATGGCTGCACTAACAAGGCTGCACTGACAAGGCTGCACTGACAAGGCTGCACTGACATGGCTGCACTGACAAGGCTGCACTGACATGGCTGCACTGACAAGGCTGCACTGACATGGCTGCACTGGGAAGGCTGCACTGACATGGCTGCACTAACAAGGCTGCACTGGGGAAGGCTGCACTGACATGGCTGCACTGAGAAGGCTGCAATGATGGGCATTTAAATGTAAGTTTTTTTCCCTTCAACTTCCCTCCTAAAAGTTTTTTTTCCTTAAAATTCCCTCCTAAATTGGGGTGCGTGTTATACGCCGGTGCGTGTTATACGCCGATAAATACGGTATTTTTAGCAAATTTTGTGGACTTTATCACATATACACCATTTTATTATTTTTTTTATCACTGATCATTATGGATATTATCAATGGTTTTTGGCTACAAGGTTATGATTTCTCTTGCATTATTAATGATTCATTGTAATATTGTTGATATTGCACTCGTTTATCAGTTTTGGGTTCAGCACTTTTTATATATTGATAGCTCTAATCAGTGCTGAATCACTCAGCATAACATGGGAACAAGTGGCAGAGAGCTCTACATATATTACATTTTTCCAAAGGTATTATTTATCATTTGTTTATTTATTTATCAGTTTCAGGTCTGTTCATACTAAGTCCTTGTATGTCCCCAGGAACAAGAGATAATGCAGCTTGGTAACAATTCATCATTCCTTTCTGTACAGTGGCTAATATAATGCTCCCTATTTGATAACTATACCTAGTCAATGTATATTGGGCATAGCCTGATTGAAGGATTCAAATAAGGCTTCTGTTTATAACCCACGTGAGATGTGGTAAGGAAAGACAATAGCCAGACCTTGGAAGTAAAAAAACGATTTACAGTAACACCAACAGACAAGCTAGGAATGATTTGATGCTGAAAAACACTCAATGGTTTAATATATGCTCAACTAACTGAAATACATTTCTAATTACAATATTATGTAAATCTGTTAATAGAGATTTCACATACATTCATAATAAGTATCTTTATTGCCTAATTTTGGACAAACACACTACAACTTTTAAACAATTTTAAATAACTTCCAACCAGAAATGTTTACAAAAATTTAAATTGATAAAGGCAATGTTTAATAAATAGTTTGTTTCATGGAGGTGTGATGATAGCAGCCTTGTTTCAACTGTCTCTTTGGGGTAGACAGCCTCTAAGGAGGTTTGCATAAAAACAGCACACTAGGGATGAGCTCAGTGTTTAGTCCAAATGTCAGTTTGGAGGCCCTTGTCCTCCTTTAAAAAAAAAAAAAAGACACACAGACCCCTTAAAAGGTTTCCAAAAAACATAGCTCACCCTTAGTGAGTGTTTTTTTTTAATAGAAGCTAGGAGGGAAATGTAATTTGCTGGCAATCAAATACTGTGAGAAGGAGGCAGGGCTGAGCCATGCTGGGTGTGTCACAAGCACACAACCTGGCTTGGGAGTGACCCAACAGAGGACCCCAGAATACCATTGCACAGAGCCTGGGGCAGGAGAATGAGTGGGCAGAAGAGGCCCCTGCCCAGGGTGCAGAGGCCCTTTGTGGAGAGGGGGCACTGAGAGCCAATGATCGCTACCCTCTCCAGCTAACTGAATGACAGGAGTGATGCTGCCGTTACTCCTGTCTAGGGACGAGCTTTGAGTTCGAGTTGAACTCACGTTCGACTCGAACATCGGCTGTTCACAAGTTCGCAGAACAGCGAACAATTTGGGGTGCAAATTCAAAAGCCGCGGAACACCCTTTAAAAGTCTATGGGAGATATCAAAAGTGCTAATTTTAAAGGCTTATATGCATGGTATTGTCATAAAAAGTGTTTGGGGACCTAGGTCCTGCCCCAGGGGACATGGATCAATGCAAAAAAAGTTTTAAAAACGGCCATTTTTTCGGGAGCAGTGATTTTAATAATGCTTAAAGCGAAACAATAAAAGTGTAATATTCCTTTAAATTTCATACCTGGGGGGTGTCTATAGTATGCCTGTAAAGGGGCCCATATTTCCCGTGTTTAGAACAGCCTGACAGCAAAATGACATTTCAAAGGAAAAAGGTCATTTAAAAGTACTCGCGGCTATATGAATTGTCGGTCCAACAATACACATAAAAGTTCATTGATAAAAATGGCATGGGATTTCTCCACAGGGGAACCCCAAACCAAAATTTTTTAAAAAATGGCGTGGTGTTCCCCTTAAAATCCATACCAGACCTAAAGGGTCTGGTATGGATATTAAGGGGAACCCCGCCCCCCCCAAAAAAAGGCATGGGGTCCCCTCAAAATCCATACCAGACCCTTCAGGTCTAGTATGGATTTTAAGGGGAACCCCGCGCCAATATTTTTTAAAAAATGGTGTGGGTCCCCCCAAAAATCCATACCAGACCCTTATCCGAACACGCAACCTGGCAGGCCACAGGAAAAGAGGGGGGACGAGAGAGCTTCCCCCTGAACCATACCAGGCCACATGCCCTCAACATTGGGAGGGTGCTTCGGGGGTCCCCCCCAAAGCACCTTGTCCCCATGTTGATGGGGGCAAGGGCCTCATCCCCAAAACCCTTGCCCAGTGGTTGTGGGGGTCTGCGGGCGGGGGACTTATTGGAATCTGGAAGCCCCCTTTAACAAGGGGACCCCCATATCCCAGCCCCCCCTGTGTGAAATGGTAAGGGGTTATGTACCCCTACCATTTCACAAAAAAAGTGTAAAAAATGTTAAAAATGACAAGAGACAGTTTTTGACAATTAAATCTTAGATTGTTTGACTTAAATCTGTCCAAACAATAGTCTAGTAGACATCCCGAGTATGATAAAGTTTGAAAAACGAAATAAAAAATTATAATATAATAAATAACTCTAATAACAAATAATAATATAATAATAATAAAAATTTTTCAATAATGTAATCAAAAACACTGAAATTTGCTCAGTTGCAGAATTGTCACTGTAATTACTTTTAGTGTTTGATGACGTATTTTCCCATGAATCACTATTGCTCAATTCTGTAAGTGATTCTAATTTATTATTGCTGTTTTCTAGCTGGTCTAAAAGCACTTTTGATGTAAACGGACAATCTCCAGTTTCCTGGCAGAAAGAATAGTATTAAAATATAAAATTGCATGCAGGACACTGGACAGACCACTAGGGACAAAGGGGATGTGTAATTATTTGATACAGTACTGTAATATAACAGTATACTGTATCTATACTGTGTTTTTTACTTTTTGAAGTAAACTACATGGATCCTGCAATGCGATCCCGAGTCTGGCTCGGGGGTTACCGCTTTTGGTACTGAAAATCCACCCCGAGCCAGACTGGGGAATACCGCCAGGGGGGTTAAAACACTTTTTTTTCTTTGTAAATGCCAGTGCTCTAAAAATTCACTGCTTCTGTCTGAATATATATTTTTTTCAAATTGCATTTGTATATGTTCCCAAGGACAATGTTCACCCCCACCATTTTTTTGTCAACTGTAAGCCCATTTGTCCAGAAAATAGGCATTTTTGATTTTACAGATTTGGCTCCCTTTGACTTCAAAGGGGTTTGGCCTCCAAACTTCTTTGAAGTTTACCCAACCCCGGCTTAAACTGAACCCAGGGTTGTTTGGCTCATCCCTACAGCACACATTGCAGGTTTCATTTTATAATACAGTACATACATAAGTTGTTTTGACAATCCAATATACGCTTACTTGTAAGTAAGTCACCTTACATGTGAGTTCTTTCTATCTTGCTGGCCATCTCTTTCCACAACTTCATGTATGCCCTGCATGTTTTGCAGCTTCTCCTCTGCTATTTCCTTTCAATTTCCAAGAAATATCCAGATTACTGTTAAAATCAGAATATAGGGGATGGCGCTGTGTAAAACAAAGAGTGTGAAAGTGAATGTTTTTAAAGTGACAAGTGCTTTGGTGCGTGATACAATCCTACATAAATAGAAAAATTAAATGATAAAAAAATAAAAATAATTGATATAAAATGACAGAAATAAATTATATAAAAATAAAATTATAAAAAATGTGAATGGACCAAAAACTAATATATATTGTAAAGTGAAAAAATCCTTATTGAGATTCAAGTACATTAATATATATATTGAGCAACCACAATCCTTATTTTTCTAAATAGTAAGGCATGTGTTAATCAACTGCAAAGTTACAAGTGTTAAAACTGAAAAGGTTTAGTAGTGCACCACACACACTACAATTATGTGAAAAACCGTTGAAAATTAAATCCAATCCATAAGGCAAGTGTATCAAAAAATGTGTATCAGAGATATATCCAAAATATATATATATATATAAAAATATAAAAAATAAAAAATGTGTATCAAAAATTATGTGAAAAATATGTAGTCCCAAATAGTTCATCTAGTGATACAATATACAGTGCAATAGCGCATTTCCCAGAAGATTCTTCTTTGTCAATGGAGATGAATGCACCAGTTCAGGTGAACCACTCGTTGAAGAGGGGAGGGGGACTCACTGCCCCTTACTGCAGCACATATCCCAACCAGGCATCCACTGCAAACAATGACCACATAAGCATCTAGCTAGAACTGGGCTAAGTGGAAGGATACTGGCACCGGTGGGATCGAAGCGATTAAAGGAAGACATCACACGCTCATACCCCTGCAGGGGCAGGGAGCTCCGGTGAGTGCAATCAGATTGGGGCTCCCAATCTAAGTATTGCATGGATCTCCATTGACAAAGAAGAATCTTCTGGGAAATGCGCTATTGCACTGTATATTGTATCACTAGATGAACTATTTGGGACTACATATTTTTCACATAATTTTTGATACACATTTTTTATTTTTTATATTTTTATATATATATATATTTTGGATATATCTCTGATACACATTTTTTTGATACACTTGCCTTATGGATTGGGTTTAATTTTCAACGGTTTTTCACATAATTGTAGTGTGTGTGGTGCACTACTAAACCTTTTCAGTTTTAACACTTGTCACTTTGCAGTTGATTAACAAATGCCTTACTATTTAGAAAAATAAGGATTGTGGTTGCTCAATATATATATTAATGTACTTGAATTTCAATAAGGATTTTATCACTTTACAATATATATTAGTTTTTGGTCCATTCACATTTTTTATATAATTTATTTCTGTCATTTTATATCAATTATTTTTATTTTTTTATCATTTAATTTTTCTATTTATGTAGGATTGTATCACGCACCAAAGCACTTGTCACTTTAAAAACATTCACTTTCACACTCTTTGTTTTACACAGCGCCATCCCCTATATTCTGATTTTAACCTCTTTGGGGTAACACTGAGGTGTTCCCTACTTACATAGGGGGGCAGCAGTGTTTAAAAGTCTGAAGCGCGTACCCATTGATAGATTTTTCCAGATTACTGTATTGACCCCCCCTTCTGAAACTCCCCTTTGAGCACCTTGTAGTTCAGAAAGCAAATTCTATGAATTCTGTGGCACAGCAATGCACATCTACAGGACTTATCAAGTATGTGTCACAGAATTCAAGGAAGTAAACAAATATTGTTCAGAGCAATAAGTGTATACTAGAAATAAATTAAATACAACGTGGAAAAAAATATATTATTTTATATTTTCACCATAGATAAGCTTTAACCACCTCCCGAACCATCGTTGTAGTTAAACAGTAATTGGGGCAGTGTTTCTCAACCTTTTTTCAGTTAAGACACCCTTTAAAATCCTGCACAATCTCAAGGCACCCCATTGTAAAATGTAAAAAAACTAAACTAGTAGTATAACATATTGCAGAAACATCCACACGCTTTGGTCACCCAATGTTAGAAGAGATTTATTCTTCCAAAGCAAACACACCTTTGCACACTGGTACGGACCAGTGTTTCTCTTTTCCTTTACTCAGCTAATATGACCTCCATGCTGACGGAGATGGACAGGGGGTGGGTAAACAAGAATCAAAGAAGAAAACGAATGCGCAAAACCAAGGTGAGCCAAAGCAGCTAAATGCACTTTACTTGAATTGGATTATATTTATTTCATCACATTTCATCACAGAGGTCCCCCTTATCAACCAACGACATCATTTGTTGTTAGGACGCCGGTGGCTGGAAGGTTGTAATTGTGCACAATGAAAACCTGCAGCTTTGTGCAACTAAAAGGCAGGTTTCATCCACTTGCTGGTTTTTGTATAATTTTTGGGCAATTTTTTAGGCATTTTGCCAAGGCACCTCTGATGGAACCTGAAGACATCCCAGAGTGACTGGGCACCCTAGTTGAAAAGGCTGGGTTAGGGATGCTTTTACTGTAAACTAATGTTTAACATTTGGTTAATATTTTTTTCTGCACATCTTTGGTTGCATCACTTACCAGTAATGAAGTATGGAGTTGATTTACTAAAACTGGAGAGTGCTAAATCTGGTGCAGCTGTGCATGGTAGAAATCATTGCCAACATTAACCAATCGAAAATAAATCTTTAAAAGAGCAATCAATTTCATATGTAGTGTTGATGTTTCACCTACAAGCGGGGTCCTCTAGTTCTGCTCATGTGTGATAATTTTCAAGAGATGTTTGGTAAACGACCTTCACACCAACGAATAGAAAATCGTTCATTTGCAAACGATAAGACACATTTTTTCCATTTGTTCAATCGGTCTTTTTCGTTCACAATATCAATATTGGGTATTACTTGCTGGGCATTAATGAGTATAAAATCAGCCGATCGTTAGCAGAATGGAAATTTTCATTCAATTTTCTTATCGTGTATTCCTACCATTCATATTGTTCAGTTAAGCTTTGACAAAAAAACCTAGAAGCTGATTGGTTTCTCTGCAGAGCTGCACCAGATTTTGCATTCTCCAATTTTAGCAAATCAACCCTTATGCTCCACATCAAGCAGGCAGCTGGAACCAGGTGAAATATTTAACGCAGGGATGCTTGTCCTTTTCTTGTCTCTGAAATTCTGGGACTGTGGGAGGTCAATAACTTTGGGCTTCGGGTGTAGCTGGTGTGAAACATTTGTGGTGGGAACATGCCCCTTGCTCCCTCTTCCATTGAGAAAGTTCTCAAACTGACCCAAATTGACATTGTTAAATGCCTCTCCTACAGTTGTTTCAATACATTCTCTTATACCAATACATAATGTTCATCTATGGATCCCTGTGTGATACCCCTCTCAGTGCTTATTGTTTGTTTGTTTGTTCTTGACTTAATTAGACCCTTTCCTTCTGAATTTCAATTAACATATAATTGAATATATTGATCTACATATCTGTATTTTTCCCTTTTTTACCCTCGTTTTTCTCTCTCTTTCTTCCTTCCCCTCCACACCACTCCCTTCCCACTATTTTGTGATGTAAATTTTTATTGGTTCATCCAACTAATTGAAGTATAGATGGCAGATATGCCTTCAATTTATATATATATATATATATATATATTTTTTTTTTATTATTGGATAGTTCTATTTGGGCATAATCCCACTTCAATATATTTTCTGTGATAAAACTAGGGGGGAAGGGGAGAAATAGTGGAGAGGGAGATTCATTTTGAAAATATTGCAGTACTCACTAATATGTTGAAGTGGTATTAAGCCCAAAAAATTATATTTATTATATAACAGTTGATACTGGTTGTAAGGGCTGTTTTAGTTTTCTTTTTTAGTTTTCTTACTTTTATATTCTTCTTAAGTAATTGTTGTAATGTTGAAATTGAATACAATTTATTGATAGAGATGTTTGCAGTTTGCTGTGTTTGTTTATATGATGTTGACAGAAATTTGACTTGAATTTTCTGTTCTACCTACTTCTATTGGTCCACCCCACCAATGCTGAGAGTGATGCCATTCTGTAACTCCACCTATGCTCCTTCCACTTTAAATTAAATTACTTTGCAAAAAAAGCTTGTTAATGACCGGATCAATAGATCAACAGGGGAAGGGGGGGAAATATGAGAAAATGTATTTTTACACCCACAACACCCAATTGATATACTATGGGGTTTATTTACTAAAGGCAACTTCACTTTACACTACAAGTGCATTGCAAGTGCACTTGGAAGTGCAGTCGCTGTAGATCTGAGGGGGACATGCAAGGAAAATAAAAAACATTTTTGCTTGTACATGATTGGATGATAAAATCAGCAAAGCTTCCCCTGATTGATTTCAGATCTTCCCCTTAGATTTACAGTGACTGCACTTTCAAGTGCACTTGTAGTGCACTTGTAGTGCAGAGTGGATTTGCCTTTAGTAAATCAACCCCTATATGCCTATTTACAGTGGGGACGGAAAGTATTCAGACCCCCTTATATTTTTCATCCTTTGTTATATTGCAGTTATTTGCTAAAATCATTTAAGTTCATTTTTTTCCCTCATTAATGTACACACAGCACCCCATATTGACAGAAAAACACTGAATGGTTGACATTTTTGCAGATTTATTAAAAAAGAAAAACTGAAATATCACATGGTCCTAAGTATTCAGACCCTTTGTTCAGTATTTAGTAGAAGCACCCTTTTGATCTAATACAGCCATGAGTCTTTTTTTGGGAAAGATGCAACAAGTTTTGGATTTGGGGATCCTCTGCAATTCCTCCTTGCAGATCCTCTCCAGTTCTGTCAGGTTGGATAGTAAACGTTGGTGGTCAGCCACTTTTAGGTCTCTCCAGAGATGCTCAATTGGGTTTAAGTCGGGGCTCTGGCTGGGCCATTCAAGAACAGTCACGAAGTTATTGTGAAGCCACTCCTTCATTATTTTAGCTGTGTGCTTAGGGTAATTGTCTTGTTGGAAGGTAAACCTTCGGCCCAGTCTGAGGTCCTGAGCACTCTGGAGAAGGTTTTCATCCAGGATATCCCTGTACTTGAGAAATGGTAGAAAAAACCTGCGCTAATGAGCAAAACGTGATAAAGAATAAAATTCACAAAGTGCAGCTGCAAAAAAAACTCCAAATATCCATGAAGTGATAAACATATAAAATAAAACTTTTGTGCGCTAGCAATAATATAATTAAATGAAAAGTGCCTAGGAGACACAATGTATATGTGAATCCCAGTCAAAATGGTGACAACATCAAGTGTATAGAATCATTACTCAAAAGATCCAATACAATATTAGCATATGCTGAAAATAAATAATCACACATCAAAAGAACTTATAATCAGTCCATAACTGGGTTCAAAAAATTGGTAGAAAGAGAAAGTCCACTTGATATATCTCATCGCTGAATCATGAGAAATAATGAGCTGAAGAGACTCTTATCGAATGTACATTGATTGCAGAAAAAGGAGTAATAGATGTACGCTTACCCCAATCGTTGGACCTCCTCTATGGCAAGGTCGTATGGACTTGCAGATATAACCCTCTGCAGGGACAGAATGTTGATATCCGGGTCTTGTCAGCATGTACCACCGACTCCAATATGGTCCGGTCAATCCAACTGCTCCAACATCAGAGGGGGGACTCAGGAGTGGAAGAGTCCATATTTAGGAAAAAAACATAAGGAGAAAAACTCCAATAGTGTAATAACGTTTGGGGTTTTATTGATTAAGATAAACCACAGATGTACAAAATAAAAGATTCCAATAAGAAAAAATAATTCTCTAAAAAAGCCGACATAAAACAAAGGCTGAACGCCCGTGCAAATAGGAACTTCGGAACACGTGATGGCAAGCACTGCGTGGCCTCGCAGTGCTTGCCATCACGTGTTCCGAAGTTCCTATTTGCACGGGCGTTCAGCCTTTGTTTTATGCCGGCTTTTTTAGAGAATTATTTTTTCTTATTGGAATCTTTTATTTTGTACATCTGTGGTTTATTTTAATCAATAAAACCCCAAACGTTATTACACTATTGGAGTTTTTCTCCTTATGTTTTTTTCCTAAATATGGACTCTTCCACTCCTGAGTCCCCCCTCTGATGTTGGAGCAGTTGGATTGACCGGACCATATTGGAGTCGGTGGTACATGCTGACAAGACCCGGATATCAACATTCTGTCCCTGCAGAGGGTTATATCTGCAAGTCCATACGACCTTGCCATAGAGGAGGTCCAACGATTGGGGTAAGCGTACATCTATTACTCCTTTTTCTGCAATCAATGTACATTCGATAAGAGTCTCTTCAGTTCATTATTTCTCATGATTCAGCGATGAGATATATCAAGTGGACTTTCTCTTTCTACCAATTTTTTGAACCCAGTTATGGACTGATTATAAGTTCTTTTGATGTGTGATTATTTATTTTCAGCATATGCTAATATTGTGTTGGATCTTTTGAGTAATGATTCTATACACTTGATGTTGTCACCATTTTGACTGGGATTCACATATACATTGTGTCTCCTAGGCACTTTTCATTTAATTATATTATTGCTAGCGCACAAAAGTTTTATTTTATATCCCTGTACTTGGCTGCATTCATCTTTCCCTCAATTGCAACCAGTCGTCCTGTCCCTGCAGCTGAAAAACACCCCCACAGCATGATGCTGCCACCACCATGCTTCACTGTTGGGACTTTATTGGACAGGTGATGAGCAGTGCCTGGTTTTCTCCACACATACCGCTTAGAATTAAGGCCAAAAAGTTCTATCTTGGTCTCATCAGACCAAAGAATCTTATTTCTCACCATCACCACCATTGGAGTCCTTCAGGTGTTTTTTAGCAAACTCCATGCAGGCTTTCATGTGTCTTGCACTGAGGAGAGGCTTCCATCGGGCCACTCTGCCATAAAGCCCCAACTGGTGGAGGGCTGCAGTGATGGTTGACTTTCTATAACTTTCTCCCATCTCCCGACTGCATCTCTGGAGCTCAGCCACAGTGATCTTTGGGTTTTTCTTTACCTCTCCCGCCAAGGCTTTTCTCCCCTCATAGCTCAGTTTGGCCGGACAGCCAGCTCTAGGAAGGGTTCTGGTTGGCCCAAACATCTTCCATTTAAGGATTATGAAGGCCACTGTGCTCTTAGGAACCTTAAGTGCAGCAGAAATTTTTTTGTAACCTTGGCCAGATCTGTGCCTTGCCACAATTCTGTCTCTGAGCTCTTCAGGCAGTTCCTTTGACCTCATGATTCTCATTTGCTCTGACATGCACTGTGAGCTGTAAGGTCTTATATAGACAGGTGTGTGGCTTTCCTAATCAAGTCCAATCAGTATAATCAAACACAGCTGGACTCAAATGAAGGTGTAGAACCATCTCAAGGATGATCAGAAGAAATGGACAGTACCTGAGTTAGATATATGAGTGTCACAGCAAAGGGTCTTATTACTTAGGACCTTGTGATATTTCAGTTTTTCTTTTTTAATAAATCTGCAAAAATGTCAACAATTCTGTGTTTTTCTGTCAATATGGGGTGCTGTGTGTACATTAATGAGGAAAAAAATGAACTTAAATGATTTTAGCAAATGGCTGCATTATAACAAAGAGTGAAAAATTTAAGGGGATCTGAAAACTTTCCGTCCCCACTGTATATCCATCTCAGTGTAATGCAGTTTTATCTCCTTACCTCCCTTGTTTCCCAACTTTTTCTACTCCCCTCCTCTCCACCCCTTAGCCTTTCCTTTCTCATCACCTGTTCATATATTTTTATTTTTGATTTACCTTCGGCTTGAAATGTTACAGTAATAGTAATATCGTGGATATCGTGATGTTTTCATGATAGTTTGATTTTCTTAATATATTGTTTACATACTGTAGGAGAAATTATCAATATCCTACTTAGGGTTCTTAATTGGACACTCACCCGCTTCCACACATTTAACAAGCTTTATGATGTACTTTGGTATGATAGATATTGTTACCCCTTTTTATTACAAAATCTTATTTTCTTTTTTTTTTCCATAAGAAAATTTTTTTATTTCAAAAGGGTAAGACAAGACATACCAGAACAAGAGTATTGTCACAACACATCATTTAACAGAATCATATAAAGAGTATGTATGTCACGATACAACATAAAGATCCTAACTGAGAATAAGTGAACATTACTGAGACATAAACTTGTAATTAAGCGTATGTGGGCGGAGGATCTTAATTTCTATTTTCCCCTCCCCCCGCCCGGTTAGACTGCGGGAAGGGTAGGGATCAGTCACTCGAGTATGTTCACCGTCTAGATTACAGTGTATCCTGACAGAATGAGGACTAAGTGTCATTCTGGGGGAAAAGAGAATAAAGAGAGGGAAGAAAGGAAAGAGAAAAAGAAAAGAGAAAGAGAAGAGAGAAAGGAAGAAGGACAACAAAAAAAAAAAAAAAAAGAGGGGGGTGGGGGTTGGGAAGAAAAGGGGGAAGGGGGGTGAAGAGGTAATAAACCTTAGGCGGGGAGTAGGGATGGAGGAAGTGAGAGGGGAAGGGTGAGTGGATCCGCACCTGCCCCCCCCACAAAACGTCGATTAAGACGCTGTTATACTCTACAGGTATCCCTACGATACGTACTGAAGGTATCGTTCAGTAGTAACAAAATGAGACCAGCAGGCCCATGTGGATGAAAATTAATGCATCCTGTCTTGTGAGGTGAAGATTAGTTCCTCCATTTCTTTTATGGAGGAAATCCGTGCAAGCCATTCCCTGACTGTTGGAATGTTGGTGGAGCGCCAATGTCTGGGTATACAAAGTCTAGCGGCATTAACCATATGCATCGCCAATGATTTGTAGTAATCTTTTTTGGGTAGCGATGTGAGGTGTAGGAGAAATTGGGACGGGGTGTAGTCCAAAGTGTAGGTAGTGATATGTGAGATGAGACCGTGAACCTCCCTCCAAAAGGGTTGAATGTTTACGCAATCCCACCACACATGAAGCATAGTTCCCACCCCCAACCCGCATCTCCAGCAGGTATCAGGAATATTAGGGAGAATTTGTGGATACGCGGAGTCCTATACCATTTTGTGATCACCTTGTAGCCATTTTCTTGGATGGCAACGTTCAAAGAGCCCTTGTGTGCGTACTCATAGATAATGTTCCAGTCCTCCATGGAAAGAGACCTTTGAAGATCTCCACTCCAGGAGACCTGTGAGGGGGCGGGGGTCTGCGTTGGGGCTTCTGAAAGAAAGGTATACAGAAGGGAGATTAAGTGTCTTTGCGGCTGTTTACAATGGCATAAGGATTCAAAGGGCGTGAGTTGTTGTGTCCAGTCCGACTGACTGGCATGGATTGTGAGGAAGTGACGGATTTGTCTATAAGTCCAAAATGAAAGAGAGAGCGTCTTGGTGTTAGACTTTAAAGTTTCAAAGGATAAGGGCTTCTCATTGGAATAGAATTGGAGAGCTAGGACGTCTTCGAATGGCCACTCCTGACTTAAAAACTCTGCAGAGGTCCCCGGTGGAAAATCAGGGTTCCCCCGCAGGGTAGTCAGGGGGCCTGGGGGAGGGGTGGATGAATCCCTTATCATGGTCTTTCTGAAAGTCAGGAGTGTAGAGTGTATAAGGGGGTGGGTTAAGAGGGTGTAGGGCCAGTTCCGAGGGGGTAACCATGGGAGAAGGTGTAAGGCTCCTGACGAGAATGACTTCTCTAGGAAGACCCATGCCTTTTTAGAGGCATGGATGTTCCAGTCAGCGATCCTTGTGAGATGACAAGCGGCGTGATATTTTTGGAGGTCAGGTAGACCTATTCCTCCTTTAGATTTAGCTAGTGTGAGTCTGGAGTATTTAATGCGAGGTGAAGAATCCCTCCACAGGAAAGCAGAGCATGCTTTCCGATAGGATTTAAAAAAACTTGCTGGTAAGGAGATAAGGATCGATTGCATAAGATAAAGTAAGCGAGGCAGGGTTATCATTTTAATTAAGGCAGAGCGTCCGAACCAGGAGACATTTAGGCCCATCCAATCTTTAAGGTGTTTTTGTGTCTGAAGAAGGAGCAGGTGAAAATTTTTTGAGTATAGATCTGACAGGTGGGTGGGGGTTCGGATGCCTAGGTATGTAAGTGTGTCATGTTCCCATCGAAACGGGAATGAATCTTGGCAATGTGTCACTGTCTGAGAAGGGAGGGAGACGTTTAGGGCCTGTGATTTGGTATAATTAATTTTGAGGTTTGATAAGGTGCCAAAGTATTCAATATCTTTGAGGAGATTGGGCAAAGAGATATGGGGCGATTGCAGGGAGAGCAAAATGTCGTCGGCGAAAGCAGCGACCTTAAATTCTTAATTTTTCACAGTGATCCCCTGGATATTTGGGTTGTTTCTCAGCCTGTTGAGGAAGGGTTCCAGGGTTAGGACGTACATCAGTGGTGAAAGTGGGCATCCCTGGCGTGTGCCGTTACTAATGGGAAAGGCGTCCGACAGGTGGCCATTGACTTTTACCACTGCAGAGGGGCCCTTGTAAAGGGCCATAATAAATGACAACATGCGGGTCCCCAGACCTATGGCAGCGAGTACCTCCTGCATGTAGTCCCAGGACACTCTGTCGAACGCCTTTTCAGCATCAAGTGAGAGAAAGAATCCTTGTGTATTGGAGGTCGTGAGCCAGTGATGTAGATTCAGTGTGCGGATTACGTTGTCCCTAGCCTCACGACCAGGGACAAAGCCAACTTGATCTAAGGATATAAGGTCGGGCACCAATGAAAGTAGTCTGTTTGCTAAGATTTTCGCGTAAATTTTAATATCCACATTTAATAGAGATATCGGTCGGTAGTTTGCAACTAAGGAAGCGTCTTTGCCCTCCTTGGGAATCACCGCTATTTGCGCAGCTAGCATTCTATCAGGTTTAGTCTGGGGGTCTGAAAGGGCGTTGAACGTGTCCAGAAGTTTAGGAGCTAGGGAGTCAGTGAAGGCTTTGTAATATTGGAGGGAAAAACCATCCGGGCCAGGGGCTTTGCCCGTTTTCATTCGTTTCATAGCTGTATCTAGTTCCAACGCTGATATAGGACCGTCCAGGTCCCGGGACTGTTGGGTAGATATTGGTTTAGGACTGTAGTTGGAGAGAAATTCTTTGATAAGTGCGGTGCGGGAGTCAGTATTGTTCCGTGGGGCACTGGTGGGTTGTAAATTATATAGTTTAAGATAGAACCTTTCAAATTCTTTGGCAATGTCAGCATTCTTGGCCAGAAGAGCCCCCCAGGGTCACGTAAATGGTGGACTGTAGAGGACAATTTTGAATTTTGGACTGTGCGCGCCAATAGACGGCCGCACTTGTTGCCCTGTTCATAGAAAATCCTCTGGCCAAGGATGTAGCGCCTCCTAGAACGTTTGCCCAGCTCCTCTAAGAGCAAGGCTTGGGTTTGTGTTAATTCCTGTAAGGTGGCTTGTGCGTGTGTCAATTTATGGGAGGTTTCGAGGGAGCCAATCATCCTGATAAGAGAGTTTATGTATTCTTGGCGCTGTTTCTTAGCTTTTGTAGCCAGGGCGATTAGCTCACCTCGAATCATGCATTTATGCGCTTCCCAAAGGGAGATTGGGGAAATCTCCGGATTCAAGTTTTCCGTGAAATATTGTTGAATTCTCGTGCGGACATGATCCATCAACAGGGGGTCTTTGAGAAGGGAGGGGTTTAGACGCCAGATCTTCATTCTAAAATTGGGTTCGGGGAAAGATAAGGTCACTGTGATTGGGTGGTGGTCAGACAAAAACATCGGTTCTATAGTGGACTGTTGGAGTAAGGGAAGGTCAGTCTGGGAGAGAAAAAAATAGTTGATCCTGGAGTATTTTTGATGTGGGGCCTAAAAAAAGGTGTAATCCTTATCAGATGGGAATAAAGTGCGCCATGCGTCATGTAAGGTCAATGATTGCAGTTGTAGATTGATCTGACGTAATGCTTTATAAGTTAAAGTAGATGTTCCTGTGGAGGAATCCAGTAAGGGGTTTAGGGGCACATTAATATCCCCTCCCAGGAGTACTATTCCCAATTTAAAAGAGGTCAGGAGGTCACATGTTTTCCTAAAGAAGGCGACTTTGGTGGTCATTTGGGCAGTAAATATTGGCTAATGTGATTGGTGTGGAAGCATAAGAACATTTAAGGAAAACATACCTGCCGTCAGGGTCGATAAGGGAATCAGATACTTGGAAGTTAGCATTTTTTGATACGAGAATGGAAACGCCTTTAGTCTTAGAGTCAGGATTGGTGGAGTGGAACGCAGTCCGATAAATGTGGTTAGACAGTTTAGGTATGGCGTCTGAACAAAAGTGGGTCTCCTGCAGAAATATGAAGTGGGCTCTGTGTTTGGTGAGAGAAGATAATACTTGTGACCTTTTCTCTGGTAAGTTCAGGCCCTTCACGTTTAGAGATAGGCATTTCAACGCCAGGGAAGACATGGCTTGGGTCCGGCAATATTGGGTAGATGAATGAACGGTAAGGGGGTGGCACTAGGAGAGGCAGGGGCGGATCCAGTCAAGGAGGGAAAGAGAGAGAGAAAGAGAAACCGGAAAAGAAGAAAAAAAAAGGGGGGAGGGAGGGAAGGAAGAAGCCAAGGAAGGAGGTAGGGGAGGGGTCAGAAAGAGGTAGAATGGGAGAGAGAGGAAATAAGAAGAATAGAGAAGGAACAGGAAAGATCAACCAGAGGCGGAATTAGGTTAACTAAGCCACCTTAGAAAAAGGAAAGTCTGGAGGGTCAGCAAAGAATCCCAATGGGACCGCTGTGTGGGGACGTGAGAAGGGACGACGACCTCAGAGAGGTTGTAATCCGGGGAGTGAATAGATATCTTTGTTTGGAGTTGGGTGAGTATAGTGGGGAACCTACCACTAGTGCAAAAACAATGACTCAATAAGCAAAATGCAATCTAAAGCCAGATTATTATGAACACTTTATACATCAACTGAGATGAGTGAAATATATCAAACATATGTGCCCAGTGCCGCCGCTGATTACCTTAACTTTTCTACAGTAAGAAACTGTAATCAGGAGGGGCAAAAGAGAGAGATCAGCCGTAATGTGTGATTGTTTGAGAGCCTGAAGTGTCAAGTGGAAATTTTTGTGGACCATTCAAGGAGAGTGGACCTCTCCGGAGGAGGTGGGGGGATTGCGTAAGAGGACAACCCCCGCAATCTCGCTGTGATTTGGGAGACATTCTCCTGCGATATTAGAATGGCCCAGAGTGACGTCTCAGGCTAGCAAAGAGAGGCATGTTGTTTACATAGAGGCTAAAACAAAGGCTACATTAGCTAAACTAAGCAATGTCAGAAATTCTGATAGTAACATGTGTATACCTCTATGCATGAAAACAGAGGGACAAGAAAAAAAAAAAAAAAAAAAGGAACGCCCTCACAGTTATTGTATATGTAAAATAATAATAAAAAAAAAACCCCTCCAGAGTTACTTCCCAGAGGTGGGGACGACTGCAAAAAGACGTAGGCCGCAGTGAGCTGACAATGTCATCAAAGGCAATGCAGAAGATGGTGTGGATGTCGAGGAAGGATGAGTAGTATGGCTTCAGTGCTGTTCAACTTACATGGTGATCATCCGGCTGGTGGATCGAGGCCTCCATAGAGTGGCGTTGCCAGGCAGTTTCATGAGAAGATTGAAGGCTGATGCGGAGACCAGTGAGAGCAGGAATCAGGCAGCGGCATCTGGTGAACAGGAAATAAGGTGAATTAGGCATCCATACGATCCCTCCTCCTGGAGGGTGTAGACGGGGATCCCGGGCTGCGTTGGTGTTGATACCAGGGTGATGTGTGGTTTCCCAGATTAGGTTGGTCAGCTCTGTATCTGCGGGATCTGTGGCGTTGGGCCTTTGGTGATGGATGGAGCGAGACCGGGAGCCAGGGTTCAGAGGGAAAGAAGGCGGCGTACCATTCTGGAAGTTCAACGTGCGGAAGATCGAGCTGATCGCAGAAGCCCAGCAAGTCCTTGGGTGTGCGAAGGAGCGCAGAGTGACCTCTAGCGGATGCTGACAGTCCGAAGGGGAATTTCCAGCGGTATTGAATATTTCTGGCTCGTAGGACGTCCAGTAGGGGGCGCAGTGCTCGTCTATGCTGGAGTGTTATCTGGGATAGATCCTGAAATAATTTCAGCGCCATTATGGAGGATGCGGCCTCTTTCCCTGGCTTTGCGGAGGTTTTCCTCTTTTAGTGGGAAGTTAACTATATAACATATTATATCCCTTGGTGGTTCATTTTCACGGGGTACAGGGGGCAGAGCTCGGTGGGCTCTTTCCATTTCTATGGGAGAGTCTGCTGAGCGGTCAATCAGTTCATTAAAGATTGTGCAGATGGTTTGTTGCAATGACCCCGGTTCTATGGCCTCAGGTACCCCCCTCACTCTAATATTATGCCTCCGACCGCGGTTGTCGAGGTCTTCGACATGTCTGTGGATGTCCAGGAGTTGGGAGAGCTGGGGGTCAAAGGCGGTGTGTACTTGTCGAATGGCGGCTGCATGTGTCTGAGAGGTTTGTTCCACCTTATCAATCCTGTGTACCACCACATGGATTTCAGCTTTAAGGTCAGCGATCGCCGCTGTGACTGTATTTTTTTATGTCTGCAGCAACTGTCTCTAAGTCAAACAGGCTTGGGGGGTGAGTCCGTCCCGCTGTTGCGGCGGATCCCCCGGCCAGTGGAGTGTCAGGTTCCATGCTAGGCGAGGTCGGAGTTGGGGCCTGTGAGGCCGCGTGTGCAGCCAAGCGCTGGGTCCGGAATATGTCCGGTATGTTCCTACTCAGCTGCGTACCTGAGTCGATGGTTGCACGGGATGTCGAGGAGCTCCGGGTGGATCTGCTCATGATGTTAGCAAGGTGTAGGTTCCCCTAAAGGCTAGATTCAATCCCCGGATCGCAGGAGCTCTTGGCTTATGCTGCCATCTTAGTCTCCGTCCAGGCCACACCCCACAAAATCTTATTTTCATTCCTTGCTCATTTATACACCTCTTTTGTTTATTTTTACTTATATAACTTAAATGTCTCTCCTTCAGATAATCCTTTATTTTATTTTTAGCTCTTCATAATTTTCCACGGTCCCTGGTCCATATGATGATACTTGTTGCCCCCCATCGAGAGATAAATTTAGTTCAGTCTCTACGCACACACCAAGACCTTTGTCTCTAATTAACTCTTTATTTGTTTTTTTTTACTGTTTTCTTTTTTCATTTTTGTTTTTTGCTCTTGTAATTAGCTTATATTTTGTTTCCTTCAACCCCATTCCTTCCCTATCATTCCCTTTCCCCCATGTATGCATCGCATACTAGCACTTTACATAGTTACATAGGTACAGTGCCTTGAAAAAGTATTCATACCCCTTGACATTTTCCACTATTTTTTCATGTTACAATCAAAAACGGAAATGTATTTTAATTGGGATTTTATGTGATAGACCACCACAAAGTGGCACATAATTGTCAAGTGAAAGGAAAATGATGAATGGTTTTCAAAATTTTTTACAAATAAATATGTGAAAAGTGTGGCATGCATTTGTATTCAGCACCCCTAAGTCAATACTTTGTAGAACCACCTTTCTCTACAGTTACAGCTGCAAGTCTTTTAGCTGCAAGTCTTTTTGGGTTTTGGAAAATAGAACAAGCTCTGTCAGATTGGATGGAGAGCATCTGTGAACAGAATTTTTAAAGTCTTGCCACAGATTGATTTAGGTCTGGTCTTTGACTGGGCCATTCTAACATATTAATATGCTTTGATCTAAACAATTCCATTATAGTTCTGGCTGTATGATTGGGGTTGTTGTCCTGCTGGAAGGGGAACCCCTGCCCCAGTCTTTTGCAGACTCCAACAGGTTTTCTTCTAAGATTGCCCTGTATTTGGCTCCATTCATTTTCCCATCAACTCTGGTCAGCTTCCCAGTCCTTGTTGAAGAAAAGCATCCCCACAACATGATGCTGCTACCACCATTTTTCATGGTGGGGATGGTGTGTTCAGTGTTAGTTTTCTACCACACAGAGAATTTTTCTTTTAGGCCAAAAAGTTCAATATTGGTCTCACCTGACCAAGGCACCTTCTTCCACATGTTTGCTGTGTCCCCCACATGGCTTCTTGCAAACTGCAAATGGGACTTCTTATGACTTTCTTTCAACAATGGCTTTCTTCTTGTCACTCTTCCATAAAGGTCAGATTTGTGGAGTGCATGACTAATAGTTGTCCTGTCGACAGATTCTCCCACCTGAGCCTTGGATCTCTGCAGTTCCTCCAGAGTTACCATGGGCCTCTTGGCTGCTTCTCTTATTATTGCTCTCCTTGCCCGGCCTGTCAGTTTAGGTGGATGGCCATGTCTTGGTAGGTTTGCAGTTGTGCCATACTCTTTCCATTTTCAGATGATGGATTAAACAGTGCTCTGTGAGATGTTCAAAGCTTGGGATATTTTTTTCTGTTTCAATATGTTTATTGAGATTTTCAATTCAGATAAAAGTAACAATGCAGATAATGCCCCTCCTACAGGCCAACATAGCCTGACAAGAGAGACAAACATGTAAGGGTCAAATATCCAACAATAAGTGCTTGGCATATAGCTGTGTGTACATCTTTATGCATAACTCAGTAATCGTACATGTGCTATCAGTATAATTTTTGCGTTAACATCTCTGTTTCAATATTTTTCTATTGGAAACCTATAATAGTAGTAACAGTAATTACATTTTGTCAGAAAGCGTGGAGGTCCAATGGGGGGCCAGAAGCTCTCATAAACAGTTGTCACGTAACATGTATTTGATGCAGATAGTATAATTGGCTCACCTGTCCTTAGGACTATCAACTATCTAAGTATAATGTGTTCGCTAAACATTTATAACCACTTTGTTCTGAAGTGAACTGGTTGATCGGGTCCACTGAGGGAGTGGTCCCGGTGTACTAGAATTGGTTAGGGTCACACCATTCTGGGGCCTCCAGGGTAATCACTCTACCCCTATGGGTTCACACTGTGAAGTAACAGAGCCCGCGGCCCCATCCCGATGATGAGCCCCGTCCGTTACCTCACTTCCCTCCCAGAGGATGTCTACCCAGTCAGTCTCCCGATTCACAACAGTCCCTGAAATAGGAAAGAGGTGGTTGTTCACTTAGGGCCAGAACTAGCTCAATCAAAAGCATAGCTATCTATCCTCTATTCATGATAATCCACTTTGAGTGGTTGATTTCCTTGTGAAGATCTGAGTGTTAAGCTTTCAACATGCTGATACTAGTCTGATGATATGTACCATGAGAAAGAGTTTAAAGAGAAAGTGGGGGAGGATAGAGGGAAAGAGAAGTGATTGAGGACGGGGAAGGGGTATGTGGTCCCTCTGGAGATTCCTTGATGTATGTAGGTGACCCAGGTAAAGCAGGATCTTGATGTGTGGGGCCCATGGTTCCCATACATTTTCAAAGTGCTGGACTGTGTCTAGCAGCTTTTCAACAGTTTGTTCCAGGATAATGATCCAGCATATTTTCCGCTTAGCAGCCAAGATTGATACTGTCATTTTTTTCCAGGCTTTCGCTAAGGTTATCTTGGCTCCCAAGCACATGAAGAAGATAAGTTGTTGTGTGCACTTAGGGGTGTTGTGAACCCTGCAGTTTAAGAGAATATATGTGGGGTCCTGAGGAACTTGGGTCTCTGTTACCTTTCACGGTACATGGAGGAGTTTATTCCAGTAGCTTCTTATATGGGGCAAGACCACCATATATGAAGCATTATGCCTACATGCCCACATCCTCTATAGCAGAGGGGAGAGGCATCTGGGAATATCTTGGATAGTCTAGCGGGGACGTAGTACCATCTTGTGAACATTTTAATTTTAGCTTCCATCAGTGAGATGTTTAAGATACCTTTAGACGATCTATGGAAGGCTTGAAACCACTTGTCAGGGTGCAGATGGATGTACAGATCTGCCTCCCAGGACCGGGCATATGCCGGTGATTCCACCTTGTCTGCCAGGGAAAAGTATATCATGGAGATGCCGCCCTTTTGAGATCCTATGCTGGAACACCATTGTTCATACATGGTTGCTTTGGGAGGGCCTGACTTGTCAGTCCATAGTGTGTGGAGGAAGTGCCTGATCTGGGAAAGTTTGAGCTTTTGGTAGTAAAGCCATAGGTTTGGGAGTCCCAGTCCTCCTTGGGTTTTAAGTCAAAGCTGTCAATCTTAGATTGAAGCTTAGTCAAAGTGGATTTTTTAATAGGGATAGGAAGGGAATGGATGAGGTATAGTAGATGAGGTAGTAGTGTCATCTTTATGGCATTTAACCTGTCCAGCCAGGATAGGCCACCCTTCAACCACTTGTTTAGTTCTGCTTCGAGAGAGCGGAACATATGTGGATAGTTGGCTTTGTATAGGTATAGGGTACTAACACTTTTGGTCAGTTTGATTCAAAGATAAGGGATCACTTCTTCTGCCCAGGAGAAGGGAAAGTGTTGTATGAGTTGGTCTATTAGTTTTTAGTTGGACGGATATGTTTAGAGCTATTTATTTGGTTATGTTTACTTGGAGACTGGAAATATACCCAAATTCCTTAAGTAGTCTGAAAACATTGGGGATAGAGATTAGTGGTGATGTTAAGAACAATAGCATGTCGTCTACTCTGCGAAGAGGGCAGACTTATGTTCTTCCTGGCCGCATTTAACTCCTTTTATATTGGGATTTGTCCTGATGGCTATCGCCAGTGATTCAATTGCAATTGCGAAGATGAAGGGCGATAACCCTGCCATGTTCCTCTGCTGATATCAAAAGACTCGGAGTAACGCCCCAGTTAAAGCACTTGGGCATCCGGGCTAGAGTAAAGGGTGTGTATAAGTCTAAGGAATTAGACTCCAAACCCCCAACGTTCCAGGATGTCAAAGAGGTAAGGCCAGGACACCGAGTCAAAAGACTTCTGTAGATCTAACAATAACAGGAAGCCTTCCTGATGTGGCCCCCCATCCCATTGTGATTGTAGGAGGGAGATCAGGCCAATTGCGTGACGGATTTGGTCTGGTCCCTGTCTCCCCAGGATGAAGCCTACCTGATCTTTGTGAATATATCCAGCAATAAAACTGGAAAGTCTTGTTGCTAGGATTTTTGTCATGATCTTAAGCTCATTATTTATCAGCGAAATAGGACAATATTACCGAACTCGCTCGCGTCTTTCCCTGGTTTGGGTATGTCTGATATAAAAGCACTATTCAGGTCGCTAGGTAGAGGAGCTCCATCCCCGAGAGAGTTAAAGAAACGAACCATGTAGGGTGCTAGGTGGGTGCCAAATTTTTTATAGTGGCAGACTGAGAAGCTTTCCAGTCCTGAGGCAGAGGCGAATTTCAAAGATTACTTCCAATATTTCGTCTGAGGAGAAAGGTTTGTCTAGTACTTCCTGGAGGGTTAGTTTCAGGTGGGGTAGGTTGAGGTCTTGGAGAAATGCCTCTCTTGTCTTGGGGTGCATATGAGGTTGGTCTTTGTAAAGGTTTGAGTAGTTTGAGTAGAAGTCATGGAAGGAATCCATGATTCCCACTGCATTTTGGGTTAAATTTCCCGTTTTGGTGCAAATTTTGGGGAAGGCAAGGGTATGCATCTTTGGACTTAGTTTGGCTGCCAGTTTAGAGCCTATCCTGTCTTTTTGGTAGTAGAAGCAAGCCCCTGTCCATCGTAAATGTTTCTCGGCTGAGGTGGTGAGAGAGAGGTTTAATCTGACTCTGGCCGAATCGAGCCTAGCCAGGCTGTCTGGGGTGGGATTGCTTTTTTGGCGTTTACTGAGCAAACAAAAGTCTTCCATCAGCTGCTGTATTTCTTCCCTTTTTTCCCATTTAATTTGGGATGCAAGCTGGATGAATCTACCTCTCATCACCGCTTTATGTGCAGCCCACAGAGTGCCTGATGAGACCGATTCAATGTCATTTCCCAAGAAGTAATCTGTTAATGCTGTTTCCAGGACTGTGTAATGTGCGGGATTGCTCAACAGAGCTTAATTGAGACGTCATTTAAAGGGGCCACTCTCTCCAAATCCGCCCCTGAGGGTAAGAGTCAATATGGAGTGATCAGATAATGAGGTGTCCTATATTTTGGAGGCCTCCACCTTTGGGATTGCATGTGAAGAAATAAAGATTTGGTCTATCCTGGAGTGTGTTTTGTGTGGGATGTAATAGTGTGTGTAAACCTTGGTTCAGGGGTTCATTTCCCTCCAGATGTCAACTAGGCCATGTGTCTGTATGGTCTGCACTAACCGCAGACTGCGTCTGAGGGGGTCTCTTGACTTTTGGGGTCTGGGGGTTGGACTTGTCCGAAGAGAAGTCAAATGGGGTGTTAGAGTTGCCGCCCAGGATTACTGGGTCTAGGAAATGAGGCTTCAGGGTCTGTAGAACGGTTTAAAGAATTTATTTTGGCGTGTGTTAGGCGCATAGTAACATACGAACATTTATGTCCACCCGTTAATTGTGCTAGTTACTAGAACATAACGGCTTTCAGGGTCCTTAATTATTTTAGTAGGTGAGAAGTGCACCCTGTTAGAAAAACATACTGCCACTCCTCTCGTCTTGTTGACCGCATTCGCTAGGTGGAATTGAGTGAAATTTTTGTGAAGGAATGAGGGATTGTAGGTAGCAGGGAAGTGTGTCTCTTGAATCAGCACTACGTCTGCTTTTAGTGTGTGGTGCTGTTGCATTATTTTGCATCTTTTTACTGGGGAGTTGAGTCCCTGCATATTGTGGGAGAAGATCCAGAGTTTTAGGTCTGTTAGTGGTTTTAGTCATGGCTTAGTTGGTAATAGGGTACTATGTGTAAGGTAATCTTACCAGTCATGGGCGATTTCCCTGGCAGATGGAAGGCCTTCGGGGCTCCATGGTGATCTGGTCCTGTATACGGTGAGGTAGGAATTCCAGCAAGACCCTGTAGTAGATAAAGGATGGGGGGAGGGAGGGAAAGAAAGAGAGGATAAAGTACAGATCAGCCTCCAGCTGATCTCTCTATGCAGGAATACAATCCTCCACAGGAAGTGGCTCTCATCCACACAAGCCCTGTTGACTGGTCTGTCTCCTGCCCCTCCAATACATAGGCTGCATCCTATGTATTGAATTGGTGTCTTCCTGGTTACCTCCCAAGCTTGATTGGCTTATCGGGTGTATACCTGTATAAGTCCAAACTTTCCGGTAAGAGACTGGTATTTCTGGTGGTGTATTCTCCATGCTACTCACTACTCACTCTGATGCTTGCTCATGATCTCAGTGATTGTCACATACTTGTTTTGGATCATTCACTTTTTATAACCTCATGTGGTCCTTCATCATCACATATGGACATTAATTTCTACTGAATTTATATCATTGTGTTTTATATTTCACATTGATTATATGTCACTATATTTTTCATTAATTTTGTCATTGACATTATTCCTGCATGATTGATTTTCTGATCACTTTTATCCTCAATATTGTCGATAATTTTCAGTCTTGACATTAGCTTGTTTATAGAGCTGCACATTTTTCTTCCTTTTTCTAGATGTAGGAGAAGTCGTTCGCCTTCAGGAAATGAGGAAAAGTTGTATGGTTTGTTGCAGTACGAGAAGTTCAGGCGAAGCGGGAATGCCCATCTGTAATTGATATCCTTGTGTGCCAGAACTTGGTTGCAATGGTTTCAGCGCTCATCACTTTTGTACTGTGTATGGCGAGAGATCCGCGAAGATTTAGATCTGGTGACCCATGATCGCCAGTTTCTCCGCCGAGCGGGATAGCTTTATCACTTCTTCTTTGGCCGGGTAGAAGTGCGGTTTCACTATGATGTCCTTTGGGAGGCCATCAGAGCGTAGGGGTTGTAGTGCTCTCTGGGGTCTATCTAGCTCCAGGCGGTGAGCCTGTATATCAGGTATTAGATTTTTGATTAAAAATAATAAAAGTGTAGCGCTATATATATTAAACAGGAGGTCTTACGTGCGTAAAAACAGTGAATAAAACTGTCTGGTGTGTTCTTTGGCCTTCATGATGCTGTTTGTTCACTAAGGTTCTCTTAAAAACATCTGAAGGCTTCACAGAATAGCTGTATTTATTCTGAGATTAAATTACACACATTTGGACTCTATTTACTAATTAGGTGACTTCTGAAAGCAATTGGTTTCACTAGATTTTAGTTACAGGTATCAGAGTAAAGGGGACTGATTACAAATGCACGCCACACTTTTCATATATTTATTTGTAAAAGTATTTGAAAACCATTTATTATTTTTCTTCCACTTCACAACTATGTGCGGCTTTGTGTTGGTCTATTACATAAAATCCCAATAAAATACATTTAAGTTTTTGGTTATAACATGACAAAATGTGGAAAATGTCAAGGGGTGTGAATACTTTTTCAAGGCACTGCAAGGTTGGATAAAGACAATAGTCCATCCAGTTCCACCTGTGTAGATGTACGTGTGTCAGTGTCTATTATTATTTTCCATATCCCTGTATGTTGTGTTCTTTAACATGCACTTCCAAGAGTCTTTTAAAATTATCCATACTCCCCGCTGCCACCATCACTTGTGGAAGAGAGTGCCACAGCCTTGTTGCCCTGACAGTGAAAAACTGTTTAAGGTTAAACCGCTTCTCCTACAATCTCATTCTGTAGCCCCGTATCCTCTTACACTCCCCGAGACTGAATAGTTTTTTTTTCCTATGCTGGGATCACCATTGAGGTATTTGTAAATTGCTATCATGTCCCCTCTCAAGCGTCTCTTCGCTAGCGAGAATAAATCCGGTCCCTATATTATTTTGTTGCCCTTCTTTGGACTCTCTCCAGTTCCAGCACATCCCTTCAGAGGACTGGTGACCAGAACTGGACCGAGTACTCCAGATTAGGGATGAGCCTGATGTTCGAGTCGAACATAAGTTCAACTCGAACATCGGGTGTTCGCTGAACAGCGAACAATATGCGGTGTTCGAGGCAAATTCGAAAGCTGCCGGAACACCGTTAAAGTCAATGGGACACTAACATGAAAAATCAAAAATGCTAATTTTAAAGGCTTATATGCAAGTTATTGTCATAAAAAGTGTTTGGGGACCTGGGTCCTACCCCAGGGGACATTTATCAATGCAATTTTTTTTTAAAAACGGCCATTTTCTCAGGAGCAGTAATTTTTTTACTGCTTAAAGTGAAACAATAAAATTGAAATATTCCTTTAAATATCATGCTTGGGGGGTTTATAAAGTATGCCTGTAAAGTGGCACATTTGTCCAGTGTTTAGAACAGTACCACGGCAAAATTACACTTCTAAAGGAAAAATTGTCATTTAAAACTTATTGCGGCTGTAATGAATTGTCGGGTCTTGGCAATATAGATAAAACTCATTGAAAAAAAGAGCATGGGATCCCCCCAGTCCATTACCAGGCCCTTTGGATGTGGTATGAATATTAAGGGGAACCCCGAACCAAAATTTTTTAAAAAATGGCGTAGGGGTCCCCCCAAAATCCATACCAGACCCTTATCCGAGCATGCAACCTGGCAGGCCACAGGAAAAGAGGGGGAACGAGAGAGCACCCCCCCCCTCCTGAACCGTACCAGGCCACATGCCCTCAACATGGGGAGGGTGCTCTGGGGTAGCCCCCAAAGCACCTTGTCCCCATGTTAATGGGGACAAGGGCCTCATCCCCACAACCCTTGCCCGGTAGTTGTGGGGGTCTGTAGATGGGGGGTTATAGGGAATCTGGAAGCCCCCTTTAACATAGGGGACCCTGAGATCCCGACCTCCCCCTGTGTGAAATGGTAACGGGGTACAAGTACCCCTACCATTTCACAAAAAAGTGTCAAAATGGTAAAAAAAGAGAAGACACAGCTTGGGATAAGTCCTTTTTTAAAAAATAAAAATGTCCCACGATGTCCATTCATCTTCTCCTGATGGACCGAAAAAGATAAAAAAAAAAGCTGCGACCGAACTGCCTCCATGGGAGGCTCCCGCCATGTGACGCATCTTTGCTGTGACAGCTCTTATATAACTAAGGGTGGGGCCACCCGGTGATGTAACTGGGTGACCCCACCCCCTCTGACTCCATGGGGACTTCCTCATGGTTTCCCTGTGGTGTCAGAGGGTGCCCACCCCACCCGGTGATGTAAACGTGTGACCCCACCACGGGGAAGCAATGGGGAAGTCCCGCGGCATCAGAGGGGGCAGGGTCACCCAGTTACGTCACCGGGTGGCCCCGCGTTTAGTTATATAAAAGCTGTCACAACAAACATGCATCACTCGGCGGGAGGCAGTTCCGTCGCGGCTTTTTTTTTTTTTTTTTTGGTCCGTTGGACGGCGTGATAGAAGAAGATGAATGGACATCATGGGACATTTTTACTTCTTTACTTTCTAATAAAGGACCAAGCTGTGTCTTGTCTTTTTTACCATTTTCACACTTTTTTTGTGAAATGGTAGGGGTACTTGTATTTCACACAGGGGGGAGGCCGGGATCTGGGGGTCCCTTTGTTAAAAGGGGCTTCTAGATTCTCATAAACCCCCCACCCGCAGACCCCCAAAACCACCAGGCAAGAGTTGTGGGGAAGAGGCCCTTGCCCTCATCAACATGGGGACAAGGTGCTTTGGGGGGCTACCCCAAAGCACCATCCTCATGTTGAGGGCATGTGGCCTGGTACGGTTCAGGAGGGGGGTGCTCTCTCGTCCCGGGAAAAACACTGGAAAAATGTGCCACTTTACAGGCATACTATAGACACCCCCAGGCACGAGATTTAAAGGAATATTTCATTTTTATTGTTTCACTTTAAGCATTAAAAAAAATCACTGCTCCTGAAAAAACGGCCATTTTTAAAAAATGTTTTTACATTGATACATGTCCCCTGGGGCAGGACCCGGGTCCCCAAACACTTTTTATGGCAATAACTTGCATATAAGACTTTAAAATGAGCACTTTTGATTATTCATGTTCGTGTCCCATAGACTTTAACGTTGTTCGTGTATTCTGCCAAATTTTTTGCCTGTTTGCAAGTTCTGCTACGAATCGAACAGGAGGGTGTTTAGCTCATCCCTACTCCAGATGTGGACTAACCAGAGTTTTTAGTGGCAGGATTATCATTTTATCCCTGGAGTATATCTCTTTTTTATGCATGCTAAAATTCTGTCGGCTTTGACAAGTGTCGTGGCACCCAAAAAGGGGGGGAGAGACAAGAGGGATACAGTGTCAGCGAGGCACTCACAAGGATTGCATAAAAGAGGAGACAGTCCTAAAGAGTAAATAATATTTAGTCTAATGAGTCTGTCCTCTCAAATAGGAATAATAATAATAGGTATAGGAAAAATATATGTATAGCTAACCACATAGAGTAATTGGTGGAAGATATACTCCAAGTTGAAAGGGATATTACACTAACACTATGTCAGTAAAACTTACATGCAACACGTTTTGGCAAGGTCTATGTGGATCCAAGGGATTGAAAAGCAGTAGAGTCATCAGTTGTGCAGCTGCTCAGCAAGGCAGCAAACTATTTATGTGTACACCATCCTGGACATCATTCACCAATTAGGGGGCACATGAAGGTACCTATAATAATGAGAGGAGTGGAAGATGTCCACATCAACAGTGCAGCTGAAACAAGCCACGCTGCTGGGACTCACATGAATTTGTCTCCAAAGCAATCCCCCAGCTCCCACGGCGTCCGTGGCACCACGCATGTAAGGCGCGATGATGTCAGACATCACGGGGCCGCCGACGCGCACTGTGGGTGCTGTGTCATGGCAAGATGTTACAATGCCATACTGTCAGAAACCATGAAATCAGACCTAGATAGAAGTACAGTTAAATCACACCTATTTAATAATAAAAGTAAAAAGAACAAACATAGTCAAAACATAGCCAAGGTTCAGTAACCGGAACGGGTAGTTAGCCAAGCAAGAAGTCAGGGTTCAACATAGTGAAACAACAAGCAGGATCTGGAGCCAGGAGGGATGTCAGCAAAGCAAGTCTTTAAACAGGAACGCAGGAGATCGTATCTGTGATGTTGACCAAGGTGAAGGCAGAGATCCTCTGGACTGGACGGCTTAAGTAGGCAGGATATCATCAACAGTTGAGTAACTGTGGAGAGATAGGAGCAATTAGCCGACAGCTGAGCAGCCAGCTCTGAGAAGGAGCCCAGCCCTGACACATGCTGCATGTGTACATAGCAGTGGAAAGGATTCATCTACGCAGCGCCATTGGCAGTAGGTGGAGCCCAAGAGAACTGCCCCATGATGAACTTGGATTACATGCCTGCCCAGGGGGAGATCAGAGTCACTGCTTTTCATGGCAAATGGAGTATGCCGATATATTCGCTGCCATAATTTCTGTATGGTTTTACCTATGTAATAACAACCACAGTCACACTGTAACAGGTAAACAACCCCTGTAGTCTGACAATTAGAAAAATGTTTGGGGGTAAATGTCCAGCCATTGGGTAGTCGTATGTTTTTTCAGGTGTCCATATATTGGCAGTAAGTGCATGACCCGCATGGGAACATGCCACAAAGCTTGCATGGATCACCCCGTGTTTGGCCCCGGAACTCACTCTGGACCATATGGTCTCCTACCGTGAGGGCACGTCTATAGGTAACCAGAGGAGAAGGGGGGGACAAAGGGGCCTATATTTGGGTCTGATGTAAGTAGGTGCCAGTATTTGCTGAGAATCTTTTTAACCTTTTTGTGTTCCATAGACTATGTGGTGATAATTCTGGTATTATCCTCTTTTATAGTCTCTTTTTCTTAGCAAATAAAAGATCCTGTCTGGTTGTATTGGCTACATGGTTGAAAGCTTTTTTGAGACATTTATGGCTGTAACCTCTTTCTAATAGTCGTTGCCTGAGGATGTTAGCCTTTTGGATGTAAGTTTCCTCAGTTTCATTTAACTCTTAAGCACTAACTATAGGGGATGGATGGGACTAACGGTCAAGGGTGAAAACTGGATGAGTGCAATATTTTATTCCCTGCAGTGGGCTTCCTAAATAGCTTGCATGATAACATCTGATCCTCATTTTTATAGCTCTCCACATCTAGAAAGGTAACATTGGTGCTACTGAATGTCATAGTGAATTTTAAATTATACACATTGTTGTTCAGGGCAACAAGACATTCCCTGAGCAATTCCTCTGGGCCATCCTATAAAACAAAGACGTCATCTATGTGACGGTACCACATGGCAATGTGGGCTGTGTACATAGAGACGTCCTTATCCATGAAGATTGACTGCTCCCAATCCCCCAGGTACAGGTTGGCGCACAACATGTCCCCATTGTCACTCCCTGCACCTGGAGGAAGTGGGAGCTGCCAAAGGAAAAAACTTTGTGTTTCAAAATGTACTCAAGTGATAGAAGTAATAAACATAAGACAACGGGTTCCCCTAAGTGGACTTTCCCGGCACTTGCATAGAGTTTAGAAAAAATATAGAAGTATAGACTAATGTACAATATAAAAGGCGCTTTACATGCCGGATGCTGGGATGCGTGGTTAGCCGAATCTGCAAACTATCTATTTTAAGGGGTGCCTCTCTCGACCCCAGTATATCGCTTTGGCTTATGCGCGCCCGGGTGAGGCGGGATGGTTGAACTGGTACATCCCCCTATGGAGATTGCTGCTTACTAACATCTAGCTTTTACCACCTAAGAACAGCACCCACACCTACTATACCACAACTGCCCACCATTCCATCCTGCCTTTTCTCGTGGTCCCGTTTTTAATAAAAATCTCCTTTTCAAAAGTAATCAATGAAACCCTTTCAGATGAACCCCTCTTTTCAACTATGCCCCTGAAGAAGGACCTAAAAAACATTAAATACCCCGAAACGCGTTGGGCTTGAAAAGAGTCTCTCTGTTTACCTCATCATTGTATACTATTTGATGTTTACTATGTCTTCTATGTATTACTATTAGGCTACCTAGGATAGCCACTCTGTTTTTAACAAAATGTATTTCTTTACTAAATAAATATATATTCTTTTATATTGTACATTAGTCTATACTTCTATATTTTTTCTAAACTCTATGCAAGTGCCGGGAAAGTCCACTTAGGGGAACCCGTTGTCTTATGTTTATGATTTATTGGATGTGGCACGGCTTTTTTCTCCTTCCTAGGCAAGTTGGTCGCCCTCTCTGTCAAGTGATAGAAGTATGAATTCATTGAATGATCACTCATGATGGCTACTCTGGGATAGTGCCTTTTGGACGTAGGCAAGTTCCTTGTTATGTAGTATTGAACTAGGAATCGACCAATTATCGATGTGGCCGATTATAGGCGGCCAATATTTACTTTTTTAGAAGTATCGATCAAAAAAACTGACCAATATTACTGATATTGCTTCAAGGGGTTTTTACCGGGGTGATGCATGCAGCTGCATGCATCACCCTGGTACCGTTCTTTAGAGCGGACGGTTGGCTTTTGAGCGGATGGTTGGCTTTTGTAATAACAACTGATGTGGCTCAGCAGCCACTCAGCTGTTATTACAAGGAACGTCCCCTTCCTGAGCAGCGAGCCGACATGTCCACCGACTGGCAGAAGACCCGCAAAGCTGATGCTTTGTTTGGGTCTCGGATCTAGTAATTCGGAAGCGATGTCATGACATCATTTCCCAGATTACTGGCATCTTAAAGGCACCAGTCTTAAAAAATAAAGTATTCACAATCGCCGATCTTGACATTTTGAATACTTGAAGTGCAGAGGAGGGGTTTAGGGTCTTATAGACCCCCGATCTCTCCATAAAGAGTACCTCTCACATGGCTATTACTGTCACAAGGGATGTTTACATTCCTTGTGACAGCAATAACAGTGATAAAAAAAACGAAAAAATTTATGTACAAAATATCGGCAAAAAATGTTGGCTATCGGCAGGAGAGGTGGCTGAAATATTGGTATCGTATCAGCACCGAAAAATCGATATTGGTCGATCCCTATATTGAACTATACAAGTCTTCCACATCAATGGTAGCAAAGATAGAGGAGCTAGAAACATGGGTTCCATCAAGAATCTGCAAATGATGGATGGTATCACGGACATATGATGGTAAGCTCAAGATAAATGGTCTCAAGTGCTCATCCACTACTCTAGACAAATTTTCAGTAATTTACTATTGCCAGACACAATGGGTCAGCCAGGGGGATCAATTGCACTTTTGTGGATATTTGGCAACAAATATAAAGTAGCTATTATAGGAAAAGTGGTTCTAACAAAATCCCACATTTGTTTTGATATGGCATTATTATAGTAAGCACTATCTTCCAGTAAGTAGAACTGGTCATTATAGGTGTAAATGACTGTTCTATCTATTGGTTGATACCAATTGTTGTTCTTAAGGCTCTGAGTGCACATATGTACGGTACATATTTTTTATTGTCCATAAGGACAATGTTTCCCCCTTTATCCAAAGGTTTGATTGAATGATCATTGGACAGTGTCTTTTCATTGGGGTAAGATTACTGGTATTGTTGGAAGAGGTCTGTAATGCTTTGATTTACATCTACTAGGACCCCCGGATCTTTCTCCATTCTTGATTCCCCCAGCAGTTCTCCCCCTAGTGAGTAGTTTGCATTTATGTTTTTTTTCCCCCAAGTGCATTATTTAACATTTCTCCACATTAAACCTCATTTGCCATGTAGTTGCCCACTCCATTATTTTGTTCAGGTATTTCTGGAAAATTTCTATATCCTGATGTGAAGTTATTGCCCTGATTATTTTTGTGTTGTCCGCAACAACTGAGATTGAGCTATGTATCCCATCCTCTACATCATTTATGAATAAATTGAATAGAATTGGTCCTAAGACAGAACCTTGGGGTACCCCACTTACCACTCCAGACCAGTCTGAGTAAACATTATATATTACCACCCTTTGGACACGCCCCTGTGACCAGTTTTTTACCCAAGAACAAAACATATGGTCAATGTCTGCAGACCTCAGCTTGTAAATGAAGCGTTTATGGGGAACTGTATCAAATGCTTTTGCAAAATCCAGATACACTAAATCCACAGGCCTTTCCCTGTCTAGATGGCAGCTCACTTCCTCATAGAATGTTAGCAGATTTGTCTGTCAGGAATGACCTTTCGTAAACCCATGCTGATTACTACTAATGATACTTTTTTCCTCAGTAAATTTTTGGTATATAGTCCCTTATCATCCCTGCCAATCATTTACCTACTATTGATGTAGGCTGACTAGCCTGTAGTTTCCAGGGATTTGTCTCTGCCCTTTTTTGAATATTGGTACCACATTGGCTTTTCTCCAATTAGCTGGTACAATTTCTGTCAGTACGCTGTCCACAAAGATTAGGAACAATGGTCTGGCTATAACCTGACTGAGTTCTCTGAGGACTGTCGGGTGTAAGCCATCCGGTCCTGGTGATGTATTTGTATTAAGTTTATCTAGTCTTTCCTTGACTCCGGCCTCTGTTAGCCACAAGGGTTTGCCCTATGATGTGTCACTAACAGTACTGTCGCGTATACCCGAGGAGAAAAAGGCATTTAGTACATTTGCCCTCTCTGTGTTATCTGTAACCGTCCTCCCACCCTCGTCTTTTATGTGGGCAATGTGCTCTGATCTTGTCTTTTTATTGTTATTATATATCTAAAAAATGTCTTTGGATTTTTTTTACTCTCCTCCGCTATGTGTCTCTCATAGTCTTTTTTAGCCACCCTGATTGCATTTTTACACTTCTTTTTTTTTTTTTTTTTTAAATCTTTATTTATCGTTTTTCATGACAAATCTTTTCCCACCGGGGGCATTTCAAGGTACAAATCAATCTATATATTCAAAAAATAAACATACTTATCCCCCGCAACCACCCCCCCTCTGCCCTCCCCACCCACCTACCCCTCCCCACCCTGCAGGACATTATTCGTTTAGTTGCGAGTCGCATCTTAGTCGCTCCTAATAGACTGTAAATCCCTTCCTTGCTATACTTTTTATATAATCTCCTTTAAGTAAGACCATGATCGTTTAAACTTGATCCAGCCTGACCACTTCCCTGTATGCTCCGAATCCTCGTAAGGTTCCATTCCCCGCCGGTCTAGGCACTCAACATTAAATATTTCATTAAGGCCAAAGAGCCAGTCTCGCGTGTTGGGACTCGATGGTTTCAGCCAGTTTAAGGCGATCTGCCTCTTGGCCACATCTAATATTATAGGGACCAGCGAGGAATTGTAACTCTTAACTGATTCCTGAGTCCCATGGAAGAGGCACGCCCATGGATCTTCCTGAATTTCCCTCCCCGTAAAGTCCTTTGTCAATGACAGGATTTTTTTCCAGTAGGCCTTAATGATTGGGCATTCCCACCAGATGTGGGCCATTGTGCCCACAGTTGAGCATCCCCTCCAACAGGTGTTAGCCTTTGTCCCATCCATTTTACTTACTCTGTCTGGGGTGGCGTACCATCTTGCAAGAACTTTGTAGTGGATTTCCGTTCTCCTATTGTCTAATGAAGTGTGGTGGGCCTAACTCAAAATTTTTTCTATCATGTTCCTATTACACTGTGACCCCAGTTCCTGTTCCCACCTTTTAATATAAGGAGGCACTACCTCCTCCTGTTCTGCTCCCAATATTCTATATATTTGGGCAATAACACCTCCTGAGTGCTCCTTCGTACAGAGTTGCTCCAGCGGTCTGAGCTCTTCCATACTCCTGAGTGGCTTCGGTAGATTGCCGATAAAGTGGGAGAGCTGGAGGTACCTCCATCTATCCATCACCCAAAGTTCTGATTCTCTACTCAATTCCGTGAAAGTGCAAAATTTACCCTTACTAATGAAGTTTTTCAGTTGAATGGAATCCTCCTTTAACCACTTGAGCCCCGGACCATTATGCTGCCTAAGGACCAGAGGTCTTTTTCCAATTTGGCACTGCGTCGCTTTAACTGCTAATTGCGCGGTCATGCAATGCTGTACCCAAACGAAATTTGCGTCCTTTTCTTCCCACAAATAGAGCTTTCTTTTGATGGTATTTGATCACCTCTGCGGTTTTTATTTTTTGCGCTATAAACGGAAAAAGACCGAAAATTTTGAAAAAAAATGATATTTTCTACTTTTTGTTATAAAAAAAATCCAATAAACTCAATTTTAGTCATACATTTAGGCCAAAATGTATTCGGCCACATGTCTTTGGTAAAAAAAATGTCAATAAGCGTATATTTATTGGTTTGCGCAAAAGTTATAGCGTCTACAAACTAGGGTACATTTTCTGGAATTTACACAGCTTTTAGTTTATGACTGCCTATGTCATTTCTTGAGGTGCTAAAATGGCAGGGCAGTACAAAACCCCCCCAAATGACCCCATTTTGGAAAGTAGACACCCCAAGGAAATTGCTGGGAGGCATGTTGAACCCATTGAATATTTATTTTTTTTGTCCCAAGTGATTGAAAAATGACAAAAAAAAAAAAAAAAAAAAATATTTACAAAAAGTCGTCACTAAATGATATATTGCTCACACAGGCCATGGGCCTATGTGGAATTGCACCCCAAAATACATTTAGCTGCTTCTCCTGAGTATGGGGATACCACATGTGTGGGACTTTTTGGGAGCCTAGCCGCGTACGGGGCCCCGAAAACCAATCACCGCCTTCAGGATTTCTAAGGGTGTAAATTTTTGCTTTCACTCTTCACTGCCTATCACAGTTTCGGAGGCCATGGAATGCCCAGGTGGCACAAAACCCCCCAAAATGACCCCATTTTGGAAAGTAGACACCCCAAGCTATTTGCTGAGAGGCATATTGAGTCCATGGAATATTTTATATTTTGACACAAGTTGCGGGAAAGTGACACTTTTTTTTTTTTTTTTTTTTTTTTTCATAAAGTTGTCACTAAATGATATATTGCTCACACAGGCCATGGGCATATGTGGAATTGCACCCCAAAATACATTTAGCTGCTTCTCCTGAGTATGGGGATACCACATGTGTGGGACTTTTTGGGAGCCTAGCCGCGTACGGGACCCCAAAAACCAATCACTGCCTTCAGGATTTCTAAGGGTGAAAATTTTTGATTTCACTCTTTACTGCCTATCACAGTTTCGGAGGCCATGGAATGCCCAGGTGGCACAAAACCCCCCCAAATGACCCCATTTTGGAAAGTAGACACCCCAAGCTATTTGCTGAGAGGCATGGTGAGTATTTTTCCAGCTCTCATTTGTTTTTGAAAATGAAGAAAGACAAGAAAAAACATTTTTTTTTTTCTTTTTTCAATTTTCAAAACTTTGTGACAAAAAGTGAGGTCTGCAAAATACTCACTATACCTCTCAGCAAATAGCTTGGGGTGTCTACTTTCCAAAATGGGGTCATTTGGGGGGGTTTTGTGCCACCTGGGCATTCCATGGCCTCCGAAACTGTGATAGGCAGTGAAGAGTGAAATCAAAAATTCACGCCCTTAGAAAGCCTGAAGGCGGTGCTTGGTTTTCGGGGTCCCGTACGCGGCTAGGCTCCCAAAAAGTCTCACACATGTGGTATCCCCGTACTCAGGAGAAGCAGCAGAATGTATTTTGGGGTGTAATTTCATATATTTCCATGGCATGTTTGAGCAATATATCATTTAGTGACAACTTTGTGCAAAAAAAAAAAAAATTTGTCTCTTTCCCGCAACTTGTGTCGCAATATAAAATATTCCATGGACTCGACATGCCTCTCAGCAAATAGCTTGGGGTGTCTACTTTCCAAAATGGGGTCATTTGGGGGGGTTTTGAACTGTCCTGGCATTTTATGCACAACATTTAGAAGCTTATGTCACACATCACCCACTCTTCTAACCACTTGAAGACAAAGCCCTTTCTGACACTTATTGTTTACATGAAAAAGTTTTTTTTTTTTGCAAAAAAATTACTTTGAACCCCCAAACATTATATATTTTTTTAAAGCAAATGCCCTACAGATTAAAATGGTGGGTGTTTCATTTTTTTTTTTCACACAGTAATTGCGCAGCGATTTTTCAAACGCATTTTTTGGGGAAAAAACACACTTTTTTTAATTTTAATGCACTAAAACACGCTATATTGCCCAAATGTTTGATGAAATAAAAAAGATGATCTCAGGCCGAGTACATGGATACCAAACATGACATGCTTTAAAATTGCGCACAAACGTGCAGTGGCAACAAAATAAATACATGTTTAAAAGCCTTCAAAAGCCTTTACAGGTTACCACTTTAGATTTACAGAGGAGGTCTACTGGAAAAATTACTGCACTCGATCTGGCCTTCGCGGTGATACCTCACATGCATGGTGCAATTGCTGTTTACGTTTGACGACAGACCGCCGCTTGCGTTCGCCTTAGCGCGAGAGCAGGGGGCGACAGGGGTGTTTTTTTTTTTTTTTTTTTTTTTTCTTTATTATTTTTTTGCTTTTTTAATCTTACTTTTAAACTGTTCCTTTCATATTTTTTTTTTAATCATTTTTATTGTTATCTCGGGGAATGTAAATATCCCCTATGATAGCAATAGGTAGTGACAGGTACTCTTTTTTGAAAAAATTGTGGTCTATTAGACCCTAGATCTCTCCTCTGCCCTCAAAGCAAATGACCACACCAAGATCGGTGTGATAAAATGCTTCCCCAATTTCCCAATGGCGCTATTTACATCCGGCGAAATCTAAGTCATGAAATACTCGTAGTTTCCGGTTTCTTAGGCCATAGAGATGTTTGGAGCCACTCTGGTCTCTGATCAGCTCTATGGTCAGCTGGCTGAATCACCGGCTGCATTCTCAGGTTCCCTGTTGAGACAGGAGAGCCAGAGAAAAACACGGAAGACGGTGGGGGGGGGGGGCATTCCCTCCCACGGCTTGTAAAAGCAGTCTAGAGGCTAATTAGCCGCTAGGATTGCTTTTACATGAAAGCCGACCGCTGGCTGAAAAGAATGATACCAAGATGATACCTAAACCTGCAGGCATCATTCTGGTATAACCACTCAAAGTCGTGAATGGCGTACCTGAAGACAAAAAAATGGTTAACAATGGTTAACAATAAAGCACAGTAAAGTGTAAATAATTACACACCTGAAAAACAAACATGATAAAACATAATAACAATAACAATAACAATAACAATCAATAACAATAACAATAACAATAACAATCAATAACAATAACAATAACAATAACAATAAAACATTGCAGAATAGAATACAGTAAAAAAGAGCAGAACAATAGAGAGAGAGAATAGAGAGAGAGAGAACAATAAAACAACAACTATTTTTTTTTATTTCATATTTTTTTTTTTTTTTACACTTTTTTTTGTAACTAACTTTTATAACGGTAACCGGTTCCAGGTTCGGGTCTCTCAAAATGCGATGGCATCTTGGGAGACCCTGTGAAAGTGTGCCTAGTCTGTGCAATGCTGTACCCTACGCTAATACTCAACTAGTGAATGGTAGCGTTCAAAACATTCACCAATGCAAAGACCAGGATTGTCAGGACAGGAGGGACAATAATAGCGGGTGTCACGCCTATATCCGCGCTTGCTGCAGACACGACATCTTTTTTGGGGGGTTCGCTGGGTAGGGGTACTCGGGAGGACATAAAAATGCCTCTCATGCAGCCGACTGCATTTGGTTGGGGATGTGAATGGGGGAAGTACGGGCGCTGCAGAAGCGGTGGGTTCCCAATTAGGATTGGCGAATGCAGCAGGAAGGGCACTATGGGCACGACGGGCCTGTGTTTGTCTTTTTGGTGGCAGCGGGACACTACTTGTGCTTGCCACCTCACCAGCTTGAACTGCACTTATGGGACTCGCCACGTCACCACGTGTTACTGTAGTGCTGGTTTGACTACGACCGGGGTGTACTAGGCCGCTGGCGCTTGCCAGTTCACCAAAACACTACCAAAAAACTGTTAGCGATCGCAGGGATCAGGCCTGACTCTGCGAACGCTGCAGTTATGCGTTTAGTGTTTTGTAAGTGACAGTAATCGATCGATACCGCACTTGGGTGGGCTGGGCTGGGCCGGGCGGAGGGGCAAAACGCAGGTGCTAGCAGGTATCTGGGCTGATCCCGCTAACACTGCGTTTTTGGGAACCCTAAACTGCTGGTGACGCTAGTATAGATCTAATCGGATCAGATATTGATGCGATCAGATACTATACCACTAAGGGAGGTGTACAGTGCGTGCGTGGGTGTTAGCGGTACTGGCGCTAATCTGACGCTGCCTGGGGCTGGTGCTTGCCAGTTCACCAAAACGCTACAAAAAAAACTGTTAGCGATCGCAGGGATCAGGCCTGACTCTGCGAACGCTGCAGTTATGCGTTTAGTGTTTTGTAAGTGTCAGTGATCGATCGATACTGCACTTGGGTGGGCTGGGCTGGGCCGGGCGGAGGGGCAAAACGCAGGTGCTAGCAGGTATCTGGGCTGATTCCGCTAACACTGCGTTTTTGGGAACCCTAAACTGCTGGGGACGCTAGTATAGATCTGATCGGATCAGATATTGATGCGATCAGATACTATACCACTAAGGGAGGTGTACGGTGCGTGCGTGGGTGTTAGCGGTACTGGCGCTAACCTGACGCTGCCTGGGGCTGGTGCTTGCCAGTTCACCAAAAAAACTGTTAGCGATCGCAGGGATCAGGCCTGACTCTGCGAACGCTGCAGTTATGCGTTTAGTGCCTTGTAAGTGACAGTGATCGATCGATACTGCACTTGGGTGGGCTGGGCGGAGGCACAAAACGCAGGTGCTAGCAGGTATCTGGGCTGATCCCGCTAACACTGCGTTTTTGGGAACCCTAAACTGCTGGGGACGCTAGTATAGATCTGATCGGATCAGATATTGATCCGTTCAGATACTATACCACTAAGGGAGGCGCATGCTGCGTGCGTGGGTGTTAGCGGTACTGGCGCTAATTTGACGCTGCCTGGGGCGACGCATATCGCCGCCGGGCGATCGGGGGGCTAAACCTTTATTCGGTAATAAACGGCGGGTGCCCTGACACTATAAAAAATAAACAAACTAACCAGCGTCACCCGTATCGGTTATACGGTGATCAGTGGTGAAAGGGTTAACTAGGGGGCAATCAAGGGGTTAAAACATTTATTAGATAGTATATGGGGGTCCCTGACGCTATAAAACGCTGACGGCGAACCTAAATATTTACCTCACTAACTAGCGTCACCAGCGACACTAATACAGCGATCAGAAAAATGATCGCTTAGCGACACTGGTGACAGGGGGTGATCAAGGGGTTAAAACTTTATTAGGGGGGGTTAGGGGGGTACCCTAGACCTAAAGGGGGGTAATATACACTGTCCCAACACTGTCACTGTCACAAACTGACACTATGCAGTAATCAGAAAAAAAAAAAAAAAAAAAAAAAAAAAAACTGCTGGTGTCAGTTTGTGACAGGGGGGGGGGGGGTGTGATTGGGGGGGGATCGGGGGGCGATCGGGGGGGGGATCGGGGTGATTTGTGTGCCTGGCATGTTCTACTGTGTGTGTAGTGTTTGTGCACTCACATACTTGTCGTCTCTCCTCGGGCCGGAACGGAAAATACCGACCCGAGGGGAGATGACATCACTTCCTTTGCTGCTGTTTAGCATACAGCAGCAAAGGAGTGTTTTCATTGGCCGGCGGCGATCGCGAGGGGGGGGCCACGAACGGATGGTCTCCCCCTCATCACCGATCGCCGCTGGACAAACGACGACCGCCTCGGGCACCGGGGGGGGTCCGATCGGACCCCCCACCCGCGGAAGGCAAATCACGTACCCTGTACGTGATTTTGCCTGTCCGTGCCACTTTGCCGACGTACATCGGCGTGAGGCGGTCGTCAAGTGGTTAACCAATTCCCCCCACCTCCCTCCTCCCTGGTTCAAAAAATAAATTGTTTTTCATATATATCAACGGTGAATTATATGACCATTTGTGCTGTGTATGTATTTTATCCCAATATTTAAAAGTGTTTAGCGTTAACAAAGATGTGTTGGTGCTAAGTGCTCTGTATTTTGGAGGGTTCCATAATGACTGTGCCAAATTATTATTACTTAAGGAGAACTCGATGTCCACCCACCGTTTATCCGTCCCTTTCTTGCTCCATACAGTGACCCGTGAAAGCACAACTGCTATATAGTATTAAAGTCTGTTAACGCTATTCCCCCTTTTTTTTCCCTCTGCTCAGTGTTACAGAGGAGATACGCGTTTTTTTGCCACCCCAGACAGCTTCACTGATTAATTTCCTTAAAGCCTTCAAAAAATACCTTGGTAAAGGGATCGGCAACAGTTGGAATTTATACAAGATTTTCGGGGTAATCATCATTTTAACCGTATTTGCTCGTCCAAACCATGTGAGCGGCCTAGACCGCAGTCTTCTAACCTCTTGCCTGATTTCGTCTAACAGTGGTATATAATTTTTTTTAAATAACTCTTTGATGGTATTGGCTAGCATAATTCCCAGATACCTGATCTCTCTTTTCCAGGGAAAGAGAAACACTGCAGCTAAATGGGCTTCTTCCTACTTAGATAGGCGAATATTTAAGATTTCAGACTTACCGGGGTTGATTTTAAAATTAGAGACTTCTCCATATGTTCTGAGGATTTGGAGCACATTGGGGAGTGTTATTCTAGGATTTGAGATAAAGAATAGAACGTCATCGGCAAATGCCGACAACTTGTGCTCCTCCATTCCCACCCTCACCCCGCTACAGTCAGGACTGTTCCGGATGGTGGCCAGGAGAGGTTCAAGGGACAAGATAAATAGGAGGGGGGAGAGCGGGCAGCCCTGCCTTGTACCGTTTACCATCTCAAAAGGTTTTGAAATGGCTCCGTTGACCCTTACAGCTGCTGTTGGACTACTATATAGAGCCTTGACCCAGGAAATAAACCTAGACCCGAACTCCATGGCTTCCAGCGTATTCATCAAGAACCCCCAGTCTACCCTGTCGAATGCCTTTTCGGCGTCTATCAACAGGAATAGAGCTGGGGGTCCCTTGCGTTTACAAAACTCCGACAGCAGCACAGCCCGCACCCCGTTGTCCCTGCACTGTCTTCCGGGAACAAAGCCGGACTGGTCTGGGTGCACCAGATCAGCCATACATCTCTTCAGTCTATTAGCCATAACCTTGGCGTATAATTTAACATCTGCGTTTAACAGGGATATGGGCCGATAGCTTGAGCACAACCTGGCATCCTTCCCTTCTTTCAATATCAGGGTTATCGTAGCGGACAAAGCCTCACCTTCCATCTCACACCTGGTGCCCAGATCGTTCCAATATTGACACAGCCTAGGGGCTAGTAAGTGTTTCATTTTCTCTAAGTAGATGGTGGAGAAACCATCTGGGCCTGGGCTCTTACCCTTCGGGGAATCTCTTAAGGCTGATCAAATTTCCTCTTCCTCGATTGGTTTATCCAAGAGATCCCTGTCCTCTGTGGGCAGCACCTTTAAACCTGCTTCTTTTAGGAATTCCCTACTCCTAGCTACCCGGGCGCTGACCTCCCCCCCTTTTGCCCTATAGAATAAAGATCTGCGTAGAATTTTCTAAACTCCTCTGCCATGCCTCGGCTGGTCACTATCTCTTTCCCTCCTGAGCTTTTTATTTTATCGATAAAATTCCGCCCCCTTTTTTTCCTTATTAATCTGGCTAGATGTTTGCTCGATTTGTTTGCCCAGAGATATTTGTCCCTGGCTATTAGATTGATGGCTCTCTTGGCATCCTGCTCCATCATGTCCCTCAGCTCCTCTCTCCTGGCAACCAGTAAACGGTAACAGTCCTGATCCTGCCCCTTGGCCTTTTTATGTGCTTGTTCCAAATTGAATAAATCCTCTATCAGTTTTGCCCTTTCTTCCTTCCTTTTCTTTTTCCGGCCTGCACCTATGGCTATAAGAGACCCTCGGATATAGGCTTTATGCGCCTCCCATAGAATAGCGGGTGATACCTCTCCCGTATCGTTTGTATTGAAGAAAAATTTCACCTCATTCTGGATCTGCTCTAGCACTTCGGGGTCCCTGAACAAATCCTCATTCAACCTCCACGAAAAAGGACTTGTCGCCGCTTCTGGTAACTTCAGCCTCATCGTAACTGGGGAGTGATCTGAAAGGGTCGTTATTTCTATTTTAGTCTCTATGACCCCCTCCAATAGATTGTGGTCCACAAAAATGTAGTCCAGTCTGGAGTAAGTCCCGTGCACAGGGAAGAAGAAGGTGAAATCCCTTTCTTTAGCATGTTGCACTCTCCACACATCCATTAACTGGCTGTGGAATAATTTACGCCTGATTGCCCCTAATGACACCTTCTTTATTCCCTGGGCACGGGACGTACTATCTAGAGCGGGGTCCAAACAGAAATTTAAATCCCCTGCTAAGACCACCTCCCCTTCCCCAAATACCAGCAGCTTCTCCATTACTTGTCCCAAGAAAATAGTTGGGCTTCTGTTAGGGCAATAGACATTAGCCAATGTAAACATTCTTGATCCGATTGAACCTTTTAAAAAAATATAACGACCATCAGGGTCCACCAGTCTATCCCTCACTGAGAAAATCGATGCCTTAGACAGCCCTATGGCGACTCCCCTTGACCCCCTAGTAGGAGAGTCCCCGTAAAACCATTCAGGGATCCTAGCGGAAAACAACCTGACACTTGTATCGAGAGTCAGGTGGGTCTCCTGTAGGAAGATTATGTCCCCACGCAGGTGACACAGTTCCCTCAATATTTTGTGTCTTTTCTTAGGTGAGTTTAACCCTTTTACATTATAAGATATAAATTTGATCTCAGGCATAGCTAGTGGGGCGCGCGTTCGCCTCTATATTCTGCTCCTCTCGAACACTTCCTGCAAATTCCCCCTCCCCCTTCTAGTCCCTCCCCCTACTTATGCCCCACCCACCCCCTAACCCCCCTTCCCTTCCCCCTCCCTCTGCCCTGATTCCCTCCTCCCCGTTCCCCCCCCTCTACCCCACCCTCTTCCCCCTCCCCCCCGTCGCCCCCCCACCACCCCGTGGTATTCATTTCGCCAAAAGCCCGCCCATATGGAAGTATTCCCATTCCACACTGCAGAGATTCTCTCTCAGGGGTGAGCTCCAGCACCGGCGTCCATCGCCTACCCCTCCCAAAGGGGGGAGGCTTAGGAGATGGATACACGGAGCGCCCCCACTCGGAGATGTACCCCCTCCCCTGCCACATCCCTCCCGCTCGAATCCAATACATATTATTTTATACTGGTTAAACAGGGCTGTCCAGTGGCCGCCCCCCCCCCAAACCCTTCCCCTTATTCAATATCAACTAGAGTCCAAAAATTACGTTAGTCTCGTGCCTCTGGGAATAGCCGTCTCCTTAGGGGTGGGAGGGGGAGGCGGTGGAGGAGAGAGAGAGAGAGAGAGAGGGAGGAAAAAAAAAATAAACACCCCTCCCCCACTACCCTCCCCCCCGCTCACTCTCCTCTTTCCTCCCACGCCCCCCCCACTGTCGTTCCTCCTTCAATAACTGTAACAAGTCAGGGACGGGAATGCCCAGATTGTTACAGAAGTCCTGCATTTCTTCCATGTATCTCATTCTGTAAGATCTTCCATCTTTAGTAACTTTCAGGGATGTTGGGAACCCCCAGCTATATTTTAGATTTGCCCTCCTGAGTTGATCAAGAATTGGTCTCATCCGTCTTCTCCTCTCCAGAGTGCCAGCTGATAGATCCGAGAATATCTGCAGCTCTTTGTCTTTGAAGTTTATTGGAGGGGCCCCCTTTAATTTCTTCCAGATTTTTTCTTTGTCCTCGTATTGATGAAATTTTACTATGACGTCCCTGGGGGTGTCTTGCTTTATATGGGGGGGCTTCCTTATTCTGTGGACCCTGTCGATCCTTAATACTTCATCTTCTCGCCTACCCAGCAGAGGGTTGAAAATCTTCCTCATCTTCTCTCCCAGATCTTCGTTTTGTTGTTCCGGGATTAATCTGATACGTAGATTTTGTCGCCGACTCTGGTTCTCCTGTTCTTCCAGTCTAAACGTCAGCAGACGATTTTCGTTTTGTACCTTCCTAACTTGTTCTTTTAAGTCTGAAATGTCCTTGGCTTGGATACCTGAGGCCTCTTCAGCTTCCTCCACCCGGCGGAGAAGATGTCCCATGTCGGAGCGGACGTTTAAAATCTCCGCTTTTATCACACTTTCTAGTTTTTTTTCTAGTTTAGTGAGCATTTCGCTCATGTCTAGCTTGCTCGGAACTAGGGCCATGATTCTCTGCTCCTCGGCCATGCTGCATGCAGACGCCCCCTCCAAATCCGGCTCTTCATGAGTTCTATCGCCCTGTCCCCCCTTTTGTTTCTGTTGCTCCTTCTTCTTTGTACCTGGGTGTTTCGCTTCCATTCCTGGACTCTTTATACTAGCTTCTTTTAAGTATTTTTGTATGGAGCTGGTGTTTAGGCTCTCTCTTGTATTATGAGGCTCAGTTGTTCTTGATGACCGGCCTCTCATGCTTCCGATCCCTATCCCGGTTCACCCCTTATAGTGGCTGGATGCCAAGAAGTTTCACCGTCACCCCTCTGGATACTTTTCTGTTTTGGGGTCGCCCTCCCCCCTTGGACCGTATGGGTGAAGGGTCCACTGTACCTCTGGTAACTATATACTGTATAGGGTCTCTTCGGTGAATATGCCGTTTTCTTCCTCCTACCAGGCCGCAAAAATACGCGGTGGGTGATTGTCTTATGACTACTTCTCTTTATGGGTCCAATCCCCAGTCTGGCACCGCATTGAGTAAATAGAAGGGAGCCCCCAGCAGAAAAAGGAAAAATCAAAATGGGGAGAAGTAATAGGGGGAGAGGAGTCCCCGCGAAGGGCACACTCAGCAACAGCTCAGCCTCTCAGCTCAAATGTCCCTTCTGACTTATTGACAGGGGGAGAAGCCATAGGGGCCCCAGTGCTCAGTCCTTTTTAACCGGGCCAATAACAGAAAAAACAATGGGCCCTAATTGACCACGATTTATTGGTCTCCCTGACTCGTGTTAACCACTTCAGCCCCGGAAGGATTTACCCCCTTCCTGACCAGAGCACTTTTTACAATTTGGCACTGCGTCGCTTTAACTGCTAATTGCGCGGTCATGCAATGCTGTACCCAAACGAAATTTGCGTCCTTTTCTTCCCACAAATAGAGCTTTATTTTGATGGTATTTGATCACCTCTGCCGCTTTTATTTTTTGCGCTATAAATGGAAAAAGACCGAAAATTTTGAAAAAAAATGATATTTTCTACTTTTTGTTATAAAAAAAATCCATTAAAATCAATTTTAGTCATACATTTAGGCCAAAATGTATTCGGCCACATGTCTTTGGTAAAAAAAATGTCAATAAGCGTATATTTATTGGTTTGCGCAAAAGTTATAGCGCCTACAAACTAGGGTACATTTTCTGGAATTTACACAGCTTTTAGTTTATGACTGTCCATGTCATTTCATGAGGTGTTAAAATGGCAGGGCAGTACAAAACCCCCCCAAATGACCCCATTTTGGAAAGTAGACACCCCAAGGAAATTGCTGAGAGGCATGTTGAACCCATTGAATATTTTTTTTTTTGTCCCAAGTGATTGAATAATGACAAAAAAAAAAAAATTACAAAAAGTTGTCACTAAATGATATATTGCTCACACAGGCCATGGGCATATGTGGAATTGCACCCCAAAATACATTCAGCTGCTTCTCCTGAGTACGGGGATACCAAATGTGTGGGACTTTTTGGGAGCCTAGCCGCGTACGGGGCCCCGAAAACCAAGCACCGCCTTCAGGATTTCAAAGGGCATACATTTTTGATTTTACTCCTCACTACCTATCACAGTTTTGAAGGCCATAAAATGCCAGGATGGCACAAACCCCCCCAAATTACCCCATTTTGGAAAGTAGACACCCCAAGCTATTTGCTGAGAGGCATGTTAAGTCCATGGAATATTTTATATTTGGACACAAGTTGCGGGAAAGTGACAATTTTTTTTTTTTTTTTGCACAAAGTTGTCACTAAATGATATATTGCTCAAACATGCCATGGGCATATGTGGAATTACACCCCAAAATACATTCTGCTGCTTCTCCTGAGTACGGGGATACCACATGTGTGGGACTTTTTGGGAGCCTAGCCGCATACGGGGCCCCGAAAATCAAGCACCGCCTTCAGGATTTCAAAGGGCATAAATTTTTGATTTTACTCCCCACTACCTATTACAGTTTTGAAGGCCATAAAATGCCAAGATGGCACAAACCCCCCCCAAATGACCCCATTTTGGAAAGTAGACACCCCAAGCTATTTGCTGAGAGGCATGTTGAGTCCATGGAATATTTTATATTTGGACACAAGTTGCGGGAAAGTGACAATTTTTTTTTTTTTTTGCACAAAGTTGTCACTAAATGATATACTGCTCAAACATGCCATGGGCATATGTGGAATTACACCCCAAAATACATTCTGCTGCTTCTCCTGAGTATGGGGATACCACATGTGTGGGACTTTTTGGGAGCCTAGCCGCGTACGGGGCCCCAAAAACCAAGCACCACCTTCAGGATTTCTAAGGGCATAAATTTTTGATTTTACTCCTCACTACCTATCACAGTTTTGAAGGCCATAAAATGCCAAGATGGCACAAACCCCCCCAAATGACCCCATTTTGGAAAGTAGACACCCCAAGCTATTTGCTGAGAGGCATGTTGAGTCCATGGAATATTTTATTTTTTGACACAAGTTGCGGGAAAGTGACAATTTTTTTTTTTTTGCACAAAGTTGTCACTAAATGATATATTGCTCACACAGGCTATGGGCTTATGTGGAATTGCACCCCAAAATACATTCTGCTGATTCTCCTGAGTATGGGGATACCACATGTGTGGGACTTTTTGGGAGCCTAGCTGCGTACGGGGCCCCGAAAACCCAGCACCGCCTTCAGGATTTCTAAGGGCGTAAAGTTGTGATTTCACTCCTCACTACCTATCACATTTTTGAAGGCCATAAAATGCCCAGATGGCACAAAACCCCCCCAAATGACCCCATTTTGGAAAGAAGACACCCCAAGCTATTTGCTGAGAGGCATGATGAGTACATGGAATATTTTATATTTTGACACAAGTTGCGGGAAAGTGACAATTTATTTATTTTTATTTTTTTTTGCACAAAGTTGTCACTAAATGATATATTGCTCAAACATGCCATGGGCATATGTGGAATTACACCCCAAAATACATTCTGCTGCTTCTCCTGAGTACGGGGATACCACATGAGTGGCACTTTTTGGGAGCCTAGCTTCATACGGGGCCCCGAAATTCAATCACCGCCTTCAGGATTTCTAAGAGCGTTAATTTTTTATTTCACTCCTTACTACCCATCACAGTTTTGAAGGCCATAAAATGCCAAGATAGCACAAAACCGCCCCAAAATGACCTCATTTTGGAAAGTAGACACCCCAAGCTATTTGCTGAGAGGCATGGTGAGTATTTTGCAGCTCTCATTTGTTTTTGAAAATGAAGAAAGACAAGAAAAACATATTTTTTTTTTCTTTTTTCAATTTTCAAAAGTTTGTGACAAAAAGTGAGGTCTGCAAAATACTCACTATACCTCTCAGCAAATAGCTTTGGGTGTCTATTTTCCAAAATGGGGTCATTTGGGGGGGTTTGTGCCATCTGGGCACTACATGGCCTCCGAAACTGTGATAGGCAGTGAAGAGTGAAATCAAAAATTTACGCCCTTAGAAAGCCTGAAGGCGGTGCTTGGTTTTCGGGGTCCCCTATGCGGTTAGGCTCCCAAAAAGTCTCACACATGTGGTATCCCCGTACTCAGGAGAGGCAACAGAATGTATTTTGGGGTGTAATTTCACATATTCCCATGGCATGTTTGAGCAATATATCATTTAGTGACAACTTTGTGCAAAAAAAAAAAAAAATAATAATTTGTCTTTTTCCCGCAACTTGTGTCACAATATAAAATATTCCATGGACTCGACATGCCTCTCAGCAAATAGCTTGGGGTGTCTACTTTCCAAAATGGGGTCATTTGGGGGGGTTTTGAACTGTCCTGGCATTTTATGCACAACATTTAGAAGCTTATGTCACACATCACCCACTCTTCTAACCACTGGAAGACAAAGCCCTTTCTGACACTTTTTGTTTACATGAAAAAATTATTTTTTTTTGCAAGAAAATTACTTTGAACCCCCAAACATTATATATTTTTTTTAAAGCAAATGCCCTACAGATTAAAATGGTGGGTGTTTGATTTTTTTTTTTCACACAGTATTTGCGCAGCGATTTTTAAAACGCATTTTTTGGGGAAAAAACACACTTTTTAAAATTTTAATGCACTAAAACACACTATATTGCCCAAATGTTTGATGAAATAAAAAAGATGATCTTAGGCCGAGTACATGGATACCAAACATGACATGTTTTAAAATTGCGCACAAACGTGCAGTGGCGACAAACTAAATACATTTTTAAAAGCCTTTAAAAGCCTTTACAGGTTACCACTTTAGATTTACAGAGGAGGTCTACTGCTAAAATTACTGCCCTCGATCTGACCTTCGCGGTGATACCTCACATGCATGGTGCAATTGCTGTTTACATTTGACGCCAGACCAACGCTTGCGTTCGCCTTTGCGCGAGAGCAGGGGGGGACGGGGGTGCTTATTTTTTTTTTTTAATTATTTTTTTGATTTTTTATCTTATTTTTAAACTGTTCCTTTCATTTTTATTTTTTTTAAATCATTTTTATTGTTATCTCAGGGAATGTAAATATCCCCTATGATAGCAATAGGTAGTGACAGGTAATCTTTTTTGAAAAAATTGGGGTCTATTAGACCCTAGATCTCTCCTCTGCCCTCAAAGCATCTGACCACACCAAGATCGGTGTGATAAAATGCTTTCCCAATTTCCCAATGGCGCTGTTTACATCCGGCGAAATCTAAGTCTTGAAATGCTCGTAGCTTCCGGATTCTTAGGCCATAGAGATGTTTGGAGCCATTCTGGTGTCCGATCAGCTCTATGGTCAGCTGGCCGAATCACTGGCTGCATTCTCAGGTTCCCTGTTGGGACAGGAGAGCCAGAGAAAAACATGGAAGACGGTGAGGGGGGGGGCGCATTTCCTCCCACTGCTTGTAAAAGCAGTCTAGAGGCTAATTAGCCGCTAGGATTGCTTTTACATGAAAGCCGACCGCTGGCTGAAAAGAATGATACCAAGATGATACCTAAACCTGCAGGCATCATTCTGGTATAACCACTCAAAGTCCAGCAACATACCAGTACGTTGCTGGTCCTTGTTGGGCATATATTGTAAACTTTTTTTCATGCAGCCTGTGGGCTGAACGAAAAAAAGATATTGATCAGTGGGTATGCCCACCATTAGAATACCTCCCTTCATCCACCCACTTCTAATGATGGGCATACATGCACCATTTATATATGCCGAAGCATGGGGGCATCCTCCCGCAAAAGGCACGAGCAAATTGCTCCTCCACCCACTGCCCCCACGCTTCGGCATATATGCTGAAGTATGTAACTGTGGTGGTGAAATCACCTCCGACAGCGCTGGAGTCACGGCTTTATGTATCGTGGGAGCAAACGCTGTTGCTGTCAAGATAAATAAATCCGCGCTGCAACTGAATGGCGTACCTGCTAAGCAAATGATGGTTAACAAAAAACAAAGTAACATTACAGTATAACAGTAATACTTACCATACCTGCAAAGCAAATACAAAAAAAAACCATAGTAAAAAATAAAACATTTAACGCAACCTGTGCCTACCTAAAATATATATATGCCGAAGCATGCGGGCATCCTCCCGCAAAAGGCAGGAGCAAATCGCTCCTCCACCCACTTCTGCCCCCACGTTTCGGCATATATGCTGAAGTATGTAACTGTGGTGGTGAAATCACCTCCGACAGCGCTGGAGTCACGGCTTTATGTATCGTGGGAGCAAACGCTGTTGCTGTCAAGATAAATAAATCCGCGCTGCAACTGAATGGCGTACCTGCTAAGCAAATGATGGTTAACAAAAAACAAAGTAACATTACAGTATAACAGTAATACTTACCATACCTGCAAAGCAAATACAAAAAAAACCATAGTAAAAAATAAAACATTTAACGCAACCTGTGCCTACCTAAAATATATATATGCCGAAGCATGGGGGCATCCTCCCGCAAAAGGCAGGAGCAAATTGCTCCTCCACCCACTTCTGCCCCCACGCTTCGGCATATATGCTGAAGTATGTAACTGTGGTGGTGAAATCACCTCCGACAGCGCTGGAGTCACGGCTTTATGTATCGTGGGAGCAAACGCTGTTGCTGTCAAGATAAATAAATCCGCGCTGCAGCTGAATGGCGTACCTGAAAACAAAAAAATGTTTAAAACACAGTAAACTATAAAAAAATTACATACCTGAAAAGCAAACATGATAAAACATAACAATAAAACAATGCAGAATAGAATACAGTAAAAAAGAGCAGAACAATAGAGAGAAAATAGAGAGAGAGAGAACAATAAAACGACAACTATTTTTGGTTTTTTTATTTTAGATTTTTTTTGTGTATTTTTTTTTTTTTTACTTTTTTTTTTTTATAACTGTAACTTTTAAAACTGTAACGGTTCCAGGTTTGGGTCTCTCAAAATGCGATGGCATCCTGGGAGACCCTGTGGAAGTGTGTCCTAGTCTGTGCAGTGCTGTACCCTACGCTAATACTCAACTAGTGTATGGTAGCGTTCAAAACATTCACCAATGCAAAGACCAGGATTGCCAGGACAGGAGGGACAATAATACCGGGTGTCACGCCTAAATCCGCGCTTTCTGCAGACACGACATTTTCTTTGGGGGGCTCGTTGGGTAGGGGTACTCTGGAGGACATAAGGAAAATGCCTCTCATGCAGCCGGCCTACTGCATTTGGATTGGGAAGGTGAGGTGGAGCACCGTCTGGAAACAGAAGGGCTCTGACGATCTCTTCCTGGAATTTAAGGAAGGATCCAGTCCGTCCTGAAGCTCTGTATAGCACATGAGCGTTCAGCAAAGCCAATTGAAATAAATAAACAGACACTTTTTTGTACCAGCGCCTGGCCTTACGGGCAATTAGGTACGGCGCCAACAACTGGTCGTTGAGGTCCACCCCTCCCATATTAAGGTTGTATTCGTGGACACAGAGGGGTTTCTCCACAACACCAGTCGCCGTAGTAATTTGGGTCGTCATGTCTGCATGAAGGGAGGTGAGAACGAAAACATTCTTCTTATCCCTCCACTTCATAGCGAGCAAATTATTATACTGCAAGCAGGCTCTCTCCCCCAGCCTAAGACGGGACTCTACAAGCCGCTGGGGAAAGCCCCGGCGATTAGGTCGCACGGTGCCACATGCTCCAATCTGCTGATCAAACAAGTGACTAAAAAGTGGCACGCTCGTATAATAATTGTCCACGTACAAGTGGTACCCCTTTCCGAATAAGGGTGACACCAAGTCCCACACTATCTTGCCAGCGCTTCCTATGTAGTCAGGGCAGTTTATCGGCTCTACGTGACTATCTTTGCCCTCGTAAACCATAAATCTACATGTATAGCCTGTGGCCCTGTCACAGAGCTTATACATCTTGACCCCGTATCTGGCACGCTTGCTGGGAAGGTACTGTTTGAAGGACAAGCGGCCAGAAAACTTAATCAGGGACTCATCAATGCAGACAACTTGATGGGGGGTAAACAAGTCTGCAAAACGTTGGTTGAAGTGGTTTACGAGGGGCCGAATTTTGTAGAGCCGATCGTATGCAGGGTCTCCACGAGGACGACAGAGTTCATTGTCGTTGAAGTGCATGAACCGCAAAATCTGCTCGTATCGTGCCCTGGCCATTGAAGCAGAGAACACGGGCATATGGTGAATTGGGTCAGTGGACCAATATGACCGCAACTCACTCTTTTTGGTTATGCCCATGTTGAGGGAAAGGCCCAGAAAGATCTTAAATTCGGAGACCGTAATTGGTCTCCAATCTCTGGCAAGGGAGGACTGGGGATTAGCGGCGATGTGTTGACCAGCGTACAAATTGCTTTGGTCCACAATAGATCTATAGAGATCTTCGGTGAAAAACAGTGAATAAAAATCCAGTGGCATAAAGTCAACTGTTTCCACCTGAATTCCGGGTTGGCCAGTGAAAGGGGGAAGTACGGGTGCTGCAGAAGTGGTGGGTACCCAATTCGGATTGGCGAATGCAGCAGGAAGGGCACTATGGGCACGACGGGCCTGTCTTTGTCTTATTGGTGGCAGCGGGACACTAGTTGTGCTTGCCACCTCGCCAGCTTGAACTGCACTTATGGGACTCGCCACGTCACCACGTGATACTGCAGTGCTGGATGTACGACCAGGGTGTACTAGGCCGCTGGTGCTTGCCAGTTCACCAGAAGGAGTAGCGGCACTAGTACCTCTCTGCTCCCTACGAGAGCCCTGCGGTTCTTGCACGTCAAGGACAGAAGAAGAAGATCGGGGTCTGGTACGCCTGACCCTAGCAGGGACCACAACTCCGTCGTCAGAGCTATCTGTCATGGAGCCGCTGTCCTCCACAGGTTCGTATTCTGAGCTTGAACTTGACAGATGAGTGACTTCCTCTTCACTATCTGTCATGCTCAGAATCCTGTAGGCCTCTTCACTAGTGTACCTTCTATTTGCCATTTTGGGCTCTAAATTTAGGGGTACACTAGTGAGACTCACAGGCAAAAAAGCTCCTGACTGTCAGCGACTGATTCAAAGCGCTACCAAAAAACTGTTAGCGATCGCAGGGATCAGGCCTGACTCTGCAAACGCTACAGTTATGTGTGCTTAGTGTTTTGTGACAGTTATCGATCGATACTGCACTTGGGTGGGCTGGGCTGGGCTGGGCCGAGGAGCAAAACGCAGGTGCTAGCAGGTATCTGGGCTGATCCCGCTAACACTGCGTTTTTTTGGGGGACCCTAAACTGCTGGGGAGTATAGATCTGATCGGATCAGATATCGATCCGTTCAGATACTATAGCACTAAGGGAGGTGTATGCTGCGTGCGTGGGTTTTAGCGGTACTAGCGCTAACCTGACGCTGCCTGGGGCGACGCAGACCTTATCTGATCCTAAAAACTTAACTTCTATCACCGCCGGGCAATTAGGGGGTTAAACCTTTATAGGGTAATAAACGGCGGGTGCCCTAAAACTGTAATAAACTACAATAAACTACAAAAAACAAACCAACTAACCAGCGTCACCTGTAACAATTATATGGTGATCGCTGGTGAAAGGGTTAACTAGGGGGCAATCAAGGGGTTAAAACCTTTAGTAGGTAGTATATGGGGGTCCCTGTCGCTATAAAACACTGACAGCGAACCTATATACTTACCTCCCTAACTAGCGTCACCTGTGTCACTAATACAGCGATCAGAAAAACGATCGCTTAGTGACACTGGCGACGGGGGGTGATCACGGGGTTAAAACTTTATTAGGGGGGTTAGGGGGGTACCCTGGACCTAAAGGGGGGTACCCCAGACCTAAAGGGGCCTAACCTAACTGCCCTAACACTTGTTACTGTCACAAACTGACACCAATGCAATAAATCAGAAAAAAAAAAACTACTATTGGTGTCAGAGTGACAGGGGGTACAGGGGGGTGATCAGGGGGTGATCGGGGGGTGACAGGGGGGTGACAAGTGTGCCTGCGTGTTCTACTGTATGTGTAGTGTTGGTGCACTTACTTGGATGTCTTCTCTCCTCGGCGCCGGACGAAAAGACCGGCTCAAGGAGAGATGACATCACTTCCTCTGCTTCTGTTTACATTCACAGAAGCCGAGGAAGCTTGTCATTGGCCAGGAGCGATCGCGAGGTGGGGGCCACGAATGAGTGGCCTCCCCCTCACCTTTAATCGACCCTGACCTCGATCCGACCGACGCAGGCACCGGGGGGGGTCCGATCGGACCCCCCACCCGCGGGCAGGCAGGGACGTACAGGTAAGCCCTTTTGCCTGCCCGTGCCGCTCTGTCGACGTACATCGTCGTGCGGCGGTCGGCAAGTGGTTAAGCAATCCAAATTAGGCCCGCACAGTTCATTCCCGCATTTGTAGGTAGTGATACAGAAATATCAACGAAGCTTCTCCTACCTTGCTTCTTCTTCAGATACCGCTGATCACTGCAATGAGTCCTTTAGATTATGGCTCTTGCTCCCTGTTGCAGCGTCCCACACTCGGTTTAAGCAAACAACTGCAGGTCCATTCTGTGTACCATCTGGGCGAGACTCATGAATCATTGAGGCTGTCAGCTGTTCACAGCGCCGGGCTGAATGATGGAGGAAGCACACCGCGGCCAGCCCTGCCTGTTGTCCGTGGCGGGAGGACGCTACCGCCACAGCTTCAGCAGTCTCGGCGGGGGGGGGGAGTGGTGCAGGAGGGGAGCTGGACGCTCAATTATAAGCCGGCAGCTCGTGGTCTCTCACCCCGCAAGGCATCTCCGGGCTCGTAAGCGCCCCGTCTCCCACCTCCCTTGGAGCCGGTGCTAGGCCCCTCCCCTGTGCTGACGTCAGACGCACATAACGTCAGCAACTGATGTTAACCGCATTTTTACACTTCTTATTGCATTCCTTGTTTAAATGCTGACAATGACCCATCCCCTTTATATTTTTTAAAGGCCATTTTTGTCTCTTTAATGAGGCTTTTTACATTACAGCTTAGCCACACAGGTTTAACCTTCGCTCTTCTATATTTATTTTTGCTATGATTTACCCTAAATGTGATCATCCTATGGTGGTTAGATCCCAAGTTGTCCCGTATTGCCACATCTGAGATCAGACTTGGATCGTTCATAATTTTTTTTTAACAGAAAAGTTTTTATTTATAACAAATACAAAAATAATACAAAAGAAAACAAACAAAACACGGTACATCATAAGTATATCTTAGCAATGTAACCTATCTAGAAAAAAAAAAATAATAGATCACAATTGAATAGGGCGGATGTAATTTGATGATGCTACAAAGATCTGCTCCGAAGTATAATGCGGATCATGGTATTCTGGCCTGGCCTGTGTGCTGGTATAGAAAAGTGTCCATATAATTGACCATATACTTGATGGGGAAGAGTGGGAGGAGGAAAGGGGATTATATTAGACCTAGCTATATTATTGTATCTTCTCAGGCATATACTTGATTATGACAAGTCAGTTAGGCTTGTTAGTTGGGTACACATGAACAGAGGGGCTCAGCGCTCATACAGGGCTTCTTTGGGGAGGTAGAGGGCTTCACCTATAGGTTCCTGTGATTTCTCTCTCAGTCATACTGGGTAAGCGAGTGTTATCTCTATCACCTGTTGGTAAGAAATATTTCAAGGCCTGGTTAGTCAACCCACATACCCATCAGTATCCTTATTTACTGAGCTATCTTCGTGGGTCGGGTCAAACCGAAGGTGATCTAGTGCTCACCCATAATTTCCACACCTTGTCAAATTTTTGGGGACATTTGCAACCCATATACGTTAATTTGTATAAGGGTAGCACCGCATCCACCAGGGCACGCCATTGATTCACCGTGGGAGGAGTCATTAGTTTCCATTGTTGGAGGAGGGCTTTTCTAGCATAAAAGCATAAATAAAATAATAGTAATTTGTCGTATGTGGAGTAAGTTATCAATTCAGTAATTTCCAAGATAAGAATCTTAGGATCCAAGGGTACAGAAAGGTTGGTGACATAGTTAATTTCCTCAACCACTTTCCTCCAGTACTTCTGGATGACAGGACATTCCCAGATGACATGGTAAAATGTCCCTACCGACTGCTGACATTTTGTACATTGCTCTGATTGCGTAGGATATATCCGTGCTAGCTTCTGTGGTGTATAATAAGCTCTGTGTATGAATTTGAGTTGGATAAATCTATCCCTAGCCGAGATCACTGTTGGTATATAGTTTTGAATTGCCAGTTCCCATTGTTCGTCAGAGAGATCAGTGATGTCTGTCTTCCACATCTGCAGTAGATGTGGGGTCATCTCCCCGTGAGGTAAGGAAGCTTTCCACCATATTTGGGACCACTGTAACCACTCTGGGGAACTGTGCTTGCGTAGCATGTTTTAGCTGAAGATACAGAAATAGCATCCAGGAAGGAAGCTGGTAGGTCGTTTTGAGTCCCGGGAATGGGAGAAGTTTTCCGTTAGGCATAATCTGCTTAATCTTCACTATCCCAAACTTAGCCCAAATCCTGGGGTCTGGGATGGATCTAAAGTGTGGAAGTTTGGGATTACCCCATAGTGGGGTGTGAGGGGAGACAGTATCTTGTTTGGCTATAGCTGCAGTGACCTTATCCCATACTTGTAGTGTGGTGCGCATTGGTAGGGTTACATGTGGGCTGGCCTTTACTCCTCTATAGACAAGGTTCGTGAGGGCTGAGTAGGAACCCATTATAGCTGCTTCAAGATTTACTGCAGGGTTTGATCTAAGCTGTTTGAACCACCAGCGAACAGTGACTAGCACTGCCGCCCAGTAATATTTCTGAAAGCATGGTAATGCCAGGCCTCCAGAGGATAGGGGAAGTTGTAGCTTGGCTTTCGCTATTCTTGGAGTTTTCCCTCCCCATATAAAAGAGGAGATTACCCCATCTAGTTTGCGGAAAAAAGAAACAGGTATTGGGACCGGGGTGTTCCTAAAAATGTATAAGAACTTAGGGAGGAATGACATTTTTAATAGATTTACCCTTCCCACTGGTGTCAGTGGAAGCGTTTTCCAGGCCTGACATCTTGCAGTAAGGGTTTGAAGGATTGGGTATAGGTTATGCGTCAGGTATTGGGTCAGGTCTCTACATATCTCGATACCAAGATATCTAAACTGGGTAACTCTGCGGAGAGGGGGGTCAGGTCAGGTGTGGGGGGGTTATTATCAGAGAGACTGAACAGACTAGATTTACTCCAATTAATTTTGACCCCAGAGAAATCTCCATAATAGTTTATTATTTCTAGAGCCGCAACTAAAGAATGGGTATCGTCGCCTAGATATAAAAGCGTATCATCCGCGTATAACGAGAGTCGTTCCACCAGTGGTCCCATCTCCAGTCCCTTCACCGCAGAAGCCGAGCGGAGCAATATAGCCATAGGTTCAATGGCCAGGGCGAAAAGCCCTGGGGACAGTGGACATCCTTGCCTTGTCCCTCTGCATAGTTGGAAGGGGGGGGAGAAGAGACCACCCGCGCGTACCCTGGCCGATGGGGATTTGTAAAGTAGTTTGACCCAGCTGATAAATTCAGTTCCGAATTCAAATTTAGACATTACCCCCCAGAGAAAGGCCCACTCAACCGAGTCAAAGGCCTTCTCGGCGTCTAGCGAGGCCACCACTCCACTCTCCTTAGGGTCACGGGGCAGCACTATGTTAGTATGAAGCCTGCGGATGTTTATGTCGGTGCCTTTGCCCGGCATAAACCCGGTCTGGTCACCATGTATTAGGGAGAGTATCACCGAGTTTAATCTACCCGCCAGAATCTTAGTAAGGATTTTGGCATCCACGTTCAATAAAGAAATGGGCCGGTAGGACGAGCACAATTCTGGGTCCTTCCCTGGTTTTGGAATGACAACAATCACCGCCTCCATCATTGAGGGTGGGAGGCATTGTTGAGTTAGTGCTTTAGTGATCGTGGAGTGGAAGTGGGGGCCTAATATTTCCAGATTAGTTTTGTAAAACTCCGTGGGTAGTCCGTCAGGTCCCGGAGTCTTACCTGCCTGAAGTGACTTAATGGCCCTCTGGACTTCTTTTAGGGTTATGGGAGCTTCCAGCGCCTGGCTCGTTTCTGTTGTTAAAGTAGGGAAGTCTATCTTTTGGAGAAATAGATTTAATTCCTCAGGGGAGTATGTTGCTCTGGATGTATAGAGTTGCTGATAATACCGCTCAAATCGCGCATTAATATGCACAGGGTCAGAGAGCAAAGCATCATCCTCATCTCTAATATTTGCAATGCAGGAGCTTCCAGCCCGTTCTGTTGCCAGCCAGGCTAGCAATCTACCCGATTGTTCGCCCTGCTCAAATATACGTTGAGTCTGGGCAAGGAGGAAGCGCCGGCAGGAGGCTGCACGAATAAGCGCCACCTCCCTATATGCCGTGAGCATATCAGTATGTGTGGCCTGATCTGGTGAGGCTGTGTATTGAGTCTCAAGTCTTAGTGCCCTTTTTTCAGCCGTCGAAAGCTCCAGTTTCGACTCTTTCCTAATTTTAGAAATGTTAAACTGATATCTACCCCTGGCAAACGCCTTGAATGCGTCCCATACCATCGGTGGAGGGGCCGTGTGATCATTATGTGTCCAGTATTCCCCAAGCTCCATTAACATTATCGGTTCCATTTTCTCATCAGTGATCCAGTATCTGGAAAGTCTCCACAGTCCTGCCCTAGCTGCTGAGCCTGTGGAGAGATCCAGCATGACAGGGGTATGGTCCGATATGCCACGTGGTAGAAGGGAGATAGCGGACACCCGGGATAGCAGGGGGTCAGTAACATAGATTAGGTCAATGCGTGATAATGTTGCGTGGGTAGCAGAGTGGCAGGAAAATTGTCTACCCTTTGGATTTTTCCATCTCCACGTATCATAGAGGCCATACACCTCCGCCCAACAAGACAGCGCTGTTTCGGTTGTCTGACCTGGGTGCAATTTATCAGCACTGGGGTTGGGGGTCATGTTGAAGTCACCTGCTATGATTATATTAGGGGTGGAATAGCCTGCAATAATAGTTTGAATTTTGTGCAGAATCGTCATTTTGGCCGGTGGTGGTATATATACCCCTACTATTAACATTTCCAATCTGTCACACAGTGCGTGTAAAATTACATATTGCCCGTCCGGGTCTAGGTGAAGGTCCAGAAGCACAAAGGGGAGCGCCTTGTGTACAAGGACACTAACTCCCCGGGAGTGGGAGGAGTATGTGGAGTGGAAATATGACCCCACCCATGGCTTCTTGAGGGAGAGTATCTTTGAGCCCGTAAGATGGGTTTCCTGGAGTAGGCAAATGTGCGGGTGATATTTTTTCAGGTATGAAAATACTAGGGATCTCTTAAATTTGGAATTGAGCCCCCGCACATTCCAAGATATCACTCTAAGGGGGGCCATACCTGCAAGTGGGCAATCGTCACGACCACTCCATCCTCCAGATCTCCACCCAGGCACATATCCAGCACATCTGATTCACTATCAAGTACATTTTCTACTTCTAATAAACAGGTCAAATAGAAGTCTGTCATATGAGCATCAACCCCCTAAACTCAGGTGCGTTTGATCACCCAAACAAAGCATGACTTTAAGTCCTTGGGAGGCGATGCGCCAACAGGGCGCCTTGGAGGCACAATAAGAAAGCCCACAAACTGTTTAACAATCGTGGTGTCCGCCAGCTAAACCTTATCAAGGTAAAATCATAAAAATAGAAAAAGGGGGAATCATTTCCCCTGCGGAAGAATTATGTCCCTTATATAATAGAGGAGGCCCCCTCATCACCGACCGTTACCCAGCCGGCGACGAAGGTGCACCCGGGTTCAAAAATTGAAGAATTCCCGTAACCAATTCCCCAGCTCTCTCTTAACAGAATGTGGGTGGGGGATTCTTCTGCCTGAGTTAGAGTCACGAGGTACACCGTCAGTTCTCCTGTGTAATATAAACATGTGTCACACCGTGAGCGGTGGTGCATATGTACATCATAAAGTTCTGACCAAGAGTATCTTGTTGCATTAAAAGTCCATCTTCAGGAGGAGTAAGGGACCGTGTGTCAACGGCATCAGTGACCGGCTAATTCCCAGAAACCAGCAGGGTCAAACAAATTAAAAGTGCGTTGCCGCAAACAAAAACTCACCCACTGGGATATGCCATTCAATGCGGCCTTTTGCTGCACAATGCAGTCACTGGTGTACATGTATGTCCCAAAGGTCTGGTCAACAGTAGCTTGTCATATGCAAGTTCCATAGTAAGTAGTAGTTTTTTTGCCTCAGCAGTGGTGTCAGTTAGCTCAGGTGGTGTGTTCACCGCATCGTGACGTGAGCACTGGTTGGTATGTATATCCCCGATTTCCACTGGAAAGAGAGAGCAGGTAGCAATGAGAACCCATTTTCAGCGCTGTGGAATGGTGTCCAGCCAGTTAGCAGCTTCCTCTGGGACAGTAAAGAATCTGTGTGTTTCTCCGTCTTGGACCCATAGACGGGCCGGGAAAAGCATACTGTATTTGAAGCCTCTTTGCTTCACCTGGTCAAATGTTTTGCGCTGTTTTTGCGTCTCGACAGAGAAATCTGGGAAGATCATCAGGCGGGACCCCTCGAATCGCAGTGCTTCCATCTTCCTACTTTCTCTCAGCACAACATCGCGGTCTCTGTAGTTCAGCAGCCTGAGGATGAGCGTGCGAGGTGGCGCCCCAGGAGGCCCCCGAGCCGCCGGCATCCTGTGGGCACGCTCCACTGCAAAGAAGGGGGAGAAAGCCGCCTGGGGGAACAACTGACGCAGAAGGCGCTCGATAAATCCAGCTGGATCAGGATCTTCAGCCTTCTCAGGGAGGCCAATAATTCGGAGGTTATTCCTCCTGTTGCGGTTCTCCGCGTCTTCCACACGATGTTCCAATGCCTTTACTTTAGTGGTGAGGGTTCGGAGGGCTGATGTGTGTTCACCTAGCACATCTTCCGTGTCCCCCACGCGGCGCTCCACCTCCGACAGCCGGGTTCTGAATTTGTCCATATCCTTACGAATAAGGCCCATCTCCAGCTGTATTTTATCAATTTTGCCTGTCAATGTAGTTTGGCAGGTCCCGATCGCCTGCATCAGCGCTGTGAAGTGGTCTGCATCTTGAATCTCAGGGTCCGCTTCCTCGGTCTGTGACGCCATATTAGCCGTCTTGTTACTATCAGCTTTCCCGCCACGGGGAGTAGTGCGGGCTGTAGAGAGCTTCTTGTGAGCGGCGGAGCGGCGATTATAGGGCATACCAGGTCTGTAGGTTCAGAGCTGTGTCTGGGTGATTCCAGGTTGTAAAAATCCGCAGGGAAACAGGATTATTAGCCGGCAGGGTGCTGGAGCCTCTCAACTATGCGTCCATCCCAGTCGCCATCTTGGACACGCCCTGGATCGTTCATAATTAATAGATCTAGCAGGGCATTCTTTCTAGTTGGGGAATCCACCAATTGGGACATGAAGTTGTCCTGTAAGCCCTGGATATTTGCCAGCCAATTGTGTAAGCTGTCAAATCAAGTTTCTGTTATTCCCACAAAGTTTAAGTCCTCCTTAATTATGTACTTTACCTTAATTACCTTAAAACAAAGCCCTCCAGTGGTGCCCCATCGGGTTCTCTGATTCCGACATTCTGACTGGCAGAGCTGCATGCGCACAGGATTTTCAGTCATGGCACACAGCTCTGAAGGAACAGTAAGAGTATGTCTTTCCTTCAGAGCGCATGCACTGGTGATGTCACCGGCTGCTGCTCAATAGAATATCTCCTAAATGATCCACGTTTAGGAGATATTCATTTTACCCATGGGTAAGCTTAAGCAGAATCATCGAAAAAAAAAACACTAAACAATATCCTTATTTTTAAAGAATAATTCATACATATCCACTACTTAAAGTGGTTCTAAAGGCAGAAGTTTTTTTACCTTAATGGATTCCATGCATTAACATAAAAAACCTTCTGTGTGCAGCAGACCCCCTCACCCTCCTAATACTTACCTAAGCCTCAGCTCGATCCAGAATGTTGCATGAGAAACTCGGCTGTCTGGGAATTTCCCTCCTCATTGGCTGAGACACACAGCGGGCGCGATTGGCACCTGCTTCTGTCAATCAAAGTCAAAGAGCCAATGGGGAAAGGGAGGGGGTGGGGCCAAACCGCAGCTCAGTGTCTGAATAGACACCCAAAGCTGCGGCCATGCTCGGGTTTCCCCATAGCAAGCTTCTTGCTCTGGGGGCATTTGGCAGGAGGGAGGGACCAGGAGCACTGAAAAGAGACCTGAGAAGAGGAGGATTGGGGCTGCTCTGTGCAAAACCCCTACATAGAGCAGGTAAGTATAGCATGCTTGTTATTTTTAAAATAAACAAAGGAGATTTTAGTATCACTTTAATGTTCATGTAATCTATTTTTCAATAAATCAATCTTACCGTGTTTTTCTGCCTCTTTGTAACATACTCCATGAGCTCCCAAGCTTCTCCTTTTTCCTCTCATTTCCATTTGTTTGAAACAGGCAGTACACAGTTGCAGTCATGTGCACTGCTATATGCACACTACACATATGATAGTACATAGTCCCTATTCTATTTCAGGAGTGAGAAAGAGAGGATGTCTATGCTCCTACTTACAATGAGATCACAAGCCTAGCCATTCTCTCTCAAAAAAAGAAGGTATTTTGAGGAGACTAAAAAGCAATAGAATGTACTTTTTGAGTTAGGAATACATACTTGAATATATAATATTTTCTAAACTAGTTTATTGTCACTTTAAATACTAAATACATCCTAGCCTGTTTGGCACTCACTATACATGTAAGTTACTCTCCTGGGCTCTCCTGGTATAATCAGTGGGGCTCTGCTTCAGGAGTGCTGACAGTGGCTTCTGTTACACAGAGCAAGACCTACAGTCAAACTGACAGAAGATTGCTTCAGAACTTTCCTTGTGTCTATAGGTTCCTGACATTAACAGCCAATGCAGTTCAAGATACAAATCCAAACAAATTTAAATTATCATACTTAATTATCTTACTTAATTTAAGATTTAGATACTTTTCCCTTTTTCCTTTACAGTGGGAATAAGGAGCTGATATCTCCTCCAGGAGGGTGATAGCCTCCATTAGCAACCTTGTGAAGTGCAATGTACATTTTTCGGAACTATACCACACCATGGCCACAGTGTTATCTATAACTTCAATAATAAAAGACTATTCTATTCAGTGTACAAGCAGTTTAGGTACTAAACAACGTGTTCCAACATTTTGTAATAAAATATTTAATTTTCTTCAGTATTGCTTTAAAGCTAAACTTTGATCACTCCGGTCACAAAAAGAAAAAAAAAAACTACCCACACAACAATAAAATGCTTGTTAAGTCTATGGGCTGTATTACTTACTTACCTTCTCCAGCAAGCTCAGTCTGCTCCAGCAATCCTACCCCTCTGATTCTTCTCTAAACTGCTTCTGGCCATGGTTGCACACCTGCCTCAACCACATGCAATGCAGGGTTGAAAGGTCTGCATTGCATATGAGAATGTCAAGGCTCCACACACAGGTCAGAGCTTGGGAGAGAAAAGAACAACAATGGAGCCTGCAGAAGTGAGGATATGTAAATCCTTTTTCAGCTGCTATGTTAATCTAATTGAAGCTGCCAGCACTAAAAACATTTCCTAAACATGTGAATTAACAAGCTAGAATCAGAATAGGCGCAGCGCTCAATACAAAGTATCCCCTGATATCCTATTCAATAAACGTTATTATAAATAAAGTACAATATGCAAATTTTCACAATGTGTTCTTATTTAAATCAAACAATATGATAAATGTTAAAGTGGAATGTGCAGATAATGTCAATATAGTGTCCTTATGAAAATCAATCAATGGTGAAAAAATCGTGCCAATCCATTTTATGCATAGTGAATAAACGATCTCTCCACAATTATTCACCCGTATATGTGTTTCTCAAATTCCTAGTGCCTTCTCCACCAGTTGTGCCCACCACCTTATAGGCTTTTTAACTGTGCCTTAATTAATCCTTTGAAATGCTTCTCATAGTTTTCTTGGTCCTTATAAGTTGCCCGTAAACTCCAGTCATATCAGTCAAAGGGTTACACCTTGCTGCTGCTCAAGAACGCCATTCACATCGACCACATGCAAAGCAATCAGGTCTGCCAAAAGTACTTTATCATTTAAATAAAAAATGTTAAAATGATAAAACACGGGGGCGTGGCCTGGCTATGGAGGAGTGAGGACGCGTGTTACCTCAGCTCCCGATACACCGCCGCATTACCAGCCGCATACAGAAGAGGAATCGCCTCCGGAACGCCGGAGAACATGTCGCAAGGACGGAGGGCTCTCTCACAGCACTCGAGAGCGGAGGGCTCACGGCAGGAGCAGCTGGAGACATATTTCGGCCCAAACACCGGGCCCGGTCACGAGGCCTCCAAGATGGCACCGATGCCGAAAGCTGGCAAGACAATAAAAGCCACACAGAAGGCCCTGGCTCAGCAGCAGCAACAGCAGCAGCAGCACCAGCATTCCCAGATTTCTTCTCCGCGGTTGGTGAGTGATACAGCCCCTCCACTCTCCCCGGTATCCTCTGCCTCCCATGATCAGGGCCCTGACATGGCGGATTTCTTAGGGGAAGGAGACATAAAGCGCCATATTTGGTCCCTCCCCACCAAGGAAGACCTAGAGAGATTCACTGCCAGGGTTGAGAAGGCCTTCAGGGAAGATATAGCCCAGCTCAAGACAGACACTACTCACTTGGGAAACAGGGTGGAAACTGTGGAGCAGAGGCTGGATGAGGTGCCGCCGACTATTGTTAAACTACAAGACAGATGCAACTCTCAGGATCAGAAAATAGAAGCCCTATTGTGTCATTTAGATGACTTTGAAAACCGCAGCAGGAGAGCAAATATACGCATACGCGGTTTACCGGAGGCCACGGCCCCGAAGGATATTATTCCCACGCTGGAAGACGTCTTCCGAGAAATACTGGGATTACCTGCCACGGCTCCTGTGGAGATAGACAGAGCTCATAGGGCCCTCAGACCACCCTCCCAAGATGCAGATAACCCAAGAGATAGCATCTGCAAGCTTCATAAATATACACTAAAAGACAGAATTATGCAGAAAATGCGTGGGAAGCAATACTTTGATTTTGATGGAGCGCACCTGTACTTTTACCAGGACATTTCAAGGTGCACGCTTATGCAACGCAGAGCCCTGCGGCCCCTGCTTGAGGCCCTTCAGAAGGCAGGTCTACCCTACCGCTGGGGCTTCCCTTTCTATCTACAAGCAACCAAGGAGGGGAAGAATGTCACGTTACGCACTAAGGACGACCTTCCATTTTTTCTAGAGACCCTGGGTCTGGAGCCGGTGGACTTCCCAGACTGGAGAGGTCCGAGTGATCATCCTCACTTACAGCTACCCCAGTCTTGGCTCACGGCCAACCGTAGGAGCCGCAGACGGGACCGCAGATGCCCTGCATCTACCTCTCCCATGGGTCCTATGTCACCAAGGCACTGAAGGAAGCTGTCCTACCTTCGATCTGCACTCCGAGAGAAACGTTCTCATCTGTTACAGAACCTCATCTGATCGCCCACTTTTTGTGAAGGGCCCCTGACCACTAACACAGACATGCCGCCTGCAGTTGGGACAGAGCCACATATACACACGAAGCAGCGCGCGACCACCTATCCTGGGATGAATGCCCCTGATCAGGAACTTGGCTTTGAATTTGTGAGAATACCCCAGGAGAAAATAAGGAAGCCATGGCTCTGAACTTGCCATGTCAGGCTTTGGTTCTGGATGTCCTGCTTACCCAGTTCTCTGTTTCGCACTTTATTCTCTCTTTTTTTGAGGCCCCCCCCCCTATTTTTCATGTTTATCTTTTTTGATTTTTCTCCCCACCTCAAGATAGAGCTGCGAACTTTTGTTTTTGTTATTATAGAAACTCCCCTCTCTCATACACTGTATAATATATATTGCCTATTGATCAGGAGAGGGCGGTGGATTGGGGCTGGTCCTTGCTCCCCTCCCTCTCGTGATGGTCCACGTCCCCCACATAGGCCATACCTTTTTAGGTATATATTTCCTATTTTTGGAAATAGAGACAGGTCTTTCTCTAACGGAGAGAGGCCCGATATCTGGCTCACAGGTACACCACGTTGTGGTAATGTTCATATTAATGTACCTTGCAATTTGTCTTACTTACTTTAACTTTGTCTTTTTCCTTCCCTTCTGTTTACTCTCTTCTACTGTATACTCTTTTGTAGGGACTGCCTTCGACTCCGCCTCCCGTTCTGTGCCCACTAGATCACTGCGAAAATTACTCATCCCGAGCTCTTCCTATGGCATCACTTAAGGTAATTTCATATAACGTGCGAGGTCTCTGCTCCCCATCCAAACGTAGTAAATTGTGGTGGGAACTTAAGCGATCAGGGGCTCAGGTGGTTCTTTTACAGGAGACGCATTTCACCCCACACTCACTGCCTAAACTGCCCAATCATATATATACCCAATTGTTTCTCAGCAATTCGCCTACTGCGAAATCAAGAGGTACAGCTATCGCCATACATAAGTCTTGCCCCCTCCAAGTAATTGACACTGAGGTAGACTCCTTAGGGAGATATGTCTTTCTTAGGGGGATCATGGCTGGGCAAAAGATCACAGTTGCTACGATCTACGCCCCTAACTCAAACCAACTCACCTTCATAGACAATACACTTGATAGACTGGCAGAATTTAGAGAGGGCCCTCTGATCTTGGGAGGCGATTTTAATATCAGCCCGGACCCACAACTAAATACTTCGCACAAGCGCCCTTCTCACTCACACGCTTTTTTAAAACACTTTCGTAAAACCCTACAAACACACCGACTCTTAGATAGTTGGCGAATTCTTCACCCGGTTGAAAGGGACTACAGCTACTATTCAAAAACACACGATGTCTATACCCGTATAGACCTGATCTGTGTAGATCACTTGGCCCTGGAGCTGCTGCAGTCCTCGTCCATCGGAAATATAACAATCTCTGACCATGCCCCAGTAATGGCCTCCCTGGTTTTGCCACAGAGTAGCCGTAGGACTTGGTCGTGGCGCCTGAACGAATCTCTGTTGGACGATGCTGTAGCGGTTTCTGAGGTTAAAAAGGTCCTGTCCCACTACTTTAAAGAAAACACTACAGAGGGGCTAAGTAAGGGGATTGTGTGGGAGGGCCACAAAGCAGTGGTGAGAGGCGAGCTGATCTCCCAGGGATCTAGATTGAAGAAAGCTAGGCAAGCAGACTTTGACAGGGTACTTCAAGCGCTTCAGTAGGCGGAACTTAGACACAAACAGAACAGTGATCCAGAGGCTCTGAGGGCTTTGATAGACTTGAGGGAATTTTTCTTTCGACTACTGGACAGACAGGCACGCAGGCGAATGTGATATCTATCGCATAAATACTATGAGAATGGCAACAAATGCGGCCGTATGCTGGCTAGAGCCCTTAGAAAAAAACGAGCGCTTATGCATGTGCACAAGTTACGCCTCCCCACAAATGAGTACACAGTTAGACCCTCCCAGATAGCCTCTGGATTCCGGGACTATTACAACACATTGTATAACCTAAATTCGACACAGACCCCAGAGACCCAGGCCATACGAAAAACAGCCATCCAAACATATCTGACTGCTTCTGGACTGCCAGCACTGACAGACGAACAATGTTCTACACTAGAAACACCCATCACTGTCACTGAAATAGAAGCCACGGTGAATTCTCTACCCAACGGGAAGAGCCCAGGCCCTGATGGGTTCTCCAAGGCCTATTATAAGATGTTTTTACCTCTGCTATCTGAATCAATGTGTAGCTACTTTAATTCCATAGCAGACGGCGCAGCTATCCCTAATGAAGCCTTACTAGCTCACATTTCGGTAATACCTAAAGAAGGGAAAGACCCCACTATGCCCCAAAGCTACAGACCCATATCCCTCCTCAATGTAGATATTAAAATACTAGCCAAGATTCTAGCGACCAGACTAAAACAACTAATCTCACTAATAGTCCACCCCGATCAAACAGGGTTCATTACCGGCAGGGAAGCTAGGGACAACTCAATTAGAGCAATCCACCTAATTCATTGGGCCCCAACATCTCCCACGCCCCCCCTTACTTGATCTTATCCACCGGAGAAAGCCTTCGATCGGGTGGATTGGACTTTTTTACGGGCTACGCTGGAAGCTTTGGGCCTTCGCTCCCATATGCTTACTTGGATAATGGCCCTATACTCAGACCCACATGCTCAAGTAAAAGTGAATGGCTCTCTCTCCATGAGGTTCCCAATCAGAAATGGCACGAGGCAGGGGTGTCCTCTATCCCCACTCTTGTTCGCCCTTGTGCTGGAGCCATTCCTGCGCACTGTCAGGGCAAATCCAGACATTAATGGGCTTACGGTAGGTCCTACAGAACATAAACTTTCGGCCTATGCTGATGATGTGCTATTCCACATCACAGAGCCTTTAGTATCGTTGCCTAACCTGATGCGGGAACTTCAAAATTTTGGAGAGTTGTCTAATTTCAAAATTAACTACACGAAATCAGAGATATTACCCTCCCTGACAGACCGATTGAAGACTGCCTTCCCGTTCACTTGGACTAAATCATCCCTAAAATATTTAGGTATAAGACTGACAGATAGATTTGAAACCTTATTCACCACTAATTTCCCTTCCCTAATAACAAATGTGAGGAAAGACTTGACTCAGTGGGCTAAGACAGCCTTCATTTGGACTGGAAGGCTTAATATTATTAAAATGAATGTCTTACCCCGGGTACTGTTTTACATGCAGATGATACCTGTGGCCTTACCTAAGAGTTTTTTTACTCAGTTATCCAGTATCATATCCACCTTCATGTGGAACAATAAGAGACCGAGAATCGCCATTAGATTACTGAGGCGCCACAGAGATACGGGGGGCCTGAGCCTTCCAGACGCGCAAAAATATTATCGAGCTATGGTCTTACAAAGGATACTAAATTGGCGCTTCCACACACACTCCAAAATATGGGTCTCATTGGAAAAATATATAGCGGGAAGAAACCTGGCATATGCCCCATGGTTGGCACAGGGGATTATCAATCTATGCGTCCCCATTGACGACTCAGCTTTTGAAAGCCTGGGACCGGCTCAATACTAATTTGGACTTGGCGCCCCCCGTGTCACCTCTGGCCCCGCTGGGAGGATATCAGTGGTTCCTGCCCGGGGAACAGACAGGATTTTTTGGCTCCTGGGTAAATGACAGTAATGCCTGCTGTGGTAAATTGATGGAAAGTAGTAAATTAGTCTCACTAGAAGCCCTCAGAGCCCGGTCAGGGAGTTTCCCTATGGACTTTTGGCGATATAGGCAACTTCATCACTTTTTTAAACAACACGGAAGCTCTATAAGAGACACTTCCTCCCTCACACCGTTTGAACGCCTTTTCATAGACGAAGAGCCGATTCCACATATGATCTCGGAACTGTATCAGTTGCTCAGCTTTGCTACTCCAATAGTGAAACCACCATACATTAGGATGTGGGAACGAGACCTGGGGGTAGTCTTTACTCCTGCCCAACTATCTGCCTTTTATCAACTCACTCGGTCTAGTTCCATTGATTCTAAGATGCAAGAAATGAATTACAAAATAATGATGCGCTGGTACCGAGTACCGGCAGAGTTAGCGAAAATATATCCAGCAACGTCAGAGCTATGCTGGAGAGGTTGCGGTCACAAAGGCACTTTCCTCCACGTTTAGTGGGATTGTCCTGCAATTAAATGCTACTGGGAGGATATCAAATCACAAATTAAAGATATTACGGGCATTGACATTCCTCTCTCTCCGGAACATTTCCTGCTACACATTCCTCCCATGCCAATACGCCAGTATAAAAAAAGTATACTGCCCCACTTGCTTAATGCGGCAAAGCGGCTTCTCACTATATACTGGAAACGGTCGCAAGTCCCATCCAGAGAGGAATGGTATCGCAAGGTGGGAGATATCCGTAAAGGAAGGGGACTGGATTGCCACATGTAAAGGAGTTAAAGACCGCTTCACAGCGCTGTGGCTACCCTGGACAATATATACCTCAGATTTAAGTCACAATTCTTCTAGCCTAGATATAGCCCTTCTTGAGCTAGCTGACCCATCTTTGAAAGGACGCCTTATTGACCCACAGAGGGGAGCAGAGAACCAAGACCCGAGATGAACTAAGGGGAAAAACACTTAGGGGACATGTGTTCCCTTCTATTGTTCTAATTTTTAGTAGGTATGGTGCTGTCGGGAGGGCCTCGACGAGCTGGATGCAGGTTCCCAGGTATGTTCCAGACTATCTTTTCTTCTTTCCTCTTACCTAAATACTATATTGAGCCTTAACTAGTTATGTTTGTCCGTTTAAAAACAAAATAATATGTTTGTAGCCAGGTGACGAATAAGCAATGACTAAGCAAAGGAGCCGGAAGGTCCCTGGAGATTTATGGCCATGAAACACCCCAGTCTGGGGGTGTTCTAGCGTTATTATGCTGATATGGCTTTGTCGGGTGATTTTGGGGGGGGCTGGGGGGGGGAGCGTGGAGAGAGGTTAGATGGAGGCGTATGTTGCCCCCCTCTCTCCGCGTGACCCCGCTCAGCCCACCTTATAAACTGTTTACACAACTGAACTTAGCCTAAACCCTGGAAAAGACTTGTCAAGTTTTCATAGTCTCGGGACTAGGACAAGCATACTTTTATTTTTTTGTTACCTGGCAGACTGTTGGTGTATCTTTTCTCTTTTCTTTCCCTTTTTATCAATGCTAGCTACACCAGTTAAAAAGTGACTGCCCAATATTTATAATACATGACTGATAGCATCGATGTTCTTGTTTTTCTCTCTATGTTATTCATTCTTTTTGTTAAATAACAAGGAAAAATGACCGGTTTATCACCTAAAAATCATATATCTAGATGGATGTGATTCTATATTCACAGTTTTATAATTTTGCAATGTGATATCCTGTCTTTTATAAATAAAGATTTATTAAAAAAATGATAAAGCACTATTGCCAGATCTGATTGCTTTGCATGTGGTCAATGTGATCGGAGTTCACAAGCAGCAGCAAGGTTTAACCCTTTGATTGACCGATGTGACTAGAGTTTATGGACAGATTACAAGGTGAAGGAATACTATGTTAAGCATTACAAAGGATTACTATACAGGTGGGTAATTGTGGAGAGATTGTTTATTCACTATGCATGTAATGGATTGGCATGTTTTTTTAATAAGTACACTATATGGACAATATCTGCACATTGCACTTTAATATTTACCATATTGTTTGATTTATATAAGAACACATTGTGAACATTTGCATATTGTACTTTATGTATAATATAGTTTATTGAATGCACTATATATCCCACAGGGGATACTTTTTATTTAGAGCTGCACTTATTCAGATTTTAGTCTGCAGAAGTGAGGATTCAGCTAAGTAATGGAGCCTCTGGTTCTATTTCCTAGCCTTAAAGAGAAAGGGGAAGGACATTGCAAGGTTTTTTTGTGCTTGGAGTTGGCCTTTAAATATAAAATAATAGGATGGATATACTGTATGTTTAAAAATAAATTTAAAAAAACTGCCTGCAAATTGCTACATGAAGAAATGAAACAATGGCATCCCCAGCTTGGGAGCGGAAAGCACTAAAACATCTATCACTTGTTCTATCTCACAAGCAGAGGCACACAAATGTAATATATACAGTACATTTTGTAAAAGCAATACAATCATCTTAAAGCCTTTATTCACTAATATTTCCTCAAGGATTTCTATTATGGCTGCTATAAAAGAAAGAAGCTCTTGATGGCAGCAGTATTCTAATCATCATGTAAAATGCAACATACTTTCAATTCCCTAGGAATAAAATATGTTTATTCACAAAGCAACTGTACAACTTATGAAACTCAAGTTTCAAGATAGAAACCTGTACTGTATTGTGTTGTTATGTAACATGAAAATTAAAGGCTTGTGTACATAAGACAAGCACTATTTCAAACTGTAAAATAATATCCTTGCATTTATAGAGCCATTAGAATTAAGCACTAGATATTAGCAAACAATATTGGATTGATATTTATTTTTCTCAGAATCAGAATTTATTGGTATTTTGCTTTTTTATACATTTACATCAAAATTTATATACAGTATATAAAAGAGAAGTCATATTAGACACATGAATATTGTAATACTTAATTCTACATATCTGCTAAAAGGGAGAGTGTATTGTTTTTTGTTTAATTTTAAAGCGTTTCTAAAGCCAAAACATTTTTTACCCTAATACATTCCCTGCTTGAAGGTAAAAATGTTTTACAGCATCATTCTGTCCTCCCACTTCCTTGTGTGAAGAGAGGGGAGAAGAGATCCATTGCGGTGCACAGCTGCATTTCTTCTCCCCTCTCTTCCTCTTCACACAGAGACTGGGGTAGCAGCAGGAGACATTGGCTGCCGCTGCTGTCAATCAGATGGCTCTATAGATACACACAGCTCGGGAGCAAACACGCACGCACTGTGTGACCCCATAGAAAGTAGCTTGTTATGGGGGCACATGAAGAAGAAGAGAAGCCAAAAACGCCAGCGGGGGACCCCAGAAGAGGAGGTTTGGGACTGCTCTGTGCAATATTGTTGCATACAAGCCTGACATATTTAAACAATTTGAATACATGCTCCAGAAAGCTCTTAAGCAGACCTCTGACCATTTAACAGAAATGTTAACTAAAGAAATAAGAGAGCTGGGTCAGAGAACTGCAGACCTAGAATTGAGAGTCGATGAAATTGACACACGCTCTCAGAATTACATGACTGATTTTATGACAATTAAAGAGGAAAACCTCACACTTCAGTCACATTTGGAGGACCAAGAAAATAGAGACCGTCGATCGAATTTGCGAATTAGGGGGATCCCCGAATCTTTTTTGGACCTGCAGACAACAGTCATGGCGCTGTTTCAGGATTTAGTACCTGGTACCTCCATTGACAGGCTTGAAATGGACAGAGTACATAGAGCTTTAGCTCCACACAAATCTAATGGTCCTCCTGGAGATATCATTGCTAAATTGCACTATTACAGCACCAAAGAACAGCTGTTAACAGCCACCAGGGACAAAGAACTCCTCAGCTTCCAGGGTCATAGCTATCAGCTCTTCACTGACCTATCCCCACTTACAGTGACTAAGAGACGTGCGCTCAAACCTCAATAGCAGATACTCCAGCGTAATCAAATTGCCTACCATTGGGGATTTCCTTTCTGTCTTCGATTTACCTATTTGGAAACTAAATACGTCTGTCGCTCTTCAGAGGATTTACAATCGACCCTAACTGAAATAGGCTTAGCCGAAGAAACCATGACCAAAGACCAGCCCCGCAGACGTTCCACCTCTCGATCTTCACAGCAAAACAAAGATACAGGACCCAGCTCTACTTCCTCCTCATATCAAAATCTCAATAAGCGTGGTCGTTACGAACATTCACCTCCCACCATTGTGGGCTCAATGGACTGACTTTCCAGATCAAACTAATTCCTCTCACTTGATTCGGGTTTCCAGCTTCTCATGCTGGTTAAGTTCCTTTAATTGCCACGTTCATGAATAAAATGAGCTTTGGGTATATGGTTCAGCTATAATAATAAAACATTTTTTGAACTTTTTCCCTTTTTTTTTTAATTCTCTTTTTTTAATACTATCAGTTAATTATTATCATGATAGTACTCTTATAGCTCCTGTTGTCCTCCGGTGTTGTTCATCCCATAGGAATTCCTTGCTGCCCTTCCTACCACCTAAAGAGTCCCACTAATTTTTATGGGGGACACTGCTGGTGGTCCCGGATCCTCTTGGGGAGTTCTATATACTCACCTGAAATGCTCCCACACCCTATTGTTTAGCTTTTGCCTAATGATATTTTGTCTTTATATTGGGTTAGTTTGTTTATTTTATCTTATTTTTTCTTTTTCTACCTTTTACTATTCCCCCTTGACTCTGGTTGGTGGTCCTGGCTCTTTATAAGTACTTTGCTTACTTTGCTTATTATGTTATAATGTTTTTCCTAGTTGGATTATGGCCCCTTTACATGTCTTGTCATTAAATGTAGAAGGGTTTAATATTCCGCATAAACGAACTAAGGCATTACGCTCTTTTGCAATAAAGAAAGCTAATATTATATGTTTACAGTAAACCCATTTCACTGATAAGATATACCCCAAGTTTCTTTCATACTCCTATCCACAATTCTACACATCCTCTGCTGCGGTTAAACGGCGTGGAACTCTTATTGGTTTCCATCGTTCCACTCCGTTTAATCTAGTATCACAAGTAACAGACCTTGAAGGACGATATATACTTTTAACAGGTTTTATTTCTGATAATCCTATTACAATTGTATCTTATTAGTAACCCAACAAACACCCAACTGCTTTCTTGTCTCATGTTTTTCATGTAATAGAGGCTCATAGGTTTGGTACAGTTGTTATTTGTGGGGATTCTAATGCAACTATTTTTCCGTTTCTGGATAATTCTCCCCCAAAACCTACCACAGGTACAATAAACTTAACTTTTCAACATCTACTTACCACATATGGCTTAGTGGACACTTGGCGAGAAATGAACCCTGCCAGCTGACCTTTCACTCATTATTCCTACCCACATAATTCCTTCTCACAAATAGATCATATCCTTACTCCATCCAGTATGTTACCAGGAATTGGTAACAAATTCCTGGTAAAATTGTTCCTCTTCCATGGACAGACCACTGCGCAGTAATCACTACTGTTGCCTCCACAAATCCCAGATCACACAACGCAATTTGGTGTATAAACGACTCTATACTGACTCACCTTTCTCACCGTGTTGAAATTGAGAAAGCACTATCAGATTATTTAACATCTAATGATACAGGGGATATCTCTGCTCTTACATTATGGGAAGCACATAAAGTTGTTATTAGAGGTAGATTTCTACAACAAGCAACTATACTTAAAAGAGAACGTAAAATTCTGTTTGCAAAACTTGAATCTACCTTTAATGACTGCTACCGGACTTTTCAATCCTTTCTGAATGCTAACAATAACTCTAAACTTGAAAAAGCTTGTCTGGATTTAGATCTTTTTTTGACCGATTCAGCAGAAAAACCCATACACAAATGCCAGCATGTTCAATACCTTAAGACAAATAAACCTGATACGCTCATGGCTAGAATCTTGAAGAATTCACAACATAATCAGACACCTATCAGATTGAAAATATCCAGAGAAGCGCATACTAGTAACCCAGTAAAGATTCTCGAGATCTTTCATTCTAATTTGGCTAAATTATATTCCTTCTCTCCGTATTTTGATAAGACCAAAGCAGATACTCTGTTTTCTAATATTACACTTCCTAACCTTGACCAGCAGCAGAGAGATCGTCTTGAAAGCACAATCACTGATATTGAAGTGTTAAATGCAATAAAATCCTTAAAATTACATAAGAGACCGGGCCCTCATGGTTTCTCAGCAGCCTACTATAGACAGTATGCACACATCTTAACGCCAGTCTTAACCAAGGCCTTCAACTCGATGAAGCAGAAAGATTCTCACCGCACAGGTAAGGGTCCACACCAGGTGTAAACTTTTCAGTTATCTCCCAAGATAAAGAGCCCCAGGTGCTGGCTGATGCTGAGTCATGTTGAAGGTAGATAAGAAAATCCGGATAGCGGCACTCCAGGAAAATGTAGTTCAAAGTTGATTTATTATAATTTCAAGGACATAGAGCATACAAAACACAGTGTCAGAAAGTACAGGCATGCCAGGTGCTTACTCATAGCTCACAGCCTTCAACTCGATCCTTGAGGGAAATTCATTTAGAGAAACTTACCTCCATTATAGCAATGATCCCCAAACCACACTCTGACTCTACTTCCTGGACTATTTATCGTCCTATATCTCTTCTCAACCTAGATATAAAATTAATAGCTAAAATCCTGTCCACCAGATTGAATATTATCATAGGCTAATTCATAAAGACCAAACAGGCTTTATGCCAAAACGTCAGGCAGGTGATAATATTAAGCGAACACTCTTACTTATCCATGCGGCTAAAACCAGATGGATCCCAGCTTGCCTTGTATCTTTAGATATAAGGAAAGCATTTGACTCTGTCACTTGGCCATATATGGAATATATCCTTCAAAAATGGGGTTTTGGTAATCACTTCTTACCTGGGTCTCATCTTTACACAATAATCCTAGAGCATATATTAAATACACCGGTTATAAGTCAACAATGTTTGATATCAGAAGAGGCACTAGACAAGGTTGTCCTCTTTCCCCATTACTTTTTGCCCTATTAATTGAACCTCTAGCACAACTAATTAGAATTAATCCTGATATTAAAGGTATCGAATTAGGTGGTCATCACCATAAATTATGCCTCTTTGCAGATGATATTCTCGTATTTTTGTCACATCCCCATATATCTACCCCTAATTTACTCCTTACACTTGAAAACTTCGCTCAAATTTCAGGACTATATGTTAACTCAACAAAATCTAATGCGTTAAATATTTCCTTATCACAATCTGAACTTCAACAAGCACAAACTTCCTTACCTTTTAACTGGGTTCCGAAACAACTCCCGTACTTAGGAATACAAATTACAATTTCCCTTAAGGATCTTTTTGCAGCTAATTACTTACCTCTTCTGAAACAAATTACTGGTCTCATGAAACAATGGGCTTCTCTTCCTTTGTCATGGTTGGGAAGGATTAACGCTATTAAGATGTCAATATTGCCGAAATTTTTATACTTATTTAGGGTATTTCCAATTCCATTACCATCTTATTTTCTAAGACTTACTCAACGTAGAGTTATGTCCTTTATTTGGGGTATCACCAAACCTCGCATACCTAAATCTACACTATACCTGAATAAACTGAAAGGTGGTTTGGGGATACCCAACTTTTCCTCTTATTTCAATGCTGCGCAGATAGCGCTTCTTCCCAAATATAACGCTATGATTGAAACACCCCTATGGGTAGCTGTCGAATCAGTAGACAGCGACCCTATTTCCGTGGCAAATATATTATGGCTCAACCCTGCTGACAGAGTTCATCTTTCTAATCCCATAACAAAACATACCTTGACTATTTGGGATAAATTTAAATGTCTGTTTAATCTCCAATCCCCACATAATCCCCTGCTTTCATTCCTCAATAACCCAGCCTTTTATCCTGCTTGGAAATTTCCAAAATCATTCTCTGTATGGTCCACTATGAACCTTACCCGTTTATACAATCTATCCTCTTCATCCAATATCCATACCTTTCCTGTACTATGTGAAACCTATGGATTACCTAAAAAATAAATATTTCGTTATTTACAGATTAAAAATTTCTATAAACCATTTCTTAGTACAGGCTCTACTCTCAATCAAATGACTCAATTTGAGCGTATTTGTATAAGCGATCCACACATTAGAGGACTTATTTCATCAGCTCAATGTGGGCACAAGATATGAATCAAAAACTAGATAATAAAGATTGGTCTAATCTATGGTTAGCCAACAAAACTTCCTCTCCTAACTGTTTTGCTGTAGAAACAAATTACAAGGTCTTAACACAATGGTACATGGTACCAGATAGAATAGCTAAATTTGTCTCCACATATTCACCTAATTGTTCACCCATTGTTGTGACATGCCAGGTACACACTACCACATATGGTGGCAATGTCCAGTTGTCAAAGAATTCTGGAAGAACATATTTCTTATGGCCTCTAAAGCCTTGGAAATTACAATTCCTCCAGATCCCACTATGACTCTCCTAAACCTAAAACCTGCTATGCTCACACTCAATTTCAATTGTTTATTCAACTTAGTACTGCAGCTAAACAAACCATTGCCAAGGCATGGAAGTCTCAAACTCTAATTGTAAACAAAGCTAAACACAGAATGAACAAGGCACTCATACACTCAAAGATGACAGCTATTGAAGAGAATAAGATGAATACTTTTTGTAAGACCTGGCAACCATGGGTTAAACACTATTTCCCCACCTACTTTGACCAATCTTTGTTACTACCATACTAGGTTATATAGTATATTCACTAATTAAAAGGGTATATCTTGAGCCAGGATGCCACCCCGGGTATCCCCTTCCTTCTTTCTTCCCCCCCCCCTTTTACTTTTCTCTATGGTATATGCAGTATGTAAATAAGAGATACTTACTCTTTATCATACTCTCTTATATTGCTCACCTTACAACCAGACAATTATATTTAGTCTGACCATTTAATGTTTATCTTTATTTCTATGCCTTACTTTACAACGTGTATAACGTAATCATAGTTGTAAGACGGTTCTATACATACTATTATACTGTAAAGCATCTTGAATGTATACTATGTATCCATGTATTATATTCTTTTATTTTTTATTTTTGAAAACTCAATAAATACATTTAACAAGGAAAATGAACAAGGATAAAAATAGTTATAGTGTGACCAACCCGTATTAGGAAAGGGAAAGCACCAAAGAATTTTTATTACTCACTTGTGTTCTGAATATAAAGTGAGCTTGATGGTATTCCTCTCCTGTGGTTGCACTGTAAATCAACAAACGAAGATATACACCTAGGTTAATTCCCCCTGGAGGTAGACCAATGGTGCTCTAAAGCTCACAGTGTTTTCCTGGCACCTAAACGTATGAGAATATAAGATGAAGAGCCGGCAACTCACCTTTTTTTTAGTAAAAGTACTTTAATGATGAAAGATACATTGTGCAAGTTCAAGCATCTTATGCGTTTTGGTAAAAAAGGCTATAGATATGTGTTTTTACTGAAGCGCGTAAGTTGTTTTAACTTGCACACTGTAGCCTTTATCAATAAAGTACTTTTATCGGGAGGATGAGTTGCCAGCTTTTCATATTATATTCTCACACTGTAGATCAAGATCCCTCTTGCTGCAGCCTACTAAAAACATTGCTGGGAGGTCTGTTCATTTACCTGCTACATACTTTCCCTTTTTAAATAATGTCTCCTGACATTTGGTATAGATGAAAATTCTTCATAGCCTATATAATGTAAATAACTTTTGGCATATGTTCCTGGCTTGAAATACAAACATGAGGGAATTTCTAGTGATGCAAATATTGGCAATTATGTGCCTTGGGGACACAGTTCTGTTCAATCATATTCGTGGAGCCATCCCACTTTTGAAAATAAAGGGTGCTAAGTGTCTCATATGTCAATTTGCCTGTTAGTTTTCATGTGCATCCACTACAGTGCCTTGAAAAAGTGTTAATACCCCTTAAAATGTTCCACATTTCGTCATGTTACAACCAAAAGGGTAAATGTATTTTATTGGGATTTTATGTGATAGACCAACACAAAGTGGCACATAATTGTAAAGTGGAAGAAAAATGATAAATGGTTTTCAACATTTTGTATGAATAAATATGTGAAAAGTGTGGCGTGCATTCATACATATTCACATATACATATTCAGTCCCTTTTACTCTGATACCCATAACTAAAATCTAGTGGAACCAATTGCTTTCAGAAGTCACTTAGTTAGTAAATAGTCCAAATGTGTGTAAATTAATTCAGTATAAATACAGCTGTTCTGTGAAGCCTTCAGAGATTTGTAAGAGAAACTTAGTGAACAAACCTGTCCAACAGTCTGCGTTAAAAACAGGGGTTAAGTTAGCACGCATTTGCAAACGCATGCATAAGCTGCAAGGCCTCTTCACGGCACTCTGTGTATGCTTGCAGTCCTAACGGTACTGAATTTAAAAGCGTCTCCACAATGGAAGCACATGTATTAAATGGATAGATGAGGGGCAGGTGGGCCTGGAGGCAGCCCAATCTCCCTTAAAGGAACAGGAGTACACTGGACACCCAGCATGATTACAAGGTGTACAGTGTGTCCCCGGACCAATATACATCAGTAACAAACAAAAGGCCCCTGCCCTCACTTATAACTGGCCTTCACAGCAAGGAGCACATGGAAGGGCTATCACATGAAAGACAAAAACAGAACATTTCATAGCTCAGCTCACCAACCAGTCTGCCAACTGACCAAATTAACCTGTCCAACAGTCTGCGTTAAAAACAGGGATTTATTTAGCACGCATTTACAAACGCATGCATAAGCTGCAAGGCCTCTTCACGGCACCCTGTGTATGCTTGCAATCCTAACGCTACTGAATTTATAAGCGTCTCCACAGTGGAAGCACATGCATTGAATGGATAAATAAGGGGAAGGTGGGCCTGGAGGCAGCCCAATCCCCCTTAAAGGAATAGGAGTACACTGGACACCCAGCAAGAGCACAATGGCAGCAAAGGTGTACAGTGTGTCCCCGGACCAATATACATCAGTAACAAACAAATGGCCCCTGCCCCTACCTATAACTGGCCTTCACAGCAAGGAGCACATGAAAGGGCTATCACATGAAAGACAAAAACAGAACATTCCATAGCTCAACTCACTAACCAGTCTGCCAACTGACCAAATTAACCTGTCCAACAGTCTGCGTTAAGAACAGGGGTTTAGTTAGCACGCATTTGCAAATGCATGCATAAGCTGCAAGGCCTCTTCACGGCACCCTGTGTATGCTTGCAATTCTAACGCTACTGAATTTATAAGCGTCTCCACAATGGAAGCACATGCATTAAATGGATAGATGAGGGGTAGGTGGGCCTGGAGGCAGCCCAATACCCCTTAAAGGAACAGGAGTACACTGGACACAGTGTACGCCGTTTAAAAAAAAAATCTTTGCATTGATACATGTCTCCTGGGGCAGGACCCGGGTCCCCAAACACTTTTAATGACAATAACTTGCATATAAGCCTTTAAAATGAGCACTTTTGATTTTCATGTTCGTGTCCCATAGACTTTAACGGTGTGCGTGTTTTCTTCCAAATTTTTTGCCTGTTCAGATGTTCTGGTGCATATCGAACCGGGGGGTGTTCGTCTCAACCTTATTGGTAATAATAACCTTTATATGATTAAGTGTAAATGCCACATATAAAGAATTGAGAGAGCGGTTTTCAATATATTTCAAAAGTTATTGAAACAAAATATTTTAAATCAAATTCTACTAGTGTAAAACCAGCTTTACTTAGTTATACTGTAGTTGACTGGAGACAAAGATTACAGATATACAGGCTATAGATTCCCCATGTGACAATATTGGTCCAGTGTTGTTACATCGAGTAAGTCCCATGCTCCTTAATACAGGGAAATATTGGGTATATCCATCATTTCCTAGCAATAAATGGAGTGGTGGGGAAGTGAAGGAAATTTAAGTATGTGCTGCTGGGGATGGAAGGGAGAATTTAAGCAAACCTGTTGCTTTCTCACCATTGAGCAAAGCACATGCTTAATTTGTACTTCATGATAACTTGATGTCCTTGTGTCTAATGTAATATTATTGTAATATTAATTCAGTTTCAGTGTCCATTCCCTTATGAAACCAAGATTGAATATACAATTTCATTTGCAAACTGACAACATTTAATTTAAGTGTGATACAGAAAATGGCAATAAATGTGCAAAGAACTAATAAAGTACAGAAAAATTAATGGGCACCTTGAGATGCTGAGAGGTACAGCATTTCATCACTTTTTATTGTCATTTTCTTGAACACATTCAAAATTAATTAAACCAAGATTATTAACAGATAACTGACTTCATTAACATACATAATTAAGATTTTTTTTCTCCCTGACCAAAATATGTTTTAAACAAACTTAGCTAATTGCTTTTCAGAAAATTGCGTTACCATGTAATAAAAAGAATATACAAAGCCTCTTTAATAATAATATTTGTTAATGATATTGTTGTTGATTTATTTTCTGTCTTTCAAAAGCATTTATTTGACAGTGATAGAATAGCTGTGTTTGCCTGTTCGTGGATGCGGAAATGGTGCTTGCTTATATGGGAAAGGAGTTGAGTACATCTAACACGAAAAAAGAAAACATTTCTAGCTAATTAGCAAGTTAATAAATGTATTCATGGACACTAGAGTTGTTGTATAGTTCATGCAAAGAAATTATATGAAAGAATAATGATCAAACTCTTAGGAATAAATATTAGAAAAAAATAATTAAGTTAATCAGGCATACCACATAGTTCAGTATATGTGAAGAAGATAGAGTATTTATTAAATCAATGTGTTACAGAGGAAATATGGAAAAATTGCAAATGTGATGATACTAGGTTTCATTTGCAGGAATGAATGCCAAATGTCTGGCTCAGTTGCACTTTTTAGTATTGTGATTTCAGGGGAAATGAGGGATGAAAACTCAAAAGAGCCTAGTGGCTCCTGCATCTGCACTAATTTAGGCATAACTCCCAACTGCCCCTCATTTGGAGGGACTGACCATCTTTAGGAATTAAATATCAGTCCTTTCTTCTTCAACTGCCCCACTTTTTGATTTTATATATGGACCTTCATTGGCTATAAGTGCCCCTCTTTCTCATCCCAGAACATTGGAAGGTATGCCTTAGGTACATTGCAACTTGTTTTTTATTTCAGGCATATACTTTTCACTGACAGTTTTCTGCAACATTTTATATACTGTGCATTCACTAGTCCCCTCCCTCAACTTACAATCTAATGTTCCTATCTGACATAGTTACATAGTTGCATAGTAGGTGAGGTTGAATAAAGACACAAGTCTATCAAGTCCAACCTATGTGTGTGATTATATGTCAGTATTACCTTGTATATCCCTGTATGTTGTGGTCGTTCAGGTGCTTATCTAATAGTTTCTTAAAACTAACGATGCTCCCCGCTGAGACCACCGCATGTGGAAGGGTATTCCACATCCTCGCTGCTCTTACAGTAAAGAACCCTCTACGTAGTTTAAGGTTAAACCTCTTTTCTTCTCGTTTTAATGAGAGGCCACGAGTCTTGTTGAACTCCCTTCTGCTGAAAAGTTTTATCCCTATTGTGGGATCACCAGATGGTATTTGTAAATTGAAATCATATCCTATCTCAAGCATCTCTTCTCCAGAGAGAATAAGTTCAGTGCTCACAATCTTTCCTCATAACTAATATCCTCCAGACCCTTTATTAGCTTTGTTGCCCTTCTTTGCACTCGTTCCATTTCCAGTACATCCTTCCTGAGGATTGGTGCCCAGAACTGGACAGCATACTCTAGGTACGGCCAGACCAGAGACTTGTAGAGCGGGAGAATTATCGTTTTATCTCTGGAATCTCTGGATATTAAGGGGAACCCTAAAAGAGAGAGAAGGTTTTCCCCACAAAACGGGGTTTTTAGGCAGCACAGTAATGGATGTAGTCAGTATTGTATGAAAAAATATATACAATTTTATTGAAAACTATACCATAAAAGTTAAAAACAATGAGCTCCAGTGGGGAGTGCTTAAAAGCTAAATAGCTGGACATACATTGGCAGACATATATTCATAACAAAAATCTTATCATGAACATAAGATCTGACGCGTTTCAACCCTTAATAGTTGGGGTCTTCTTCAGAGGTTCGGTCTGCTAGAAAGAACATATAAATAGCATTGGTATATACATACATCACTTACATTATATAACAGTAACCACATTCATCATGTAGTGCACCAATACAGTATAGTTACCAAATGGTGTATGTCCAACAGAAGAAGGAAACTTCCCACATGGAGGTCCCTTAAAAAGATATGCTGTGTTTCCCTCCCAGCCTGAGGGAGAATTCCGGATGCCTCCACCGCCACCTCAGCCCAGATTAGGGTAGTGAGAGGCGAAAGTGACTTGCGAGAGGCCACACACTAGGGCACCGCCCGCCAAAGCAAACAGCCGGCCGACGAGCACAAAAACCACCTAGGATGAGAAATAAATGAGACAGACTAAATGCACACCCAAGGGATAATAATCAGATTTTTTGTGGACAGAAGTAGCCACCAAGGGACCAGAGTCACCCATATATAATATCTGTAGTACAAGTGGTTCAAGTCAAACCAGAAGGAGTTTCCAACCATATTTCTATGGTATGTATTGGAGGCTATTAGATAGTATATAATTATGAAAGTATATTGGCAAAGTACTCTTTCCGTATACAAATGAAAGAAGGTGAGGTAGTGAAGGGTGTGGAAGAAAGGAAAAAATGTGAAAATAATAGGAGCATACAATCATCATGGAAGAGAGAGTGGAGTATGTAGGGAGGAAATGTGCAGTGAAATGTGAACAAAGTGGTGATGGGAGGGGGAGGGAGGGGGGGGAATGTTGGGGCGGGGGGGAAAGAAATGATAGTAATTGTGATGAGGTACATGCATATTCATTACCTCAAAAGGTGCTAGCCATTGTATGTAACTGCATCAGAGTGCCCAATGAAGACTAGATTGGTACCTGTTTGCCAACCCGGGATTGGTCACAGGTCATGTGGGACTCAGAAGGTTAGTGTCCAACCCTAAGTCCACTAGTCTAGAAGCAAGACAAAAGAAAAGAATGTATTTTGTATCTATGAAAAAGTGCAAAACCACTATGGTCATGAGTAGTCAGACAGATAAAAAATCAATAGCAAATAACAGGGTCAGAAGGCCCTGATTGCATGGGGTAAAAACAATGATGCAGAAACGTAAGGCTGGAAGGGTGTACTTACTTGGTGGTGACCACGAGTGACAAGAGTGATAGCAGGCAACGGAGGGTATGTATGATCCTCCAGGCAGGGAAAGGATTGTAGGACTATTGCCAATAAGGTTTATATATCCTTGATTGATTAGGGGTGTGCATAGCCCGTCCCACCCCATCCCAGGTGTGCCCAGTCAGTCATCAGCTGTGTGGGGGGGGCAGCATGGCCGCCATTCAGGCAGCCGTGTGTGGCCTCCCCGGCGTCCAGGAAGAGCGCCAGCCCCGAAGTCTCGTCATTCTCGCCGAAATCTCGCGATACCCATGACGTCACATGGCACGCGCGGGGCCCCCCGCATGCGCAGTGGCGCAGAGTGTCCGAGAATGTTCAGGGACGCCGCCGGCATGGAGGGATAGATCCCCAGTGCGGCGCTCGGTGGCCACCCGATCGCTGAACGGGGAACAAAGGGGGGGGGGAGCCGTCTAATCGTGTCGGCCCATATTCCCCCCCCCCTTGCCGGGAAGGCACATCACCAATCACCCCCGCACTGGGAGCGATGGCGAAGAGAGCACCAGCGCCCCCCCTGGCTGGAGGGAAACAGACACACATTCAATATACAGAGAACATTGTATTTTCAACTCAACATTATTGGATTCATATTGCTGTTTGTACATTACATACATATAAAAAGAGCATCAGTAAAAAAGGAGAAATTCAATCATATGCATTGGTAACCTCATAGCATCAAATTGAGAGGTAGGAAAACAATAAGTCAAAAGAGCAAACCAATATAGAATAAAAAGCAACAAGTATACAAAAAATTATCAAAAGGTCAAATCGGAAATATGATAACACTAGAGGCAAAAAAGGAAGAAAAAAGAAAAAAAAAAAAGGAAAGAAGAAAAAGAGGGGAGGGGGAGGAGGGTTGGAAGGGGGGGGGAAGGGGGGGAAGAGGGGAGGGAGGGAGGAAAGAGAAAAAGAGGAAAGAGGATAAGACTGGATCCTAGCAATGAGGTGCTGATTAATGGACTGCTTTTGGTCATATTCCACACTCAACATTTTAGAGAGAGGGAACATGCCTATTGTGTTTTACCAGAAACAAAGCCCTTTAGGAATGGGGCAAAAGAGATAGCATCGTTTAGTCCTGGGAAAGAGGTGGAATTAAGTTTAAATATCCACCTCTGTTCATGCTGCAATAAGATTTTGTTCCAGTCTCCGCCTCGCGTTGGTATATGAACTCGATCGAGTGCGGCAAAAGTTACTTTAGGCATTCTGTAATTGTGGGTTTCCATCACATGTCGCCCAAGTGGCAAGTACGGGTTACTGATTTGCATGTGGTAGATATGTTTAGATATGCGTCGATGGAACTCTTGTTTGGTCTTACCGACGTAGTGTGCCCCACATTCACAAGACATGAGGTACACCACGCCCCGCGTTTGACAGTTGGTGAAGTGTGATGGTTTAAAAATTGTTCCATTTGGAAGGTTGAAGATCTTTTCATGTCTTATGTACTGGCAGTAAGAGCAGTGTCCACAAGGGAAGGATCCCAGGACAGAGCAGTGCTTTCCTCTTTTTTGTGCGTTTTTAAACTCACTTTGAACTAATTCGTCTCTTAGTCAGGTTGCTCGTCTGTAAGTGATTGAAGGGGTATCTGTAATGAACTTACTAATTTTTGGGTCATCCCGAAGTATGGACCAGTGTCTACCAATGATGTTTCTAATCTGCTTATGTTGTTTGGAAAAACGTAGAACCACTCTGGTGGGATTCATGTTGGGGTCACCCTTCGGCTTTTCTCCAGATAACAGTGTATGTCTGGGTTGTATGGCCGCTCGATTATACGCCCTACGCAGACATGAGCGGCTATAGCCCCGTGCCAGTAATCTACTTTGTAGTTTCTGTGCTTCCTGCTTGAAGAGAGTCTCATCGGAACAGTTCCTGTGTAAACGCAGGTACTGTCCGTATGTGATGGATCTCTTCAAGCCTGCGGGGTGAAAGCTATCCGCATGGAGGATGGTATTTCCTGCGGTGCTTTTCCGAAACAAAGTACTGGAAATGAGGTCCTCTGAGGTACGTCTCAGGTGCAAATCCAAGAAAGTTATTTGATGCACCAATTTTTAAAAAAAAAATGGTGTGAGGGTCCCCCAGGCTCTATATAATCTGAACAGCAGTATATATACTATATGGCCTGTCCTATATACTCTGCAGAAAAATTGGGCCTTAGGTGTTGGTGGTGCTAGAACACTGTAACCCCTCACAGTTACTCTTGTTGGGTGCAAGAACAGGCCCTATTGTTAAATATTATATCAAAAATTGTAATTACATGCCCCTATTAAACAGGGGCAGAAAAATTGGGCTTTTGGTTTTGGTGGTGCCAGGACACTGTAACCCCTCACAGTTACTCTTGTTGGGCGCAGGAACGGGCCCTGCTGTGAAATATTATATCAAAAATTATAATTACATGCCCCTGTTAAACAGGGGCAGAAAAATTGGGCCTTGGGTGGTGGTGCTACAACACTTTAAACCCTCACAGATACTCTTGTTGGGTGCAGGAATGGGCCTTGTTGTGAAATATTATATCAAAAATTGTAATTGCATGCAACTGTTGAAAAGGGGCAGAAAAATTGGGCCTTGGGTGGTGGTGGTGGTGGTACCCTAAACCAAAAATATTGTTGAAAGCTAGCATCATCAAGATTGAGGAGGAATTGGATAGTCAGCATAGGTGGTCTTCAAGGGATCCCAGATCCATATCAAATTCAAACAGTTACATTAATATCAGGTGCTTGATAGCTGCTGATCCAAGACCGATTCTTTTTTATGAATGTGAGCCTATCAATGGAGTCTGTGGGTGCACTCTTTGATCCGTTAAAAACCCTCCAGCAGCACTGAATGTGCATTCAGAAAGTGCGAGGGATGCAGGACAGGCCAGTAGCTCAATTGCATACTGAGCAAGTTCTTGCCAGTGGTCCATCCTCAAGACCCAGTAACCCAGTGGATGCTCTGTTGGAAAGGCATTCAAGTCTGCTCTTGCCCTTAGATATTCCTGCACCATGTAATGCAGACGCTGGTGATGGTTGCTTGAACCGATCAGACCTTGGCTCTGGGGACTGAAAAATTGTTTAAAGGCATCGGTCAGCTGGCCACCTTCTTCACCGCTCTTCCTCTGACTGAACAAAGCATCAGCAACACGTTCTCCAGCACAAGAAAATGGTAACCTCCCAGGGTCTGGAAATGCGTTACACAAACCTTTCTTCAAGGCCTTCTGAAGATGTAGGAGCAGGCGCCTGGCTGAACATCCCCCCCGAACACCTGGACAAGCGGGCGGGCGGCTCCCACATGGAGCAAGATGGTAAGGGGAGAGAGGAGCTGGCTGGCGAGCGGGCGGGCGGCTGATCGCCCCCCCGGCAGGAGGCTCCCTCGTGGAGTTGGCTGTACATGGGGGGTGGAGTCGGCGGCGGGCGGTTGATCACACCCCCCGTGGGAACACCGGGAGAAGCAGGGACCCGTGATTGTGGGATGTGCCGTAGGGTGACCAGGTGGGTGGACAGGCGAACTCCCCGGTGGAGCACCGCGAGACGCACCGCCGCCATAGTTGCAGCTGACCGTGGCTTAGCAAGGACCCGGAAGTGCCGTGTAAGCCCCACCCCCTTCTGAACCCAGAAACGCTGATGACACCTGGCCTGACAGAGGAGGAGGCTTAAATAGCACTCTCAGACTCTTCCCACAAATACAGGCTAGCCTTCGGCCAGCCTTTACACACACATATATATACATATATATATACACATATATATACACATATATATATACACATATATATATACACATATATACATATACACATATATACATATACACATATATACATATACACATATATATATATATATATATATACACATATATATATATATACACATATATACATACATACATACATACATACATACATACATACACTCCTTAAACTCAATCTAGCCAAAACCGAACTTATAATTTTTCCTCCCCCATATGCCTCTTCCCCTGATCTCTCTGTCAAAATCAATGGCATAACAATAAGCCCATCCCCACATGCCAAAGTTCTAGGTGTTGTCCTAGACTCTGAACTCTCCTTCAAGCAACACATCCAATCACTGTCCAAATCCTGCCGCCTCAACCTCTGCAACATCTCCAAAATACGCCCCTTTCTAACCAATGACACAACAAAGCTCTTAATTCACTCGCTAGTCATCTCTCGCCTCGACTACTGCAACTCCCTTCTCATTGGCTTACCTCTACATAGTCTATCACCTCTTCAATCCATTATGAATGCCGCTGCCAGACTCATCCACCTTAACAATCGCTCTGTGTCTGCCACTCCTCTCTGTCAATCCCTCCACTGGCTTCCGCTCGGCCAAAGAATTAAATTCAAAATTCTAACAACTACGTACAAAGCCATCCACAATTTCGCCCCCAGCTACATCACTAGCTTAGTCTCTAAATACCAACCTACTCGCTCTCTTCGTTCCTCTCAAGACCTCCTGCTCTCTAGCTCCCTTGTTACCTCCTCCCATGCTCGCCTCCAGACCTTTTCCAAAGCCTCTCCAATCCTATGGAATGCCCTACCCCAATCTGTCCACTTATCTTCTACTTTATTAGCTTTCAGACAATCCCTGAAAACCCTTCTCTTCAGAGAAGCCTATCCTACCTACACCTAACAACTGTATTTTCATTTTTTCCATCAGCTCATCCCCCACAGTTATTACCTTTTGTTTCCACTTGACCCTCCCTTCTAGATTGTAAGCTCTAATGAGCAGGGCCCTCTGATCCCTCCTGTATTGATTTGTATTGTAAGTGTACTGTCTGCCCCATGTTGTAAAGCGCTGCGCAAACTGTTGGCGCTATATAAATCCTGTATAATAATAATAATAATAATTATATATATATATTAGACTATATATATTTATATACAGTCAGGTCCAGAAATATTGGGACATCGACACAACTCTAATCTTTTTGGCTCTATACACCACCACAATGGATTTGAAATGAAACAAACAAGATGTGCTTTAACTGCAGACTTTCAGCTTTAATTTGAGGATATTTACATCCAAATCAGGTGAACGGTGTAGGAATTATAACAGTTTGTATATGTGCCTCCCACTTTAAGGAACCAAAAGTAATGGGACAATTGGCTGCTCGGCTGTTCCATGGCCAGGTGTGTGTTATTCCCTCATTATCCCATTTACAAGGAGCAGATAAAAGGTCCAGAGTTCATTTCAAGTGTGCTATTTGCACTTGGAATCTGTTGCTGTCAACTCTCAATATGAGATCCAAAGAGCTGTCACTAGCAGTGAAGCAAGCCATCATTAGGCTGAAAAAACAAAACAAAACAAACCCCATCAGAGAGATAGCAAAAACATTAGGTGTGGCCAAATCAACTGTTTGGAACATCCTTAAAAAGAAATTACTCACCGGTGAGTTCAGCAACACCAAAAGACCCGGAGGACCATGGAAAACAACTGTGGTGGATGACCGAAGAATTCTTTCCCTGGTGAAGATAACACCATTCACAACAGTTGGCAAGATCAAGAACACTCTCCAGGAGGTAGGTGTATGTGTGTCAAAGTCAACAATCAAGAGAAGACTTCACCAGAGTGAATACAGAGGGTTCACCACAAGATGTAAACCAGTGGTGAGCCTCAAAAACAGGAAGGCCAGATTCGAGTTTGCCAAACAACATCTAAAAAAGCCTTCACAGTTCTGGAACAACATCCTATGGACAGATGAGACCAAGATCAATAGTGATGGGAAGAGAAGAGTATGGAGAAGGAAAGGAACTGCTCATGATCGAAAGCATACCATCTCATCAGTGAAGCATGGAAGTGTTTCGGGCAATATTATCTGCTGATATTGAGCAAAATGCTTCAGAACTCATTGGACGGAGCTTCACAGTGCAGATGGACAATGACCCGAAGCATACTTCGAAAGCAACCAAAGACTTTTTTAAGGGAAAGAAGTGGAATGTTATGCAATGGCCACCTGACCTGATTGAGCATGCATGTCACTTACTGAAGACAAAACTGAAGGGAAAATGCCCCAAGAACAAGCAGGAACTGAAGACAGTTGCAGTAGAGGCCTGGCAGAGCATCACCAGGGATGAAACCCAGCATCTGGTGATGTCTATGCGTTCCAGACTTCAGGCTGTAATTGACTGCAAAGGATTTGCAGCCAAGCATTAAAAAGTGAAAGTTTGATGGATGATTGTTAACCTGTCCCATTACTTTTGGTCCCTTAAAAAGTGGGAGGCACATATACAAACTGTTGTAATTCCTACACCATTCACATGATTTGGATGTAAATACCCCCAAATTAAAGCTGAAAGTCTGCAGTACATTTTGTTTGTTGAATATATAGTCTATGCTAAATGCAGAGTATATATATATATATATATATATATATATATATATATATATATATATATATATATATATATACTTAGTTCCCCTGAGCCATGATTGGCCAAAAGCACCCTGTCTTTTGATGATTATGGCTCTCTCAGCAGAGCGTGCTTTAATTGACCAAAGCATGCAGGTTAGTTGCATGCTTTGGCCAGTCATCATACAGCAATGAACTGCGATCTCGCAGTGCATTATGGGGCATTTCACAGCACTCAAATTTCCTGCAAACGCCCCATAATGTTCGCTGTTCTGCGAACGGGTGAACACCCGATGTTCGAGTCGAACTTATGTTCGATGCAAACATCGAGCTCATCCCTAATGTCAACATATTGCTAGAATACTGTGATCAGGCATTGTAAAATTACTAGGCGGTAATTTTTTTTCAAGACCAGTTATCATCTCTGAATTTTATTGCCTTCGCATCATGGACATTGCACTTTTGGTGCCTGCATATTGGCCCATTTACTGCCCGTGTATTGTCCCGATTGTTCAATGTATTGCCACAGTCATCAGTTTGTAGCTCATATATTGTTACAAATGTGTGTTTGTTTCCAATATTATTGCTATGTAGTGCTTCTGAAGATCTGCCTTGTATTGGGCATGTGGAGTGGGGGTAGTGGACAGTAGTGTATGTGCATTCCGATGTGCTGGAAGTGGTGCTCATGGTGAGAGAGTTCCTAGGGATATATAATGTATATAAGTATCAGGGAAGGAAGGGTTCTCTGCTGTTTTCCATAGAGTAAAGGCTTTCTTTCCTTTTGCAGTTACATTGTGTGTTCTCTTGTCAGACGCATAATCATCAACTATCTACTGGAAGGAAATGGTCATACTAATATCATTATAATAATATATTATTATTATTATAATAATAATACAAGATTTATATAGCGCCAACAGTTTGTGCAGCGCTTTTACAACATGAGGAAAGATGGTAAAGTTACAATACAATTCAATATGGGAGGAATCAGGGGGCCCTGCTTGTCAGAGCTTACAATCTAGAAGGGAGGCTCAAATGATACATGCCTATATGCCTTATTTTTATCCCATATAATGTAATAGATTTCTGTAAACATTCTTTGACATTCTCTTAAATAATTTGTTTGTTCTTAGAAAAATATACATATACTGTAACTTGTGGATCTTTACCAGTTTGTCCAGCACTGACCATTGTATTGTACAGACAACTTATACAAACCATATAAACTGCATATGGTGAATACAGTATGTATTAATTATGGTCATGGGGAAGCACATAAAGTCCATGAAACATGTTGACCTCTGGATGTGATACTACACAATGGGGTTGATTTCCTAAAACTGGAGACTGCATAATCTGGTGCAGTGCCTTTGGTGCGAGCTGTGCGGGGGAGCTTTTGGAGATCCAGGGATATCCTGGTGTTGACATAGGTGTGTGCAGGGGGTGTGCCAGGTGTGCCTGGGCACACCCTAATCACCTTGTGCAGCACCGGTTCCCCCTGCTGTCCCACCGCCCACAGCGTTTCTGGCTTTCCTCCTCTCCACTTCTGTCAGCTGCTGCAGGGGATGTGTCAGGATGGAGAGTAGGGGAAGAAGCTGGTAAGCATGTCATTTATCAGCCACTTCATTTACTGAATGAATACAGTGAGTGATCGATACCGATTACTCCTGTGTCTAGTCATAACTGAAGCATTGGAAACTGTGTTTGTGAAGGAACACGAAGCAACTCAGCACTGAGCACTTCCCATTCATTCACTGTCCAGTGCAGCTGAGGCTGTAGAGAAACGGACTGGGGAATCTCTGTCCTCAGTCCCTTTCTCTATCTTATAAGTGAGACATCAGGGGTCTGTTTGGTCCCACAACAGGGCTTGTAAATAAATTGTAAAATAATAATAATAATACTATTATAAAAAAGAATGTAAAAAATTGTAAAAAACGACCCCATCCACTGCCCTACTGATACCGTCTACTGCTCTACTGAAATTGTCCATGTTTTAATACATTTTATAGTTTGTTTACATTCATTTATAATAGTGTGTGTACATGTATGTATGTAAACTTTGGGGTGCACACCCTAATGCAATAGGCTGCGCACACCTATGGGTGTTGATGTTTATAAGAGAGCATTTGACCACTCTTTTAGTGGTCCTACCATGTGGTAAGGTTAATTTTTACACACTGTGGTGTTTACTGAAGTGTTTCTTCACCTCTTTCTGGTTGGTGGAAGGACTATTTGGAAGGCTGAATTACTCTCAGCTTAAGAGTAGTGTTATTATATGCACTCTTTCCGGTGGTGGATTAACTTTTTTGGGGACTTTTTTTATTGTGCTATACGTGTCACTAATGAATGTTTCAAAATTTGATCTATAGATATTATTATTGTTTCACGTGTTTTCGGTGTTTGGACACTAATATTTTGATAATGCTTTTTTAACTTTTGTTCCATTGTTATGCATGATTATTTTTATAGCTTTTTCACATATCTTTGGTTATTTATAGTGCTGCACATTTTTTTATTCTTGTCTTAGGGTTGGTATCATAACTTTTGGAGATAGCTGCTATGTTTTTTTACACTTATGCCGCGTACACACGAGCGGACTTTACGGCAGACTTTGCCCTGCGGACGGAATTTCGTTGGACAATTCGATCGTGTGTGGGCTCCAGCGGACTTTGTTTTCTCAAAAGTTGGACGGACTTAGATTTGAAACATGTTTTAAATCAATCCATCGAAATCGAGTCCGGTCCAAATGTCCGCTCGTCTGTATGCTAGTTAGACGGACAAAAAGCCACGCTAGGGCAGCTATTGGCTACTGGCTATGAACTTCCTTGTTTTAGTCCGGTCGTACGCCATCACGTACGAATTTGACGGACTTTGGTGGATTGTGTGTAGGCAAGTCCGTTCATTCAGAAAGTCCGTCGTAAAGTCTGTCGAAAAGTCAGCCGGGCAAAGTCTGCCGTAAAGTCCAACCGTGTGTACACGGCATTACACCTAAGCGCAGAGTTTTCTTTACTTTATAGTAAGTACTTTATAAGTCCAACTTCCTACATTGTTAGTTTATTGACCAATATAAAATAGAAACGTCTAAATATATAATGAAAACAGGTTGTGATCATTGCCATAAAAGTTCATCCAGACCAGTCTGGATTTATCCAAAACCAGTCAACAGCCATAAATATCAGATGTTTATTTCCTATTCTGCAAATCCTGAGTACTAATACTGGTAATAGAGCTGTAGTGTCGCTTGACACTGCAAAGGCTTTTGACAGCATAACATTTAATTTTCTGTGGTATTGCTTACAGAGATTTGGGTTTAGATTCTGATTCCTACAATGGGTGCAAATTCTCTATGCAGCTCTGGTAGCTAGGGTACAGATAAATGGTCAAAACTCAGATCTCTTTCCATAGTGGCAGCTGCCATTTATCAATCACCTGACATAATAGGCTTTCATGGGTCTATGGGGCAAGACAAAACTGCATTGTACACAGATGACACCCTGTTATTTTTGGGGGATACCTCCTTTTCACTGGTTGCTGTCATGTCCCTTATTACTACTTATGACTCCTATTCAGGTTTCACTATTAATTGGGACAAGTTGGTCTTGCTATCGCTAGACCCTATCTTGGCAGAACTTCCTTCTATTGCATCTCAAATAACAGTGGTGACATCCTTTAAATATCTGGGTGTTGTAGTCACTTCACAAGGCCATGACCATGTCCATGTGGATAGAAATGTTTTCCCCTTACACACACATTTTAAACAAACAGGTAAAACTTTGAGTAAGCCTTCCCTAACAGTAATGGGCAGAGACAGTTTGGTAAAAATGGTGTGCATGCCACAGCTATTGTATCGTCTTCATAACTGCCCGGTTTGGCTTCCACATTACCTTTTTGTTCAATAGTCTCCCTCTTTTGAGACCTCATTTGGAAGTTTAGGCTCCCTATAATCAGTATTTTTACACTACAGCAACCTAAACATGGGGGGCCCTAGGGGTACCTAATGCTAGACTATATTTTTTAGCTTCTGAAATGCCGCATTAGGGTGGTTGGAATAGACTTAATTTACAGGATACATTCAGAATGTTGTCCTGTCCCAGTTCACTGAAACTCTATCTGTTCAATTAATAGTGGCACACTAGTGGCCATTTATCTATTTATCCATTTATCTATTTATCCATTTACCTACTCTGTATGAACACAAATATCAGTTGTGCAAACAAATACTATAAAACTAATATTGCATATAGAATCAAACAAACTAACCAAACAAACTAACCAAAATTGCTATAAACCTAATATTACATATAGGATCAAACAAACTAACCAAAGTACTATAAGTGAAATTTGTAAATATTTCTAATTACAATACAAAAAGTTCATATAGAAAGTGCTCAAAAGTAATAAAGTGCTCTGTGCAACTTGTCCATATATAAATGTGTGTCTTGTTCCAGTAAAGTTTCACGGTGGCGTGGACCCAGGCATTGGAAAATTTACTGAAGGTCTCTTTATCCCCTTTGCCACTGCCTTACTGAGCTATTCATTGTCCATAGAGTACATTATACCCCATTGAAGCTTCACTCTGGGGGGAGAGTGGCATCTCGACAGTGCTCCAGATGTATCACAGCTTCAGGTTCACTGTTATGCCCCGTACACACGGTCGGATTTTCCGATGGAAAATGTCCGATCGGAGCGTGTTGTCGGAAATTCCGACCGTGTGTGGGCGCCATCGGACATTTTCCATCGGATTTTCCGACACACAAAGTTGGACAGCAGGAGATAAAATTTTCCGACAACAAAATCCGATCGCGTCAATTCCGACCGTGTGTGGCCTGTTGCGACGCACAAAGTGCCACGCATGCTCTGAAGAAATTCCGACACGGGACAGCTCGTTCTGGTAAACTTAGCGTTCGTAATGGATAAAGCACTTTCGTCACGCTGCAATGTAAAAAATAGTTTAATACAGCGCACTCTCTTCTTCTTTATAATGTGACAAGAATTAAGTCGTTTTGATGCTCATATTCACACACACTTCTCACAAACTTTTTTCGTTACTATTTATCGGGATTCCCTCAATATATTTTGATTTCTCACATCTGACAACATATTTTTTAATTTTTTTTTTTTTACTTTAATGTAGAATCTTTTTTTGTGTTTCTCTTTTTATTTTTTATTTTTTTGGTGATTTTGATTTGTACTCCCGAAAATGTTTGTGTGTTTTTTGTGACAAGTTTCCACAACACCATTGATATGTTGTTCTATTTAATCTGTAGGAGGAGATTGTTTGGTGTTGTTGTCCCTTGTTAATTTCACATTGTACTTTAGAAACGCTTCCTTCCAGGCTTTGGCTGTGGTGGTGGAGTTGTGGCAGCAGGAGGAGGAGGAGGAGGAGGAGGAGGAGGATCGTCCCTCTCCATGACATCCGTCTTGGGTGTCAGTTCCCCACTCTCCCCCTTACGAAGGACTTTATAAATCAGGTCCTCAGAGATCTTGCGTTGGCCCTCCTGCATGCCCAGCAATTTGGTGGCAGCCATGCAGGCAAAGGCCTCTGCAGGACTGGGGAAGGCTCTGAGGGACGCCGAAGCCTCCTGGATCAGCCTGTACACTGAATCCTGCACAGGACTGGGAGTGGCCTTCCTGGCCCTTTTATATGGCAGGCGGAGGGGAGGAACCTGAGACTCAGTCAGGCTGCGACTTGTCCCTGGCTTCTCTTGGCTGACACTTAGCCCCGCCTCCTCCTGGCTGCCACTAATCCCCGCCTCCTCCTGACTGCCACATTCTACAACCTCCTCCTGGCTGAGGTCTTCCTGTGTATGAAAAAGGGACATAGTTTTAGTATTGTTTTCATCAATCACACACAATTTTCACCTCCTGACTGCTGCAAATTCAATGTTAACAAATATAACAGACTATCATTCTGAGCCCAGCATTTTGCATTCTTGTCCCAATTTTGGGTGCCCACTACTGTCTATTGATATGTAAAACACTTTTTTTAATCAGCAATTAGTGATCAATAATAACATCTAGTAAACATCATTTCTTTATTGCCCAGAAATCTGTAGAAGTATGCTATACCTGGCTCCAGCTGGGCTCCTCCACTTCTTCCTGGCTGGAAGGCCCAGGTTGGACATCGGAAGCCTCAGCTGGTATGGAAGGAAGAGTGGAAGGAAGAGTGGAGAGGGATTCCCTGACTTCAGTGTGGTCTGACAGAAATCGCAGTCTCTCATAGTACCACAGCCTGGGGACATAAACGTCATCTGCTGCAGCTCCGGATCTCTGGGAATCTGTGACCTTCTTGCGCTCCCTAAGATAAGTGCTCCTCAGGCCACCAATTTTAGCTTTTAAATAAGGGATGGTTGCTGTGGGGACCACCGGCTTCACCAACTCCAGCAGTTTCTCCAGCGCTGCCTGCCTCTTCTGTTTATGGTTATAGTGGGGGTGTCTGACCTGCCACAGACAGGGCAGCTCTCTGTACTTGTCAATAAACAGGGGCAGGAAATTGTGGTCGTTGAACCCATCCATTTTCTCTGCAAGACACAACACAAGACAAACCCTAATGTCAGGCCAAACTCCCCTAATCTTGTTACAATATAGGCTTCAATTTCGAAGCAGTATAGGCCCAAGTTTAGATCCTACCTTCGTTAGCACGATTGGCGTCTCCGATGCTCCTTCCTCCGCTCACAGATCGTACGTAAGACGCGCGCGTTACGATTTATACACACTGCGCATGCGTATAACTCCGCCCGCCCCTGACGTTCTTTCTATTCTATTCCCCGCCCCTTTTTGTTCGGCGCAGTGGAGGAAGAGCACATGGCGGAGAGACAGCAGGATAGTGCTAATTATAGCAAGGAGAAGGAGGAGGAGGAGGAAAGGCCGGAGCCTGAAACGTCCCGATCCAGAAGGAGATTTAAGGACTCAAATATGTCCTTTGGGGAGATGTTGGAAATGGTGGACATCCTGAAGAAGGCCGACTATGATGGAAAGTATGGGCCTTACCCCAACCACAATGTCCGAAAGGCCAAGACCATGGCGAAAGTGGTCAGGAGTCTGCACCGGAAATTCGGGGTACGACGATCGAAAGATCAGCTCAGGAAGCGGTGGTCGGACCTGAAATTACAAGAACATGAGCAGTACAGAAAGATCCGGAGAGTGCTGCAAAAAAGTAAGTAGTTCTGCTGTGTTCCTATTGTTCTTGTGTTTATTACGTTCGTGCTGCTCCATGTGCTTTTAGGAACTGTTGTACATTTTAAAATGGCAACTTTCATGTTCATGGGCACATTATTCGTTCGGATCACACATTTTTTTTTCGGACTATAAAATACCATTGTTTAGCCCATATGCATTTGGCCACCATTTTGAGGCCCTATACTTGTCTTCAAAGAATTGGGTTGTGTAGATGGCTTTGTTACTAGAATGAAATGCAAACTAGATTGTGTGTAAGGAGAGGACACTCAGCAGCTGTTTTCACATCTGGACACTGGAGCACTAGTGTGGGACACAAGAACACCCTTTTTATTAGGGGGGCCACACAGGTGCTCCAGTGTATACTATAGGGGGGGGGGGGCTACATCTGTGAAGCTTGTACCAAACAGGTAAAGTATTGCAGCTTGACAAAGGACACTAAAAAAGCTACATCTTGGAACTCTGCTAAAATAGACAATTGTACCCCACTTCCAAGCAATGTTTCCTATTTATAGTTCTGCCATCAAATATCTGTGTGCTAATTATACCATTTTTGTTTGACATAGGGGGGAAAAGACTCGGAGGACACCGCTCATCCAAGGAGAGCAGAGCCCCCCCCCCTCTGGAAGAAGGGAAAATCCCCCCAACACAAGATGAGCAGGAGGAAGAAGACGTGGTGGAACTAGTCACCACAACAGGTGAGTGTCTGCGACCACAGGCTCAGATAAGAGATGGATGGCGGCATTTTTTTTAGACCTAATTTATTTTGGGTTTCCTTTCTTTTTAGGTGATCGTGAGGTTGTGGATGAAGATCCTTTCACATCCGAAAGTGCCCAGATCCTGATCGGGGAGATCATGGGGTGTAATTTACAATTGGAAAACATCAAGCAAAACATCAATGATGTTATTCCAAAATATAAAAACATCATAGATGTTTTGGGGCGAGTTTAAAGCCCCTCCAAATCACTTTCTTCTTTTGTCTGCTACAATGTGCGAAATGTTTTTGTGATTTTTCCCAAAGCCAAATTTGGAGGATGCACACAGTGTGCCAACATGTGCTATCTGCCATCACAGGAGATCAATGGACGCGTTTTGGGGGTGCAACTGCTTCCTCAATAATAAAGTAGCGGTGAGGAAGGGCTTTCTCCCCCAAAACACATCCCTTGATCCCCCTGATGGCAGATAGCACATGTTGACATTGTGAAATTTGTGTGCATCTTCCAAATTTGGCTTTTCCAGGGGTGATTTCCCCCCATCTGAACGCAATATCAAACACAGTTCCTAAATACTCATGTCTGATATTGCCTTCCAGTTCTACCAAATGTGAACTTTGTAAGATCAAGATTTGTGTCTTTCTTGTGGGTTTTACACAGGCCTGTTTTCTATAAAATGCACATTTTGATTTTGGATAATGACACCACAAAATATGTTATACAACAAACCTGTTGGTTTGTCAGAAAAACCTTTGGTAAATGCACATGTGATTGTGCTGGTATTAAAAAGATTGTTCATCAAGAATGTGTGGATTATTGTCTCAACGCTACAACACTTTTGGGGTGATGTAATTGTTGTTTTGAGAAAATGGGGGTAATTTCCTAAGGGCAAATCCACTTTGCACTACAAGTGCAGTTTCAGTGCAGTTGCAAGTGCACTTGTAGTGAAAAGTGTCTTTGCATTTAGTAAATAACAGCCAACAGTGCTTTGTATAAGGTTACACAATCACGACATTTTCTGGACTCCACACATTTCTGTCAGGGTCAGCTCAAACAAACACAAGCAGTAAATGTCCACAAAGAAGAGCCTGGGGGGAGATGCCTGTCGAGAACTTGAGGTCCTGCAGGCTTCTCCCTGTGGCCAAATACCGCAGGGTAGCGACCAACCTCTGCTCCGGAGTGATGGCTTGCCTCATGCAGGTATTCTGCCTGCTGATATAGGGGGTCAGCGAAGCCAACAGACGGTGAAACACGGGGTCCGTCATCCTGAGAAAGTTCCTGAAATCATCAGGATTATTCTCACGGATCTCACGGAGCAAAGGCATATGAGAGAACTGGTCACGCTGAAGCAACCAATTCTTGGTCCATGAACTCCTCCTCGCCCTGTTCATGGACTGGACTAGTGTCAAGGTCAGGACCCCAACACCAAGCCCCCGCACAGCACGAACTGTACGAGGAGTACGCATACGAAACATGGCTAGAAAACGGTCGGCTGCTCAGAACGAAGTAACAGAACGCACTGAAGAACAGCAAGGCCTGTGAAGAGCGACCTGAAAAACAGCAACGAGCGGACAAGATCGCACAGAAAACTCCGATACGAACTGACTGCACGCACTGAAGAGCAAATACAAACCCACAAGCACAAACTGAACGGCAGAAAACGATCTGAAAGCCACGAGTCTGAAAAAGCGCGAATCGTCTCTCCCCAAACTTTTACTAACACGAGATTAGCAAAAGGAGCCCAAAGGGTGCCTCGCTTGGTTCTGAACTGGCCTTTTCTAGTCTCATCGTACGTGCTTGACGCCATCGCGTTCTTGGCGATCGGAAATTCCGACAACTTTGTGCGACCGTGTGTAGGCAAAACAAGTTTGAGCCAACATCCGTCGGAAAAAATCAGAGGATTTTGTTGTCGGAATGTCCGAACAAAGTCCGACCGTGTGTACGGGGCACTAGTGTCAGAGAACTCAGAGCACTAGCTCCCGTCTCCGTGCAGCAGCAACTAACGGTCATGCGCGGTGTCCCCGACAGAGGCGAGCGAGTTCCGGATCGAACATGCACACTCACGCATCCGTACGAACGTATGCACGCACCCGCACACCCTTACGAGCGGGTGTAGGTTCTCACGCTCGCACGTTCACGTCCACCAATCCGGGCGCTTCCAGAACTGTTTCAGAGACTTCGCTCGGCATGGATATTCACAAAGCAGAATCTACGGGGTGCCTATAATTTGATTATAATCCGTGAGGGGGATGAGTGGAAGATGGCTTTTCGGACACGTTTGGCCACTTTGAGTACCTAGTTATGCCATTTGGACTCTGTAACGCACCAGCTACGTTCCAACATTTTGTAAATAACATTTTCAGAGACTTTTTGGACTCATTCGTAATTGTCTACTATATTCTGATATTCTCAACCTCCCTAGAAGCACATCGTGACCATGTGAGACAAGTCCTTCATAGATTAAGACAAAACGGCTTTTCACTAAAGCCGAGAAATGTGAGTTTGAGCACCAGACCATTCACTTTCTTGGCTTGGTAATATCAACTGGGGGTGTGGCAATGGATCCTCAGAAGGTCTCAGCCATCATGTCCTGGCCACCCCCAACCGATGAAAAAGGAGTGCAACGTTTTATTGGATTCTCCAATTTTTACAGAAAATTTATTAAAAATTTCTTCGGTATTATAGCACCCATCACACAGCTCACAAGGAAGCAAAGCCGTTTTCAATGGACCTCAGCAGCCCAAGCTGCGTTTGGCAAATTAAAATAATTATTTACCTCTGCCCCGGTGTTGAAACACCCTGATCCTGCCTTGCCTTATACCCCGGAAGTGGATGCATCAGAAAGTGCTGTGGGGGCCATCCTGTCCCAGTGCCAAGAACCCAAGTACTTAATGCACCCTGTGGCTTTCTTTTCCAAGAAGTTAAGTGTATCAGAGAGGAATTATGACGTTGGGGACCGAGAGCTCATGGCGATAAAAGCGGCCTTGGAAGAGTGGCGGTATCTCCTGGAGGGATCAGCGCACCCAATATTGATCTTCACAGATCATAAGAACCTCGAGTACCTCAGGACTGCCAAGCGTCTCAGACCCAGACAGGCAAGATGGGCTCTTTTCTTTTCCCGTTTCAATTTCCACCATACATACCGGCCAGGTTCTAAAAACATCAAACCCGATGCGTTATCCTGCATGTTCATAGAGGCTGAGGTTTCTCCACCATCAGATACAATCCTGCAAACTGGAAACTTCTTACTAACCCAATCTAGTTTTATATTACAAATCCGTCAGGCATATCTAAGGACATCGATACCGCCAGGAACAAACCTCCAAGAAAAAGACGGGCTCTTCTGGCGAGGAAATAAAATTTTTGTCCCCCAAGATTTACGTACCACCACCCTGCAGGTCTGCCATGACTATCCTTTAGCAGGCCACTTTGGGGGTCACAAGACCATGGACCTAATTCAAAGGCAATTTTGGTGGACCAACCTTGCAAAGGACTGTAGAAACTATATAGAATCACACTTGACCTGTCTTAGGAACAAGAATAGTAAAAATAAAGCATGGGGACTATTGAGACCACTGCCCATCCCTGAAAGACCTTGGGATAAAATTGCAATGGACTTCATTGTTGAGCTCCCTCTGTCTGAGGGTTTTTCATCCGTCTTCGTGGTAGTTGACCGTTTTTCCAAAATGGCACATTTTATTCCCATGAAAGGGACTCCGTCAGCAACCGAGACTGCCAGAATTTTTATTAAGGAAATCGTTAGACTTCACGGAATTCCCAGTGACATTGTTTCTGATCGTGGAGTACAATTCACATCAACATTTTGGAAATCATTGTGTGAGGCACTAGGTATCTGACTCAGTTAAATTGATGATAGGCAACTCCTATCCTCATATTGATTAGTGGTTCCAAATTAATAATAACTACTGCAGTAGGGAACAGACACAAAAGATACGCTCAACATCTTTCCAAATTACTGTTCTGCTTTATTATGACGCAATTGAAGGTTTTTATGCACATGATTACGTAGGTATCACATTAATATTACAATTGTACATTTATGGTAACAAGGGGCGTTACATAGGCAGGCTAATTCTAATCAGGACTCGAAAGAATGTAAACATTTACTGAAAACATTATTAGTGCCGTGTGCACAGTGAGGGAAATGTGCAATACATACAAAATACAATACAATTATATACAGAACTTACAAATTTCCATTACAGTATCAAACTTAGCTTTTCTTCAGCTTATCACCCCCAGACCAACGGGCAGACTGAACGCACTAATCAAACGTTGGAACAGTACCTACGTTCTCTTTTTTTTCTCAGGAAGATTGGGCCTCATTACTGCCCTTGGCAGAATTCGCATTCAACAATTCTACGCACTCTACTACAAATCAGTCACCATTCTTCTTCAACTATGGGTTCCATCACTCCTTTTTGCCAGTGCTCGTACCAGACTCTACTGTACCCGCTGTCCAGGACAGATTAAATTTCTTTGTCACAAACAATCAGTTGCTTAAAGAAACCATCTCCAAGGCTCAGGAAGATAATAAAAAATTCTTCGATAGAAAAAGAAGGGGAGAATTGGATTTAAAGGTGGGTGACCGTGTATGGCTGGCTACTACAAAGCTCAAATTGGCATGCCCTTCTAAGAAACTGGGACCCAGATACTTAGGGCCCTTCCCAGTCAAGAAGAAAATAAATTCAGTCACCTACGAACTTGAACTCCCCAATTCATTCAGGATCCACCCTGTTTTCCATGCTTCACTACTCAAGGTCGATGTACCGAATTCCTTTGCGGATCGGGAGGTAGGACCCCCCTGAAGCTATAATCGTGGATGGGGAAGAAGAATTTGAGGTTGAAGCCATTTTAGACCATAGGAAATGACAAGGGCAAAATCAGTATTTAATGAAATGGAGAGGCTTTTGCCCAGAAGAGAATTCCTGGGAACCCGAAACAAATCTCCATGCTCAAAGACTCATACGGGCTTTTCACGGCTCCTGCTCAGAGGGTTCAGTTTCAAGAGGCATCCGGAGGCTGCCCTTAAGGAGGGACAATGTCAGAGAACTTACAGCACTAGCTCCCGTCTCCATGCAGCAGCGACTAACAGACATGCGCGGTGTCCCCGACAGAGGCAAGCGAGTTCCGGATCGAACGTGCACAGTCACGCATCTGTACGAACATATGCACGCACCGCACACCAATACGAGCGGGTGTACCTTCTCACGCTCGCACGTTCACGTCCACCAATCTGGGCGCTCAGCGCCATATATAAACAAGGTCCTTGCCTGACACTAGTGCTGGATCATCTTCAGCTAGTTCCTGAGTTCTTGATACCTGCGTGACCTGTTACCTTGCTCCTGACTAGGGATGAGCTTCGTGTTCGAGTCGAACCCATGACTCAACGTGGGTGCCTGATAGGAGAGAGGAGGAGGAGGCGGCACATCACCAACGAGGCAGGATGCCCTCCAGGGGCCAGCCTAAGGGCAGCACCTTGACTGCATCACACCCCAAAGCTCCACATGTGCAGGGCGCTGCAGTCTCTGCGCGTTATTCAAAAAGTTCTTTGGTGTGGGCCATTTTTGAGACAAGTGCATCAGATCGCAACGCTGCTATTTGCAACATATGTCTCAAGCGTATCTCGCGTGGCCAAAACATCTCCCGCTTGGGTACCACATGCTTGAACAGACATATGTTGACCTGCCATGCAGTTCGTTGGCAAGCATATCTAAAAAACCCAGACCAAAGAACAAAGAGGACCTCTCCTTGCTCCTCATCAGCTGAGATCTCCAACCCCACTATACCTTCAGTCCTCTCTGAGACCTGCACTGAGAGGAATGAAGGTGTAGAATTAGGTGTGTCACAGCCAAGTACTTGTGGGCAATCTGCTTTTGGTACACCGACGTCAGATTGTACCAGGCAAATTTCCCTGCCCCAGCTGCTGCACCGCTGAAAGAAGTTCGCTCCCAGCCATCCACAAGCCCAGCTGTTGAATGCTAGCTTGGCAAAATTGCTAGCACTTCAACTGCTGCCTTTTCAGTTGGTAGACTCTGCCCCCTTCCGTGAGTTTGTGGAATGTGCGGTTCCTCAGTGGCAGGTACCCAAACGCCACTTTTTCTTACGGAAGGCGATTCCAGCTCTCTACCGGCATGTGGAAGGCAATGTCCATGCCTCGCTGGACAGGGTGGTCAGCGGTAAGGTGCATATTACCGCTGACTCATGGTCCAGCAGGCATGGACAGGGACGTTACCTAAGTTTCACGGCGCATTGGGTGACTCTGCTGGCAGCTGGGAAGGATGCAGGACAAGGTGCAGTAGTGTTGGAGGTTGTTCCGCCACCACGCCTCCAAAATGCTAATGATTGTGACACACCTCTCTCCTCTACCCCTCCTCTTTTTCTTCCTCCATGGCCTCTTCCTGTGCTTTGTCCTCGGAACCAGCGGTGCTCCGTAGCCATTCAAGGGGCTACGCAAGTACGCAGGCCAAAAGATGCCATGCGGTACTTGAGCTGGTGTGCTTGGGGGACAGGAGCCACACTGGGGCAGAGGTTCTGTCAGCTCTGCAGGGGCAGGTTCAGAGGTGGTTGACGCCACGCCAACTTAAGCCAGGAATGGTGGTTTGCGACAATGGCACCAACCTCCTCTCTGCCCTCCGACAGGGACAAATGACCCATGTTCCCTGTTTGGCTCACGTCCTTAACTTGGTGGTGCAGCGGTTCTTGGGCAGGTACCCGGGCTTACAGGATGTCCTGAGGCAGGCCAGGAAAGTCTGTGTGCATTTCCGCCGGTCATATAATACCAGTGCTCAGCTGACGGACCTCCAAAAGGAGTTTAACCTGCCCAAGAACCGCCTAATCTGTGACATGCCCACCAGGTGGCACTCAACGTTGGCCATGCTGCAGCGGCTGCACACGCAGCAGAGGGCCATCAATGAGTACCTGTGCGACTATGGCACCAGGACGGGGTCAGGGGAGCTTGTTTTTTTTCCCCACGCCAGTGGGCTATGATCAGGGATGCATGCACTGTCCTGTCACCATTTGAGGAGGCCACGAGGATGGTAAGCAGTGACAGTGCATGACAGTGACACTGTCCCCCTTGTCCACCTGCTAGAGCACACGCTGCGTGGAATAATGGACAGGGCACTTGAGGCAGAAAAGAGGCAAGAAGAGGAGGAATTCCTTAGCTCTCAAGGCCGCCTTTATCCAGACAGTGTCCTGCGTGCCCGCCGATCACACAGGAAGAGGACGAGGAGGAGGAGGAGGAGGAAGATTGTGTCAGTATGGAGGTGGAGCCTGGCACTCAGCATCAGCAGCAGTCTTTAAGGGATCAGTCCCAAGAAACACATGGACTTGTACGTGGCTGGGAGGAGGTGGCTGCGGACCATGTCGTCCTTAGTGACCCAGAGGACTCCGGACCGAATGCCTCAGCAAACCTACGCTGTATGGCCTCCCTGATCCTGCAAAGCCTGCGTAAGGATCCTCGTATTCGTGGTATCAAGGAGAAGGACCAATACTGGCTGGCAACCCTCCTTGATCCACGTTACAAGGGTAAGGTTGCGGACCTTATCTTGCAATCGCAGAGGGAGCAGAGGATGAAACATCTTCGGGAGGCCTTGCAGAAAGGTCTGTGCAATGCGTTCCCAGAGACTGGGAGGTTACAAACTCCTGTTTTTGGACAACGTGTTGTTGAGGCTTTGGTCAGCCAAAGAAGGAGCGGTGGAGAAGGTGGCCGTCTGACCGATGCGTTCAGACAATTTTTTGGTCCGCAGCCCCAAGGTATGATCGGTTCCAGCAACCATCGCCAGTGTCTGTTTTACATGGTGCAGGAATACCTTGGGGCAAGATCTGACTTGGACACCTTTCCCACTGAAAATCCTCTGGGTTACTGGGTCTTGAGGATGGATCACTGGCCAGAGCTTGCACAGTATGCAATTGAGCTACTGGCCTGTCCTGCATCCAGCGTTCTTTCGGAACGCACATTCAGTGCTGCTGGAGGCTTTGTAACCGATCACAGGGTGCGTCTGTCCACCGAGTCGATCGACTGACCTTCATAAAAATGAATCAGTCTTGGATCACCACCAGCTACCAAGCACCTGATGCTGATGTAACCAAATAATTTTTTTGGAAATCTCAGATCCCTTCAAAGACTGCCTATGCTGATGCTGAGTGACTATCCCTGAGTAATTATCCTCTTCCTCCTCAATCATCACGCTGATAGCTTGTAAGAACATTTTTGGTTCTGGGCGCCACCACCAGTGCCTAAGGCCCAGTTTTTCAGCCCCTGTTTAACAGGGGCGTGTAATTACAATTTTTGATGCAATACTTTGTAGCAGGGCTCGTTTCTGCGTTACAACTAGAGAATCTGTGAGGGGTTGCAGTGTTGTGGCACCAGCACCAGTGCCTAAGGCCCAATTTTTCAGCCCCTGTTTAACAGGGGCATGTAATTACAATTTTTGATGCAATACTTTGCAGCAGGGCTAATTTCTGCATTCCAACTAGAGTATCTGTGAGAGGTTGCAGTGTTGTGGCACCAGCACCAGTGCCTAAGGCCCAATTTTTTAGCCCCTGTTTAACAGAGGCCTGTAATTACAATTTTTGATGCAATACTTTGCAGCAGGGCTCATTTCTGCGTTCCAACTAGAGTATCTGTGAGGGGTTGCAGTGTTGTGGCAACAGCACCAGTGCCTAAGGCCCAATTTTTCAGCCCCTGTTCAACAGGGGCATATAATTACAATTCTTGATCTAATATTTCACAGCAGGGCCCATTTCTGCACCCACCAAGAGCGAGTGAGGACTTACAGTGTTGTGGCACCAGCACCACCACCACCACCACCACCACCAAAGGCCCAAATTTCTGCTGAGTATATAGGGCAGGCCCCTACTTTCAAAAATCTTACTTACAAACGACTCCTACTTGCAAACAGAAGGAGACAACAGGAAGTGAAATGAAATCTACCCCTAGGAAGGGAAATTCTCTCCTGTAAGAGTTAATATGGGAAAAACATTTCTCCTTTCCACTGATGCTTTCCAATCCTTGTTCCACAAAAAAAACTAAATTTTCAAAAAACATTTGTTTTTGGACAAAAAGTGAGGTGAAACCTTCTGAAGAGGAGGAAAGACAGCAAAACAAATGTCACAGGGGTGATAACCCTTCCTTATGTTTTCCAAAAAGCTTAAAAAAGATTTTTTGGCTGGAGCTAAACACGTTAAAAATGTACCCGTTAAAAATGTACCCGTTAAAAATTACAAACAGATTCTACTTAACAACAAACCTACAGTCCCTGTCTTGTTTGCACCGCCTGTATACTGCTGTTCAGAGTATATAGGGCCTGGTGGCCCCACACCTTTCCTTATTTTAATTTGGGTGCGGGGTTCCCCTTAATATCCATACAAGACCCAAAGGGCCTGGTAATGGACTGGGGGGTACCCATGCCGTTTGTCTCACTGATTTTCATCCATATTGCCAGGACCCGACATTACATTAAACCCGCAAGCAATTTTAAATGAGATTTTTTCCTTTAAAAATGACATTTTGTGCAGGGACTGTTCTAAACACGGGAAACATGCGCCACTTTACAGGCATACTATAGACACACCCCAGGTACAATATTTAAAGGAATATTTCACTTTTTTTTTTTACTTTAAGCATCATTAAAATCACTGCTCCCGAAAAAACGGCTGTTTTTAAAAGTTTTTTTTGCATTGATACATGTCCCCTGGGGTAGGACCCGGGTCCCCAAACCCTTTTTAGGACAATACCATGCAAATTAGCCTTTAAAATGAGCACTTTTGATTTTGAACGTTCGAGTCCCATAGACGTCAATGGGGTTCTAACGTTCGTGCAAATTTTCGGTCCGTTCGCAGGTTCTGGTGCGAACCGAACCGGGGGGTGTTCGGCTCATCCCTACTCCTGACTACCCAGCTTCCTGACTACTCTCTTGGATCTCCCTTGTCTGCTACTTACCTTTGCTGATCATACCGACCCCAGCTTGGACTCTCTATTACGGCTCTGCTTCCTGACTTTGTACCTCTCTGCCCGTCCGTTGCCAACCTTTGCCTGACTTTGACTACGAACTTTGCCTGCTGTGTGGATACCTTGCTGCCAACCAGTTGCCAACCCTTGCCTGTCCTGACGTTGCAATTATCCTTGAAGCCATACCTACCTGCCTGGCTCCTACTAAACAGTTCTGGTGGTCAGTCTTCTCAGCTTCTCCTAGAGGAACCTGAATCTCCACGTTCCAGCTTCCAGCCGCAGGCACCTGCACCCTTCCGTGCCCCAGCACTCCCTGTCCTCACTACGATGGGTGTTGGGACCGGAACCGTGCGAGAGGCCTCCCTCAGCATTCAGACTCCGCTGTAAGGTACGTGACAGTTAGATTGTTAGATCCAAAAATTGCCCTATTGGGAATAGTTCCCAAGGATGTGCTTCCCACTGAAATACATATACTGTGGATACATTCCCTATATTTAACTTGCAAAATCATTCTGCAGAAATGGATCTCACCCTCACCACCGACATATAATGGCGTGATAAAGCTTTACTTTAAGGAGAGAGGAGTTAACAAATAAACACAGGGGAAGTCCTAAAAAACTAATAACATTTGGTCACTGTGACTAGAGTGTAATGAATCAACACATTCCTCCACATCTCTGGGACATATGTTGAAACATAGACAGTTGCCTTGCTGATATGGTAGATAGTACAGTATATAACGCTATCTCTGTAAGAAATGCATTGCATTAGCAATATATATTGAATTCCTTGGTTTGTTCAAGTGGTGTTGCTCACTGTGAGATGGTTAATCTTGGTATTTGATACCTACAGTCTATTTGTGTATGCACGATCTGAGAGTCAAATAATTTCCTGTAATGGAATAACTTCCTTTCCTTATTTTATTTCACCTTGAAACGAGTACTATATGAAGTCTTTGTTCTTTATGGAAAATTTGTCCTCTGTAATAGTTTTTTTTTTATTATTATTGAAAAAAAGATTATTAAAAACGACCTGATTAAAAAAATAAATAAATGAAAAGTCAGCCATTGACATTGCTTGTATGAGTGTTATTGTCTAAACATGGTTTGTATTCTATTTAATGATTAGTTGAGTTATGTAGCTCAAAGAAGCAGGATCGCATTGATATTGAATGTACACTTTATAAATACATGCTAAAAATGCAAATTTTAGGCCTGAAGATTACTAAAAACATCCAAACATTATATATTTTCATAAAGCATTAATAAATTGGTGATAGTTGCATTTTTTTATGTTACACGTTATTAGTTCAATAGTTTATTAATCCCATGTTTTCAGTAAAAAAATACACTAAAAGATGTTTAGTGCACACAAACACAATATGTTGCCCATTTTTTGATAAAATGTAGAAGAGGATCTGAGCAAACAAATACCAAAAATGTTAAGCCCTGCAATTATGCATGCCTGTGAAACAGCAACATTGTACCCAAAATTGTCCATAGTGATTCTTTAAAAACTTTTATAGGTCATTAGATTAAAGGTAACCATTAATAGTACCACCAGGATTTTTGCTCTTACTCCAGCATGCACAGTGATGTATAACATGTATGACAAAATAGTTATTTTTATACGCAGATGCATACAGTATGCATATATGTGATGAAGGGGGGGCTTTATACATTATTTTTATAGATTTCATCTAAGTTACATTTTTACACTTTTTCTTTTTTTTTTCACTTACTTTTATTGCTAATTAAGGGTGCCTATATGGTAGCATAGTGTAGATGACACATTCTTTATGTCACCCCTGCATTCCGCTGAAATTTGATTAGCTTATTTCCCAGCCACAACAGCCAGGAAATGACAGCACTGAAACTGGCAAAATGCTTATCACTTTCAGTTTCATTCTCTGCAGGGATGATCAGTGAATTTGTGTTTGCTGATGTTCTAATGCTATCTCTGTTGACACCTGCCATGGATGTCCGGGAAGAATAGCCAGGGCTGGCCCTACCATGGGTCCGGTGGGTCCATTGGTCCCTGGTGGTAACTCTTGGAGGGGCGGCTGTGGCAACAGGGGCAGACTATCGCTTTGTCCTGCAGAGTGCAGTATGTAAGGATCACTAAACTGACGACTGCGTTGGGGGCAGGCACATCCTTATTGACAACAACTCCCTCCCTCTAGTTTAGTGTCATCCTACTGGGGAGCTGATCGGGGCACACAAGAGGGTAATGTGGGATGAGGATCTTTCATTCTATGAATAGCGTAGGACCCACTGATAATGGGATACTTGGACGCAGTAAGTGGGCTTAAGCACCATATGGTTTGACCAAATCCCCATATTTTTTTAAATGTTCAAGTGTTTTAAATAGCCTTGCAGGAGTTAAATGTCATTTTTGTATGTGTGCGCTGTAATATTTTGTTCTGTTTGTATGGTCTTATGCCTGCACCATCTTTAAAGCATTTTTTAGGGTGTGCCCCCCAAGTATTTGTTTGTCTAATATGGGAAGACGGCACAGTTTGCCGGGTACATCCCTGGCCAGTGCAGAATGCTGCTGAATGCAGCACAGTAGACAGAAAGTAGCTTTGTCCCTGCCTGCCTGTAGGCTAGATTGTAGCACTACACCCGTCGCCTGCCTGCACCATGCACTATACTAGTCCCTCAGCATGAGTAGAGCAGATGGGCATATGAGATTAGGAAGGCATTGGCTATCAGTGCTTTCTTGATTGGTTCACACACTGTTCCTGCTCCTCTGCTTGCCTTCCTTATCCCCCCTCCTGTCATTTCTCTCACTCTTTTTCTCTTTCAGTGTCCCGATGTCCATGTGACATCACCAGCCCCGCCCCCTAGCCTCCTGATTTTTTCCTCTCCCCGCCCTCAGAGCGATCTCAGAGCCCATTCCTCCTCTGTGTAGTGCCCCCTCCTCCTGTGTCCTTCCCTCAGACCCCCTCCTCTCCAGCCCTACTGCCAAGCTGAGTGGTGTTCTCTCCTCTGTGTCTGTGCTGCTGAGGCTGCCACTAAATTACCAGCTAACAGGTAAAACACTTTTAGACTTGATATCACTGATATAGCTGTGGAGACAACTGTTCTTTCACATTCTGTTTTTAGTAACGGCCCATTCACAAGGGGTGCAAACATTGCGGGTCCCAAAAGAAATGATTGGGACACTGGCACAGGGATGCATGCAATGTCCGTACATCCCTGTGCTGATAAGAGAGCCCTGCACAGGACACACATGTCTGCGCCCCGTGTGTAGGAAATCACCTTGTATTTTCCAGTGCATGGGGGTGCCATTAAGAGTTAATGGCACCCCCCATGTGTTTTCTTAACCACTTCAGCCCGGAAAGATTTACTCCCTTAAAGGATATCTAAATGTATTTTGTTTTTAAAACAAACATGTCATACTTACCTCCTCTGTGCAGTTGGTTTTGCATAGAGTGGCCTTGATCCTCCACTTCTGGGGTTACTCCGTGGCGCTCCTGGCTCCTCCTCTTGTCGAGTGCCCTGATGCATATATTGAACAGACAGCAGTACTTGGCCCGACCCCTGGGTGCCCGCGTCATTGGATTTGATTGACAGCAGCGGGAGCCAATGGCTGCGCTGCTATCAATCTATCCAATCAGGACATGAGACTCCAGCTAGAGCTGGTGTGCTCGTTCCCAGCGGCAGAAAGACCGGGTTCAGGTAAGTATAAAGGGGGCTCTGGGGGGCAGGTACCTGTACATGACAGGAGGGTTTTCACCTTAAAGCATAGAATGCATTAAGGTGAAATACCTCGAGGGTTTACAACCCCTTTAATAACCAGGCCATTTTTTGCAATACTGCACTGCATTATTTTAACTGACAATTGCGCAGTCATGCGACATTGTACCCAAACAAAATTGATGTCCCTTTTTTCCCCACAAATAGAGCTTTCTTTTGGCGTTATTTGGTCACCTCTGCAGTTTTTATTTTTTGCACTATAAACAAAAATATTCTGACAATTTTGAAAAAAAAAACTATATTTTTTACTTTCTGCTATAATGCATATCCCCCCAAAAAATGTGAAAAAACATTTCTTCATCAGTTTAGGCCAATATGTAATCTGCTACATGTTTTTGATAAAAAAAAAAAAAAAAAATCGCTATCAACATATATTGATTGTTTTGCATTTACAAAATAGGGAATAGATTTATGCCATTTTTTTTTCTTTACTGGTAATGGCGGTGATTAGCGATATTTAGCGGGACTGTGACATTGCGGCAGACAGATCGGACACTTTTTACACTTTATTGGGACAAGTGAGGTTATTACAGTGATCAGAGCTAAAAATATGCACTGATTACTGTATAAATGACATTGGCATTGAAGTGGTTAACACTAGTGGGTAATCAAAGGGTTATATGTGTCCTTAGGGAGGTGCTTTCTAACTGTGGGGGGAGTGTACTGACTGAAAATAAAGAGAGATCGCTGTTTGTGACAGACCTAGCCAGGAGAGGGACTTTTGGAGGGGACTGAATGCTAGCCTCTTGCCGATCGATCGTGGGCCCTGGCATTTGGGGTAACGGTGCTCTTTGTGAGCTGTATGCCTGGGGACCCTTGAGGTGGTATTACTGTGGATTCGGGTCCTGGTCCCCCAGGACACACAGACTCTGGGGACCCTGGATTTGCCATATTAGGAATAGTGGCTGATTCATAATGCTGGGACAAATACTGTTAGGAGATGCTGATGTCAATTCCAGCCACCTATCTGTCTGTTGCCTGCTAGAATGTGTATTGTAAATAAGTCTAGTATGGGATCTAAGAGTCATTAGGTCCCCATTGTTGTTTGTGTTAATTAACTCTATTGTGTGAAGAAGAGTCTGTGTTGATTTGTGATAATGTTGATTGGGTTTTCTGAGCTACAAGACGGCCAGTCTGGCCTAAAGGTCATGTCTGAGTCATCTAGGCTGTCTAAAGGGATTAGTAATTAGTTCATGTTAATTAGGTTTCTGGTCACAGGTGCATGTTCAGAGTAATAGGAGCAGGAGGTATGCACCTCCTCTTTTACTGTATAAAATAGCCTGTATTCCTTTCAATAAAAGAGATTCCTGGTTGAACTTACATACAGCCTGCCTGGTGTTTGTTCTGAGCTACACAACTGGATTAGAATGGCACATAGCTGTAGTTCTAGTCCCGGAGCATCGGATGACTGAACCATCAGATGTTGCGATCTGCAATCTGATTCTATAGCCGCAGAGGAGTGTCGGGAGAGTGGAATCGAGCGAGCAGGGGCTCGTTACACTGTTCCTCATCACTAGGAACAGACAATCTCTCTCCACTTCCCTGACAGAACAGGGATCTGCTTTTTTACATTGACAGATCCCCGTTCTGCCACTCATTTGTGCAATAGAGCCACCCTGCCGCAGTATATATGGGGTGGGCGGTCCTTAAGTGGTTAAAGCAGAGTGTTTTTTATGTGGGTGTGGGAACCTGTGCAATTTATACGCACTGACTCCCACACCCACACTGATGTGAACCTAGCCAAATTTTTGGTGGACGTGATTTTTTTTTTTGGGAGGGGGGGCAGCATTTTATGCTTGGGCCCAGGCAGCACAATGTCTTGTGCTGCCTGGGCCCTGAGAATAGCATACCATGGGATACATTACAGGGGCATCAGGTGGAGGGGGAGCGGCCCATTACCATACCACTAGAGATGGGCCAAACACCCCCCCTGTTTAGTTCGCAGCTGAACTCCTGAACAGGGGAAAAGTTATAACCCAAATGGCAAACCCCATTGAAGTCTATGGGAGCTGATCATAATAAATAATAATAATAATATGCAAGTAATTGGTCATAAAAGGGGTATGGGGGTCCGTGTACTGCCCTGAGGGACATGTATCAATGCTAAAAATTTTTTAAAAACAATTGTTTTTTTAGGAGCAGTAATTTTTATGATACTTAAAGTGCAACAATGAAAATGAAGAATTCCTTTAAATATAGTCCCGAGGGGGGGGGGGGGATGTCCTCTTAGTCTGCCTGTAAAGCAGCGCATCTGTAGCATGGACGGACACCTGTTGCAGCAAAAATTACATTTCTAAAAAAAAATAGTCAAATCCCATTTAAAATGACTCGCGGTTGCAATTGCTGACACCCAGCTACTGAAAAAAAAATAAAAATAAAAAAAAGCATGGGGTTGCCCCCAAAATCTATACCAGACCCTTATCTGAGCAAGAAGCCCAGCAGGTCAAGAAAGGGGGGGACGAGTGGGTACCCCCCCTCCTGAACCATAGCAGGCCACATGCCCTCAACATAGGGAGTGGGTGCTCTGCCCCCCCACCCCAAAGCACCTTGTCCCCATGTTGATGGGGGAAAGGGCCTCATCCCCACAACCGACAAGAGGGCCCCCAGATCCCGCCCCCTATGTGAATGAGTATGGGATTAAATAATACCCCTACCCATTCACCAAAAATGTGTCAAAAAGTAATAAAAACACAGAGACATTTTTTGACAATTTCTTTCTTAAAAAATAAAAAATCAGTGTCCCCCCGATGTGAATCCATTGTCATTCACGGAGCCCGCTGAACCTTAAAAATAAAAGAGCTAAAAACACTTCCACCGACATGAAAGCCGGTCACCCACTGCAGGCTAAGCCATTTGACAGTTCTTATATAGGTAAGCGGTGGGGCCACCTGGCTATGTCCAAATAGGAACAAGTTGGAGCTTTACATCAACTAGGAAGAGATCCACCTGGTTAATTGCACACCTTAATATAGCAAGAAAAATAACAATATTATAATTTTCTAGATGTAGTACATGCAGTCTGTGAAAAAGCACTCGAAGGCAGCTTCTGTGGAGTATTAGAAGCAAAACTCTGTGTGATGGAGGAGAAAGCACAAAAAAGTGCCAATCTAAGTGCAGTATAAGATACAATTTATTTGGACACAGGATGTATTGTACTCACAAAGATATATGACAGGTAAGCATTTCACCAAAGTGAACCATCCAGGGGGAATCCATAAGGGAGTCCAACAGGGTGTCCGACCATGAGTCCGTCAGAGGCAAAGACGTGGGAACCGTGGAGCGGGTTGCACCAGTGGATACCGGCGATTCCTGGTCCTCAGAAGCCCAGGATGCCGTTCGATCACTCACTTCCGGTCGGACGAGTTGGTCAGTAGCAGGCGACGTGTTTGAGGAGCATGCACTCCTTCTTCAGGCCTGACGGGGGCCATTATGGTTGAGGGCTTTATAGGTTGCACTGCCGAGGCTTCTGGGTCCTAGAGACCATGGCATTTTAGCAGGACGGAGTTTAGAATGATGTGCATTTGGTGAAAGGACAGGGGAATGTTAAAAACATCACTAAAAACAGCATCTGGTGATATAGAGCGCTTATATGTTGCAATGAATGGAAATTTATTTATTTATTATAAAAATTAGTTATAAAGATTAATTGTAGAAATATGGATTTTATTATAAAGATAAAATATTAAAAAAATAATCAAATGAATTAAATATTGAAAAGGGGAAGAAGTATTAAAAAGGAATGAACAAGGGTGTTACAAACCAAGGATGGTACACAGAATGCGCTATTATTTATTATCTTCATAATAAAATCCATATTTCTACAATTAATCTTTATAACTAATTTTTATAATAAATAAATACATTTCCATTCATTGCACCTACATTAGCTCTACCTTTTTCCCATCACCCCTTCTACCTATACATACTGCCCTAGTACTTGTAGTCCCACAGCAATATTCACAGCTGCCTATAGTCAGTTACATGCTCATGTAACAACTGATTACCATAATCCTTTTTTCCCTCTCATATATATACATACATATAAACGCTCTATATCACTCGATGCTGTTTTTTAGTGATGTTTGTAACATTCCCCTGTGCTTTCACCAAATACACATCACTCTGAGCTCCGTCCTGCTATAATGCCATGATCTCTAGGACCCAGGAGCCTCGGCAGCGCAACCTATAAAGCCCTCAACCAAAACGCCCCCCATCAGGCCTGAAGAAGGAGCGCATGCTCCGCAAACACATCACCTGCTACTGACCAACTTGTCTGACCGGAAGTGAGTCATCAAATTGCATCCCGGGCTTCTGAGGACCAGGAATCACTGGTATCCACCGGTGCAACCTGCTCCACGGTTCCCACGTCTTTGCCCCTGACGGACTCACGGCTGGACACCCCGTTGGACTCCCTTATGGATTCCCCCTGGACGGTTCACTTTGGTGAAATGCTTACCTGTCATATATCTTTGTGAGTATAATACATCCTGTGTCCAAATAAATTGTATCTTATACTGCACTTAGATTGGCGCTTTTTTGTGCTTTCTCTTCCACCTGGCTATGTCACCTAATGGCACTGCCCACATCTGGCATCACGGACTGGTGCATGCTGGATCCGTGACAAGAGAAGGGGGCAGTGCCACCAGGTGTTTTTTTTTTTTTTGAAACAGTGAAAACAAATCCATCTCTTCCCTAAATTCCTAGTACATTCCATCTGTTCCCACAGTATAGTAAAACACTGGCTAGACACACATTTAAGCCTTTGATTCCCCCCTGATTTTAACCCCTTTCCAGCCAGTGTCATTAGTACAGCGTATTAGTGTCACTGGTTCTCAATAAGTGTCAAAAGTTTGTTTCAGAATCTCCACCGCAAAATCGCAGTCCTGCTATAAGTCGCTGATCGCCACCATTACTTTGTGAAAAAAATAAAAGACATAAAAATAAATACAAATATCCTATATATATGTATGCATCAGCTCATAAAAAAAGCTCTTATAATAAAGTTATTGTTTCATCCCCTCCACTGCAAGAACCTGTAGGCACCAATCAAGATAACAAAATAAGAAAATGTACAATAAATAATGTATTTTCCCTCTCAAAAGCATGACTACCCCATACCAAAATGACTGCCTAATACCACAGCAATATCTGCAGTGTATCATTACATCAGTGATCCTCATATTCAATATTGTAAAATCCTACCCTAATCAGTAAGCCTTGTTCTTAACCACGTCAGCCCCAGAAGGATTTACCAACTTCCTGACCAGAGCACTTTTTGCAATACGGCACGGCGTCGCTTTAACTGACAATTGCGCGGTCGTGCGACGTTGTACCCAAACACAATTGATGTCCTTTTTTCCCACAAATAGAGCTTTTTTTGGTGGTATTTAATAATCTTTGCGGTTTTTATTTTATGCGTTATAAACAAAAAAATAGCGACAATTTTGAAAAAAAAAGCAATATTTTTTACTTTTTACTATAATAAATATCCCCCAAAGATATATATATATATATATATATATATATATATAAAAATGTATTTCTCAGTTTAGGCCGATATGTATTCTTCTACATATTTTGGTAAAAAAAAAATCGCAATAAGTGTATATTGATTGGTTTGCGCAAAAGTTATAGTGTTTAAAATAGGGGATAGATTTAAGGGACTTTTATTTTTTTTTTAATTAGTAATGGCAGTGATCTGTGATTTTTATCATGACTGTGACATTATGGAGGACACATCGGACACTTTTGACACTATTTTGGGACCATTGTCATTTAAACAGCGATCAGTGCTATAAAAATGCACTGATTACTGTGTAAATGACACTGGCAGGGAAGGGGTTAAGCACTGGTGGGTGATCATGGGGTTAAGTGTGTCCTAGGGAGCGATGACAGGGAGCAGTAGATCTCTGTCATGTTGCTAGGCAGAACAGGGAAATGCCTTGTTTACATAGGCATCTCCCCATTCTGCCACTCCGTGACATGGGCCCCCAGAGGATATTGAGTCTGCGGGACCCACGGGCACGGTCACGGAGTATGTAGTGGGCACCCACAATGCGGCAATTTAAAGGGGACGTACCTGTACGCACATATGCCCAGCTGTGCCATTGTGCCAAGGTATATCATCGTGCTCTGGTCGGCATGTGATTAAGCAACTCCCATGTACAGTAAATGGAACACATGTACAAAAGCAAGGCACATGCTCTAAAAAAAAAAAGGAAAAACTGACAACAGAATCCAAATACCAAAAATTGTTTTATTTGGGTTCATATGTGTATAAAAATGTCCTGTGCTGATTCATATACCAAAAGCTATTAACATAAAATACCAAATTAACATAAATCAGAATTGTACTAACTATAAACATGTATGTAATTATAATTCAAAATCACCTCATAATAGTCCTTCATTTAAATGAACGTCAGGAAACTGTGATACAATCCAAAAATCGTGATCAAGTACACATAGACAGTTCAAATCAGTGAGATCAGATTGTGTAATAGCAGACACCTCCACCAAACCACTTTTGGGCACGCACTCACCTATGGATTTACCCTCATTACAAATGTTTTATTGTGCCTTTAATCATATCAATCAGACTCCATAAACCTATCAAGTTTAGTGCTACCAAGCCACGCCCTAGACCACATCCTTTATGTTTTGTTATTCTGACATTATCATGGGCACCAGGAAGAGGAGATTGCTCTTAATAATTATGATGGAAGGCCACGTGTCTTCCAATGTCAGAGCTCAAACTGCCCCTTCGCATCACAAAAAAGTGTGGTCCCATATACGCATCCAGATGTCATCTTGTGTTTTGCCCAAATAGAATGAGCCACACTCACATCAAAATAAATAAATAACTTCTACAGCCCTGGAGTTAACAAAGGGTCTAGGCCTGAGCACACTAAATTAATAAGAAAGAGATCATGCTCATGTGAAATACAAACCTTAAATATCCTGCAAATCTGAACAATACAGAGGCAGCACCTCTACTATGAGATATTCTTCACAGTGAATGGTGGTCTTTAGTATCTTGAGCTGCGCTAGAACCCTCTACCACATTTACATGTGAATATGTACATGTACCATATAAATTAAATTCAAAAATACATAATCAATAAAAAAGAAAAATGAAAAGAAATAACCCACATGTCCTCTTATCTAGATTTAAAAATCAAGCCACAGCATCAGAGCTGGTTCTCCACCGCCAATGTATTGGGAAAATCCGTGCATTAAAAGTCACCACCTCAATGGTAAAAAAAAAAAACCACGCTTACCAGCTATATATGACCAAAAGATCACAAAGGGCCCATTCAAATTGCATTGGGGTCACCACAATTCGGCCTAATCCTCGAGACGACCAGGGTCCTTACAAGGACGGTCCACACCTCATCATTCCAGCAGCATTTATAAAAGAACATGGAAGCAAACACTCCACAAACACTCCACATAGTGTAAAACCGTATTACCCAATTGTATTGAAATAGAAATGCACTTACATCAAAAACTTTAAAATTGTGAAATACAATCTCCGTTTGCCAGCAAACAGTCTAAAGCAACATCAAGAAAAGTAATTTTACACTAGTGTTGGGCGAACGCTTCGGCCCTAACAGAGGTTTGGGCCAAACAGGCAAATGTTGCAGAGTGTTCGCTGGGTGTTTGGCCCACCGAACATCCTGCAATGGACTGAGCACTCTGCGCCCTGAGTGGGCAATACCTTGCCCACTCAGGGTGCAGTGTGCAAAACTTTGCCCACTCAGGGCGAAGTGTAAGCTGGTTGTTAAGTAGCGGGGCTGAGAAGCCGGCAGAGTATACTTAACAAACGATGAGTCATCAGCTAATACAACAAAACTAAACAAAAACTCTTGCGCATAAATGTGTAAGCCCGACAGTTCAAAGTTCATGATGGACCTCAAGGATAGGGAAATCCTAACATACAGACAAAAAACAAAAAGGAGAGGGCGCACCGGCCTTGTGCATTATCTTTAAAAAAGTTTATTAAAACAGAAAACCTAAAAGTACTACTCACAAGGGTAGATAAGATACACGTATAATGATCTGATGATGGTAGCAGTCTCCAGACCTATGGACAGGACGTGCAGACTGCTGTTGGCTGACGCGTTTCGAAGGTAGCACCTTCTTCTTCAGAGCCTAACAGTGTCCATCTCTTACGGTACCTTAAATAGTGTGCTCATCAAGGGAGCACAGACCAAGCTGACCCAGGAGCCACTCCCATAAAATGAGCGGTCCAAAGGCGGGCCCTGACACAGCACCATAGAAACCATTTGTATACACATATAAACATATATATATATAAAAACACCAAAAACACACAAAAAAATCACACAAAAAAATGTGCGCGGAGCATAAGTGCACAGACCTAAAATGTGGTACATGTCATAGAGGGGGGGGGGAGAGGAGGAGGAACAGCAATGGCACCAACGATGACAGGGGCAATGTGCGCACAGAGTATGCGATACAGCACACCAGACAGCCAGGCAATCTCCAATCCTAGAAATCCCACAAATGCGGCCACCTGCGCAAGCAAAGAAACCCAGCTATCAAATTAAATACAAAAGTCTGCACCATGAACAGCGCACAAGAGACGTCACATAGGACTATGATTATCTACATCAGCAGGACCCATCCACACTTTTCATCCAAAGAAGTGAATAACTTAATCCCCAAAGTGTGTAAAGATGCCACAGATCTTACAGATCTTACCTCAAAGACGCTGTGTAGCTACAGGCGGCGGTTGGAACGCACGCCATATTCATTGCATGTTGTGCGGTCCAGGGGGCGGAAGTAAAAAGCTCTGTATCGCTTCCTGTACACCCGCTGTCACTCTGGGATGTGTCAGCAGTAGAAAATACCAGCAGCCATATAAAGGAAGACAAACTAAAGAGGCTGAAGGCAGACACATACTAGGTGGCAAAACGAATATACCATATCAAAAGGACAGAAAGACATGGGACAAAAACATATATCTAATAACCAATACCATCTGTGCACTTATATTGCTCACAACCCCACACAACTATTGCGTGTCTACTTGTACACAAAAGGAGCGTGTTGATCAGTATTGTCGCCAAATGAAGGAATAAATGGCCAAATAGTCAACAGGGCATGCACACTCACATGCAAGCACTCATAGATATACACACGTACGCCCATGTGTGCGTGCATATAAACGCATGCACGCCACGTGACATATGTAAGTAAGAGATGGATACCTGCACTCCAGTTACAAACCAAAATATATAAATATTACATATAAAAATGAGCGCAGGTTATCATTAAAAATGGTATACAATAGCATTCCAATAAGTAAATAAAAACAGATTAAAAACGAATAAAAAGGTTCTCAGATGAAATAAATATTTTCCAATGAATGCGTATTACACAATCTATTACTATCATTATAGAAACCTTTAATCAGCAAAGAAGGGGGGTCACAATAAATGACTGTGGAAAATTAGCCAAACATATGTCCATATATACATACACACATGCGCATACACTCACACATATACATATGCGCACACACACATGTACACGTGCAAGTGCACACACGCCAACATGCGCAGTGTACCGGACCAAAATAATTTATAAAACAGGAGTATGAATATGCTCGCACAGCCTGTGCACATAATCATGTATATACACACACGTATAGGCCCCTTAAAGGCTAAATAAACATAAAAGGCCATATGTATAGAATGAATACTGAAAAACACATGCATATATGTATATGGGGGGGGGGGGTATTAGGGGAAGAGGGATACCAAATTGCAAAAGGGAAAAGATGAATATGAAAATTAATAGGAAATTAATGAGAAAATAGGGTGGGTTGAGGGGATACCTAAAACCACCGTCACACTATTTTATGTATCTCAGGGTCTTCATTGAGGTCACCGGGAGCGAGACTCCCGAGGTAGGCCTCGCGCTTACATAGTCTCTGATATTTCCTCCCTGGGTCTAACTCACCCCCGATCGACTCAATACCAAATACCCTCATACCTGCAGGATTTCCTTGATAGGCTTCTACAAAATGGCAGGGAACTGGATATTTATCCCTTAAATTAATGATGCCACACTTGTGCTCTCCTATTCTGACCCTCATAGGGTGCTGAGTGTGGCCGACATAAAGATGGCCACAGGAACAAAAAATGCCATAGACTATATACTGAGTCCTGCACTTCATAAACTGTTTGAGTTTGTGGACCCTTCCATCTCTCCCTTCGACGGTTTTCTTTCTGTGCCACATGTACATACATGTGCCACAGTTTTTAACGCCGCACTTGTAGCTCCCTTTCTGATCAAATATTGTGGTCCAAAGGCTAGTCGGTCTATTGGTAGTATTATTTACCCTACTAGGTGCAACAAGACTCCTAAGGTCACGTGGTTTAAGGAACACAATATTGGTCTGGGAGTGTGTCAGCTAGTACAGGGTCATGTTTGAGGATATTCCAATTTCTCTTCAGGATGTTCTGGATCTCGAAGGCTTTGTTCGTATACTGGGTGGAGAATCTAACCTGTTGGGTATCAGGTGTAATATGGCATCGGGGACCAGTGGTGTCATCTGATGGATTATCATAGAGAACCAGATATTTATTAAAAGCCATTTCAATATGGCTTGCATCATAATCTTTTTCTCTAAACTTCTGTATAAGAATCTTACTCTGTTCTAAGTAGTCTTCTTTTCTCGTACATGTACGCCTCAAGCGACAGAATTTACCATAGGGGACGTTATATATCCACCTTGGATGGTGAGTACTTTTGGCATATAGGTACGAATTCCCTCCACTAAGTTTAAAGTGGGTTCTGGAACAGATGTCACCATCGGGATCTCCTTGGAGTTCTAGATCTAAAAAAAAAAAACACTTGCTATCTATAACATGTGTAAATTCTATGCCAAAGGAGTTGTTCTTACAATACTCTAAAAAGTTGTTAAGATAATCATCTGACCCGTCCCATATTATTAGGATATCGTCAATATGCCTGGCGTACAGCACCAAATTGGCCCCAAAAGGATTATTTTTCCATATATAAGTGTTCTCCCAAAGGCCCATAAAAATATTGGCATAACTAGGGGCAAACCTTGCCCCCATAGCTGTGCCCCTAGTTTGCAGATAGTATTCGCCCAGAAAAGAAAAATAATTATGTGTAAGGGAAAACCTGACACAGTGCAACAAAAATTTGGCTTGTGAGGGATTGAGTTTGTCATCCTCTAGTAGAAAGTGATTCATGGCTCTAAGGCCATGTGTATGGTCAATGGATGTGTACAATGAAGCCACATCTAGGGAAAGCCATCTATAGCTAGGCTGCCATTTGTAATTGGACAGAATATCAAGCATATGACTAGAGCCTCTTACGAAGGATGGTAAATTACTTACAGTGTCTTGTAAAAAATAATCAATGTAAGAGTTCAGATTACTAGAGGGACTATCCATCCCAGCTATTATTGGCCTGCCCGGGGGGTTAGTTAGGCTTTTGTGTATCTTAGGTATATGGTAAAAATGCGGGGTCACCGCATTTGCCTATTATACAAAAAGTAGTACTCATTCTTTGTAATCACTTCCTCCTCCTCTTCCCCCCTCCCCCACCCTTTTCCTTTTCCCCTTCCCCCCCCTCCCCCCCTCTCTATGACATGTACCACATTTGCACTTATGCTCCGCGCACTTTTTTTGTGTGTTTTTTGTGTTTTTTTATATATATGTTTATATGTGTATACAAATGGTTTCTATGGTCCTGTGTCAGGGCCCGCCTTTGGACCGCCCATTTTATGGGAGTGGCTCCTGGGCCAGCTTGGTCTGTGCTCCCTTGATGAGCACACTATTTAAGGTACCGTAAGAGATGGACACTGTTAGGCTCTGAAGAAGAAGGTGCTACCTTCAAAACGCGTCAGCCAACAGCGGTCTGCACGTCCTGTCCATAGGTGTGGAGACTGCTACCATCATCAGATCATTATACGTGTATCTTATCTACCCTCGTGAGTAGTACTTTTACGTTTTCAGTTTTAATAAACTTTTTTAAAGATAATGCACAAGGCCAGTGCGCCCTCTCTTTTTTGTTTTATGAGTCATCAGCTGTCTGTGATTTTCCCTGCTGACAGCTAAATTAAAAAAAACGCTGGTTAAAAGAAAAATAAAAATGACGTGCCCCCCCGGTCCATACCAGGCCCTTTGGGTCTGTTATGGATTTTAAGGGGTACCTTTAAAAAAAAATGTGTGGGGTCCTACTCAAAGTCAATACCAGACCCTTACCTGAGCATGCAGCCTGGCAGGTCAGGAAAGGGGTAAATGAGTGAGTGCCCCCCCTCCTGAACCATACCAAGCCACATGCCCTCAACATGGAGGGGTGGGTGCTTTAGGGGCAAGGGGGCTCTGTCCCTTCCACCCCAAAGCACCTTGTGAGGAAAGTTGATGGGAACAAAGGCCTCATCCCAACAGCCGTGGCCAGTGGTTTGGGGATCTGCGGGCGGGGGGCTTATCGGAATCTGGAAGCCCCCTTACCCCTTCCTATCCATTCACCAAAAAAGTGTTCAAAAAATAAATAAAAATAGGAGACAAGCTTTTGAAAAATCCTTTACTAAAAAATAAAAAAATAGTGTCCCTCGATGTACTGTAAATCCATCATCAATCACACCACCCGTCAGACCCAAAACAAAGCACAAGCAAAAAACAATACTCTGCCTTCTGGGTAGGCTGCCCGCCGAATGCCTCCTCTGCTCTTTTCCAGTTCTTATATAGGTAAGGGGGGCCACCTGGCAATTACACCTGGTGACCCCTTGTAACATCATGGACCGGTGTATGCTGAGCGGGTGTTCAGCCCATGTGTACTTTACACCAATCGTAAGCCATGGTGAAGTTAAGGTTGAATATATTGTTATTCCGTTCCATCAAGAACTTCTTCAATAAGTTTTCAGTGCCATTTAACACCATAAAAAACATCATCTATATTAGCGATGCCACAATAATACATAATTAGCGTATATCCTCAAATTCTTATAAGTAAACATTTTGCGTTCCCATTGCCCCAGATACAGAATGACATAGGAAGAGGCACAACAACATGTCAGAGAATAATCTTCAACATTTCCAAAATGAACTAGCTGTAAGCCTGTTGATTCCTGCTTTACTGACAAAGAGCGGTGTGGATGGCTGTGATGCCCTGTCATTAGATATGCTACAATACATGGATTCAACATTGTTTGTCATCAGAATTCTGTAGATCTTGTATGGTCCTTGAAAAATGGACAGTGTGATTTATAAAGGATGAAAAGCTAAACACAAGGGGATGTAGGTGTGCATCTATCGCCCGACTGGCCTTTTTCTTGAGACTGCCTCTGCCCAACACTATTGGTCTACTAGGGGGATTATTTACATTTTTGTGAGTTTTTTGGAGGGCATAAAAAGAAGCCCTTATACATTCCCAGGTATCCTTAGAAACACTCTTGTTCTAGAAAGCTAAATCAAGTAATGTATAGCACTCCCTATTGGATTTCTCAATCAAGGAGGTATGTAGCAGCCTATAATGTAATAAGAATCCGCGCTTAGGAAAAGAGTTGCAGCCTCCCCTAATTGGTTCCCAATTAAAGTCTCAGTGTACATATTCCTAAAGTGAATGAATATAGATCTATAAAAGTGTACAGACCATCTACCACTGGGTATATGGATTGTAATATGTAGTGAATAAATGTTGTGGGATGTGAATGGGTAGAGTTGCACCTCAGCTACAGGTACATCTGCCCTCACCCATCAACACCAGAACCTAAAATAAAATATAAACCAAACCAACTCCTAAAAGATGACATTAATAATAAACTATAAAACTATATATGCAGATCTCTCCACACCTTAATCCATGTGACCATTAATAATATATAATCCAGCTACCAGAACATGCATATAAAATCCACAATAATATAATAAGTGAGTGTTCAATGTGTAGTCCAAGTCCCAAAGCAAGGGATGTGACTTATTGTGGGAAAACATTTGCCATAAGTGAAAAAAGTGTGATCAAACAAAAACGTAGTCTCAGATTCAGAACAGAACTTCCAGTGACTTCTGTGCACAGCAGGTATGGTGACTTGGTGCTTCCCAATGTGTCCCCACTCACCGAAGGTAGTTACCCCTGCAGGGGTAGTAAGCATAGAGTGGGCAGCTGTACATAGATCTCCCCCTTGGATAGCCGTGTTGGTCCTCTGAACCTCCGTAAGCTTATTCCTTTATTTCATAGACTCAAAGAGCATGTTCCGAATCAGGGTTCCTCAGATTTCTTCACCGCAGCAAGCGGCACGGTCCTCACAGGAAAACACAAAGGGCTCCCATAGTGCAGTATAAAGGATTTATTTAAAAATATAAAAACAGCAACGCTATTCAGCGAAAATACAATAAGCAAGGACGCATGCAGCAGTGTTGGCAGGAAGCTAGTCCGTAGCGTGCGTGCCAGCTGCGTTCCAAGCTACAAACTTCCAGGTATGACTTAAGAGCGTGTCTCCGCCTTACGCGTTTCGTCATAGGACGTTCTCAAAGACCGTCTTGTAGCAGCCTATACCACTCCTTACAGAGTAAAATTTTCTGGCACATCACCTCATATTGATGATTACAGGCATACCCCACTTTTAAGTACACAATGGGGTTTATTTAATAAAGCTGGAAAGTGCAAATGTATTCATGACAATCACATTGCCACCCTTATTTAATGATTTATTAGTAATTTCAAAATTGATTTTAAGCGAGTTTAAAGCCTTGATTGTTGCAAAAAAATAATTGGGATTTGTGCGTAGTGTGGGAAATTTAATAAATGTATTCTTAAATCTATCATTAGAGAGATCCGACTCATCCTCACGAGTTTTCTCAAACAAAAGTTGCTCTAAATCAGTTTCATCTATCTCATTCCTGATCTCATTTTCCTTGAGGTTGATGAGGGCGCTGAAAGCCCTCGAGTCCTGTATTTTAACCTGAGATCTATGTTTTTCACCCTATCACATGTGCTGCAGGAGAAAACCACAAGCAGCTGTGCCAGCACACATTGTACAGACATGGTCCATTGTTGTCACTATTAGGAATCCAGTTCAGAACATTGATTATTTGATACCTAAAATGTATGCCACTTGTTTTTTTCATATACAGTGAGTTATCAAAGTAAATGTTATCCAGTCAGGATTTATACCTACTTTAATGTTTAGGCTGGGTTCACACTTATGCGAATTGGATGTAGGTTTCTCTGCTTCCAATTCGCATTACAGGAGAGTGTGGCCGACTCTCAGTGAAGCCGGCTCACACAGCTCTGGGGCGGCCGTGATCTGCATTTGGAAAGGGTCCTGTGTGTCTTTGGTTCAGAATTAGGTGCGAATTCAGGCACCTGATTTGCACCTCGTGAACAGGGACACGTGGTCCCCCTGCTGTGTGAACGCAGCCTTAATTTTCTTAGATCGAAAAAGATGATGCTTGGTACAAGCAGTGATAAGTCCAAAATTTTCTCCAACTTCTTTTCTCAAGTTTACAAATCATCCCCATTATGTTTCTAAATTTAGTTTTAGGATTTATTTTAGCATTGAATAAAGTTTGTTCTACATATGACTGCATATTTTACCTGTCACAAGTAAAACATCTGATTTTTTCTTTTTTTGTCTGCATGCTGTGCTTTATACTTGTAGTAAAATACCCATTCACTGCATTATATTCAAGGTAGGCAATAGGTCCCTTATATCAATATTGCATTCTGTTATTGAACTTTTATGAAAGTGGCTTGTCACTTTTCATTTATGTTAATTATGCAAGTACGTATTGAAGCAGGGAAAAGGAAAAAGTTCTCATATATATTTAAGTACATTGTACAAAGACATTAATGAACTTGTCTTGTAGTATGAGCTCACAACACAAGTGCCTATAATAATAGCTCAGACAGCAATGGCACAAAATTTGGTGATCAAATTATGATATTTTTTTCATCACCCTGATGATCTTTAGTGTAAACATGTATATGATGCAAGCACACAAGGTAAATAACCCACACAATGCCTAAGAAAAGGACAGCCCTTTAAAAAGTTCAGGGAAATGTCCTTGGTTGTAGTAAAAAGTAGGCCGGGGAATACGCCACAAATAAAGTCTATAAACACAGTAACACTTGGGGCAGAAGCTCTTCTCAAGAGTAGAGTTTACTCTTTGAAGCTGATGCATAAGTCAGACAGAAAAGCCCCTCTAAGTGTAGTATTTAATTAGACAGAATATGGCAGAAAATGACAATTGGATACTCACATGATGGAAAGAATAAAATGGCTCATCTGTGAAAAGAAGTTCCAGGTGGTGATGGTGTGAAGCATGTCCGTCCAGTAATGCATTACTGGACGGACATGCTGCAGACCGTGACCATACACATATATAAAAACAAAACCTTTTCTTAATATTATACATTTACAGTTTAGAATTGCATAAAAGATACTGTAACTAATCTCTGACTGGCTGCTTTATAATTTAGTTTAGTTGTCATCTGGAGATGAAGAGCACAGCCAACCTTGCACAAGAGCTAGTATTTGATTTACAACATGTACCTTAGGATGTAGATGCTGCCAACTGTAGGCTCTAATGCCCTGTACACACGGTCGGATTTTCCGATGGAAAAAGTGCAATCGGATTGTGTTGTCGGAAATTCCGATCGTGTGTGGGCTCCATCTGACTTTTTCCGTTGGAATTTCCGACACACAAAGTTTGAGAGCAGGCTATAGAATTTTCCGACAACAAAATCCGATCGGTTAAATTCCGATCGTGTGTACACAAATCCGACGCACAAAGTGCCATGCATGCTCAGAATAAATTAAGAGACGAAAGCTATTGGCTACTGCCCCGTTTATAGTCCCGACGTACGTGTTTTACGTCACCGCGTTCAGAACGATCGGATTTTCTGACAACTTTGTGCTGTAAAGCAAAAGGAATTATGAAAAAAAATAATAATTGTAGAACGACAATAAATGAATATTTAAAACAAATGAGGCCAATCAGGATATTAATTTTTACATCATACACTTGCTAACTGCAGAAATGTTTTTTTTTCTCTATAGACTAGAAAATGGGTTTCTGTTCCTTGAACATGCAATTTGGAATTGAAGTATTAATGTAAATAGCAAAACTGGGCACAGGACAAATCAGAGGGGTGTTGTACAGAGACAATAGACAAAACAGTGGGGGGAGTTGCAGGAAATGTTACCAAATTCATGACTCTTCTTAGAGCCGCATAATTACAAATTTGTAATTGTTAGTTGTTGGAGGCAAAAAAAGAAGAGAGTGACAGGTGGGAAGTGCACAATGAAGAAAGCAAGTGTCGCCCACAAGATTTCAGGCAGGGGAGGGAGTGAGACTTGTAGTTAACAATGGATTTAGATTTTGTAGGTCTGAGTTAGCATTTGGGGTGAAGTCAGTCAAAACTGTACAGTATGTAATAAGCCGATCAAAGTTAAAATTATTGGTTTGGTAAATAACCAACTCAAGTCCGGACTGTTTCACCCTTTCCAGGCCATTTTTCAGTTTTCAACGCTGTCACACTTTGAACAACAATGCAACATCTGTAGCTGCAGAGGTAGCAGCTGGGGGTGTACACATGCCATGGCTTGATGATTGAATATTTGCTTTTCAGCTGTGGCAGGAATTATACCTTCTGTATGCCCACCAAATGTGACCCATTCAAATGAATTGAGTGCTTGTGCAGGGTCCAAGGGGTTAAAGCAGGGGGTGAGGAGACAATACAATGTTCCCTCACTTCCTATTAAATGCTATGAAGAGTGCTGTGGCAGTGATCTTGCTCTGGAAACAGTATGTAAAGATTATTTTTTTATGCATACTGTTACCTGAGCAGTGCAGTGTCACCATTGTGACACTATACTGCTCTGGGGGGGGGGGGGGAATCTGAAATTCTGGATTTTTTTTAACATTGTGATTGCTTATGCAGCCATAATGGCTGTAAAACGATAATTTTTGACACGGTTTGGTGGCATTCATGCCGCCATTGTATACTACTGTAGTCCTTGTGATTGGCCACAGCTATTACAACATACAGGGCCAATATCATTGACCTTGTACCATGTGATCACTGTGACCAATCACATGAATGTCATCCTTTGCTTACTATTGGTAATGTAATCACAATGATCACATGGTACTAGGGCTAATCACAATCATAGCAACCCTATACCCTGATCTGTGATTCACAGACACAGCAGTCAAAGATTGCTCCACTGCATGCTCTAGAGATTGTATATGAGCAGCCGATGTGGTAGGACATCTGCATACATCCACCATAGTTGCCAACAGTCCCGATTTTCCCGGGACAATCTCGATTTTGGGACCCTCATCCCGATCGGAGGCTGTCCCAAATCGGGATTTTCAGGAAAATCGTGAATGTTTGTTTTTTAATTCTCTAGCAGCTGACTCCAGCAAAATGGCCGCCGGTGCCGCCGCTAGATCTTACCCCTTTGTTCAGTGAAGAGAGGAAGGGGGCTCGATCCGTGCAGCCAATGAATCAGCTTCTTTAGCTGCATGGATCGGCCCCTCCCCTCTCCAATGAACACACGGCGCCGGTGTCTATCGGCGCCTGCGCAGTACGGAGCGCACACTATCCACCGGCCGCTCCTGGAGTTCCTGCCTGGATGTGTGCAGTGCTGGGGGGCATAATGTGCTGGCTTCTCCTCATAGACTGCGGCTATGCTCAATGGATGTCACAGGGGGGCTGGTCTGGATGTCCCGGGAGGCTGGTCTGAATGTCACAGGGGGGGCTGGCCTGGATCTCACAGGGGGGTGGTCTGGATGTCACAGGGGGTGGCTGGTCTGGATGTCACAAGGGGGGGCTGGCCTGGATGTCACAGGGGGGCTGGCCTGAATGTCACGGGGGGGCTGGTCTGGATGTCATAGGGGGGCTGGCCTGGATGTCACGGGTGGGCTGGTCTGGATGTCATGGGGGGGCTGGTCTGGATGTCACAGGGGGCTGGTCTGGATGTCACAGGGGGGGCTGGTCTGGATGTCACAGGGGGGGCTGGTCTGGATGTCACAGGGGGGGCTGGTCTGGATGTCACGGGGGGGCTGGTCTGGATGTCACAGGGGGGGGCTGGTCTGGATGTCACAGGGGGGGCTGGTCTGGATGTCACAAGGGGGGCTGGTCTGGATGTCACAGGGGGGCGCTGGTCTGCATGTCACAGGGGGGGCAGTCTGGATGTCACGGGGGGGCCGTATAGTCTGGGTGTCACGGGGGGGCCGTATAGTCTGGATGTCACGGGGGCACCAGATGTAAGGAGGACTGATGGGGACACAGATGTAAAGAGGACTCTGCTGATGGGGACTCAGATGTGAGGAAGGTTCCGCTGGGGACACCTGATGTAAGGGGGGCTCCGCTGGGGACACCCGATGTAAGGGGGGGCTCCGCTGGGGACACCTGATGTAAGGGAGGCTCCGCTGGGGACACCTGATGTAAGGGGGGCTCCGCTGGGGACACCTGATGTAAGGGGGCTCCGCTGGGGACATCTGATGTAAGGGGGAGCTCTGCCGGGGACATCTGATGTAAGAGGGTCTCCGCGGGGGGCAGCTAATGCAACGACGGGCTCTGCTGGGGGCACCTGATGCAAGGACGGGCTCTGCTGGGGGAACATGATGCAAGGACGGACTCTGCTGGAAAACCTGATACAAGGATGGACGGCTGGTAGCAGGCGACGTGGCAGGTGACACACTCAGGGATCCCACTGATTCAACATTATGGTGAGTTGAATGATTTCATTTTATATTACAATGTAATAATAGAAATAATGCACTTCAATCATCCTGAGACCATAACAACCATGGTGCTGGGATGATTGAAGTGCTAACACCAGGTGTTTGGAGTATCTTTATCTGCTGATTGTTAAACTTTCTAGAATACACATATTTCTATTGTGTAGGGTTTGGGGCTGCTGTCCCGTCATTCCCCTCTCCCCCTTTCCCCCTTTCCCTCTCCCCCTTTCCCTCTCCATCCCTTATTCATCTCAGACTCTAACCACACCCTCTTGAGCCACGCCCATTAAGCCATGCCCACTATTTTGCATAAACCATGCCCATTTTTCGCCGCGGCGCGCTTTGCGTGCCGCACCTCTGTTTTTTGGGCTAAGCCACGCCTACAAACTAATGCCCCACCCCCTAATTATTGTATGGCTCCGCCTACAGCCAAAAAAGTGTCCCACATTTTTTTTTGCAATGTTGGCAACTATGCATCCACCCACATGGGCGCTGCTCCTGCCCCTATGTTTATCTACATGGGCAGGACGGTAAAACTGAAAGCAAAAGTTTTTATTTTTTTTATTTTGGATAGTGAAAAGCTGGCCATGGACAGATTAAAATTCAGCCAGTTCAGCAGGGACCAGATATATTTTGTTCAGTGAATGGCCGAACCTGTTTGACAGAAGTAAATCATTGGATTGACTTCTGTGGAATGAACAAGTTGAAAAACTTTTGTCAATCGGCTACAGCCTCTGATCAATGTATTCTGACAGTATAGGACCCCACTGTCAGAATGTAGCCCACTGACTAAATGAAAAGAAACTACTCATCTATGGACAACTTTAGAAAAGGTTATAACCCCTGTCAGATTTTCTTTTTTGGCGTTGGCAGCTGCGCATATACTGAATATCTCCTAAACTGTTCAAGTTTAGGAGATATTCACTGTACCTACAGGTAAGCTTTGTTATAGGCTTACCTGTAGGTACAAGTGGTGTAACAGGGTTTACAACCACTTTAAATCCTGCTTTAACTGTGTTTTAATATTGAATAATCATGTAAATATGCAAGTGCCCTATTTCATAATCTTGTTAAGTTATTGCACTCAGCATGATGATTGTAGATAAAAAGACAGCAGTCTGCACACCTCAGGCAGTGGTATACATGGAACATACTTGGTTTGTGTCATTGCAATGAAAAAGACAGCTTCTCTGCTGTTGTAATTAGAAGCTGTCTGCAGCAAAGGAACTGCATAAAACACCATTTAGAAGAAAAATTAAGCAATGTCCACAAATTGCCTTTCTGGTGAGTCTTCATTTTTGAATGTTAACTGAGTTCCTGTCCCATAACCAAAACAGGAAGTGAGTTGAAATTCCTCCAAGATGAGGGAATCCCTGGTTCTAATCATGGTCACCATAACGAATATCTCTTTGGGAAGATTGTTATTGTCCCAGTGACAACCCAAAATTTGATATTTAGTTTTACTTTGTTATTGTCCCAGTGACAACCCAAAATTTGATATTTAGTTTTACTTTCACATCCAGTAGTAATGGTAAACAGGACAAATAGTGAACCTCCTCAACGGGACCACAGACAGTCTGACAAATGTTCTAATCCCTCTCCACTCTATCCAAAACTTTAGCTTTAGTTATACTTTAATCAGCACATTTTATAATGGCATCACAGACTTGAAAAAAATCAGTCAAAAGTACTTCAACATTTAGTTTTATTTTACCTATTTGTGGACTGCCCAGCCACAATGTACTGTGGACAGGCGGCCCGCACAGACAAAGCTACATACCCGTAAGTTGCTTCCCGACTATGGGTTTTGGGAGCACGCATTTGTGTCCCCCCCCCCACAGGCTCCCGCAGTGACTGTAAACAGCAGGAGCCTGTCAGCAGATCCCGGGCCAATGATTCATGGCGAAGCAGGGATGAGAAACTTAGAGATGTGTTAGTAACAGCAGCATACTTTACCTATATTACAAATAGTTAGGCACACATTTAACCCCTTGATCTCCCTAGATGTTAATCCCTTGCCAGCCAGTGTCATTAATACACTGACAGTGTATAATATTATCCTTTTCCGGACCACCTATTGCAGATTTTCTGCTACAGGGCAGCCCTCCTGTGTAGAATCACATATATATGTGATTCTGCATTTCTGCCTAGGGGGTGTGTGCACGCTGCCGGTGACTGTGACTAATTACAGCAGAAGACAATCTAACATCTAACGATCTAACACAGTTAACCCTTTGATCATCTTCGATGTTTAACCCCTTCCCAGCCATTGTCATTAGTACAGTGACAGTGCATATTTTTAGCACTGATCACTGTATTAGTGTCAGTTGGTGTCCAATTGTCCACCGCAACACCAGCAGATGACATGGCTCCCCAAATGTTCACTGACTGTGGAAACTTCACACTGGACCTTATGCAACTTGGATTCTGTGCCTCTCCACTCTTCCTACCTTGATTTTCAAATTAAATGCAAAATTTTCCACAGTCCGTGATCATTTGGGGAGCCATGACATCTGCTGGTGTTGGTTCACTGTGTGTTATCAAGTCCAAAGTCAGCACATCCCTCTATTAGGGAATTCTAGAGCACTACATGCTTCCCTCTTTATGGAGATGCTGATTTCATTTTCCAGTAGGACTTGGCACCTCCCCACACTGCCAAAAGTACAAATACCTGGTTTAATGATCATGGTATCACTGTGCTTGATTGGCCAGCAAACTCGCCTGACCTAAACCCCATAGAGAAATTGTGGAGTATTGTCAAGAGGAAGATGAGAGGCACCAAACCCAATAATGCAGATGAGCTAAAGGCCACTATCAAAGCAACCTGGGCTTCCATAACACCTCAGCAGTGCCACAGGCTGATTGCCTCCATGCTACGTCACACTGATGCAGTAATTCATGCAAAAGGAGCCATGGCCAAGTATCGAGTGCATACTGTACTGTACATGGACGTACATATCAGTAAGCCAACATTTCTGTACTAAAAATCCTTTTTTTTAATTGGTCTTATATAATATTCTAATTTTCTGAGATACTGAATATGGGGTTTTCACTAGCTGTAAGCCATAATCATCAAAATTAAAAAAAAGAAATGCTTGAAATATATCACACTGTGTGTAATGCATCCATATAAAATATGTGAGTGTCACTTTTTGAAATGAATTACTGAAATAAATTAACTTTTTGATGATATTCTAATTTTATGAGATGCAACTGTATGTAGGTTTCATTTTGGATATATGTATGTGCCTGGAATTCCACTTTACATTTTATATTACTATAACAACCTGCTATATTCAATATATTTTTAAATGTTTTGTACAAATGTAAATGGTAGAAAATAGCATTTCACCTACATGACAATAAAGCCAAAAGTGTGCTTTACTGGGAATTAGTTGCACTATCTTCATATAAGCATGAGATTATAGAATAACCTTGCTGTGGGGAGCTGTAGATGTTTTCTATCTTAGGAGGCCCATTTTCTAGGTTTCCATTTGCCTTGCTTAGACAATTAACAGGTGGATGACTGCACACTGTTGTTGCTAAGATTCATAAGTTTATTGAAAAAATAAAACAAAGTCCAAATGGCATGATACACAGTAATGCCCCGTACACGCGATCGGACATTCTGACAACAAAATCCTGGATTTATTTCCGACAGATGTTGGCTCAAACTTGTCTTGCATACACACGGTCACACACATTGGTGTGCGCAGCCTAATGCATTAGGGTGTGCACCCCTAAGCTCAAACACACATGCATGTGTATGTATCTACATATACAGTGGCTTGCGAAAGTATTCGGCCCCCTTGAACTTTTCAACCTTTTGCCACATTTCAGGCTTCAAACATAAAGATATAAAATTTTAATTTTTTGTGAAGAATCACCAACAAGTGGGACACAATTGTGAAGTGGAACGAAATCTATTGGATATTTTAAACTTTTTTAGCAATTAAAAAACTGAAAAGTGGTGCGTGCAAAATTATTCGGCCCCTTTACTTTCAGTGCAGCAAACTCACTCCAGAAGTTCAGCGAGGATCTCTGAATGATCCAATGTTGTCCTAAATGACTGATGGTGATAAATAGAATCCACTTGTGTGTAATTAAGTCTCTGTATAAATGCACCTGCTCTGTGATAGTCTCAGGGTTCTGTTGAAAGCGCAGAGAGCATCATGAAGACCAAGGAACACACCAGGCAGGTCCGTAATACTGTTGTGGAGAAGTTTAAAGCCGGATTTGGATACAAAAAGATTTCCCAAGCTTTAAACATCCCAAGGAGCACTGTGCAAGCGATCATTTTGAAATGGAAGGAGTATCAGACCACTGCAAATCTACCAAGACCTGGCTGTCCCTCTAAACTTTCAGCTCAGAAAAGGAGAAGACTGATCAGAGATGCAGCCAAGAGGCCCATGATCACTCTGGATGAACTGCAGAGAACTACAGCTGAGGTGGGAGAGTCTGTCCATAGGACAACAATCAGTCGTACACTGCACAAATCTGGCCTTTATGGAAGAGTGGCAAGAAGAAAGCCACTTCTCAAAGATATCCATAAAAAGTCTCGTCTAAAGTTTGCCACAAGCCACCTGGGAGACACACCAAACATGTGGAAGAAGGTGCTCTGGTCCGATGAAACCAAAATTGAACTTTTTGGCCACAATGCAAAACGATATGTTTGGCGTAAAAGCAACACAGCTCATCACACTCAACACAACATCCCCACTGTCAAACATGGTGGTGGCAGCATCATGGTTTGGGCCTGCTTTTCTTCAGCAGGGACAGGGAAGATGGTTAAAATTGAGGGGAAGATGGATGCAGCCAAATACAGGACCATTCTGGATGAAAACCTGTTGGAGTCTGCAAAAGACCTGAAACTGGGACGGAGATTTATCTTCCAAAAAGACAATGATCCCAAACATACAGCAAAATCTACAAAGGAATGGTTCACAAATAAACGTATCCAGGTGTTAGAATGACCAAGTCAAAGTCCAGACCTGAATCCAATCGAGAATCTGTGAAAAGAGCTGAAAACTGCTGTTCACAAACGCTCTCCATCCAACCTCACTGAGCTCGAGCTGTTTTGCAAGGAAGAATGGGCAAGAATTTCAGTCTCTCGATGTGCAAAATTGATAGAGACATACCCCAAGCGGCTTGCAGCTGTAATCGCAGCAAAAGGTGGCTCTACAAAGTATTAACGCAAGGGGGCCGAATAATTTTGCACGCCCCACTTTTCTTTTTTTATTAGTTAAAAAAGTGTCAAAAATCCTAAAGATTTCGTTCCACTTCACAATTGTGTCCCACTTGTTGGTGATTCTTCACAAAAAATAAAAATTTTATATCTTTATGTTTGAAGCCTGAAATGTGGCAAAAGGTTGAAAAGTTCAAGGGGGCCGAATACTTTCGCAAGCCACTGTATACGACTCCGGCACATTGATCTCCCTGCTGGCACAGTGAAAGAGAAAAGAATAAACACTTCTCTTATGGCAGAGCCGGTAAGAGGGAGATCTTTCCCATGTTCCTGTTGCTACACAGAACGATAACACTAATGCCTATGGGGGATTAGGGTGTGCCTGGGCACACCCGGCACACCCTGTGCGCACGCCTATGGTCACACAAATGTTGTTGGAAATTCTGAATGTCAAGAACGCGGTGAAAAATGAAGTTCAATAGCCTCTTCTGCTTGATTCCGAGCATGTGTGGAATTTTGTGCGTCGGAATTGTGTACACACGATCAGAATTTCCGACAATGGATTTTGTTGTCAAATTTGAGAACCAGCTCTCAAATTTTTGTTGTCGGAAATTCTGACAAAAAATGTCAGACGGAGCCTACACATGGTCGGAATTTGCAACAAGCTCCCATCAAACATTTGTTGTCGGAATGTCCGATCATGTGTACACGGCATAAGGGTCAGGTTCATGCTTGGGGTCTGGTGCATGTCTGTTCACCAGGTCTGAATTTTTGCCTGAATTCACACCTGAATTGGACCCAAATATGCACAGGACCCTTTTGCAATCCGCTTTGTGGCCGCCCTGGACCTGTGTGAACAGGCTCCTTTGAGAGCTGGTCACAATCGCCCGTCATGTGAATTAGATGCGGTGAAAACCACATCCAATTTGCATATATGTGAACCCAGTCTAATGCCCCGTACACACGGTCGGATTTTCCGACGGACAATGTCCGATCGGAGCGTGTTGTCGGAAATTCCGACCGTGTGTGGGCTCCATCGGACATTTTCCATCGAATTTTCCGACATACAAAGTTGGACAGCAGGAGATTAAATTTTCCGACAACAAAATCCGATCGCGTCAATTCCGACCGTGTGTGGCCTGTTCCGACGCACAAAGTGCCACGCATGCTCAGAAGAAATTCCGACATGGGACAGCTCGTTCTGGTAAACTTAGCGTTCGCAATGGATACAGCACTTTCGTCACGCTGCAATGTTCAAAATGGTTTAATACAGCGCACTCTCTTCTTCTTTATAATGTGACAAGAATTAAGTAGTTTTGATGCTCATATTCACACACACTTCTCACAAACTTCTTTCGTTACTATTTATCGGGATTCCCTCAATATATTTTGATTTCTCACATCTGACAACATATTTTTTATTTATTTTTTTACTTTAATGTAGAATATTTTTTTGTGTTTCTCTTTTTTAATTTTTTTTTTGTTGATTTTGATTTGTACTCCCGAAAATGTTTGTGTGTTTTTTGTGACAAGTTCCCACAACACCATTGATATGTTGTTCTATTTAATCTGTAGGAGATTGTTTGGTGTTGTTGTCCCTTGTTAATTTCACATTTTATGTTTTTAGAAATGTACCTGAATCGTCACCAACAAACTGTCCTTTTTGGATGAAAACACACACAGGAGAGTAGAATTTACCGAAAAATTTTTTATTAAGGGGTCACAACTATAAAAAAGCAAAGAGGGAGGCAACTCTGGAGAAACTGCAGAAGTGGACGAAGCCTTGGACCCCCAGGGCAGACATCAATTATTTAAAAGCAAAATTGGTGGCCTGAGGAGTCCATATCTAAGGGAGGGCAGTCTGGTCCAGAAGTCCCAGAGATCCGGAAAGCAGCAGATGACATCTGTGTCCCCAGGCTGTGGTCATACGAGAGACTGCAGCTTCTGTCAGACCAGACTGAACCCAGGGTCATCACTCTTTGGTCTTCCTTCCACGCTTCCTTCCAGCCTTTGGCTGTGGTGGTGGAGTTGTGGCAGCAGGTGGAGGAGGAGGAGGAGGATCGTCCATCTCAATGACATCCGTCTTGTGTGTCAGTTCCCCACTCTCCCCCTTACGTAGGACTTTATAAATCAGGTCCTCAGAGATCTTGCGTTGGCCCTCCTGCATGCCCAGCAATTTGGTGGCAGCCATGCAGGCAAAGGCTTCTTCAGGACTGGGGAAGGCTCTGAGGGACGTCGAAGCCTCCTGGATCAGCCTGTATGCTGAATCCTGCACAGGACTGGGAGTGGCCTTCCTGGCTCGTTTATGTGGCAGGCGGAGGGGAGGAACCTGAGACTCAGTCAGGCTGCGACTTGTCCCTGGCTTCTCTTGGCTGACACTTAGCCCCACCTCCTCCTGGCTGCCACTAATCCCCACCTCCTCCTGGCTGACACTAATAATCCCCACCTCCTCCTGACTGCCACATTCCACAGCCTCCTCCTGGCTGAGGTCTTCCTGTGTATGAAAAAGGGACATAGTTTTAGTATTTTTTACATCAATCACACACAATTTTCACCTCCTGACTGTTGCAAATTGAATGTTAACAAATATAACAGACTATCCTTCTGAGCCCAGCATTTTGCATTCTTGTCCCAATTTTGGGTGCCCACTACTGTCTATTGATATGTAAAACACTTTTTTTAATCAGCAATTAATGATCAATAAAAACATCTAGTAAACATCATTTATTTATTGCCCAGAAATCTGTAGAAGAATGCTATACCTGACTCCAGCTGGGCTCCTCCACTTCTTCCTGGCTGGAAGGCCCAGGTTGGACATCGGAAGCCTCAGCTGGTATGGAAGGAAGCGTGGAAGGAAGAGTAGAGAGGGATTCCCTGACTTCAGTGTGGTCTGACAGAAATCGCAGTCTCTCATAGTACCACAGCCTGGGGACATAAACGTCATCTGCTGCAGCTCCGGACCTCTGGGAATCTGTGACCTTCTTGCGCTCCCTAAGATAAGTGCTCCTCAGGCCACCAATTTTAGCTTTTAAATAAGGGATGGTTGCTGTGGGGACCACCGGCTTCACCAACTCCAGCAGTTTCTCCAGCGCTGCCTGCCTCTTCTGTTTGTGGTTATAGTGGGGGTGTCTCACTTGCCACAGACAGGGCAGCTCCCTGTACTTGTCAATAAACAGGGGCAGGAAATTCTGGTTGTTGAACCCATCCATTTTCTCTGCAAGACACAACACAAGACAAACCCTAATGTCAGGCCAAACTCCCCTAATCTTGTTACAATATAGGCTTCCATTTCGAAGCAGTATAGGCCCAAGTTTAGATCCTACCTTTGTTAGCACGAACGGCGTCTCCGATGCTCCTTCCTCCGCTCACAGATCGTACGTAAGATGCGCGCGTTACGATTTATACACACTGCGCATGCGTATAACTCCGCCCGCCCCTGACGTTCTTTCTATTCTATTCCCCGCCCCTTTTCGTTCGGCGCAGTGGAGGAAGAGCACATGGTGGATAGACAGCAGGATCGTGCTAATTACAGCAACGAGGAGGAGGAGGAGGAGGAGGAGGAGGAGGAGGAAAGGCCGGAGCCTGAAACGTCCCAATCCAGAAGGAGATTAAAGGACTCAAATATGTCCTTTGGGGAGATGTTGGACATGGTGGACATCCTGAAGAAGGCCGACTATGATGGAAAGTATGGGCCTTATCCCAACCACAATGTCCGAAAGGCCAAGATCATGGCGAAAGTGGTCAGGAGTCTGCACCGGAAATTCGGGGTACAACGATCGAAAGATCAGCTCAGGAAGCGGTGGTCGGACCTGAAATTACGAGAACATGAGCAGTACAGAAAGAGCCGAAGAGTGCTGCAAAAAAGTAAGTAGTTGTGCTGTGTTCCTATTCTTTTTGTGTTTATTACGTTCGTGCTGCTCCATGTGCTTTTAGGAACTGTTGTACAGTTTAAAATGGCAACTTTCATGTTCATGGGCACATTATTCGTTCGGATCACACATTTTTATTTCAGACGATAAAATACCATTGTTTAGGCCATATGCATTTGGCCACCATTTTGAGGCCCTATACTTGTCTTCAAAGAATTTGGTTGTGTAGATGGCTTTGTTACTAGAATGAAATGCAAACTAGATTCTGTGTAAGGAGAGGACACTCAGCAGCTGTTTTCACATCTGGACACTGGAGCACTAATGTGGGACCCCAGAACACCATTTTTATTAGGGGGGCACACAGGTGCTGCAGTGTATACTATAGGGGGGTCTCCATCTGTGAAGCTTGTACCAAACAGGTAAAGTATTGCAGCTTGACAAAGGACACTAAAAAAGCTACATCTTGGAACTCGGCTAAAATAGATCATTGTACCCCACTTCCAAGCAATGTTTCATCTTTATAGTTCTTACATTAAATATCTGTGTGCTAATTATACCATTTTTGTTTTACATAGGGGAGAAAAGACTCGGAGGACACCCCTCATCCGAGAAGACCAGAGCCCCCCCCCCCTGGAAGAAGGGGAAATCCCCCCAACACAAGATGAGCAGGAGGATGAAGACGTGGTGGAACTAGTCACCACAAGAGGTGAGTGTCTGCAACCACAGGCTCAGATAAGAGATGGATGGCGGCATATTTTTTAGACCTAATTTATTTTGGGGTTCCTCTCTTTTTAGGTGATCGTGAGGTTGTGGATGAAGATCCTTTCACATCCGAAAGTGCCCAGATCCTGATCGGGGAGATCATGGGGTGTAATTTACAATTGGGAAACATCAAGCAAAACATCAATGATGTTATTCCAAAATTTAAAAACATCATTGATGTTTTGGGGCGAGTTTAAAACCCCTCCAAATCACTTTCTTCTTTTGTGTGCTACAATGTGCGAAATGTTTTTGTGATTTTTCCCAAAGCCAAATTTGGAGGATGCACACAGTGTGCCAACATGTGCTATCTGCCATCACAGGAGATCAATGGACGCGTTTTGGGGGTGCAACCCCTTCCTCAATAATAAAGTAGCGGTGAGGAAGGGCTTTCTCCCCCAAAACACGTCCCTTGATCCCCCGTGATGGCAGATAGCACATGTTGACATTGTGAAATTTGTGTGCATCTTCCAAATTTGGCTTTTCCAGGGGTGATTTCACCCCATCTGAACGCAATATCAAACACAGTTCCTAAATACTCATGTCTGATATTGCCTTCCAGTTCTACCAAATGTGAACTTTGTAAGATCAAGATTTGTGTCTTTCTTGTGGGTTTTACACAGGCCTGTTTTCTATAAAATGGACATTTTGATTTTGGATAATTACACCACAAAAATTGTTATACAACAAACATGTCGGTTTGTCAGAAAAACCTTTGGTAAATGCACATGTGATTGTGCAGGTATTAAAAAGATTGTTCATCAAGAATGTGTGGATTATTGTCTCAACGCTACAACACTTTTGGGGTGATGTAATTGTTGTTTTATGAGAAAATGGGGGTTATTTCCTAAGGGCAAATCCTCTTTGCACTACAAGTGCAGTTTCAGTGCAGTTGCAAGTGCACTTGTAGTGAAAAGTGTCTTTGCATTTAGTAAATAACAGCCAACAGTGCTTTGTATAAGGTTACACAATCACGCCATTTTCTGCACTCAACACATTTCTGTCAGGGTCAGCTAAAACAAACACAAGCAGTAAATGTCCACAAAGAAGAGCCTGGGGGGAGATGCCTGTTGAGAACTTGAGGTCCTACAGGCTTCTCCCTGTGGCCAAATACCGCAAGGTAGCGACCAACATCTGCTCCACAGTGATGGCTTGCCTCATGCAGGTATCCTGCCTGCTAATATAAGGGGTCAGCAAAGCCAACAAACGGTGAAACACGGGGTCCGTCATCCTGAGAAAGTTCCTGAAATCATTAGGATTATTCTCACGGATCTCACGGAGCAAAGGCATATGACAGAACTGGTCACGCTGAAGCAACCAATTCTTGGTCCATGAACTCCTCCCCACCCTGTTCATGGACTGGACTTGTGTCAAGGTCAGGACCCCAACACCCGCACAGCACGAACTGTACGAGGAGTACGCATACGAAACATGGCTAGAAAACGGTCGGCTGCTCAGAACGAAGTAACAGAACGCACTGAAAAACAGCAAGGCCTGTGAAGAGCGACCTGAAAACCAGTAACAAACAAGAATACAATGACTACTTAAAGTCACGCGGAACTTACTTGCACGCACTGAAGAGCAGATACAAACCCACAAGCACAAACTGAACGGCAGAAAACGATCTGAAAGCCACGAGTCTGAAAAAATCGTCTCTCACCAAACTTTTACTAACACGAGATTAGCAAAAGGAGCCCAAAGGGTGCCGCGCTTGGTTCTGAAACAGCCTTTTCTAGTCTCGTCGTACGTGGTGTACATGACAGCGTGGTTGTCGATCGGAAATTCCGACAACTTTGTGCGACCGTGTGTAGGCAAAACAAGTTTGAGCCAACATCCGTCGGAAAAAAATCCTAGGATTTTGTTGTCGGAATGTCCGAACAAAGTCCGACCGTGTGTACGGGGCATAAGTGTTGAGTTGTTTTATGCCAACAAATGCTTAATCATGACACTTCATGCACTGTGGCTCAATTATTTAAATAGTTAACTTGTGCAAACATTCAGCTGGAACCAATCTATGCATGTGCTCAAACATTGTCAAATATTTCCCCGATTTCCAAAAACATGTGTTTATACACAATGAAAAAATGAAAACCAAAAGGAATACATAATGAAATCAAAGAAAATCAAAAAAAAATTAACAATGTAAACACTATTCAACATAATAAGACATATCGCATATAAAAAATATATCATATGAAAAAAGAAAAAAGAAGAAAAGAAAAAAGAAAAGATAAAAGGGACATACCTATAAAAATAGAAACAGAGATTAATCCATAAATTATAAACTAATCGCAGCATGGGATAATGATGATAGAGTATCATATATAATCCTATATCATCGAATTATATGAAACATCGTAAAAATCGTATTATGGACACATGGAGCGGGGCTTGGAAATGAGCATGCAGCTTGCTATGGGGGCACTCAGCAGAGGGGAGGAGCCAGGACTGCCAGTGGGGGACCCAAGAAAAGGAGGATCGGGGGTGCTCTGTCCAAAAACCATTGCACAAAGCAGGTAAGTATAACATGTTTGTATTTTTTTTATTCTATTAGCCTTTAGAATCCCCTTTAGAAAAACCAACTATTTGTGTCAATTATTAAAATGACATCGTAATGGGGTGTAGGCTTTGTGTATAAGCACGATACACACCAATCCAAAACCTAGGCTACTAACAAAAGTACATATAAATCTGCATGATCAAATTAATAGATTCCTATAAATATAATATAAATTACTATAAAAAAGATGGTATAGGTTGAATTTTAATATTATTAAAAACCAAATCAAATGTCCCACATGTCGCACTACTGAAGCCCAGTCTCACCATGATTAAGGTTATAAAATTAACCACTTCAGCCCCGGAAGGATTTACCCACTTTCTGACCAGGTAATTTTTTGCGATACAGCACTGCGTCGCTTTTGCTGACAATTGCGCGGTCATGCAACATTGTACCCAAACAAAATGTATGTGCTTTTTTTCCCACAAATAGACCTTCCTTTTGGTGGTATTTGATCACCTCTGTGGTTTTTATTTTTTGCGTTATGAACAAAAAAAAGCGACAATTTTGAAAAAACCTTATGTTTTTTACTTTTTGGTATAATAAATATAAACATAATGTAAAAAAACTAATTTCTTCATCAGTTTAGGCCAATATGTATTCTTCTACATATTTTTTGGTAAAAAAAATCACAATAAGCGTATATTGATTGGTTTGCACAAAAGTTATAGCGTGTAAAAAATAGGGGAAATATTTATGGCATTTTTATTTTATTATTTATTATTTTTTTTACTAGTAATGGTGGTGATCAGCCATTTTTAGTGGGACTGCATCATTGCGGGGGACAGATCAGACACTTTTGACACTTTTTTGGGACCACTGACATTTATACAGCTATCAGCGCTATAAAAAGCCACTAATTACTTTAGAAATCAATGGCAGGGAAGAGGTTAACATTAGGGGGCATTTAAGGGGTTAAGTGTTCGCTAGGGAGGTATTTCTAACTGTGGGGGAGGGGACTGACAGGGAGTAGATAGAGATCGCTGTTCCTGATAACTAGGAACAGCAGATCTCTCTACTTTCTGGCTCTCTGAGGAGCGATCGTGGCCACTGGCCATGCGCATTGGCCACCGCCACCTATAGCTCTTAAAGCGGCCAATGTACACCTATGCCGGTTTGCGCAGCCGTGCCAACCTGCCGCAATATAATGATGGTGGCTGGTCAGCAAGCGGTTAGGCCACATAAATATATCATCAAACCAGTGATAGATGCTGGGTTCACACATATGCAGCTGGGGGGTCGTGCCTGGGGTCTGCTGTGTGTCTGTTCACTTGTATAGGTGCGAATCAGGTCCAAATTTTTGCCTGAATTTGCACCGGAACCTGACCCAAACACGCAACGGCTCCATTGAGAGCTGCGCACACTTGCCTGTAATGCGAATTGGAAGCAGAGAAATCTGCATCCAATTCGCATATGTGTGAACTAGACATGTGCACTGCCAAGAAATGTGTTCGTTTTGTTATCGATTCATTCGTTTTTTGTTTTGTTTTTTCATTTTTTGGGTCATTCATTATGATCATAATACATTATTTTGAATACATTCGTAAATTCGGAAATTCTGAAATTTTGAGAATTCAAAATCTGAAAAATCAAAAATTAGAAATCCAAAAATTCAGAAATTCAAAATCCAAAAAAAACGGAAATTCGAAATTCGGAAATTCAAAAAATCCAAAATTCGAAATTTTGGAAATTAGAAAATTTGATAATTCAGAAATTCAGAAATCCAATGATTCGGAAATTTGAAAATCTGAAAATAAGAAAGAAAGTTCAAAAGAGCGAAAATCCAAAAATAAGAACGAAAATTCTAAAATCTAAAAATTTGAAAATCCGAAATAGTAACTAACTAACTAACTAACAAATAATAACTAGCTATTAAATTAAAGGTGTTGGAGTTTCCTTTCAAATTTGGCTGTTAGTGAACATAACGAATACAAATTTGTCCGAAGTTATGAATGCTGCATCTAAATGAATGGAACATAACAAATTAATAATAATAAACAATAATATATATAATTTGTATTATTATTATTATTTATTATTATGTTATGTTAATATGTTATGTTCCTTTTGTTTAGATGGGCATTCGTTATTTTGGATAATTCGTAACTTCGGATAAATTTATATTCATTATGTTCACTAACAGCCAAAATTGAAAGGCTATAATTTAATAGTCAGTAATAGTTAACATTAGTTAGTTATTCCAGATTTTCTAATTTTCGGGTTTTCAAATTTTCTGATTTTCGTCCTTATTTTCTGATTTTCGTTCTTTTGAAGTTTTGGATTTTCATTCTTATTTTTGGATTTTATAATTTTCGAATTTTCGAATTTTTGAATTTCTGAATTTCCGAGTTTTGCGAGTTTTCACATTTCTGAATTTCCGAATTTTCACATTTTTGGATTTTTTGAATTTCTAAAAAATTATTTAAACGGGTTTTCATTAATTTTAATATTTCAGAATTAACAGATTTGTTAAATTTTGTCAAAAAATTTATTTTGAATGAAACTACCGTATTTATCGGCGTATAACACGCACCTAATTTTAAGAGAGAATTTTCAGGAAAAAAACTAATTTTAAATAAAAGAACTTTGAAGCAAAATAAGAGTAACTCAGAACTTTTTTTTATTAATATTTATACAACATATAAGGTAAATAACTTTATGGTATATGCAGTGCAGTCTAAATCACATGCAATATCGCAGAGGGCACAAGTGTGAACCAGCACTGAGATAGATTTTTAACATTCTCACTTCATTAATGACAGATTCTCCAGATTGTCCTTCATTGAAAGATTCTCCATTATTGCTAACTAACAATTCCCTTTTACATTATTTTCGTTTAATTTCCTATTTCTTGTAAGGGCTGTATTTCTGGGCTGGGACAAGGGTGTCATGTCAGGCAGTGTGTATACTGTATTTGCGCAACCTTCCTCCCCCCTCACCCCCCGCCGGAGACTTTTTTCCCACACTGCCATTTAAAATCCATGTGTACCTGCTTGCTCGTGCTGCGATTCCAGTCAGAGAAAACTCTCGCGAGCCGTGCAGAGGGGTTACCATGGATACGACCTCACGGCCGCGAGAGTTAGTGAGAGAGAAAGTTTCCTCTGTGTGTGCTGCGGTGGGGGATGGCTGCCGGAGCTCTGCAATGCTTACATGAGTGTCCCGGGACTCGCAGGTCCCCCCGGCTGTCTCTGATCACGTCCACTCGCCATCCGATCGATATACACAGTATGTACCAATGCATTTTTTTATACATCGGCATATAGCACGCACACCCGATTTTCACCCAATTTTCAGGGTGAAAAAGTGCGTGTTATACGCCGATCAATACGGTAATTGCACATGTCTAGTGTGAACCAAGCCTGAATAGATTCAATTCTAAACTGCTAATGCCAAATATTCACTATGACAGCAACATAAAATATAAACCATATTAGTAAACACAAGTGTAAATCGAAACATGCATAAATAAAACTCAAGCTGCAGGCAAGAGGGAGGATCCAAAACATCAATCATAGAAGTAACATCATATTCAAAGGGATACCCGCGATCATCTCATGGAGAGGAAGAATGGGGAAATGCTGATGTAAACAAGCATTTCCCCGTTCTGCCTAGTGACACTGACACTGAGCACCGCTCCCTGTAATCGGGAGCGGTGATCAGTGTCGTGTCACACATAGCCCAGTCCCCCCATAGTTAGAATCACTCCCTAGGACACACTTAATCCCTGCAGCACCCCCTAGTGGTTAACCCCTTCACTGCCAGTCACATTTACACAGTAATCAGTGCATTTTTAATCGCACTGATCGCTGTATAAATGTCAAAAGTCCCAAAACAGCGGCAAAAGTGTCTGATCTGTCCGCCATAATGTCGCAGTCATGATAAAAATTGCAGATCGCTGCCATTACTAGTAAAAAAAGAATACTAATAAAAATGCCATAAAACTATCCCTATTTTGTAGACGCTATAACTTTTGTGTAAACCAATCAATAAAAGCTTATTGCAATTTTTTTTACCAAAAATATGTAGAAGAATACGTATCGGCCTAAACTGAGGAAAAAAAATGTTTTTTTATATATTTTTTGGGGATATTTATTATAGCAAAAAGTAAAAAATAATGCGTTTTTTTCAAAATTGTCACTATTTTTTTGTTTATAGCGCAACAAGTAAAAACTGCAGAGGTGATCAAATACCACCAAAAGAAAGCTCTATTTGTGGGGAAAAAAGGACGTCAATTTTGTTTGGGAGTCACGTCGCACGCCCTCGCAATAGTCAGTTAAAGCGACGCAGTGTCAAATCGCAAAAAACGCTCTGGTCTTTGGGCAGCCAAATGGTCCGGGGCTAAAGTGGTTAAAAATGGAAAAAAAAACTTTCTCTTGCACAGCAGCATGAACCTGCCCACCTCCCAAATATTTAGGAATTTAACCCTTTTAATAGCCCTTACTGTTAGGTTCGGTTCTTTTGGACCTCTTAGCCTAGGCTCGGACACTGCGTGTGTGGATTCCAACCCCTTCACCGGTGAGGTAAACAAGACACATACACGGGTTGTACGTGAATCATGAATACAATTTAATGGGTGCTCGGAGATTGAATATATAGGGTAACTGTCACGTATTCCACTCGTAGGTGGACCAATCAAAATACAAGTTAAAGATATACATCATAGCATCATAGCATCATAACATAACTTCTCCTTGTGTGTTACCACATAGCTTTCTTTAGCTCACTTCCTTGGTTCTCATCCTGTATAGACTAAGCTTGTGCGTCACTTTAAGAAGAAGTGTGTAACCTCAATCTAATAATTCAAATGTCAAGCGTCTGTGGCTGAAACAAATGTATGGGAAAAAGAGAACTTGTCTTAAACTAACATCTAATTTTATATATTAGCTTCCGTAACTAAATAAAAGCAGAAGTTGAAGTCTAGCTGGAATATCACAGAAGTTATAAGTTCGTTTTAAAATTATAAGCTCATTTAAAGTTATAGGCTCCTATATATCTACTTACTTAGGCTTCTATATATCTACTTACTAATCAGAAAGCGATTATCAATTAAAAGCAGTTTACCCTTATAAAGCAATTAAAAATCAAAAGCATTTTACCCTTATAAACCTCCCTTTGATCATGTCATCTGTCCAGATGTCATTGATCACTTTACATAGCATTATCATACCATTTGTCTTCTTCACTTGGGGTAAGCAACGAAAGGAGCAAGTTAGGGTCCGGGGTGGGCTCCTTTGACACCTTTAGTTTCCCCATTTTACCCAGGATACAGAATACCAATTTAACAACCTGGTATATGACGAAAAACAGAACTATTACCAAGAGTAACACTATGCCTATCTTTTTAAAGAACCCAGTAATGTTGGACCAAATTCCTCCGAACCAACCTCCCACACCTGAAAAGGGATTCCAATCATCAGCAAACGTCCTGGCCTGTTCTAATAGTATACCTCTTTGAGTGGCATGGTTCTGTATTATATCATGATAATCAGGTACAGTCAAATGTTCAATGGGGGTAGTAAAGTTATGGATATAAGTACAACACATTTCCTTATCATCCGTAAGGTTACATAGACCAGTAATAGCAGCTAACATTTGTTCCTGATGTATAATGATAAGTTCTTGTTGCATTCTTAGTTTAAGAGTTTCCTCATTCAGTAAGGTGATATCTCTGAAAGAGGAGTTTATCAAACCAAGTATGATGTCAGTGTATCTATCTATATTCTCCAGTGCGAACCACATTCCTATTCCTCCTATGGAGGCTAATAGTTTCTCCCACCATGAGGTGACGGCTCTTTTTGGCCGAGAGAAAGAAAGAGTTCCATGGGCCGGGACCATGCGTACAGTTTGCGAGTCTCCAGATATTCCCATGTATGGAATCATCTGGGCCAGAGTGCACCAACCTCCGGTTTCGGTGTCTACTGGAAAGGGGATGGTGGTGTGACATGTGAGTCCACAACACACCATCCACCCCCTGGGCAGGTGGGGGGCGGGCAACACTTCCTCCCGTGGATTACGTCCCTTGCGCAGGCCCACAAGGCATAACCAGTCTCCCAAACTTGGAGTAGAACCTGTATGGAGAAATGGATTATCCATATGATATGTGTCTAGCCAATCCTGTAAGGGAACCTTATCCGTTCCGCGTCTGGCTTGTACACAATTAGAAATATTATACAACGAATAATTACCTATCCTTTCATCGGCATCCGGGATCTTGGTGGTGTTTAAACCCATGATCTCAAATGACTTATCCTCTAAATATTTTTGTACGTCCTGGAGTGTTAAATTTATTTTGGTGTTCCTACAGAAATCTCCGTTAGGTATGTTCCCTTCAGAAAGATATGCCCCGTTCAGGAAGCAAAAATCTGGTTCATCAGTGTAGCCTGAGAATATTATGGGATTGGGCCTAGTTGTGATATTTGCCATTTCATATATTTCAGTTTGGTTCAGTGACAGTTCCAGAGATACCGGTTTTCCCACCATGGGCATCTGTGTTCTGCCAGTACCCATGTGGGAACATACCCAGCAGGGCACGTTTTCATGTTTGCTGAAGGACCTTCCAAACTGATACTGTAGCTTAAAATGGTGTGGGATGTCTGACAGCAAACTGTAGGACTTACTGTCCTGTAAAGGGGGTGGTGGCTTGTTTACCTTGATTCCTGGTCCTGGCTTAGGCCCTTTGTGGATGATCTTAATATCCCTAGTTCTGACAATGGCTATGTCTGATATGTGTTCCTTAGTTAATTGTGTAATGTTGGTTAGTGACTTGTTTCTATTTATTAAGGTTTTAATTACGAATGGGTGTTGGGCAGGTATGCACATTACTGTTTTAGGCCTAGAATGCTTGGGAGATTCCCTAAGCAACACTTTTAATGCTGAAATAGGGCAGTTTGTGGGGGTTGGATAGTATCCTATTATAAGTGACTGTACTGGCATATGACATGACATGTCTCTTGGGTAACAACATTTGGGATCCTTGGGACCATCTCTAGATGTCCAATAAGTGAGCCTGACTGCCCGTTTGTCTAGGTGGTGTGTTTCTTTAGTCCCAGTGCTCTTCCACCCACATGATTTGTAAGCATAGCATATCATGAGAACACAAATGTCTGCAATAACAGTAAAAGTCAAGGCAACTAGGTATATGAAGTATATGAATTTTCTGTTCTTGGTCAATTGGATTCGACTCCTTCTTCCTTCTCCTGATTGTTCTTCTGGTCTTGCAAGGCAAGGTTCTCCATTTCCTCCATCAGTTCTATTTCCTGATCTGGGAGTGTTGGTTCCTCCAGATAGCTCGGGTTGGGATGAGGTGGTGGTACCGGTGGATCCGGAGTGTCCGGGTAGTTGGGGCTCTTCTTCAGTCGACTCGCATGGATCCATTGTGGTGAGTAAGTTGTCAGTACAACCGTTCTGGAAACTTTCTCGATATCCCAAGGTCCAGTGAAGATGGGTCCAGTAGTTTTCCTTCCAGCCAACTGCTTGATCAGGACCTTGTCACCCGGAATGAAGGGATGGGTAGGCTCTGTGGAAAGAGGAAGATGGGTGACAGACACATGCTCATTGATTCCTTCAATGCTACTTACCAGTTCTTTCACGTACTTTTCCTGTAAAGAATATAGATTAATATCCTCATCTAAATTCATTTTTGGGATGTCTATTTGACATGGTTTGCCCATTAATATTTCAAAGGGGGAGAATAGTGTTTTTGAGTGAGGTGTGGTTCTAATCTGGAATAAGACAGTAGGTAGGAAATCTATTTTAAAAGGGGTTTTGATCCTATGTGGCCAGGGCCATGAAGATATGACAAAAGAAGGGGGGCACTGGCTGTGGGAATGCCTATTACCCTCCCTTTTGTCCAAAGACCATTATGGTCTTTGGTCAATCCTTCTTTGGACCAATGCATTACATCCTTCTCAGTAGCAGATGACTGCATTTGAGCGGCCACATTGGGGAAGTCTGGGGAGTTGAAATCTTGTTGGAAGAACACAGAGGTGGGGGTTGGAGATACTTTGGCTTTAAGAGCCACTTCTTTGGCTATTCTGTCTGCCAGAGCATTCCCTCTTGCTATGGTGCCTTTATCAGTGGTATGAGCCTTCACCTTGACAATGGATATTTTGCGGGGTAATTTGGTACCAGAAGAGTGGGGTGCTGCCCGGCAGGTAAGTGGACATTATTTTACCTATTTTTTGGTGAAGTCTGTACACTTATTCTGTCGCAGTGACCGACCACGATTTATTGTTGTAGAATGTTTTATTGATGTTCTGTGCTTCTGCAGAAGGCTAGGCTGGCCTCTGAGAAGTCAAAGGTCGGGTTCTTTACAGGAAAGTGATAGTTTGACTAGTGCGGGTCAAAATTATACTTGGGAAGTAATTTTTACGCTCAAGTCCAAAGGACGGGTGTTATTGTGGAGCCCCATTGATAGAAAGTGTATACACAAATTATTGGTATATGTATATTGTTTATTTGTACTGCATTTAAGGTTGTGAAAATTTTTAGCTTATTGGTTATAGCCTAAGTATTGTATCAATGTTATTGTTGATTAAGGGAATTTTAAGGTCAATAGTTGTTCATAAGAATTCTTGTTATTGTATTTAGAATACAGATACTGTTTTTGTTTCAGGGCACGTAAGTATTTCTTTTCAAATGTCAGTAAGCTTGTATGATTATTGTGAAATACCTATCACTAGATGTGGCCAATGCAGATTAGGCTTGTTGTTTCTGTACCAAGAAGACCTTCCCATATTAATATCCACTAGACCTTACGGTTTTACTACCAGAAAAACCCCAGTCTATCCCCAGACTGAAAACTCACCTACCTCATACTTACTGAAAATTAATATACATAATACCATTAGTGAGCACAATTTATTGTACGGGTCCTCCTTTGACGAAGTAAAATCCCAGATCATAAGACATACTGGTTGTTACCATCCCTGTCCCTTTTCTAGTCACCAAGTACCATCGGAAATAAATGGGGAATTCTGCAGACAAAATAGGCAGGGAAGCCCAGACTCAGATGCCCCAAGCCAGTCGGGTCTGTCAGCCCACTCCTTATGAGTACCTATATACTCTTGTCCCAGCTGGAAGTATTGAACCTTTCTGGACCAACGTCCGATTAAGGTGCCCCCAAAAAGGACTTTCAGACATAGGCACAGCGGGCTCCTGCAGTGAAAGTGATTGGGTGGAAGTCCAGAAAATTTGTGGAACCCATAAAAATAGCTACCCCCCGGGATCATGGGACCTAGAGTATATGAAACGAACATGTAAATTATGGGAAGGTCATTTGAAAACTTATAAAAAGAAATACATGAAAATTAGCAAACAAAAGGGTCAGTTGAGCAATACACTCCCCTCTGCCCCAGAACCACCTCCACCTTATGTTATGGTAAAAGATGACGCAGTAACCCCAGAGAAAAAATTAGCTCTTTACCCTAATCTAGAGACAGAACTAATACCCGGAATAGACATGAATACTATGATAACCCTCATACACCAATCTGCAACCCCTGATCAGAGAGCCCAATGGAAGTTAGAAATAGCTCAACAAGATGAGGAGGAAGAAACAAAGACAGAAATGGAGACAGAGGATGAGTATGGTAGGGGGGAAACAGACGAAGAGCTGAACCTGAGAAAAGAAAGAGAAACAGCAGAAAAAATTCAGGCTGAGAAGAAGGAAAGATATGAGGAGCTTTTAAAAGAACAAGAGGAAATTAACAGAAAGCTGGAGGAAGGGATAAAAAAGAAAGAATGGGAGGTAGAAAATAGGAAAACAGAGTTGCGCCTAGAAATGGACGTTCTAGACCCTAGAATTTTAGAAATAAAAAAAAGAAAGGAAGAAACAGAGGCAGAATTAAAAGCAGAGGCAGAATTAAAGAAATCCCTCCCTGTGGCACAGGAGGAAGAAGAAGGTGAGGCCCTTACTCCAGAAGAAGAAAAGGTAGTAAGTCAGGTCCTGGCCAGCCCACAAATGCTCACCCGCTTAAACAGAAAACAACACCTAGGTGCCACTGGTACCGAAGGCATCCTCAGCCACCCCCCACCAACAGAAGTAAAAGACACACAGGAAGGTCCCTCCTCCTCTTACCCCATGATATCTATGGGAGAAACTGCAATTCATGTGCCCTTACCCCTGGGACAGCTACAGAAAATCAAAGATTTATTCCCCATTCTGAAGAGGTGTCCAAGGGAAGCCTGTGGTTTCCTCCAAAAATATTGTACCGGGGCTAGCCTAGATGGGGAAGATTTGAAAGGACTTTTGGACATTCTAGACCCTGAACCTGCTGGTAATTTAAATGTGAAGGAGCTATACAAAACTCATATTACTACTGACGAGGGAAACTGGGAAGCTTTTTGGGCAGCAGTTTGCAAACATTGGTGTTCCACATATAAGGGTCAGAATGCCCTCCAAGAGTTAGTAATGGCCAAGCAAGAATCAAAAGAAAAATTCTTCGATTTTTGCACCCGTGTACACAAGTTGTTCAAAAATACTGACAAGTAGGAAGACTCCATATTTATGACCACCATTATGTCTGGGGGGGATCCAAAAATAACACAATTCCTTAAACTAATGACTCCCAATTGGATGTCACAGACAGCAGAAAATTTCATGAAGGAGAATAGGCTTAGGGACATAGCAGGGGTATTCACCCAGAAGGGTGGTGCCTTCTATCAAGACGAACTAGGTGCAGACATCATGACCCCTCAGATAATACCCCCTGACCAGACCTGTTTTAGTTGTGGCCAGTATGGACATTGGAAATCCCAGTGCCCCATGAGAAAGGGGTTACAAAGGAAACAGGATAACCGGCAGAGAGGTAGAGGACAAGGAGGACAGGGATATCCCTATGGCCCCCAGCCAGCCAGGAACCAGGCTTACCAGCCTAGGTACCAAGAGGGCCCCCCACCTTCCAACACCTATCAAAGACCCTATCAGTCGCCGCAGGTCCCTAACCCACCTGCCACTCCCTCTCCTGCCCCTCGCCACCACATTCCCATGTCCTGGCCCGCCAACAACCAAAACCCACAATATCACCAATAGGGATGCCTTGAGCAAGTTCCATCTCTCGTGTTGGTGTGTCATAATGTCTCTTGGAAACAACTACCCCAGGTTATATTACAAGTCTAAGGAAACTGTATTTGCTTTTTAATTGACACCGGGGCAAGTTTGAGTTGTTTAAATGACCCTCACTTTGACACATCGGATTGCAGCGAGGGACGCTCAATAGGTATCAATGGAACTGAACTCTCCCACTCTATCACTCCCCCACTCGCTGTAGCCACCCCTCAGGGCGACTTGCTGACATATCAAAAGTTTGCCATACTACCAAATTGCCCAGTCTCCCTCATGGGGAGAGACCTAATGTCGGCCCTGGGGATCAAAATTGAATTTGACAAGACAGGAGTTACTGCCACCTCCAGATACTGTGACCTGCAGAGTCCAAAAAGAAGTGACCTGAGAGGGTACTTCCTGGTGATCCCTGTCTCTCTAGAGACACATAGAATTTGGGCAGAGAATAAAGCCAGTGTAGGTTTCATAAATTGCACACCTTACAAACCACAACAACCAGAAACAATATGCCCTACACGAAAGCAAAATCAAAGGCATTACACCACAAATCAATACTTACCTTGAACAAGGCATACTCACACCCATAATCAGCCCCTGGAACACCCCCATCTACCCTGTGAGGAAGGCTAGTGGGGAATGGAGGCTAGTGCAAGATCTCAGAGCCCTAAACAAAGCGATAGAGCCCTTGCCTCCACTGGTATCTGACATTTCTTTCATTTTTACCAGTATCCCTGCAGACACTGAGTACTACACAGTCATTGATTTGTCAAATGCATTCTTTAGCATTCCTATTGATAAGGGGGCACAGCCCCTCTTTGCATTTTCCTGGGGCCCCGGGCAACTAACCTGGACAAGGCTCCCGCAGGGATATGTGGACAGCCCAGCAGCTTTCTCCATGGTTTTAAACGAGTCTGTTAGGAACTGGTCTTCGAGTCAGGGCTCTGTCCTTATACAGTATGTGGATGACATACTACTGTGCAGCACTTCAAGGAAGGGGTGTGAGGAGGACTCAACCAGTCTCCTGGATCACCTTGCAGAGCAAGGACACTTGGCCTCCAGAAAAAAGGTACAATGGGTATCCCCACGGGTCGAATACCTGGGATGTATCCTTCAGAAAGGGGAACGGCACGTTTCTCCAAACAGAGTAAAGGCCTTAACTGCCCTCACACCTCCAAGGGACAAAAGTGATTTGCTATCCTTCCTAGGATCTATCGTGTACTGTAGACAGTGGATTCCAGACTGCTCCTACTATGGCTCCATTCTCAGACCATCCACCCTAGTGACTGCCCTTAAGGTGGTACAATGGACGGAAGAAATGCTGCAGGCTTTCAACACCCTGTTGGAGTCTTTGACCCAGGCACCAGCCCTGGGACTGATGAATTACAAGAAGGATACACATCTGTACTGTGTAATGTCCGGTCCAACATTTGCAGCGGTACTGGCTCAGAGCCATGGTAGCGGATACAGGCCAGTGGCTTACATTTCCAAGAAGTTACCAGTACAGGTACAAGGCATGCCAGCCTGTCTCCAAAACATTGCTGCATGTGCCATGGCTGTACAGGAGGCCAGTAAAATAGTGTTAGGACACCCCATGACACTTCACACCACCCACACAGTCACTCACCTTCTGCAAAACCTCAATACACAACATATGACAACACAGAGGGCAAGTGGGTATGAGATTCTCCTCCTCAACACTGCAGGACTTAAAATCAAATACACACCTGGCACAACACCCATTGTGAGAATGTTACATTCTCTGCTCAAAATTCTTCCACAGAGTGAACCAGAGGTGCCCCATGATTGCACCATTCTACTGGAACAAGTCACTTCACCCAGAAGGGATCTTACAGATGTACCACTTAAAGAGGCAGAAAATGTGTTTGTAGATGGTAGTTGCTCCAGGCCCACTGATCACACCTTTCTAACCGGGTACTCTGTTGTGCAGCTGCCTGATGTGGTACTGGAGGCAGATGTTATACCGGGAGGGTCTGCACAAATTGCAGAGCTCACAGCCTTGACCCGGGCATGTACCCTCTTTAAGGACAAAGAGGTGAACATTTACACAGACAGCAAGTACGCATATGGGGTGGTACACGATTTCGGGGTCATCTGGGCGAATAGAGGGTTTAAAACGGCAGATAACAAAAATATCTCCAACAAAGAGCAAGTCCTAGCATTGCTAGAGGCAATCAAATTACCCCACTTCTGGTACCAGCTCTGTTAGGTTCGGTTCTTTTGGACCTCTTAGCCTAGGCTCGGACACTGGGTGTGTGGATTCCAACCCCTTCACCGGTGAGGTAAACAAGACACATACACGGGTTGTACGTGAATCATGAATACAATTTAATGGGTGCTCGGAGATTGAATATATAGGGTAACTGTCACGTATTCCACTCGTAGGTGGACCAATCAAAATACAAGTTAAAGATATACATCATAGCATCATAGCATCATAACATAACTTCTCCTTGTGTGTTACCACATAGCTTTCTTTAGCTCACTTCCTTGGTTCTCATCCTGTATAGACTAAGCTTGTGCGTCACTTTAAGAAGAAGTGTGTAACCTCAATCTAATAATTCAAATGTCAAGCGTCTGTGGCTGAAACAAATGTATGGGAAAAAGAGAACTTGTCTTAAACTAACATCTAATTTTATATATTAGCTTCCGTAACTAAATAAAAGCAGAAGTTGAAGTCTAGCTGGAATATCACAGAAGTTATAAGTTCATTTTAAAATTATAAGCTCATTTAAAGTTATAGGCTCCTATATATCTACTTACTTAGGCTTCTCTATATCTACTTACTAATCAAAAAGCAATTATCAATTAAAAGCAGTTTACCCTTATAAAGCAATTAAAAATCAAAAGCATTTTACCCTTATACTTACCTTAAATGCTGATGTACAGTATCTACACTATGACAGTTATTAAAGTGATGTGCAACATTGGTGGAATGCTGTTTTTCTATTTCATAAAAATGATTGTGTAAATGAGCTCTTTATTTCCTAGTTTTTCTGCCCACATATTGGGCAGAACAAATACCGCATGTGATAACATAAACTACAAAGTGAGTATTACAGTTTAAGAACAATGTTATTATGAAGGTTTTATTGCTGATGCCAGATGATCTAACAGTATCACCTCCCATGATTTGATGGCACATATTTATTATGCAATAAAAATTCCTCATAAAATGTAACCAAGTAGTAGATTGCATGGAGTTAGAGCTGAACAAACTAGCTGCCAAAGCATTTCTTAGCGTGGGAGCCCTTCTAAACACAAAATCAATACCTCTCTTTAAGATTTCAGAGTAAATAGTATTATATTATATATTGAAGAAGGCAGGCAAATGTCTATCAATATTCTTTCTAACTTGACTAAATTCCAGGCTAAACACAGTGGAAAACATTATTTTCCTCACGTGGGATCCAGTATTGATGTTTACTTTAAGACTAGGTTCACATCCATGCAGTTGCGGTTGATGCAGTTTTCTGACATGTTTTGCGTTTTAGAACAGGTGTTTTTGATGTGTTTTTTGAATGCAGTTCTTAATGCGTTTTGCAGTTTTTTCTCTTTAACAAGCTGGGAATAGCCAGTTGTTAAGGAGCAGGCAGCTATCGTGTCCTTAACAACTGATAAGACATCAGCGGGGAGCCCCACTGACAGCCGAATGTAAAAAAAAAATTGCTGTCAAAAAAAAAAATCTGGAAAAAATGCCCCCCCATGCTTACTAGGCTCTTTAGGTCTGATATGGATTTTGAGGGGAACCCCACACCAATATGTAAAAAAAAAATGCCGTGGAGTCCCCCCTAAAATCCATATCAGGCCTTTATCCGAGCATGCAGCCAGCAGGTCAGGAAAGGGAGGGGGCTCTGCTCCCCCAAAAGCACCTTGTCCCCATGTTGGGGACAAGGGCCTCTTCCCCACAACCCTGGCTGGTGCTTGTGGGGGTCTGTGGGCAGGGGGCTTATCAGTATCTGGAAGCCCCCTGTCATGGACACACTGCTCATAGTTCTGCAACTGGTCTGAGGCACACAGGTTCACAGAGGTGCAGTCTGGTTAACAGACATCCAGCGGTGAACAGACTGCACCAATGCGCATGCTCATGTGCAGATCGCGGAGATTGTGCACAGTGACATTGCCTTGGCACCCAGTGGCCTTTAAAAGGTCTCCAGCTGCATTAGTCCTTTGCTGTTTGATCTGCAGCTCTACCCTGTAACCTGATCCTGAGCCTGCATTTGATCCAATACTGACCCAGCTTCCTGACCTCGCTGCTATCTCCAGTCCTAACCCATGGCTTCCTTGACCTTGCTTTGTTTACCTGTCTGCCTGATCCTGACCATTCCTTGCCTGCCATTTCTGCCTGACTGATCTGCTGTGTATTACCTGGCTAGTCTGACCTTGCTCCTGCCTGTATCTGAGTACATCTGCATCCACTGCCCCTCAGCGTACCTGCATCCTGTATCCTGCATCCACAGCACCTAAGTCAGTACCTGTCTCTATCAGCTGCCATCATCTTCAGCCAAGAGAACTCTGCAGGCACTCATACCTCACTGTGCTCCTATAGTCACTGTCACCCCCTTTAACAAGGGGACCCTTAGATCCCAGCCCCCCATAGTACATAGTACCCTACTCATTTACCAAAAAAGGGTATAGTGTAAAAAATGACAGTAGGCAGTTTTTGACAATTCCTTTATTAAAAAAACAAAAACAATGTCTCCCACAGTAAATGCACCGTCAATCATGATGCCCGCCACCACCGCCAACTCAAAAAAAGAAAAAAAATTGTTTCACTCCTGCCAGAGGCTCCCACGGCCTGCCAGGTCCCCTGTCTGACAGCTCTTAAATAACTAAGGGGCGGGCCACCTGTCAGAAACCATGAATATATATATTTAAAATTACATCCATTACATCGCCATCCCTGCCTGCGTCTTGAGGGTCGGTCCTGTCTTTCCCTCGAGACGCAGGCAGGGATGGCGATGTAATGGAGTCCAGCACCACAAGCGTGGATTCTTCTGCTTTTTCCAATGTTTTTAAGATATCTCCGGTCTACACAAATCTATATGGTGCCAAGGAGTCTCAAGGACCCCCTGAGGAAGACTATGATATTATAAACGTTGAAATGCAGTGGGGTCTTCTCTGTTATTGGCAAGCACCATTATAATCACAAGCGATATTGTGTGGAGCAGTATCATATATATACTCTTAGTGATTAATTGTGTGACAACCCTTTTCTTGTTTGATTTATATTTATGAAGAAGGCAGGCAAATGTCTATCAATATTCATTTTATATTTATTTATTTATGTACCCATTATGTCTCGTCATGTGTGAAACTGGAGCTCATATTTTTAAAATTCTTGTATTCTTAAAATCGTGTTCGGAGTATTTTGCTAATAAAAACATATTTTTTACAAAACCCTTTTTTTGATGATTGCTGCTAAAAAACCCCATGGGGACTGTCCACAACTTTTCTGTTTTTTATTTCCTTTCCTCTTTTTGGTCTTTTTCCTTCTGAATATAAACATTTATGAAGGACGAGGTTCATACATTTCAGGGAAAATATATTATTTCTTTTTTTCCTATGTGGATTGTAACTTTGTTTCACCAACTTTTATTGTTAAGCAATATCAGTTTAGTCCAATCAAAGAGAAAACATTGTGACTAAGGCCTATGTAAGAGGCTGAAACGCGGTAATAATTACAGGTTTTGATTCCCTTTTATGGACGAATCTAATAAAATCGCATATGTTTTATCTTAGAGACATCATGGTGCCAGAATTTTTTCTCTTTGAATGGACGATTAAATGGCTGAGTACTGGGGCTATCCAAGCACATGAGTCTCCATCTCATCCTGTTTATTATTAAGAGGTTTTTGGGGTAGCAACCTGATTTCTAGACAAATATCAGTTTAGTGCAGTTATTCCTAATAATTATTTTATTACAAACACACATGTAAAAAATTGTATGTTTATAGTAACTGAGTTGCAGTTTTGCCCTTGAGTCACTGGACATATATTTGCGGTACCTCACATTATTTTTGTTTAACCATGAAGCAAAATGTTAACTTTCATCTCTAACTTAGGATCTCTAGCACAATAATTATTTAATTACCACTTAGCTATTAAGACTTGCTTTTCCACTCTGTCTTCTGGCTTCCAAGTGGTTCTTCATTCCACTCTCTTAGGACTTGTTCACACTTGTGGCTATTGTTTCAATAGTAAACAGTGTGAAAGTGTTGCCTTATTCTAACGCTGATTTATACCTAGCCCTATGGGTATGGGGGAGCTGGTAACCTTCTCTCATGTGACAGTGCTCTGGTCTATCTGCCAAGTTTTTCCCCAGGCACTGTCATATAACCCAATGCATGACATCACCACTCCCATTAGTTTTGGGCACTTACTGACGATGTAGCTTTTACTGCCTGCAACAGATGAATAACCTGTGAGTGTGAAGGGTTGCCTGCCAATGAAGAATAACCACTGGAGAGAGAGGGGGTTTCTGGTAAGGTGAGTTGGACAGTGGGGCCCCTTTGCACAGACACTTTGTCCTGAATGGGGATGATGGCACTGTTTTTTTTAACCACTTCAGCCCCGGAAGAATTTACCCCCTTCCTGACCAGAGCACTTTTTGCGATTCGGCACTGCGTCACTTTAACTGACAATTGCGCGGTCGTGCGACGTGGCTCCCAAACAAAATTGACGTCCTTTTTTTCCCACAAATAGAGCTTTCTTTTGGTGGTATTTGATCACCTCTGCGGTTTTTATTTTTTGCACTATAAACAAAAAAATAGCGACAATTTTGAAAGAAAAACGCATTATTTTTTACTTTTTGCTGTAATAAATATCCCCCAAAAATAATTAAAAAAACATTTTTTTTCCTCAGTTTAGGCCGATACGTATTAGTCTACCTATTTTTGGTAAAAAGAAATGCAATAAGCGATTATTGATTGGTTTGCAAAAAAGTTATAGCGTTTACAAAATAGGGGATAGTTTTATGGCATTTTTATTAATTTTTTTTTACTAGTCATGGCGGCGATCAGCGATTTTTATTGTGACTGCGACATGGCGGACACATTGGACATTGCTATAAAAATGCACTGATTCCTGTGTAAATGACACTGGCAGTTAAGAGGTTAACCACTAGGGGGCGGGGAGAGGTTAAGTCAGTAGGGGGGATGGGCTAGCTGTGACACGTCACTGATCTCTGCTCCCAATGATAGGGAGCAGAGATCAGTGACACTGTCACTAGGCAGAACAGGGAGATGCTTACATCAGCATTTTCCCGTTCGTCCTCTCCGTGAGGTGATCGCGGGTATCCCCGCAGTGATCGAGTCCGCGGGACCTGCGACCCAACTCACGGAGCTCCCGGCTGGCGTGCACGCAATGGCATGGCGGGGAATTCAAATGGGACTTACAGGTACACCCATTTGCCCAGCCATGCCATTCTGCCGACGAACATCGGCGTGTGTCGGTCGGGAAGTGGTTAACCGAAAAAACAAAAGAATTGTCATGAACAACAACCTTATCTGCTAATCAGCTGACTTCTGTTTGATTGGTTTGAATGAATGTGTGATTGGTATTGCTATCCGTGTTCTGATAATGTTATCAGGTTATATTATTATGTGGTGGAGGTAGCTTCTATTTTTTAAATTTTGTATATGGTGGAAATATTTATAATAAAGTAATTAATATTTTTGCTAAAAAACTGTTTTTGGTTCCTCCTTGAAGAATCCCTTTCGGGCTGTTTGCCCTCTCGTTTTCTCCTGAGAATTCTTTCTATATACTGTTTTTTTTTTTTGTGTGGACATTCAAATATTTACATATTTTTAACAGGTAGTAAATAAGCAAGTAAATAAACTACAGGAAGAAAGTAAATGAAAAACTGAGAAGCTTTAGCTGCAAACATTGGGGATGAATTACTCTACAATTGATGCAGCTACAGAGGTCAGTAAGAATAATTTACTGTAAATGTCTACAGCCTGAACAAAGTTTTTATTTTGTCTGTGTCTCTATTGGTGAGATTTATCTTCACTTTGTGTAGAAACAGGTAGTTCTCTCCAGTGGGGCACACACTCAGCAAAGCACTTTTTAAGTAGCAAGGGGAAGGGTTAGCTCCTCTTTTAAAATGTTATTACTTTCTGTGCCTACCTGTATGTTCCAGTATCTCCTCATTCCTGACACAGCATGACAGCATATACGTATGGTAGACTCCGCCCCCTTCCCTATCTCAGCACCAGTTATACTATAAGAGTAGGTCTACTCCCTGCCCACAGCATTCTCTTTTTTTTCCTCACTGCTACAACCGATTATGCTACTGCTTATGAAAGCAGAATTTTTATTTTTCACTCACCTTTGCCGGACGCTCCTGGCCAAGCCGCACAGGTTCAAGCCTCACCTGTGACAAAGCTCCCCACTGTACAGGCAGACATGAACGCCTATATGGGGGAGACCTCCCCCCAGGATCCAGGAATAAAGGGGGGTGAGGGCATCTGGTCTCTAGGGATTGCTCCTTTATCATGATGCCATGGATGGACATTCATTGGACTTTCTGTTTGGACTTGAAGCATGCAGGTGGTAAGGCACCACATGGTGCAAAAATCCATATTATTCAGTTAATGCTGCAAGTATGTGGTTAAGTTTGCATTTCTGAAGGGTTGTGGTTGCCTCTGCAACACTGCTAATGCTGATAGCAGGTGTGCTGTTCTGGGCTGAAGCCTTCCTATTAACTGAACAAGCCTGGCCCTACAGTCTTGACCTATTTCTGCAGGTGTGCTGTTAGTTTGCATTTCTGAAAAGCATATATCACACATTCACAGGTTGAAGTCTGTGTCTGCAGTATTACTATTGTTTGGACTGATAACAGGTGATACTGAGCCTTTTCCTATTAACACAGGGCCTGGCCCTGCAGACTGGGCTCACTCTGTATTGATGCTTGGTTGTGATATGATCCTTGGTGGTACATGTGTCTAAGGTAGGTTTAACCTGCTAGTGCTAATTGTCAGATGACCATTAACTTGCGCTGCTTGCTTGTGATTACATTAACTCTACAGTATGAATGACTGTTATGTGTTTATTTCTACGCAATTACATGCTGACCTTGGTGCTAAAATAAAAGTCAGGATCTGTTTAGTCACATTCCTTAGTACTTACCTGTTAGCAATATGTAATTGCTTGTTTTATTTGGGGTATCCCATAGAGAGATGTGGTTTGTAGTGGTTACTACTTATGGCAAATACTCCCAGGCATGGCTTCAGCCTTTCAGCTCATCTATTAACCAGTAGCAATCAGCATTCCTAGAGACCAGCAACTTTAACTAAGGTGAGGGCAGGTAGGTTTATGCTATATTCAAAAGAGTGCACATTATGGGCATGATGAGTGTAAAACTCTCCAGCCCTCAACACCAACACCAGTCAACCTGCTTCTGCAACAAGGGACAGATCATCTTCAGCCCTGAAGGAACCACTATGTAGTTAACTGCCAGAAGAGGCAGATCAAGAGATCTCTACAGTAATCATAGTGGTCTGGTGGTAACTGGTGTGTCAGCCAAAATGCAAAACAAGGTTGCAGGCCAGAGGCAGTGACAAATGGGCAGAGACTAAGAAAGCCTACAGTCACTAATGCTTCCATAACAAGCCTAATCAAACAGATGTGTTTATTTAAAGGCAACCTCTACCTCAGAGCTTGCTTATGGGAAATTACTATGGCAAATTGACATATCAGAATCAAAAGGTGGATACTTTAACCCTGTCCAAACTGACTGTGTGGAGCTCAGGTACTCAGCTATTCAAACAAAGTCATTTAAAGGGTACCTCTGCCTAAAAAGCAGCCAGTCAAATGGGCTTCATCAGATTAACCAAGGGTGCCATTCTTCCAACAGAAGAAGCAATATCCTTTGCAGAGACCCTGGGACAGCAAATAGAGCTTACTTCGGTAGCCAGACTGTCAGGACCCCAGACAGGGTGAAAGCAGAGCTCTGGTCAGTGATAAACTCTCTATGATAGCAGATCCTAGATTGAAAATGGAGTAGCCAATGATGCAGTTCAGCCACTGCGAATATAAGACTGTATGCTGTTTCTCCAGTAATCATTGTGGTCAGTGAACCCTTATGGCTCATCCCACAAGTAAACACATGACACTTTAAGTCAGAATGGTGACTGTTCAAGTCGGATCTGTTGATATCTAGAAGGAGGATTAACCCCTTATGTTAATCGCCAATGACCAGAGAATAGCCAAAAGGCAAAGTAATGAAGAGTGAATGACAGGTTAAACCTGGGAGAACTATAGCGGAGAATTAGGAATCAATAATCATCTTTATTTGCCTAAACCCAACCTGCCCAGTAGGGTCAGCTGACAGTTATATTTAAATTTGAGCTTAGGATCCATGGGTCCTGTGCATTAAGGAAGCCAATGGAATTTTTATTCCTCCCTACCAATTCATTGCATCCCCTCCATGACGCATTAGAGCACAAGGGTTGTGGCTACATGGTCGTTAGTCAAAAGTAAGACTTGAAGAACAAGCAGAAGGAAGAGGATCCAAAATTTCATAGACCATCATTGCAATTAATCTCTCTAGCCATCAGTAAGGCTTGACCTCCACAAATCATACCCCGTGATTTCCAAGGAGTATCATTCATAGCGATGCAACTCCAAGTTGCAACTACTTCAAAGTAGTACCTACACTGCCTTTGATCCCACTGTGATCTAACTTGGGGCCATGGACATCAAGAATACACAGGCATTGATTCAAGTTGCATAGAAATCGCAGTAAAATTGCATGATTTTTAGGTTGCAATAGTGGAAACCTAGGCTAAGACTGTAGATGGTCTTTAGACCTAGCAAGTTGCATAATCGCATGGTTGCATAGTGGGTGGGGTTGATGATAGACACAAGTCGATCAAGTCCAACCTATGTGTGTGATTATATGTCCGTATTACCTTGTATATCCTGTATGTTGTGGTCATTCACAAGTGTGTGTGTGTGTGTGTATATGTGTATACTGTATACATACTTTGAGATGCCCATGTTTTGGCAAGTACCTTTGCTTGGCCGTTAGAGTTCCCTATGAGTTCATCTGGCAGACTGTGACCTTTCCACAAACTCCAGGCATTTCCCGGGTTATCGGGTCCAGTAGTGGCCGACTTTCGGGAGCAAGGACTTCTGGTGAACCTTGTTTGGGCAACAGACTGGCGCAATGACTTCCAGGTTTTGGGAAAAGAGTCCTAGTACAGACTCTGATCGAGTCAGAAGGAGCCATCATCTAGAGACCAACTAGTCTCATTACAACAATGACCTACCAGGAAGCAGTTCTGAATCTCTAAAAAAATACAATAAAATTACCCTCAGAGAGAGCAACAGTATAAGTATCTTACTTGAACAAATAGCTCTTTCCCATTGGTTGCATCCCAAGGTTGCAAGAGCGGTAAGTAGCCTGTAGTAACTCATGTGGTCCGAGGGGCCCAAGGGTAGGTTGACATCTGTATTACCTGGTTTTGTAGTAAAGGAAAGACTTTACTTCCTGCACAAGGAACAGTGACTCCACAGAGGAGACAAGTCCTCTTTTGGGGAGGTAGCTAAGCTACTGTAACTAATCTTTCAGCGTATCAGCTATTAGGCATACCAATCATCACAAGTTGTTACTCGCCGGGTATTCATGTCAATGGAGGACAAGGTGTCCAAAAGTAAGAGTTGCAGTGGTCGTAGACTGAAGTCTTTCCGAAACACAACAAAAGAGCCTCAACTATGCTGCAAAGACTCAGCAAAATGGGGAAGGCCTATCTTCGCTGTCAAAAAGAAATGCAAAACTAGTCAACTTCTGTCAGAGGTATCTCCCAGTAAGGTCAACCAGGCCGTTAGGTTAGGGTTTTCTAGATCTTACGGCCAGATGGTGTAAGGTACAAAAGCCTTTGGATGACAAGAGACAGTCTCCAAACCAAAAAGCTAGTCAAGGGATCAGCAACAAGTAAGGCTATCAAAATATTGGCCTGACAGTATCCTGGGTGGCTTCCCAGAGGTGGAGGCAGAGAAACTAATGACAGCCAGCTGGGTATGCAGATTAGCCAATATGTATATTGAACAAGCCTAATAGTCTCCAGGATCCTTATCCGTATTCGCAGCCGTTTGGTGACGATAACAATAATTGCCCTGTGGCTTGCAGGCCATGATACCTGCGGGTACAGTCTTAGATCCGAGAACCTCCTATTCTCCTTCCTGCGATCCAACACCTCATACAGCGTGGCCAACGGTATCTTCCAAATTAATGCAAGTTATATCTAGATGCTGGAGACCAAGAAGTGGAGGTCTCACTGTTATGCCCCGTACACACGGTCGGACTTTGTTCGGACATTCCGACAACAAAATCCTAGGATTTTTTCCGACGGATGTTGGCTCAAACTTGTTTTGCCTACACACGGTCGCACAAAGTTGTCGGAATTTCCGATCGACAACCACGCAGTCACGTACACCACGTACGATGAGACTAGAAAAGGCCGGTTCAGAACCAAGCGCGGCATCCTTTTGGGCTCCTTTTGCTAATCTCGTGTTAGTAAAAGTTTGGTGAGAGACGATTCGCGCTTTTTCAGGCTCGTGGCTTTCAGATCGTTTTCTGCCATTCAGTTTGTGCTTGTGGGTTTGTATCTGCTCTTCAGTGCGTGCAAGCAAGTTCCACGTGACTTTAAGTAGTCATTGTATTCTTGTTTGTTCGTTACTGGTTTTCAGGTCACTCTTCACAGGCCTTGCTGTTCTTCATTGCGTTCTGTTACTTCGTTCTGAGCAGCCGACTGTTTTTTAGCCATGTTTCGTATGCGTACTCCTCGTAGAGTTCGTGCTGTGCGGGGGCTTGGTGTTGGGGTCCTGAGCTTGACACAAGTCCAGTCCATGAACAGGGTGGGGAGGAGTTCATGGACCAAGAATTGGTTGCTTCAGCATGACCAGTTCTGTCATATGCCTTTGCTCCGTGGGATCCGTGAGAATAATCCTGATGATTTTAGGAACTTTCTCAGGATGACGGACCCCGTGTTTCACCGTCTGTTGGCTTCGCTGACCCCCGTATTAGCAGACAGGATACCTGCATGAGGCAAGCCATTACTGCAGAGCAGAGGTTGGTCGCTACCTTGCGGTATTTGGCCACAGGGAGAAGCCTGCAGGACCTCAAGTTCTCGACAGGCATCTCCCCCCAGGCTCTGGGGATCATTATCCCAGAGACCTGTTCTGCCATCATCCAGGTCCTGCAGAAGGTGTATATGAAGGTAAGATTTTTATCCTTTTATATCCCATTTTATTGTATTGAATGTTTGGTAATATATTGTATTTCTTTCCTCATTCCCATGATTGTAATATGCTGTGAATGTCCCCTTTGTTCTCATGCATGCTGGATTTTTATGTAATTATTATTTTAGGTCCTTCATACATATTTGCCCTTCAATAACCTCTCCAGCATGGTGTCTCCTGCCCTATATTCACCTCATGTAGTCACTTAACAATGTATTTTATCAGCTCTATAGTAGTGCTTTACCCCAAACACCCCCTAAAATGTTAGGAAATGTTATTTTTTATTTAAATTCAGGCAGAGTGGCAGAGGCTTTTTTTTGTGGTGTCCCCAAATTTTTTTGTAACCCTCCCTCCCCCCAACTGCTAAGTCAGCTGATCCCAATTCTCTATCCTCAATCATTTATCTGCTGACTTTGCCAAACCCATACACACTGTCAGGAGACTAGTAGACCAGACTGTGTGGACTGCACAGAGATAACCCAAAACACATGTAAGTGAATAGTGATATTTATTAAAATAGGTGATAATTAGAAAATACAAACAGTAAACAACCAACCCAACAAACCCACTACAAACAACAATATCTACAGCAAGGGGCAATACCGGAATCACAGATGTCAGCCAGGCCAGGGTCATACACAGCAGGTCAGCAAGAACAAGGGATATACCAGAGACATAAACGTTTAGCCAAGTCAAGGTCATACACAGGAAGATCAGTAAATGAGGGACAGGGAACCAACAGGACAGAGAGGGGATGGATCGGGCAGAAGGGTACAGGAACACTGAAGGGATCGGGTCAGGATAAGCTCGGGCACAAGGTCAGATGCAGGTTCAGGGTCGGGTAACAGGCGAACAAGGTCAGGGCTCAAGGAGAGAGATACCAAGGCAAGCATATGAGGGCTTGCCGGGTATTTATAGGACTGACTGTGATTGACTTCAAGTCACACCTGAGCGCAGGGAGTGTTGTCTGCTCCATACTGCCAGGATCCATCTGCTGGTGGACGTCAGTACTGCGGCCAAAAGATGAAATGACACCAGCAAGGAAATATTCTCCTGACAGTTCAACACTGCCAGGAGACACCTGCTGGTGGACCCCAGTACTGCATGCCAAACGATATATCTTGCCAGCGGACGGATCCTTTCCTGACACACACTATACCCATCTCTTTACTGGTCAGATTTATGGATGAATTCCCCAAAGCATGTAGTGCAAGGGCCTGCCTGTATACTTTCCAATGGTACTGTTTAAAGTTTTTGTATTCTATTATTATCTTGATAGGTAATAGCAGAATGTCCAAATGTCCTCAAATGTGTACAGTGTGTATTTATATCTTTATATTATGACACTTCTTACCTGTCCAGTGGTCTGCCAATAGTGTAACTAAGGAGGGGCTGTTTCAAGTAATACCCTGTATTTAGGCATTCATCTCTAAATGAAGTGAAGAGGGTTACCTGTCCAAGAGTTCCCCCCCCTATAATGTTAGAAATGGCCCATGGGGCGGGAGGGGGAATATGATAGGTGTACCTTTATACTTTGTTGTTGTTAAATTCCCCTTAATAAATGCTATCTGGAGGTTGCCCCATAATGTTTGTGTCTAATCTGCTTGCCATGTTTCTGTGAAAAAATAGTAATGTTTATTGTTTTTTCCTCAACAGTTTCCTTCAACGCCACAGGAATGGCAGACTGTGGCCTCCCACTTTGCCCAGCGGTGGGACTTTCCTAATTGCGGAGGGGCAATTGATGGGAAACACGTCCACATCGTCCCACCACCCAACTCGGGGTCGTACTATTATAATTACAAGGGATTTAATAGTATAGTGATGTTGGCGGTGGTGTCGGCTAATTACGAGTTCCTGTATGTGGACGTGGGGAAGAATGGCCGGATGTCCGATGGTGGAGTGATCGCCCAGACGGAGTTCTACAGGCATCTCCAGAATGGCAGCTTGGACTTGCCACCTCCAGAGGACAATGTTGAAGGTCTCCCATTTGTGTTTGTTGCTGATAAAGCATTTGCGCTGGGGGACCACCTGATGCGGCCATTCCCGATGAGGACCCTCACCCCGGAACAGAGGGTTTTTAATTACCGGCTGGCCAGAGCCCGAAGAGTGGTGGAGAACACATTTGGAATCCTGGCCAGCCGGTTCCGATTATTTCTGACACCCATCCATATGGCGGAGTATAAACTGAACCATATAATACTTGCCTGCTGTGTTCTCCATAATTTTTTAAGAAAACATTCAGCCAACTATGCTGGCTCAGTTGGGCCTGAGGCCGGAATCCCAAATCCATCAACACTGACGGCGCTTGAAAGTGGCCGTCCTGGCTTGCCCTCCCTGAGTGCCGTGATGTCCGGTTACGATACCTGGAGTTCTTTGCGGGTAGGGGGGCTATCAATATGCCAGACAATCTGTGACACCTTTTTCAAATAAAAAACAACCAAAAGAAATTCTTTGTGGACATTTACTGCTTGTGTTTGTTTTAGCTGACCCTGACAGAAATGTGTTGAGTGCAGAAAATGGCGTGATTGGGTAACCTTATAAAAAACAGTGTTGGCTGGTACTTCCTAAATGCAAAAACACATTTCACTACAAGTGCACTTGCAACTGCACTGAACCTGCACTTGTAGTGCAAAGTGTATTTGCCCTTAGGAAATAACCCCCATTTTTGCATAAAACAGCAATTACATCACCCCAAAAGTGTTGTAGTGTTGAGACAATAATCCACACATTCTTGAGTAAGCCACTTTTTTATACCTGCACAATCACATGTGCATTTACGAAAGGTTTTTAAAACAAACCAACATGTTTGTTGTATAACAATTTTTGCAGTAGCATTATCAAAAATCGAAATATCCATTTCAGATAAAACAGGCCTGTGTAAAACCAACAAGAAAGCCAAAAAACTTGAACTTACAAAGTTCACATTTGGTAAAACCTGAAGGCTATATCAGACATCAGTATTTAGGAACTGGGTTTGATATAGCGTTCAGATGGGGGGAACTCACCCCTGGAAAAGCCAAATTTGGAAGATGCACACCAATTTACGAATGTCAACATGTGCTATCTGCCATCGGGGGGGATCAAGGGACGTGTTTTGGGGGAGCAAGCCCTTCCTCAACGCGACTTTATAATTGAGGAAGGGGTTGCACCCCCAAAACGCGTCCATTGATCTCCCGTGATGGCAGAAACATTTTTGTAAGATTGGACCACAATAAAACAGGTGATTTTGTGGGGTTTAAATTCGCCCCAAAACATCAATGATGTTATTAATTTTTTTAATAACATCACTGATTTTTTGCTGGATGTTGTGCAATTCGAGATTATAACCCATGATCTCCCCGATCAGTATCTGGGCACTTTCAGATGTGAAACGTTCTCTCTCCCTCACATCACGATCACCTAAAAAGAGATAAAGAACAAAAAAAAAGGTCTCAAAAATCTGCCACCATCCATCTTTTACCTGAGTCTGTGGTCGCAGACACTCACCTGTTGTGGTGCCAATCTCCACCACATCTTCTTCTTCCTCCTGCTCTTCTTCTTGGGTTGGTGTTATTTCCCCTTCTTCTATAGGTGGGGATCTGTGTTCTCCTGGGATGAGGGGTGTCCTCCGAGTCTTTTCTCCCCTATGTAAAACAAAAATGGTATACTTAGCACACAGATATTTGATGGCAGAACTAGAAATAGGAAACATTGCTTGGAAGTGGGGTACAATTGTCTATTTTAGCCGAGTTCCAAGATGTATATTATTAATTCCCCTTTGTCAAGCTGCAATACTTTACCTGTTTGGTACAAGCTTCACAGATGTAGCCCCCCCTATAGTATACACTGGAGCACCTGTGTGCCCCCCTAATAAAAATGGTGTTCTTGTGTCCCACACTAGTGCTCCAGTGTCCAGATGTGAAAACAGCTGCTCAGTGTCCTCTCCTTACACACAATCTAGTTGGCATTTCATTCTAGTAACAAACCCATCTACACAAATATTTGGCATCCAAGTAGGCCCCAAAAAATGAGTGAAAATGCATATGGCCTAAACAATGGTGTTCTAGAGGCCAAAAGAAAAATGTTTGATATGAACGAATAATGGGCCCATGAACATTAAAGTTTTACCTTTTTAAACGTTACAATTAATAAAGGCATATGGAGCAGAACGAACGGAATAAACACAGAAAGAATAGGAACACAGCACAACTACTTACTTTTTTGCAGCACTCTCCGGATCTTTCGGTACTGCTCTGGCTCTCTCAACTTCAGGTCCGACCACCGCTTCCTGAGCTGATCTTTAGATCTTTGTACCCCGAAATTCCTCTCAAGACTCCTGACCACTTTCGCCATGATCTTGGCCTTTCGGATGTTGGGGTGGGGGTAAGGCCCATATTTTCCGTCATAGTCGGACATCCTCATGATGTCGACAATCTCCAACATCTCCCCAAACGACATATTTGTGGCCTTTAAAACGTCTCCTTCTGGATCGGGACGTGCCTGGATCCGGGCTTTCCTCCTCCTCCTCCTCCTCCTCCTCGTTGCTAGAATTAGCATGCACCTGCTGTAACTCCGCCATCATGCTCTTCACCCACTGCGCCGAACGAAAAGGGGCGGGGAATAGACTAGAAAGAACGTCAGGGGCGGGCGGAGTTACACGCATGCGCAGTGTGTATAAAGCGTAACACGCGTGCGTATTACGTACGATCTGTGAGCGGAGGAAGGAGCATTGGACGCGCCGATCGTAAGAACGAAGGTAAGAGACGAACTTGTGCCTATACTGCTTCTAGATTGAGGCCTATATTGTAACAAGATTAGGAGAGTTTTGTCTGACATTAGGCTGTGTCTTGTGTTGTGTCTTGCAGTGAACATGGATATCTTATTAAAAGATACTGACTTCATGTCATTATTCCTCGAGATGCTAAGGGAGCTGCCCTGTCTGTGGGAGATTACCCACCCCCATTTCAAGAACCAAGCAAAGAGGAAGGCAGCACTGGAGCAATTGTTGGAAATTGTGAAGCAGGTGATCCCCACGGCAGACATCACCTATTTAAATAAATTAATTGGTTGCCTGAGGAGTACATATCTGAGGGAGCGCAAGAAGGTTCTGGATTCACAGAGATCCGGAGCAGCTGATGACATCTATGTCCCCAGGATGTTGTACTATGACAGGCTTCACTTTCTGGCAGGCCAGACTGAACCCAGGCCATCCCTCTCAAGTCTTCCTTCCACGCTTCCTTCCCCCCCGGCTGAGGCTTCTGATGCCCAACCTGGGCCTTCCAGGCGATATGTGGAGGAGCCCAGATTGAGCCAGGTATAGCATTCTTTTTAAATATTTCTGCTTGTCCAATCAATAATGTTAACTAGATGTTAGTTGGGAGTACTAATTTAGGATTGTGATTGATGATGCAAAACATTACAACCATGTCCCTTTTTCATACACAGGGAAGTCTCAGCCAGGAGGTGGCTGGGCCGAGCCAGCTGGCTGATATCAAGGTCCCTCCACCCCCCCTGAAAACAGAAAGTGGCAGTAGGAGGAGTACCCTAGAGGAGGCGGCTATAGGATTCTTTTGGAGGGCTACAGAGGTCCTGGGAGCACCCCACACCATGCAGGAGAACATTGCTGCCTTCATAGCATATAAAATGCAGAGGATGGAGAAGGGCCAAAAAGTAATGTGTGAAGCCCTCATATCGGAGGCTCTGGAGAAAGATATGAGGGAACAAATTACACCTCAGACACACCTCCTCCTGCAGGTCCTTCTCCTCCAGGTCCTCCCAGTCCTCCTCCTCCAGGTCCTACTCCTCCTCCTGCAACATCTCCAACTGCACAGCCACAGCCCGGAAGGAAGCGTGGAAGGAAGACCAGACAGTGATTGCCCTGGGTTCAGTCTGGTCGGCCAAAAAATGCAGCCTCTTGTGGTACCACAGCCTGGGGACACCGATGTCATCTGCTGCTTTCCAGATCTCTGCGAATCCCGGACCAGACTGCCCTCCCTTAGATATGGACTCCTCAGGCCACCAATTTTGATGTTGAAGAATTGTTGTCTGCCGTGGGGGTCCCAGGCTTCACTAATTTCTCATGTTGATCCAGTGTTGCCTTCCTCTTTGTTTGGTTCTGATCCCTTAATAAAGGATTTTTGTTTGGAATTATACTCTCCTATGTGTTTTACTTCAAAAATGACAGTTTTTTTTGTGAGGGTTCAGGTACATTTCAAATATACAATGTGAAATTAACAAGGGACACCAACACCAAACAATCTCCTGGAGATTAAATAATAAAATATATCAATGGTGTTGGGGTAACTTGACACACAAAACACAGACAAAAATATTCTGTAGTAAAAATAACATTGAACAAAGATCAGCCTTGGAAAAAATCCAAACATTAAAGAAAAAAAAAGGCTGAAAATCCAAAAAAAATAAAAAATAAATAAAAAAAACTGTCAGATGTGACAACTAATAACAATATATTGAGGGAATTCTAATAAAAAAAACACAAAGAAAAGTTTGTGAGAAGTGTGTGTGACTATAAGCAGCAAAACTACTTGTTCTTGTCACATTATAAAGAAGAAGAGAGTGCGCTGTATTAAACCATTTTTAACATTGCAGCTTGACGAAAGTGTTGTATCCATTGCGAACGCTAAGTTTACCAGAACGAGCTGTCCCGTGTCAGAATTTCTTCTGAGCATGCGTGGCACTTTGTGCGTCGGAACAGGCCACACACGATCGGAATTTCCGACAACGGATTTTGTTGTCGGAAAATTTTATCTCCTGCTCTCCAACTTTGTGTCGGAAAATCCGATGGAAAATGTCCGATGGCGCCCACACACGGTCGGAATTTCCGACAACACGCTCCGATCGGACATTGTCCATCGGAAATTCCGACTGTGTGTACGAGGCATTAGTGTTTGAAATCCTATGGAAGTCAGAACGCCTACTCCAGACTTCAAGTACATTGGATACGAGAAAACCTACAGAATTTAAAGAATGGAATTCTCTGTTTCTTGCTTTAAGGATTGAATTGTATACAAGTAAGCCTAGAGATGGCATTAAAGGATACATGAAACTCAGTCATGTCCTCACTCTCTGGGATCCAGTAACGGTTGCATATCTTGGCAACCAATTCCGAAAGACCTGGGCAGATTATTCTTTTCCCCATGGGGTTTTCCAAATAGTGTGAGACACATTGTCTCACTCTCCATTCAGAAGGATAAGACATCCTCAACATGGCCAGTAACACATAATTAGTATTCTGTATGGCAAATAGGTCTAGAAGGATCTCAGACATCCAAGTGTCAAGCCATAAACTACCTTGTTGCTGAAATTATCAGACAAAATGGCTCTAGTCTCTTCCAACACTATACAAAGGTTGGCATCTTTGCAACCTGGGTTAGAACATCATCCTTCTGGCATATTCAAACTAAAGTGTTTGAAGTACCACAAGCATTGAAAATAGATTCAAGGTTGAAGAGAGACAAAGAATTGGTCCTTCTTCAAAGAGAAAAACGATAGGCTCGTCAGGCCTAACGACATCAGAAGACAAGAACTGTCCAATGAAGACAATTGCAGGGGTGCGGATCAAGTCAGTCAAAGGGCTTAGATGGCTAGGACAAATCTATCACAAGGGCAGAGACTCTCTTCCAAACTGATTGAGCATCTATAGGCGGAACTCCAACGGAGTCCCTCCAGAGTTAATATGTAAACTACAACCTGGTCTACATTCAACACACTGGTGGTTCATTCTTGTGGACCCAACAGCATTAACTACAATACATCTCAGTCTTTAGTGGGGATAAATCTAATCCTCAACTTAAATATTTCAGCAGTACCCACCCTTGTTGTCTGGTGAGTTGGTACATCCCATACGTATATGCTGTCATTCTGTGTCAGGAATGAGGAAAATTTTATACTTACCTGATGGTAATTTTTCTATCCTGGTGCAAGCATGACAGCATATAGGTCCCTCCCGAAACTAAAAAAAAAAAGAAATGAAAGAAAGGCTTCAGAGTGATACTAAGTTACGAGAATGCTGTGGGCAGGGAGGAGACCTACTCTTATAGTATAACCGGTCCTGAGATAGGGCAGGGGGCTGAGCCTACCATACATATATGCTGTCATGCTGTGTCAGGAATGAGGAGATACTGGAACATACAGGTAGGCACAGAAAGTAATAACATTTTAAAAGAGTTAACCCTTCCCCTTGCTACTTAAAAATGCTATCATGCTTGCATCAGGAAAGGAAAATTACCATCAGGTAAGTGTAAAATTTTCCTCATTCCTTGCCCTGTTGTTACAGAGACAGGAAGTGAGGTAAAATCTTTATAACAGGATCATGGACAGCAAAAAAATTGACAGGAATATTATTTATTTACATGTCTATCTGATAATCCCTCTAAATGCAAAGGTAATAGGGGCTCCTTCTTGCAGCAACAATCCTGTCTTCATATAGTGCTGCCAGTGCACACTGTTTTCTTTCTGATATTGGAGACCTATGGATAAGTGTACTTACAAAAAAATAGGGTTGCATATTCTTGTCTCTCCCTGAAGCTGGACAGCATCACTCTGTCATTTACAGCAAGCAATCTTCGCCCTATGGTTGCCTAGAGTGGCCATAAATAAAGCCAGACAAAATGGCATTATTTAACCACATGTTGGGTGCATTGGAGTGCCAGTCAGAAAAAGTGCTATTCCGAATAGAAGCAACTGCATTGCACCAATAGATTTACTGTGTACTGTGTTTACTACACTAAAGCATGTGGTAACTGCAATGCTTGTTACTGCAATGCCATAGTGTGAATAGGCTCTAAGCTCCTTATTTACCAAGTTATCTTAAACATCCTTATACTCGAGGGATTAAAAAAAAACTCATGGCTGCTATCGCTGTTTTTTTAACCCAGCGATTGGCTGTCATGTAAAAGCATTGTGAGCATAGGCATGCACACAGGGTGTGCCAGGTCTGCCTGGGCACACCCTAATCACCCTGTGTGATACAGATTCCCCCTGTTTAAACCCCTGATATTTCACCACTGCCCCCTAATGAGCTTCCAAAAAAATTGTAAAAATAATAGAAATATAAATTTGTAAACAATAATAAAAAATAAAATAATAAAAACTACTGACATCAATCTCTACTCTCCTGACACTGTTAATATATATACACATGCACACATACATATGTGTCTGGGCTTTGAGGTGCACACCATAATGCATTTGGCTGTGCTCACCTATGGTTGTGAGTCATCATTTACAGTACTAAGAGTGTGCTGACCCCCCTCCCCCAATCCCCCAGTGCCGGCTGTGGTTGTTTCTGGGCTCTCCCATTGCTCCTGGGAGCCTGGGACCATGGTAAAATGCCCCAATACTTTGTGCAGGATGAGATTGAGGAACATCCAATCCCTGATCTACTCTGCAATGAATGAACCAAGAAGAAATGTGTATTAAATCACTTCCAGGTTCAAAGCTGCCATTGCACAAACTCTGCTTGACTGCAATGAAAATCAAGGGAGACATTATGGCTCCAATGTATCTCTCATGCCCCATAAAGAGGACCTGTCACCCATTCATGCTATCTAAAAAAAAATTAAATGGGGAAAAAAAAAGTTTAAAAAATTTAAATTGGAAAAAAAGGAAAAAAAATCCCCCATACCCCGCACATACACTAGAATGCAAATGTGCACATGGCGTACATATGTGCACACACATGGGCTTTACTTCCACATGTAAACGAGAATATTAATGAGTATTAAAAGATGTCATCATGGGAGGTGGCTTTAAAAAAAAAAAAAAGTCTTCAACTGCTTAAATACAAGCTTAAATGGGTTGTAATTTTTTTACTTTTTGCTATAATAAATATCCCCAATTTAAAAAAAAAAACACATTTTTTATCAGTTTAGGCCACTGTGTATTCTTCTATATTTTTCTGGTCAAAAAAAATCGCAATATGTGTATATTGAGTGGTTTGCGCAAAAGTTATAGTGTCTACAAAATAGGGGATAGATTTATGGCATTTTTGTTGTGTTGTTTTTTTTACTAGTATTGGCAGCAATCAGAGATATTATTTTTTTTGGGGACTTTCAAATTGCAGCAGACATATCAGACATTTTCGACACACTTTTGGGACCATTGACATTTATACAGCGATAGAGCTAAAAATAGCTACTTTTTACTCTAAAAATGTCACTGCCAGGAAATGGGTTAACACTAGGGGGTGATCAAGTGGTTAAATGTGTGTTTCCTAGGTGTGTTCTAACTGTGAGGGGATGGGACTGACTGGGGGAGGCGACAGATGGTTGTTCCTCCTCCCCTGTGAGAACAGGGATGTGTATGTTTACACACAAATCCCCGTTCCTGCTCTCATGCACGCAATCTGCTGTGGCTCTTCAAGGAGCCACCTTATATATACAGTGATTTGCGCAGGAGAGCCATTCTACCACCATATATACAGGAGCTGGGAAGTGGTTAAGATAAAAAGCCTTCTGTGTTTAGCAGCCCCCCTAATACTTACCTGAGCCCCCTCTCTATCCAATGATGTCCTCAAGTCCCTTGGACGTACAGGACTTTCCCTCCTGTTTGGCTGAGACACAGCAGAGGCGCCATTGGCTCACATTGCTGTCAAAGTCAGTTAGCCAATCAGGAGCGAGAGGGTGCGGGCCAAACTAAATGGACACACAGAGCTGCAGGTGCCCCCATAGCAAGCTGCTTTCTGTGGGGGCATTCAACAGGAGGGAGGGGCCAGGAGCTTCGGAGTGGGATGCAAGAAGAGGAGGATCTGGGCTGCTCTGTGCAAATCCACTGCACAGATCAGGTAAGTATAACATGTTTGTTATTTAAAAAAAAACAAAAAAAACGAGACTTTACATTCACTTGAACTTCCTTTCCCAGAGAAGTAACAAGCACTGAGGATTTTAGAGAGCATCTCTACAAAGTGAAGGGAATTCCCTGCTTAGACAGTTATCATAATGACGTCCCTATTGGAAGATTTACCCTCACTTCCTGTTCTAGAAAACTGTAAAATCTTTAATTTCTTGTCTGATTAACAATAGAAACCTGGACAAAATTAGAGAATCTACCTATCAGGAGCAGAGGCATCAATAAAAAAAAAAGAGAGGTTCTAGTTCTTCCATTCTCTTACCAAAGCTAGAGAAAAATATAAGGCTAAACAAAAACTTTGAAGCTTTTAGAGAGAGCACTGTGGCACCACCAATGCTTAAATGAATACATTAAGTAAACAATAAAATATTATAATTACAATATGTACAACATAAATTAAATGGCCCATAAAATATGACAGATACGGATAAAATATGAATGCACAGTTGGCATCTGAAAGATTTAATTTGATAAATCATAGACAACAAAGGCAGCTCTTAGTTAAGTCACTGTTGGATATATTAAATTGGATATATGCACAGTTGGCATCTTAAAGCTTTAATATGATTAGTCACAGACATCAAAAACAGTATTTATTTAAAATATTTTCAAAATGAAGCCAAAGGAGCAATGGGGAAGTATAGCCCCGCTTTGTTTATTTAACAAGAAAACCACCATGGGTGCTGTTCCTAGCTGAGGTCCAGATAATTAACAGTAAAAACTCTCTGTTACATGTATAGTCAGACTCCATAATGTCATGTCAATAAGATGCTAGGACTGCTGTTTAGGGGCCTAGGTCAGACATGTATCTGCTAAGGTGTATAACTGCCATTTTATGTTTGTGTTTAATGCAAAAAAACAGGTGTGATAAAGACAGAGAAGAAAACTACAAATAAGTTGTAAAATTATAAACATATTTGAATATTTAAAATGTATATATGCTTTTTCTGCAAATATAGGGGGTGCAGTTTAGTGTGTTAGGTTTTAATTATTTGGGCAGAGGTATATTACATTTAATATAAATTTGATAGGGTCTTTTTTTACTTCAGGTTCAGCAGTGTGAACTTAAAACAGTCAAAGCTGCACTTAACCTTATACTTGTGCTGTGTATTTTTTTTGCACCAAATCACCACATTCTTATTACCCCTGTTGTCATAGATGATAATACATTTAAGTAATCCCTTGTATCCATAATATCAGGCAGGCCTGAAATGAGAGAGAGAGGTTCTGCATGCAGAGCAGGACAAAGTGGTGATTAGGTCAAAACTTTAAAGGCAGTCAAAGCACATGCATATTTTTTTTCTGGCACTGGGCATGCTTTAAAGCACATAGAGTAGATAATTGATTAATTGAAAAGCCATTCCTCTTCTTCCTTCTCCCGGCTTCATATCAGACAGTTCAGTTCAGACAAATTCATTTCTCCAACAGCTGCATGTGCGCCCTCTTGTTCCTCTATTGGTAATCACACCATAGCCCTGCAAACTAATATGGCTGACTTATTTTAGCACAGCACCAGTAACTTGAGGCAGGAGAATGTGCAAGATTTCTTGCTATCAGGAAAAGAGCACCAGCAGCATAGAAGGAAAGTACATGGAGCGAGGAACAGGAATTAGCAATGATGATACTTTAGATGAAGCTTACTGCCAAGTGGGTTCAAGTGATGGGAAGGGTCCTACATTCCGGAGAATGTGGAGCAGGAAAGTGAGAGAGAGACACAACAGCAGTGAAGGAGATATATATTCCCTGGCAGGGGTAGCTTGAAGAGGACTGGAGGGAGCAAGTGTAGGATTAAACCTCATCTTAAGTATCCCCACCTCACTTTGACTTTTGCAGTAGCATCCTTGACCATGCAGGTGCTCCTCCTGTAGCTGCTGGAGTGGGAGAAAAAAATGTATCCTTTCACCCCCATGCCCAGCATCTCAATGCCAACTTTAAAAATGTGATGGTTTTGCATCTGCATTCCTGGTTGAGTCAACTCCCTTCTGCAAGTTTATAGCTTGTGCTGCACCACAGTGGCAGGTAGTCAGCAACCATTTTTATGTCTAGAAGGCCTTCCATGCCCTCCAACAACATGTAGAAGGTAATGTCTCTGTGGAGAGAGCACACTAACTTCCAACCACTTATCCTCATTGTCTCCATCCAGTGACTCTTCGGAATCACCAGCCCACCCAAGCACCCTAAAGCCTACGAAACATCCCAGGTAAAACACTACTACTCTGTCTTGCAAGTGGTATGCCTGAGGGACACACTTGTCCATAGATTCTGGCAACTCTTTAGGGGCAAGTCAACATGTGACTGACCCAACATTATATTTTACCTTAAAGTTGTGTGTGTCAAGTTGTCAAGTTGAGAAGTTGGATTTTGATAATTTGGGGTGAGGGTGTGTGGTGATATGGGTGTTAGGTGTTTTTTTTTTTTTTTTTAAATAATTAAGAGATTGCAGATGACAAAACAGTGTGAAAATGGCCGGCAGCAGGAATTTTAAATAGCAAGTTTAGGCCCAAATTTACTATAAAGAACACTAGTAGCAGTTTTATTATACAAGAATAAAAGTGATTGTAAAAGTTGTGATTTTTTTTTTTTTTAATAAGAAAAATGTTATACTTACCTGCTCTGTGCAATGGTTTTGCACAGAGTAGCCCTGATCCTTTTCTTTTTGGTCCTGGCTCCTACTCCCTGCTGAGTGCCCCAATAGCAAGCCTCTTGGTATGGGGGCACTCGAGTGGGGTCGCTCCTGAGCCCAGCTCCTGTGAATGAATATTAGCGGGAGCCAATGGCTTCTGCTGCTGTGTGAGCCAATGAGCAGAGAGACACCTGGGAGAGCCACTGGTTTCATGCACATCACTTGATCAAGATGGCGCTCAGGTAAGTATACGGGGGGAGGGAGGGGGTGGCACCCATGTTTTTTACCCTAATGCATATAATGTATTAAGGTAAAAAAAAACTTCTGCCTTTGGAACCACTTTAAGAGACTGCAGAGGATACAAATGTGTAAAGCAATTTTTGGCCCAAAATGTACTACACACCAAGAGAACAGGTGGGGGTTATACTACAAGCATTAGCAGACTACAGATCATACAGCAGTGTGACATTGACCAGCAGCCTGACAATTTTATATAGCAATTTGATGCTCAAATGTACTACAGACAAGAGAACAGGTAGGGGTTTTCCAACAAGGATTAAAAGATCACAGAGGGTAAAGAAGTGTAAAAATGGCCAGCAGCAGGACCATTATAAATACCAATTGTAAGCCCAATTTTACTACTGTGGTGGAAATTTTTATTAATGTATGTTGTCAGATGTCCCCCAGTGTCTATCTATCTATCTATCTATCTATCTATCTATCTATCTATCTATCTATCTATCTATCTATCTATCTATCTATCTATCTGTATTCATTTTAGCTAGATCCGTTCCTGTTATCTTCCTACTGACAGGCAGGCTTGTCTTGTTACAGTATTTACAGCTACCTGAAGAAAATTGCTGGTGTTCTTTTGATCCTATTAGTACCACAGTCAGGCAGCTAGACTATTTACAGTTAGTGTAGTGCGTCCTCCTCACAGTGTTCAGCTAAAGCTACAAGTTAGTTTAGTGTGACCTCGGCACAGTGTTCAGCTAAAGCTACAAGTTAGTGTAGTGCGTCCTCTGAACAGTGTTCATCTAAAGCTACAAGTTAGTGTAGTGCGTCCTCCTCACAGTGTTTAGCTAAAGCTACAAGTTAGTGTAGTGCATGCTCGGAACAGTGTTCAGCTAAAGCTACAAGTTAGTGTAGTGCATGCTCTGAACAGTGTTCAGCTAAAGCTACAAGTTAGTGTAGTGCATGCTCTGAACAGTGTTCAGCTAAAGCTACACGTTAGTGTAGTGCGACCTCTGCACAGTGTTCAGTTAAAGCTACCTGTAGAAGGTTGGTGGTGTTCTCATACTGTAGGTAGGTAGTTGATTTTGCTAGCTGCAGTATCAGAGTATATATATATATATCTCTATCTCTATCTCTCTCTCTCTATATATATATATATATATCTCCCTGCTTAGTGCAGCTACAGGCCATTAGTATGTCTGGAAGGCCAACAAGGAGAGGCAGACAGTCACAAGCCAATAAAAGAGGGCAAGCAGGCTCTGTGTCTAGAGGCAACAGTGCTGGTAGTGGAGACGGTGCATCCTCATCAGCACGTGGTCATGGGACACGCTTGGCCTTTTTTTTCGGCAGCTGGCCGTGTTGAGCCGCAACATGCGGAAGACTTGGTCGAGTGGATGACTAAGCCATCCTCCTCCTCCTCCTCATCCTCCTCATCCTCTCTCACACATGCTCAGGGTACTTTGTCTGGCAAAGCAGCTGCCAATGCGGCCTCTTCCCTCGGCTCAATGGCATCAGTGACTCCTTCCCTAGCCCCACCATGTCCTCCTGAGGAGTCCCTCAAACTGTTTGACCACAGTGTTGGGTGCATGCTCCAGGAGGATGCCCAGCATTTAGCATGCTCTGATGATGATACTGAGCTAGATGAAGGCAGTAACGTGAGCACGGACAGTGGGGGTGCCCAAGAAGGACAGCAATCTGGCAGTCATGCTCCCCCTGCTACAGCATACTGCCAGGTTTGCTCCAGTGATGAGGAGGGAGGGGATGATGAGGTCACTGACTCAACGTGGGTGCCTGATAGGAGAGAGGAGGAGGAGGAGGAGGCACATCACCAACGAGGCAGGATGCCCTCCAGGGGCCAGCCTAAGGGCAGCACGCTGACTGCATCACACCACAAAGCTCCGCATGTGCAGGGCGCTGCTGTCTCTGCGCGTTATTCCAAAAGTTCTTTGGTGTGGGCCTTTTTTGAGACGAGTGCATCAGATCGCACCGCTGCTATTTGCAACATATGTCTCAAGCGAATCTCGCGTGGCCAAAACATCTCCTGCTTGGGCACCACATGCTTGACTAGGCATATGTTGACCTGCCATGCAGTTCGTTGGCAAGCATATCTAAAAGACCCACACCAAAGAACAAAGAGGACCTATCCTATCTCCTCATCATCTGAGATCTCCAACCCCACTATACCTTCAGTCCTTTCTGAGACCTGCACTGAGAGGAATGAAGGTGTAGAATTAGGTGTGTCACAGCCAAGTACTTGTGGAAAATCTGCTTTCGGTACACCGACGTCAGATTGTATCAAAAGAAGTTCCCAGCCATCCACATGCCCAGCGGTTGAATGCTAGCTTGGCAAAATTGCTAGAACTTCAACTGCTACCTTTTCTTTTTTTTTTTTTTTTTTAAATATATTTTTATTAAGATTTTTGAGACAAACAAACAGTAACACTTGGTTGCTACAGTACATCAACACCACATCAGTGCTACCTTTTCAGTTGGTAGACTCTGCCCCTTTCCGTGAGTTTGTGGAATGTGCGGTTCCTCAGTGGCAGGTACCCAAACGCCACTTTTTCTCACGGAAGGCGATTCCGGCTCTCTACCGGCATGTGGAAGGCAATGTCTTGGCCTCGCTGGACAGGGTGGTCAGCGGTAAGGTGCATATTACCGCTGACTCATGGTCCAGCAGGCATGAACAGGGATGTTACCTAAGTTTCACGGCGCATTGGGTCACTCTGCTGGCAGCTGGGAAGGATGCAGGACAAGGTGCAGTAGTGTTGGAGGTTGTTCCGCCACCACGCCTCCAAAATGCCACTACTAATGATTGTGACATACCTCTCTCCTCCACTCCCTCCTCCTCTTCTTCTTCCTCCATGGCCTCTTCCTGTGCTTTGTCCTCGGAACCAGCGGTGCTCCGTAGCCGTTCAAGGGGCTACGCAAGTACGCAGGCCAAAAGATGCCATGCAGTGCTTGAGCTGGTGTGCTTGGGGGACAGGAGCCACACTGGGGCAAAGGTTCTGTCAGCTCTGCAGGGGCAGGTTCAGAGGTGGTTGACGCCACGCCAACTTAAGGCAGGAATGGTGGTTTGTGACAATGGCACCAACCTCCTCTCCGCCCTGTGCCCATGTGTCCTGTTTGGCTCACGTCCTTAACTTGGTGGTGCAGCAGTTCTTGGGCAGGTACCCGGGCTTACAGGATGTCCTGAGGCAGGCCAGGAAAGTCTGTTTGCATTTCCGATGGTCATATAATGCCAGTGCTCGACTGGCAGACCTCCAAAAGGAATTTAACCTGCTCAAGAACCGCCTAATCTGTGACATGCCCACCAGGTGGAACTCAACGTTGGCCATGCTGCAGTAGCTGCACACGCAGCAGAGGGCCATCAATGAGTACCTGTGCGACTATGGCACCAGGACAGGGTCAGGGGAGCTTGTTTTTTTTCCCCACGCCAGTGGGCCATGATCAGGGATGCATGCACTGTCCTGTCACCATTTGAGGAGGCCACGAGGATGGTGAGCAGTGACAGTGCATACATCAGTGACACTGTCCCCCTTGTCCACCTGTTGGAGCACACACTACGTGGAATAATGGACAGGGCACTTGAGGCAGAACAGAGGCAGGAAGAGGAGGACTTCCTTAGGTCTCAAGGCCCCCTTTATCCAGACAGTGTTCCTGCGTGCCCGCCGATCACACAGGAAGAGGACAAGGAGGAGGATTGTGTCAGTGTGGAGGTGGAGCCTGGCACTCAGCATCAGCAGCAGTCTTTAAGGGATCATTTAGAATCCCAAGAAACCCATGGACTTGTACGTGGCTGGGAGGAGGTGGCTGCAGATCATGTCGTCCTTAGTGACCCAGAGGACTCCGGACCGAATGCCTCAGCAAACCTACGCTGCATGGCCTCCCTGATCCTGCAAAGCCTGCGGAAGGATCCTCGTATTCGTGGTATCAAGAGAAGGGCCAATACAGGCTGGCAACCCTCCTTGATCCACGTTACAAGGGTAAGGTTGCGGACCTTATCTTGCCATCGCAGAGGATGAAACATCTTCGGGAGGCCTTGCAGAAAGGTCTGTGCAATGCGTTCCCAGAGACTGGGAGGTTACAAACTCCTGTTTCTGGACAACTTGTTGCTGAGGCTTTGGTCAGTAGAAGAAGGAGCGGTGGAGAAGGTGGCCATCTGACCAATGCGTTCAGACAATTTTTTAGTCCGCAGCCCCAAGGTATGATCGGTTCCAGCAACCATCGCCAGCGTCTGTTTTACATGGCGCAGGAATACCTAGGGGCAAGATCTGGCTTGGACACCTTTCCCACCGAAAATCCTCTGGGTTACTGGGTCTTGAGGATGGATCACTAGTCAGAGCTTGCACAGTATGCACTTGAGCTACTGGTCTGTCCTGCATCCAGCGTTCTTTCGGAACGCACATTCAGTGCTGCTGGAGGCTTTGTAACCGATCACAGGGTGCGTCTGTCCACCGACTCGGTCGATCGACTGACCTTCATAAAAATGAATCAGTCTTGGATCACCACCAGATACCAAGCACCTGATGCTGATGTAACCGAATAATTTTTTTGGAAATGTCAGATCCCTTCAAAGACTGCCTACGCTGATGGTGAGTGACTATCCTGCTATGCTGGGTAATTATCCTCTTCCTCCTCAATGATCATGCTGATAGCTTGTAAATTTTGGTTCTGGGAGCCGCCACCAGTGCCTAAAGCCCAATTTTTAAGCCCCTGTTTAACAGGGGCGTGTAATTACAATTTTTGATGCAATAATTTGCAGCAGGGCTCGTTCCTGCGTTCCAACTAGAGTATCTGTGAGGGGTTGCAGTGTTGTGGCAACAGCACCACCACCAAAGGCCCATTTTTTCTGGCCCTGTTCAACAGGGGCATGTAATTAGAATTCTTGATCTAATATTTCACAGCAGGACCCGTTTCTGCGCCCACCAAGAGTAACTGTGAGGACTTAGTGTTGTGCCACCAGCACCACCAAAGGCCCGATTTTTCTGGCCCTGTTCAACAGGGGCATGTAATTACAATTCTTGATCTAATATTTCACAGCAGGGCCTGTTTCTGCACCCACCAAGTGTAACTGAGGATTTACAATGTTGTGGCACCACCACCACCATCAAGAGGCCATGGAGGAAGAAGAAGAGGAGGGAGTGGAGCAGACGGATGTGGCAGAATCACCACTAGTAGAATTTTGGAGGTGTGGTGGCAGAACAACCTCCAACACTACTGCACCCTGTCCTGCATCCTTCCCAGCTGCCATAAGAGTCACCCAGTCACGGTGAAAGATAGGTAACATCCCTGCCCATGCCTGCTGGACCATGAGTTAGTGGTAATATGCACCTTACCGCTGACCGCGCTGTCCAGCGAGGCCAAGACATTGCCTTCCACATGCCGGTAGAGAGCAAAAATCGCCTTCCATGAGAAAAAGTGGCGTTTGGGAACCTGCCACTGAGGAACCGCACATTCCACAAACTCATGGAAGGGGGCAAAGTCTACGAACTGAAAAGGCAGCAGTTGAATTGCTATCTTTTTAGCCAAGCTAGCATTCAACCGCTGGGCATGTGAATGGCTGGGAGCAAACTTCTTTTTGCGGTGCAGCAGCTGGGGTAGGGAAATTTGCCTGGTACAATCTGAGGTCAGTGTACCGATAGCAGATTCCCGCAAGTACTTGGCTGTGACACACCTAATTCTACACCTTCATTCCTCTCAGTGCAGGTTTCAGAGAGGACTGAAGATATAGTGGGGTTGGAGATCCCAGCTGATGAGGAGCAAGGAGAGGTCTGCTTTGTTATTTGGTGTGGGTCTTTTAGGTACACTTGCCAACGAACTGCATGGCAGGTTGACATATGCCTGGTCAAGCATGTGGTGCCCAAGCGGTTGACGTTTTGGCCATGCGAGATACGCTTGAGACATATGTTGCAAATAGCAGCGGTGGGATCTGATGCACTCGTCTCAAAAAAGGCCCACACCAAAGAACTTTTGGAATAACGTGCAGAGACAGCAGCGCCCTGCACATGCGGAGCTCTGCGGTGTGATGCAGTTGGTGTGCTGCCCTTGAACTGGCCCTGGAGGGCATCCTGCCTCGTTGGAGATGTGCCTCCTCCTCCTCCTCTCTCCTATCAGGCACCAACGTGAAGTCAGTGACCTCATCATCCTCTCCCTCCCCATCACAGGAGCAAAGCTGGCAGTATGCTGCAGCTAGGGGAACATGACTGCCAGATTGTTGTTCTTCTTGGGTACCCCCTTTCTAGGGCTCACGTTACTGCCTTCCTCTAGCTGGGTACCATCATCGGAGCTTTCAAAATGCTGGGCATCCTCCTGGAGCATGTACCCAACACTGTGGTCAAACAGTTCGGGGGACTCCTCAAGAGGACATGGTGGGGCTAGGGAAAGAGTGACTGATGCCATTGAGCCGAGGGAAGAGGCCGCGTTGGCAGCTGCTTTGCCAGACAAAGTACCCTGAATCTGGGTGAGAGAGGATGAGGAGGATGAGGACGGCTTGGTCATCCACTCTATCAAGTTTTCCACATGTTGCAGCTCAACTCGGCCAGCTGCCGAAAAAAAGGACAAGCATGTCCCACGGCTACGTGCTGATGAGGATGCACCGTCTCCATGACCAGCACTGTTGCCTCTAGACACAGAGCCTGCTTGCCCTCTTTTATTGGCTTGTGACTGTCTGCCTCTCCTCCTTGTTGGCCTTCCAGACATACTAATGGCCTGCAGTGAGATGTAGCTGCACAAAGCTGGGATGTATATATATACTGATACTGCAGCTAGCAGAATCAACTCCCTGCCTGTGGTACTAATAGGATCAGAAGAACACCACCAATTTTCTTCAGGTAGCTTTAGGTGTACACTGTGCAGAGGATGCAGTACACTAACTGTAAATACTGCAGCTGCCTGCCTGTGGTATTAATAGGATCAGAACAACAGCAATTTTCTTCAGGTAGCTTTAGGTGCACACTGTGCAGAGGACACAGTACACTAACTGTAAATACTGCAGCTGTCTGCCTGTGGTACTAATAGGATCAGAAGAACACCATCAATTTTCTTCAGGTAGCTTTAGGTGCACACTGTGCAGAGGACACACTACACTAACTGTAAATCCTGCAGCTGCCTGTGGTACTAATAGGATCAGAAGAACACCACCAATTTTCTTCAGGTAACTTTAGGTGCACACTGTGCAGAGGACACACTACACTATCTGTAAATACTGCAGCTGCCTGCGGTACTAATAGGATCAGAAGAACACCACCAATTTTCTTCAGGTAGCTTCAGGTGCACACTGTGCAGAGGACGCACTACACTAACTGTAAATACTGTAGCTAATAGAACTAATAGGATCAGAAGAACACCAGCAATTTTTTTTTATATATACAACACATAGGATGCATATATATATACACAATACACTGTAAGTGCAGCTAACTGACTTGCCTGCCTACTCTATCTAACTTAAATCAAATGACACTGTCTCTCTGTCTATCTCTCCGCCGCCGCCGCAGCAACACACTACACTAGGCGCCATGCAGGCGGCCTTATATGGTGTGGAGCATGTACTAAACCCCCTGAGCCATAATTGGCCAATGCCACCCTGGCTTTGGCCAATTACGGCTCTCTGTACAGACGGCGCTGTGATTGGCCAAGCATGCGGTCAGAGTGCATGCTTAGCCAAGCATCAGCCAGCAATGCACTGCGATGCCGCAGTGAATTATGGGCCATGATGCGCCACTCAAATTTGGCGCGAATGGTCCATAGTGTTCGAAATTCGACAAACGGTCGAACATGCGATGTTCGAGTCGAACATGGGTTCGACTCGAACTCGAAGCTCATCCCTACTCTTGGGCATGGAGTTCACCAGAGCTTCACAAGTTGCCACTGGAGTCCTCTTCCACTCCTCCATGACAACATCACGGAGCTGGTGGATTTTAGAGACCTTGCACTCCTCCATCTTCCGTTGGAGGATGCCCCACAGATGCTCAATAGGGTTTAGGTCTGCTTGGCCAGTCCATCACCGTTACACTCAGCTTCTTTAGTAGGGATGGGCTTTATGTTCGGGTCGAACATGAGTTCGACTTGAACATTGGCTGTTTGCCAGTTCGCCGAACCGCAAACAATTTGGGGTGTTTGCGGCAAATTTGAAAGCCGGGTCCTGCCCCAGGGGACATGTATCAATGCAAAAAAAAGTTTTAAAAACTGCCGTTTTCTTCGGTAGCAGTGATTTTAATAAAGCTTAAAGTGAAACAATAAAAGTGAAATATTCCTTTAAATTTCATACCTGGGTGGTGTCTATAATATGCCTTTAAAGTGGCGCTTTTTTCCCATGTTTAGAATAGTCTGACGGCAAAATGACATTTCTAAAGGGAAAAAAAAGTCATGAAGTAATAGCGGTGTCGGCTATAGTGAATTGTCTATGGGAGAAATCAAAAGTGCTAATTTTAAGGGTTAATATGCAAGTTATCATCATAAAAAGTATTTGGGGACCTGGGTATCAAATTTCTTTTTAATTTTGGCGTGGGGTTCCCTTTAATATCCATACCACACCTGAAGGGCCTGGTATGGAATTTAGGGGGACCCCCACGCATTTTTTTTTTTTTTTAATTTTGGTTCAGGGTTTCCCTGTGGGGGAATCCCATGTCGTTTTTATCAACGAACTTTTATGTGTATTGTCAGACCGACATTTCATTATAGCCGCGAGTAGCTTTAAATTACTTTTTTTCCTTTACAAATGTCATTTTGCTGTCAGACTGTTCTAAATACGGGAAACATGCACCCCTTTACAGGCATACTATAGACACCCCACAGGTACAACATTTAAAGGAATATTACACTTTTATTGTTTCACTTTAAGCAATATTAAAATCACTGCTCCCGAAAAAACTGACGTTTTTAAAACTTTTTTTGCACTGATACATGTCCCCTGGGGCAGGACCCAGGTCCCCAAACACTTTTTATGACAATAACTTGCATATAAGCCTTTAAAATGAGCACTTTTAAATATTCATGTTCGTGTCCCATAGACTTTAACGGTTCGCATGTTCGAACAAATTTTTTGCCTGTTCGCATGTTCTGGATGCAAATCGAATCGGGGGTTGTTCGACTCATCCTTATTCTTTAGCAAAGCAGTGGTTGTCTTGGAGGTGTGTTTAGGGTCTTTATCATGTTGGAATACTGCCCTGCGGCCCAGTCTCCGAAGGGAGGGGATCATGCTCTGCTTCATTATGTCACAGTACATGTCGGCATTCATGGTTCCCTCAATAAACTGTAGCTTCCAAGTGCCGGCAGCACTCATGCAGCCCCAGATTATGACACTCCCACCACCATGCTTGACTGTAGGCAAGACACACTTGTCTTTGTATTCCTCACCTGGTTGCCGCCACACACGCTTGACACCATCTGAACCAAATAAGTTTATTTTGGTCTCATCAGACCACAGGACATGGTTCCAGTAATCATTGTCCTTAGTCTGCTTGTCTTCAGCAAAATGTTTGCAGGCTTTCTTGTGCATAATCTTTACAAGAGGCGTCCTTCTGGGATGACAGCCATGCAGACCAATTTGTTTCAGTGAGCGGTATTTGGTCTGAGCACTGACAGGCTGACCCCCCCAACCCTTCAACCTCTGCAGCAATGCTGGCAGCACTCATACGTCTATTTCCCAAAGACAACATCTGAATATGACACTGAGCATGTGCACTCAACTTCTTTGGTCAACCATGGCGAGGCCTGTTCTGAGTGGAACCTGTCCTATTAAACCACTGTATAGTTTTGGCCACCGTGCTGCAGCTCAGTTTCAGTGTCTTGGCAATCTTCTTATAGTTCGTATAGCCTAGGCCATCTTTATGTAGCGCAACAATTCTTTTTTTCAGATCTTTAGAGTTATTTGCCATGAGGTGCCATGTTGAACATCCAGTGACCAGTATGAGAGAGTGAGAGCGATAACACCAAATTACTCCCCATTCACACCTGAGACCTTGTAACACTAACGAGACACATGACACTGGGGAGGGAAAATGGCTAACTGTACTCACTTTTGTTGCCAGCAGTTTAGATATTAATGGCTGTGTGTTGAGTTATTTTGAGGGGACGGCAAATTTACACTGTTATATAAGCTGTACACTCACTACTTTACATTGTAGCAAAGTGTCATTTCTTCAGTGTTGTCACATGAAAAGATATAATAAAATATTTACAAAAAATGTGAGGGGTGTACTCACTTTTGTGAGATACTGTATATTCTGCTGCATATTTTTGGTGAGAAAATCCCAATAGCTGTATGTTTGGTTTACGCAAACGTTTTATAGTGTCTACAAACTATAGGATATATTTATGGAATTTTTATTTATTTCTTTTTCATACTAGTAATGGTGGTGATCAGCGACTTATAGCGGGACTGCGATATTCAGGCGGATAATCGGACATTAACCTGACACTTTTGACACTTTGCTGGAACCAGTGACACTAATACAGTGACCATTGCTAAAGATATGCACTGTTACCATACTAATGACACTGGCTGGGAAGGGGCTAGATACCTAGGGCAATCAAAGGATTAATTGTGTGCCTAGCCAGTGTTTGTGTTTACTATATGTGCTGCTTTTACTAGGGGAAGAGATGGATTTGAGTCCCTGCTTTTCAGGAACACAGAATCTATCCTTTCCTCCCTGTCAGCATGGCGATCTGTCTTGTTTACATTGGCAGATCCCATTCTGTGTAGTTTTCTGATGATCGATGACCCACAGATAGGCTTCTGCTGTTCTTTTTGCCTTGCGTTACTCCTGAAAAATAGCAGTGCACTCCTTGTCCCTAGGCATTCCTGCTCTGTAGACTCATGGCTTTAAATTTGCATTGTGTAATTTTGCAGTGTGAGATAAATGGCAGTTATACCATTACCTGCTAGTTTTAGGAGATTTGGAGTGAGATTTGGTGATGTTATTACTATGCCGCATACTGTTCTCCTGAGGCCTAGCTGGAGAGGAAACTGGAGCTCAAAAACCAGCTGATCACTTTTATAGTGCTCTGAAAATGTGCCCCCCCCCCCCACCGGCAGCACCCATGAAGGTTCCTCCTTGGTGCCTGGAACCATGGAAAACTGCTCCTACACTTAGAGCATCCAGTCCCTGAAATCCCCTATGACTAGTGTTGGGCAAAAAGTTCAGGCCGAGCAAAAGTTCAACCCGAACATCACCTGTTTGCCCGTTTGGCAAACACCCAAATTTTCGGGGTGCTCGGCGGGATGTTCACCCATACCAGATCCTTATCTGAGCATGCTCTCTGGCCACATGCCCTCAACATGGGGGTGCTTGGTATTGATTGGGGGCCTGGAATGGAATGGATAGACTCCATGACATTTTTTTTTATCTACTTAAGCCCCGGACCATTTAGGAGCGACATCGCTCCCAAACAAAATTGACGCCCTTTTTTCCCCACAAAAAGAGCTTTCTTTTGTTGGTATTATTTTTTGCACTATAAACAAAAAAAGAGCGACAATTTTGAAAAAAAAGCAATATCTTTTACTTTTTGCTATAATAAATATCCCCAAGAAATATATAAAAAAAAAACATTTTCATCAGTTTAGGCCAATACCTATTCTTCTACATATTTTTGGTAAATAAAAATCAATAAGCGTTTATTGATTGGTTTGCGCAAAAGTTATAGCGTCTACAAAATAGGGGATAGTTTTATGGCATTTTTATTAATTGGGATTTTTTTTTACCAAAAATATGTAGCTGAATACATATTGGCCTAAATTGATAAAGGAATTCAATTTTTACATTTTTTTTTTTATAGCAGAAAGTAAAAAATATAGTTTTTTTTTTTTTCAAAATTGTCACTCTTTGTTTATAGCGCAAAAAATAAAAAAACGTAGAGGTGATCAAATACCACCAAAAGAAAGATCTATTTGTGGAAAAAAGGGACATCAATTTTATTTGGGTACAGTGTCGCACAATTGTCAGTTAAAGTGAAGCAGTACCGTATCGCAAAAAATGGCCTAGTCATTAAGGGTGCAAATCCTTCCAGTCCTTAAGTGGTTAAAGAGGTTGTAAACCCTGGACAAAAAAAAAAACGAAGACAGAGGCATTATGAAATACTTAGCTTAGAACAAAGCCCTCCAGCGGCGCCCGCACACCGCTGAGATGGCTGACATATTCCCCAGTATTTCTTCCAGGTTTGCAGGCTGTGAATAGCCATTCACAGTACTTAGTTACTTCTGTACGCCTAGGCCTAAAAGCACCATGCTTTCATTCTTGAGTAAAACAGCTTTCTGAACACAACCTCACTTGTCATTTTACAAGCCTGAAGGTTCTATGCAGAAGAACTGTTCCTGGTCAGAGTTTTGTTGATATTTTTGGGGCTTTTCACCTGTACACAGCCTCGATTCTGTCAATTACACTTGATGTAACAGGTAGGGGAGGAGTAGCAGAAGGCAGAAAGAAACATAATAATTTGATACATTCATAAATGTCAAGTATCTTAAAATAAGCTAATGAAATCATTGCACAGGTGGTACAATAGATTGTACAACTATAGCACTATAATTTTTAGAAAAAAGATTTTGTCCTGTGACACGGTCTCTTTAACCAGTTCCAGACCAGTCATCGCAGTTATACTGTTGCAGGTTGGCCCAGCTGGGCGAAGCGTTGTAGCTATACGCCGGGCGCACAGCCCCCTAGGTGACCACGACAATCAGATTCCCTTTAGAACCAATCAGTTTCCAAACCCAGGCCAATGATTTCTGGCCTGGACCTGGTGATCGGTCCTGGTGAATGAAATCCTTCCCCTGCCTGTGTAAGTGTAAACACAGGAGGGGAAGTGATGTCATCTCTCCTCGTGGAAGTCTTTTCATTCCAGTGAGAGGAGAGAAGACTTCTCAGAGTAAGTGCACCAACACTACAGTGACACCAGTACATGTAGGTACACTTGTCAGCCCTGATGACCCCCCCAGTTAACACCTTCACCCCCTGTCACTGTGTCACCCAGTGCAGTGTTCATATTTTTTTTCATCACTGTACTGGTGTCTTTAGTGACAAAAATCAGTGTTAGGGTACTTAGTGTTAGGCCCAGATAGGTCTAGGGACCCCCCCCTAATAAAGGTTTAACCCCTTGTATCCGTTTACTCGGCAAAAGATCATCTTTCTTATTTCATCAAACATTTGGGCAATATGATGTGTAAACAAGAAAGAGAGAAAAGTATTGTTGTGCTACTACAAAAATTTTTCTCTTAAAAGTGTAAATCAGCAGCCAGCATCACCAGTATGATAACCGTATACAAAATGTGATAAATAAATAAATGCAGCGCTAAGTGTCATTAACCATGCGTTTTTCTGTGGTTAAACAAACATATATTCAAACATGCGTTTTCAGTGATTTATACAAACATATAATCAAACATATCACCTTTCATAGGTAATAAGGATGTTCATCCGAAAAAATTTGATGGTGATTCAAAAAATATAAGTGAAAATTAACAACAAATTATAAGTGCTGTGTCTACACACATGAATCATCTAATTAGAATAATATATATCACCCTACATCACAGCAGTGTATAGTGGTATATAAAGGAATAAAGTCCATACATAAAAAACTCTAGCGATAATGCTGTGCAAACTGTGGCACTGATGAGATCCCATAGTGATTGTTACATCTGGTGGGCAATTTTCCTGCATACAGACTTCATATATAAATAGTAAGGTGGATGCGCCTACCAGAAGGGATGGACACTCTCACCGTACAGCAGGGTGTCATAAGGGCTTGTGGATCCAGATGATCCTATGGGTGTTCACTGGAAACTCGGTGAGGCGTGCCAATGGACAGTACCGGAAATTGCATACACAACGACTTCAGAGACAAGGTAGACTGTAGGTCATCGGATGGATGGATGGATGGATTCACCTCTCCCAATACGCTGGTGGCCGAAAGGATGTAGTTCTCACCACGTCACAATGTCATCCACATAGGGAAAAAAAAGGGAATCTCCACATGGTGCATGAACCGATAAAAGCAGGTTTATTTGAAATCATCAGCGGTACAGCAGACGTTTCACAAGCATCAGATAAAAAAGTTGAACAAGTGATCACAAGTTGAATAAAAATAGGATTGGAAATTAGCGTGGTAACAGAGTAACAGCAGTCAGCAAACACAATATGATGTGTTTTAGTGCATTAAAATTTAAACAAAGTGTGTTTTTCCCCAAAAAATGGCTGCGCAAATACTGTGTGAATAAAAAAATTGCAACACCCACCATTTTAGTCTGTAGGGCCTTTGCTTTAAAAACATATATAATGTTTGGGGGTTCAAAGTAATTTTCTTGTAAAAAAAAAATGTTTTATCATGTAAACAAAAAGTGTCAGAAAGGGCTTTGTCTTCAAGTGGTTAGAAGAGTGGGTGATGAGTGACATAAGCTTCTAAATGTTGTGCATAAAATGCCAGGACAGTTCAACCCCCCCCAATCCCAAATTACCCCTTTTTGGAAAGTAGACGCCCCACGTTATTTGCTGATAGGCATATTGACACGATGGTATATTTTATTTATTTATTTTTTGTTTCAAATAATTTTTTATTAAAGATAATGAAAAAACATTTGTCGTATACATGGCATAAGAGTACATAACAATACACCTTAAGTTATAACAGGTACAATATTGAGTACAACAATATCAGTATACATGGAATAGGGATCTATAAGAACTTGGTTTATATGGGTAAAACTTGTATTTAGATCGGACATGTACGAGGGATAGGTAAATTCGGCAATCGGTAAAAGTGAGGAATATCAAATAAATGAAAATTCTATAAATTCTGTAAGGCTAGAATTGACTAATACCTCTTTCTGAGAGTGGAATGTGCCTATTAGTAGTATAGACTGACCGGTGAGGTAAAGTAAAGGGAATATCCCTTATCCGTATGAGGACCAAGGTGAGACCGATCCCATCCCCTGCACCCCGAACGGGAAAAAACTGTGAGGGGGGGATGATGAATAGTACTTGTAATGAGTTATCAATAGTGTTGGTCCGTAATGGTGGCTAGAATGGTATCCAAGTCTTTTGATGTATGTGGTGTTTCTAAATTTCAGGAAAATTTCAAGAAAATTTGAGGAGGGGGTAATTTTCTGTAAGGGTGGGGGGAGATAGAAGTTGCAAGTTTTAGAGAACAGTCCGAAACTAAATCTGAAGCCTGATGAGAATGATGTGCAATCATGACTATCCTGAGGGGTTATAACTAAGCCTAAAGGATGTCAGATGAAGTCAGAGGGCGGGTGAAGAGGGGTATGCCTCAGGAATAGTTGGGTATAAGCTATATTATGATATGGTGGGAGAGGTAAATAAGGAAAAAGGTATACAGGTATATTGCTATACAGATATACAGATAGACATTCCAACTCTTATTTAAGGTGAGAAGTTAAGTATAAGAATCTATGGGTTACAGAAGAGGGACTGAATTAAGGGTCAAGCATTAAGGACTTAAATTCCTGGGAATCTCGAAAATGTAACCAACATGCCCAAGTATTACAACATTTTGTAGGATTTTCTTTGGCCTGGTGAATTAGGTCTTTCATTTCCGTTTATTTTCCTCACTCGTTTCAGCCAATCAGATATTGAGGGAGGATTAGCATCCTTCCAGCGCATTGGGATGCATTGTTTAGCTACATTGATGAGGTGGCGCAGTAAAGATTTTCTGTAGGTGGATTGTGGTAGAGATGTGTGGTGCAGCAGGTATTGAGCAGGTGTAAAGTTTGGGGTATAGGTGGTAATGCGAATTATTAGTTCATGCACTTTTTCCCAAAATGGTTTTATGTGGGCACAGCCCCACCAGACATGGAGAAGAGAACCAATTTCTGAGTTACATCTCCAACACATCAAGGAAATGGTAGGATGAAATATATGTAGACGTTCAGGAGTGTGGTACCATCTGGAGTACAGTTTATAGTTGTTTTCTTGTGCTGTTACGTTTAGAGAGCCTTTGTGTATGTGATCATGTATATTCTCCCAGTCTTCTGAACTGAGGTCTAGATTAAGCTCACTTTCCCATTTCTGATTGACCGGTATCGATTTGTAATCTACCTTTCCGAAGAGCAAGGAGTATATTGTCGAGATTAGATGATTTTGAGGGCTAGTAGAGGAGCATAGGGCTTCAAAAGGATTTAGGTCTCTACACCATTGAGAGATGGGATGATTGCTAGTAAGAAAATGTCTTATTTGTAGAAATGTGAAGAATGGGATGTTGAGATCTGGGAACTTACGAGGCAGGTCAGAGAATGAGATGATTGAACCGTTGTGAAAAAAGTGATGGGCTCTTAGAGTAAGATCCGTTTTTGCTAAGATTGCATTGTTTTCCAGGAGTCCTGGGGGAAAGTCAGGATTGCCAGTCAGGGGAGTCATTGGGCTTGGCAAAGATGTTAGTTTAAGAGAGTGACATACTTTTTGGAAGCTTTCCAAAGTAGGTCCTATCAGTGGATGTGTGGCAAGTACCTTGGGAATGGCCTTGTTGTTAAACCATGGAGTATGGGACAGAGGGATTTGGTTGCAAGAATCTTTGAGGGAAATCCAATCTTTTGATTGTGTGTGGATATGCCAATCAATCATTCTGGAGATTTGGCAGGCCTCATGATATTTGTGAATATCCGGTAGGCCTAAACCCCCCTTGAGTTTGGGGAGTGTCATTCTATCCCATCCTATTCTGGGCGATTTGTGGGCCCAGATGAAGTTTCTACATAGTCTTTTATATGATCTAAAGAATATTGGAGGGATTTTGATTGGGACAGTCTGGAAGATTTATAAGATGCGGGGTAGTATGTTCATTTTTAGTATGGCAATTTTTCCAAACCAAGAAAACTGTCTCGACGACCATTTGGAGAGATCTGTTTTTATGGTTTGGAGAATGGGAGAGTAGTTCCTATCATATAGCTCATTCAAATTAGAGGGAATTTGAATGCCTAGGTATGTGAGAGCATGTGGCTCCCAGCTAAAAGAGAAGTTAGCTTGGCATTGAGCTACCAAAGAAGTTGGAAGGGTGATATTGAGGGCTTTGGCTTTAGTGAAGTTTATTTTCAAATTAGATAGTTTGTTGAAAAGTTTAAAATCTTGGAGGAGATTAGGTATAGTGATTATCGTCGGCGTAAGCTGCTATTTTGAAGTTTTTGTGTCTAATATCAATGCCCGTTATATTTGGGTTATTTTTAAGCTTGTGTAATAGAGGCTCTAATGAGAGTACGAAGAGGAGGGGAGAAAGAGAGCATCCTTGTCTAGTGCCGTTTGAAACGGAGAAGGCGTCCGACAGCCGGCCATTGACTCTAATTCTGGCAATGGGAGAGGTATATAATGCCAAGATCATTTGGAGGAAGTGTGCTGGGAATCCCATTGCCTGTAGTACTGCTATTATATAGTCCCAGGCCACCATTTCGAACGCCTTCTCCGCATCAAGGGATAGAAAGAAACCTTGTTTGGGTTGAAGTGGAGAGCCAATGATGTATGTTAATAGCTTTGATTAGTATTATCCCTAGCCTCCCTGCCGGGGATAAAGCCTACTTGATCTAATGAGATCAATTTGGGAAGGTAAGGAAGTATACGATTGGCGAGAATTTTGGCGTACATTTTAATGTCAACATTGAGAAGTGATATAGGTCTGTAATTAGAAACTAATGTATCATCTTTTCCTGGTTTGGGTATGAGAGTAGTGTGGGCTTCAAGGAGGTCCTTGTTTGCTTGTGTTGGAGAGTTGAGAGCATTAAAAGTCTTGACGAGATGGGGAGTAAGTATATCCTGAAAAGTTTTGTAATAACTTACAGTCAGACCATCGGGACCTGGGCTTTTAAGTTGTTTTAGAACTACTAATACTACTTCCGTACTAATGGGGCGAATTAGACTATTTGAATCTCCTGGAGAGATAGTGGATGGGCAGTGTTGTGTTAAAAAATCTTTAATGATCTCATGTCTGTCAGGGATGTCTCTCTGTTCTTTGGGGGAGGGTAGGTTGTAAAGGTCGGAAAAATACTTCACAAATTGGGTGGCTATGTCTTCTGACGTGGCAAAGGCGATGCCTAATGAGTCTCTGTGTGTATAGTGTATGAAGCTTTCTTGGATTGTAGAGCTCTAGCTAACAATTTGCCAGATTTGTTCCCCATCTCATAGAACAACTTTTGAGTAAGGGTGTATTTGCGTTTCAGGGATTTGCCTAAGATTTCTAGAAGCTCTTCTCTGGCTGTGATTAGTTCCATATGAGATTTAGAGGCCAACGAAAGTTTATGAGTTTGTTCTAGGTTATGGATTTTTGCTAATAGTGCCGTTATGTGATTCCACCTGATTTTGTTCCTGTGTGCTGTCAAAGAAATAATTTCACCACGTATGACGCATTTCTGCACCGCCCAAATGTTAGATTGTTTTGTGTCAACTGAAACATTTTCCGTAAAGTATTGCATAAGGCGTGTGCTGATTTTTTGAGTGATATCAGGATCGGTCAGAATTGAGTTATCTAAGCGCCAGATCATATTTTTGGATCTGGCATCTGGTATGTCTAAGGAAATAGAGACAGGGTTATGATCAGAGAGGATCATTGGGTCAATTGAGGCTTTAGAAAGAAGTGGTAAGTCAGTTTGGGATATAAAGAAGTGAGTGATTCTAGTGTATTTATTGTGAGGTGCAGAATAGAAAGTGAAGTCTGTCGGTCGGGTGTAGTGTACGCCAGGCGTCATGCAGTGTCAGGTCTCGGAGAAGTTTTTTAATGGCTTTTAGGGCTCTGTATGTCATAGAGGATGTCCCTGTGGAAGAGTCTTGTGTAGGAGATAGAGCTACGTTAAAATCACCCCCGACAATGAGGACTCCAGAGTAAAATTCAGTTAGTAACTGGAGAGTATTTCGGAAGAAAGGGACTTGTTTCATGTTTGGAGCATAAAGGTTCACTAGTGTGAAGGGTCTGTTATGTAACGTCCCTTTGAGGAATAGATATCTACCTTTCGGAACGCTCTTTACTTCCAAAACTTGGAAGGGGCAATTTTTAGCTATCAATATTGATACCCCTTTTGCTTTAGAGTCCTCATTGGAAGCATGATATACCGTAGGAAAATGGTGGTTCAAGAGTTTGGGGATGTTTTCTGTGCAAAAATGTGTTTCTTGGATAAATGCTATCTGGATTTTGTTTAGTCGGAGGGTGTATAGCAGTTTCGACCTTTTTCTCGGGTATATTGAGCCCTCGTACATTCAGTGAGTAAAATTTCACTTGTGAGAGAAGCAGAGGCTTGATGTGGCCTTGTGAGCCCCTGGTTGGATTGTCTACCTTTGATGGGATAGGAGGGGTGTTCATTTCAGATTGTGGGTATGGAGGTGGAAAACAAATGAGGTATGTGGAAGTAAATTAGAAGGTGTCTGTTCTTGTGTTGTATTGAAGCGGGTGGGAGAGGGTTGGGGGGTTTTACGCTATTCGTTTATCCTCCTCTGTTAGGAGAGGAGTATGTAATACAGTGTGATGTCTATGAAAGGTGACCTGAACCAAGGTCTGGTCAGTTTCACAGCACTGTGTGGGGATTGGGGAGAACCTAGCGTAGAAGTGAAATTAAAAACTTAAATGAACCTAAATGAATTTGAGGGGGCCTACCCTCACCAGTCAGTGATTTAAGTAGAAGGATGGAGTTGGGTGATAAAGGAGTGTAGCAATTAGTTAGAGGGGAGACCGGTACGAATAGCCGGAGAGGTTATAAGCAGGTGAACCAGTGTGCATTAGTGGGAGAAACCGTAGGGTAATGTGTCTAGAACGTTCTCATTTGATAGTATGAGGCCAGAATAGCACCATAATTATACCATGGAATGCTGAGAGGTGATGCTTGCCATGTATGAGGGTAAGCGTGTTGGTGTCATTCTTGGTTGCTTGGCAGACAAACATAACTATGCAAGTCAGTATTCTCTAATCCTTCCTACAGGGCATTAAATCATTAAAACATAATAGAAAACATAACAGAAAGGCAATCACAAAATGTTAACAAAAACAGTGCAAGGAGGAAAGCAAGATGCAAATTAACGAATGATCTGAGATCTCTAAGTTTTCAGGAATTAGGTAGATCCATTAATGGAATGGTGAAATAAGATAAGTTTAAATTTTAAGCTCAGTGCGCTATATCATAGAGTTCCCTTTCATTGTTAAGTGGTAATTATTTTAATGTACTTTCGTAAAGTGTTATGTATACTATAATAAGAATAGCGAAGAGGGTAATGGGTGTTAAGAAAACTGAAAGAACAAAGGTATATTCTCATAGCCCATTAGCCTTATGATGTATTCGGGAGCCCTTAAGGGGAGGTGCATTTCCAACATCACGAACGGAGGTGGGCATCGACCCTGTGGTGGTTGGCGGCATAACATTTATGCGGATGGTTTCTGCCTGTACCGAGACCTTATGATCTGGATAGTCAGAGCCACCGTAAAATTAAGGGTGTATCTTACCTCCGCTTGGGAGTAATATATTATTCGAAAACTCTATGGGGTGTATGTCTGCATCAAATATGGTCCAAGTAAGGAAGTAGGTGAGGCAATAACTTATTGATGATAAGCATGGGATTTGCAGGGTTTAGGGTACTTCCTAAATTTGTCAGTTAAGGAGGTGGGGTTTTGGGCTGGTGGAGCAGTATTTAATACGATGTGATAAGGTTTGTGTAAATCATCCGAAGGACGTAGGTGGTATATACATATATTGGGCAGTAACCGCCAGGCAATACATTTTACCTGGCAGGTATAGGAGGATGACTGCATTATAGCTATGAACTGACAAACAAGGTTGAATAAAGGTTGAATGGCTGGGTTATAGCGTAGCTTACAGTTTTGTCAGTATTATCAAAGGTATACCCATTTTAAGAGGAGAACTAGAACCATCTATTATTATGTTTTAAAAAAGAGAGTCTGTTCACCTGTAAGAATATACCTCTGTCCGCGGGAATGTAGAACTAACGTATCTTACCCAGTCCCATGAAAACACATGTAGTGTTAGTCACCGAAAGCCTTTAAAGATATTCATGTAGTTGGGTATTAGCATGAAAAATCAAAGTCAAGTAAGTGAAGCTGGACCGTACTTGTCCCTCCAACAGAGGCTTACTCAAGTATCTGTAGGAACGGGCAATGTGATCCGAGTGAGAGCCTGTGTGAAAGTCAAGATGCAAGGGATGTGTGGCTGTGAATGGAAGGCAGACAGTTGTTGTGAAGTCCTTGGTAGGTTGGAAAGTCTGGATAAGAAAGCCGAGACCAGAGTGTTGGGCAGAACGAGGATGTATGGCCGGTATTCTGAGGAAGCAAAGTTCATTCCTACCTCGATGGGCAGCGGGGGACACAGACGTTGAGGTGAGCAGGAACAATGAAAGTGAACTTAGGTGTATTAAATGTAAAAATTGCAGTAATGAGCCGGAACATGGCTGATCAAAATCCCGTTAGGAATTAGAGTGGGTATCTCAATTAGTATTCCCTCCTAGCTCTCCAAGACTGAGGAGAGTCAGATGGGCTGGAGCCGCAATGAGTGTTGTGGCGGGGATTGCATCTTCTGTTGCTTGAAGGGGATCTCTGTCCATGTATTCTTGATTCTTGTGCCTCCATCGGTTCTTCTTGCGGGACTTGTTTCCTCGTAGTCTGATAGCGGAAATCTGCATACCAGTTGGGTACTTCTACTGGAGGAATGTCCAGAGCATCGCAGAATGAATACAGATCCTCTGGAACTCTTAGCAGGGCCGTGCGTCCCAGGTGGGTGGCCGAGAGGCAGAAGGGATACTTCCACCTATATTGGATTCCTCTGGTACGTAGGATTTCAAGTAGTGGTTTGAGATCAAGGCGGTGCTGCAACGTGATACTAGACAGGTCTTGAAAGATCTGTATGGTATGTCCGTCGTGTAGTAATTGTTGACGGCTTCTGGCTTGTCGGAGTATTTCTTCTTTGAGCTTAAAATCCACTATGCAGCAGATTATATCCCGGGGTCCGTGTCCCTGCCTTTGGGGCGAAGGGCTCTATGTATTCTTTCCATATTGATCTGTGTCAGAGGTGGTCTGTTCAACAGATCATTGAACAGGCTGGTTACAGCTGGAGAGAGATGTTCTGAAGTCATCGTTTCAGGCATACCTCGGATTTTGAGGTTGTGGCGGCATCCTCTTTTGTCGAGGTCTTCGACATGCCGCTGGATTTCTCTTAGTTGAATGGTGTGGGTGTCAATATTTCTGGTGGCTTTGCGCAATACTTGATAATGCTTTGTGGTCACTTGTTCCACCTCATGAATTCTGTCAGATAACGAGTGAATGTCAATGCGTAGATCCGCAATGGCCGCTGACAGGGTATCCTTAATGTCAGCTGCTATTGACCGCAGGTCATGGATATTGAGGTAGGGCTAAGCGGGAGCAGGATCGCTGATAGTGTCTGTAACTACCGATTCCGATGATGGAGGTAGGAGCGAGGGATTAAGCTGTGTTGCCTCAGAGATCTGAGGCTGTCTGTGGCGGGAAGGCGCCATATTGCTTCTTTGTGCCCGAAACATTTCTGGTATATTCTGGCCGTTTCCTTCAGTTTGTCCTCTCGGGGAGCAAGATCTAGAAGTAGATGTTCTTCTAGAAGCGGTCCTCATTGTTAGGAGCTGTTTTTGCTGCTGAGAATCTCCGGTTTTAAAGTAGAAGGACTGGTGACGGTAGGAGCTCTCTAGTTAAGTGGCCATCTTCCTGCTTGGTCAAGCCACGCCCCCCGGAATATTTTATATTTTGACAAAATTTGCGGGAAAATTACAATTTTTTTTATTTCCTTTCACAAAGTCGTCACTAAATGATATATTGCTCAAACATGCAATGGGCATATGTGAAATTACACCTCAAAATACATTCTGCTGCTTCTCATGAGTACGGGGATACCACATGTGTGAGACTTTTTGGGAGCCTAGCCCTGTACAGGACCCCGGAATCCAAGCACCGCCTTCATGCTTTTTAAGGGCGTAAAATTTTGATTTCACTTCCTCATGACCTATCACAGTTTCAGAGGCCATGAAAAGTCAAGATAGCACAAACCCCCCCCCCCCCCAAATGACCCCATTTTGGAAAGAAGACACTTCAAGCTATTTGATGAGAGGCATGTTGAGTCCATGTAATATTTTATATTTTGCCACAAGAATATTAATTTTTTATTTTTATTTTTTTTTTACAGAAAGTTGTCACTAAATGATATATTGCTCAAACATGCCATGGGCATATGTGAAATGACACCCCAAAATACATTCTGCTGCTTCTCATGAGTACGGGGATACCACATGTGTGAGACTTTTTGAGAGCCTAACTGCGTACAGGACCCCAAAAACCAATCACCGCCTTCAGGCTTTCTAAGGGCGTAAATTTTTGATTTCACTCCTCACTGCCACAGTTTCAGAGGCCATGAAATGCCCATATAGCACAAACCCCCCCCAATGACCCCATTTTGGAAAGTAGACACCCCAAGCTATTTGCCGAGAGGCATGTTGAGTATTTTACAGATCTCGCTTTTTGTCGCAAAGGCGCCCAAACAGTCTCACAAATGTGGTATCGCCTTACTCAGAAGAAGCAGCAGAATGTGTTTTGGGGTTTAATTCCACATATAACCATGGCATATTTGAGCAATATATCATTTAGTGACAACTTTCTGTAAAAAAAATAAAAATAAAAAAATAAAAATTAATATTCCCGAAACTAGCAAAATATAACATATTCCATGGACTCAACATGCCTCTCAGCAAATAGCCTGAAGTGTCTTCTTTCCAAAATGGGGTCATTTGGGGAGGTTAGTGCTATCTTGAAATTTCATGGCCTCCGAAACTGTGATAGGTAGTGAGGAAGTGAAATCACCATTTTACGCCCTTAGAAAGCCTGAAGGCGGTGCTTGGTTTTCGGGGTCCTGTACAATATATCATTTCATGACGACTTTGTGCAAAAAAAAAAATGTAATTTTTCTGCAACTTGTGGCAAAATATAAAATATTCTATGGACTCCACATGCCTCTCAGCAAATAGCTTGGGGTGTCTACTTTCCAAAATGGGATAATTTGGGGGGGGGGTTGTGCTATCTTGGCATTTTATGGCCTTCGAAACTGTGATAGGTAGTGAGGAGTGAAATTAAAAATGTACACACTTAAAAATCCTGAAGGCGGTGCTTGGTTTTCGGGGTCCTGTACGCGGCTAGGCTCCCAAAAAAAGTCTCACACATGTGGTATCCCCATACTCAGGAGAAGCAGCAGAATGTATTTTGGGGTGTAATTCCACATATAACCATGGCATGTGTGAGCAATATATAATTTGGTGACAACTTTGCGTAATTTTTTGTTGTCATTTTTCAATCACTTGTGACAAAAAAAAAATATTCAATGAGCTCAACATGCCTCTCAGCAAATTCCTTGGGGTGTCTACTTTCCAAAATAGGGTCATTGGGGGAGGGGGGGTTGTACTGCCCTGCCATTTCAGCACCTAAAGAAATGAGATAGGCAGTCAACTAAAAGATGCATAAATTCCAGAAAAATGTATCCTAGTTTGGAAATGCTATAACTTTTTTGCAAACCAATAAATATTGACATTTTTTTACCAAAGACATGTGGCTGAATACATTTTGGCTTCAATGTATGACTAAAATTGAGTTTATTGGATTTTTCTTATAACAAAAAATTAGAAAATATTTTTGCTCTTTCCATTTATATCGCAAAAAATAAAAATCGTAGAGGCAATCAAATACCATCAAAAGAAAGCTCTATTTGTGGGAAAAAAAGGACCCAAATTTTGTTTGAGTACAACATTGCATGACTACGCAATTACCAGTTAAAACAGCGCAGTGCCAAGTTTTAAAAAGTGCTCTGGTCATTGAGCAGCCTAATCTTCCGGGCCTGAAGTGGTTAAGAGCTCATTCTTTGTATGAATCAATCATTTATTATTGCTAATTGTAAAACATATAATGATATACTGACATGGAATTATTGTACTGATTTGAATTTAATCTGTAGATACATCAGAAAATGCATTCTTTTTAACACCCTATTTAAAAGATAAGAGAGATGGGGAAAGTGGTTTATATATTTCCTAAATACATGGACACTGCAAATGTAAATGTAATGTAAAGATAGACTTTATGCACTTGTTAAATGTTGCCTTCTTGTAGCTATTTATTACATCAAAGGAACCGAAGCATAGCTTTTTATAATTAAGATTAATGCACGGTTATATGATCTTAGCTTGCAGGACTTTAAAATCTATTAATTTCATGTAAGTTGAAATATAAGGAGGAAACTCTTAAAACACCATGAAGAAAATATTGAAGTGTGACCTAGTGATAGTCATAGTACAGTTTGCTTTAAAATGCCAATAGCATTTTTATTACACTAATTAATAATTCAAAATTATTATATTTGGTGATACAGCAAGTGTCATTTGTAGAAACATAAAATGTCTAACAGTATGCTCAGAACTGTGCTTATCCTTGCATTTCCACTAATGTCAAAATATAACCAAAGTGCCTGCAACTCAGTATAGACAATTCCATCATATGTTGTCAACATTGTGTTGCTTTTGATGTTGTGCATTGAAATAATTCCCTGTGTTGCAGCTTGAACACATTTCCTACATTATTCTCCATGGTGATGAATAGCTGCTAAAAATCTTGGTAGAATATTTCTACTACATTTACAGCAGAGTCTGGATAAAATGGGTCTTCAAAATGCACAATATTTAACCTAGAGGAATAAATTCCTCTAAAATATTTTTGTGTAGACTTTTTCTGTGAAACTATGTTCTTTTTAGTTTTCTTTTTCACATGCATGCCCCAACCCCATTTATTTGAACGGCTAAACTGTTCTCTGCTGGACCACTGGAGGCTACCATGAGTATGGCTTACACATAGAAATGAAAAGATTACACATGAGTACTAAAGCCGGGTACACATGTTGGGAGACAATTGCCAGTACAAAAAAAAATGGAAAAACAGCAGCCGACTAACTCCCGATCAGCGTTCTCTGCCAATGGCGGAGAAAGCTGATTGAATTGTTCTGGTGCCAGGCTGCCCCCCTGTCAGAACACAACAGCTTAACAGGGGAGACCACTGTACTAATGTTGGATGGTCAGTACAGCAGCTCTAACCAGAATGGTCAGTTTCAGTGTTAGTGTGTACCAGGCTTAAGAAAAGTACTCAGTGTAGGGTGCTTTTATTAAAAATAGGATTGAGCTGAACTGCAATGGGTGCAGTTCAAGCAAGGTTTGGTGAACTTCAAAAAAGCTGGGATGCTGAACTCAAACCCCCTTGAAATCAATGGGAGCTGAATCTGTCATTAAAAATGCCAATTTTCTGGGCTTATCGGCAAGTGTGTCTCAAAAAAATGCATGGGGTGTGCATTGCCCTAGGGAACACGTACCAATGCAAATAAATGAAGACAAATAAATAAAATGTACATTTGTCAAGGTGCTTTTTTAAATGATTAAAGTGAAACATTAAAATTCCCAACATCTTTTAAATAACATGTCTGTGGGGTTCCCTAATCCTGCCTGTGAATGAGTGTATTTCTGGGATCTCTGGGATGTACAGACAATACAGAAACTCCTGCAGCAGCACTGACATTTTACATAGAAGAAAAGTGTTTAAAATGACGTTTCATTCCTGGCAGTACACAGGCCTTTCCAATGGTGTGCTATTTTGGGGGACCTTTAAAGGGGCCTGTGCATTATGTTTTTCTTTCTAAATGTCACTTTTGCTGTAACACATCATACAGCAACAATTAAAAAGAAAAATTATTTAGCGTCCCCCCACAATACATATCAGACCCTTTTAAATGAGTACCTCCGGCAAGGGTGTTCCCCATAGCAGGCCACATTCCTTCAAAATGAGGTAGTGCTTTTTCCATTTTCCTGGCAAAACTCCTTGGGGTTGATTTACTAAAGGCAAATTCACTTTGCACTACAAGTGCACTGCAAGTGCAATTGAAAGTGCAATCGCTTTAGATCTGAGGGGAAGATCTCAAATGAGGGGAAACTCTTCTGATTTTATCATCCAATCATGTACAAGCAAAAATGCTGTTTTTTATTTTCCTTGCATGTCCTCCTCAGATCTACAGCGACTGCATTTCCAAGTGCACTTCCAAGTGCACTTGCAGTGCACATGTAGTGCAAAGTGGATTTGCCTTTAATAAATAAACCCCCTTGTCCCCATGTTGATGAGGACAAGACCCTCTTCCCCACAACCCTGGCCCAGTGGTTGTGGGGGTCTGTGAGAGGGGGCCACCATATACCGTCCCCTCATGTGGGTGAGATTAAAAGGTTAGACATTAAAAAGTCCCTCTGTCATCATCAGTAAATCCATCATTAATCATGATGCCTGCTGCCTGCCCAAATATATTATCACTTTTGTGAGTAAATGGGCAGGATGACGCAAGTGGTTGGTAAGGACACAGTGGGTGCAACTACCAGCTGCTTCCTTAGCATCTCTTGACACTGGGAAGCTACCACACAACAAAGGATTGATGAAGAAGGTAAGTGTTTTCCAGGTGGAACTAATGAGGAATGCCGCTCTGTAAGTCTTCGTGTTTTCAAGGTGCTGCCATCCTACTAACCGGGGTTGGGTGCTGGCTATGCACAAGATAATGGAAACAGAAAATGATAATAAAATCCAAAAACGCAGACAAATGACAGAAGTAGACACAACGGGGATCAAATCTCTAGCGCGTTTCACATCCGAAGATGCTTACTCATAGCTGATCTGATAAGTAAACCAACAGTGTATATATAACAAAAAGGACGGAGGGAAACATCCACAACTGGCAATTAGATGAACACACCTGATACACAATTGGAGCTAAATTCCTAAAGAGAAAATAAGGTGCACATGATGGATTAATCATAGTATAACGTAGTCTAAGAAAACATGGTGTAAAAAGAAAAACCAGATAACAAACAAAAAATTAAGTTTACAAAAGCATAACTATGAGTAACCCATTATGGTGCAAAATAGGAATATAGCGAGAAAACAAAACAAAAATGCATATAATACTGAAGAATAACCAATATCCATTATAGCACAAAGCAGCAAAAGGAAGTGTGTGCATGATACCCAAAGAAAAAACAGGAGTCACACACGCCAAAAACCTCCTATGCTATCTTAATATTATATGTAAAATAGATATAAAATATAAGATGTAAGTAGCGCTAAAACATCTTCATATGGCTAATGGAAAAAAGTATATATATGCGGATCAGATAAAGAATATAGTAAGTGAAAAAGTGAAAAATATAATAATAAGGTGATATTGCGTGTAAAAATATGTATGTATACTGTTAAAAATTATTTTATCTGAAAATTTTGTTATCTTAAATACACTGTCATTTCTAAATTGCAAGGCAAAACAGCATTTATGTAGTTAAAAGCATTTGCAGCAATTAGTAAGAAAAAGAAAATGCAAATGCCGAGTGTAGAGACAGCCGGTCCCCTCGCTACAATGTTGAAGTCCAGAGTCAAAATAAACAAATAAAAAACTATAGAAGTATTGCTATTTAAACCTGAGACTGAGGACAATACTGGACTGCAACATAAGATCAGTTGCCCTATTTTCGCTGTCCATCATCATCTTTCGCTGCAGGCAGAATTTTTATGCCGCTGGTAGAAGGAAAAAAGAGAAAAGGAGAAAGACCTCTCTGAGGGACATCTTTATAGATATGCGTGTGTGTATTGGGACAAGTGTCTCACCTTTTTTTTCTCTGCAAGTAAGAATATTATGTCATTTAGCAAAAAAAACGGCTCCCAACCCAATTAGAATGAACAGAGCAGTGACAGAGGACAATACGGAAATTGTTATCTATTCAAGTATTAATGCTATATCAAAAGGTAGGGCACACTAATACATATATGGGTAAACTATGAAGTTAAACAAAAACTAAATCTCCCTCAATCTACTGCCAGCTCCAAATGTATTACTTTCTTAAAAGATACTCTGCTAGAGAAATAGGAACTTTCACAATAAAACAGGGAGGATTCGCATAGACAAAGAGTGAGTCTCACTCCTCCCGCTGCAGGCAAAAATGCATTTGTCTGCGTTTTTGGATTTTATTACTCAATAAAGATGCTTCTTTGATGGAGTGCGGCAGTCCAGGACGTTTTTCCTTGTCAAAAGAAGTTTATTGAGTATACAATATTATAAAGATACATAAAGTAAGTTTACAAGGATCTATAAAGTAAGCTCATTTGTTTTACAGTAGGGTTTATATAGGTAAATATCATGAAATTTCAAATATTAAACATTGGGTTCACGTAAACCTAAATTAAAGATATATATCATTTCCTTAGTTACTTTTGTAGGTATTTAAATGATTTATTCCTACTATACATATTGTTTACAAGTAGAGTGTATATAGGTCAAATAAATTCTGATAATGAGCTTTAATCGTAAGGTGGAGAAAAGGAAAGAGAAAGAAGAAAAAGGGTTGAAAGGTAGAGGTATGGTCCACAAGGTTGTCCCGCTCATCAGTTTATTATTCTTTTTAGTTCTCTTTGAAACCTTAGAATGGGTGTCTCTGTAAGTCATTTAATCTGTTACCGTCCAGGACGTTTTTCTGTTTCTGTTTTCCAGGTGGGCAAGGCTATTCAAATGACAACTGTACAAATTTGTTACAACTATATTTCTACCCTTATATCTGCTATACATATTTATTTTTTTGGTAAAAGCTAATAATTTTGGCTTAGGCTTTAATAGATATACAATGCTATTTCATATTGAGGCCTTTTCATTGGATTTTCTTGTACAGTGTCATTATTAGAAATTAGTAAGAAATCTCAAGAAAGAATGGCCAGAAATACAAATCATTTGGCAGGTAAGATACATATATGTATTTCATCTGAGTAATTAGCTGTTTGACAAATTGCCTAAAGTTTTATTTTCATAAAGGGAAATATATAGGCTGCCAATGTTGCCCACTTCTTCCTAAAATAGAATTCATCTGGCTGTCTTGCTAATGCTTTACTTCAATACTTTCTAAGAGAAAGGCATTTTTTAACTTTTTCTCTAGTTTTCTTTTCTTTCGCTTCAAGCTTGTCTATATGTTAGAGGTACTGAAGCCAAACATAGCCAGGCAGCTAGCAATTTCAGATAAATGTCAGCACTGGCAGCTCTATTTTCTTTATAGATGGGTGCACTTTATTATGTTTGAAAATAACTCATTCTATTTAACTGTAAGTGTTGAATTATTACAGTCAGGCACAACTTACCTACAGTATATTAAAAATGCTTGTTATTAATAATCTCTTAGTTTGAGAATTACAAATTTTATGTGGAAGTTCCATATTTACAAGAAAATGAAAGTCAGTTTCCACATTAATAGTGTCATCAACTCATCACTGTCTATCTCAAGACATATCATTTGCTTTAAAAGAAACAGACATTAGACTTTAATTATTGTTATGACCTTGTCACATTACACATTAAAAAACTAATGATCTAGATTTATTATGTTTTACTTTTTTATTCCTCATTAATTCTAGCCAACTCATGCATAAAGCACAACTAAGGAATGCAACTTTTGCACCTACAGAATCTTATTTTTGCCACATTTATTTAACTGATGTTAATAAACTTCTAAATGGCAGAAAGTACTATGGGTTTGAAGTAATTATCATGAAGAAATAATACATTTTTATAAACGTCAGGTGGAGATGTAAATTCGGTTAGGCCTTAACACAGTGATGAACTAAAGGTCACCATGACTTCATACATTTTCCAATTTTAAATGGATCAACCATCCTAGATTACACTAAATAATACAACCAAACTAATTGCGAAGCAGAAACCAAAAGATATTTACCTGTCTTTGGTGGGTAGATCAAAAGGCCTAATGTCGCAATAAAATTTGACACAGATACTTAACTGGATTGTTCTCAAAGAGAAATCACCCATATCTAACAGAACCCATTGTTTAGACTCTAGGAATTGTTTATACAGCTAAACTATATCTAAATATCCATTGAGTCTGTCCAAAGTTCATTTTAAACACTTTAGGAAGAATTAAAATTCTGTCTACTCAGTGATATTTTAAAATACATACGATAAGTCATTCAAATTATATATTAGATTCCCGACATAGATACAATTATGATTTTAGTGTCTACTGACCTAATGATAATTCTGTCATAAGGTGTGTGTGTGTATGTATATATATATATATATATACCGTATTTATCAGCATATAACACGCACATGCGTATAACACGCACATTCATTTTAAGAGGGAAGTTTCAGAAAAAAAACCTTAAATTTTAAATAAGGGACTTTGAAGCAAAATAAGGGTCAGTGCCCATCTGCAGCCTCACAAGTGCCATCAATGCAGCCTCACCATTTGCGATCAGTGCAGCAGCCTCACCATTGTGATCAATGCAGCAGCCTCACCATTGCGATCAATGCAGCAGCCTCACCATTGCGTTCAATGCAGCAGCCTCACCATTGCCATAAATGCAGCAGCCTCACCATTGCCTTCAATGCAGCAGCCTCACCATTGCCATCAGTGCAGCCTGAATGATGAAATAATATATAAGTAAATCCATGCAAGGAGGAAGATAAATATAAAGGAAAAAAAGGAACTGCTGTCTCTACAATTGCACCTTCACCTGGGTGGAGTGTACTATGGTGGATATAACGGGAAGTGTAGGTGTGGCGCTGTTCTAAGGAAGAAAGTGTTTTATAAAAACTATTGTATTACACCCTCTGTAGTGCTTCGACGCAAAATATAATTGGTAAGAGGATTAATATACAGAATGTCAAAAATTGTTGATATTAGCTTATCAACAGGTGCCTGTGTGTATACACTCCTGACAGGGTGTAATACCATAAACCAATGTGCAAGTATGTTATCCTCTAATGGCTAAACTCACCTCAAAAGAGGGAATATTATATAGATATGAGCATGAATTGTAAAAAAACATAGATAAATTATCCTTTAATGTCCACGTCTGAAATTGCAGAAGGGGAAGTGAATATGCATTAAGGGAACTCTAGTGGTGCATTTCTTGTAATGATGCTGAATCTTACATATAAAAAAACAGTGTTGGCGTATAGCTAATGTTCAATAATTGATGCTATAGGTAAATGGATAAGTGAAATAAATCTGTCTAAATTGTGTTACACCCTCTGGCAGCTGGTTGACAATATAAATCTGTCTGAATTGTATTACACCCTCTGGCACAACGCCACAACACATGCTGTCTGAATTCGGTGAAATATCGTACGATAAAGTAAACAAAACCAAGTCACTCACCAAAGGAATCTCTCTATTTTACAACCTTCTACAGGATACAACTTCTTTTAAAAATCTAAAACCCTTATTACAATAGGAAAAAGATTTAGGCAAATCTTTCAGCGAATCCCAATGGTTAGCTGCTTTGAGAATTAGCCTTGGTGCATCGCGAGCCACCAACATCCACGAAACTGTGTACAAATTTATGCTGCCTTGGTACATCACCCTGGCCCAGATCCACACATTTGATAACTCCACTTCGCCCCTTTGTTGGAGAAAATGTGGGGTTACAGGACCGTTGTATCACATACTATGGGAATGCACCAGGGTGTCCTCCTTCTGGAGGAACGTATTCCAATTACTCTCCATAGTGATCAAAGTAGACACAAAACCCTCTCCTGAACTTGCGCTGCTGGGTATAGGCCTTGACAACTTTCACCCTGGTGTCCATGATATTGCCCTCCATATTCTCATTGCAGCCAGACTGACAATAGTACGCAACTGGAAATTTCCAGAGGCCCCTAACAGAAGTGAGGTGATCTCTCTGGTGCACACTCATGGATCTTATGAACGCATGTTTGTTTCCTCTGAAGGACAATTCTCCTCGACTCAAACTAAATGGTCACAATGGTTAGCATGGTTTCACCAGAACTCTATTAACATGTTATAACTATGTTCACATACAATTTATACTACTGAGCTGCATTTGTCCAATTTATATGCAATTTCCAGTAGCTCTAACTCCCCATTGTTGTATACCTTGTATGACATTCCTCAGATTATATAAGTAAGGTAACTATCCTCTCATGTTAATTTGTACTCTTGTTTATTCTGTTAAAACTCAATAAAAACTATTGAAAGTAAATGGCATTTCCATTTGCTAGACATATGTGGGATTTCTCCTTGTCAAAAGAAGTTTATTGAGTATACAATATTATAAAGATACATAAAGTAAGTTTACAAGGATCTATAAAGTAAGCTCATTGTTTTACAGTAGGGTTTATATAGGTAAATATCATGAAATTTCAAATATTAAACATTGGGTTCACGTAAACCTAAATTAAAGATATATATCATTTCCTTAGTTACTTTTGTAGGTATTTAAATGATTAACATATGTGGGATTTCTATCCCTTCCTATTTCCCCTTTTGTCCCTCGTTTATTGTTACAGTTTTCCACTACCTATATAATGTTGCTACCTGTATTAGCCCCGTTATGCCCAGCACGGCTAAGACACCCCTTCTCCGGGACAGTCTTGGGATTGGCTGTCCTGTGACAATTTCCATTTGCCACTCCCCTCTGTGTGTCCATGACGACCGCTTTGCAGCCTACAGGAGACACTTCACACAGGAGTGGGATGCTCCTGCGTGACATCTCTACGCTGACGATGATGTGTGCGCATGACGATACGTCACGCATGCGTGGGGTGGAGGCGCAGCACAGGGATGACTCAGGGGGCCTATTAGGAGCCCTGGGTATCTTCTGGCTGCACACAGCTGCCACCTAATAGGTGGGGGGTGCAGCGGTAATCAGTTGACCTTTATATATCCTGGCTTTGCGTCATTTGAAATATGGCCACTGACAGGATGAGGCGGTGATATATTTTTATGCCTGGAGATTAACATCAGTGAGTACACATTCCTTATCCTCTGTTACTATTTTGTTGACTGAGGGAACATGACTGTCCTCTTCTGAGTGCTATTTATCTTTTGTTGTTCCCTGTTTCAAGGAGTCAATGCTTTTTTTGAGCATTATATTTAGGGATGTGTACTGTCTGTTTTTCCACAGCAGCTATATTCACTCCAAATTTTTGGCTTTCTTTTCAGCAGTTGCTGACTCTTAACCTTCCCAGGCTCTGACATCACGGTCCGGTAGTGACCCTCTATGCTAGGTATGGTATCACCAGTATTTTTCTTGTCTTCACTTCAGTGTTTTTTGTACTTTATTGTACTTATATACATCTATTTGTCCATCTGCCTTTTTCTCCCAGGTCTCCCCTCTCTCAGACCCCAGTGTTCGTGGGCTTCTGTCTATAGGTTGGTATATATTTTGGTTTAGGTTGGGCAGAGTCCCCTCTTTTTCATGATCACGCACATTTCTAGAAACAACTGTTTTCTCATAACGAGGCATCTCTATTGCAAATACCTATCGTAAAGCAGACACAAAGTGGGTAGAGTCGATGCAGACCTCATGTGACAGTGTTTTTAATTTGAACATGGATTTTCTCTTGCATATACAACTGAACCAGATGTGAGTTGTTGAACATATGTCTCTCTCATGTTTGTATGTGACTAGAGAAATGTTTAAAATCACTGTTGACTGTTTGTATTTGAACTTTATAGATTATATACATCCTGTTAACCCCTGATGAAAGAACGGACATTTAGCTCTGAAACGCGTCTGGTACAGGATATTGTATCTACAGTTGTCGTACATATTATTCTTTTCTAGTCTTTATGACCATGTTCAGTATTTTTGTCTATGACATACATTTCAATAAATTTAATTTTTTATACATTATTAAGTTTCTATTTGTAGTGTCCTACAAGTCCCACTCCCACTCCTAGGGGTCGTCTTCTTTTTCCTATAATATGTTACAAGATAATAATATCATTATTATTATGTATTATGATCATAATACATAACTGAATGTAATCTAAAAGACAGCCATTGTTTGAGCTTCCACCTTAAATATGTGCTACATTGTGAAAATTAGGGCTTGGTTAATTAATATGTTCATGTAATGCTCCTTTTCTATGTAGTGATCCATATCTATCTACAGTGCTTGGAAAATATAAAATACTCATACCTTGAAATTTTCTACATTTTGTCATGTTACAACCAAAAACGTAAATTTATTTTATTGGGTTTTATGTGATAGACCAACACAAGGTGGCACATAATTGTGAAGTGGAAGGAAACTGATAAATGGTTTTCAAAATTTTTTACAAATAAATATGTGAAAAGTGTGGTGTCAATACTTTGTAGAACCACCTTTCACTGCAATTAGAGCTGCAAGTCTCTTTGGGTATGTCTCTATCAGCTTTGCAAATCTAGAGAGTGACATTTATGCCCATTCTTCTTTGCAAAATAGCTCAAGTTCTGTCAGATTGGATGAAGAGCATCTGTAAATAGCAATTTTCAAGTCTTGCTACAGATTCTCAATTAGATTTAGGTCTGGACTTTGACTGGTTCTCACACATGAATATACTTTGATTGAAACAATTCCATTGTAGCTCTGGCTGTATGTTTAGGGTCGTAGTCCTACTAAAAGGTAAACCCCTTCCCCAGTCTCAAGTCTTTTGCAAACTCTAACAGGTTTTCATCTATGATTGCCCTGCATTTGGCTCCATCCATCTTCCCATCAACTGTTCAGGGTGATGTGCAGTGTTAGTTTTCAGCCACACTTAGCGTTTTGCTTTTAGGCCAAAAGGTTCAATTTTGGTCTCATCTGACTAGGACATCTTCTTCCACATGTTTTCTATGTCCCCCACATGACTTCTTGCAAACTGCAAAACGGGACTTCTTATGACTTTCTTTCAACAATGGCTTTCTTCTTGTCACTCTTCCATAAAGGCCAGATTTGTGGAGTGCACGACTAATAGTTGTCCTGTGGACAGATTCTCTCACCTGAGCTGTGAATCTCTGCAGCTCCTCCAGAGTTACCATGGGCCCCTTGCCTGCTTCTCTGATTAATGCTCTCCTTGCCCGGCCTGACCGTTTAGGTGGACGGCCATGTCTTGGTAGGTTTGCAGTTGTGCCATACTCTTTCCATTTTTTGATGATGGATTGAACAGTGCTCCGTGAAATATTCAAAGCTTGGGATTTTTTTTATATCCTAACCCTGCTTTAAACTTCTCCACAACTTTATCCCTGACCTGTCTGGTGTGTTCCCTGGCCTTCATGATTCTGTTTGTTCACTTGAAGGTTCTCTAACAAACCTCTGAGGACTTCACAGAACAGCTGTATTTATTCTGAAATTAAATTATACATAGTTGGACTCTATGTACTAATGAGGTGACTTCTGAAGGCTATTGGTTTCACTAGATTTTAGTTAGCAGTATCAGAGTAAAGGAGGCTGAATATAAATGCAAGCCACACTTTTCAGATATTTGTTTGTGAAATTTTTGAAAACAATTTATCATTTTCCTTCCACTTCACAATTATGTGCCACTTTGTGTTCGTTTATCACATACAATCCCAATAAAATACATTTACATATTTGGTTGTAATATGACAAAATGTGGAAAATGTCAAGGGGTGTGAATACTTTTTCAAAGCACTGTATATACTTGTAACCCACTAATGGTTCTTCATTTTTGTAATTGTTGTGTATTTAATAAACTATTGAACATAAAAAAAAATCAGTTTACTGATGTATTGAAGGCTACCTGCACCTTTAACAATGCGTTACATGTTACACCTGTATTAGGGTGTAACATATAACTTTCTAAACACCCCAGCCCTGCCACCTGTAGATGGATTTGTAGTTCTCAAAGGACTACAAGTGCACTGATCAGCACATTCATCATATATTTACACTCCCAGCAGCTCAGTAACTGAAAGCCCATGCAGAGTTATGGGCAGAGAGCTGGAGGAAGTATCTGCAGGAGCCTTACATTGCACCCACTATTCACTGATCACAGATGCTGTACTTTGCAGGTTTCTACGTAAAAAAAAGAAGATGCAAATTTATTTACATGAATATTGAGTATAGATTTACACTAATTTGGAGTTGAGCGGTAAGTGTTTTTTCAGAACATAGAAAGCATTGCTGCGCAAAGTTTTTTTTTTTTTTGTGGGATGGGAGAGACATCACAAAAAAAAGCAATATCAGCATATATAATTTTTACAATTCTTCCTTTTTTCCTCACTTTGACTCATGGTGGAGTTAATTGCAATAAATGTATTTTAGCATAAGACAGGCTTAAAGTAAACTATATTCTATTTCAAAGTTTTTTCTTATCGCAAAGTATTATTCCTTCCACCAACAGCAAAAAAGTATCACGTATTTTCAGGTTTTCACTTTTTTATTCAGGTCTACAAATTTTTTTTACCAGACCCTACCTCTAACGTTCAACTTTAACTACCTGTTTAACAATCTGTATACCTGGTTGTTAATGATTTTGACATGCAAAAGGACTTTCAAACTGAGAAACCAAAAGCTGAATAATGTAGAGCAATATAGTTATGTGTAAATGCAGTTATTTCAAACACTTAAGGATTATGAGCAATCTTAGAAGTCATAAAGGACTGCACCAGTTTGGCCAATTGGGCTCTTATATCGCTTATGTACAATTTAATACATTTCCATTGGGTTTGTTGTGCTGTTCAAAACACTTAAGTGCTTTATATGGAAACACAGTATATTCCATCAAAAGGTGTAATTGCTGAGAACAGGACTGTATAAACTGCTCAACCACCCACTCCCTGGCAAAGAGGGGACCAGCATTTTTCTTGCTTGCTGCAACACAAGTCATAAAAATTAGAAACCATATTTTGAAATGGGTGTATTGCATGTTTCTGCATAGGATACACAGTATAACATACAGGTGTAAACATGTACCAAATTATTAATGATCAATAATGTGAGCATTATAACCTTGTTGTGTCGTTTAGGTTTTTTTTCTTATTTCAATTGACAGAAAATAAAAAAATATAAGTGGCTTCCATCTATTTGGCACCTTCTTCTCTTTAAGGCTTTGTTTACAAGAGGTCATTGTAGTGACATTCTGAAAGGCACACTAACACACCTCGACAACTCACCTGCAGTGCAGCACTATTGCATTATTATGACCTCCCCAAGGGCACTCATTTCACATATGGAGATTCCATCATATGCTGAACAGCCCAAACAAGGGAAAATGTACTGAAATGAGCCATTGTTGTCAATGAGTATTACAATGAGTTTTATACAGATTATTACAGTATTACATGAGTATTACAGTATTCCAGCTTGAGTTCCAGCATCTCTTTTGAGGACAGGCAGATATTTGTTACTCTGCCCATCATTCTTTGAGGGAATTATGCCTGTTTATAGGCAGCCAATAGGGAAGGGAAAAGGTCCTGTGCACCTATAGCATTTTTTTGTCTCTTCTGTTCATCAACGTGTGAATCTCCGGTAAACATTGTGTAAATCTTGGGTAAAGGAACTGATAAACTGACCCCTAAATATATTTAACCCCTTCACGCCTAAGGGTAAAACAAATCTTAATGCCTGAGCACAATTTTGCAACTTTGACATGTGTTTGTAAAACTGTACATATCATCAAAACTATTTTGTGCATCCAGGGGGATTAAACCTTGTTTTTTTGTCAGGACCAATTGGGCTCTCATTTGATGGTAATTGGTAATGGGGTAATGGATATCTCCTGATTTTTTTTATTAACGACGGAAAACTGGCCCAAAATAGCGCATATATATATATATATATATATATATATATATATATATATATATATATATATATATATATATATATATATATATAATATATATAACATATGTATATGCTATTTGTGGTTTGTACCAGTAGTACAGCCTAGAAACAATAGTGCACATTGCTTATTTTTGTCCTACCTAAAACACACTGACCCTGACCTTTCACTCTTAATTGACCTAAACACTAACTCTGACACTATCCTAGATCAAAGCACAATTATTTTTTTTTGTCTTTTATTTATTATTATTTTTTTACGCACACTTTTTTTTCACTCTGCATTCACAGAGAGAGAAACACAGGGACGGGCTTCACAGTGATTGATCACTGTGGCAGCCAATCAGAGGCTATCACAGTAATTAGATGACAATAAATCAGAAGTTCTGGGTCCCAATCGTTAGTACTAAGCCCAGGGCTCTTGGTGAGACCCCGGTCTTTGTGCTGTGAGTGCTCTGTGCAGCACATCTCCAGCACAAGGGGAGATATGCATATATGCAGCCCCACGGAATGAAGTTCTCTTCCATGAGGCCGAAATAAGTTTGTTACATCGACGTCAAGGGGTTAAGAATCTAATAATGCAAACATTATTGACTTGTTGGACACTAGGGATGGTTCCAATGTTCGAATCAAACGTAAGTTCGACTTGAACATCGGGTGTTTTGTCTGTCCGCAAAGGAACTGAACATATGGGGCATTAGCTGCAAATTCGAGCACCGTGGAGCGCCCCATAATGCACTGTGAGATCGCAGTGCATTGACGACTGCTGATTGGCCAAAGCATGCACCTGACCTGCGTGCTTTGGCCAATCACAGCGCGATCTACTGGGAGAGCCATGATTGGCCAAAGGCTGGGTCCACGCCCCACACTATATAAGGCTGCTTACACGGCGGCCGTATGTAGTGTGATAATGTGGAGAGATTGAGAGAACTTGAGCTAAATTAGGCAGGTTAGTTAGTGGTGTGCAGGCAGTTTAGTATGTATATATATATATACAGTGACTGCTGTCTCTTGACTGTGACAGCTGTTATATCAGCCTCTAATAGTTATATTCTGTGTCTATGGTAGATAACCTGTATATACAAACATTAATTGAATTAAGGATATGAATGATTAACCATATTGTTTCCATGTGTGATGATGCCAGTGAATACTTATTTAAGCAAATAATTGTGGGGAAACCCTCAGATGTGTTCTGACAGATCTTAGGAAGGGCGTAAGCAAATTAGCCCGAAATGTAATCCATGTCTGAACTGACAAGTGTTACTATTTTGTCTGGAATGATTTTGCTTGCTTTGTAATCTTCTTTCAAGACTCGATGAAAAAAAGCAACAGAGAATTTTTTTTAAGTGCGGCAACCTCTTGAATCTTTTCTTTATATATGTAAGGTCGGTTGCTAGCACTGAATTAAGGGCTGGGTGCGGTTCTCCTCTAAAACGCGACACGTATATATCCCCTGAGAACTAGCACCGGCAATTCCTGTGGAATCGTCACAGAAATGGCTATGAGTGGCTCTTATTCATTTTCAGAAACTGATGCTTCAAGCATCTTCACTGACACTATGGGATCCAGGGACTTTTTGACCCAATCATCTCTTATACAGCTAACTAGAAAAATGGAAAAGCTTACCCAAAGAGCCATCGTGATGGAATTGCATGAGGTAACGTTGGTTGAATACTATAGATTGCAAATGTTACCTAGAGGGTTAAGGGTCCAATTAAACCCAACTTTGTTTTCTCAAAATATGGACTTTAAAACTAAGTTTGCACAGATTTTGAACAAATGTTCTTTTGACGTCATGACACTTACTGTACAATTTTTACAACAAGAGAGAATTATTGTACAACAAGAGATTGTTGAGCTAGAAAAACAACTACAACAATGCTCCAATCAAGAAGTATTATCAGAGTTCAGGAAAACCAATAATGATAAATTGGATAATTTTCACAGGAACATCCAGTTACGTAAATGTACAAAACTGGAACGAGATCGGGAGGACTATAAAAATGATCGGGTCTACAACTGGTCTGACCCTAACTATCATCGCACCAAAACTTACAGAAAAGGACAGCGCAAACATCTTATTAATTCATCCTCATCTACCGCATCCAATGGGTCATCAACCAATGTATCTACTACTTTTTTACCAGTAATCACGACCGAATCCAAGCCGGGGGGGGGGGGGTCGCAGGAGAGCAAAGAAAAGATACAACTGGAGGTGTAACCACCAGACGCCAGAATCGCCAGAGACAATAAAAGATGATGTGGTACATAACATTTCTTCAATTATAATGCCACGTACACACAGTCCGACAGCCCGTCCAACAGACTTTCCACTGACTTTTGGCGGACTTGCGGCGGGCTTTCTAACAAACGGACTTGCCTACATACGATCACACAAAAGTCCGACGGATTCGTACGTGATGACGTACACCGGACTAAAATAAGGAACATACAAACATGATGGCCAGTAGCCAATAGCTGCCCTAGCGTGGGTTTTTGTCCGTCGGACTAGCATACAGACGAGCAAATTTCTGTGTCTGGCTGAGTTACGACGTAAAGATTTGAAGCATGTTCCAAATCTAAAGTCCGTCAGATTTGTGGCTGGAAAAGTCCGCCGAAAGTCCGGGGAAGCCCACACACAATCGGATTGTCCGCCGGATTTGGTCCGTCACCGTCCGTCGGACTTTTGTAGACGAAAAGTCCGACTGTGTGTACGCGGCATAAGACTGAATTAAATGTATTGAATAAGGGATTGGGCTTTTGCCCTAAAGAAAAAATGGATGATTTTGTTTTAAAACAGGACCTTTATAGGTTCTACAGGCAATTAAGATTTAAAGCTTGTTTTTTTGGTTTATCTACTGTTACAACCAAAGAACCTTTACTATTATCCATTAAAAATATGGGTCTAAAACCGAAAAGTACTAAGGTACCCCCCACCTCATGCTCTGCAGTTGAAGTATATATAGAAAAGGTGGATAGTGATATAAAAAAAAAATTTGTGTGATAAAACAAAAAAAGATCATATACCCAATAATTTAAGTAAAGATGAGGTTATAGCACTAAACTCCTTGTCAGCTCTGCGCAATATAACTATCAAACCGGCTGACAAGGGGGGTGCTATTGTTGTAATGGATACTTCAATGTATGAAGCTGAGGTGATGAAACAACTTGGGGATACTTCTACATATAAAAACTGGACTCTTGTCCGATTTTTAAAGTACAGAAAAAGATTAAGGATGTCCTAACTAGAGCGGTTAAAAATAAAATTATTGTTGATGAAACTATGGAGTTTTTGACATCTGAGTATCCCATTACACCTGTAATATATATGTTACCAAAAATCCATAAAGATCCTGTAAATCCCCCGGGAAGTCCCATCGTATCGGAAATGGAATAAGCAACAGCTCATTTAGCACGATATCTTGATAAATGTTTAACACCATTATTATTGGATACTAAGTCATATATAAAGGATACTTCAGACTTCTTATCCAAAGTTCAGAATATTAAACTGTTGGCTGATTCCATCCTGGTATCATGGGACGTGTCTAGTTTATTTACAATTATCCCCCATGATTTGGGGATTGAAGCATGTCAGCGGTTGTTAATCCAGTCAGGTGATTATAAGATACAACTTAAAATCGTTCTTGAGGACGGTTACTTTCTTTTCAAGGATACCTATTTTTTACAGCTAAAAGGGGCTGCGATGGGTTCTAATGTTGCACCCCCATACGCAAACTTGTTCATGAATATGATTGAAATATCTTTTATTTATGTTAATGACATGTTTCTCAAACACTGCCAGGGATGGTACAGGTTTGTGGACACTATTTTTGCTGTATGGGATGGCGACATGGATAGTTTATTTTTGTTTGATAAATACATCAATTATCTGATTCCCGGCCTCAATTTTAACATTGAAATTTCCTATGACTGAAATCTCTTTTCTTGACACCACATTGAAACTTGAAAATATGCAAATTATGAGCGATCTGTATGTGAAAACTACAGATCGTAATCAATTATTGCATTTCAATAGTTTTCATCCTCCTAATGTATTTGCCTTTATTCCAAAAAGTCAGATGATGAGGGTGCATTGGATCGTTAGTGACCCGCTGTGCCGTGATCGGAGACTTGATGAAATGGAGGCAAAATAAATTAACAGACGGTATCCTGAAGCTTTAAAAAAGAACAGTCCAATAAGAATAATGTTAGGACCTCTAAAAAGTACATAAAAAGAATTCCTTTTACTATGCAGTACCATCCCTTTTCTCATAAAATTTCCAAAATAATTAGGAAACACTGGAATCTCCTGAGAACCAGTTACCCCACGGTTCAAGAATTTTGTAACCCCCCTATGTCATCCTATAGGAAAGGTAGAACGACACATGATCGATTAATAAAATCGGATCAATTTTCATCAGCAGTACCAAAAACAACATTTCTGGGACCAAATAACTTGGGCTCATACCCTTGCTTATCGTGTATACAGTGTAATTCTATGACTAAGGGCAAATTCTTTACACACCCTCATAGAGGTTTTAATATCCCAATATGGGGACTAGGGATGAGCTGAACACCCCCCGGTTCGGTTCGCACTAGAACCTGCGAACGGACCGAAAGTTTGCACGAACGTTAGAACCCCATTGACGTCTATGGGACTCGAACGTTTAAAATCAAAAGTGCTCATTTTAAAGGCTAATTTGCATGGTATTGTCCTAAAAAGGGTTTGGGGACCCGGGTCCTACCCCAGGGGACATGTATCAATGCAAAAAAAACTTTTAAAAACGGCCGTTTTTTCGGGAGCAGTGATTTTAATAATGCTTAAAGTGAAAAAAAAAAAAGTGAAATATTCCTTTAAATATCGTACCTGAGGGGTGTCTATAGTATGCCTGTAAAGTGACGCATGTTTCCCGTGTTTAGAACAGTCCCTGCACAAAATGTCATTTTTAAAGGAAAAATCTCATTTAAAACTGCTTGCGGGTTTAATGTAATGTCGGGTCCTGGCAATATGGATGAAAATCAGTGAGACAAACGGCATGGGTACCCCCCAGTCCATTACCAGGCCCTTTGGGTCTTGTATGGATATTAAGGGGAACCCCGCACCCAATTTAAAATAAGGAAAGGTGTGGGGCCACCAGGCCCTATATACTCCGAACAGCAGTATACAGGCGGTGCAAACAAGACAGGGACTGTAGGTTTGTTGTTAAGTAGAATCTCTTTGTAATTTTGAACGGGTACATTTTTAACGTGTTTAGCTCCAGCCAAAAAATCTTTTTTAAGCTTTTTGGAAAACATAGGGAAGGGTTATCAATCCTGTGACATTTGTTTTGCTGTCTTTCCTCCCCTTCAGAAGATTTCACCTCACTTTTTGTCCCAATGAAAAATGTTTTTTGAAAATTTGGGTTTTTTTGTGGAACAAGGATTGGAAAGCATCAGTGGAAAGGAGAAATGTTTTTCCCATATTAACTCTTACAGGAGAGAATTTCCCTTCCTAGGGGTAGATTTCATCTCACTTCCTGTTGTCTCCTTCCGTTTGCAAGTAGGAGTCGTTTGTAAGTTAGTTGTTTGAAAGTAGGGTCCTGCCCTATATACTCAGCAGAAATTTGGGCCTTAGGTGTTGCTGTGGCCACAACAATGTAAGCCCTCACAGGGCCCTGCTGTGAAATATTAGATCAAGAATTGTAATTACATGCCCCTGTTGAACAGAAGCTGAAAAATTAGGCCTTAGGCACTGGTGCTGGTGCCACAACACTGCAACCCCTCACAGACAATCTAGTTGGAACGCAGGAACGAGCCCTGCTGCAAAGTATTGCATCAAAAATTGCAATTACACGCCCCTGTTAAACAGGGGCAGAAAAAATGGGCCTTAGGCACTGGTGCTGGTGCCACAACACTGCAACCCCTCACAGACAATCTAGTTGGAACGCAGGAACGAGCCCTGCTGCAAAGTATTACATCAAAAATTGTAATTACACGCCCCTGTTAAACAGGGGCTGAAAAATTGTGCCTTAGGCACTGGTGGTGGCGCCCAGAACCAAAAATGTTCTTACAAGCTATCAGCGTGATGATTGAGGAGGAAGAGGATAATTACTCAGGGATAGTCACTCAGCATCAGCATAGGCAGTCTTTGAAGGGATCTGAGATTTCAAAAAAAATTATTCGGTTACATCAGCATCAGGTGCTTGGTAGCTGGTGGTGATCCAAGACTGATTCATTTTTATGAAGGTCAGTCGATCGACCGAGTCAGTGGACAGACGCACCCTGTGATCGGTTACCACGCCTCCAGCAGCACTGAATGTGCGTTCCGAAAGAACGCTGGATGCAGGACAGGCCAGTAGCTCAATTGCATACTGTGCAAGCTCTGGCCAGTGATCCATCCTCAAGACCCAGTAACCCAGAGGATTTTCGGTGGGAAAGGTGTCCAAGTCAGATCTTGCCCCTAGGTATTCCTGCACCATGTAAAACAGACGCTGGCGATGGTTGCTGGAACCGATCATACCTTGGGGCTGCGGACCAAAAAATTGTCTAAACGCATCGATCAGACGGCCACCTTCTCCACCGCTCATTCTTTGACTGACCGAAGCCTCAGCAACACGTTGTCCAGAAACAGGAGTTTGTAACCTCCCAGTCTCTGGGAACGCGTTGCACAGACCTTTCTGCAAGGCCTCCCGAAGATGTTTCATCCTCTGCTCCCTCTGCGATGGCAAGATAAGGTCCGCAACCTTACCCTTGTAACGTGGATCAAGGAGGGTTGCCAGCCAGTATTGGTCCTTCTCCTTGATACCACAAATACGAGGATCCTTACGCAGGCTTTGCAGGATCAGGGAGGCCATGCAGCGTAGGTTTGCTGAGGCATTCGGTCCGGAGTCCTCTAGGTCACTAAGGACGACATGGTCCGCAGCTACCTCCTCACCTCCTCCCAGCCACGTACAAGTCCATGTGTTTCTTGGGACTGATCCCTTAAAGACTGCTGCTGATGCTGAGTGCCAAGCTCCACCTCCATACTGACACAATCTTCATCCTCCTCCTCCTCCTCCTCCTCCTCCTCTTCCTGTGTGATCGGCGGGCACGCAGGAACACTGTCTGGATAAAGGGGGCCTTGAGAGCTAAGGAAGTCCTCCTCTTCCTGCCTCTGTTCTGCCTCAAGTGCCCTGTCCATTATTCCATGCAGCGTGTGCATCAACAGGTGGACAAGGGGGACAGTTTCACTGATGCATGCACTGTCACTGCTCACCATCCTCGTGGCCTCCTCAAATGGTGACAGGACAGTGCATGCATCCCTGATCATGGCCCACTGGCATGGGGAAAAAAAAACAAGCTCCCCTGACCCTGTCCTGGTGCCATAGTCGCACAGGTACTCATTGATGGCCCTCTGCTGCGTGTGCAGCCGCTGCAGCATGGCCAAGGTTGAGTTCCACCTGGTGGGCATGTCACAGATTAGGCGGTTCTTGGGCAGGTTAAACTCCTTTTTGGAGGTCCGTCAGTCGAGCAGTGGCATTATATGACTGGCGGAAATGCACACAGACTTTCCTGGCCTGCCTCAGGACATCCTGTAAGCCCGTGTACCTGCCCAAGAACCGCTGCACCACCAAGTTAAGGACGTGAGCCAAACAGGGCACATGGATCATTTGTCCCTGTCGGAGGGCAGAGAGGAGGTTGGTGCCATTGTCGCAAACCACCATTCCTGCCTTAAGTTGGCGTGGCGTCAACCACCTCTGAACCTGCCCCTGCAGAGCTGACAGAACCTCTGCCCCAGTGAGGCTCCTGTCCCCCAAGCACACCAGCTCAAGTACCGCATGGCATCTTTTGGCCTGCGTACTTGCGTAGCCCCTTGAACGACTACGGAGCACCGCTGGTTCCGAGGAAGAGGCCATGGAGGAAGAAGAAGAGGAGGGGGTGGAGGAGAGAGGTGTGTCACAATCATTAGCATTTTGGAGGCGTGGTGGCGGAACAACCTCCAACACTACTGCACCTTGTCCTTTATCCTTCCCAGCTGCCAGCAGAGTCACCCAATACGCCGTGAAACTTAGGTAACGTCCCTGTCCATGCCTGCTGGACCATGAGTCAGCGGTAATATGCACCTTACCGCTGACCGCCCTGTCCAGCGAGGCATGGACATTGCCTTCCACATGCTGGTAGAGAGCCGGAATCGCCTTCCGTGAGAAAAAGTGGCATTTGGGTACCTGCCACTGAGGAACCGCACATTCCACAAACTCACGGAAGGGGGCAGAGTCTACCAACTGAAAAGGCAGCTGTTGAAGTGCTAGCAATTTGGCCAAGCTAGCATTCAACCGCTGGGCATGTGGATGGCTGGGAGCAAACTTCTTTCGGCGGTGCAGCAGCTGGGTCAGGGAAATTTGCCTGGTACAATCTGACGTCGGTGTACCAAAAGCAGATTGCCCACAAGTACTTGGCTGTGACACACCTTATTCTACACCTTCATTCCTCTCAGTGCAGGTCTCAGAGAGGACTGAAGGTCTGGTGGGGTTGGAAATCTCAGCTGATGAGGAGCAAGGAGAGGTCCTCTTTGTTCTTTGGTGTGGGTCTTTTAGATACGCTTGCCAACGAACTGCATGGCAGGTCAACATATGTCTGGTCAAGCATGTGGTACCCAAGTGGGAGATGTTTTGGCCACGTGAGATACGCTTGAGACATATGTTGCAAATAGCAGCGGTGCAATCTGATGCACTCGTCTCAAAAAAGGCCCACACCAAAGAACTTTTTAAATAACGCGCAGAGACTGCAGCGCCCTGCACATGTGGAGCTTTGGGGTGTGATGCAGTCAATGTGCTGCCCTTAGGCTGGCCCCTGGAGGGCATCCTACCTCGTTGGTGATGTGCTGCCTCCTCCTCCTCCTCCTCTCTCCTATCAGGCACCCACGTTGAGTCAGTGACCTCATCATCCCCTACCTCCTCATCACTGGAGCAAACCTGGCAGTATGCTGCAGCAGGGGGAGCATGACTGCCAGATTGCTGTCCTTCTTGGGCACCCCCTCTGTCCGTGCTCATGTTACTGCCTTCATCGAGCTCAGTATCATCATCAGAGCCTTCCAAACGCTGGGCATCCTCCTGGAGCATGTACCCAACACTGTGGTCAAACAGTTCGAGGGACTCCTCAGGAGGACATGGTGGGGCTAGGGAAGGAGTCACTGATGACATTGAGCTGAGGGAAGAGGCTGCTGCTTTGCCAGACAAAGTACCCTGGGCATGGGTGAGAGAGGATGAGGAGGATGAGGACGGCTTGGTCATCCATTCGACCAAGTCTTCCGCATGTTGTGGCTCAACATGGCCAGCTGCCGAAAAAAAGGCCAAGCGTGTCCCATGGCCACGTGCTGATGGGGATGCACCGTTTCCACGACCAGCACTAGACACAGAGCCTGCTTGCCCTCTCTTATTGGCTTGTGACTGTCTGCCTCTCCTTCTTGGCCTTCCAGACATACTAATGGCCTGTAGCTGCACTAAGCTGGGATATATATATATATATATATATATATATATATATATATATATATAATGTACTGATACTGCAGCTACACCACCAACCTTCTACAGGTAGCTTTAGCTGAACACTGTGAGCAGGACGCACCCCACTAACTTGTAGGTTTAGCTGAACACTGTGAGCAGGACGCACCCCACTAACTTGTAGGTTTAGCAGAACACTGTGAGCAGGACGCACTGCACTAACTGTAAATAGTCTAGCTGCCTGACTGTGGTACTAATAGGATCAAAAGAACACCAGCAATTTTCTTCAGGTAGCTGTATTTACTGTAACAAGACAAGCCTGCCTGTCAGTAAGAAGATAACAAACGGATCTAGCTGAACACTGTGAGCAGGACGCACCCCACTAACTTGTAGGTTTTGCAGAACACTGTGAGCAGGACGCACTGTACTAAATGTAAATAGTCTAGCTGCCTGACTGTGGTACTAATAGGATCAAAAGAACACCAGTAATTTTCTTCAGGTAGCTTTATATACTGTAACAAGACAAACCTGCCTGTCAGTAAGAAGATAACAGGAACGGATCTAGCTGAACACTGTGAGCAGGACGCACTGCACTAAATGTAAATAGTCTAGCTGCCTGACTGTGGTACTAATAGGATCAAAAGAACACCAGTAATTTTCTTCAGGTAGCTTTATATACTGTAACAAGACAAGCCTGCCTGTCAGTAGGAAGATAACAGGAATGGATCTAGCTGAACACTGTGAGCAGGACGCACTGCACTAAATGTAAATAGTCTAGAAGATAACAGGAACGGATCTAGCTAAACTGAATACAGTATATATATATATATATATATATATATATATATATATATATATATATATATATATATATGTGCAACACCTGGGATGCATATATATATACACAATACACTTTAAGTGCAGCTAACTGACTGACTGTCCTGCCTAATCTAGCTAACTCAAATGAAATGACACTGTCTCTTTCTCTTTCTCTCTCTAAGCACACCGGAACACACTGCACAGGGCCGCCGTGCAGGCGGCCTTATATAGTGTGGGGCGTGTACTAAATCCCCTGAGCCATAATTGGCCAAAGCCTCCTTGGCTTTGGCCAATTACAGCTCTCTGTTAAGGCGGCGCTGTGATTGGCCAAGCATGCGGGTTATAGTGCATGCTTGTCCAATCATCAGCAAGCAATGCACTGCGATGCCGCAGTGAATTATGGGCCGTGAAGCGCCACACGAATTTTGCGCGAACGGCCCATATCGTTCGCAATTCGGCGAACGACCGAACAGCCGATGTTCGAGTCGAACATGGGTTCGACTCGAACACGAAGCTCATCCCTAATGGGGACACACATGTCAATCATCATACGTAATATATGCCATTAAGTGTCCATGTGGATTGGTTTATATTGGAGAAACCACACAGAAAGTGAAAGATAGGATGACAAGACACAAATACTCCATTAGAGACAAATTAACACAGTTACCACTTGCTAGACACTTTTTAGAATTTGGACACGTGGAGGTGGGGCATGCTTGTCCTTTTTTTGGGCAGCTGGCCGTGTTGAACCACAACATGCAGAAGAGTTGGTAGAGTGGATGACCAAGCCATCCTCATCCTCCTCATCCTCTGTCACCCAGGCTCAGGGTACTTTGTCTGCCAATGCAGCTGCCAAAGCAGCCTCTTCCATTGGCTCAATGTCATCAGTCACTCCTTCCCTAGCCCCACCATCATGCCCTGAGGAGTCTCCAGAACTGTTCGACCACAGTGTAGGGTACATGCTGCTTGAGGATGCGCAGCATTTTGAAGGCTCTGATGATGGTACCCAGGTTGAGGATGAAGGCAGTAACATGAGCCCAGAGAGAGGGGGTGCCCAAGAAGGACAAGAAACTGGCAGTCATGTTCCCCCAGCTGCAGCATACTGCCAGGTTTGCTCCAGTGGCAAAGAGGGAGGGGATGATGAGATCACTGACTCTACATGGGTGCCAGATAGAAGAGAGGAGAAGGAGGCACATCTCCAATGAGGCAGGATGTCCTCCAGGGGCCAGCTTAAGGGCAGGCAACCGACTGCATCACACTGCAGAGCTCCGCATGGGCAGGGCGCTGCTGACTCGTTTTTCCAAAAGTTCTTTAGTGTGGGCCTTTTTTGAGGCATGTGCAGCAGATTGGACAATTGCTGTTTGCAACATATGTCTGAAGCGTATGAAGCGTGGCCAAAACAGCAGCAGCTTGGGTACCACATGCTTGACCAGACATATGTCGAGCTCCCATGCAGTCCATTGGCAACAGTACTTAAAAGACCCACACCAAAGAACAAGGCAGACCTCTCCTTGCTCCTCATCAGCTGGGATATCCAACACCACTATAACTTCAGTCCTCTCAGAGACCTGCACTGAGAGGAATGAAGGTGTAGAATTAGGTGTCCCAAGCACTTGCGGGCAATCTGCTAGCGGTATACCAACATCCGATTGTAGCAGGCAAATTTTCCTACCCCAGTTACTAAACCAGGGAAAGCCACCCACATGCTTAGCGGCTGAATGCCAGTTTGGCCTCCTCCTGGTCCTCGGAACCAGCGGTGCTCCGTAGGCGTTCTAGGGGCTACGCAAGCACTCAGGCAAAAGAATGCCATGCAGTGCTTGAGTTGGTCTGCTTAGGGGACAGGAGCCACACTGGGGCAGAGATTCTGGCAGATCTGCAGGGGCAGGCTCAGAGGTGGTTGACACCATGCCAACTTCAGCCAGGAATGGTGGTTTGCGACAATGGCACCAACCTCCTTTCCACCCTCCGAGAGGGACACTTCACCCATGTTCCCTGTTTGGCTCACATCCTTAATTTGGTGGTGCAGCGGTTCTTGTGCAGGTACCCAGGCTTACAGGATCTCCTGTGGCAGGCCAGGAAAGTCTGTGGGCATTTCCGCCGGTCACATAATGCCAGTGCTTGGCTGGCTGACCTCCAAAAGGAATGCAACCTGCCCAAGAACCGCCTCATCTGTGACATACCCACCAGGTGGAACTCAACGTTGGAAATGCTGTAGTGGCTGCACATGCAGCGGAGGGCCATCAATGACTACCTGTGTGAGTATGGCACCAGGACAGGGTCAGGGAAGCTTGGCTTTTTTTCACCACGCCAGTGGCTCATGATCAAGGATGCATGCACTGTCCTGTCACCATTTGAGGAGGCCACGAGGATGGTGAGCAGTGATCAGTGATACTGTCCCTCTTGTCTACCTGTTGGAGCACACGCTGCGTGGAATAATGGACAGGGCACTTGAGGTAAAACAGAGGGAGGAAGAGGAGGACTTTCTTACCTCTCAAGGCCCTTTATCCAGATAGTATTCCTGCAGGCCCGCCTATCACACAGGAAGAGGAGGAGGAGGAGGATTGTGTCAGCATTGAGGTGGAGCCTGGCACTCAGCATCAGCAGCAGTCTTCAAGGGATCGTTTTCAGGCCCCAGAAACCCATGGACTTGTACGTGGCTGGCAGGAGGTGGCTGCAAATCAGGTCATCCTTAGTGACCCAGAGGACTCTGGACCGAATGCCTCAGCAAACCTACCCTGCATGGCCTCCCTGATCCTGCAAAGCCTGCGAAAAGACCCTCGGATTTGTGGTATCAAGGAGAGGGATCAGTACTGGCTGGCAACCCTTTTTGATCCACATTACAAGAGTAAGGTGGCGGAACTTATCCAGTCATCGCAGAGGGAGTAGAAGATGAAACATCTTTGGGAGGCCTTGCAGAAAAGTTTGTGCAATGCATTTCCAGAGCCTGGGAGGTTACAATTACCTGGTCCTCCTGGACAACCTGTTGCTGAGGCTTTGGTCAGTCACAGAAGGAGCGGTGGAGAAGGTAGCCGTCTGGCCAATGCATTCAGACAATTTTTTAGTCCGCAGCCCCAAGATCAGACTCAGAGACATTTCCAACCGAAAATCCACTGGGTTACTGGGTCTTGAGGATGGAACACTGTCCAGAGTTTACACAGTATGCAATTGAGCTACTGGCCTGTCCTGCATCCAGTGTTCTTTTGGAATGCAAATTCAGTGCCGCTGGAGGCTTTGTAACCGATCACAGAGTGCGCCTGTCCACCAACTCAGTTGATCGGCTCACCTTCATAAAAATGAATCAGTCTTGGATCACCAGCTACCAAGCACCTGATGCTGATGTAACTGACTAATTTTTTTATGAATGAGAGATCCCTTCAAGACTGCCTATGCTGATGCTGAGTGACTATCCTGTTATGCTGAGTGACTATCCTATTCCTCCTCAATGTTCATGTTGATAGCTTCTAAGAACATTTTTGGTTCTGGGCACCACCACCAGTGGCTAAGGCCCAATTTTTCTGCCCCTGTTTAACAGGGGCGTGTAATTACAATTATTGCTGTAATATTTTGCAGCAGGGCTCGTTCCTGCACTCGACAAGAGTATCTGTGAGGGGTTGCAGTGTTGTGGCACCACCACCACTGCCTAAGGCCCAATTTTTCTGCCCCTGTTTAAAAGGGGCATGTAATTACAATTTTTGATCAAATATTTCACAGCAGGGCCCGTTCCTGCGCCCACCAAGAGAAAATGTGAGGGCTTACAGTGTTGTGGCACTACCACCACACCACTACCAAAGGCCCAATTTTTCTGCCCCTGTTCAACAGGGGCATGTAATTACAATTCTTGATCTAATATTTCACAGCAGAGCCCATTCCTGCACTCAACAAGAGCATCTGTGAGGGGTTGCAGTGTTGTTGCACCACCACCACTGCCTAAGGCCCAATTTTTCTGCCCTTGTTTAAGAGGGGCGTGTTATTACAATTTTTGATCAAATATTTCACAGAAGGGCCCGTTCCTGCGCCCCCCAAGAGTAAATGTGAGGGCTTACAGTGTTGTGGCACCACCACCATACCACTACCAAAGGCCCAATTTGTATACCCCTGTTTAACAGAGGCGCGTAATTACAATTCCTGATATGATATTTAACAGCAGGGCCCATTCTTGCGCTCAACAAGAGCATCTGTGAGGGGTTGCAGTGTTGTGGCACCACCACCACTGCCTAAGACCCAATTTTTCTGCCCCTTTTTAACAGGGTCATGTAATTACAATGTTTGATCTAATATTTCACAGCAGCGCCTGTTCCTGTGGTCAACAAAAGTATCTGTGAGGCTTTACAGTGTTGTTCCACCACCATAACCGCCTAAGGCCCAATTTTTCTGTCCCTGTTTAACAGAGGCATGCAATTACAATTCTTGATATAATATTTCACAGCAGGGCCCGTTCCAGCGCCCAGCAAGAGTAACTGTGAGGGCTTACAGTGTTCTGGTACAACCAACACCTAAGGCCCAATTTTCCGCAGAGTGTATAGGGCGGGCCTGTATTTTCAAAAATCCGACTTACAAACGACTCCTTCTTACAAACGGAGGGAGACAACAGGAAGTGAGAGGAAATCTACCCCTAGGAAGGGAAATTGTCTCCTGTAAGAGTTAATATGGGAAAAACGTGTCTCTCCTCCACTGATCTATCACCAATCCTTGTTTCCCTTAAAAACCCAAAATTTTCAAACTCCAATTGTCATTGGGACAGAAAGTGAGGTGAAATCTTCTGAACAGGGGCATAGACAGCAAAACAAATGTTACAGGGGTGATAACCCTTCCCTATGTTTTCCAAAAAGCTTTAAAATAGATTTTTTGGCTGGAGCTACACTTACAAAATGTACCTGTTCCAAATTACAAACAGATTCTACATAAGAACAAACCTACAGTCCCTGTCTTGTTTTCACCGCCTGTATACTGCTGTTCAGAGTATATAGGGCCTGGGGGCCCAACGCCTTTTTCTTTTTTTAATTTGGGTGTGGGGTTCCCCTTAATATCCATACAAGACCCAAAGGGCCTGGTAATGGGCTGGGGGGTACCCATGCCGTTTCTTTCATTGATTTTCATCCATATTGCCAGGACCCGACATTACATTAAAGCCTCAAGCAGTTTTTAATGACTTTTATTCCTTTAGAAATGTCATTTTGTGCAGACATTGTTCTAAGCATGGAAAACACACGTCACTTTACAGGCATACTATTGATACCTCCCAGGTACGATATTTAAAGGAATATTTTACTTTTATTTTTTCACTTTAAGCATCATTAAAATCACTTCTCCCGAAAAAACGTTGTTTTTTAAACTTTCTTTTCCATTCACACATGTCCCCTGGGGCAGGACCTGGGTCCCCAAACCCTTTTTAGAACAATAACTTGCATATTAGCCTTTAAAATTTGCACTTTTGATTTCTCACGTTGAGTCCCATAGACTTTAATAGTGTTCATATGTTCTCGCGAACTTTCGGTCCGTTCGCATGTTCTGGATGCAAACCGAACCAGGGGTGTTCGGCCCATCCCCAATGGACACACACAAATTAATATAACAAAAATAAAAAACACACACACGCTCACATATACACCTATATATACTATATATTTATGCTTTTCAGCTTTCTATACTTTAATAAAACCAACCAGAAATAAATTCAGCTGGACTTTCATTTTAACTGTGCGGTGTTACTTTTTCTTATTTCAAACCTTTCATGTTTCTCCCCGTTGTGGAAAATGTCACAACCACTTTTACCTCATCCCAAGTCTGTCATATCTCTATAACTCCATAAATGTCATTATTCTCATTGTCATTTTCTGAAGTTTTTCACTCGCTCATGATTCTGTCTCAGTCACTTCATTTTTTTCTTTTGTTTACTGCCTATTTTATATTTTCTGTCTATGTCAATGTCAGTGTCGGTCAAGGGCAGCTACCACAAGCTTATGTCCCCTTTTCTGTCATGTCGGCTGAGATACATTCTCTCTGAGCTATCAGTTACTGGATGTGCTTATAGAGGGAAGTGTGGAGCTATTTCCTGGCTTCACATATATGATGGTTAGTATTAAAGAAAGTTATTAAACGTTAGATACGTTTGTAAACCTGGTAAAGTTGTTTATTCTTTGAATTCTTATTAAAGTTTGTTTTTGCTAAATCAGATCTCCAGACAAAAATAAGATAATATAAAAATGAAAAGCCCAATAAAATATGCAAAAACAAATCCAGGCCTTTGCTGCTATATTATTCTTCATATAAACAAGGCCAAGGAAAAATTCAAGGAAAAGATCCAAGCCTACTTACCGACCAGCCCACTGATACCGAATCAGCCTGTCTAACAGTATGCGTTAAAAACAGGGGTTTAGTCTGCACACATTTACAAATACATGCGTAAGCTACAGGCCCTGTCAAGGCACCCTGGTATCTGTAGTTCCTTTCACCAACTGATGAGTGACTCCACAGTGGAAGCACATGTATTCTGATGAGTATACAGAACACCTCCCGGTTCGGTTCGTGGCAGAACATGCGAACAGACAAAAAATTTGTGCGAAACCGTTAAAGTCTATGGGACTCGAACGTAAAAAATCAAAAGTGCTAATTTTAAAGGCTAAGTAATTGTCATAAAAAGTGTTTGGGGACCCGGGTCCTGCCCCAGGGGAGATGTATCAATATAAAAAAAGTTTTAAAAACGGCCATTTTTTCGGTGATTTTAATCATGCTTAAAGTGAAACAATGAAAGTGAAATATTCCTTTAAATATCGTGCCTGGGGGGCAGATTTTTCCTGTCTTTAGAACAGTCCCTGCACAAAATGACATGTCTAAAGGAATAAAAGTAATTTAAAACTGTTTGCGGCTGTAATGTAATGCTGCCCCCCCAGCTCATTACCAGGCCTTTTGGGTCTGGTATGGATATTAAGGGGAACTCCCCCACCCAAATTTAAAAAAAAAAGGGGTGGGGCCCCCAGGTCCTATATATTCTGAACAGCAGCAGTATACAGGCGGTCCCCGGGTTACAAACAAGATAGGGATTGTAGGTTTGTTTTCAAGTTGAATCGGTTTGTAATTTGGAACATGTACATTTTGTAAGTGTAGCTCCAGCCAAAAAATCTATTTTTCAGCTTTTTGGATAACATAGGGAAGGGTTATCATCACCCCTGTAACATTTGTTTTGCTGTCCGTGCCCCTGTTCAGAAGATTTCACCTCACTTTCTGTCCCAATGACAATTGGATTTTGAAAATTTTGGGTTATTAGGGAAACAAGGATTGGTGATAAAGCACCAGTGGGGACACCTTTTTCCCATATTAACTCTTACAGGAGAGAATTTGCCTTCCTAGGGGTAGATTTCCTCTCACTTCCTGTTGTCTCCCTCCGTTTGTAAGTAGGAGTCGTTTGTAAGTTGGATGTTTGAAAATAGGGGATCGCCTGTATATACTATACGGCCTGCCCTATACACTCTGTGGAAAATTGGGCCTAGGTGTTGGTGGTACCAGAACACTGTAAGCCCTCACAGTTACTCTTGGTGGGCACTGGAACGGGCCCTGCTGTGAAATATTATATCAAGAATTGTAATTACGTGCCCCTGTTAAACAGGGGCATAAAAATTGGGCCTTGGGCTGTGGTGGTGGTGGCACAACACTGTAAAGCCTCACAGATTCTTTTGTTGAGTGCAGGAACAGGCCTTGCTGTGAAATATTAGATCAAAAATTGTAATTACGTGCCACTGTTAAACAGGGGCAGAAAAAATGGGCCTTAGGTGGTGGTGGTGATGGTAGTGGTGGCACAACACTATAAAGCCTCACAGATACTTTTGTTGAGTGCAAGACCAGGCCCTGCAGTGAAATATTAGATCAAAAATCGTAATTACATGCCCCTGTTAAACAGGGGCAGAAAAATTGGGCCTTAGGCAGTGGTGGTGGCACAACACTGTAAAGCCTCACAGATACTTTTTTTAAGCGCAGGAACAGGCCCTGCTGTGAAATATTAGATCAAAAATTGTGATTACACGCCCCTGTTAAACAGTGGCAGAAAAATTGGGCCTTAGGCAGTGGTGGTGGTGCCCTGAACCGAAAATATTCCTAGAAGCTATCATCATGAAGATTGAGGAGGAATAGGATAGTCACTCAGCATATGCAGTCTTCAAGGGATGAAGACTCATTGCGTCACCAGACACGTGACTTTTTCAAGGGGGCTCACCAGTCACGTGTCTGGTGATGCAACGCATCGGGAGGAGGAGCTTGTGACGCTCTCAGTAGTGTGAACACTGGAGGTGAATGACGAGACCGCAGCTCGGAGCTATATGTAGCTGACCTTTTTATCTATGCGATCTTTTCATAAGGGAACACCTGAGTGAGATCTATCTAGCTACTTTGAATCATTCTTGTGTTAATCCCTGCGCAATGGTTCTATTTCCCTGTTTTGTCTTTTATACCGAGGATGGCCGTTGAGGGCTGGTAATTGCATCAGGAAATACCGGCAGGTGAACGGAACCATCCAACTTGTCTGGGATCCCGTTCCAGCTTGTCTGACTGAGTATTAACTCATTGAAGTGTTCCAACAAAAGCGGACTTTATTATTAACTATTTGAACATTTTTATATTAGTGTTTGCACAATTTTATCCAGCTCTGTTTTTATGAGGAGAAGATCCCTGTATGACACATACTAGTGTATGCTCACGGTCACTTTATATTTATGTAAGAATAAGAAAGTGCAGCGCTAATCTATAAGTGTGAATAAACAACTATGTGACCCTATATAACTAAAGTCAAGTGACAAAAGCAAAAAAATAACATTTCTAGGATATGAATGTTAGTGTCTCTGGACAAAGTGGCACTTCAAAAAAAGTCTCTAAACAGTGGAATCAGAAGGTCCTCTCCGAAGCAAGAGAGTAACAGTATCTTGAAAGGGCTATGGGCACTTGTAAGAGGGCGACCTTAAGTTGCAATAACACTCCAACCTTCAAGACAAAAGGTGGGTACTCTTACCGGATCAGTAGGAGGCATCTACCATAAAGCAATGCATCAGTAAGGCGAAAAGGAGTAGTCATCCAGGATATCCAACCAGGTAAGGTCTTCCAGGTCCCGACCACCAATGGAGGGGTGGTTGTCCTAGACAGGCTATGGATCTCCACTACACCCGATCTGCGATACCGGAATCCGTCAATCAAAGGCAGATGGTTCTTAGTGAGCCCATGGAGGAAAAGAAAAAGGGACTCCACATAGTGTAGATCAAAATGGGGTTTAATAATCCAAAAAATTGTACAAAATGTAGGTGATCACGAACAGATAAAAAGCATAAAAATAGCAATGTGGGAAGCTGGAGTTGCTGGCCCTATGCGTTTCAACCACACAGTCATCAACAGGGGCATCAAACGTTTGATGCCCCTGTTGATGACTGTGTGGTCGAAACGTGTAGGGCCAGCTACTCCAGCTTCCCACATTGCTATTTTTATGCTTTTTATCTGTTCGTGATCACATACATTTTGTACAGTTTTTGGATTATTAAACCCCATTTTGATCTACACTATGTGGAGTCCCTTTTTCTTTTCCTCCATGGGCTCACTAAGAACCATCTGCCTTTGACGGATTCCGGTATCGGAGATCGGGTGTAGTGGAGATCCATAGCCTGTCTAGGACAACCACCCCTCCATTGGTGGTCGGGACCCGGAAGACCTTACCTGGTTGGATATCCTGGATGACTACTCCTTTTCGCCTTACTGACGCACTGCTATATGGTAGATGTGTCCTACTGATCCGGTAAGAGTACCCACCTTTTGTCTTGAAGATTGGAGTGTTATTGCAACTTAAGGTCACCCTCTTACAAGTGCCCATAGCCCCTTCAAGATACTGTTACTCTCTTGCTTCGGAGAGGACCTTCTGATTCCACTGTTTACAGACTTTTTTTGAAGTGCCACTTTTTTGAAGTGCCACTTTGTCCAGAGACACTAACTTTCACATTCTAGAAATGTTATTTTTTTGCTTTTGTCACTTGACTTTAGTTATATAGGGTCACATAGTTGTTTATTCACACTTATAGATTAGCGCTGCACTTTCTTATTCTTACACTATTTGAGACTTGGTTTGTTGTGTGCTAGCAGCTGCAGTTATTTTTAGTCTGAGTTTGTTTTATTTGATAGCGCAGCTTTTTCTTTTTTACTTTATACTTTATATTTATGCACATAAGGTTATATATTTATATAATTATATTTATGCACATTAGGCGATATATTTATATATCTATACACTTTGCACATTTATTGGTATTGAGAATTTTTTTTTATTTTTGACACACAGGAATTGTGTATTTTAGCACCCAGTGGAATATTAATTGGTTAATATTAGCGCAATCACCTATTTTACAATTTTTTAACTTTCTGTTTGTGTAGTTCACATATTGATTGCAGCTGTATTATTTGGGCATCTTTTAATATATTCTCACATAATTCAGTTTCCACTTCAGCGCTTTAGACTTCATCACCAGTCTTCAAGGGATCCCACATCCATAGAAAAATCAATTGGTTACATCAGCATCAGGTGCTTGGTAGCTGGTGATCCAAGAGTGATTCATTTTTATGAATGTGAGCCGATCAACAGAGTCTGTGGACAGGCGCACTCTGTGATCAGTTACAAAGCCTCCAGCAGCACTGAATGTGCATTCAGAAATAACACTGGATGCAGGACAGGCTAGTAGCTCAGTTGCATATTGAGCAAGCTCTGGGCAGCGGTCCATCCTCAAGACCCAGTAACCCAGTGGCTGTTCTGGTGGAATCGTCTCCAAGTCTTATCTTGCCCCTAGATATTCCTGCACTATGTAATTCAGATGCTGGAGATGGTTACTGGAACTGATCAGACTTGGGCAATGAGAACTCAAGAATTGTCTGAAGGCATCAGTCAGCCGGCCACCTTCTCCACCACTCTTTCTTTGACTGAATAAAGCCTCAGCAACACATTGTTCAGCACCAGGAAATTGTAACCTCCCAGGCTCTGGAAATGAATTGCACAAACTTTTCTTCAACGTTTCCCAAAGATGTTTCATCCTCTGCTCCCTCTGCGAAGGCTGGATAAGTTCTGCAACCTTACCCTTGTAATGTGGATCAAGAAGGGTTGCCAGCCAGCAAAGATCACTCTCCTTGATACCATGAATTCTAGGGTCCTTTTGCAGGCTTTGCAGGATCAGGGAGGCCATGCAGCGTAAGTTTGCAGAGGCATTTGATCCTGAGTCCTCTGGGTCACTAAGGATCACATGATCCTCAACCACCTCCTCCCAGCCACGTACAACTCCATGGGTTTCTGGGGACTGCAAACATTTCCTTGAAGACTGCTGCTGATGCTGAGTGTTATCCTCCACCTCCATGCTGACACAATCCTCCTCCTCCTCCTCCTCTTCTTCCTGTGTGATCGGCGGGCCTGCAGGAATACTAGTATCTGGATAAAGGAGGCCTTGAGAGGTAAGGAAGTCCTCCTCTTCCTCCCGCTGTTCTGCCTCAAGTGCCCTGTCCATTATTCCATGAAGCGTGTGCTCCAACAGGAAGACAAGAGGGACGGTATCACTGATGCATGCACTGTTACTGCTCACCATCCTCGTGGCCTCCTCAAATGGTGACAGGACAGTGCATGCATCCTTGATCAGTAGCCACTGGTGTGGCGAAAAAAAGCCAAGCTCCCCAGACCCTGTCCTGGTGTCATACTCACACAGGTACTCATTGATGGCCCTCTGCTGCATGTGCAGCCGCTGCAGCATTGCCAACGTTGAGTTCCACCTTGTGGGCTTGTCACAAATGAGGCGGTTCTTGGGCAGGTTGAATTCTCTTTTAATGTCAGCCAGCTGAGCACTGGCATTATATGACCAGCGGAAATGACCACAGACTTTCCTGGCCTGCCTCAGGAGATCCTGTAAGCCAGGGTACCTGCTTAAGAACCGCTGCACCACCAAATTCAGAACGTGAGCCAAACAGGGAACATGGGTCAAATGTCCCTGTCAGAGGGCGGAGAGGAGGTTGGTGCCATTGTCGCATACAACCATTCCTGGATGAAGCTGGCGTGGCGTCAACCACCTCTGAGCCTGCCTCTGCAGAGCTGACAGAATCTCTGCCCCAGTGTGGCTCCTGTCCCCTAATCACATAAACTCAAGCACCGCATGGCATCCTTTTGCCTGAGTGCTTGCGTAGCCCCTTGAACGCCTATGGAGCACCGCTAATTCAGAGGAGAAATCTGCAGAGAAAGAGGCCATAGAGGAAGAAGAAGAGGGGGTGGGGGAGAGAGGTGTGGCAGAAATACCACTACTAGCATTTTGGAGGCATGGTGGCAGAACAAGCTCCAACAATACTGCACCCTGTCCTGCATCCTTCCCAGCTGCCAGCAGAGTTACCCAGTGCGCCGTGAAAGAAAGGTAACGTCCCTGTCCATGCCTGCTGGACCATGAGTCAGCAGTAATATGCACCTTACTGCTGGCTGCCCTGTCTAACGAGGCCAAGACATTGCCTTCCACATGCTAGAGAGCCAGAATGGCCTTCCATGAAAATAAATGGTGTTTGGGAACCTGCCACTGAGGTACCGCACATTCCACAAATTCATGAAAGGGGGCAGAGTCTACCAACTGAAAAGGCAGCAGTTGCAGTGCTAGCAATTTGGCCAAGCTAGCATTCAGATGCTGAGCATGTGGATATCTGGGACAGAATTTCTTTTTATGGTTTAGCAACTGGGGTAGGGAAATTTGCCTGCTAAAATCAGATGTTGGTGTGCCACTAGCAGATTGGCCGCAAGTACTTGGGACACCTATTTCTATACCTTCATTCCTCTCAGTGCAGGTTTCTGAGAGGACTGGAGGTATAGTGGGGTTGGAGATCCCTGCTGATGAGGAGCAAGGAGAGGTCCGCCTTGTTCTTTGATGTGGGTTGTTTAAGTGCTATTGCCAATGGACTGCATGGGAGGTTGTCATATGTCTGGTCAAGCATGTGGTGCCCAAGCAGCTGCTGTTTTGGCCACGCTTGATATGCTTCAGACATATGTTGCAAACAGCAATGGTGCAATCTGCTGCATATGTGTCAAAAAAGGCCCACACCAAAGAACTTTTCAAAATATATGGGGAGTCAGCAGCGCCCTGCATCTGCTTAGCTCTGCGGTGTGATGCAACAGGATGGCTGCCCTTAAGCTGCCCCCTGGAGGGAATCCTGTCTCATTGGAGATGTGCTTCCTCCTCCTCTCTTCTATCAGGCAACCAAGTAGAGTCAGTGACCTCATAATCTCCTCCCTCCTTGTCACTGGAGCAAACTTGGCAGTATGCTGCAGCTAAGGGAACATGACTGCCAGTTTCTTGACCTTCTTGGGCACCCCCTCTCTCTAGACTCATGTTACTCCCTTGCTCAACCTGGGTACCATCATTGGAGCCTTCAGATCGCTGCGCATCCTCCTGCAGCATGTACCCGAAACTGTGGTCGAATAGCTCGGGGGACTCCTCCGTACATGATGGTGGGGCTAGGAAATGGACTGTTGACATGGAGCTGATGGAATAGGCAGCTTATGCAGCTGCATTGGCAGGCAAACTACTCTGAGCCTGGGTGACAGAGGATGAGGAGGATGAGGAGGGCTTTGTTATCCATTCCACCAACTCTTCTGCATGTTGTGGCTCAATAATAGGGATGAGCTTTGAGTTCGAGTCAAACTCATGTTCGACTCGAACATCGGCTGTGCGCAAGTTCGCCGAACAGCGAACAATTTGGAGTGTTTGCGGCAAATTCGAAAGCCGCGGAACAGCCTATAAAAGTCTATGGGAGAAATCAAAAGTGCTAATTTAAAAGGCTTATATGCATGATATTGTCATAAAAAGTGTTTGGGGACCTGGGTCCTGCCCCAGGGGACATGGATCAATGCAAAAAAAGTTTTAAAAACAACCGTTTTTTCGGGAGCATTGATTTTAATAATGCTTAAAGAGAAACAATAAAAGTGCAGTATTCCTTTAAATTTCGTACCTGGGGGGTGTCTAGAGTATGCCTGTAAAGGGGCGCATGTTTCCCGTGTTTAGAACAGTCTGACAGTAAAATGACATTTCAAAGGAAAAAAAGTCATTTAAAACTACTTGCGGCTATTAATGAATTGTCGGTCCGAAAATACACATAAAAGTTCTTTGAAAAAAACAGCATGGGATTTCCCCACAGGGGAACCCCAAACCAAAATTTAAAAAAAAATGGTGTGGGGGTCCCCCTAAATTCCATACCAGGCCCTTCTATCTTCCTTCGGTTTCTTACTCCATCTTCTTCTTCCTCTGGTTCTTCCTCTGATCCTCTGCTTCTGGCTCCGGTGTTCACGTCCGGCATCTTCCTCCGCTGCGTCTTTTTCCCTTCTTCGTTCTCGGGCCGCTCCGCATCCATGATGGAGGCTCCCGCTGTGTGACATTTCTCGTCTTCTGACACTTCCTAAATAATGGAGGGCGGGGCCACCCGGTGACCCCACCCCCTCTGACGCATGGGGAATTGACGGGGACTTCCCTGAGGCTTTCCCCGTGACGTCAGAGATCACCCATAACATATTGACAATTTCACTTAGGGGTGTACTTACTTTTGTTGCCAGCGGTTTAGACATCAATGGCTGTATGTTTAGTTATTTTGAGGGGATAGCAAATTTACACAGTTATACAATCTATACACCCACTACTTTACATTGTAGCAAAGTTTCATTTCTTCAGTGTTGTCACATGAAAAGATTTAATAAAATATTTACAAAAATGTGAGGGGTGTACTCACTTCTGTGAGATACTGTATATATACGAGACTGTCTGTGTGTATATATATATATATATATATATATATATATATATATATATAAAATACACTGCAGCTAACTGTATAACCTGCCTGCCTGAAGTATGTAAGAAAAAGTACACCAGGAACGGCTTGCAGTCAGATATAGCTAAACTGGATACAGCGGATATACAGTCATGTCCATAAATATAGGGGCATCTACACAATTCTAATCTTTTTGGCTATATACACCACCACAATGGATTTAGGCAGTTTGTATATGTGCCTCCCACTTTTTAAGGGACCAAAAGTAATGGGACAATTGGCTGCTCAGCTGTTCCATGGCCAGGTGTGTTTTATTCCCTCATTATCCCATTTACAAGGAGCAGATAAAAAGTCCACAGTTCATTTCAAGTGTGCTATTTGCATTTGGAATCTGTTGCTGTCAACTCTCAATGAGATCCAAAGAGCTGTCACTATCAGTGAAGCATGCCATCATTAGACTGAAAAAACAAAACAAACCCATCAGAGACATAGCAAAAACATTAGGTGTGGCCAATTCAACTGTTTGGAACATCCTTAAAAAGAAATAACGCACCGGTGATCTCAGCAACACCAAAAAACCTGGAAGACCACGGAAAACAACTGTGGTGGATGACCGAAGAATTATTTCCCTGGTGAAGAAAACACCCTTCACAAGAGTTGGTCAGATCAAGAACACTCTCCAGGAGGTAGGTGTATGCAGGGCCAGATTTCCCACAAGGCCACCGAGGCCAGGCCTCGAGGCGGCAGTGGTACAGGGGCGGCCCGGCGCCGCTCCTGCAATGACTTCTCGGCCGCCCCCCACACTAACCTAGCAGCATGCAGCGCACCCGGGCACCAGAGAGGTGGGGGCGCTGAAGCGCTAGAGTGCTCCTCTCCCTCCTCCTACTCTCTGTGTCCAGACGCGGCTCCCACCGCCGCCGCTGCTGTTTTTTTCGAGGCTTCAGCCTGTCCCCCCTTCCTCCTCCTGTCAGAGAAGGAGAGCAGCCGCCGGAGATCGGAGCGGCTGGTCTCTGTGCGGGGGGCGGGGGGGCACGTGTTCTCTTGTGTCTCTCACTCCCGCCCATGTCTCTCACTCCCGCCCAAGCCTGTCTCCATCTGTTCCATCTGTTCACTTATGGAGGGGGAGTTGTCCTGGGAGGGGGGGTTGTCCTGGGGCTCTGTACTAGTGAAAGGGGGGGTTGTCCTGGGGCTCTGTACTAGTGAAGGGGGGGTTTGTCTGGGGGGGGTTGTACTAATGAAGGGGGGGGGTTGTCCTGGGGGTCTGTACTAATGGAGGGGGGGTTTGTCCTGGGGGGGTCTGTACTAATGCAGGGAGGGGTGGTTTGTCCTGGGGGGGTCTGTGCTAATGGAGGGGGTGGGGGTTGACTTGGGGGGGGGTTTGTACTAATGGAGAGGGGGTTGTCCTGAGGGGGGTTTGTACTAATGGAGGGGGGTTGACCTGGGGGGGGTTTGTACTAATGGAGGGGGGTTGTCCTGGGGGGTATGTACTAATGGAGGGGGGTTGTCCTGGGGGGTTTGTACTAATGGAGGGGCGTTTGTCCTGGGGGGTCTGTACTAATGAAGGGAGGGGGGTTTGTCCTGGGGGGGTCTGTACTAATGAAGGGAGGGGGGTTTGTCCTGGGGGGGTCTGTACTAATGAAGGGAGGGGGGTTTGTCCTAGGGGGGTCTGTACTAAGGGAGGGGCAATTGTCCTGGGGGGATCTGTACTAATGAAGGGAGGGGGGTTTGTCCTGGTGGGGGTCTGTACTAATGGATGGGGGTTTGTCCTGGGGGGGGGTCTGTACTAATGGAGGGGGGTGGTTTGTCCTGGGGGGGTCTACACCCAGGAAAGTACACCCAGGACTCCAGAGGGAGAGGGCAGTGCTGAGGGAACACCATCAGAGAGAGAACCCCGCTGCCCTGCGCCACCCGAGGGAAAGCCACACAGCCTGGCGCCATCCCTGGCGGAGAAAGGAATGGAGTCATTGCAGGAATACAGATCTGGGTGCTACCCAACAGACTCGCCACAGGCAATTCAGAGTGAGCAGACTCCTGATCAGAGGGAACCGTTGCTGTATCGCTGGGTCAGGTAAGAGGGCCTATCAGCCATTATCTACTAATGTCCATAGGAACTGCAGTCTCTGACCGTCTCCTGTATCATGTCTGCAATCTCTGACCATCTCCTGTACTATGATTGCAGTCTCTGACCATCTCTTGTATCATGTCTGCAGTCTTTGACCGTATCATGTCTGGGGGCTCTTTCTGGTGGTGTGTGTGTGTGGGGGGGGGGGGGGCAGCGGCATTGAAGGGCCCGGCCTTGGGGCGGCAAAGGGAGTAAATCCGGGCCTGGGTGTATGTGTGTCAAAGTCAACAATCAAGAGAAGACTTCACCAGAGTGAATACAGAGGGTTCACCACAAGATGTAAACCATTGGTGAGCCTCAAAAACAGGAAGGCAAGATTAGAGTTTGCAAACAACATCTAAAAAAGCCTTCACAGTCCTGGAACAACATCCTATGGACAGATGAGACCAAGATCAACTTGTACCAGAGTGATGAAAAGAGAAGAGTATGGAGAAGGAAAGGAACTGCTCATGACCCAAAGCATACCACCTCATCAGTGAAGCATGGTGGTGGTAGTGTCATGGCGTGGGCATGTATGGCTGCCAATGGAACTGGTTCTCTTCTATTTATTGATGATGTGACTGCTGACAAAAGCAGCAGGATGAATTCTGAAGTGTTTCGGGAAATATTATCTGCTCATATTCAGCAAAATGCTTCAGAACTCATTGGACGGCACTTCACAGTGCAGATGGACAATGACCCGAAGCATACTGGGAAAGCAACCAAAGACTTTTTTAAGGGAAAGAAGTGGAATGTTATGCAATGGCCAAGTCAATCACATGACCTGAATCCAATTGAGCATGCATTTCACTTGTTGAAGACAAAACTGAAGGGAAAATGCCCCAAGAACAAGCAGGAACTGAAGACAGTTGCAGTAGAGGCCTGGCAGAACATCACCAGGGATGAAACCCAGCGTCTGGTGATGTCTATGCATTCCAGACTTTAGGCTGTAATTGACTGCAAAGGATTTGCAACCAAGTATTAAGAAGTGAAAGTTTCATGGATGATTGTTAATCTATCCCATTACTTTTGGTCCCTTTAAAAAGTGGGAGGCACATATACAAACTGTTGTAATTCCTACCCCGTTCACCTGATTTGGATGTAAATACCCTCAAATTAAAGCTGAAAGTCTGCAGTTAAAGCACATCTTGTTAGTTTCATATCAAATCCATTGTGGTGGTGTATAGAGCCAAAATGATTAATGGGAATTGTGTTGATGTCCCAATATTTATGGACCTGATTGTGTATGTATGTATACTGAGATATGTGTGTATGAGATACTGTATATATACGAGACTGTCTGCATATATGTATTAAATACACTGCAGCTAACTGAATAACCTGCCTGCCTGCTCAATCTAAATGACAATCTCTCTCTCCGTCCATGCCAACAACACACTACACAGCGCCAACGTTCAGGCAGCCTTATATAGTGTGGGGTGTGGACTTAGTCCCCCTGAGCCATGATTGGCAAAAGGCACCCTGCCTTTGGCCAATTATGGCTCTCTTAGCTGAGGGCGCTGGGATTGGCCAAAGCATGCAAGTCATGGTGCATGCTTTGGCCAATCATCATACAGCAATGCACTGCGCTCTCGCAGTGCATTATGGGCCATTACGCGCTGATGGAATTTGGCGCGAATGGCCCATAATGTTCGGTTTTCGACGAACGGGCCAACAACCAATGTTCGAGTCGAACTCATGTTCGACCCGAACAGAAAGATGATCCCTACTGATGAGTAGGTGGAGGGCAGATGGACTGAAGGGAGCCCCATCCCTTCTTAAAGGTACAGGTGCACACTGAGCACCCAGCAAATTGCACAATGGCTGCAAAGGTGTCAGTGTGTTGCCTGACCAATATAACATTGTTACAAAAAAGGGGTCCACTACCCCCACCTATGACTGGCCATTGCAGTAAGTAGAATTGGAGGGGAAATAGATATAAACAAGGCCAAGGATAAATCCAAGGAAAAGATCCAAGCCTACTTACCGACCAGCCAACGGACAACCGAATCAACCTGTCTAACAGGTACATGCGTAAGCTGCAGGGCCCGTCAAGGCACCCTGGTATCTGCAGTTCCTATCACTAACTGATGAGTGACTCCACAATGGAAGCACATGTATTCTGATGAGTAGGTGGAGGGCAGATGGACTGGAACTACAGATACCAGGGTGCCTTGATGAGGCATGTAGCTTACGCATGTATTTGCAAATGTGTGCAGGCTAAACCCTTATTTTTAATGCTGTCAGGTCTCCTGAGACCAGGTGACAGATGCACTCCATAGGAGTCGGAAGTGCACAGCTAAGATAGTGGACCCTAGGACTGACTGCTGTGGATTGTACCCAGGGAGGTTCAGGAAGCAGGTCTAATGGATCACTAACGCAGATCCCAGTGGGAGCTAGAGCATAGATTCCCAAGGGCTGGGAGCTAGAGCATAGATTCCCCAGGGCGCGGAGTCTAAGAGCCAGCAGGTGTTCACCAGAGCCTCTGGTGGTGAGGATGGACTGCGCTGCAGTCTGGCTCCAGGTCGCAGTGCCTAGGGTCTCACAGTTTACGCTCACAGTAGACTACAGGAGAAGGAAGCAGCAGGCTGGAACAACAAGGATAGTAAAGGGATAAGGCAGAGGTCAGGGTGACTAGCAGACAGGAACAACAGAGTACACGCCAAAGATTCAGGGTCACAGGCAAACAGGGATAGTCGGGGACAAACCAAAAGGTCAGGGTCACGAGCAGACAGGAATAGTCAAGAACACACCAAGGACGGTAACAGAGACAAACGAAGAGCACACGGCAAGCAGGAAACAGGAAGCCAAACACACAATGAATACAAAATGGTTGATCAGCAAGGTTGGCTTGCAATGCCCAGGTTAATATAGTGTTCCTAATTAGAGACCAGGGTGGAGCTATGCTGAGGGAAGATTATTTAAACAGTCAGGTGAGGGTGGCTGGCCTCTAAAGGTGAACACAGAAGGAAAAGTGAGCAGACAGACACACATTACTGCATAACCATGACAAACGCATACTGTTAGACAGGTTGACTTGGTTGTCCACGGGCTGGTCGGTAAGTAGGCTCGGATCTTTTCCTTGGATTTATCCATGGCCTTGTTTATATCTATTTCCCTTCCAATGCTACTTATTGCAATGGCCAGTCATAGGGGGGGTAGTGGACCCCTTTTTTGCAACAATGTTATATTGGTCAGGCAATGCACTGACACCTTTGCAGCCATTGTGCGATTTGGTGGGTGCTCAGTGTGCACCTGTATTTTTAAGAAGGGGTGGGCTCCCTTCAGTCCATCTGCCCTCCACCTACTCATCAGAATACATTTGCTTCCACTGTGGAGTCACTCATCAGTTAGTGATAGGAACTACAGATACCAGGGTGCCTTGACAGGGCCTGTAGCTTACGCGTGTATTTGCAAATGTGTGCAGACTAAACCCTTGTTTTTAATGCATACTGTTAGACAGGTTGATTTGGTTGTCCGCAGGCTGGTCAGTAAGAAGACTTGAATGTTTTCTTTGGATTTATCCTTGGCCTTGTTTATATCTATTTTCCCTCCAATGCTACTTACTGCAATGGTCAGTCATAGGTGGGGTAGTGAACCCCTATATTATTCTTCAACACAGGGATTTACTGGCAGTACTTTTTTTCTATAACAGATGGTCTGATGGCAAACATCATTCAACCTACCTCCTCTAAGCCCTGGTTGTCATGGACCCGCCCCAGCCCGTGACTCGACAGTAAAAGGAGAAGCAGCACAGTTATCTTCTTGTCCCTCTGTCAATCTGCTTTGTCCTACTATCAGCATGCTTCTTGTCAGTAAATGAACTGATTAGCTCCTTGTTCTTTCTCCCAACAAACTATAGCTCTGCAGTGCAGGCACTGCAGGAGGTTGATATCAGGTAAGATTTAATCAGATGTTATTACTGTAATTACAGAGCTCTATATAGGACTAGAGTTCCTCTTTAATGTGAAAATATATGGTTTTGAGCCAATTTTCTGGACACGGTTTAAAGGAGACACATTCATCATTTTAAATTTTTTTGGAATCACTTTCATTTTTATTTACAAACTTTTGCACAGACTTGCATTGTGTTTTATTGATTATTAGAATATCAATCATCATTATATGTACAATCTTTATGTCATTTAAAGGGAGAGTATCCATTTATTCATAAAATTTATCTTGATTTACACAATTTTTATGCTTGCATGGAAAGTCTTTGTTCTACATATTCTCTAAGCGCTGCACTGTTGTTTATGTTAAAGCTCTATATCTGCCTGAAATTCCACTTTAATAGGAATCTATAAGATTTTTAGCCAATTTGTTTTGTGATCAAGTTTTTTTTACATCTATAAGTTCCGAAAGTGTTTTTTTTTTTGTATCTATTTTTGCTAGTTTTATAAAAATCCTTTTTTACTAATAAGCATTTAATACAGTGTACACTAGGGACGCTGTTGTCACCTGGCTATTTGTCTTCAGGTTTATGCATTCTAATTACAACTCTCAAGGGAGTCATCAGTACACAACAAAAGGAAGGAGTGAGGAGGATGAGTCACTCCTAACTTGTTCACTTGCATAACGAAAAGACACACTTATCAGAGCTAAAGTAATATGAAAAACAAAAGTAAAGGCCACCTTGTCACGAAAGACATGGCTAAAACCTTCACTTTAATGGAACAAATTGTATAAATTGAATAATTTAAAGGAATTGCTTCAAGCTGTGTAGTCTTTTCAACTGGGGAGCTCTTCAGTACTAAATCGAAAACAAAACGAAGGGAGCAAAAGCCTTGTGCAATATCTTAAAACAATTTATTGATAAAACAAAGTGCAAAAACATACTCACTAAAGCCTTAAGCCCCAAACACATGATCAGAATATCGTACAAAAAAATAACGCTTTTTAAAGCAATCGTATGATAATCTAATTGTTAGTACACAGCTGTCGTCCAAAATTTTCCGAAGGAACAAACATAAAAATTTTTCTCGTACCATACCAGATCATACGATTTTCGTTTAATCGGTACAATTTTCGTCCGCAAATACAATACAAATACACTACAACACATTACTTCACTTCCAAATTTTTATTTTGTCATATGAGAATTTTCGTACTTTAGTAACCTTTTTGTTTTCGATATGGAAATTATCATTAAAAAAAAAACAGACGATCATTTGTCCTATAAACTAATCGTGTGTACTAGGCTTTATGGCTACAAGTGTTAAGGAATAATAAAAATCATAGTGAGGGCATCACTCCAAGGCACAGATGTTATATGAAGAGACCCGAGCATCTTCCAACAACAGAGCTCTAAAGGAAGAAGGCAAGCCCCTCAAAACACATCAGCTATCATATCTGTTGTTGGGTGATGCTTAGGTCTCTTCATGTGACATCTGTGCCTGGGATTGATGCCATCACTGGGTTTTTAATAATGTTTTTTGCACTTTTTTATCAATAAATTACTTTAAGGTAATGCACAAGGCCTTTGCACCCTCTGCCCCACGTGTGACATCATCATGACCTCACTTCAGGTCTTTGTGCATCAATTATAATAAATGCTATACTCAGGTGGGCAAAAAAGGTTCTCTTTGTATACAATTGTTTTTTACTTGAGAAATGATGTACCCCCACTGGCTGATGAGGATATCAACCAGGAACTTTGCTGTGCTTATTACCAACAACATGGATGGATAGGAGGTCGCAATCGAATGGATTTTATGAGTCTATTGCTTTAGCTCCTAAAGGATGTGATTGCATTTATATTCTCCTGTTCAAACTACCATTATCACTAATGCACTGAGAGTTGGTTGTCCTGTTTTTGCTTTTACCATTTTATATCCATCTGAAAAACCAAGATATTGTGTCCACTGATGCTGACGCATACCGAAGTATAGGTTTGCACCAGACAAAGTGATCATAGTAGATATATTGAGATGTCATATACTCTTACCATTTATGTGAGTAAAATACCTACTCTGTCACCACTTTCAATGACTTTCCTTATTACTTACTACAATCGGACAGTTGTTTCTTCTTTTCCTCTTTTTTATTGTTTCATGTCCATTGGAGGATTACAGAAGTTGCTGGAGACACATTCATAATTTTTCTTTTTTTTTTCTTTCAATAATTTTTATTGAATATTTCAACGGTAAACAAAGTACAGAACATAAAAGATGTTATTAGTGATATACACAGTAGTTTGATATACACAGTAATAAGCTACAGGTAATGTTATTATTACAAATAACCTCTTATGTCATCAAAATCAATATCAATAGGGCCATATAGACCAACATTTGTCGAATTTTGCACAGTTTAATGAGACGTTCAAACGTATAATTCCTGTTTACAGCTTTAGTGATATCTGAAATGTTAATGGCTGTTGTGGATTTCCAGGTACGTAGGATTAAGGAACGTGTCTCTAACAGGATATGTGTTATGACATGTCTGAAGTCTGTGTGAAATTTTTCCATGTTTAAGTGAAGAATTGCCATAGCCGGATCTGGGTGTGTGATCATACCAATTATAGAGGAGATTAGTCTAAATACTTGGTACCATATACTTTTCACTGTGGGGCAGTGCCAGAGCATGTGTAGTAGGGATCCTGTGTGTCCGCATGGTCTCCAGCACAGTGGTGAAGTCCCAGGGTAATAGTTTGCTAGTCTGTATGGAGTGTAGTGCCATCTATTAGCCATTTTAATTGCCAGTTCCCAGTGCTTAACACCATGAGAAGCTTTGTGTATCTCCTTGAAGGAATGTTGCCATTGTTCTGTTGAGAAGGTGGTGCCTATTTCTTCTTCCCATTTTCCCTTTGCTTTTGTTTTTATGAATGTGAGTTTATCCCTTATGTGGTTTTAGAAAAAGGATATGCCTTTCGTGTTACTGTCAACTTTTGTGTAGAATTGGCATATTTTGTCAGGAAGGGTTATAATTGGACTAGTTTGAGATTTAAGGAAGTGTGTGATCCCTAGACATGTGAATCTCCTGTGCTTTGGAAGGCTGTACTGGGTCATGATCTGATCAATAGTTTTGAGTTGTGGTCCATTGTAGACATCTGAGATATGTTTGATACCATCGTATCAGCACTGAGAAGTCCCTCCATACTAAAGGTGAGCCAGGAACGTACACGGCAGGTGCTGGCAGGGGCCAGCACAGAGGCGGGTGGAGACAAAGAGGTGCAGGCACTAGCAAAGAGTAGATGGGTGACAGTCAGGAGGGGTAGAGGGGGAAGTGCCAGAGAGGCCGATCCAGGACTGGAGCATCCCAATAAGTACGCTCCATTAAGTGACATTGGTGAAACCAGTCAGGGACCAGCACTGCTGGAGATGAGGGAATCTCCTAGCTGCCAGGGGAAGAACTCCTCCAGTGAGAGTGGGGGGGCAGCAAAGGGAAAGGAAAGACAGATTCTGGTGGTAGGGGACTCAATTCTTAGAAGGACAGAGAGGGCAATCTGTAACCAAGACCTGAAGCGCCGAACAGTATGTTGTCTACCGGGCGCTCGGGTTCGGCACATCACGGATCTTGTGGACAGATTACTGGGAGGGGCTGGGGAAGACCCGGCTGTCATGGTGCACGTTGGCACCAATGACAAAGTCAGAGGCAGATGGAGTGTCCTAAAGAACGATTTTAGGGACTTAGGAGCTAAATTGAGGAAAAGGACCTCCAAGGTAGTGTTCTCAGGAATACTACCGGTACATCGAGCCACACCAGAAAGGCAGAGGGAGATTAGGGAAGTAAACAAGTGGCTGAAGAGCTGGTGTAGTAAGGAGGGGTTTGGGTTCCTGGAGGACTGGGCCGACTTCTCAGTCGGTAACCGGTACTATAGAAGGGACGGACTGCACCTAAATGAGGAGGGTGCAGATCTGCTGGGAATGAAGATGGCCAAAAAGTTAGAGGGGTTTTTAAACTAGGCGATGGGGGGAGGGTCCAGAGACAGTGATAGCCAGCGCGGAAGATATTCCAGAGGGTAGTTTTGGGGGCATTAGTGGTAGGTTAACCAAAGCACAAAAACACAAGGTGAGTATAGTAGCAAGTCCTAGTTGCAATCTTGAAACTCCCAATACGAGGACAATATGTGACCGGTCTAAACTATGTGGCATGTTCACCAATGCCAGGAGCCTGGTGGACAAGATGGGTGAACTAGAGATACTGTTGTACAAGGAGGATTTGGACTTTGTGGGAATTTCAGAGACCTGGTTCAACAGCTCTCATGATTGGCTGGCAAACATTCAAGGGTATACCCTATACCGCAAGGATAGAGAGGGTAAAAAAGGGGGAGGGGTATGCCTATATATCAAGAATAATGTACAAGTGAATGTGAGAGATGACATCACTGAGGGGGCTAGGGAGAAGGTGGAATCTTTATGGGTAGAGCTCCAAAGGGATGAATCTAAGGGGAAAATAATACTGGGAGTATGCTATAGGCCCCCTAACCTGAGGGAGGAAGTGGAGACGGATCTCCTATCACAAATTGGATTAGCAGCAAGGATGGGAAGTGTTATCATAATGGGGGATTTTAATTATCCAGACATTGACCTTTCGGAGGGAACCGCGCATTCATTTAAGGCTCGCCAGTTCCTTAGTGTCTTGCAGGACAATTTTATGGGTCAGATGGTAGACGCACCAACTAGAAATAAAACATTACAAGATCTACTGATTACCAACAATACAGACCTGATAACAGATGTGGAAATACGGGGCAATTTAGGTAACAGCGATCACAGGTCAATTAGTTTCAGTATAAATCACACAAATAGGAAACATGAAGGGAACACAAAGACACTGAATTTCAAAAGAGCCAACTTCCCTAAACTACAAACCTTGCTAAAAGGCATACATTTGGATAAATATTAGGAGCAAAGAATACGGAGGAGAGATGGGTTTGCTTTAAGAGCATATTAAATAAGGGCATTAGCCAATGTATCCCATTGGGTAATAAATTTAAAAGAGCGAACAAACATCCTGGATGGCTTAACTCCAATGTAAAAATGCATATAAAAGCAAAGGAGAAGGCCTTCAAAAAATACAAGGTTGAGGGATCATCCTCAGCATTCAGAATTTATAAAGAATGCAATAAGAAATGTAAGGGTGCAATTAGGATGGCTAAGATAGAACATGAAAGACACATAGCGGAGAAGAACAAAAAAAATCCCAAGAAAAAAAGGGAGGACAGACCATATTGGCCCCATAAAGAATGAGGAAGGACATCTGGTTACAAAGGATGGGGAGATGGCAAAGGTATTGAATTTATTCTTCTCCTCAGTCTTCACGAGTGAATCGGGGGGCTTCAGTAACCAAAACTGCAGTGTTTATCCTCATGACATAACACAGGAAGCACCTACATGGTTAACAGAGGACGGAATTAAAATTAGACTTGAGAAACTTAACATTAATAAATCATCGGGACCAGATGGCTTGCATCCGAGGGTACTTAGGGAACTCAGTCAGGTGATTGCCAGACCGTTGTTCCTAATTTTTACAGACAGTCTATTGACTGGAATGGTACCAGCTGATTGGAGAAAAGCCAATATAGCACCAATATTTAAAAAGGACCCAAAAAACATCCCTGGGAATTACAGACCAGTTAGCCTAACATCAATAGTATGTAAACCTCTTGGAGGGGATGATAAGGGACTATATACAAGATTTTAGTAATAAGAATGATATCATTAGCAGTAATCAGCATGGATTCATGAAGAATCGTTCTTGCCAAACCAATCTATTAACCTTCTATGAGGAGGTGCGTTGCCATCTAGATAAAGGAAGGCCCGTAGACGTGGTGTATCTGGATTTTGCAAAAGCATTTGACACAGTTCCCCATAAACGTTTACTGTACAAAATAAGGTGCGTTGGCATGGACCATAGGGTGAGTACATGGATTGAAAACTGGCTACAAGGGCGTGTTCAGAGGGTGGTGATAAATGGGGAGTACTCAGAATGGTCAGGGGTGGGTAGTGGGGTTCCCCAGGGTTCTGTGCTGGGAGCAATCCTATTTAATTTGTTCATAAACGACCTGGAGGATGGGATAAACAGTTCAATCTCTGTATTTGCAGATGATACTAAGCTAAGCAGGGCAATAACTTTTCCGCAGGATGTGGAAATCTTGCAAAAAGACCTGAACAAATTAATGGGGTGGGCGACTACATGGCAAATGAGGTTCAATGTAGAAAAATGTAAAATAATGCATTTGGGTGGCAAAAATATGAATGCCATCTATACACTGGGGGGAGAACCTCTGGGGGAATCTAGGATGGAAAAGGACCTGGGGGTCCTAGTAGATGATAGGCTCAGCAATGGCATGCAATGCCAAGCTGCTGCTAATAAAGCAAACAGAATATTGGCATGCATTAAAAGGGGGATCAACTGCAGAGATAAAACGATAATTCTCCCGCTCTACAAGACTCTGGTCCGGCCGCACCTGGAGTATGCTGTCCAGTTCTGGGCACCAGTCCTCAGGAGGGACGTACTGGAAATGGAGCGAGCACAAAGAAGGGCAACAAAGCTAATAAAGGGTCTGGAGGATCTTAGTTATGAGGAAAGGTTGCGAGCACTGAACTTATTCTCTCTGGAGAAGAGACGCTTGAGAGGGGATATGATTTCAATTTACAAATACTGTACTGGTGACCCCACAATAGGGATAAAACTTTTTCGCAGAAGAGAGTTTAAGAAGACTCGTGGCCACTCATTACAATTAGAAGAAAAAAGGTTTAACCTTAAACTACGTAGAGGGTTCTTTACTGTAAGAGCGGCAAGGATGTGGAATTCCCTTCCACAGGCGGTGGTCTCAGCGGGGAGCATTGATAACTTCAAGAAACTATTAGATAATCACCTGAATGACCGCAATATACAGGGATATGTAATGTAATACTGACACATAATCACACACATAGGTTGGACTTGATGGACTTGTGTCTTTTTTCAACCTCACCTACTATATAAAACTATATAAAACTATGTATATTAGATTCCTGACTTTCAATAGTGGAATCTTTGCCTCTAGAAGTGTCAAGGGTATGTTGTAGTGTACTTCCTGTATGTCCTTGTGTTTTTGTTCTAGAAAGAATCTCCATGCTCTTAATGATATCTGTATTGGTGGAGTTAAGATTTTCATGTTCCATGGTGCCCACCTATCACTTATCAGTAGTAAAGTCAGGTCTTTTGTCGGTGCTAGTACTTTTTTAATTTCCACCCATAGTGGCGTGTCATTGGTTTTGAACCAGTGTTTGGTCTGGTCTAATCGAACTGCCCAGTACTAGTCGTGTATGTCCACTAGTCCCGCCCCTCCTACTTTTCTATGGGATGTGAGATTATTTCGGGAACATCTGGCTTTTTTACCAATCCATACATATCTCCAACCTATATTCATTAAACAGTTGATATAATGAAGAGGAATGTGGTTTGGCAGAGTACGGAATATATACAATATTTTTGGCAATATCATCATTTTATAGGCTGCAATTCTACCAAGCCATGAAGTTTCATTACTAGACATATTCTTGAGTTGGGCTTCCAGTTTGGCAACCAGTGGGACCATGTTAGCTTTGGCAAGCATTGAGATTTTGTTTGTAAGTGTAATACCAAGGTATGTTATGCCTCCCTCACTCCACGTATATGGTAATTGTAACTGTAAAAAGTTGTGTGGAGGGTGGTACTCCAATATCCAGTATCAGTGATTTAGTGAAATTAACTTTATAGTATGAAACCTCACTAAATGCGTTAAGAATTTTGTGGGCTTGTTGTAATGATGTGACCGGATTAGTCAAGAGTAGGATTACACCGTCTGCAAATAGATTGATGATGTGTGTCCTGGAGCCAAACTGGAAGCCCGTAATCAAGGGGTGCGTCCTTATAGCCTCAGCTAATGGTTCAGTCATCAAATTAACGATGGGTGGGGATAGGGGACACCCCTATCTAGTTCCATTTGTAATGTCAAAGGGTTTGGATAAAAACCCTGTAGAGTATACTCTTGCTGAGGGACATGAGTATAAGGCCATAATGGCTTGTATTATAGGGCCCTTAAAGCCAAACTTGGAGAGAGTCATTTCCATGTAAGTTCAATGGACTCTGTCGAATGCCTTCTCTGCGTCAATCGACAGTAGCAGAGAAGGCGTTCAAGTATTTTCAGCAAAATGTATCCCATTTACAATTCTCCTGGTTGCATCTGAGGTTTGTCTCCCCCTCATGAAACCCATCTGGTCGCGCTGTATGATAGATGGTATGATATCTGTTAATCTCCTGGTCAATAATTTTGCATATACTTTTGTATCACAGTTGATGAGGGAAATAGGATGGAAATTGGATGGTGTGGTGCGTTCTTTGCCTGGTTTTGGTAATGTTACTATATGTGCTCTCAGCATATCTTGTGGGAGTGTGGCAGTCTCAGCAGCTTTGTTGAATACTGTTGTCATGTGTGGTGAGAGAATATTGGAAAACATTTTGAAGTAATCATTAGAAAATCCACCAGGCCCTGGAGACTCTCCATTAGGAAGTGTGTTTATTGTCTGTTCTATTTCCCGAGCCATAATAAGTGCATTCAGGATCTATAGTTGGTGTTCAGAAAGAGTTGGAAGATTAATGTTCTGCAGAAATGATGTGATCTTTTCTACTGTTGGTTGTTGTGTGTTGGGGTCAGCGTGCAGGTTATATAATGAGCTATAGTATTCTACAAATTGGTTAGCGATATCTTGTGGGTTTTTGATTTTGTGTGACAGTGTAGGATGTTTCAAATAAGCTATTCTGGTTTTTGTGCATACTGTTTTCAGTCTGTTTGCTAGATATTTACCTGCTCTGTTAGCGTTAGCATAATATTCAGTTGAAGGCGCCTGAGGTGTATGTCATATTGATGTTATAGTATGTTCCTGAGTTTTTCCCTAAGGTAATTTAATGTATTTGTTAATGGTATTGAAGGATCATTTTTATCTTGAGTTTCTGCTGTATGTATGTCTGAGAGAACAGTGTTAAGCTGCTGAGCCCGTCTTTTTTTTCTCTTGCTCCTATCTGAATTAAGATGCATCTCACGAAGGCCTTGTGTGATTTCCACAAGATATATGGATCATTTACTGATCCAGTATTGTCTAAGAAAAAAAATGTAAATGCTGAGATATGGTTTTTTGGTACTGTGGCTCTTGAATATGCTAGTGTTGCAGCGCCAGATGGGGGGGGGGGGGGGGGGGGTGTGAGGAGGAGACTCCCCTCTCCGCAATAGACATAGATATAGCAGAGTGGTCTGACGACGTAATATGTATTTTTGTTGTTTCCACATTTTGTAGGAGCCATTTATCCGCTAAGAATAGGTCTATGTGGGAGTATGATCGATGTCTGTTGGAGAAGAAAGTATAGTCCCTTTCATTGTCGTGGAGACATCTCCATATATCAAATAACTCCTCTTTGTGAAGTAGTGGTTGAAGGGTTAGTGCTCCTGCGGATTTACCTGAGGAAGTGTCCAGAGATGGATCCAGCATTGTGTTGAAGTCTCCACAAATCAGGATATTGCCCTATTTCATGGAGCTTGCTTTGTAGAGCACCTTTTTGATGAATCTTTGGTGCGAGTTGGCTGCATATAATGTGACGATTGTATATGGTTTGGAGTTGATGTTTCCTGTGGCTATGATGTATCTACCTCCTTCGTCAAGAACAATATCTTTGGGTTCATATGCGAGGGAATTTTTAAAGGCAAGAAGGACACCCTCTTTTTTGTGGTGCGGTGTGCAGGCCATATAGAGATGTGGATAGTCCTTGTGTGCACAGTATGGTGTGTTGTTGAGTTGAAAGTGCATTTCTTGGATGCATAGGACGTCCGCCCTTTGTTAGCTTCTTTCCATAAAGAGAACCATTTTGCCGGGGGGTTTAAACCTCTAGCATTAATTGAAAGGCATGTAATCGTCATTGTAAAGGATGTGATGTATTTCGTGGAGCTGTGTAGTAGGAGTACTCACTGTGACTGAAGGTCTCGAATTGTAGTGTTCCCGTGTCAATGGAGATAGACATCTTTGGCGAAACAGTATCCACGGATGAGGCGAGGTCTTTTCGTATTAAACTGTGTATATCACATGAAAAAGAAGATGAATATAAACTGAAAACAAAAAGAGAAGTCAACATAGGTATCATAAGAAATGGATCTTAAAATTGATCCTCGTGCAGATGTAACTGCTGATGTTATAAGGGGGAAAGAGAGATTCAAACTGTAAAACTCGTCCCTGGAGATAACTTGCGTGCCTGTGGGTTTCAGTTAGAAGCTTCTACCTGTATTTTTCTTATTTGAACGTTTGTAAGATACGACTTGCCATTCCTTTTGAATGAACGTGGGCCCCGCTGGATGTGGTTGCGTGGTGGGCTGGTCATGGATGATATTCCAGCACCTTAGAGCAGTGAGCCCTTCTTCTAAGGTAGATACTGCAACAGTGACCCCGTTGTGGGTGATAGAAAGCGTGGCAGGAAACTTCCATTTATGGAGGATTTTATGGCTCCTCAAGGCTTTTGTTATTGTCAGCAGATTATGGTGACGTTGCAAAGTATGTCTGGAAAGATCCGTTAGCAGTCTGATGGTGGCATACTGCTGAGGAATGTTTTCTAACTTACGTGATGCCTGTAGTACACTGTCTTTTATGTGGTAAAAATGCATTCTCAGTAAGACATCTCTGGGAATGTCATCAGGGAGGAAAGATGGTTTGGGGACCCTATGTATCCTGTCCACAAGAAGATTGTGCGCTGATGCTTCTGGTACCAATGTGGAGAAAAGGGTCTGGGCAAATTGCAGGAGTTGGGTAGGGGTAACATCTTCTGGGATACCCCGCAGCTTGAGGTTGTTCCTCCTGGACCTGTCCTCGAGGTCTGCCAGCTTGTCTTTTTTATCCAATGTATGTCCTCCCCCTGAGCTGTATGAGCCTCCACCATCACATTATATGCTGAGGTATATTCCTCCATTTTGTTTTCCACCTGATGTACTCTGTGGCCTATTGCTTGCACTTCTCTCTGACACTCATTTATCCCCTTGACCAAATTTGCATGTAATGATGAGCGTAGGGACAGCAACATTTCCTTCAGCAGAGTATCTGATACAGGTCTATTTTCTGTGGGGAATTCCCTAATAGGATTCGCTTCTTTACTGCTTTGGTGGTCAGAGTTACTGTGAGGCCCACTTACCTCCATGTCCGGATCATCTGCTGTCTGACTGGAGAGTCCCTCCGCGGCTTTGATTTGGCGGACTCCTCATTGAGGGGCTAGATGGGTCCAAGGAGGACTCACTGGGTGGGTTAGAGGAGCGGATAGTGGCGGATGGGAGTCTGTTTTTGCCTCTGCTCTGGCCTGCTATCTAGCGCACCGCCGCTATTCTGTTGTAGTTCATGAGCGGCATAGTAGCTCGTCATCTTCTGCGGCTGCTGTGGGTTTTTGCGATGTCTGGGCATCCTCCACTTGTGCAGCGGGATCTCGCCGTTCGGTTGGCTGTGTTTGAAGCCGTGAATGGCACCAGTGGGCTCTGATGGCTGTGGATTATCTCCTGTGGGCGAGCGGAGCTCCTAGGTTAAGCATCCATCTTGGAGCCCGGTCGCCACGCCCCCCTCATTTTTCATTTTTTTAATCACTTTTATTTTTATTTACAAACTTTTGCACAGGCTTGCATTTTGTTTTACTGATTATTGGAATCTCATTCATCATTATATATGCAATCTTTATGTAATTTAAGACTCCAGAGCTTACCACAAAGGAAATACTGCTAACACTGTGGAAGTGTTTTCTTTTCCAAACAAATAGACTTTATTTTCATGATGACTCATCTTGCCACATTATAAATAAAAGAAAGGTCTGATGTCACCAGTAACACACCTCCATCCCTAATGATACAATAGAAACATGTATGTCGCCCTTGGGACTTTGAATGAGGTGTGCACAATTGCCTGATAAAATTGACAAATGTAAATACAGTAAAGTATTTATTACAGAAATAGTCTCACATAAAAAATAACATACAAAAGGCAAAGCCTATACAATATTGCACATATTTTAAGATTGCATTGAATTTAAAGTACATGGGTATACATGACATCTATAACACCCGACGCGTTTCAAGAGATGTGGCTTGCTCTTCAGGGGTGGATGCATGTGGGATTATTCATTTCCAGAAATATCCCACATGCATCCACCCCTGAAGAGCAAGCCACATCTCACGAATTGCGTCTGGTGTTATAGATGTCATGTATACTCATGTACTTTAAATGCAATGCAATCTTTAACGATGTGCAATATTGTATCGGCTTTGCCTTTTGTATGTTACTTTTGTATGTGTGAACATTTCTGTAATAAATACTTTACTGTATTTACATTTGTCAATTTTATAGAGCAATTGTGCACACCTCATTCAAAGTCCCAAGGGTGACATCCATGTTTCCATCTTGCCACATTTGCCCAATCTCTGATAGCGGAGCATTGAACAAGTTTATACTCTGTGCTTGCTACCCCTCCTAGCGTCTATGTTTGTGTATTGTAATGTCCACGTGTTACTGGCAAGATCACAGGGGAAAGTTAAGAAAAAAAGCCTGAAAGAAAGAAAACTAATGTAGGTACTACACCCTGTTCCAAATTATTATGCAAATTCTATTTCAGTGTCACAAAGATTAAATATTTTGTTTTTCAGTTTAACTCATGGATGGCATTGTGTCTCAGGGCTCTTTTGATCACTGAAAACAATCTCGGACACCTGTGATAATTAGATTGTCGGGTGAGCCCAATTAAAGGAAAAACTACTAAAGGAGGGTGTTCCACATTATTAAGCAGAGCACCATCTTCAAGCAATATGGGGAAGAAAAAGGATCTCTCTGCTACCGAAAAAAGTGTAAAAGTTCAATGCCTTGGACGAAGTATGAAAACATTAGACATTTCACGAAAACTTAAGAGTGATCATTGCACTATTAAGAGATTTGTGGCTGATTCAGAGCTCAGATGGGTTTCGTGCAGATAAAGGCACATTGAGGATGATTTCTGCCAGATCCATGCATTGGATCAAGAGAGCAGCTGCTAAAACATGATTACATAGCAGCAAACAGATATTTGAAGCTGCTGGTGCCTCTGGAGTCCCATGGAAATCAAGGTGTTGAGTCCTTTACAGTCTTGCAACTGTGCATAAACCTTCCATTCGGCCACCACTATCCAATGCTCACAAGCAGAAATGGCTGCAGCGGGCAGAAAAATACATGAAGACTAATTTTCAAACAGTCCTGTTCACTGATGAGTGTCATGTTTTGGGCCGGAATCATGGGAAAAGAGCTGGTTGGCCCCTTTAGGGTCCCAGAAGGTGTAAAGATGACCTCTGCAAAGTATGTGGAGTTCTTGACTGACCACTTCCTTCCCTGGTACAGAAGGAAGAACTATGCTTTCCATTATAAAATCATCTTCATGCATGACAATGCACCATCTCATGCTGCAAAGAATACCTCTGCATCAATGGCTGCTATGGGGATAAAAGAAGAGAAAGTCATGGTGTGGTCTCCATCCTCCCCTGACCTCAATCCTATTGAGACCCTTTGGAGCATCCTCAAGCAAAATATCTATGAGGGTGAGCGTCAGTTTACATCCAAACAGAAGTTCTGGGAGGCTATTCTGACATCTTGCAAACAAATTCAAGCAGAAACTGTCCAAAAACTCACAAGTTCAATGGATGCAAGACTTGAAGCTGCTATTAAATAAGAGGTCCTATGTTAAAATGTAAAGTGACCTGTTAAAATGTTTAGAAAAGTTAAAATGTTGTTCAAAGTTTGATTAAAATAGCTTTTGTTTTCAGTAAATATGCTGCAAACACAACAAATGACAATTTTCAGTTCTTTACAACCTATGAAGTGCTTTAAATCTTACTATGCGTAATCATTTGGAACAGTGCATTGTAAGTTTTTTATTTTGGAAAAAAAAAAACTGTTATCATTAGGAGGTTTGTTCAATAAAATTTGAATTGTACTCGTAATAGTTGATAACATAAGAATTATGCTGACTGTTGTTTACATCAATTATTTAGGTAAATGAGAAAAATATCATTGGCATATTAATTTGGAACAGAGTGTAAATCTAAGGACTAGTTAGATGAAATACATAACATTTTTGTTCTTGGATTTTGATATCCTTGATCGTGTTCACCAAAAACAAGCAAATCTATAAAGCATAAAGCCAGGAAAAACATACATGGCTTTGAAACAAAGCATATGAATTTTAACTCATCCTACAAGTACACTATAAAACTAAAAATTAAACTTGTATATGCAAAGGGAGCATGGCTTACCTCCACAGTGCTTCACCCACCCCCCGCCCTCCCAAGACTCCAACCCACCCTACTGTGTTGGTCTGTAATCTGGTGATCCTTGAAAGCACCTGTTGGTAATGCTGGAACCCACTATTCAAAGTAAGCTCATCAAGCCATGTCAGGACACCAATAACAAAGAAAGGAACTGGCTTTTTGAGGGCGTTTACAAAGTAACTCCATGAGCTCAAATGGCATTTGAATCTTTTACATTTTGTTCAATATTTTGTATAAACTTATATAAAACTTTTTAGATTAAATTACATTTTCTAACATCTCCTGCAGTAGCAGAAACTAGCGATTTGCTTGTCTATGTGCCTTTTTAAAATCCTATTTATTAAATGTGGATGAACCCTAATGGTTTTCTTTTAGAGGAAAAATACTATACTTAAGTTTTTATTTTATTAGCACACTATTAAAACATTTTTCAATGTACATGAAAAGCTTTCATACTTCAAAACACCTATACGTTCTGAAAAAAAAAATGTATTCCATTTCACAGTTTTGTTGGTTATTTCTCTATTTATATGAATTCTAAGATCTCAGTCTTTATTTATACCAGCAAATTATACAGAAACAAAATGTTACACCTAACTAAGCCTACTGGTTTGTGTGCCTGCAGCATTGTATCTGGATTAGTGACATTTTCAGCTTATGATTACATTTGCTTTCCCAATAAAATAATAATATGGTATACTTATATTTGAACATGAGCATGCATAATCCTTTAAAAAAAAATGTAAGGACAAAAACCTACTCTTTGTTACAGGAGTCAAAAGCCTAGGCAAGTTTAAAGGATAAGTTAAAGTTTCCAAGCAGAATTTCAGTTTTCATAATAAATAGAAGTGTTTTCCACTGCCATTTCTGGCCCAGCTATCCCAAGGTGCTTTTCTCTCATTTACCTTATCCACAGGAGGTTTAAAATCTTGTCAGTTTATTTGTATTTTCAAAAGGATTTTCAGATTCCATCACTTTCTCAGTTTTCACTTCCCAGAAGCCTTCACTTCCTTGTTGCATCACAGAAGAATCAGATTCCATATTATTATTATTATTATTATTATACATGATTTATATAGCGCCAACAGTTTACGTAGTGCTTTACAACTTGAGGGTAGACAGTACAAATACAATACACTTTAATACAGTAGGAATCAGAGGGCCCTGCTCCTTAGATCTTCCAATCTAAGAGGGAAGGTCAAGAGATACAAGAGGTAATAACTGTGGGTGATGTGCTGATTGAGAAGATAAATGTACAGTTGTTAGGTGGGGGCCAGATAGGCTTCTCTGAAGAGATAAGTTTTCAGGGATCATCTGAAAGTGGATAAAGTAGGAGAAAATCGGACAGATTGGGGTAGAGCATTCCAGAGGATGGCAGAGGCTCTGTGGAAGTCCTGAAGGCGAGCATGGGATGAGGTGACAAGGGAGTTTGAGAGCAGGAAGTCTTGGGAGGAGCGAAGAGAATGATTAGGTTGGTATTTTGAGACTAGGTTAGAGATGTAGCTGGGGGGCAGGTTGTGGATGGCTTTATAAGTTATAGTTAGTATCTTGAATTTAATTCGGTGACTGAGTGGCAGCCAATGGAGAGATTGGCAGGGGGGTGTAGCAGACACTGAGCGGTTTGTGAGGTAGATGAGCCTGGCAGCAGCATTCATGATGGACTGAAGTGGGGATAGCCTATTTAGAGGTAAGCCAATGAGGAGGGAGTTGCAGTAGTCGAGGCGGGAGATGACCAGGGAGTGGATTAGAAACTTTGTGGTGACATTGGTTAGGAAGAGGCGTATCTTGGAGATGTTGCAGAGGTTGAGATTCCATAGTGAATGGCCATCTTTATACAAATACATAGGAGGGAGTGAAAAGAGACACTCAGTTGTCAGACCTCATTCACATTTCCACGTACAGAAAACTCACATTCCCACATGCATTTATTTTGGGTGTTTTGGAGCATTTTCACTCATCACACATAGGGCAGCCCATTCAAGGGATACAAGCAACAATCTCCCCATAAAAGCTCCAGAACTTTTTTGGAGTGGAACGTGGTGTGGTACCGCAGTTTTTGGTGCGTTTGTTGCACTTACAGTAGGCTGCCTTTAAAATGATGCACATTTTAAGCATTTCTGAAATGCATGGCAAAGTGCACATTTTCTGTGTGGTTTGCCAAGCATTTGGAAACACATAGATGTGAATGGAGCCTCATTGTTCTTGTGTAAATGCACCAATTTCACTTTCAGGCCCCACTTACACCTAGAGTAGTGAAAGCACATGTTTTTGGCTATTTTTTTCTGTGACACACATAGGGCATCCCATTGACTTCAATGAGCTGTGCTTCACATGGTAAAGTAGCTTCTGGGACATTTTGGCATGGTGCGGCTTTCACGTTTTATACTGCGTTAGTCACCTGTGGCAAAATGTGTGTTTACTTCTGTGTTTGGTCTGCCATTAACAATTATTGACACTGAACGTGCAAATAGGTCATGTAAATTGTATAAATGTGGCCATACACTATACAATCTGATTGTACAATCTCCTTTAGATTTTCCAAAATTACATAATAGGAGGACACACTATCTATCCATTCACTCTGTATCCAATCAGGCAGGCCCTTCCACTACATCAGAGGTGTCCCGTGGGCTGCATGAAGCCCCAGGGAATTTAGCATGCAGCCTAAGCTCATCTGAAGGGACACTGGGGAAGCCAGGTAAATGCCAGGGGTGCTGTGAAAATGTAGTTGATGGGTGAAGGTGTGCTAATGAGGTCAGCTTGTAAACATCTTCTTGTGTCTTACTGGTTTCTCTGTCTCTGTCTCTATACCAGGGGTTCTCTGAAGCTTTCTAAAAATATAGAAAGGGCTAAGGTAAGGCCTTCTTCTGAAACTCAAAGAAATCTTGTATTTTTCTGCATTCAAGATACATACATAGTATATATAAGAAAAAAAATGTGAACTTAACCTGGCACATTGTGCTACATACTTAAAGGTTATTGGAAGTTGCAATTGTTTTTTTTTTTTTTTTAACCACTTCAGCCCCGGAAGGATTTACCCCCTTCCTGAGCAGAGCACTTTTTGCAATTTGGCACTGCGTCGCTTTAACTTCTAATTGCGCGGTCATGCAATGCTGTACCCAAACGAAATTTGTGCCCTTTTCTTCCCATAAATAGAGCTTTCTTTTGATGGTATTTGCTCACCTCTGCGGTTTTTATTTTTTGGACTATAAATGGAAAAAGACCGAAAATTTTGAAAAAAAAATGATATTTTCTACTTTTTGTTATAAAAAAAATCCAATAAACTCAATTTTAGTCATACATTTAGGCCAACATGTATTCATTTCTTGAGGTGCTAAAATGGCAGGGCAGTACAACCCCCCCCCCCCCAAATGACCCCATTTTGGAAAGTAGACACCCAAGGAAATTGCTGAGAGGCATGTCGAGCCCATTGAATATTATTTTTTTGTCCCAAGTGATTGAATAATACATAAAAAAAGAAAAAAAAAAATTACAAAAAGTTGTCACTAAATGATATATTGCTCACACAGGCCATGGGCATATGTGGAATTGCACCCCAAAATACATTCAGCTGCTTCTCCTGGGGCCCCAAAAACCAATCACCGCCTTCAGGATTTCTAAGTGCGTAAATTTTTGATTTCACTCCTCACTACCTATCACAGTTTTGAAGGCCATAAAATGCCCAGATGGCGCAAAACCCCCCAAATGACCCCATTTTGAAAAGTATACACCCCAAGCTATTTGCTGAGAGGCATGTTGAGTCCATGGAATACTTTATATTTTGACACAAGTTGCGGGAAAGTGACAATTTTTTTTTTGCACAAAGTTGTCACTAAATGATATATTGCTCACACAGGCCATGCGCATATGTGGAATTGCACCCCAAAATACATTTAGCTGCTTCAGGTGGCAAAACCCCCCCCCAAATGACCCCATTTTGGAAAGTAGACACCTCAAGCTATTTGCTGAGAGGCATGCTGAGTATTTTGCAGCTCATTTGTTTTTGAAAATGAAGAAAGACCACAAAGAAAAATTTTTCTTTTTTCAATTTTCAAAACTTTGTGACAAAAAGTGAGGTCTGCAAAATACTATACTACCTCTCAGCAAATAGCTTGGGGTGTCTACTTTCCAAAATAGGGTCATTGGGGGGGGGGGGTTGTGCCACCTGGGCATTCCATGGCCTCCGAAACTGTGATAGGCAGTGAAGAGTGAAATCAAAAATTTACGTCCTTAGAAAGCCTGAAGGCGGTGCTTGGTTTTCGGGGTCCCGTATGCGGCTAGGCTCCAAAAAAGTCTCACACATGTGGTATCCCCATACTCAGGAGAAGAAACAGAATGTATTTTGGGGTGTAATTTCACATATTTCCATGGCATGTTTGAGCAATATATCATTTAGTGACAACTTTGTGCAAAAAAAAAAAAAATTGTCTTTTTCCGGCAACTTGTGTCACAATATAAAATATTCCATGAACTCGATATGCCTCTCAGCAAATAGCTTGGGGTGTCTACTTTCCAAAATGGGGTCATTTGGGGGGGGGGTTGAACTGTCCTGGCATTTTATGCACAACATTTAGAAGCTTATTTCACACATCACCCACTCTTCTAACCACTTGAAGACAAAGCCCTTTCTGACACTTTTTGTTTACATGAAAAAAATATTTTTTTTGCAAGAAAATTACTTTGAACCCCCAAATATTATATATTTTTTCAAAGCAAATGCCCTACAGATTAAAATGGTGGGTGTTTCAGTTTTTTTTTTTTACACAGTATTTGCACAGCGATTTTTCAAACGCATTTTTTTGGGAAAAAACACACTTTTTTAAATTTTAATGCACTAAAACACACTATATTGCCAAAATTTTTGATGACATAAAAAAGATGATCTTAGGCCGAGTACATGGATACCAAACATGACATGCTTTAAAATTGCGCACTAACCTGCAGTGGCGACAAACTAAATACATTTTTAAAAGCCTTTAAAAGCCTTTACAGGTTACCACTTTAGATTTACAGAGGAGGTCTACTGCTAAAATTTCTGCCCTCGATCTGACCTTCGCGGTGATACCTCACATGCATGGTGCAATTGCTGTTTACATTTGACGCCAGACCGACGCTTGCGTTCGCCTTTGCGCGAGAGCAGGGGGGGCAGGGGTGGTTTTTTTTTGCTTTTTTATCTTATTTTGAAACTGTTCTTTCCTTTTTTTTTAATCATTTTTATTGTTATCTCAGGGAATGTAAATATCCCCTATGATAGCAATAGGTAGTGACAGGTACTCTTTTTTGAAAAAATTGGGGTCTATTAGACCCTAGATCTCTCCTCTGCCCTTAAAGCATCTGACCACACCAAGATTGGTGTGATAAAATGCCTTCCCAATGGCGCTGTTTACATCCGGCGAAATCTAAGTCATGAAATGCTTCCGGTTTCTTAGGCCATAGAGATGTTTGGAGCCACTCTGGTCTCTGATCAGCTCTATGGTCAGCTGGCTGAATCCCCGGCTGCATTCTCAGGTTCCCTGTTGGGACAGGAGAGCCAGAGAAAAACACGGAAGACGGTGGGGGAGGCATTCACTCCCACTGCTTGTAAAAGCAGTCTAGAGGCTAATTAGCCACTAGGATTGCTTTTACATGAAAGCCGACCGCTGGCTGAAAAGAATGATGCCAAGATGATACCTAAACCTGCAGGCATCATTCTGGTATAACCACTCAGAGTCCAGCAACATACCAGTACGTTGCTGGTCCTTGTTGGGTATATATTGTAATCTTTTTTTTTCATGCAGCCTGTGGGCTGAACAAAAAAAAGTGATTGATCGATGGGTATGCCCACCATTAGAATACCTCCCTTCATCCACCCACTTCTAATGATGGGCATACATGCACCGTTTATATATGCCGAAGCATGGGGGCATCCTCCCGCAAAAGGTAGGAGCAAATCGCTCCTCCGCCCCTGCTGCCCCCATGCTTTGGCATATGTCACCTCCGCTGGAGTTATGGCTTTATATATCGTGGGAGCAAACGCTGTTGCTGTCAAGATAAATAAATCCGCGCTGCAGCTGAATGGCGTACCTGAAGACAAAAAAATGGTTAACAATAAAACACAGTAAACAGTAAAGTATAAAAAATTGCATATCTGAAAAGCAAACATGATAAAACATAATAACAATATTATTATTATTATTATTATTATTATACAGGATTTATATAGCGCCGACAGTTTACGCAGCGCTTTAAAACATTGCAGAATACAATACAGTAAAAAAGAGCAGAACAATAGAGAGAGAATAGAGAGAGAGAGAACAATAAAACGACAACTATTTTTTTTTATTTTATATATTTTTTTGTGTTTTTTTTTTTTTTTATTTTTTTTACACTTTTTTTGTAACTGAAACTTTTGTAACTGTAATCGGTTCCAGGTTCGGGTCTCTCAAAATGCAATGGCATCTTTGGAGACCCTGTGAAAGTGTGCCTAGTCTGTGCAATGCTGTACGCTAATACTCAACTAGTGTATGGTAGCGTTCAAAACATTCACCAATGCAAAGACCAGGATTGTCAGGAAAGGAGGGACAATAATAGCGGATGTCACGCCTATATCCGCGCTTGCTGCAGACACGACATCTTTTTTGGGGGGGTTCGTTGGGTAGGGGTACTCGGGAGGACATAAAGAAAATGCCTCTCATGCAGCCGACTGCATTTGGTTGGGGATGTGAATGGGGGAAGTACGGGTGCTGCAGAAGTGGTGGGTTCCCAATTAGGATTGGCGAATGCAGCAGGAAGGGCATTATGGGCACGACTGGCCTGTGTTTTTCTTCTTCTTGGTGGCAGCGGGACACTACATGTGCTTGCCACCTCACCAGCTTGAACTGCACTTATGGGACTCGCCACGTCACCAAGTGTTACTGCAGTGCTGGTTTGATTACGACCAGGGTGTACTAGGCTGCTGGTGCTTGCCAGTTCACCAAAACTCTACCAAAAAAACTGTTAGCGATCGCAGGGATCAGGCCTGACTCTGCAAACGCTGCAGTTATGCATTTAGTGTTTTGTAAGTGACAGTGATCGATCGATACTGCACTTGGATGGGCTTTGCTGGGCCAGGCAGAGGAGCAAAATGCAGGTGCTAGCAGGTATCTGGGCTGATCCCGCTAATACTGCGTATTTGGGAACCCTAAACTGCTGGGGACGCTAGTATAGATCTGATAGGATCAGATATTGATCCGTTCAGATACTATACCACTAAGGGAGGTGTATGGTGCGTGCATGGGTGTTAGCGGTACTGGCGCTAACCTGACGCTGCCTGGGGTGATGCAAACCCTATATGACCCTAAAACCTAACTTATATCACCGCCGGGCGATCAGGGGGCTAAACCTTTATTAGGTAATAAACGGCGGGTGCCCTGACACTATAAAAAATAAACTAACTAACCAGCGTCACCCGTAACAGTTATACGATGATCACTGGTGAAAGGGTTAACTAGGGGGCAATCAAGGGGTTAAAACCTTTATTAGGTAGTATATGGGGGTCCCTGGCGCTATAAAACTCGAACCTATATATTTACCTCGCTAACTAGCGTCACCAGTGACACTAATACAGAGATCAGAAAAATGATCGCTTAGTGACACTGGTGACGGGAAGTGATCAAGGGGTTAAAACTTTATTAGGGGGGTACCCTAGACCTAAAGGGGGCTAACACTAACTGCCCTACCACACTAACTGTCACAAACTGATACCAATGCAGTAATCAGAAAAAAAACTGCTTGGTGTCACTGTGAGGGGGGGTGATTGGGGGGTGATCAGGGGGTGATTGGGGGGTGATGGAGGGTGAAAAGTATGCCTGGCATGTTCTACTATGTGTGTGTTGTGCACTCACATCGATGTCTTCTCTCCTCGGCGCTCAAATGGAAAATACTGAGCCAAGGAGAGATGACATCACTTCCTCTGCCGCTGTTTACTATACAGCAGCAGGATTTCATTGGCTGGGAGCGATCGCGAGGGGGGGCCACGAATGGATAGCCTCCCCCTCACCTCTGATCACTCCCGGACAGAAGCCGACCGCCTCGGGTGCCAGGGGGGTTTAAATCAGACCCCCCGCCCGCAGGAGGCAGATCACGTACAGGTACGTGATTTTGCCTGCGCGTGCCATTCTGCCGCAGTATATCTGCGTGAGGTGGTCGGCAAGTGGTTAAGTAAAGATTGTATTAAAGATTTTAACAAACAGTAGAGAAAATACCAATATAAAAGGACATGGCTCCTATTACAGCACAGACCATAGTTACATACAAGTGACAGAGCCAACAAGGGTCTCCCTGTGTAAATTGCAAATGACATTCCCGACATGAAAATGACCTAAAGTACTCCATAAGATATCAATGCATTGTTGGCTTTGTGTGTGATGTTTCAGTTGTCTATAGACACGTCAGGGCTACTACAAATTCAGGGCCTCTAACAATAATCCTAATCCAATTTCTGTTTGTTCCACAAGACCTGAGAGGGATGGGAAAAGGAGCCAACTACCAAGTCAGTCCCTTACCCCATAATCTCCGTATGCTAGGACTTAGTCAGGAGGCATAAAGAAAGAAAAGAAAAAGAGTAGGGAAGGGGGGAAGAGGTGTACTGAGAGGCTAATGTGAGGAGAGGGGGTGGGATGACCACCAGCTACCCTTTCCATCCACTTCTGGTAGCGATATATATTATATAAAGACCACAGTGCCTTCAGATTGTATCTTCAAAAAGAATAAGGAAGAGGAGTAGAACACAAGTTAAATGTTGTCTTGTATCAGATCTTGAGAGTTTCGATAATTCATCCAGGCTTCCCTTATATTAAAGAAACTGGAGATCCTTTCCCTGGGTGTTGTATATTAGCTCCTCCATTGCTGCTATATGATTGATACATGATGCCCATTCTTTCATTGAAGGGGTTGATTTGGACCTCCAATGGACCAGTAAACATAGCCTAGCTGCATTAATCATATGCATAGCCACCGACTTATAGTACCTTTTCAGGGTATTTTGGAAAGAGGAAGGAGATACTGTGCTGGTGAAAACTCCAGTGCAAGCGAGGAGATTGCAGTCGTCATGTTGAGGGACCAGGGTTAGATAACATAAGTATAACATCATCAGCAAACAGACTTATTTTATGCTCCCTTGGGCCATTCGTGACTCCAGTTATGTCGTTTTGAGATCTAATTTTTTGTACAAGGGGTTCCATAATGAGGTTGAAGATTAAGGGGGAGAGTGGACACCCTTGTCTTGTGCCATTGGCTATGGAGAGCGGCTTGGAGAGCATAGAAGAGCAGTATACATGCGCCTAAGGTTGGGAGTATAATACCATGATCGCTGTGAGGATGTGGCCTTGAAAGCCAAATCTCTGTAATTTTAGATTTAAGTATTGTCAATTGACTCTAACGACTGCCTTCTCTGCATCTAAAGAAAGGAGCAGAGAAGGCATTCCTTGGCTTTTGGAGTGGTGAATGATGTTAATCATTCTGCGGGTAGCATCAGACATTTGTCGTCCTTTGGTGAATCCCGCCTGGTCAGGATGGATGAAGGATGGGAGTATATCAATTAGTCTGTTTGCTATGACTTTAGCATATAATCTAGTGTCATGGTTCAGAAGCGAGATGGGGCGGAAGTTTTGAGCGGTGGTTGGATTCTTACCTGGCTTCGGAAGTGTAACGATTGTTGCTGAGAGCATGTCTTTAGGGAATGAGGCAGAGGATGCAGCGTCATTGAACAGGGGGGCAAGATGGTCAACAAGAGTGGATTTGTACTTTTTGTAGTACTCCCCCACAAATCCATCAGGGCCTGGGGATTTGTTGTTGGGAAGCGAGTCAATTGCTGCCCCAATCTCCTCAGCAGTAAAGGGTGCATTAAGGACTACCCATTGCTCGGCGGTTAGGCTGGGGAGATGGACTGAGTCTAATGCCCCGTACACACGGTCGGATTTTCTGACGGAAAATGTGTGATAGGACCTTGTTGTCGGAAATTCCGACCATGTGTAGGCTCCATCACACATTTTCCATCGGATTTTCCGACACACAAAGTTTGAGAGCAGGATATAAAATTTTCCGACAACAAAATCCGTTGTTGGAAATTCCGATCGTGTGTACACAAATCCGACGGACAAAGTGCCACGCATGCTCAGAATAAATAAAGAGGTGAAAGCTATTGGCCACTGCCCCATTTATAGTCCCAACGTACGTGTTTTACGTCACCACGTTCAGAACGATCGGATTTTCCGACAACTTTGTGTGACCGTGTGTATGCAAGACAAGTTTAAGCCAACATCCGTCGGAAAAAATCCTAGGATTTTGTTGTCGGAATGTCCGAACAAAGTCCGACCGTGTGTACGGGGCATAAGAAGGAAGAGATGGAGGAAGTAGCAGGCTGGGCTATGTAGGGTCAGTGTTCAAGTTGTATAAAGATTCATAGTAGGTGCTAAATGCATCTGTAATATCTTGTGGGTTAAGTAGTTTCTCTTTAGTAACTGGATGAATTAGATATGGGAAGTTTCCCAGCTTTTTTGCCAGATATGTAAAAATGCATCTTTGTGCATTTATGGAACTTGTCATAATTTTCAATGAGAAGGGACCTTAAATCAAGTCAGAGTTTGAGTAGTTTAGCTTTGACATCTGGGTTTGGATGCTGCTTATTGAGAGTATCAGTGGTTTGGATGTTTGTTATAAGGTTGTCAATTAGCTGCTTCCTTAGTTTTTTTCCCTAGCTCTTAGTTGTATGAATAGACCACGCATAAAAGCCTTATGTGTGGCCCAAAGAGTTACCCGGGTTAGACATGAGTCCTTGTTAAGAGTGAAAAAAGTTCAAAGTCGGTCCTGGAGAGTAGCTGCGTGTGAGTCAGATTGTAGAATTTTTGTATTCATTCGCCATAGATAGGCCGGGGGTGGGCTTGGACAATCTTCTTTCGTGATGCATATAGGGGAATGGTCTGACCATGTGATGGGCAAAATGGAGGAATCCAATGCTTTCTGAAGAGTCCATTGGTCTATTACGATAAGGTATATTCTTGAGTAGTGGCAAGGTGAAAAGAACGTGTAGCCATGTTCTTCCACGTGGTGACATCGCCATGCTTCATGGGCTTGGAAGGTTATTAGGAGTAGGGATGAGCTTCGAGTTCGAGTCGAACTCATGTTCTACTCGAACATTGGCTGTTCGCAAGTTCGCCGAACAGCGAACAATTTGGGGTGTTCGCGGCAAATTCGAATGCCGCGGAACACCCTTTAAAAGTCTATGGGAGAAATCAAAAGTGCTAATTTTAAAGGCTTATATGCAAGTTATTGTCATAAAAAGTGTTTGGGGACCCGGGTCCTGCCCCAGGGGACATGGATCAATGCAAAAAAAAGTTTTAAAAACGGCCGTTTTTTCAGGAGCAGTGATTTTATTAATGCTTAAAGTCAAACAATAAAAGTGTAATATCCCTTTAAATTTCGTACCTGGGGGGTGTCTATAGTATGCCTGTAAAGGGGCGCATGTTTCCCGTGTTTAGAACAGTCTGACAGCAAAGTGACATTTGGAAGGAAAAAACACATTTAAAACTACCGCGGCTATTGCATTGCCGACAATACACATAGAAGTTCATTGATAAAAACGGCATGGGAATTCCCCACAGGGGAACCCCGAACCAAAAAAAAAAAATGATGTGGGGGTCCCCCTAAATTCCATACAAGGCCCTTCAGGTCTGGTATGGATATTAAGGGGAACCCCAGCCAAAATTTAAAAAAAAAATTGACGTGGGGTTCCCCCTAAATTCCATACCAGACCCTTCAGGTCTGGTATGGATTTTAAGGGGAACCCCGCGCCAAAAAAAAAAAAAAAAAAAGGCGTGGGGTCCCCCTAAAAATCCATACCAGACCCTTATCCGAGCACGCAACCTGGCAGGCCGCAGGAAAAGAGGGGGGGACGAGAGTGCGGCCCCCCCCCCCTCCTGAACCGTACCAGGCCACATGCCCTCAACATTGGGAGGGTGCTTTGGGGTAGCCCCCCAAAACACCTTGTCCCCATGTTGATGAGGACAAGGGCCTCATCCTCACAACCGTGGCCGGTGGTTGTGAGGGTCTGCGGGCGGGGGGCTTATCGGAATCTGGAAGCCCCCTTTAACAAGGGGACCCCCAGATCCCGGCCCCCCCCCTGTGTGAAATGGTAAGGGGGTACTTACCCCTACCATTTCACTAAAAAACTGTCAAAAATGTTAAAAATGACAAGAGACAGTTTTTGACAATTCCTTTATTTAAATGCTTCTTCTTTCTTCTTTCTTCCTTCATCTTCTTCTTCTTCTGGTTCTTCTGGCTCTTCTGGTTCTTCCTCCGGCGTTCTCGTCCAGCATCTTCTCCGCGGCGTCTTCTATCTTCTTCTCCTCGGGCCGCTCCGCACCCATGGCATGAGGGGAGGCTCCCGCTCTTCTCTTCATCTTCTTCTCTTCTTCATCTTCTTCTTCATCTTCTTCTTCTTCTTCTTCTTCCTTCTTCTCTTCTTCCTGTCTTCTCCGGGCCGCTCCGCAATCCATGCTGGCATGGAGGGAGGCTCCCGCTGTGTGACGGCGTCTCTTCGTCTGACGGTTCTTAAATAACGGGGGGCGGGGCCATCCGGTGACCCCGCCCCCCTCTGACGCACGGTGACTTGAGGGACTTCCCTGTGACGTCACGGGGAATGCCACAGGAAAGTCCCGTCATGTCACCGTGCGTCAGAGGGGGGCGGGGTCACCGGGTGGCCCCGCCCCCCGTTATTTAAGAACCGTCAGACGAAGAGACGCCGTCACACAGCGGGAGCCTCCCTCCATGCCACAGCATGGATTGCGGAGCGGCCCGGAGAAGACAGGAAGAAGAGAAGAAGAGAAGAAGGAAGAAGAAGAAAAAGAAGAAGAAGAAGATGAAGAAGAAGATGAAGAAGAGAAGAAGATGAAGAGAAGAGCGGGAGCCTCCCCCCAAATGCCATGGGTGCGGAGCGGCCCGAGGAGAAGAAGATAGAAGACGCCGCGGAGAAGATGCTGGACGAGAACGCCGGAGGAAGAACCAGAAGAGCCAGAAGAACCAGAAGAAGAAGAAGATGAAGGAAGAAAGAAGAAAGAAGAAGCATTTAAATAAAGGAATTGTCAAAAACTGTCTCTTGTCATTTTTAACATTTTTGACAGTTTTTTAGTGAAATGGTAGGGGTAAGTACCCCCTTACCATTTCACACAGGGGGGGGGCCGGGATCTGGGGGTCCCCTTGTTAAAGGGGGCTTCCAGATTCCGATAAGCCCCCCGCCCGCAGACCCTCACAACCACCGGCCACGGTTGTGAGGATGAGGCCCTTGTCCTCATCAACATGGGGACAAGGTGTTTTGGGGGGCTACCCCAAAGCACCCTCCCAATGTTGAGGGCATGTGGCCTGGTACGGTTCAGGAGGGGGGGGGGGCCGCACTCTCGTCCCCCCCTCTTTTCCTGCGGCCTGCCAGGTTGCGTGCTCGGATAAGGGTCTGGTATGGATTTTTAGGGGGACCCCACGCCTTTTTTTTTTTTTTTTTTTGGCGCGGGGTTCCCCTTAAAATCCATACCAGACCTGAAGGGTCTGGTATGGAATTTAGGGGGAACCCCACGTCAATTTTTTTTTTAAATTTTGGCTGGGGTTCCCCTTAATATCCATACCAGACCTGAAGGGCCTTGTATGGAATTTAGGGGGACCCCCACATCATTTTTTTTTTTTGGTTCGGGGTTCCCCTGTGGGGAATTCCCATGCCGTTTTTATCAATGAACTTCTATGTGTATTGTCGGCAATGCAATAGCCGCGGTAGTTTTAAATGTGTTTTTTCCTTCCAAATGTCACATTGCTGTCAGACTGTTCTAAACACGGGAAACATGCGCCCCTTTACAGGCATACTATAGACACCCCCCAGGTATGAAATTTAAAGGGATATTACACTTTTATTGTTTGACTTTAAGCATTATTAAAATCACTGCTCCTGAAAAAACGTCCGTTTTTAAAACTTTTTTTTGCATTGATTCATGTCCCCTGGGGGAGGACCCGGGTCCCCAAACACTTTTTATGACAATAACTTGCATATTAGCCTTTAAAATTAGCACTTTTGATTATTCATGTTCGTGTCCCATAGACTTTAACGGCGTTCGCGTGTTCGAACGAATTTTTTTCCTGTTCGCATGTTCTGGTGCGAACCGAACAGGGGGGTGTTCGGCTCATCCCTAATTAGGAGAGGACTCAGAGCCGTTTACATCTTTTAGGTTGCGATGAGGAATCCAGTGTAGGATCTGGAGAGATGTTAAAGTCGCCACACCAGATAATTTTGCCCTGTTGGATGTTGCTGACTTGTTTATGAAGTTTGCGCAGGAAGCACAGTTGGTGCACATTCGGGGCATATACGGTAAAAATAGTGTACGTGGAGTTATTGATGGAGCATCGGAGGATTAGAAAGCACCCCCCTTTGTCTTTGATGCAGTCTTGTAGTTGAAAGGAGAGAGATTTTCTGATGGCAACGAGGACACCTTTTTTTTTTGCTGGAGCATTAGCAGTAAAGATTACATCATAGTTCTTGTGAGAGCATTTTGGTGGGTTGGAGGCATGAAAGTGGGTTTTCTGTGCACAGAGGATGTCACATTTCGATTGTACTGCTAGTTTCCATAGTGAAGCTCTCTTTGCTGGGTGATTAAGCCCCTTGGCATTAAGGGATAAAAGTTTAATGGTCATAGTTGTGGGGATGTGGTTGGGGATGTCTTAGGTGGTAAGATTGGAAGTCTCTGATGAAAGCTAAGCTGGAAGAAATTGCTGCACAGAGAAAGTTCAGAACTGAAGTAGCTGTGATATTTGAGTTGTCAGAAACTTCACAAATTGTAAGGCAAGCAATAAGTTTCTACGGAAAAGATTGATGAGGAGCAAAGTGGATTTTGATCCATAGAGAATAGTAGCTAATGGATGTGAAACTGAAAAAAAAGAATAACATGAACAAAACAATAAGGAAGTAGGACACACTGCCCTGCACCCTTTGTGTTCTATGGCATGCTGAGGAAGAGGGAGTGGAGGTAAAGGGTTCTAAAGAGCCAAGCATGGCTGCTCATTGAGTGGGGTATTGTTGCAGAGTAAGCCAAGGTGGTTGCTAGTGGGATTTTCCCCTACCAGGGCATTGTGGGAGCGGGTGCTCCTGATGCTTATCTTCTGGACCTTGTTCTATAGGTGTGGTTGTGGAGGTGTCCGGAATGATGTCCCAACTTTGCAAGATACGTATTCCATCCTGGAGAGATTTCAGTGTGTTTGGTACCTTTGTGCGTGATTGCGATTTTCTCTGGAGCCGCCCATTGGTACAGGATGTGGTGGTTGCGTAGAGCTTTTGTCACTGTGCTGAGTTGTTTGCGACGTTGAAGGGTGAGGTGCGACAGATCCGCAAATAGTTATAGTTGGGAGTATGGATCAGGCAAGCTGCCCTTTTCTCTTGCTTTCTGCATTATCTGTTCTTTGATATGATAGAAATGGATGCAGAGTATGACATCCCTGGGAGTTGATTCAGATAGAAAGGGAGGTTTAGGGAGTCTATGGCTGTGATTAGGGATGAGCAATACACCCCCCCGGTTCAGTTCGCACCAGAACCTGCAAACGGACCGAAAATTCGCACGAACGTTAGAACCCCATTAACCACTTTGGGACTCGAACGTTCGAAATCAAAAGTGCTCATTTTAAAGGCTAATTTGCATGGTATTGTCCTAAAAAGGGTTTGGGGACCCGGGTCCTACCCCAGGGGACATGTATCAATGCAAGAAAAACTTTTAAAAACGGACGTTTTTTCGGGAGCAGTGATTTTAATGATGCTTAAAGTAAAAAAAAAAAGTGAAATATTCCTTTAAATATCGTACCTGGGGTGTGTCTATAGTATGCCTGTAAAGTGGCGCGTGTTTCCCGTGTTTAGAACAGTCCCTGCACAAAATGTCATTTTTAAAGGAAAAAATCTCATTTAAAACTGCTTGTGGGTTTAATGTAATGTCGGGTCCTGGCAATATGGATGAAAATCAATGAGACAAACGGCATGGGTACCCCCCAGTCCATTACCAGGCCCTTTGGGTCTTGTATGGATATTAAGGGGAACCCCGCACCCAAATTAAAAAAAGGAAAGGCGTGGGGCCCCCATGCCCTATATATTCTGAACAGCAGTATACAGGCGGTGCAAACAAGACAGGGACTATAGGTTTGTTGTTAGGTAGAATCTGTTTGTAATTTTGGACTGGTACATTTTTAAAGTGTAGCTCCAGCCAAAGAATCTATTTTTAAGCTTTTTGGAAAACATAGGGAAGGGTTATTACCCCTGTAACATTTGTTTTGCTGTCTGTGCACCTCTTCAGAAGATTTCACCTCACTTTCTGTCCCAATGACAAATGTTTTTTTGAAAATTTGGGTTTTTTTGTGAAACAAGGATTGGTGATAAAGCATCAGTGGAGAGGAGACATGTTTTTCCCATATTAACTCTTACAGGAGAGAATTTCCCTACCTAGGGGTAGATTTCATCTCACTTCCTGTTGTCTCCTTCCGTTTGCAAGTAGGAGTCGTTTGTAAGTCAGATGTTTGAAAGTAGGGGCCTGCCCTATATACTCAGCAGAAATTTGGGCCTTAGGTGTTGTTGTGGCCACAACACTGTAAGCCCTCACAGGGCCCCGCTGTGAAATATTAGATTAAGAATTTAATTACATGCCCCTGTTGAACAAGGCCAGAAAAATTGGGCCTTTGGTGGTGGTGGTGGTGCTGGTGCCACAACACTGTAAGTCCATACTCGCTCTTGGTGGGTGCAGAAATGGGCCCTGCTGTGAAATATTAGATCAAGAATTGTAATTACATGTCCCTGTTGAACAGGGGCAGAAAAATTGGGCCTTTGGTGGTGGTGGTGGTGGTGGTGCTGGTGCCACAACACTGTAAGTCCTCACTCGCTCTTGGTGGGTGCAGAAATGGGCCCTTCTGTTAAATATATTAGATCAAGAATTGAAATCACATGCCCCTGTTGAACAGGGGCTGAAAAATTAGGCCTTAGGCACTGGTGCTGGTGCCACAACACTGCAACCTCTCACAGATACTCTAGTTGGAATGCTGAAATTAGCCCTGCTGCAAAGTATTGCATCAAAAATTGTAATTACACGCCCCTGTTAAACAGGGGCTGAAAAATTGTGCCTTAGGCACTGGTGGTGGCGCCCAGAACCAAAAATTTTCTTACAAGCTATCAGCGTGATTATTGAGGAGGAAGAGGATAATTTCTCAGGGATAGTCACTCAGCATCAGTATAGGCAGTCTTTGAAGGGATCTGAGATTTCAAAAAAAATTATTCGGTTTCATCAGCATCAGGTGCTTGGTAGCTGGTGGTGATCCAAGACTGATTCATTTTTATGAAGGTCAGTCGATCGACCGAGTCGGTGGACAGACGCACCCTGTGATCGGTTACAAAGCCTCCAGCAGCACTGAATGTGCGTTCCGAAAGAACGCTGGATGCAGGACAGGCCAGTAGCTCAATTGCATACTGTGCAAGCTCTGGCCAGTGATCCATCCTCAAGACCCAGTAACCCAGAGGATTTTTGGTGGGAAAGGTGTCCAAGTCAGATCTTGCCCCTAGGTATTCCTGCACCATGTAAAACAGACGCTGGCGATGGTTGCTGGAACCGATCATACCTTGGGGCTGCGGACCAAAAAATTGTCTGAACGCATCGGTCAGATGGCCACCTTCTCCACCGCTCCTTCTTTGACTGACCAAAGCCTCAACAACACGTTGTCCAAAAACAGGAGTTTGTAACCTCCCAGTCTCTGGGAACGCGTTGCACAGACCTTTCTGCAAGGCCTCCCGAAGATGTTTCATCCTCTGCTCCCTCTGCGATTGCAAGATAAGGTCCGCAACCTTACCCTTGTAACGTGAATCAAGGAGGGTTGCCAGCCAGTATTGGTCCTTCTCCTTGATACCACGAATACGAGGATCCTTACGCAGGCTTTGCAGGATCAGGGAGGCCATGCAGCGTAGGTTTGCTGAGGCATTCGGTCCGGAGTCCTCTGGGTCACTAAGGACGACATGGTCCGCAGCCACCTCCTCCCAGCCACGTACAAGTCCATGTGTTTCTTGGGACTGATCCCTTAAAGACTGCTGCTGATGCTGAGTGCCAGGCTCCACCTCCATACTGACACAATCTTCCTCCTCCTCGTCCTCTTCCTGTATGATTGGCGGGCACGCAGGAACACTGTCTGGATAAAGGGGGCCTTGAGAGCTAAGGAAGTCCTCCTCTTCCTGCCTCTGTTCTGCCTCAAGTGCCCTGTCCATTATTCCCTGCAGTGTGTGCTCCAACAGGTGGACAAGGGGGACAGTGTCACTCATGCATGCACTGTCAATGCTCACCATCCTTGTGGCCTCCTCAAATGGTGACAGGACAGTGCATGCATCCCTGATCATGGCCCACTGACGTGAGGAAAAAAAAACAAGCTCCCCTGGCCCTGTCCTGGTGCCATAGTCGCACAGGTACTCATTGATGGCCCTCTGCTGCGTGTGCAGCCGCTGCAGCATGGTCAACGTTGAGTTCCACTTGGTGGGCATGTCACAGATTAGGCGGTTCTTGGGCAGGTTAAACTCCTTTTTGGAGGTCCGTCAGCCGAGCACTGGCATTATATGACCGTCGGAAATGCACACAGACCTTCCTGGCCTGCCTCAGGACACCTTGTAAGCCCGGGTACCTGCCCAAGAACCGCTGCACCACCAAGTTAAGGACGTGAGCCAAACAGGGCACATGGGTCATTTGTCCCTGCCGGAGCAGAGAGGAGGTTGGTGCCATTGTCGCAAACCACCATTCCTGCCTTAAGTTGGCGTGGTGTCAACCACCTCTGAACCTGCCCCTGCAGAGCTAACAGAACCTCTGCCCCAGTGTGACTTCTGTCCCCCAAGCACACCAGCTCAAGCACCGCATGGCATCTTTTGGCCTGCGTACTTGCATAGCCCCTTGAACGGCTACGGAGCACCGCTGGTTCCAAGGACAAAGCACAGGAAGAGGCCATGGAGGAAGAAGAAGAGGAGGGGGTGGAGGAGAGAGGTGTGTCACAATCATTAGCATTTTGGAGGCGTGGTGGCGGAACAACCTCCAACACTACTGCACCTTGTCCTGCATCCTTCCCAGCTGCCAGCAGAGTCACCCAATGCACCGTGAAACTTAGGTAACGTCCCTGTCCATGCCTGCTGGACCATGAGTCAGCGGTAATATGCACCTTACCGCTGACCGCCCTGTCCAGCGAGGCATGGACATTGCCTTCCACATGCCGGTAGAGAGCCAGAATCGCCTTATGTGAGAAAAAGTGGCGTTTGGGTACCTGCCACTGAGGAACTGCACATTCCACAAACTCACGGAAGGGGGCAGAGTCTACCAACTGAAAAGGCAGCAGTTGAAGTGCTAGCAATTTTGCCAAGCTAGCATTCAACCGCTGGGCATGTGGATGGCTGAGAGCAAACTTCTTTCGGCGGTGCAGCAGCTGGGGCAGGGAAATTTGCCTGGTACAATCTGACGTCGGTGTACCAAAAGCAGATTGCCCACAAGTACTTGGCTGTGACACACCTAATTCTACACCTTCATTCCTCTCAGTGCAGGTCTCAGAGAGGACTGAAGGTCTAGTGGGGTTTGAAATCTCAGCTGATGAGGAGCAAGGAGAGGTCCTCTTTGTTCTTTGGTGTGGGTCTTTTAGATGCGCTTGCCAACGAACTGCATGGCAGGTCAACATTTGTCTGGTCAAGCATGTGGTACCCAAGCGGGAGATGTTTTGGCCACGTGAGATACTCTTGAGACATATGTTGCAAATAGCAGCGGTGCGATCTGATGCACTCATCTCAAAAAAGGCCCACACCAAAGAACTTTTTGAATAACGCAGAGAGACTGCAGCGCCCTGCACATGTGGAGCTTTGGGGTGTGATGCAGTCAATGTGCTGCCCTTAGGCTGGCCCCCGGTGGGCATCCTGCCTCGGTGGTGATGTGCCGCCTCCTCCTCCTCCTCCTCCTCCTCTTCCTCTCTCCTATCAGGCACCCACGTTGAGTCAGTGACCTCATCATCCCCTCCCTCCTCATCACTGGAGCAAACCTGGAAGTATGCTGCAGAAGGGGGAGCATGACTGCCAGGTTGCTGTCCTTCTTGGGCACCCCCTCTGTCCGTGCTCATGTTACTACCTTCATCGAGCTCAGTATCATCATCAGAGCCTTCCAAACACTGGGCATCCTCCTGGAGCATGTACCCAATGCTGTGGTCAACAGTTCGAGGGACGAGGGGCGTGGCCTGACCTCGACTGAGAATGGCAGCTTAACTTGTCAGCTCCCGCCGACAGAGAGAATCATCAGCCTGAAAACGAGGTTTCTAACCCACTACTACCTCCAAACGCTATGGGGACCTCTTCCCGGAGCTCCTCGGCCTCCCGATCCAGGTCTCCCCGTGATTTAACCGGGCGGGTGAGTCAGAACATCCCGGAAATGTTCCGCACTCAGGCAAGCAACATGGCGACCTCCCGCGGCCTACTCCACACGTCAAGCCTGCTATCTAACCCAGACTCGCAGATCCCCTCAGACAATGCCGGGATAGTCCTCTCGCCACAACCGCCTCCAAGCCTCCATGATCTCCACTCAGTAGCAACGGACATCAAGAACACCCTTACGGCAGCCCTAACGGCCGCGATATCAGACCTAAAAATTGATATTCAAGCCATCGCCGGCAGAGTACACGAGGTGGAAAAGACCACGGCCACACATACCTCTGTACTCCGCCGCTCATGCCAAGTGATAGACACACACACCCTGCAGCTACGCGATCTTAACCGCCATGTCGAAGATTTGGACAATCGCGGCCGGCGCCACAACTTACGCATAAGAGGACTGCCGGAATCTGTCGATGCGGACCACCTTCTAACAGAAGTAACAGGCATGTTCAACACCCTGCTGGGAAAACCCGCCACAACATCTATTGGGATGGAACGCATACATCGCGCCCTACGTCCACGGGGGAGAGACTCTGATCCTCCCAGAGACGTAATCTGCTGTGTGATCGACTATCAACTAAAAGAAGAGATCTTACGGAATGCCCGTACTAACGCTCCATTGACACACAAGGGCACAGAAATCCGTCTCTTCCAGGACCTTTCGACCATTACGTTACAGCGTCGAAGAGAACTGCGCCCTCTGCTGGAAACTCTTCGTACCAACGGCATCCCGTATCGCTGGAAGTTCCCTTTCGGCCTGTCAGCCTCCAATCAAGGGCGCTCTGCACTCCTCCGAGTGCCGGAAGATCTGCGTCACTTCTGCGAGACCCTGGATATTCCCTATACGGAAGTACCCGAATGGTATGCGGAATACCGGCCTCCCGCCAACAAAGCCTCATCTCGCACTGAGCCCATGGAAACGCAAGCTCACCATTTCAGGAGGCAAAGATCGCCTTCCGATCCCCGGGAACACCACCGAACCCCAGATCAGGATCACAGAGCCAGCCCGCTGAAAGCTCCGCAGACCAGGAGGGCGCGTCGCGACCGTTAAGCAACAAAACGCGCCTCCTTACCCTCAGCTAAGTTACCTATATTACTCTCTTTCTCTATTCTGTTCCATATGACCCTTTTTTTTTCTCTTTGGCTGAACCCCACCTGCTCCTCCTCACAGCCTGCCTTCACTTGCTGCTGCCTCACAGTCCTGCTATAACAGTCCTGCTGATCTCTCTCTCACCCGCTAGGATTGCATGAAGCTTGGCTACTTTCAAATTCAATGCTCATTCGCTAGGTGCACTCTAGTATATCGCATTCTATCACTGACTGCCAAGAAACTTCTTCAAACGTTAGCCCTCAAAACCTTAATGAGCTGACTGTAACAGACAACTGTCAAGCTGGCACACAACCACTTTTTCCCACCTATGATGCATTTTTGGGTCTGCTTATTCCTTTCTCTATGGTCAAAACCTTCCTCTACCCCCCCCCCCCCTTTTTTTTTTTTTTTTTTTTTTGTTGTTATACGCCTATTCTACTGCTTGCCTACGCACCCTCTGCGAAGCTGGTATAACTTCTGTGCATGCACGATACCTTTCCACCAAACCTTCTATGCCTGCAGTGGGGATGATGATCCATTCGGCAATTTAAAACTTGAAATTAAAAATTTTTAAATTTATAATGCTCCAACTCCTCTGACATAGATATCCCCTCAAGCCTATAGATCCGAACGGTTTTAGACCCGCCTACCTGAAATGTGGGTTCACCAGCTGGTCCACATGCCAATGTCACATAATGCCAGATCCATTTCAGGTTAAACCCCCCCCCCCCCTTTTTTTTTTTTTTTTTCTCGACCACCACCCCATCCCCCCATAGTCAAGGAGTATATCATAGGGAACATAATGGATCATCATCCTGCCACTATTTGATAAGTACGCTTAGGAAACGCACGAAATATAATAGCTTACTTAAAGCCTGTACTTCATAACAACTAATGCCCTCCATGTAGATTTATGCCTCTTGGATATAAGCGCAGTATCAAGGAGTAACTTAAGCTTCATGCTCCCAGTATTATCTGACAAGTAACCAGCCATGTTTAGGGTTGTTATTACTCACACATAGGTCACTGGTTACCCTTACGAGAACAACTCAGACCCTGAGGATGTCGATATGCCCCTTGGGACAGGGAAGGAACAGAGGAAGAAGAAGGAAAGGGGAAAAGGAAGATCCATTGAAGACGCAACGTACCATCCATCCAGCTCCAGGTCTTGGCTCTTTTCTCCTTACTCTACGCACGCACCACAGCGGTTACAGCAGACTATGCAGGCACACCACAACTCAATACTGAGGATACAGCTAAGTTGGCTTAGAGAATGTTCTTAAAATGTTAGTATACTTATGTTCTTTTCATTGAGTACCTCAAACCTGTTAGGCATGCTCTGTCATGCACTGTTCTCCAGCTAGTACGAGATATTACACTGTTAGCTTAATTTCTATATAAGTTACCTTTTTAACCCAGGCTCAACATTCACACACACTAGGAGAGATCACAGACTAATCTTTTTCCTCTTCCACATAGCCGCATTACACATTCTGGAAAGCACTATAATATTCCTCTTCAACAATCTTCGGCACTACTAAACCCCCATCCCGTCCACTCGTCCAATTGACCTAAATATACCCCGTATAGCAAGAATCAGCTCTCTCTACCATCCTCCTACCACACTAACACACCTCTCTCTCTGTTTGGCGGGTAGTAACTACCCGCTTTACCCCATCACTCTCGGTCATCTCTGGTTACGACCCACTCAGTGGTTATCTATACACATCGGTACTACGGTCCGACTCCTCCTCTGCCCCTACCCACCACTGACCTCTCTCGGCTCTTCTGGGATACGGACACACAGTATCCTTGGATTAGCAAGCAGGTTCTTGCTAATCTCCGATATCGATCACCTAAAGACAGCAGCCCTTATCTCCCTCATTGTTACGGATTCACCTCCAGTGCAACACATCATAGACCCCACCCATAGCCCTTACACCGCATTCTCCGCCCCTTTTTAAGGGTATCAAATCGCCATCACCTATTCCCCAGACAACGCCTTCGCGTATACCTCCTATCCCCACGCGCCATCCCTCGCAACCCCTATTCTCCTCCAAAAAACAAGTATCTATTCCTGCTCCTTCTAATCTCTTTACTACATTAAGATCGGACCCTCCTACACATTATGTCACAACCAGCTAACAAACCTAACAAATCTAACACTAAAATTATTTCCCTCAATGCACGGGGACTTAATCTCCCAGAAAAACGCTCTCAAGTCCTCCTCTCCCTACACAGGAACAAGGCCGATATAGTTTTCCTCCAAGAGACACACTTCAAAACAAACTCCATTCCAAAACTCTCCAACAAACGCTTTCCAATAGCTCTACACGCAACTAATCATGCAGCGAAAACCAAAGGTGTATCAATCCTCATTGCCAAACAATGCCAATTCCAACTTACGGATACCTATATCGACGAAGAAGCACGTTTCATCTTTGCAAAAGGCACTCTATATGGAAGGCGAATCACCTTGGCCAACATATATGCCCCAAACGCCGGCCAAGTAGCGTTCTTTAGAACCACACTGCACAAACTTTCCTCATTCCAGGAAGGCCTCCTTATTCTAGGAGGGGATTTTAATGTTTCCCTTAATCCTCTGCTAGATACTTCCACAGGCACCTCCACCATGCCATATAAAGCACTAAGGGCGATTAAAACAAAGTTACAGGAATTATCACTTCACGACGCATGGCGCACACTTTACCCAGACACGAAAGATTACACCTTCTATTCAACACCCCACAATCGTCATTCCAGACTGGACTATCTTTTCCTTTCACAAACAGATTTACCATGTCTGACCGCGGCGTCCATTGACCCCATGTATCTCTCGGACCATCACCCCATTTCCATGACCTTACAACTCACGAACGCCCCCCCCAAACACACCCCAATCTGGCGCCTAGACCCCTCTCTTCTTACAGATGCCGCCATTGCTTCTAGAATTGACGAACGACTGGTTCTATACTTTCAAGAAAACAATTCCCCAGACATTTCACCTATGATGAGATGGGAGGCCCACAAGAGTACTATACGTGGTGAACTCATATCAATCTCAGCCACACGCAGAAAAGAAAGAAATGCCCATATCACAAGACTGACAGCACGTATTCTAGAATTAGAACGCACACACAAAAACTCCCAAGCAGTAGGTACCCTCCCAGAACTGATTCAAACCCGAAAAGAGTTGTTGGAGACGCTTAACAAACGAATAAAAAGAAATTATATACTCTCCCAAAAAACTTTCTATGAATACGGTAACAAATCGAGTAAACTCCTGGCAAGGGCTCTACAAGCTAAAAAGGCTTCCATGACTATCCACTCACTTACTGACGCTAAAGGGAAAAAAATAGTCTCCAACGACCAAATAGCTGAACAGTTTATTCACTATTACTCCCAGCTGTACAACTTGCGCAACACAGACCCTCGGATCGACAACACCGATAGACTACAACTAATCAGAGATTTTCTCAGTAAATACTGTCCTACTCCCCTATCGGCTGACTCGGCCAACGATCTGGAACAACCTATATCGTCCACGGAAATCGATATGGTTCTTAAACAACTGAAACCTGGTAAAAGCCCCGGCCCTGACGGACTGACAACGGGTTATTACAGAACTTTCATTCACACGCTTAAACCTCACTTTTTATCTGCCTATAACTCCCTCTCCCCAGAAAACCCACCACCACGAGACCTACTCACTGCACACATCACAGTAATCCCTAAACCAAACAAAGACGCGTCATTAGTGACTAACTACCGCCCGATCTCATTATTAAATGTTGACCTAAAAATTTACGCCAAAATCTTAGCCAATCGTCTCTTGCCTCTCTTAACCAATCTCATCTCATTGGATCAAGTAGGCTTCATTCCAGGTAGAGAGGCGCGAGACAACACAATCAAAGCTATCAACATTCACAAGTGGCTGTCCTCCTCCCAGCAACAGGGTTTCTTCCTGTCCCTGGATGCGGAGAAGGCGTTCGACAGGGTGGCTTGGGACTATATGACTGAAGTGCTTAAAATGATGGGAATACGAGACCGTATGCTCCAATTCATTATGGCCCTGTACTCCACCCCTACCGCGAGGGTCAGGATCAATGGTCACCTGTCGGATGCCTTCTCCGTGTCCAATGGGACTCGTCAGGGCTGCCCGTTATCCCCCTTAATCTTCGTCCTTTCCCTTGAACCCCTCCTCCAACGTTTAAGATCCAACCCGGACATCAAAGGAGTATCAATAGCTAATACTACACACAAGCTCTCTGCCTTCGCAGATGACATTCTCCTATTTCTAACAGACCCGCACATCACTTTACCTAACCTGCTTAAAGACTTTGACACGTTCAACACCCTTTCAAACCTACAAATTAACTTCGCGAAGTCAGAAGCCCTAAACATTTCACTTAGTAAAGAAACTCTTACGCTCTGCCGAACCAATTTCCCATTTAGATGGTCTCAAAACGCCTTCACTTATCTAGGAATCAACTTACCATCCCAACTTTCTGACCTATATTCTAAAAACTACCTTCCTGTCCTCCAAAAAATTCAGAAAGACCTGAAGGCATGGTCAACAGGCATGTTCTCGTGGTTCGGAAGGGCATCCATACTTAAAATGAATATCCTTCCGAGAATACTATACATCTTACAAACTGTCCCCATAAAACTACCGCAAGCCTTCTTTGCCTCGTACCGCAGAGCATGTAGTGAGTTCCTGTGGGGCAAAGACCGTCCTAGGCTAAGCTTTGACCGTCTAACCCTGCCTAAACTCAAAGGAGGCATTGGTCTTCCGGACATTGCTAAATACCACGAGGCATGCCAATTGACGAGAATAGTAGACTGGTGTGTCCACTTTTCCACGAAAGCTTGGGTTACAATCGAAAACAAATTCTCCCAGATCCCAGTGCGACAATTACCATGGATCACCCCAAATAATATCCCCTCGTCCTACACACAACACCCCCTGATAAGCTGCACTCTCCAAACCTTTCAGAAGGCTTGCAGACACCACCACATCTCCTCTATGCGAAGTCCGCTGACTCCAATTCGACACAACCCGGAATTCCCAACGGGCATGACCGACACGTTTCTTACAGATCTCTGGCCTCACACGGACATACACGCTGCACACTTCTTCTCTGGAGAGACCTTCCTACCACTTGCCAATTTAATTACGCAATCAAATGATCGAACATTCCCGAGGTGGATTTACCTCCAAATCAGACACTTTCTCAACCACCCTCACCATCGGGCCAATTACGCCAGACAACTCACGCCGTTTGAACAATTATGCACCAAATCAGAACCACAAAGACACTTAATCTCAGTTATCTATTCTCTCCTATTTTCTGACCACAACCCTAAGTCTAACAAAGCTACCCGCAACTGGGAAAGAGATCTATCTATTGACTTGTCGGAAGAAGAATGGGAAACTATCTATACACACATTCATAAGGGTTCAACCAATGTGTCTGCACAAGAGAATAGCTTTAAAATCTTTTCTAGGTGGTACAAAACTCCGACGAACCTACATAAAATTTCCCCCGCCTTATCTTCCAAGTGTTGGAGATGCTCTGACGAAGAAGGCTCCCTACTACACATATGGTGGTCATGCCCGGCTATCCAACCATTCTGGAAGGAAGTACACCGCATCACTTCCAACATCACCACCTATCAGATAGAATTTAGCCCTGCACAAATGCTCCTACACCACTCCTCTATCCCAAAACGAAACTACCAGCGATCCCTGACGCTACACTTACTAAACGCTGCAAAGATGTGCATCCCGACCCTCTGGAAATCCCCCAAACCCCCTACCACCGCTATTTGGCTCAAACGTATAGCAAAAATAGCAGGAATGGAAGAACTGATACACCAATCTAAAGATACGCCCATAAAATTCAGGACAATCTGGTCCTGCTGGCAACACTATCAGACAACTGACGAATATACGCACCTACTCTCAAAAGAGTAAGAAAGGATCCAAAAGGTCCAACAGGCCTATAACATGGAATAGTAGGCACGACCCGTCGCTCACGGCACCCATCTTACACCCCCTTACCCCCCGACCAACAAGACCCACCACCCACAAGCCACAGACTAGGATGCTATACAACTCCTGAATCCAGAAAACCCCCATCCTCTCCAAACCTATTCCTCACTTACTCTTACCCACAACGCCACTTTCCCCGAATCCCCATCTTTTTTATACTCCATGTTTTCTGACTTCACTTCTGGTATGATTTGAAGGTGATTAGTAACCAGCAACATAGCTGTCTCCTGCACCACCAGGCTTCTAGAGCCAGGGGACAGTAACCGCACTTATACAATTACGCATCAACACCAATTAAACGTCACCTATCTCCCCTCCCCTAGCAGTGATCCCACACCCTCGAACTGTAACCACCGAACTATCTACAAGCCCACGCTTCCCACTTATAAACTTTTAGCAAAAACGGGCCACAGGCTTTGAATCGCATTAAGCGGTGAACAGATTCCCTTGAAAATAGCGAGGTATCTAGATACAGACGATACACATACGCATCCAGACATCCGTACAATGTTTCAAACACTTCCTTACATATAGGGCTCATTACCCCTGTTGAGTTCTTGATTATTGGTTCTATGTTAAGGAACTAATCCTTTCCTTAAATTTGTCTTATACAAATTTACAATGCTGTTTGATCATTGTTGAATACTGTACTGCCTATTCTGTATTACCGTGTTGACATAAGCTTGTAACACCTTTTCTATGTATTGAGACTGTATATTTCAACATGTAATTCAACTTGTTTGATTAATAAACTTTTTGCTTTTCGGAAAAAAAAAAAAAACAGTTCGAGGGACTCCTCAGGAGGACATGGTGGGGCTAGGGAAGAAGTCACTGATGACATTGAGCCGAGGGAAGAGCCTGCTGCTTTGCCAGACAAAGTACCCTGAGCATGGGTGAGAGAGGATGAGGAGGATGAGGACAGCTTAGTCATCCACTCGACCAACTCTTCCGCATGTTGCGGCTCAACACGGCCAGCTGCCGAAAAAAAGGCCAAGCGTGTCCCACGGCCACATGCTGATGAGGATGCACTGTCTCCACGACCAGCACTAGACACAGAGCCTGCTTGCCCTCTCTTATTGCCTTGTGACTGTCTGCCCCTCCTTCTTGGCCTTCCAGACATACTAATGGTCTGTAGCTGCACTAAGCTGTGATATATATATATATATATATATATATATATATATATATATATATATATATATACTGATACTGCAGATAGCAAAATCAACTGCCAACCTTCTACAAGTAGCTTTAGCTGAACACTGTGCAGAGCTTGCAAAAAAATAACTTGTAGCTTTTTTAGCTGCCTGCGGTAGTAATATGATCAGGAAAACACCACCAACCTTCTACAGGTAGCTTTAGGTGAACACTGTGCAGAGCTCGCAAAAAAATAACTTGTAGGTTTAGCTGAACACTGTGAGGTGGACGCACCACACTAACTTGTAGTTTTAGCTGAACACTGTGAGCAGGACGCACAGGACTAACTTGTAGTTTTAGCTGAACACTGTGAGCAGGACGCACTGCACTAACTTGTAGCTTTAGATGAACACTGTGCAGAGGTCTCACTACACTAACTTGTGGGTTTAGCTGAACAATGTGAGCAGGACGCACAGCACTAACTTGTAGGTTTAGCTGAACACTGTGAGGTGGACGCACCACACTAACTTGTAGTTTTAGCTGAACACTGAGCAGGACGCACCCCACTAACTTGTAGTTTTAGCTGAACACTGTGAGCAGGATGCACTGCACTAACTGTAAATAGTCTAGCTGCCTGACTGTGGTACTAATAGGATCAAAAGAACACCAGCAATTTTCTTCAGGTAGCTTTGAATACTGTAACAAGACAAGCCTGCCTGTCAGTAAGAAGATAACAGGAACGGATCTAGCTGAACACTGTGAGCAGGATGCACCCCACTAACTTGTAGTTTTAGCTGAACACTGTGAGCAGGATGCACAGCACTAACTTGTAGTTTTAGTTGAACACTGTGAGCAGGACGCACTGCACTAACTTGTAACTTTAGATGAACACTGTGCAGAGGTCTCACTACACTAACTTGTAGGTTTAGCTGAACACTGTGAGCAGGAGGCACAGCACTAACTTGTAGTTTTAGCTGAACACTGTGAGCAGGACGCACCACACTAACTTGTAGGTTTAGCTGAACACTGTGAGGTGGACGCACCCCACTAACTTGTAGTTTTAGCTGAACACTGTGAGCAGGACGCACCGCACTAACTTGTAGGTTTAGCTGAACACTGTGAGGTGGACGCACCCCACTAACTTGTAGTTTTAGCTGAACACTGTGAGCAGGACTCACTGCACTAACTGTAAATAGTCTATCTGCCTGACTGTGGTACTAATAGGATCAAAAGAACACCAGTAATTTTCTTCAGGTAGCTTTGAATACTGTAACAAGCCTGCCTGTCAGTAAGAAGATAACAGGAACGGATCTAGCTGAACACTGTGAGCAGGACGCACTGCACTAACTGTAAATAGTCTAGCTGCCTGACTGTGGTACTAATAGGATCAAAAGAACACCAGTAATTTTCTTCAGGTAGCTTTGAATACTGTAACAAGACAAGCCTGCCTGTCAGTAAGAAGATAACAGGAACGGATCTAGCTGAACACTGTGAGCAGGACGCACTGCACTAACTGTAAATAGTCTAGCTGCCTGACTGTGGTACTAATAGGATCAAAAGAACACCAGCAATTTTCTTCAGGTAGCTGTAAATACTGTAACAAGACAAGCCTGCCTGTCAGTAGGAAGATAACAGGAACGGATCTAGCTAAACTGAATACAGTGTATATATATATATATATATATATATATATATATATATATATATATATATATATGCAACACCTGGGATGCATATATATACACACATACATGACTGACTGTTCTGCCTAATCTATCTAACTCAAATCAAATTACACTGTCTCTCTGTCTATCTCTTTCAATGCCGGAACACACACTGCACAGGGCCGCCATGCAGGCGGCCTTATGTAGTGTGGGGCGTGTACTAAATCCCCTGAGCCATAATTGGCCAAAGCCTCCTTGGCTTTGACCAATTACGGCTCTGTTCAGACGACGCTGTGATTGGCCAAGCATGCGGGTCATAGTGCATGCTTGGCCAATCATCAGCCTGCGATGCCGCAGTGAATTATGGGCCGTGAGGCGCCACACGAATTTGGCGCGAACGGCCCATATCGTTCGCAATTCGGCGAACGGGCGAACATGGGTTCGACTCGAACACGAAGCTCATCCCTAGCTGTGATCGATTATCAGCTCGTTATTTTTTAAATCTGGTACTAGTGCTTTAAATAGGCTTTTGGTGTATGCATATAGGTCTTGAGCTTGCACTGATTCCGGAATGCCGCAAATTTTTAAGTTCTTGCGGCAGGATCTTTCCTCTAAATCTTCCAGTTTATCCTTTATCCATCAATGTTGTTCGATATGATCATCATGTGCATCAACTAGGTCGTTGACTGTAGAAACGATCGCTCCCATGTTCGTTTTAACATGAGACATCCTGTTATCAAGGGCAGGGACAGTGTGGTCAAATTTTTTGAATAAAGTAAGCATGTCCCCTTGAAGGGAGCTCCTCAGGGACATAAGCATTTCTTTTAGAGTGTTGTCCATGACAGGTTGTCCCATGGTAGGGTATGAGGCTATGGGGTCTGATTGAGAGCCCTGGGATCCTTGGTTGATAGAATGCAGGCTCCTGTCCAGGAGAATCCAGCCTGATTCTAGTTTTAGCTGGGCTGTCAGCTGCTGGGGAACCTGGTGGACATGGCAGCGGGCTGGTGAAGTCCTGGATCTGCAGATTGGCAGGTATTGGGGAGATGTGTGATGCCTGAGGGAAGACAGCAGAGCCGTGTGATAGTATGTCGGCTGGTGCAAATGGCCATTTGCACCAGTCTGACCCTCTCGGCAACAGGTCCTGGTGTGTCGATCCACAGAACAGCGCCTTTGCGCCCTTTTAAAGCTGTTTTTTAAGCTCGTTTATGAGTATAATTTTTGCTGTTTTTATGCTGCATTAAAGTTTATCAGTGGTAATGCACTAGGTTGGTGCGCCCTCCCTCTTTTCTGTTTTTTTCCATTCATTCTCTCCAGACATTGATACTACAGCTCCAGAGGGCTGTCCCACACCGTGAAAACGTTGTTGATATACCTAAACCATAAAAGAAAATGGTCAGTGTATATCGACAAGGCCACATCAGTGAGGAACATGTGTTCCCACTCCCCCAGGTACAGGTTGGCATACAATGGGGCACAGCATGTCCCCATCGCCACCCCCTGTACCTCAAGGTAGTGGGAGCCGTTGAAAGTGAAGACATTATGATGTAAAATATACTCTAAAAGAGACAAGATAAAATCATTGTAACCTCAATCTTCATCCCCTCTTTTGTAGATGATGTACTTGATCGCTGCCATACCCTTATCATGGGGGGTGGAGCTGTACAAAGCTTCCCCTGGGTGCAGGGGAGTCCCTCATTGGTTCAGCATCTAGGATGCATGAGTTGGCTTGGTGCTGGTTAAAAGTGCTTCTACAAAAGGGGAAGAATCAGATCTGTCCATTCCCTGTACAGTCTGTGATCTAGTAATGTGGTGGGACATGGAGCCTGCCCTCTGAGTTTGTGTGACTGAAGAAATAGAAGAGCCCATCACCAAAGTTGGCACCTTACCTGATGGCTTTGGTGCCACAGAGGAACACCCAAGAGAGGGAAAATAAACTCCAAAAACATCTGGAGAGTTTTAACAAAGAGATGTTGATTAACCCCTTCCCGACCAGCCGTTGTACTGCGGCAGGATGGCTTCCCTGGGCGAACCGACATAACTGTACGCCGGTTCGCCTTTTGATCACTAGAGGGCTTGTGAGACACTGGAGCTGATGCGTGTGCCTGGCGGTCATGATGAATGCCGGGCACCAGCGATCGCTCCACACAGAGACAGAACGGAGATCTGTCAATGTAAACAGATAGATCTCTGTGCTGTCAGGGGTGAGGAGAGCGATCTGTTGTTCATACTAAGTATGAACAACAATCGCTCCCCTCACTCAGTCGGTCCCCTCCCCCCAGTTAGAATCACTCCCTAGGAAACACAGTTAACCCCTTGATCGCTCCTAGTGTTAACTCCTTCCCTGCCAGTGACATTTACACAGTAATCAGTGCATTTTTATAGCACTGATCGCTGTATAAATGCCAATGGTCCAAAAAATGTGTCAAAAGTGTTCGATCTGTCCGCCATAATGTCGCAGTCCCGATAAAAATCGCTGATCACCAAGATAACTAGTAAAAAAATAATAATTGTAAAAATGCCATAAATATTTTCCCTATTTTGTAGATGCTATAACTTTTGTGCAACCAATCACTATACGCACATTGCGATTTCTATTACCAAAAATATGTAGTAGATTACATATCGGCCTAAATTGAGGAAAAAATATGCTTTTTTAAAAAAAAAAATTGGGGATATTTATTATAGCAAAAAGTACAAAATATTGTATTTTTTTCAAAATTTTTGCTCTTTTTTGTTTATAGCGCAAAAAATAAAAACTGCAGAGATGATCAAATACCACCAAAAGAAAGCTCTATTTGTGGAAAAAAAAGGATGTCAATTTTGTTTGGGTACAACATTGCACGACCGTGCAACTGTCAGTAGAAATGACGCAGTGTCGTATCGCAAAAAATAGCCTGGTCATTGAGCAGCCAAATCTTCCGGGGCTGAAGTGGTTAAAAAGGATAGCAAGTTTGTTAGGGACAGAAATGCATTTCAAGAGAATAGGGCCTATAAATGGAACATTAAACAACAATATAAGACCAATAGATTTGCACATAAAAAGGAACACTACTCAGCTTCTTCTCTTCTTCCAGTCTATCGTCTGTTTTATCACAGGTATCCTCCAAAAGTAAGAAGACACTGCGGTCTAACAGGAGAAATGCAGGTGATCATTCATAAGGACACAAAACAAATCAGTCAAATGTGGATTCTCTACCATATAACTTCAATGACACTGCACTTAGGTGTTTCTCTGTGGCACCAATGCCATCAGGTAAGGTGCCAACTTTGGTGATGGGCTCTTCTATTTCTTCAGTCACACAAACTCAGGGGGCGGGCTCCATGTCCCACCCCATTACTATATCACAGACTGTACAGGGAATGGACAGATCTGATTCTTCCCCTTTTGTGGAAGCACCAGCACCAAGCCAGCTCATGCATCTTAGATGCGGAACCAATGAGGGACTCCCCTGCACCCACTTTGGATGTGGATGAACCCAACAGGTTCTAAACATAGTCAACTTTTCCTCCCACATACTCTCCATAGATGAAGCTCAGATACTTCACAAGGGTCTGAGCTTCTGCCCCAATGAAAATTTGGACAAATTCAAGTTAGTTAAGGATCTGCAATTATTTGCTTGAAAGTTGGTCCTTAAGAACATGTATCAGAAATCTGACGGATAGATTCATCTAACGCCTAGAGAGAATAAAAGCACTAGACCAATTGGTCTCCCTCTTGGAGGAGCAGAGTATTGGTAGCTGTAAGCGCAAACACACAAGTCCATATATAACAGGAGATATAAAGGGCTGAGCAACTTAGTCCATAGGGGACAGGCTGGAAGTTAAAGGGTTAAGTGGTAACCGGTAATGTAATGGTTAAAATAGGCTGGTAGGCTAGGCGGCTGCTGTCCTCAGAGAGCTGGCTCTGTGATGGATGAGAGAGGGGTAGAGAAGGAAGCGCCACCTGAGTGTAGTATTAACAAATGATGTTTAATGACACCAGGTAAAAACAGACTTACAGGATAAAAACCTATAAAAGGCTCATCTGTATAGGTATGTGGTCCTCGGTGTTCCCTCTGATCCTGTGGTGGTGACACTGCAGGGATGCTGGGCTGCAGAAGGTGGATTACCAGACGGGAGCTCCTTCTGTGGCCATCAGGAAGAGACTAGGGGTCAGCATGGAGCACACGTGGAGCATGCATGACGTCACAGGTCGTCCGTCTGCTTCCGGGTTCGGTATCCAGGGGAGGGATCGTCCAGGGAGGAGGGCTAGCAGGGATAGCAGGGAGGTTGAGAGAAGGCTACGCGCTCGGAGCCACTGCTCCTTCAATAGGCCTAATAGGGAGGTGTCTGCAATGTGCTTTTATATGGCAGTGCTGTGGGATAACAGGTCCCAGCATCTATCACAAGAAAGCACAGTGCCACCTGTGGGTGGGAGGGGAACTACAAGGTAACATAATATACACAGAGAAAAAAACAGGTGGTTATATAATAGTCAGTGTCATGGAAACATATATATGAAGAAGTGCATGGTAGTAAACATGGAGACAATAATATTAACAATAGTAAAAATGGGAGTAACAATGGGGGCAAAAGATGGAGGTAAGTATAAAAGTATAAGTATAAAAAAAAAAAAAAAGCAAGGCTACATCTGTAGGGGTGGTCTCATGAGGAAATGGGGTGGCTTAAAGTAGTGTGTACACCTCAATATCCTCGTTCAACCCCCCAGGTGCTAAAGTGCCCAAAGAGTAGATCCAGTAAGTTTCTTGCTGGCAAAGACGTTTATACCGCTCAGCGGCAGGGTATTTGGCCGGGATTGATTCAATGACCCACACACTGAGGCCAGCTGTAGATCGGCCGTGGTGAGTCAGGAAGTGTTTAGGGACGCTGTGGTCACCGCCTTTTTCGATAAAGCGCCGGTGCTCCCCAAAGCGTGCCCTTAGGGCTCTGATGGTTCTGCCAACATATATTAGGCCACAGGGGCAGGTGAGACAGTATATAACGAAGTCAGTTGAACAGTTGTAGAATTCTTTTAGGGTATAGTTTTTTCCTTTGACAGTGAAGGTTTTCTGACCATGTTGTATGAACTGGCAGGTTAAGCAGAGGGGTTTTTTGCATTGATACATCCCTCTGAGGGGTATCAGGGTGAGTGGTGATGAGGTGGGTTGGGTAGGCTTAATTCTACTGGGTTTAATTTTACTCTTAATGTTTCTGAATTTTCTATATGCTACTTTAGGTTTGGTATCGACTGTGGTTCTGAGATGAGGATCTTCCAACAGAATAGGCCAGTGTGAAGCCAGGATCTTCTCCATTTTCTTGTATTTGTCATGAAATTGCGTGATGAAGCGGGTAGGTTGTTTACCAGTGGTAGGAGGACGGTTGGGGCCTGGGGATAGACTACGGTAATGATGGAAGGCCGCGTCTATAAGTGGGGTGGGGTATCCTTTGTCTAGGAATTTTTTTGACAGAAGTTGTCCATGGGTGTCATAGTCTGAGTCTCTGCTACAATTCCTTCGAAGGCGGCAGAATTGGCTGCGGGGGATGTTGTTGACCCATCTCGGATGGTGGCAGCTATCATAGTGTATAAATGAATTACCAGCAGTAGGTTTGGTAAACTCTTTGGGCACTTTAGCACCTGGGGGGTTGAACGAGGATATTTTGGTGCACACACTACTTTAAGCCACCCCATTTCCTCATGAGACCACCCCTACAGATGTAGCCTTGCTACAATATATATATTTATATATATTTTATATTTTACTTTAAGAACCCTGCACAGATACGTGCTTCCCTGTTTGTTGTGTTTTCCCAATACGCATGCTTTATCCATGTCCACTTCTTATACCATAATTTTTTCACCATTTTTTTGCCTTTCTCTACTTATTTATTTATTTATTTATATGTGTGTGTGTATGTGTGTGTATATATATACTGTACTGTGTGTATATATATATATATATATATATATATATATATATATATATACTTTTTTTTTTTATACTTATACATTTATACTTACCTCCATCTTTTGCCCCCATTGTTACTCCCATTTTTACTTAATATTATTGTCTCCATGTTTACTACCAAGCACTTTTTCATATATATGTTTCCATGACACTGACTATTTTACAACCACCTGTTTTTTTCTCTGTGTATATTATGTTACCTTGTAGTTCCCCTCCCGCCCACAGGTGCCACTGTGCTTTCTTGTGATAGACGCTGGGACCTGTTATCCCACAGCACTGCCAAATAAAAGCACATTGCAGACACCTCCCTATTAGGCCTATTGAAGGAGCAGTGGCTCCGAGCGCGTAGCCTTCTCTCAACCTCCCTGCTATCCCTGCTAGCCCTCCTCCCTGGACCATCCCTCCCCTGGATACCGAACCCCGGAAGCAGACGGACGACCTGTGACGTCATGCACGCTCCACGCCGGCCCCTAGTCTCTTCCTGATGGCCACAGAAGGAGCTCCCGTCTGGTAATCCACCTTCTGCAGCCCAGCATCCCTGCAGCGTCACCACCACAGGATCAGAGGATCGCATTGACCTATCCAAAGTGCTTTCTCTTTTTGAGGAAGTTATTGCTGGTGGAGTTCAGGAGCCCTTGGCCGGATCCAAACTCAAGAAAAAATCTGATAAATTTTGGGCCCCTAGTTCAAATCATAATATTGCTACCTTTCTAAAATTAGTGAATGGGGAAATTGATAAACTAAATATCCATTCCCCTAGACTGACTAATATAAAAAATTGGGAGAGGCAGTCACTTAAACATACCACTATCACCATCAAGCCAGCTGATAAGGGGGGGATATTGTCCTTATGGACAATAATAAATACATAGCCATGTACAACAAAATTTTGAAGAACAAAAATTGGTATTGAAAAATCACAACCAGTATAGTGTAAAAATTCAAGAATATTATCAATTAGTTGACTTGGCATACTTCAACAATACCATTACATTAGAACCAGTTTCACAATAGTTCCCACTATCTATTCCCTTCCTAAAATCCATAAGGATGCCCTCAACCCCCCTGGGAGACTGATCATATCAGGCAGGGGATCAATCAGCGAGAATGCCAGCCGTCTCATTGATGAGCATTTAAAACCATATGTTACATGTCTACAATCCTATGTAAAAGATACAATTCATTCATCATTCATCATCTAAAAAAGAGGGGATGAAGACTGAGGTTACAATAAATTTATCTTGTCTCTTTTAGAGTATATTTTACATCATAATGTCTTCACCTTCAACGGCTCCCACTACCTCCAGTGGGAAAACATGTTCCGCACTGACGAGGCCTTGTCGATATACACTGACCATTTTCTTTCATGGTTTAGGTATACCGACAACGTTTTTGTGATGTGGGATGGCATCTGGAGCTGTTGCCTCAATGTCTGGAGAGAATGGATAGAAACGACTTTAATCTTAAATTTACTATGGCATCCAGTGCTGATCATATCTCCTTCCTTGATGTGGAAGTTTCCAGGGGGGTTGATGGCACCCTCTGCAGCAGTCTGTACCGCAAAGCCACGACAGGTAATACTATACTGCACGCCTCAAGTTTCCACTGTCAGACCCTGGTGAGGTCTATTCCTTACAGCCAATATCTCAGAGTGAGACGAACTGTACCAATAAAGATACTTTTGCAGCTGAGGCCAACAAATTGCGTGACAGATTACTGCAGAGGGGTTATTTCCATACCTCTCTCAAAAAGGCTTTTAGACTTGCCACATCACACACCTGATAGGTTTTCCTGTACTCTCACAAATCTCCCAGCCAGGACAACCCCTTAAGAATCATCACCAAATATTGTAACCAACATGTCGAGATAAGGAAAATTGTCCAGTTTTGGCATGTTCTAACAATGGACTCTTCTCTGGGTCGGTTGATCCCGGAAATGCTCTTGTTTGTGTTTAAGAGAGCTACTTCCATTTCCGCTAAATTAGTGAGTTCAAAGGTGATTCGGGTACTGAACATTGCAAGTACAGAGGTACTTTCATGTGCGGTTTGTGTGGGTATTGCAGGTACATTTATACTAACAAGAAGCCAGTCTTACCAAATGGGAGGGTCTTTCGACCCAAACATTTTGCGAGTTGTAGGGCTTTTGAAGTGGTCTGTATGTTGATATGTGACTGCGGTTGCTTTTATGTCAGTAAGACCAAGCTTGAGCTTTGGAAACGAGCCTACCGACATATCAGGTGCATGCAGACTTGTAACCCTGACCTGCCTTTGGGTAGACACACCACGATTGTCCACCAGGGCAAGTTCCTCAGGATTAAGTTCCTAATTTTGGATCATATCCACCCTAGCTCCAGGGGAGAAGACAGGAATAAAGATCTCCTCCAGCTGGAGCTACACTGGATACACACTTCAAGGGCTACACACGTCCCGGGACTCAACGAGGCAGTCTGTTTCAGGCATTTCCTTGAGGGTTTCGCTTCTGGGGGGATGGAGAATTAGCCCTCTATTTCCTTTGATGGTGGATCTCTCTTACTTTCCTCCCTCGCCTTTTTTGGTATTTTGGTATTATTATTTATATATATATTTATATATATATATATATATATATATATATATATATATATATATATATATACAGTGGGGATGGAAAGTATTCAGACCCCCTTACATTTTTCACTCTTTGTTATATTGCAGCCATTCGCTAAAATCATTTAAGTTCATTTTTTCCTCATTAATGTACACACAGAACCCCATGTTGACAGAAAAACACAGAATTGTTGACATTTTTGCAGATTTATTCAAAAAGAAAAACTGAAATATAACATGGTCCTAAGTATTCAGACCCTTTGCTGTGACACTCATATATTTAACTCAGGTGCTGTCCATTTCTTCTGATCATCCTTGAGATGGTTCTACACCTTCATTTGAGTCCAGCTGTGTTTGATTATACTGATTGGTAGGGATGAGCCGAACACCCCCCGGTTCGGTTCGCACCAGAACCCGCGAACGGACCGCAAGTTCGCACGAACGTTAGAACCCCATTGACGTCTATGGGACTCGAACGTTCGAAATCAAAAGTGCTCATTTTAAAGGCTAATTTGCATGGTATTGTCCTAAAAAGGGTTTGGGGACCCGGGTCCTACCCCAGGGGACATGTATCAATGCAAAAAAAACTTTTAAAAACGGCCGTTTTTTCGGGAGCAGTGATTTTAATGATGCTTAAAGTAAAAAAAAAAAAGTGAAATATTCCTTTAAATATCGTACCTGGGGGGTGTCTATAGTATGCCTGTAAAGTGACGCGTGTTTCCCATGTTTAGAACAGTCCCTGCACCAAATGTCATTTTTAAAGGAAAAAATCTCATTTAAAACTGCTTGCGGGTTTAATGTCGTGTCGGGTCATGGCAATATGGATGAAAATCAGTGAGACAAACGGCATGGGTACCCCCCAGTCCATTACCAGGCCCTTTGGGTCTTGTATGGATATTAAGGGGAACCCCGCACCCAAATTAAAATAAGGAAAGGTCCCTATATACTCTGAACAGCAGTATTCAGGCGGTGCAAACAAGACAGGGACTGTAGGTTTGTTGTTAAGTAGAATCTGTTTGTAATTTTGAACATTTTTAATGTGTTTAGCTCCAGCCAAAAAATCTTTTCTAAGCTTTTTGGAAAACATAGGGAAGGGTTATCACCCCTGTGACATTTGTTTTGCGTCTTTCCTCCTCTTCAGAAGATTTCACCTCACTTTTTTGTCCCAATGAAAAATGTTTTTGGAAAATTTGGGTTTTTTTGTGGAACAAGGATTGGAAAGCATCAGTGGAAAGGAGAAATTGTTTTCCCATATTAACTCTTACAGGAGAGAATTTCCCTTCCTTAGGGGTAGATTTCATCTCACTTCCTGTTGTCTCCTTCCGTTTGCAAGTAGGAGTCGTTTGTAAGTTAGATGTTTGAAAGTAGGGTCCTGCCCTATATACTCAGCAGAAATTTGGGCCTTAGGTGTTGCTGTGGCCAAAACACTGTAAGCCCTCACAGGGCCCTGCTGTGAAATATTAGATCAAGAATTGTAATTACATGCCCCTGTTGAACAGGAGCTGAAAAATTAGGCCTTAGGCACTGGTGCTGGTGCCACAACACTGCAACCCCTCACAGACACTCTAGTTGGAACGCAGGAACGAGCCCTGCTGCAAAGTATTGCATCAAAAATTGTAATTACACGCCCCTGTTAGACAGGGGCAGAAAAATTGGGTCTTAGGCACTGGTGCTGGTGCCACAACACTGCAACCCCTCACAGACACTCTAGTTGAAACGCAGGAACAAGCCCTGCTGCAAAGTATTGCATCAAAAATTGTAATTACACGCCCCTGTTAGACAGGGGCTGAAAAATTGGGTCTTAGGCACTGGTGCTGGTGCCACAACACTGCAACCCCTCACAGACACTCTAGTTGGAATGCAGGAACGAGCCCTGCTGCAAAGTATTACATCAAAAATTGTAATTACACGCCCCTGTTAAACAGGGGCTGAAAAATTGTGCCTTAGGCACTGGTGGTGGCGCCCAGAACCAAAAATGTTCTTACAAGCTATCAGCGTGATGATTGAGGAGGAAGAGGATAATTACTCAGGGATAGTCACTCAGCATCAGCATAGGCAGTCTTTGAAGGGATCTGAGATTTCAAAAAAAATTATTCGGTTACATCTGCATCAGGTGCTTGGTAGCTGGTGGTGATCCAAGACTGATTCATTTTTATGAAGGTCAGCCGATCGACCGAGTCGGTGGACAGACGCACCCTGTGATCGGTTACCACGCCTCCAGCAGCACTGAATGTGCGTTCCGAAAGAACGCTGGATGCAGGACAGGCCAGTAGCTCAATTGCATACTGTGCAAGCTCTGGCCAGTGATCCATCCTCAAGACCCAGTAACCCAGAGGATTTTCGGTGGGAAAGGTGTCCAAGTCTGATCTTGCCCCTAGGTATTCCTGCACCATGTAAAACAGACGCTGGCGATGGTTGCTGGAACCGATCATACCTTGGGGCTGCGGACCAAAAAATTGTCTGAACGCATCGGTCAGACGGCCACCTTCTCCACCGCTCCTTCTTTGACTGACCGAAGCCTCAGCAACACGTTGTCCAGAAACAGGAGTTTGTAACCTCCCAGTCTCTGGGAACGCGTTGCACAGACCTTTCTGCAAGGCCTCCCGAAGATGTTTCATCCTCTGCTCCCTCTGCGATGGCAAGATAAGGTCCGCAACCTTACCCTTGTAACGTGGATCAAGGAGGGTTGCCAGCCAGTATTGGTCCTTCTCCTTGATACCACGAATACGAGGATCCTTACGCAGGCTTTGCAGGATCAGGGAGGCCATGCAGCGTAGGTTTGCTGAGGCATTCGGTCCGGAGTCCTCTGGGTCACTAAGGACAACAACGTCCGCAGCCACCTCCTCCCAGCCACGTACAAGTCCATGTGTTCCTTGGGACTGATCCCTTAAAGACTGCTGATGCTGAGTGCCAGGCTCCACCTCCATACTGACACAATCTTCCTCCTCCTCCTCCTCCTCCTCCTCGTCCTCTTCCTGTGTGATCGGCGGGCACGCAGGAACACTGTCTGGATAAAGGGGGCCTTGAGAGCTAAGGAAGTCCTCCTCTTCCTGCCTCTGTTCTGCCTCAAGTGCCCTGTCCATTATTCCACGCAGCGTGTGCTCCAACAGGTGGACAAGGGGGACAGTGTCACTGATGCATGCACTGTCAGTGCTCACCATCCTCGTGGCCTCCTCGAATGGTGACAGGACAGTGCATGCATCCCTGATCATGGCCCACTGGCGTGGGGAAAAAAAACCAAGGTCCCCTGACCCTGTCCTGGTGCCATAGTCGCACAGGTACTCATTGATGGCCCTCTGCTGCGTGTGCAGCCGCTGCAGCATGGCCAACGTCGAGTTCCACCTGGTGGGCATGTCACAGATTAGGCGGTTCTTGGGCAGGTTAAACTCCTTTTGGAGGTCCGTCAGCCGAGCACTGGCATTATATGACCGGCAGAAATGCACACAGACTTTCCTGACCTGCCTCAGGACATCCTGTAAGCCCGGGTACCTGCCCAAGAACCGCTGCACCACCAAGTTAAGGACGTGAGCCAAACAGGGCACATGGGTCAGTTGTCCCTGTCGGAGGGCAGAGAGGAGGTTGGTGCCATTGTCGCAAACCACCATTCCTGCCTTAAGTTGGCGTGGCGTCAACCACCTCTGAACCTGCCCCTGCAGAGCTGACAGAACCTCTGCCCCAGTGTGGCTCCTGTCCCCCAAGCACACCAGCTCAAGCACCGCATGGCATCTTTTGGCCTGCGTACTTGCGTAGCCCCTTGAACGCCTACGGAGCACCGCTGGTTCCGAGGAAGAGGCCATGGAGGAAGAAGAAGAGGAGGGGGTGGAGGAGAGAGGTGTGTCACAATCAGCATTTTGGAGGCGTGGTGGCGGAACAACCTCCAACACTACTGCACCTTGTCCTGCATCCTTCCCAGCTGCCAGCAGAGTCACCCAATGCGCCGTGAAACTTAAGTAACGTCCCTGTCCATGCCTGCTGGACCATGAGTCAGCGGTAATATGCACCTTACCGCTGACCGCCCTGTCCAGCGAGGCATGGACATTGCCTTCCACATGCCGGTAGAGAGCCGGAATCGCCTTCCGTGAGAAAAAGTGGCGTTTGGGTACCTGCCACTGAGGAACCGCACATTCCACAAACTCACGGAAGGGGGCAGAGTCTACCAACTGAAAAGGCAGCAGTTGAAGTGCTAGCAATTTTGCCAAGCTAGCATTCAACCGCTGGGCATGTGGATGGCTGGGAGCAAACTTCTTTCGGCGGTGCAGCAGCTGGGGCAGGGAAATTTGCCTGGTACAATCTGACGTCGGTGTACCAAAAGCAGATTGCCCATAAGTACTTGGCTGTGACACACCTAATTCTACACCTTCATTCCTCTCACTGCAGGTCGCAGAGAGGACTGAAGGTCTAGTGGGGTTGGAAATCTCAGCTGATGAGGAGCAAGGAGAGATCGTCTTTGTTCTTTGGTGTGGGTCTTTTAGATACGCTTGCCAACGAACTGCATGGCAGGTCAACATATGTCTGGTCAAGCATGTGGTACCCAAGCGGGAGATGTTTTGGCCACGCGAGATACGCTTAAGACATATGTTGCAAATAGCAGCGGTGCGATCTGATGCACTCGTCTCAAAAAAGGCCCACACCAAAGAACTTTTTGAATAACGCGCAGAGACTGCAGCGCCCTGCACATGTGGAGCTTTGGGGTGTGATGCAGTCAATGTGCTGCCCTTAGGCTGGCCCCTGGAGGGCATCCTGCCTAGTTGGTGATGTGCCACCTCCTCCTCCTCCTCCTCCTCCTCCTCCTCTCTCCTATCAGGCACCCACGTTGAGTCAGTGACCTCATCATCCCCTCCCTCCTCATCACTGGAGCAAACCTGGCAGTATGCTGCAGCAGGGGGAGCATGACTGCCAGATTGCTGTCCTTCTTGGGCACCCCCTCTGTCCGTGCTCATGTTACTGCCTTCATTGAGCTCAGTATCATCATCAGAGCCTTCCAAACGCTGGGCATCCTCCTGGAGCATGTACCCAACACTGTGGTCAAACAGTTCGAGGGAATCCTCATGAGGACATGGTGGAGCTAGGGAAGGAGTCACTGATGACATTGAGCTGAGGGAAGAGGCCGCTGCTTTGCCAGACAAAGCACCCTGGGCATGGGTGAGAGAGGATGAGGAGGATGAGGACGGCTTGGTCATCCACTCGACCAAGTCTTCCGCATGTTGCGGCTCAACACGGCCAGCTGCCGAAAAAAAGGCCAAGCGTGTCCCATGGCCACGTGCTGATGAGGATGCACCGTCTCCACGACCAGCACTAGACACAGAGCCTGCTTGCCCTCTCTTATTGGCTTGTGACTGTCTGCCTCTCCTTCTTGGCCTTCCAGACATACTAATGGCCTGTAGCTGCACTAAGCTGGGATAGAACACCTGTAATTTTCTTCAGGTAGCTTTATATACTGTAACCAGACAAGCCTGCCTGTCAGTAGGAAGATAACAGGAACGGATCTAGCTGAACACTGTGAGCAGGACGTACTGCACTAAATGTATATAGCAGGAACGGATCTAGCTGAACACTGTGAGCAGGACGCACTGCACTGAATGTAAATACCAGGAACGGATCTAGCTGAACACTGTGAGCAGGACGCACTGCACTGAATGTAAATAGCAAGAACGGATCTAGCTGAACACTGTGAGCAGGACGCACTGCACTGAATGTAAATAGTCTAGCTGCCTGACCGTGGTACTAATAGGATCAAAAAGAACACCTGTAATTTTCTTCAGGTAGCTTTATATACTGTAACCAGACAAGCCTGCCTGTCAGTAGGAAGATAACAGGAACGGATCTAGCTGAACACTGTGAGCAGGACGTACTGCACTAAATGTATATAGCAGGAACGGATCTAGCTGAACACTGTGAGCAGGACGCACTGCACTGAATGTAAATAGCAGGAACGGATCTAGCTGAACACTGTGAGCAGGACGCACTGCACTGAATGTAAATAGCAGGAACGGATCTAGCTGAACACTGTGAGCAGGACGCACTGCACTAAATGTAAATAGCAGGAACGGATCTAGCTGAACACTGTGAGCAGGACGCACTGCACTGAATGTAAATAGCAGGAACGGATCTAGCTGAACACTGTGAGCAGGACGCACTGCACTGAATGTAAATAGCAGGAACGGATCTAGCTGAACACTGTGAGCAGGACGCACTGCACTGAATGTAAATAGCAGGAACGGATCTAGCTGAACACTGTGAGCAGGACGCACTGCACTAAATGTAAATACCAGGAACGGATCTAGCTGAACACTGTGAGCAGGACGCACTGCACTGAATGTAAATAGCAGGAACGGATCTAGCTGAACACTGTGAGCAGGACGCACTGCACTAAATGTAAATACCAGGAACGGATCTAGCTGAACACTGTGAGCAGGACGCACTGCACTGAATGTAAATAGCAGGAACGGATCTAGCTGAACACTGTGAGCAGGACGCACTGCACTAAATGTAAATACCAGGAACGGATCTAGCTGAACACTGTGAGCAGGACGCACTGCACTGAATGTAAATAGCAGGAACGGATGTAGCTGAACACTGTGAGCAGGACGCACTGCACTAAATGTAAATACCAGGAACGGATCTAGCTGAACACTGTGAGCAGGACGCACTGCACTGAATGTAAATACCAGGAACGGATCTAGCTGAACACTGTGAGCAGGACGCACTGCACTGAATGTAAATAGTCTAGCTGCCTGACCGTGGTACTAATAGGATCAAAAAGAACACCTGTAATTTTCTTAAGGTAGCTTTATATACTGTAACCAGACAAGCCTGCCTGTCAGTAGGAAGATAACAGGAACGGATCTAGCTGAACACTGTGAGCAGGACACACTGTACTAAATGTAAATAGTCTAGCTGCCTGACCGTGGTACTAATAGGATCAAAAAGAACACCTGTAATTTTCTTCAGGTAGCTTTATATACTGTAACCAGACAAGCCTGCCTGTCAGTAGGAAGATAACAGGAACGGATCTAGCTGAACACTGTGAGCAGGACACACTGTACTAAATGTAAATAGTCTAGCTGCCTGACCGTGGTACTAATAGGATCAAAAAGAACACCTGTAATTTTCTTAAGGTAGCTTTATATACTGTAACCAGACAAGCCTGCCTGTCAGTAGGAAGATAACAGGAACGGATCTAGCTGAACACTGTGAGCAGGACACACTGTACTAAATGTAAATAGTCTAGCTGCCTGACCGTGGTACTAATAGGATCAAAAAGAACACCTGTAATTTTCTTCAGGTAGCTTTATATACTGTAACCAGACAAGCCTGCCTGTCAGTAGGAAGATAACAGGAACGGATCTAGCTGAACACTGTGAGCAGGACGTACTGCACTAAATGTATATAGCAGGAACGGATCTAGCTGAACACTGTGAGCAGGACGCACTGCACTGAATGTAAATAGCAGGAACGGATCTAGCTGAACACTGTGAGCAGGATGCACTGCACTGAATGTAAATAGCAGGAACGGATCTAGCTGAACACTGTGAGCAGGACGCACTGCACTGAATGTAAATAGCAGGAACGGATCTAGCTGAACACTGTGAGCAGGACGCACTGCACTGAATGTAAATAGCAGGAACGGATCTAGCTGAACACTGTGAGCAGGACGCACTGCACTGAATGTAAATAGCAGGAACGGATCTAGCTGAACACTGTGAGCAGGACGCACTGCACTGAATGTAAATAGCAGGAACGGATGTAGCTGAACACTGTGAGCAGGACGCACTGCACTAAATGTAAATACCAGGAACGGATCTAGCTGAACACTGTGAGCAGGACGCACTGCACTGAATGTAAATAGCAGGAACGGATCTAGCTGAACACTGTGAGCAGGACGCACTGCACTAAATGTAAATACCAGGAACGGATCTAGCTGAACACTGTGAGCAGGACGCACTGCACTGAATGTAAATAGCAGGAACGGATCTAGCTGAACACTGTGAGCAGGACGCACTGCACTGAATGTAAATAGCAGGAACGGATCTAGCTGAACACTGTGAGCAGGACGCACTGCACTAAATGTAAATACCAGGAACGGATCTAGCTGAACACTGTGAGCAGGACGCACTGCACTGAATGTAAATAGCAGGAACGGATCTAGCTGAACACTGTGAGCAGGACGCACTGCACTGAATGTAAATAGCAGGAACGGATCTAGCTGAACACTGTGAGCAGGACGCACTGCACTGAATGTAAATAGCAGGAACGGATCTAGCTGAACACTGTGAGCAGGACGCACTGCACTGAATGTAAATAGCAGGAACGGATCTAGCTGAACACTGTGAGCAGGACGCACTGCACTGAATGTAAATAGCAGGAACGGATCTAGCTGAACACTGTGAGCAGGACGCACTGCACTGAATGTAAATAGCAGGAACGGATCTAGCTGAACACTGTGAGCAGGACACACTGCACTAAATGTAAATAGTCTAGATAGAAGATAACAGGAACGGATCTAGCTAAACTGAATACAGTGTATATATATATATGCAACACCTGGGATGCATATATATACACAATACACTGTAAGTGCAGCTAACTGACTGACTGTTCTGCCTAATCTATCTAACTCAAATCAAATGACACTGTCTCTCTCTCTCTCTATCTCTCAGCACACCGGAACACACACTACACAGGGCCGCCGTGCAGGCGGCCTTATATAGTGTGGGGTGTGTACTAAATCCCCTGAGCCATAATTGGCCAAAGCCACCCTGGCTTTGGCCAATTACAGCTCTCTCTACTGACGGCGCTGTGATTGGCCAAGCATGCGGGTCATAGTGCATGCTTGGCCAATCATCAGCCAGCAATGCACTGCGATGCCGCAGTGAATTATGGGCCGTGACGCGCCACACGAATTTGGCGCGAACGGCCCATATCGTTCGCAATTCGACGGACGGTCGAACAGCCGATGTTCGAGTCGAACATGGGTTCGACTCGAACACGAAGCTCATCCCTACTGATTGGACTTGATTAGGAAAGCCACACATCTGTCTATATAAGACCTTACAGCTCACAGTGCATGTCAGAGCAAATGCGAATCATGAGGTCAAAGGAACTGCCTGAAGAGCTCAGAGACAGAATTGTGGCAAGTTACAGATCTGGCCAAGGTTACAAAAAAATTTCTGCTGCACTTAAGGTTCCTAAGAGCACAGTGGCCTCCATAATCCTTAAATGGAAGACGTTTGGGATGACCAGAACCCTTCCTAGAGCTGGCCATCCGGACAAACTGAGCTATTGGGGGTGAAGAGTCTTGGTGAGAGAGGTAAAGAAGAACCCAAAGATCACTGTGACTGAGCTCCAGAGATGCAGTCGGGAGATAGGAGAGAGTTGTAGAAAGTTAACCATCACTGAGCAAAGGATCTGAATAAATAGACAATACTTTCGCGCCTTTGGTAAAGAATAAAAAATTACAAAGTATAAATGAGTGAATTAGTGAGTGGAAACACACACTCAAAAAGCCACAAATACAAGCTGCTCCCCTTAATTTGAATGAAACAATCAAATAAGTAGTGGTGTGTAATAGGGGGCGCTAGAGACCTAACAAACATATGTTTCTGCCGTTAAATGCACTCACTAACCAAATCAGTCTCAGTGAACTGAGCGGTGCTGATTATGCTGAACTAGTGATAACACAAACACATGATTAAGTTACAAAAATATAAATACAAAATACAATAAAAAATAGTAAATAAAGAATCCAGTGAAAAAAATTAGTGCAAGTGAAATGAATAAATCGTGATGTCTAATAGTCCCAATCCATTGAAGAAATCAGAGCAAAACAGTTGAAACCAACATCACAGCGGACACATGGATCCTCACAAATGCAACAATTTAAGCGTTGATATAAAGGTTCCGTCACCCAAGAGGAAAAACACCTGAAGGTAATAGATATCTGCTTACCAGATACCAATGACTTCTTTAACTAAAAAGAAAGTCATTAGTGCTTGTACAGGATTGTGCCTGTTCACATGAAGGCTGGAAGGCTGGATGGTACTTTAGGCATTGAACCCTCCCGTCCCATTCATTCAGGATAGAAAATATGAGAAACAAAAAGGAATCCTCATAGCGTAAAACCGTTTAATATATAAAATTAGAGAACAATAAAATAGCCAAATGGCCTCTTACATTGGACGGTGCCTACCCGGCACTGGGACTGCTCGCATGTCAGGGTGTGTAGAGTCAGGAACCCTTCGCATCACATCGCACATGCGGCGTGCGTTCCACTCCGTGCGTCTAGCTAACCAGCTAATCGGGAAGTAGGTGGGACGAATCTGGACATGTGACCACGTACCGCTCCGACGTACGTTTCGTTTGTGAACGTCATCAGGGAAGCGTACATTGGTCACTAAGCAACTCGTTTATATGGGAAATGAGGGCGGGTAAATTGATAACATTACTCCGCCTTCATGTCAATAAAGTTTATTTGCTGAACACTGTGCACAGACCAACCAGTGGAAGCTCCCCCTGGTGGTTATATGTCACACTGCTCCAGGCAAGAAAAAAATTCTATTAATTACATACCAAATCCGTACAGCATTAAATGGCAGAAAAACAATGGGAGATGTTGTATTAATAAATAATACTACATAAACTATCACAATATAGATGTTGATTATCTGATTCTATGGAAAGGACTAGAATTAGTCCCGTCATTCAGAGCAGTCTCAGTCTCGGTTTCACAATAGCTGGTAAATGATAAGCACATTTAAACATAATTCCATTGAAACCACAAACTTATATTAATTAAAAAAACTTAAACTATACTTTATTAAAAATGATAACCACATAACCAGTAACATCAAGGTTCAGAGAGTGCATACTGTTATAATTGTGATTAATCGTTTGTTAAAAAACAATTGAGGTCTATATCTATATTCATCCCATACGGTTGCATACTATGTAACTTGTAAAGCCAATATGTTTCATTTTTGGATACTGTCCTTTTCATATGAGTACCCCTCCAGTCCCTTGTTACTTTATCAATCCCATAAAACGTGCATAATGATGGATCGCTATTATGGTACATTTTGAAGTGTCTAGAGACACTATGGTTGGGGTAGCCATTTTTTATATTAGCAAGATGTTCACCAATTCTTACTTTAAGTTGACGTGTGGTTCTGCCCACGTACTGTAAGGAACAAGGACATTCCAATACATAAGTCACGTGGTCAGAATCACATGTGATCAATGGTTTAATATTAAACTGTTGTTGGGTGACCACAGAATTAAATTTGGATTTCTTTTTCTTGGAGCCCGGTTTTCTTGTTATTTTGCATGCATTGCACCTAGTGCAGTAATAAAATCCCGATCCATCCAAGAACGTAGATGGTTTCCTGGGTGGATCCGGTACATTGGGGGCTAGTCGGTTCCTGAGGTTGGGGGCCTTACGGTATATGAATTTTGGTTTCTTTGGTAAAGAGGACTGTAAATCTTTATCTTTCAACAGAATTGGCCAGAATTTCTTAAAAATACCCTCCACTGTTCTATATTCTCGATGGAAGCCTGACAAAAAAGCGCATTCATCTTTATATTCTTTTTTCGGTTTAGAAACCAACAAAGTTTGTCTATTCATATTTGATACCTGAACTACCAACTTCTCCAAAACATGGGCTGGGTAACCCTTTTCCAGGAATCTGGCAGTAAGGGTATCAGCTTGTGCAAAAAAATCTTTATCATTTTGACAATTGCGCCGTATGCGCATGTACTGCCCTTTGGGTACAGCCCCAATCCATTGCGGGTGGTGGCAACTGTGTGTGGGGACATAGGCGTTGCGGTCGGTTTCCTTAAAGAATGTTTTTGTGCTTATAGTGGAACCCTGTTTAAAAAGTGTTAAATCCAAATAATTTACTGTTGTTAGGTGAAGATCTGCTGTGAATCTTAGATTGTATTCATTATGATTCATACCATCCATAAATTCACCAAAACTTTCCTTAGTTCCCTCCCACAAAATGATGACATCATCTATGTACCTTTTGTACAACAGAAGTGATTTGGGTCTGTTATTAAAAATGGTTTCTGATTCCCATTTGTTCAATGTGATGTTTGCCACACTTGGAGCATAACGAGCTCCCATGGCAACTCCGCCTATTTGGTTGTAATACTCATTAAGCGCCCAGAAATAGTTATTCCCCATAGCCATAGATAAACCTTCCAGTAGAAATTCAATTTGCGATTTTTTTAAAATGGACTTATTTGTGAAGGCCCACCTCACTGATTCCAACACAACTGTCTGCCGTAGGTTGGTATACAGTGACTCGATGTCTATTGTCACTAATAAAGTTTGGTTAGTGACTACCACAGATTGTAGCAAGGTGATGAGCTCCCTGCTGTCTTTGAGATAGGATTGGCTCTGTGGGACGAGAGGCTGGAGGAAGGTGTCCAGATATTCCCCCACCCTCGAGTACAGAGAGCCAATCCCACTCACTATTGGGCGGCCTGGTGGGTTCTCCTTGTTTTTGTGTATTTTAGGCACAATATATAATACCGGGATCCTGGGTGTAGTCAAATCAAGGTAATCTGCTTCCTTCTGATTTAAGATTTTTTTATTTGTTCCTTTATTAATCCATGTTAATAATTCCTTTTTTAATTTTGTGGTGGGGTTGGATTTAAGTAACTTATATGTAGTAGTATCCCTCAGTAATCTTTGCAATTCTTTATTGTAATTTTCTTTGGTTAATATCACCAGCCCTCCCCCCTTGTCTGCGGGTCTTACCACTATCTGTTTATTTTCTTCCAATTTTTTAATGCCTTCCCATATTTTTTGGTTATTTTGTTGTTTGGATGTTTCTATTAGGCGTACCTCATCCTGAACCATGTTCCTAAATACTTCTATGTATTGGTTTGAACCTTTCTTAGGATTAAAAACAGAGTTGTTTTTCAAACTACTATGTACAAATGGGTCTTCCATCTCTTTAGTGGTAGGGTTGGTTTTATGGCCTGAAAAATGTTTCCTTATATTTAGTTTCCTTATATATTTTTCAATGTCTATAAACAGATTGAATTTGTTTATATTTTTGTTTGGTGCAAATTTTAATCCCTGTGATAAGACTTCCAATTCTGACTCAGAAAACTCTAAATTGGTTAAATTAAATAGCCCTGATTTTAGCTGTTTCTCTTCCTTTTTCTTTCGCCCTCTGCCCCTTCTTCCTCTCTTTCTGATTGCTCTGGATAGCCATATTGGGGGTTGGTTGGGATTCTGTATGGTTCTTTCCAGTCCCTCCATTCCCCCCCTCCTTGTGGTGGATAGCTGTTGTATCCTGGTCTACCCCTAAAATTACCCCTTTGGTGTCCCCTAGGGGGTCTATAGGGATATTGATTACGGTTATGGGTATAGTAACCATAATCGGGGGGTCTATAATCTGTGGGGGCAGGTCTGTTATAATTTTGTCCCCTATAAGGGGATTGGTAGACTGGTGGGTGCGTATGGGGATGGGACTTGATTGTATTATTTTGGCTATAGCTTTCCTTTTTGTGGGCCCTCTGGGGTGTACCCGGATCCCTTTTCGTATTTGGTGCCAGATTGGCTACCGTATTGTGCACTTCAATCTCCCTTTCTGCCAATGAGTCCTGGGGAGGACCTGTTTGTAGATTGTCCTGCCATTTATATACCTTGTTGTCTTGGTAGTCCTTAATATCTCTAAAGTATTTTTTAAGTTTTTTGTCCTTAATTTCCCCATCATACTTGGCTAAATGGATATTCAGTTCCTTAGCCTTATCTATATATTCTTGAGAGGACATAAATGGTTCCATAGTTGTCCTGAGTTCTTTGATTTTAGATTCCAAAACAACTTTTTTGGCTTCCCGCCTTCTAACCATCATTTGCATTAGTTTCTGTTCACAGGCGTTGAAGAATTGGTACCATTCATCAAGTAGTCTCAAATCCTCAACCCCATCATTTGGACTGACATCCCATCTTAAACTCCTGGGGGTTAGATTTTTGCCTATATACATCTCCAGGGATGCAATATCCCACCATAGCCTTAATTTGTTTTTCAGTATCATATTTAAGTTGTTTGAATCCTTTCTCAAGGTCCACACTGGTACTAGCTGTTTGGTGGAAGATTTCTTCCACATTAAATTTTCTAGTTTGCATAAAATTAAAAATATCCATGGCTGCGTAAAGTGAAAAACTCAAACCAAATAAATTGAGCCAAAGTGATAAATAGACAATACTTTCGCGCCTTTGGTAAAGAATAAAAAATTACAAAGTATAAATGAGTGAATTAGTGAGTGGAAACACACACTCAAAAAGCCACAAATACAAGCTGCTCCCCTTAATTTGAATGAAACAATCAAATAAGTAGTGGTGTGTAATAGGGGGCGCTAGAGACCTAACAAACATATGTTTCTGCCGTTAAATGCACTCACTAACCAAATCAGTCTCAGTGAACTGAGCGGTGCTGATTATGCTGAACTAGTGATAACACAAACACATGATTAAGTTACAAAAATATAAATACAAAATACAATAAAAAATAGTAAATAAAGAATCCAGTGAAAAAAATTAGTGCAAGTGAAATGAATAAATCGTGATGTCTAATAGTCCCAATCCATTGAAGAAATCAGAGCAAAACAGTTGAAACCAACATCACAGCGGACACATGGATCCTCACAAATGCAACAATTTAAGCGTTGATATAAAGGTTCCGTCACCCAAGAGGAAAAACACCTGAAGGTAATAGATATCTGCTTACCAGATACCAATGACTTCTTTAACTAAAAAGAAAGTCATTAGTGCTTGTACAGGATTGTGCCTGTTCACATGAAGGCTGGAAGGCTGGATGGTACTTTAGGCATTGAACCCTCCCGTCCCATTCATTCAGGATAGAAAATATGAGAAACAAAAAGGAATCCTCATAGCGTAAAACCGTTTAATATATAAAATTAGAGAACAATAAAATAGCCAAATGGCCTCTTACATTGGACGGTGCCTACCCGGCACTGGGACTGCTCGCATGTCAGGGTGTGTAGAGTCAGGAACCCTTCGCATCACATCGCACATGCGGCGTGCGTTCCACTCCGTGCGTCTAGCTAACCAGCTAATCGGGAAGTAGGTGGGACGAATCTGGACATGTGACCACGTACCGCTCCGACGTACGTTTCGTTTGTGAACGTCATCAGGGAAGCGTACATTGGTCACTAAGCAACTCGTTTATATGGGAAATGAGGGCGGGTAAATTGATAACATTACTCCGCCTTCATGTCAATAAAGTTTATTTGCTGAACACTGTGCACAGACCAACCAGTGGAAGCTCCCCCTGGTGGTTATATGTCACACTGCTCCAGGCAAGAAAAAAATTCTATTAATTACATACCAAATCCGTACAGCATTAAATGGCAGAAAAACAATGGGAGATGTTGTATTAATAAATAATACTACATAAACTATCACAATATAGATGTTGATTATCTGATTCTATGGAAAGGACTAGAATTAGTCCCGTCATTCAGAGCAGTCTCAGTCTCGGTTTCACAATAGCTGGTAAATGATAAGCACATTTAAACATAATTCCATTGAAACCACAAACTTATATTAATTAAAAAAACTTAAACTATACTTTATTAAAAATGATAACCACATAACCAGTAACATCAAGGTTCAGAGAGTGCATACTGTTATAATTGTGATTAATCGTTTGTTAAAAAACAATTGAGGTCTATATCTATATTCATCCCATACGGTTGCATACTATGTAACTTGTAAAGCCAATATGTTTCATTTTTGGATACTGTCCTTTTCATATGAGTACCCCTCCAGTCCCTTGTTACTTTATCAATCCCATAAAACGTGCATAATGATGGATCGCTATTATGGTACATTTTGAAGTGTCTAGAGACACTATGGTTGGGGTAGCCATTTTTTATATTAGCAAGATGTTCACCAATTCTTACTTTAAGTTGACGTGTGGTTCTGCCCACGTACTGTAAGGAACAAGGACATTCCAATACATAAGTCACGTGGTCAGAATCACATGTGATCAATGGTTTAATATTAAACTGTTGTTGGGTGACCACAGAATTAAATTTGGATTTCTTTTTCTTGGAGCCCGGTTTTCTTGTTATTTTGCATGCATTGCACCTAGTGCAGTAATAAAATCCCGATCCATCCAAGAACGTAGATGGTTTCCTGGGTGGATCCGGTACATTGGGGGCTAGTCGGTTCCTGAGGTTGGGGGCCTTACGGTATATGAATTTTGGTTTCTTTGGTAAAGAGGACTGTAAATCTTTATCTTTCAACAGAATTGGCCAGAATTTCTTAAAAATACCCTCCACTGTTCTATATTCTCGATGGAAGCCTGACAAAAAAGCGCATTCATCTTTATATTCTTTTTTCGGTTTAGAAACCAACAAAGTTTGTCTATTCATATTTGATACCTGAACTACCAACTTCTCCAAAACATGGGCTGGGTAACCCTTTTCCAGGAATCTGGCAGTAAGGGTATCAGCTTGTGCAAAAAAATCTTTATCATTTTGACAATTGCGCCGTATGCGCATGTACTGCCCTTTGGGTACAGCCCCAATCCATTGCGGGTGGTGGCAACTGTGTGTGGGGACATAGGCGTTGCGGTCGGTTTCCTTAAAGAATGTTTTTGTGCTTATAGTGGAACCCTGTTTAAAAAGTGTTAAATCCAAATAATTTACTGTTGTTAGGTGAAGATCTGCTGTGAATCTTAGATTGTATTCATTATGATTCATACCATCCATAAATTCACCAAAACTTTCCTTAGTTCCCTCCCACAAAATGATGACATCATCTATGTACCTTTTGTACAACAGAAGTGATTTGGGTCTGTTATTAAAAATGGTTTCTGATTCCCATTTGTTCAATGTGATGTTTGCCACACTTGGAGCATAACGAGCTCCCATGGCAACTCCGCCTATTTGGTTGTAATACTCATTAAGCGCCCAGAAATAGTTATTCCCCATAGCCATAGATAAACCTTCCAGTAGAAATTCAATTTGCGATTTTTTTAAAATGGACTTATTTGTGAAGGCCCACCTCACTGATTCCAACACAACTGTCTGCCGTAGGTTGGTATACAGTGTTTTTCTGCCATTTAATGCTGTACGGATTTGGTATGTAATTAATAGAATTTTTTTCTTGCCTGGAGCAGTGTGACATATAACCACCAGGGGGAGCTTCCACTGGTTGGTCTGTGCACAGTGTTCAGCAAATAAACTTTATTGACATGAAGGCGGAGTAATGTTATCAATTTACCCGCCCTCATTTCCCATATAAACGAGTTGCTTAGTGACCAATGTACGCTTCCCTGATGACGTTCACAAACGAAACGTACGTCGGAGCGGTACGTGGTCACATGTCCAGATTCGTCCCACCTACTTCCCGATTAGCTGGTTAGCTAGACGCACGGAGTGGAACGCACGCCGCATGTGCGATGTGATGCGAAGGGTTCCTGACTCTACACACCCTGACATGCGAGCAGTCCCAGTGCCGGGTAGGCACCGTCCAATGTAAGAGGCCATTTGGCTATTTTATTGTTCTCTAATTTTATATATTAAACGGTTTTACGCTATGAGGATTCCTTTTTGTTTCTCATATTTTCTATCCTGAATGAATGGGACGGGAGGGTTCAATGCCTAAAGTACCATCCAGCCTTCCAGCCTTCATGTGAACAGGCACAATCCTGTACAAGCACTAATGACTTTCTTTTTAGTTAAAGAAGTCATTGGTATCTGGTAAGCAGATATCTATTACCTTCAGGTGTTTTTCCTCTTGGGTGACGGAACCTTTATATCAACGCTTAAATTGTTGCATTTGTGAGGATCCATGTGTCCGCTGTGATGTTGGTTTCAACTGTTTTGCTCTGATTTCTTCAATGGATTGGGACTATTAGACATCACGATTTATTCATTTCACTTGCACTAATTTTTTTCACTGGATTCTTTATTTACTATTTTTTATTGTATTTTGTATTTATATTTTTGTAACTTAATCATGTGTTTGTGTTATCACTAGTTCAGCATAATCAGCACCGCTCAGTTCACTGAGACTGATTTGGTTAGTGAGTGCATTTAACGGCAGAAACATATGTTTGTTAGGTCTCTAGCGCCCCCTATTACACACCACAAAGGATCTGAATACTTAGGACCATGTGATATTTCAATTTATTTTTTAATAAATCTGCAAAAATGTCAACAATTCTGTGTTTTTCTGTCAATATGGGGTGCTGTTTGTACATTAATGAGGAAAAAAATGAACTTAAATGATTTTAGCAAATGGCTGTGAAATGGGAGTGAAAAATTTAAAGGGGTCTGAATACTTTCCGTCCCCACTATATATATATATATATATATATATATATATATATATATATAGATAGATATATATATAGATATAGATAGATAGATAGATATATATATATATATATATATATATATATATATATATATATATATATATAGATATATATAGATATATATAGATATATATATATATATATATATATACTATATTATATATATATATTTTTTCTCTCTTTTTTGCAGAATCATGTCTGTGTATTTGTGTGCTATTGCTGTTTTTTGTTTTTTGACTTTTGTTGCTGTATATCTTTTTGTACACATTGTCATAAATGGCATTTCCATTTGCTAGACATATGTGGGATTTTGATCACTTCCTGTTTCCCCATTTGTCCCTCATTTTTTGTTACAGTTTTCCACTACCTATATAATGTTGCTACCAGTATTAGCCCCATTACGCCCAGCATGGCTAAGATGCCCCTTCTCCGGGACAGTCTTGGGATTGGCTGTCCTGTGACAATTTCCATATGCCACTCCCCTCTGTGTGTTCATGACGACTGCTTCGTGGCCTCCAGGAGACACTTTCTTGCTGGTGGGATGCTCCTGCGTGACATCATTACGCTGCGCATGCGCATGATGATTTGTCGATCATGTGCGTGGTGGAGGCACGGTGCAGGGATGACTCAGGGGGCCTATTAGAAGCCCTGGGTATCTTCCGGCTGCACACAGCTGCCACCTATTGGGTGGGAGGTGCAGCGGTAATCAGTTGGCCTTTATATATCCTGGCTTTGCTTCATTTGCAATATGGCCACTGACAGGAGGAGCCGGTGATGTCTCTTTATGCCTGCAGTTTTAACATCAGTGAGTACACATTCCTTCATCCACTGCTACTATTTTGTTGACTGAGGGAACATGACTGTCCTCTCCTGAGTGCTATTTATCTATTGTTATTCCCTGTTTCAAAGGGTCACTGCTTTTTTTGAGCATTATATTCAGGGATGTGTACTGTCTGTTTTTCCACAGCAGCTATATTCACTCCAAATTTTTGGCTTTCCTTTCAGCAGTTGCTGATGCTTGACCTTCCCAGGCTCTGACATCAAGGTCCAGTAGTGACCCTATATGCGAGGTATGGTGTCACCAGTATTATTTCTTGTGTTCACTTAGTGTTTTTTTGTACTTTATTGTATTTATATACATCTATTTGTCCATCTTCCTTTTTCTCCCAGGTCTCCCCTCTCTCAGGCCCCAGTGTTCGTGGGCTTCTGTCTATATAAGGACTCGTCCAGACCCTTTTCTCAAATCTTTGGTTCATGATCGCACACATTTTTAGAAACAACTGTTTTCAAAATGAGGCATCTCTTTTGCAAATACTTATCGTAAAGCAGGCACAAAGTGGGCAGAGTCGATGGTGACCTCATGTGACAGTGTTTTTAATGTGAACATGGATTTTCTCATGCATATACAACTGAACCAGATGTAAGTTGTTGAACATATATGTCTCTCTCATATTTGTATGTGACTAGAGAAATGTTTAAATACACTGTTGACTGTTTGTATTTGAACTTTATAGATTATATACATCCTGTTAACCCCTAATGAAAGAACGGACATTCAGCTCTGAAATGCGTCGGGTACAGGATATTGTATCTACAGTTGTCGTATATATATATTATTCTTTTCTAGTCTTCATGACCATGTTCAGTATTTTTGTCTATGACATATTTTCAATAAATTATGTATTTTATTATAAATTATTGATTTCCTTTTGTAGTGCCCTAAAAGTCTCACTCCTAGGGGTCTTCTTCTTTTTCCTGTTTCTATGGGATGTGGCACACTGGGAATTTCATATCATCAGAACTCCTTTCATTGTAACATATTATAGAGCACCTAAATTTCATTTAAGAAATATATAGCCATGTCACCAGCTTTATTAAAGCAATAAAGGGAAACCAGCCATCAGAAAAAGGAAGTTTGAAGAATATCAAAATGCTAAAACTATGTAGGAGACTCCAAAATACAGTAGGAACTCATTGAAAGAACAAAATCAGACAAAAGTCCAATAACAACACGAATATTTTGAATCCCATCAATCAATTGCTATCTCAAATATGTAAAGAAACCTTTGGCTAGCTCAGCCATATGTCCCAGCGCTTTGGAAAATTATCATTCAAGTGTTCATTATATGCTATCATCCTTTCATAATAACAATATTAATCCTGTGTGCACCCTCTAAGAGGTTAGGGGAAACAATATTCTTTCATGCATTTGCCATAGAGAATCATGCAGCAATTGCTATCCTATAATTATTAGGCTATTGTTCCATTCCAATACTTAAAAGAACCATCTGTGAAGTTACAGGTACAAGGATACATGTCACGTCCAAAACGAAAGCACACATTGATCTAAAAAAAATGTTTTAAGCCTTTACAACTCCAGAAAACATGCACAAACTTTCCTATATAGTGATCCTCTCTTCAACACAATGAAAAAAGAGTGGGACAAAGAGTGGGACAATTTTTGGACAATCTATAGGGATCATTTAGCAACACTGCAATATCTTTTGAAAAATCCTTCCAGTGATCCACACTACAAGAAGATTTACTATCTACTGAGAGGGCTAATCTCTAATTCTGCTGAAAATCCACCTCCCATTTAAACTTTGCTGGAGTCCTATAATGGGTGTGTATCTCTTGACATTATAAAAAAAAGGATATACCTTTAGTTTGCAATCTAGAGGAAATGAGAAACTGCCAAACTGAGGAGGAAACAGTGATAGACCTATCAGGATATATCCAACGGAAATGTCTAATGCAAAGCAGCTTATAATTCTCTCCACTGCTAGGGCAGCTCAGCAGATCCTCCAGTATAGTATACCCTTTGTCGTTCCAGTCATGTTTATGAATATCAGGGATTAAGTAATCATATACTTGAAGAGGTAGGCACAGTTCAAGACACATATTTGGGGGCGCTGTTTAGTTAGTAGAGACCTCCAGACTTCCAAAGGGGGTGTAATTGTGATATGATATGGGATGCAGGAATTGCCAAGGCCAAAAATAACGAGATTATGACCTTGAAATGCTGCCTTCTCCATAAAATATCATCGTTTTTCAGGAGAGGGGGAAAGCCATATTTTAAGTTGGTCCAATAGGGTAACTCAATAGTAATCTTCTAGTTTAGTCCTATTATTATTTTAAAAGATCAGGAAAATTCAAACAAGTACAAAAATAAAATTTCATAGTAACATATGAGGATTTGGAAATATTCCTATAGCCTAACATACATGAGACAGACATTTAATCTCTAAATAAATACTTATAAATAGTAGGGTTCCTAGACACCCCATGATAGCCATACAGATTCCAAAATCTCACAGAAAATGTATGAAAAAACTGACAAACTAAACTTTGTGTCAAAAACTAGCCTAGATCATAACAAGAAAAAAATAAAAGAAAGTAAAAAAAAATAAAAAATGTTTCCAACAAGTCCTCTCCACCCCACCCCCGTAACAACCCTAATAGACATAGACGGATCTAAACTCTTGCGAGTTAGGCTATGTAGTTCAAGTAGCCCAGGCTGCAATGTGTTCATCCAAGCTTTAATGTGCCATCTCTAGTAAATATTCCAGATACTGAAGATGTCCAGTGTCTAGGGATTATCCCTCAGCCATTTTCAAAAAGTGGCGAAGTATGTCACGTTTTGCATTTCTAATTTAAATTGGCAATATGGACCATAAAGTAATCTGAATTTTGGTAATGAAAGTCCCTGTCAATTTACCATTGAAATGTACAGCGCCTTGCAAAAGTATTTACCTCCCTTGGCATTTTTCGTGTTTTGTTGCCACACAACCTGGAATTAACATGGATTGTTTGAGGATTTGCATCATTTAATTTACAGAACACGCTCGCAACTTTGAAGATGTTTTTTTTTATTTTTATTGAGAAGCAAACAACAAATAGGACAAAATAACAGAAACAGTAAATGTGCATAACTATTTACCCCCCTAAAGGCAATACTTTGCTACTATCACAGCTCCAAGTTGCTTTGGATAAGTTTCTATGAGCTTGCCACATCTTACCACTGGGATTTTTGCCCATTCCTCCTTGCAAAATAGCTCCAGCTCCTTCAAGTTGGATGGTTTGCGCTTGTGAACAAGAATCTTTAAGTCTGACCACAGATTTTCTATTGGATTGAGGTCTGGGCTTTGACTAGGCCATTCCAACACATTTACATGTTACCCCTTAAACCACTCAAGTGTTGCTTTAGCAGTGTGTTTGGGGTCATTGTCCTGCTGGAAGGTGAACCTCCGTCCTAGCCTCAAATCACACACAGAGTGGTACAGATTTTGCTCAAGAATATCCCTGTATTTAGCACCATCCATCTTTCCCTCAACTCTGACCAGTTTCCCAGTCCTGACTGCTGAAAAATATCCCCACAGCATGATGCTGCCACAACCATGTGTCACTGTAGGGTTGGTGTTCTTTGGGTGATGTGATGTGTTGGGTTTTGCTCCAGACATAACGTTTTGTTTGATGGCCAAAAAGTTAAATTTTAGACTCATCAGATCAGAGCACCTTCCTCCATACATTTTGGGAGTCTCCCACATACCTTTTGGCAAACTCAAAACATGCCATTTTGTATTTTGCTGAAAGTAATGGCTTTCTTCCGTCCACTCTGCCATAAAGACCAACTCTATGGAGCGTACGGCTTATTGTCGTCCTATGTACAGATACTCCAGTCTCTGCTGTGGAACGTTGCAGCTCCTCCAGGGTTACCTTAGGTCTCTGTGATGCCTCTCTGATTAATGCCCTCCTTGTCCGGTATGTGAGTTTTTGTGTGCGGCTGTCTCTTGGCAGGTTTGCTGTTGTGCCATGTTCTTTCCATTTGGTTATGATAGATTTGATGGTGCTCCTAGGGATCATTAAGGATTTGGATATTTTTTTATACCCTAACCCTGACTTGTACTTCTCAACAACATTGTCCCTTACTTGTTTGGAGAGTTCCTTGGTCTTCATGGCAGTGTTTGGTTAGTGGTGCCTCTTGCTTAGGTGTTGCAGCCTCTGGGGCCTTTCAAAAAGGTGTGTATATGTAATGACAGATCATGTGACACTTAGATTGCACACAGGTGGACATCATTTCACTAATTATGTGACTTCTGAAGGTAATTGGTTGCACCAGAGCTTTTTATGGGCTTCATAACAAAGGTAGTGAATACATATGCACATGCCAATTATCAGTTTTTTATTTCTGAAAAATAGTTTTATGTATGTATTTTTCAGATTTTACTTCACCAACTTAGACTATTGTGTTCTGATTAGGGATGAGCTTCGAGTTCGAGTTGAACTCATGTTCCACTCGAACATCGGCTGTTCGCCAGTTCGCCGAACAGCGAACAATTTGGGGTGTTTGCGGCAAATTCGAATGCCGCGGAGCACCCTTTAAAAGTCTATGGGAGAAATCAAAAGTGCTAATTTTAAAGGCTTATATGCATGGTATTGTCATAAAAAAGTATTTGGGGACCTGGGTCCTGCCCCAGGGGACAAGGATCAATGCAAAAAAAAGTTTTAAAAACGGCTGTTTTTTCGGGAGCAGTGATTTTAATAATGCTTAAAGTGAAACAATAAAAGTATAATATCCCTTTAAATTTTAAATCCCTTTAAAGGCACTGTAGAACAGAGGCCCAGAACCTCTTAATCAGGGGGCACTCAGCCCATATATGAAGCATAGTATCTTTTTGACTCCCACACCACCAAAACAAACTAGATGCAGAGGGTTATTGATGATGTAAAGTATCTGGACACCTGTACCATTGGGACAGAATTAAAAAAAAAATTCTTTTGTGCTACACTGGCTATAGAGAGCTTGTGAGACAGTATAGATGCCTTCTCCCAATCTTCCTCACTAATTTAAGTTTTTAATTCCTTCACCCACTTTTGTAATTGCTTGGCTTGAGGGTGAATCATTAAGTAGTAAATCTTCAAACAAAGAAGGATGGGAGAAAAGTTTCTGTTTGTCAACAACTGAAGCGAGAAATTAATTCCATGTGCATCTGAAATGCAAACTGTAGGATTGGGAAAGGACCTGTCAACTGAAAGGATTAAAGACAAATGCTGGTGTATCAATTTAGTCCAAGAACCTAGGGTGTCACAATATACCCCTATGGGAAATGATGGATTGTCAAATAGAGGCCTCATAGAGCCAATATAGGCAGAAAAATGTAAAGTACCCTCACCCTTGCAGACGTGCAGGATTACAAGACCAAATTACTAGAGATCACCCTAGGGCCAGTCCCATTTGGGTTAATGTATGCTGCAAGAGTGCCCAACTGACCTTATTGAAATTATATTATTATATTAAAATTGGGCCTAAAAGTTATTGAGAATGGTTCCATCATTAAGTTATAAAATAGGGACAAGGACACCCTTGGTAGATGCCATTAGTGATGTTAAAGCTTTTAGATTGCATGTTCGAGGTATACACTAGGGCAGTCGGCTTCATGTACAATGCCATAATGCTAGAGCTTAAAGCCTTAATGCAAATCCTGTGTGATTTCTACCTTCATTATCTAATCTTACAGGGCCTTGTACTGTAACATACCCTGCCTTGCTTTGAACTGGAGGGTGGAACACCTGCACCTGTCACTTTGTTTGGGGTACCTCTGTGCCAGCTCTCAGCTGCGTAGGCACAACCTTTTTTCCTGTGCTCTTCCAGGCTACCCCCTACCCTGAATCTCAACAAGGTCCCACTGTTTTCTATCCTCAGCCTTCTCACAGAGTTCCTGGGCCTCTCTAGGGATACTCTGCCTTTCCGAGCATCTCTCCCCAATCTTCTGTCCTGAACTTGTAGGAAAGCTGCAGATTCATTCTCCCCTTTGTTTGATTCACCTTCAATTCTTGTTCCTCTGGGTTCATTGACCCTTCTGAGGTTTCTCAGGGTTTGGTAGTCCCTGATTGGGGCCTGGAACTAGAGGGCTCCAAAATGGAGAACACGGGTGTGCAGGGTCATTATAAGCCAGGTCTCTTGAGAGCTCAGGACAGTTGCTGCCATTCAGACACAGCCTTGGATTGAAAATGGTATGCCCCAGCCAGGAGGGGTGACCTTCTTGGGAGATCAGACCCTATGCTTGGAGGATTTATTGCCCACAAGACTAGGAGATATGTGGGTCTTGAGAGTCTTAGAAAGCTGAGATGACTAGCGAGTCCACAAAGTGGGCTGCCAATAGATTTAGCTCAATTGAACACTGGGAGCATTATAGAGGGTAATTGTAAACTAATACTGAGCTGAATAGGTTGAGGAGTTCCCTGGTCACTTTGAAGGTTTTAAAGGGATTTATAATAATCTAAAAGACAAAAGATTGTTGAGGCTTGGATGCTTAGAGAATGAGGGCTTGGAAGTGTTCAATGTTTGGTCAGGGACAGAGCTGAAGTCCCCACAGAGTAGTAAAGTACTTTGTTTGATGTTTTGAACATGCTTTAGGAGTTTGGATAGGAATCCAGTGGGGTGTACGTTAGGTACGTATAAATTAGTCAGCGCATATGACACATTATCTATGTCACATAAAAGGATGATATATCTCCTTTTAGGATCCAGTATATTTATCATGAACAGTTAAGGCTTGAGTGTACCTGAAAACCACCATAATGCCTTTTTTTAGCAGCATTGGCAAGAAAATTTGAGGGAATCTCTTGTGGGTACCTATAGGTTGTTTACAGGCAAGAAACTGAGTCTCCTGCACACATATTACCTTGATTGCTTGTTTCACATAAATACAAATGGTGATGGTGTGCAACATAGTTAAAGCAATGAGATAGAAAGGATGAGGTTGTGTCCTGGTTGTCCTTAGAGTTCCCAAAAATGTGGTATTTTCTGAAAAGGACAAGAACTAAAACAAAACAAAATAAATCCAGGTAAACCAGAACAGTAGGTAAAACTAATAGGAGCACAAAAATGGATCCCTCGTGCAGCATAACACTGTATAGAATGTGGGAAGAGAACAAGGTTATGAAGGCTCAGTCCCAACATGACCGTATTGAAGTACAAGAAAGAAACAGGGGAACATTACAAAGAGCAGTAGAAAAAATCTTATTCTCAATCTTAAAGAGGAGTTCCGCCCCCCATTGAAAAAAATTGAAAGTCAGCAGCTACAAATATTGTAGATGCTGACTTTTAATATTAGGACACTTACATATCCAGGGTTCCTGCGATGACGGCACCCCAGCCAATTTTTTGGATCGGCTCTTCGGTGCTGCCACTGCCATTTATGGTAAGGGAAACCGGCAGTGAAGCCTTTCAGCTTCACTGCCAGTTCCCTACTGCACATGCGCGAAGCACACTGCGCTTTCTAACTGGCCCGGCAGAGGAGAAGGGAGGCCGAACTTCCGAGGGATGGCACCACTGTGCCGTCTTCCAGAAGTGGGGAAGGGTACCTTTCAAAAACAGGCACCCGTTCACCCCTCCCCCCTTAAGGGTGACAAATTTGGCACCGGAGGGGGGAGGGAGCAGATAAGTGGAGGCTAGACTTTTGGGTCAAGCTTTGAGCTTGCAAAGGAGGCTCTGAGAAACAAGGTAATACAAATCAGACATTATCATCCAGATCCCGTTTGCCATTCTGGTGGGAGTCTGCCTGGCAGAGCCTTTGTGGAGGAGCCTTCCTTACTAGAAGGGAGAAGACCCTGTTCTTGCATGGTTCGAAGCCCACCTTGAACTAAAGATATTACATGAGTCACCCCATCTTCAGTAATGAGGAGTTTTGTGGGATAACCCCAACTTGTATATCAGCTTATGGTTTCGCAATAATTTTGTAATAGGCAGAAGCTTTCTTCAGGCCAATATTGTGACTTAGGGTTAGGTCTGCAACGAGAGTTACACCAGAGTATGGTTCTAGCAGGGGTACCACTTGTCTGGCAACATACATCAGTTCTTTGGTGTGAAAAAATGGATACTCTGGCAGGGAGAAAAGATGGTTTTGTACCCCATCCACCATAATTTCTTAAGCAGAAGCAGATGGTAAAAGTTGTGCTATCATTTGTTGTATGTAACGTTTAAGATGCAGGTATCGTTTCAGCTATGGCTCTGAATTTAATATTATTTCTGTGGGGCCTGTCCTCCAGGTCAGCAATTTTAAACTTTATAGATTGCAAATCTTCTTATACATCATTATGGGAATTTACTAATTCATTGTGGACCTTAGTGAATTTGCCTATTTTAAACTCCACATGGTCTACCCCGGGGGTCGGCAACCCATTGACCGTGATCTACCAGTCGATCACTACCAGGTGATTGATAGATAACACCTGGGATTGCTGACCTACTGTCCCAGTGCATTAATCTATTGTGCAGGGCAAAGCACAGGATCTATTTCCAAAGATACAGCTCCACTGGCACCAGCCATGGAGGGATTAGGTGGCCGTGGAGGCATTGGCTAGCTGCATATGCCAATGCCTTGTTTATAGACCTGGCTGCAGTGAGAGGCAGAGTGATACCAACAGCATCTTACTCTAATAGCAGTTCCCACAGCAGCTTGCAGCAGCTTGAGGTCAGTGTCACCGAACATATCATTTGTATGGCCACAATAGCACCCTATGGGCAAAACAGCACCAATTAGGCTGCTTTTAAACTGGTGCAGGTGCACTGCAGTGTACCAGCAGCTTTCATGTGGGTTAGCTATGCTTAGCCATAAATTTATATTATATCCTGCGGGTTTGGTGCACTAAGGAGTTTTGATGCAATTTCAGAAAACACCCCAAACCCACAAGATATAATAAAGGCCTAAGGCAAAGCACAACTAACCCACGGGAAAGCTGCAGGGGGCTCAGGGTATTAAGAGTTAATTTACATTTGCGGTTTGGGGGGCTGTAAAACCCCATAGTTGAGCCATGTTTTTACCACCACTCCCGCCCCTCAGCTGCACCCTCTTTAGCTGTAGTGGCCAGGGATGTACACATCTTGCAGCTGCAGCATGAGTTATATGCTTTGTCATGCTTGTTGGGTGTAGCATTCTCCCAGCAAGACCTATACAAGTGAATGAGGCCACTTTGCAAATGCCCTGCAACCTTGTGCAGTACAGCAACCAAAGGGTTAAAGCAGGCGGTGAGGAGGCATTGAAACACCTGCTCACTACCTGCTTTAACCCCTTGGACCCCACAGAAGCACACAGTTGTGGGGCATTTGCAGAGTGGCCCTATTTACATGAATGGGTCATATTTGGTGGGTGGTAGTGCTCACCAAAAGTGACAAGGATTAGCATTGCTGGTGCTGCATGTGTATACCTTTGGCTGCTGCCTCTGCAGCTAAAGGGGGTAAGGATGGGGTGTGGGAAAACCAGGGTTTTACCACTGCCCAAACTCACATGTAATTATGTCCTAAGGGTACAGCTGCCAAACGCCCTCATTCACAAATGCAGCAGGCACTGCTGCTCCTCTAAAAAGCAATCCAAGTGTGTTTGACAACTGCTGAGGAAACTATATGTTTCCTCCTCACCACCTGATTTAAATCTATAATTGCTGTGCAATTGCATGTGATTGCTGTTCGGTAGTAAAGAAATTATAGACTTGGGTACAGCCAGATGTTTCTCCATATGGTTACTGCCAGTGGCTATAGCACACAGAGTGCCAGGGAAGTTAATGTGTTGTTGCTAAGGACTACTGTGTCTGTGTCACAAGCAAGACATCCAATCAGCTAGAAGATGGGTGACATGGCAAAGGTGACAGTCACTCTGGTCCGGTAGTGGAGAGGGTTAGGCAATAGCAACTCCACTAATGGCCGGTTCCCCACCCTTTAGGACTAGACCTGTGGCATAGAGTGCCTAGGGACCCAGCCTGGAGTCACAGAGAAGAGAGAGATGGGGCCCTGGGAAAGAGAACTACCAGCCAGGAAGGCTCCCCACATGCCCCGCTGGCATGTTCGATCACTCAGTTTTCAGTACAGAGGCGCTGGGAGACAGATGCATTATCGGTCCCATGCTGCATCCACCTAGGTAAGTATGAATCTAAAAATATAAAGATTCCTTTACTTCTCTTTTAAGCCTACAGTATATAAACCTTCCATTCTCACTCTATATTTCAACCTCTACCACAGCCACCAGCACTATAATAGGAACAGGAAAATGAACTACTTAAAATATGTATTTAGTGCAGCGCTTCCCTTAAAGGCTAAGTTCATCTTTAACAGAAATGAATACAAATTGCACATATTTTGTTGGTAAATAAAATATGCATTTATCATTTTTTTTTCTACCATGGAAGCCTGCAAAGCATTGCACAATCGATCAGTGGATCATGTGCGCAATGTGATACTATTCTACACTCTCCCTCCAGCTTTCTGCCCATACCGTTGTATGAGATTTCAGTTTGAAAGCAGGAGGGTGTGTAAATGGACTATTCATTCATATACATTCACAGGTTCACAAATCCTCTGATTTCAAATGTGGCAGTGGGTGCGGGGAAGAAGAACCTTTGCCCCATGTCATGAGAAGGTTTTTTATCTCAATGATAAAAAAAAACCTTCTGCCTTTACAACTCCTTTAATGTATTTGTAATAACACAAAGCAATTTCATTTGTGTACATTTAAAGCTGTATCAAACTCAAAAGCAAACATCTACTATATCGCAGCTTACCAATTTTTAGAAGCCATGGCTGGATTTGTTTTCTTTTTAAGTTTTCTTTCTTTTACTTCACCTGGTGATCCAACCAGTAAGTCTGTTGTTTTTCAACAGAACAAGCTCTCCAGCAAATGTATCAATTAAAGAGGTTGTAAACCTCCAAAAAAAATTCCCCTAAAAAAAAAAAAAAAGGCTGCAAGACAAAGGCATATGCATCTCATGATTATTCTAAAAAGAAAAATTTGCGCTAGGTGTAAATTGTTGTAAAAAATATAAATCTATGAAAAAATATATATATTGTGCTCAAGTGTACAAAAAATAAATCTATGAAGAAATATCCTGCAGCTATGCGCTATAACCCTGATAAGGGGCACCACTAAGAATATATATAAAGAGCGCAGCGCTGGATTTGAATATACAGTGAAAGATATAAGTGAAAAATATTTAAGCAGTAAAAAATATTTTGTTATGTGCAAATAAACTGTGTATATTAATCACCAAAATAATGTCCATGAATAAAACACAAAATATAATTATATGATTAAACGTCCATGAAGCACGTGAAACACCACTCTGGATATCTGACTTCCACCGCTGTGAGACCCGTCACCAGAAAGATTGAAGGCTTACCGGACCGCCTTTTAAAAAAGGCATGAATCAATCACTGCTGTGGATGCTATCCCTCTCATGGATGGATCCTGCTGTGAAGCACTAGATGGTTGATCCCAAATCAGTCAGCCATGGAGGAGCGCCGGTCCCAGTTATATAGATATCCAAAAAGAAAGGGAGAAATGCTCCAATGGTGTAGTAAATTATTGGTTCCTTTATTAAAATGCCATGAAGGCGTTCAACAGTACAAAAATCCTTGCAAGGAGTGATAAAACAATTCCGGTAGAAAATGAAAGTCCGCGCATGCGCAGTCCGTACGCACGGACTGCGCATGCGCGGACTTTCATTTTCTACCGGAATTGTTTTATCACTCCTTGCAAGGATTTTTGTACTGTTGAACGCCTTCATGGCATTTTAATAAAGGAACCAATAATTTACTACACCATTGGAGCATTTCTCCCTTTCTTTTTGGATATCTATATCACTGGGACCGGCGCTCCTCCATGGCTGACTGATTTGGGATCAACCATCTAGTGCTTCACAGCAGGATCCATCCATGAGAGGGATAGCATCCACAGCAGTGATTGATTCATGCCTTTTTTAAAAGGCGGTCCGGTAAGCCTTCAATCTTTCTGGTGACGGGTCTCACAGCGGTGGAAGTCAGATATCCAGAGTGGTGTTTCACGTGCTTCATGGACGTTTAATCATATAATTATATTTTGTGTTTTATTCATGGACATTATTTTGGTAATTAATATGCACAGTTTATTTGCACATAACAAAATATTTTTTACTGCTTAAATATTTTTCACTTATATCTTTCACTGTATATTCAAATCCAGCTGTGCTCTTTATATATATATATATGCATCTCATACTAGCTCATTATGAAATACTTACCTTAAAACGATGCCCTCCAGTGCCATCTGTGCTCACACGGCCGACATTTTTCCAGAGTTACTTCCGTGTTCGCGGGCTCCGGCACTATGATTGGCCGGTGCCGCGATAACGTCACTCCTGAGCTTGCGCATGGGTGTCTCCGGTCATGGCGCAGGTCCTGAAGAAACCGCACGAGCGGGCCGTTCCGTTAATGCGCATGCGTCGATGACACCAGCGACAATGTATATAGTAAATATCTCCTAAACGGTGCAAGTTTAGGAGATATTTACAGTACCTACAGGTAAGCCTTACTATAGGCTTACCTGTAGGTACAATTAAAGAGGAAGACTTTACTTCCTCTTTAAGAGTGTTGGGGCAAACCATTTACCACTGTCAGGGGTGATTACAATGATTAGATTTTATTTATTTATGTAAAACCTTTATTTCAAGAGGAAAAAAATTGTTGCTGTAACCAAGGCTGTAAATGCAGTGTGAGCTGGAGTTTGGCTTTCCATACTGGCAATGCTGCTGTCCAAAGGTGCCCTGTGTTCCTTCATCCAGAATAAGGGAACTCTAATAAAGGAGGTGTGTTACTGGCCAGATCACGAGGTGCAAAACAGAGGCAAAAGACCTAAAAACAAATGCAGCCACAACATCCAAGGATTGGTAAGTAGGGATGAGCTTTGAGTTTGAATCGAACTCATGTTCGACTCGAACATGGACTGTTCGCAAGTTCGCCGAACAGCGAACAATTTGGGGTGTTTGTGGCAAATTCGAATGCCGCGGAACACCCTTTAAAAGTCTATGGGAGAAATCAAAAGTGCTAATTTTAAAGGCTTATATGCATGGTATTGTCATAAAAAGTGTTTGGGGACCTGGGTCCTTCCCCAGGGGACATGTATCAATGCAAAAAAAAGTTTTAAAAACGGCCGTTTTTTCAGGAGCAGTGATTTTAATAATGCTTAAAGTGAAACAATAAAAGTGTAATATCCCTTTAAATTTCATACCAGGGGGGTGTCTATAGTATGCCTGTAAAGGGGCACATGTTTGCCGTGTTTAGAACAGTCTGACAGCAAAATGACATTTCAAAGGAAAAAGAGTCATTTAAAACTACTCAAGGCTTTGAATGCATTGCCGGTCCGACAATACACATAGATGTTCATTGATAAAAACGGCATGGGAATTCCCCACAGGGGAACCCCAAACCAAAATTTAAAAAAAAAAGACGTGGGGGTCCCCCTAAATTCCATACCAGGGCCTTCAGGTCTGGTATGGTTAATAAGGGGAACCCCGCGCCAAAATTAAAAAGAAAACGGCGTGGGGTCCCCCCAACCCCCCAAAAAATCCATACAAGACTCTTATCTGAGCACGCAACCTGGCAGGCCGCAGGAAAAGAGGGGGGACGAGAGAGCGCCCCCCCTCCTGAACCGTACCAGGCCACATGCCCTCAACATTGGGAGGGTGCTTTGGGGTAGCCCCCCAAAACACCTTGTCCCCATGTTGATGAGGACAAGGGCCTCATCCCTACAACCCTGGCTGGTGGTTGTGGGGGTCTGCAGGCAGGGGGCTTATTGGAATCTGGAAGCCCCCTTTAACAAGGGGACCCCCAGATCCCGGCCCTCCCCCCTGTGTGAAATGGTAAGGGGGTACAAAAGTACCACTACCATTTCACTAAAAAACTGTCAAAAATGTTAAAAATGACAAGAGACAGTTTTTGATAATTCCTTTATTTAAATGCTTCTTCTTTCATCTTTCTGCTATCTTCTATCTTCCTTCATCTTCTTCCTCCGGTGTTCTTGTCCAGCATCTCCTCTGCGGCATCTTCTTCCCTTCTTCTCTTTGGGCCGCTCCCCATCCATGGTGGCATGGAGTGAGGCTCCCGCTGTGTGACGCTTCTCCTCTTCTGATGGTTCTTAAATAACGGGGGGCGGGGCCACCTGGTGACGCACAGTGACTTGACGGGACTTCCCTGTGGCATCACGAGGAATGCCACAGGGAAGTCCTGTCATGTCCCCGTGCATCAGAGGGGGGCGGGGTCACCGGGTGGCCCCGCCCCCCGTTATTTAAGAACCGTCAGAAGAGGAGAAGCGTCACACAGCGGGAGCCTCCCTCCATGCCACCATGGATGCGGAGAGGCCCAGAGAAGAAGATGAAGAGAAGAAGATGAAGAGAAGAAGATGAAGAGAAGAAGATGAAGAGAAGAGCGGGAGCCTCCCTCCATGCCATGGATGCGGAGCAGCCCGAGGAGAAGAAGGGAAGAAGACGCCATGGAGGAGATGCTGGACGAGAACACCGGAGGAAGAAGATGAAGGAAGATAGAAGATAGAAGACAGAAGAAGCATTTAAATAAAGGAATTGTCAAAAACTGTCTCTTGCCATTTTTAACATTTTTGACAGTTTTTTAGTGAAATGGTAGGGGTACTTTTGTACCCCCTTACCATTTCACACAGAGGGGAGGGCTGGGATCTGGGGGTCCCCTTGTTAAAGGGGGCTTCCAGTTTCCGATAAGCCCCCGCCCGCAGACCTCCACAACCACCGGCCAGGGTTGTGGGGATGAGGCCCTTGTCCTCATCAACATGAGGACAATGTGTTTTGGGGGGCTACCCCAAAGCACCCTCCCAATGTTGAGGGCATGTGGTCTGGTACGGTTCAGGTGGGGGGGCGCTCTCTCGTGCCCCCCTCTTTTCCTGCGGCCTGCCAGGTTGCATGCTCATATAAGGGTTTGGTATGGATTTTTAGGGGAACCCCACGTCGTTTTTTTTTTTTATTTCGGCATGGGGTTCCCCTTAATATCCATACCAGACCTGAAGGGCCTGGTATGGAATTTAGGGGGACCCCCCACGTCATTTTTTTAAAAATTTTGGCGCAGTTCCCCTAAATATCCATACCAGACCTGAAGGGTCTGGTATGGAATTTAGGGGGATCCCCCACGTCATATTTTTTTAAATTTTGGTTTGGGGTTCCCCTGAGGGGAATTCCCATGCCGTTTTTATCAATGAACTTCTATGTGTATTGTCGGACCGGCAATGCATTAATAGCCGCGAGTAGTTTTAAAGACTTTTTTTCCTTTGAAATGTCATTTTGCTGTCAGACTGTTCTAAACACGGGAAACATGCGCCCCTTTACAGGCATACTATAGACACCCCCCAGGTACGAAATTTAAAGGGATATTACACTTTTATTGTTTCACTTTAAGCATTATTAAAATCACTGCTCCTGAAAAAACGGCCATTTTTAAAACTTTTTTTTGCATTGATCCATGTCCCCTGGGGCAGGACCCAGGTCCCCAAACACTTTTTATGACAATAACTTGCATATAAGCCTTTAAAATTAGCACTTTTGATTATTCATGTTCGTGTCCCATAGACTTTAACGGTGTTTGCGTGTTCGAACAAATTTTTTGCCTGTTCGTATGTTCTGGTGCGAACCGAACAGGGGGGTGTTCGGCTCATCCCTATTGGTAAGCTGCAATATATTAAATTTTTAAGGGAAGCGCTGCAATGTATACATATTTTAAGCAGTTAGTTTCCCCTATACCCCTTGCAGATTGGATTTTTGGATGTGGCCAGTGCCTTAAAGAGACAGACATCTTTTTTTTTTTTTTAATGGAGGAAATTGCAAACAGCTTTTGCTGGCAAATGCTATTCAGAAGTAGACTAATCAGATACTGCAAAAAGGAGGTGACCCATTTATCCACTCAATAGATGCAACGAAAAGTGAACTTGTTTTCTACAGCAGCAGATACAGGCTCTGTCAAAGAGACAGATGGTGGCACAGGGGCTGATGTCTACCCCTCAACAGTAAGTGCAAAATGCTTTATGGAAATTTTTCTTAGAGGATGATTTTGAATCCAACCTCAGCATTTTGAGAGTTGGGAATGAGAGAGGCTACCCAAGGACCAGTGTGATGATGTAACAGAACCCTTTTTAAAGGGGTATCCCCAAAAGGCCTACTTCCTAACATTCTCGGGATGCCAATGAGTATCCCAAACTCTGGGTGCAGCAGCACATTAAGTCTACAGATCCCTAGAGTGTGGATGAGCTGGTGTCCCACGGAGAGTGTCATACTGCTAATCTCCCTCGATACCACCTTCTAAGCTGGAAACATTAATTCATTATCTTTGGATAAAACCAAGGAGTACCCAAGGAGTAAATTGGCATGGGGGGGGGGGGTGAGACCTGTGGGTTCCAAATATAAAAGGCTTCCTTGCTCAAAAAAGTCACACTGTCATACATTTTTTACCTAATTAACCTCGGAAGGCTCAGGAGGCTCAATCAGCATAAAATAACCCTAAAGTGTCACTAACAAAAGGTATACCAGAGGTAAAGATCTCAGAGACTCTGTCTACTCCTCATTTTCAGGAGATAAGAGAATTCTTGCAGAAAAACTAAGAGGTGTTTTCAGAATTACATAGCTGAACTAACATTTTACCATGACACTTTGACTGAGCCTCACATTAAAGTAAAGTTAAAACTTTATGGAGTACCTGAAGCTCAGAGAAAAGCCATTTTAGTGAAGGTACAAAACTATTAGCTCTTGGGGTTATTAAAAGTCAGCAGTGAATGGTGTAGTTTCATAGTGCTGATTTTTAAACTGAATGGAAGCCCAAGGTGCTGCAATGACTTGAGGAAACTAAATAAAATGTCTAAAAATGGAGCTGATAGAAAGGTTAGGTCCCACGAGTACATTATCACCCTTGATCTTAGAAGGTTCCAAGAAAAATAAAAAAGGCAACCAGGTAATTAATAGGGAAGAGAATCCAACAGCATACCTCAGCTAGAAACAAACACTTAGTCATTAATGAAATAGAAGTATTTGGCTATAAAGTGAATACTAGAGTTATTGAGGTATTACCTTGATTAATTACAGATTATTCTCCACTACAGTGAATGGTTTGGAATAAAGGAAACAATGCAAGAGTCACAAGATGGTTTTTGTTTCTGCAAGACTTTACATGTTATGTGGAACTCAGGCTAAGGACTCAGCAAGGGAATGTTGATAGACTGTCACGCATCCACTGCATGTAAGCAAAATGTTTTCCTTCCCACAGGTCGGATCAGAGGGGATATGTGAATCATTGGTGCTCAGTGGTAAAACTTTTTTTCTAATGCCGCGTACACAAGACCGGACTTTCCGGCGGAAAAGGTCCGGCGGAATCATTCCATCGGATATTCCGATCGTGTGTGGGCTTCATCTGACTTTTTCTTTTGAAAATTCTGATGGACCTAGAAATAGAACATGTTTTAAATCTTTGTGACGCATTCAATTCCTATTGGGGAAAACCCTTCGTCTGTATGCTATTCAGACGGACCAAAAACGATGCAAGGGCAGTTATTGGCTACTGGCTATTAAACCTCCTTTTTCTAGTCCCGTCGTATGTCATCACGTTCTAAACGATCGGACATTGGTGTGACTGTGTGCAGGCAAGTCCTTTTCAGTGGAACTCCGTTGGAACTCTGTCGAAAAACCGTCAGAGTTTATTCTGTCAGAAAGTCCGGTCGTGTGTCCTGGAGCCTGAAGGTTTTGTACAGCTTTTGGGTAGAATAACACTTCAATTCCCTGGTCCACATCCTACTTGGTAGCAAGATTCCATTTAGTCTCAGCTGTCCAAATGTTTTTGGTATATGAGCTGACTAATGTTTACGGTTCTTTCTGCTCTGACAGCCTTTTGCTTGGTGAAGAGGCTGACTGCTGACAGAACACTTAAAAGATAAAAGCTCTGCCAACCCAGTAGGGGTACCCTGCTAGTCAAGAACTGAGATGTGTTTTTTTAAGGGCTTCGATGAGCAGATATTTTATGCTAGGGGTTTGCTGTAAAAGCCCTCCTGCATTGAAGCTGTTTACTGAATAAAAGCACAGAAAAATCCCTTTTGGACCATTCCTGGATATACAATACATAAGGGGAAACCATTGAAATGATTGACTTGAAGTTGGTATTGCCCCTTCAGCAGAAATGATTTTATGTGGGCATTTTGGATACTTGACCACCAGTTTCTGAGAACTCTTGCAGGTAAACATTCTTTCATTTGTAAGGCATTTGTGGATTTCCTTGCATGAGCTGTCTGTTTCAACCCCCCCCCCCACCAACACACACACCTTAATCCTTCATTTCTTCTTTTTGAACTATGCCTTGGTGGTGTTGCTAGTGTGCGTTGCATCATTATTGTGTTGAATGATCCATTACTGATTCAACAACCGCATGTTATACTAAAACACAGCAGCTGTGCCGAACAACTGTGTGTCCTAATAAAAATGAATGAATTCTGTGAATGAGGCCTATCACTTTTATCTACTGGCACTGTTTGAATGAAGATAAAATGTTTCCTTTTAATTTACTTACCTTTTCACTTAACTGTACAGTGTACAGTATATTACCATATACCTAGTTGAATTTTTTATCTCCAGCACTGGTTTTACTTTCTCTACACATTCCAGATATGTGCAATTTCAATTATTCTATCTAGTATCAATAAATATTCTAAAGGTAGCAAAAGTCATTACTATTCACAAAGCATTAAGCCTAGTACACACCAGTATTTTTTTTTGTTTGTTCAACCCAGCAGGGCTGAACGAAAAAAACCTGACAGCTCAGGAAGAGCTGCTGTACTAACTATCCAACGTTAGTACATAGTTACAGTGCCTAGCAAAAGTATTCACCCCCTTGGCATTTTTCGTGTTTTGTTGCCTCACAACCTGGAATTAACATGGATTGTTTGAGGATTTGCATCATTTAATTTACAGAACATGCCCACAACTTTGATGATGATTTTTTTTATTTTTATTGTGAAGCAAACAGCAAATAGGACAAAATAACAGAAAAAGTAAATGTAACTATTCACCCCCCTAAAGGCAATACTTTGTAGAGCCACCTTTTGCAGCTATCACAACTCCAAGATGCTTTGGATAAGTCTCTATGAGCTTGTCACATCTTAGCACTGGGATTTTTGCCCATTTCTCCTTGCAAAACTGCTCCAGCTCCTTCAAGTTGGATGGTTTGCGCTTGTGAACAGCAATATTTAAGTCTGATCACAGATTTTCTATTGGATTGATGTCTGGGCTTTGACTAGGCCATTCCAACACATTTACATGTTTCCCCTTAAACCACTCAAGTGTTTCTTTAGCAGTGTGTTTAGGGTCATTGTTCTCCGTCCTAGCCTCAAATCACACACAGAGTGGTACAGATTTTGCTCAAGAATATCCCTGTATTTAGCACCATTCATCTTTCCCTCAACTCAGTTTCCCTGTCCTGACTGCTGAAAAACATCCCCACGGCATGATGCTGCCACCACCATGTTTCACTGTGGGGATGGTGTTCTTTGGGTGATGTAATGTGTTGGGTTTGCGCCAGACACAGCATTTTCTTTGATGGCCAAAAAGTTCAATTTAATCTCATCAGACTAGAGCACCTTCCTCCATACATTTTGGGAGTCTCCCACATGCCTTTTGGTAAACTCAAAACGTGCCATTTTGTTTTTTGCTGAAAGTAATGGCTTTCTTCTGTCCACTCTGCCTAACTCTACGGAGCGTACGGCTTATTGTCGTCCTATGTACAGATATTCCAGTCTCTGCTGTGGAACTCTGCAGCTCCTCCAGGGTTACCTTAGGTCTCTCTGCTGCCTCTCTGGCTATTGCCCTCCTTACCCGGTCCGTAAGTTTTTGTGTGCGGCCGTCTCTTGGCAGGTTTGCTGTTGTGCCATGTTCTTTCCATTTGGTTATGATAGATTTGATGGTGCTCCTAGGGATCATCAACGAATAGGATATTTTTTTATACCCTAACCCTGACTTGTACTTCTCAACAACATTGTCCCTTACTTGTTTGGAGAGTTCCTTGGTCTTCATGGCAGTGTTTGATTAGTGGTGCCTCTTGCTTAGGTGTTGCAGCCTCTGGGGCCTTTCAAAAAGGTGTGTATATGAAATGACAGATCATGTGACACTTAGATTGCACACAGGTGGACATCATTTCACTAATTATGTGTCATCTGAAGGTAATTGGTTTCACCAGAGCTTTTTATGGGCTTCATAACAAAGGAGGTGAATACATACGCAGATGCCAATTATCAGTTTTTTATTACTGAAAAATTAATTTTATGTATATATTTTTCTAATTTTCACCAACTTTTGTGTTGTGTTCTGATCCATCACATATAATTCAGATTAAAAAAACATTGAACTAAAGGCTGTAATGTAACAAAATAGGTAAAAAAGCCAAGGGGGTGAATACTTTTGCAAGGCACTGTACATAGTTACATAGTTAGTCAGATTGAAAAAAGACACAAGTTCAACAAAGAAGAAGCAGTTTGAGTTATCCACTATTACCAACCAACTGAAAGCTAGAAGGCTAACTGCGCCCACCGATTTTTACAGTGTATTTACTTTATTAGTTTTTTTTCTCTTATTTGTGACTTACAATAAATTATCAAAATGGTACTGGACTATTTGGGGTCTCTTTTTTACATGTGGACATTGCTGTTATCTGATTATCAACCCTGGAGGACTTCGGGAGTAACCAGAGAGAGGATTTGATCCAAGGCTTGTTAACCTCTTGGCTCCCGTGAGTTTGAACCCCTACGGGGTGTGTGCAGCACAAGGTGTCCCAATAGATGGTGAAAGGTGTACTCATCAGATCTACTATTCATATAAGGGAATCCAGACCGAGCTCCAACCGCTGTGTCTTAGTTGGAATTTGCCTGCCTGCATGTGTTTTGCTTGCCTTTACAAAGACTTTGTTTTATCAGTCAGCATTGAGGACTGAAAATAGCGCTGCTTTAATGGGTTAATTGCTGTTTCATATAGTACATTCATTCATCCATATTTATATTTCTTTTTGTATTAAGTGGCTGCTGAGAGATATCTCACTCAGAATATGGTGACATCAGGTTAAATCACTGCGGTTTATTACTATTATTATCTTTCATCTGCATATACCGAATATCCTTTAGCACTGTAATAGGAGGATTGGAGTAGGGCTTATTGTCTCCTTTTTTTTGTATAGGGCTTCCGATTTAGCGGTATTTGTTTTGCAACCCAACAGGGATCCAAATTCCTCCAGGAGCCTATGGAGATTAGCGAGAGTCGTGCGTGGTCGTGTCAAGGTCAGGAGTATATCGTCTGCGAAAAGTGAGACTTTAAATTCGCGTCCTCTGACCATTATCCCACTAACGTTGGGATCTTGTCTGATCTGGGCTCCCAGGGGTTCAATGCACAGGGCGAAAAGCAAAGTAGAGAGCGGGCATCCCTGCCTGGTCCCATTCGAGATGGGAAAAAGGGGGGACGCTGCAAAGGGTGTTTTAATGGATGCGATTGGGGTTGCGTAGAGGTGTCTGATCGCCCGAAGAGACGGCCCCCTGAAGCCCAGGTGCTCAAGGGTCAGGAACAGAAACGGCCAGCTGAGCCTATCAAAGGCTTTTTCAGCATCTAAACTCAGCAGGAGCGCCTCAGCCTTTTGCCTGTTAACAATGTCAATTAGATTGATGACTCTCCTGGTGTTGTCCCCTGCCTTTTTTCACTTTTGGGTATTTTTTTCACTGGTGTTGTCCCCTGCCTGACGACCCGGGATGAAGCCCACCTGGTCTTTATGGACCAGGGAGGGCAGCACCAGATTCAGATGAAGGGAAAGCAGTTTTGTAAAGATCTTTGAGTCTGAATTCAAGAGAGCAATGGGTCTATAGTTCCCACGGAGTGTATGATCCTTTTCAGGTTTGGGTATTAATGTCAAATGAGAAGCTTGCATATCTCTTGGTATGTTGTCTTTATTCAGAAATCCATTAAATAAACGGGTCATGTATGGGAGTAGGTTGGGTAGGAAAGCCTTATTATATTCATACGGCAGGCCGTCAGGGCCAGGAGCCTTACTGTTTGGAAGAAGTTTTAAAGTCTCGGAAATCTCCTCCCCTGTAATTGGTGAGTTGAGGGACTGTAACTCTTCTGCGGAGAGAGTGGCCACTCCACTATTCGTCAGGTATGTTCGGACTCGATCTGTAAAGTCATCTGTAGTCGGGATGTGTGGGATGGAGGGATTATTGTATAGGTCCGAGAAATAGTCGTGAAGAAGTTGAGCCATGCGGTCAGGGTTTTAATGGAGGGTCCCCGTTGAATCTCACAGGGCCTGAGGGGCTGACATGTGGGTTTGCTCTCGGAGTTTATGCGCCAGTAGGGTGTGGGCTTTATTTCCCTTATCGTAGTAGAGCTGGCATAGTTTTTGAAGGGCTCTTTCTACCTTACCTATATCTATGCTCTTAAGGACCGCTCGTAGGCGGATAATTTCCCTGAGTAGTCTAATGGAGGATGAGGATGCAAGTCTGGACTCTAGATCTCGGATTCTTTGGACTGTTTGCTGTCTCATTAGTTTAGTGTTTTTTTTCCAGGCCGTTGAGACAGCTATACAGTGTCCGCATATTACCGCCTTATGTGCCTCCCAGAGTATTCCAATGGAGGTCCCTGGGGCAGTGTTTTCGCTAAAATACTGTTTTTGAGCAGTTTCTAGGTCCATCCTGGCCGTCCCTCAGTAGGTAGTCATTGAGCCGCCAGTGCAATCTCTTGACCCTATGGGAGTCTAGTTTAAGGTGTAGGAGTATCGGAGCATGGTCCAACCATGACATAGGCAGGATGTCTATGGTTGCTAGTGCCCTCAGGGAAGGAGCATTTAGAAAGAAATAGTCTAATCGCGCATGCGTGCGGAATGGATAAGAATAATGAGAGTATTGACTTTCGGAGGGGTGGGCTGCGCACCATGCATCAAATAGGGCAAACTTACGGGTCACCTGGCGGAACTGTTTGGATTGTCTGGAGAGACGGGAAGGGGTGACTTTCGTGACGAGTGAGGTCCTGTCTGAGACCGGGGAGAAAGGGAGATTGAAGTCCCCTCCCACGACCAGAAAGGTATAATTAGAGCGAAACAGACGGTTGTACACCTTGGTAACAAAGGGCATCTGATCCGAGTTTGGGGCATATATGTTACAGAATGTTACATCAGATTGTTGCCATTTGCCTCTAAGGATCAGAAACCGACCCTGGGGATCAGAGTAGGAGGATTCAGGGGTTGAAAGGAGAGCTCCTTTTAACTAAAATCGTTACCCCCGCTTTCTTTTTGGTACCGGATGCTATGTACCCTGTGGGAAAGAATCTGGAAGCAAACGCTAGAGAGCCTCTTTTGTCAAAGTGTGTTTCTTGAGCAAATATTACCTCTGCTCCTGAATCTCTAAAGCTCCTCAGTGCCAGTTGTCACCTAAAATTTGAGTTAAGGCCATTAACATTATGTGTGTAGATCTGAATCATGAGGGGACCGTGATGTGAGCAGGCGATATTGTGTAATTTTATGTAGAAGTGCGGTATACTTATCTGACCTGGGGGTCTGGAGAGGTGATGATCGAAGCCAGTGGTGGAATTCAGTTCTCGTGTACGGGTTCAAGGATCCAGGAGTGACGAGCCGTGGAAGGAGAGGAAAAGAAAGGAGAGAAGAAAGAAGATAAATCAGATATCTATAAACAAATAATTCAGGGCCTTCATTGGGCCAACCGTTTCATATTACCGCCGTCATCCCAAAAGGGCAGATGGAGGTAAAAAAAAATAAAAATAGGAAAAACCACCTGGGAACTTCAAATCACAATAGGAATTGAGGGGGTTAGTGTCAAACACCAAGTGTCAAGAGCTATCTATGCTCTAGGACCTACCAAAGAAAAGGAGCTTGGTCACAGATTAAAAGGCTGGGGGACAATACTAGTACCAAACGGGCAAACATGAAAAATAACTCAAAATAATATTGACAAGCCTTGCGAGCCACAGAAGGGTTAATGCCTTAAAATAAATCCTAAGTGAAAGTCAGCTGCAAACACTAATCACGTTTCATAATCGTGCAAAAGGTGTTAAAAAATCTCTTAAAAAATCTCTCTCTGCTGACAGCTCAGGACGGAGCTGTCAGCAGAGAGAGAGAGAGAGTTGGCTGCATACACCGCACCGCACGCTATACTTTACGATCGGCTTGTTTTATGTCAATACCTGTATAGGATGGTGCACTCACGCACCCACAGCATGTGAGTACCCCTAAGAGGGGAGAGTTTGTTTTAAATAAAGATCCTTTATTATTTTACAATATTGCGCTATGGAGTTTCTTTTCTCTTACATATGATATTATGACGTTATTTGAGAACATTGGAGACCTACACAGTTGATTCCATTGAGCACAGAAGTGGCTCCAAAGCGTGTTTTGAGTTTAATTACTGTGTCACACACTTCAAGGTGAGCGCATACACTTTTGGGGTCACTGGAGAACACTAAGGCATGCTTTATGGTGACATAAATACATACAAAACAGCGCTCGCAAGTATTAAGTGATAAGATATTCTTCAAACTCAAACACTAGCCTGTTGCAGCTGCAGAATAAAAAGTGCTGCACTTTAGTGATGTATAACCAAAAAGACTGCGCTAGCAACTTAGTGAAAATAAATAGTGTCAAAAACCAAATACACTATAAAAGAAAACGTGATAAATGTGACAAAATAATATAAAAAAAGAGATTGATTGTACACCTAACACAACACACCCAGTGCTGGGTGAAATCGTGCACGAATGCACTGACACCTACAATGTGATAAAGCTTGAGTCAGATATGTACATAATATACATGTGCAACTGTGAGGTAATATAGATAAATTATCTCTATACTCATACAGATATAAATATATGTGCTCTCATGGATTCGCAAACACAATTAGCAATGAAGCGAGCCTCTAAGAAGATGCCAAGTGGAAATAGTGAAACAAAAAGTCATCAATAGCAAAATTTGCAAACTAAAAGTATTTAATTGAATAAAACTCTTCCATAGGAGAGACAATTGGCAGACTACCAACTAATTCATCCATATAGTAAACAGGGCAGACGGTGTACTGATGTTGAAGATGCTTGGAAGGAACCTTTGGAGGACCACAAAGACTCGCGTTCCGCCAAAAGAGAAAGAAAAGGTATATGGTGTAAAACCTTAAGATACCATAGGGTTACCTGCGCATATAAGCGCTACTCACAGGACCGGCATGCAGAGCGGGCATTCAGATACTAAGTCGGTTCGCCGCTAGCCAGCGTGCGTTCCACCAACTCCAGGAAGTGATGTCACTGGTCACTGGTAACTGGTTTAGCGTAGGCAGGATGTTGCGTCGTCCTTACTTGCTTGTCAACATCAGTACACTGTCTGCCCTGTTTACTATATGGATGAATTAGTTGGTAGTCTGCCAATTGTCTCTCCTATGGAAGAGTTTTATTCAATCAAATACTTTTAGTTTGCAAATTTTGCTATTGATGACTTTTTGTTTCACTATTTCCACTTGGCATCTTCTTAGAGGCTCGCTTCATTGCTAATTGTGTTTGCGAATCCATGAAAGCACATATATTTATATCTGTATGAGTATAGAGATAATTTATCTATATTACCTCACAGTTGCACATGTATATTATGTACATATCTGACTCAAGCTTTATCACATTGTAGGTGTCAGTGCATTCGTGCACGATTTCACCCAGCACTGGGTGTGTTGTGTTAGGTGTACAATCAATCTCTTTTTTTTATATTATTTTATCACATTTATCACGTTTTCTTTTATAGTATATTTGGTTTTTGACACTATTTATTTTTACTAAGTTGCTAGTGCAGTCTTTTTGGTTATACATCACTAAAGTGCAGCACTTTTTATTCTGCAGCTGCAACAGGCTAGTGTTTGAGTTTGAAGAATATCTTATCATTTAATACTTGCGAGCGCTGTTTTGTATGTATATATGTTTACAAGTAAGAGCACTTGATTACAGCAGCTGCAAAACTAATTAGATCACAATGGAGATTTTCACATTCATTAATGATAGAAGCTTAAATGCGGACGATTTCTTTTCATCCAATAATGAACAATCTGACATCAATTCAGATTTTAAACATCTTAGGGGTGCCCTTGACAAGCAAGTAAGGACGACGCAACATCCTGCCTACGCTAAACCAGTTACCAGTGACCAGTGACATCACTTCCTGGAGTTGGTGGAACGCACGCTGGCTAGCGGCAAACCGACTTAGTATCTGAATGCCTGCTCTGCATGCCGGTCCTGTGAGTAGCGCTTATATGCGCAGGTAACCCTATGGTATCTTAAGGTTTTACACCATATACCTTTTCTTTCTCTTTTGGCGGAACGCGAGTCTTTGTGGTCCTCCAAAGGTTCCTTCCAAGCATCTTCAACATCAGTACACCGTCTGCCCTGTTTACTATATGGATGAATTAGTTGGTAGTCTGTCAATTGTCTCTCCTATGGAAGAGTTTTATTCAATCAAATACTTTTAGTTTGCAAATTTTGCTATTGATGACTTTTTGTTTCACTATTTCCACTTGGCATCTTCTTAGAGGCTCGCTTCATTGCTAATTGTGTTTGTGAATCCATGAGAGCACATATATTTATATCTGTATGAGTATAGAGATAATTTATCTCTATTACCTCACAGTTGCACATGTATATTATGTACATATCTGACTCAAGCTTTATCACATTGTAGGTGTCAGTGCATTCGTGCACGATTTCACCCAGCACTGGGTGTGTTGTGTTAGGTGTACAATCAATCTCTTTTTTTATATTATTTTGTCACATTTATCACGTTTTCTTTTATAGTGTATTTGGTTTTTGACACTATTTATTTTTACTAAGTTGCTAGCGCAGTCTTTTTGGTTATACATGCTTTATGGTGATACACTTGTTGGATGAACAGGATGGATAGACTTCACTGATTATGGACACATTTTTTGAGCACTTTATATTTTATGAAGTATAAGGACTTCTTATAAGGAATGGTTGCATTTTCATTCCTGGTTTGGCACTCAGATTTTGTATTTATTTTTAATTAATTTTGCACATTGCACTTCTTGGGAGTTATGTGTACCAAGTACTAAGAGCTATTTCTAATTATTTATTATTCAGCATAGACACATTTGATTTTGATTTTGGAATTATTTTGGCACGTAGCACTTTTTGTAGTTATTTATGTAGAATACTGAAAAATAACTCTTTGGGCTGAGTATGCGATCCAAGAGGGGGACGCCCCGCGCCCAAGTCGGACCCCCCGGGGACAATCACCTGGGGCAGACTGCCCGGGGCGCGGGAGGGCCCCATAAACGAAACAACTAAAACAGCCGATCCGGGGGGGGAGCTAGGCCTCACCCCCACAGGATGGGGATCACGTCCTTGAGAAAAAAAAAACAAAAACAAAGAAATGTTAAACTTTTGGAACTGGCAATTCCACTCAAGTTCAAGTATAAGAAGAAAAAACAAAACGAATCATTCTCCTGCAGTCATCTAGCCGTTGTCGGGAGAAAGAGAGAATTAGCAAATAGGCGATATGCGCCGCAAGAGTTCCTCATGGTGGGCGATGTTTGGGGCTCTTGCGGGGGGAATCGGGGGTCTGTCTCGGGGGTCTGTCCCCTCTTCTTTAGAGGAACCCTCTGCCAGCCAGTGGTCGGTGGAGGAGGAGGTGGAGGGATGATGTCCCATCCCGGTAGGTCAGGGATGGGAATGTTTAAGGTCTTGCAGAAGTATCGGATGTCCTCCGGGACTCTAAGGGTTGCCGTCTTCCCATTATTTGTGGCCATCAAGCTGAAGGGGAAGCCCCAGCGGTAGGTGATATTATTGTCCTGCAATAGATGAAGGAGTGGTTGAAGCAGTCTGCGCTTCTGGATTGTGATCCAGGATAGGTCAGGAAAGAGTTGAACTGGTACTCCATCCACTAGGATTGGTTTGATTACCCTTGATTTGCGCATAATGTCCTCTTTTAAAGTGAACGAGTGCACCCTACAGATGACATCCCTGGGTTTGGCGGCTTGGTCTTTAGGTTTCAAGGCTCTATGAGCTCTATCCATTTCCAGGTGTGTAGTGGCCGGTACACCTAGAAGATTGTTGAAGACAGTTTGAAGGACCATTCTCAGATCTTCCGGTCCCTTGGATTCAGGGAGGCCCCGGACCCTAATGTTGTTACAGCGGTTTTGGTTATCGAGGTCCTCAAGATGACGTTGCATGTTGCGGAGTATAAAGCGATCATCCGTCTGGTGGGATTGAACGCGATGCACCGCGAGCTTAGTAGTTTGAAGATCTTCTTCCAGATCTTCCACCTGAGTAGCTAGTTGGTGATAGTTTGCTTGCAGCGCTTTGATCTCACTGTGGCAAGCCTCTTTAACCTCTGCTATTAGGATCTTGAAATCATCCTTGGTGAGGAGGGAGTGAAGCTGCTCCCGCCAAGAAACCATTTCAGCTGCGGTGGGAATGGATGGGATACGGTGTAGGGGCTGATGATGAGGCCCTACCCGCGAGGGAGAGATCCAGGGATCATACTACTCATTGTGCCCTTGACTGGGGTGCTCTAATAGCTGATGGGGGGCCTGGGAGGCGACTGGGGGAGGTGAGGGGTGTGGAAGGTCTGCTGCATGGCCCTCTGAGCAGGAGTCCCGGGAATGGGGTGGTCTCTGAGGCTTGAGAGAGTCCGGGGCAGAGGATGTGGCCTGGAGAAAGGGAGAGGTGTGCCGCAGCCACGGCCGTGATTGTGAACGGCCAGTTAGTTCTGAGGGGAGACCCCAGTGCCGGATCACCGGTGGGGTGCCCCTCAGGGAGAGGGAGTCCGGAGCATGGCCCGCTGCATCAGAGGGAGTTGAGGAGGGACTTACCCGTATAGTTAGTGGAGCTGCTTCTCTAATGTCCGGGCAACATGGCGGCGGCTGTTCCACGTGGGGATATTGAGGCAGGCCGTGCAGGGGTGATGGTACTGAGGAAAATGGTGCTGTGCGACCATCTGGGATCCTGCTGTCCGGGACACTGCACATGAAGTTGGGAGACAGCTGCTGGTGGTTCGATGTCCCGGGAGGAGTAGTAGACGCTGCCTGTGCGGCGCGCTGCGGCGCAATGTTCTCGGCCTCCCCCATGTCAGTGTCTGTCGGCTGGGTAAAGTGTGATTCGATCGGGGGACCTGGCGGGTGAGGCATCCCTGAGGTTCCCCCTTGCTTCTGCAAGCGGGTGGTGCGAGATTTGCCCATCTATGTGCGGCTGTGTCCCCGTATAGAGCCGGTCAATGGCAAGTCTCAGGAGAGCGAGGGATCAGGCTGCCATCTCGCTCAGCGTCCAGCCATGCCCCTGCATAGCTTAGTTTCATCTGCAAAGACAGAAATTGTACTTTTAATCTCACGGTGTTTAGAGATCTTGTTAGTAAAGATTTAGAACAACTGCAGATTAGGAATAGTAGAAGTGACCAGTTGTTTAGAAAAGGCCTTGGCAGCCTTAAGAAACGTGATGATATAGTGGTACATTCCGCTGATAAAGGTGGAGGTGTGGTAATTCTGGAAAAAGAAGCTTATCAGACTGAGATGTAGTGGCTGCTGTCTGATCAGGATACTTACATTCCTCTGAGAGAGATTCCCATTATTAATTACAAGAAAGTCTTAGTGATCTTGGTGGAGGAAGGGTTTAATAAAAATCTCCTTACAAAGAAAGAGAAACTATTTTTAGTTCCGGTGGCTCTAAGGGTTCCAGTGATCTATTATCTGCCAAAGGTCCATAAGGACCCTCTTCATCCATCTGGGAGGCCAATTGTTAGTGGCATTGATTCCATCACCTCAAGGATAGGCAGATATATATATCACTTCTTGCAGCCTCTGATTGTTCAGACTCCGTCTTTTGTGAGAGATTCCACACAAGTTATAAATATCTTAAAATCAGTACAGTGGAAAGAAAATTATATATGTGTCACTGCCGACATATCATCTCTATACACCATCATGGTCGTGAGGCAGTGGATCACTATTTACGTTTGGGTGAGCTTAAAAGGTCTCAGAGAAAATTCTTGTTAAAGCTTCTTGATTATGCAATGGGCTGCAACTATTTTTGGATTGAAGATACCTATTATTTACAGAACATGGGAGTGGCCATGGAGGCTAAATTTTCTCCATCCACGGCCAACTTATTTATGGCTAAATGGGAGGAGGATGTCGTCTATCAGAATAAAAGGGTTAGTTCTATGGAGATGATACATAGACAACATCCTCCTCCCATGGGATGGCAACTGATGCCACGTACACACGAGCGGACTTTCCGGCATACTTGGTCCGGCGGACCAGAGTCCGCCAAACAATCCGATCGTGTGTAGGCTCCGGCTGACTTTTTTTTTGAAACATGTTTCAAATCTTAGTCCACCGGACTCGCCGGACTCCGTTCCTGATGGAAAGTCTGTTCGTCTGTATGCTGGTCCGACGGACAGGGTATTGCATCTCGCGCTCGCTGCAATAGAAAAAACAAATTTTCCTATTGCAACAAGCGCGGGGCATCCCAGGCCCTTAGGTCTGGTATGGATTTTAAGGGGAACCCCCTACGCTGAAAAAACTGCGTAGGGTCCCCCCTAAAATCCATACCAGACCCCAATCCGAGCACGCAGCCCAGCCGGTCAGGAAAGGGGGTGGGGACGAGCGAGTGCCCCCCCTCCTGAACCAGGCCGCATGCCTTCAACATGGGGGGTGGGTGCTTTGGGGGAGGGGGGCACCCTGCAGGGCCCCCCACCCCAAAGCACCTTGTCCCCATGTTAATGAGGACAAGGGCCTCTTCCCGACAATCCTGGCCGTTGGTTGTCGGGGTCTGCGGGCGGGTGAAAACTGTGATGTTTTAGAGAGTGTGGTCACCGGGTGATGTTGACCATGCCCCCTAAAACGTCACAGTCCCAGCATGCCTAGGGACTGTGACGGCATAAGGGGGCGGGGTCTCCGCCTATATAAGTCACAGCGGAGCGCTCAGAGAGCAGTCCAGCCAGAGAGACCGTCGTGTCAACATCTGGAGAAGAGAAGAGGGAAGAAGCCAAGAAGACAAGAAGCCAGAAGTCCGGGCCTCCACTGGCAAAAGAGCAGGCATGAAGACAGCGGAGGAGCCGGCAGAAGAACTGGAACACCGGGAGAAGAGGCCAGAGAGAGCGGAGAAGAATCAACCAGACGTTGAGAGAAGAGGAACCGGAGGGATCCCCGAAGCCGGAAGAAGAACCCCGAAGCCTGAGGAAGACCCCTGAAGCCGGAGGAAGACCCCCCCGGAGCTGTCTAATAAATTATTTTAAAAACGTGTGTAGTGTGTTTTATTATTGACACTTTTTCCCTAGGTAAATGGGTAGGGGTACCATGTACCCCATACTCATTCACATAGGGTGGGGGGGCCGGTATCTGGGGGCCCTCTCATTATAGGGGGCTCCCGGATTCCGATAAGCCCCCAGCCAGCAGACCCCGACAACCAATGGCCAGGGTTGTCGGGAAGAGGCCCTTGTCCTCATCAACATGGGGACTAGGTGATTTGGGGGGGGGAGCCCCGCAGGCCGCCCCCCTCCCCCAAAGTACCCACCCCCTATGTTGAGGGCATGCTGCCTGGTATGGTTCAGGAGGGGGGGTGCTCGCTCGTCCCCACCCCCTTTCCTGACTGGCCGGGCTGCGTGCTCGGATCAGGGTCTGGTATAGATTTTAGGGGGGACCCTACGCCGTTATTTCGGCGTAGGGGGTTACCTTTATAATCCATACCAGACTTAAGGGCCTGGTATGCCCCATGACGGGGCTGGCAAGGTGTCAATCTCACCGATAAAAGCGGCGAGATTCACCTCCTTTTCTAGTCCCGTCGTACCCAAGTCACGTTCAAAATGAACAGACTTGGCCATGTGTGGGCAAGTCCGTTCATTCTGAAAGTCCGCCGCAACTCCGGCGAAAGTCCGGACCAAGTCTGCTGGAAAGTCCGGTTGTGTGTACGAGGCATTAGAGTCGCTTTATTCCTGTATAGCCGAGCTAAACTGTAATGATAGAGATATAGTCCTGAAACATGAGACTAGCAAATCAGAAATTCATTTTTTGGATCTGAATATTAAAATTATGGATGGAAACATCATTACATCAACTTTCTTTAAAAGACTGATCGTAATTCATTCATTAGTACCAACAGTTGTCACCATGCTGCTTGGCTGAAATCATTTTCAAAGAGTTAATTTTTGAGACTTAAGAGGGACTATACCAATAGGAATGACTTGAAGTTCTTGGAGAAAGGCTATCAACCATTGGAGCTGGATGATGCTATAAGAGCTGCCAATGAGAGATTCTGTGATGATCTTATGATAAGGTAAAGGACCGTAATGATTCTTTTAGATTTTCTTTCCTAACCACCTATTCCAACCAACACTATTCAGTGAAGCAAATCATGAAAAAACATTGGGGTGCACTCCGTAGTGATAGGGTGTTAGGACCTCACGTAGCAGAGTAGCCGCAGGTAATCTTTAGAGGTGTTCCACCACTGTGACTACAAATATCACTTAATGCTATCGAGCCTCCTAAAAAATTATCTTTTTTTCAGAATATAGGAGGATTTTTCCCTTGTAGGAAGTGCCCTATATGCAAAATCAATGTTAATAAATGTAGAAAAACTGAATCTTTTGAGTCTAGCTCCACTGGTGAACAGCTTTCTATTAAGCCCTTTATCACAGGCACATCGAGGAATGTTGTATACATTGTTCGGTGTCCATGTGGGTTCCAATATATTGGCCCCAGCGAATATGTGGCCAATATTAAGAAAGGATTTTCAAAACACAGTTTGTCTAAACATTATGACTTGTGCCACAATCAAGACCCTAAAGGTACTGTGTTCATTGAGATTGATACATTTAACAATAATTGGAGAGGTAGAAACACGATCAGAGAAATATCACGCTTAGAGACCAAGTGGATATATCAGGTCAGGTTCTACGCTCGACATGGAATTAATATAGAGTGGGACGTTAACTCCTTCATCAATAATAGTTGATTGTTGTTGTGAGGTAATCGATCCCTAATTCGGTCTCCTCAAAGCTTTTTAATTAGTTTTTATGTATTCATATTTCTTATATAAAATTTTCCTTTTTGAATAAAAAGGCTTATTTAACTATGATGTTATTATTCATGTTAACAATGTAATTTATATGTTAACCATAAGATGACGCTGTTTCCTGGTGCGGTTCCTATATTTCTATTTATATATCATAGATTTGCGCTGCCATAGCTTGGACTACCACTTAGTGGTTTGTTACCTATGTGTAATGTCCTGGTCTGTGATAGTGTTCGTTTCTATATGTATATTTTTATTTATTCCTAAAATGTTTCCGGTATCCGGAACATTTATACTCCATTCTGTTCCTCTTGGGCCAGTTTCGGTTTTACTCCCATGACTATATCCGGTCATTGGAACGCATAGGAATTTCCTGCTTCCTGTATTTGGATTGCAGTGATTGACCCACTCACTGTGAAGCCATCCCCTATTTAAACTAAGCACAACACACGCACGGCCACGCCCCTGACGAAGTCAATGATGACAAAAAGCTTAGAGAGGAGCCTGTGACGTGTGATGAGCCTTGAGTGCTGGGTCCATTTTCTTGGTTTGAAACGGTGGGCGTTTCTTCCGTTCGTATGCCTATTATCAACCATTGAAATCTGGTATATTCAAACCTATACTGGTGAGGATCTGCTATTGGGAGGCATCTAGGTTTACTGACATGCATGCGAAGGAGCTGCAGTGTTTTATCCCGCATACTGCTGAGGAGCGGTTGTTGGAAAAATTACCCATGCCTGTGTTATCTACCCGAGGGTAAGAGGCAGTGTGTTTGGATGTTGGTGGCAGTGTCCTTACAAGTGGATTTTCACTTGATTTTCCACTGTTAATCCAGATTATTATGTACTTTTTAAAATTATGTTTTATTTAAATTTAGGCATTCGAAAGTTCATTATTTAGGTTTATTTGAGCGCTACACCACTTTCTATAGCTATGTCATTTATAAATAAAAAGTACAGTGATCTACAGTGATCTCCCCAGCTGTTCTATTGTGTTCTGACAGAGGGTGGCCCTCCCACCAAAACACTCTGATCGGCAGACGTTTATCGGTCATGTCCCTTCGACAGAAGCTGGCTGAATGGCCAAGTTCTGTCAGACTGACTGCAGTACACACGGGCCGTTTTTTATTGAACTGGCCAATGCCGCCCAATATTCAGCCCATGTGTACTAGACTTTAACGACTTGAAATCCCACAACAGTTTCTAATGTGGTTGAGGTTCAGTTCCTTGTGTTGTCTGCCAATCTACAGAATTCACAAAGTTCACAGGCGGAAAACTTTTGGTTGAAACAGGTTCACTGTCGGAAATAAGGAACATTGTAATGTAGTGCATAACCTTTGCCCCTGGTCAGATGAGTCACAAAAGCCAATAATTGGAAGCAGTGTAACCCAGCTCTCTTTATTTAAAAATTTGGGCACACCGCAGCCATATTTTCAGTGTGTGTTTGTGCTTTTGTGTGTGTTTCTGTGTACTTTTTTAATTTAATTTCTTTCTTTTTTTCAATTAAGTTTTTATTGCAAGAGAAAATATAATAACAGTTTTATAATTGTACAAAATTATAACATTTGTCTACAGATACTAATGTAAAAAATAAATGTAGTAACGTGTACATAACATCATCAAATTAGTCAATAGACAATAAACAAAGTGTTGGGAAGTTGACAATATCCCAATCATTGGCATCCCAACCAAGAGCACCCAGTTCATGACTTCAATCACAGTCCTAGTGTCTTTCTACAGTGTACACCCCCCCCCACCTTTCCTTACTCTCCCCCTCTTTGTTTTCTTTTTGTCTTCCACCTTGTAGTTTAGTGATCCTCCACAGATGATTCATCCAGTTATCTCTACGTGGTAGTTTTCCTTATATGAGATTGTTTATTAATACTTCTGTATTACAATCTACCCATGTAAACAATGCCTAGGCTACATGCTTTATGCCAATTTTTTATGAATATGTACTACCATCATTATTATATCCTGTACTGAAATTTCCTTCAATAAAATCTATTAAAAAAAAGTTGACAATATGGTCAATGAATTGTTATTATAGTTTTAATAAAACAAGAACTATCATCACCTTTAATCCTTATATTGCATATAATAGTATGTTTGCTCAGAATTGTTTATATAGTGTATGCTCTCAGCATGAATATGTTACATAATATACCAAGAATAAAAGATAAAGTAACAGGATTGAAAGAAGATGGAAAAAGGAAAGTAGGAAAAAGACAGAAGACAAGGGTCAGGAGTCAGGAATGTAATTTTTTTCAATTTTGTAATTGAACAAGGGGGCCCCCAAATCCTTCCCCCTATGCGAATGGGTATCGGGTACATTGTACCCCTACCCATTCATCAAAATTTTAAAAAAAGTAAAAAACACAAAAGAAGACAGTTTTTGACAATTCCTTTATTAAAAAAAAAGTGCCCCACAATGTCCATCCTTCTGCAATCATGGCATCGACAGACCTGAAAAATAGAAAAAAAAAAGCTCTGCTTTGATGGGAGGCGTCCCACCGACTGCAGTCTTTTCGCAGTGACAGCTGTGATAAAGACAAGGGCGAGGCCACCTGCTGATGTAACCAGATGACCCCGCCCCCTCTGATGGCACATGATGTCAGAAGGGGCGGGGTCCCCTGGTTATGTTACCGGGTGGCCCCGCCCTTGCCTATATAACAGCTGTCACCACGAAAAGACAGCAGTCGGCAGGATGCCTCCCATCGAGGCGGAGCTTTTTTTTCTATTTTTCGGGTCCGTCAGCGCCGTGATTGAAAGAGGATGGACATCACAGGACAGTTTTTTTTTAATAAAGGAATTGTCAAAAACTCTCTTTTGTGTTTTTTACTATTTTACCTCATACCCATTCACATGGGGGGCAGGATCTGGGGCCCCCTTATTAAAGGGGGCTTCCAGATTCTGATAAGCCCCCCGCCCGCAGACCCCCACAACCACCGGGCAAGGGATGTGGGGATGAGTCAACAATCTGGTGCAGGGTTACCCTTAAAAGACCCTTCAGGCCTGGTATGGATTTTGGAGGGGAGACCCCATGCCATTTTTTATTTTTTTTATTTTGGCACAGGGTTATATATACTACACTTCCTGCACTGACTGAATACAGAGTCAACACTGAATATCTAGTCTACACTTAAATGCAGAGATATATATATATATATATAAATTTTTTTTTTACATATACTGCCTGCAGGCCACTAATTAACCTGCCTGACTAATCTAGCTCAATCTATCTCTGTCCACATACTATACATGGCCGCTATGTAAGCAGCCTTATATGATGGGGGCATCAACTTAGTCCCCCTGAGCCATGATTGGCCAAGGGCATCCTGTCTTTGGCTAATTATGGCTCTCGCAGCAGAGCCTGCTGTGATTGACCAAAGCGTGCAAGTCAGGTGCATATTTTGACCAATCATCAGACGCCAATGCACTGCGATCTCACAGTGCACTATGGGGCATTCTGCCGCGCTCAAATTTCCCACAAACGCCCCATATGTTCAGTTAGTTTGTGAGCAGACAAACACCCAATGTTCGAGACGAACTTACATTCGACTCGAACATCGAGCTCATCCCTACCTGAGAGTAGTGAAGCATCATCTGTGTAAATGTTGGCTTTCTGAGGGTGATACTGCCTGTAATCTCATAAGCTCATTACCCATTACCCACTCATTACTTGCCCACTCAAGAATCAGTTAAAAATCTATTTTTTTACTTGTTTTCAAATTCACTTGAGTCTATTGCTACAGGTACACACAGTACTTTCATCAGTATATTCTAGGGCCATTCACCGCTATACGGCATTTATTTGCTCACAAAATGCCGAACACTGATTTAATCAAATTAAGCTCAAAAGTTGACAATGACCTAAAATACAGTTCAGAGTCTAGATTTTTTACACAGCCAAAACCAATTAAAATTTGTTAAAAAACTGGGACTGGCTAAAGACTACATACTTTTGAGCTACAGGGGATGCTTCTCCGAAAAGCCATTTTACTGGTTAAACCCCTGAACAGTGAAAGGAGAGCAAAAGGGGAGAAAAAACGGAGGAGCAATCCAAGTTTAATGCCCTGTACACACGGCAGACTTTTCGGCAACAAAGGTCCGACAGTCTTTCAGATGGACTTTCGATGGACTTTTGACGGACTTCCGATGGACTTTCAAATGAACGGACTTGCCTAAACACGATCACACCAAAGTCCGATGGGTTCGTACGTAATGACGTACGACCGGACTAAAATAGGGAAGTTCATAGCCAGTAGCCAATAGTTGCCCTAGCGTCAGTTTTCGTCCGTCAGACTAACATACAGACGAGTGGATTTTTCGATAGGAACTGGGTCCGGCGGAGTTCCAACGTAAAGATTTGAAACATGTTCCAAATCTAAAGTCCGTCAGATTTTCGACAGAAACAGTCCGCTAAAGGTCCGATGAAGCCCACACACGGTTGGATTGTCTGCCAGTTTCATTCCATCAGACCAGTCTGGTCTAAAAGTCTGCTCATGTGTACAGGGCATAAGGTTCAAAGGAATAATTAAAAACCTTTCCAGATGAGCTTACAAAAACGGAACATGTCAAGAAAACCAGTACGCAAGCCAGTACGCAAGCCAGTACACAAATAAAAGAGCTGATACCTTTCCAATGGTTCATAAAGATTATACAAAAAAAAAAAAAAGATCAGACAAGCTAGATAAAGCCTGTCTTTAAAAAGCACATGTATTTGCTTATCATTGAGAAAACATACCCTCTAAGTGTATCTAATGCCCCGTACACACGGTCAGATTTTCCGACGGAAAATGTGTGATAGGACCTTGTTGTCGGAAATTCCGACCGTGTGTAGACTCCATCACACATTTTCCATCGGATTTTCCGACACACAAAGTTTGAGAGCAGGCTATAAAATTTTCCGACAACAAAATCCGTTGTCGGAATTTCTGATCATGTATACACAAATCCGACGTACAAAGTGCCACGCATGCTCAGAATAAATAAAGAGATGAAAGCTATTGGCTACTGCCCTGTTTATAGTCCCGACGTACGTGTTTTACGTCACCGCGTTCAGAATGATCGGATTTTCCGACAACTTTGTGTGACCATGTGTATGCAAGACAAGTTTGAGCCAACATCCGTCTGAAAAAATCCTAGGATTTTGTTGTTGGAATGTCCGACTGTGTGTACGGGGCATTAGTGTAAAGTGACACTTTTTGATTTCTGTGACACATATCCACTGGGCCCTGTAATTAGGCACTGCTGTGCCACCAAATTCATAGATCATGTCTTCTGAACCACTGGTGTGCTGAGAGCTGGAGTCAGAGCATAGCCAGTGCAGGGATGACTACTTGCAAGCAGCTAGGTACCATAGGAAATTTAGAGCTTAGGAATTGAAAATAAACAGCAGAGAAGAAGCTACAAAGCATGCAGGGAATCCAGGAAGTTGTGGAAAGAGATGGACAGGAGACAGGCAGCACTCACAATATGAAAGCAGAATTTTCAAGTAAGTTTATATTGGAATGACAAATATAACTATTGATGTACTAATATTACAATGCAGCTATTATAAAATGAAAGTCCTTTTATTCTCGTGGCAAAAATAGAATTGTGAATATTTTAAGATGTATAATACACAGAACCTTGCACATTAGTTTTACACCATTCAAACCTCTTTATGCAAAGTTAGCAGCTGTTCATTTTTCACAAAGAAAGAACCAATTAGATAGGGTGTTGTTTTTAACTGGCAACTCAGTCCTCTGCAATGAGCTGCAGATGGTATCTGCTGTAACTGTTTCCAAAATAATCTGCTTGGCTGTCTGGTACAGATTTACTCTAAATGTCAAGGCTCCAGTTCCTACTGCCTTGACTCCATAAAGATTACAGCCATGCTTTATTTCCATCCACCTATAACTATTGTAAAGGCTGCTTTAGACATTTTTAAAGCCATTTTAAAATAAAATTTAAAAGCTGCTTAAGACAAAGAGCAGTTGATTTTTTCAAACATCTTCACTGTACTTCACAAAAGTATTTTCCTTAGTGCTCAAAATGTATTTTCAGTATAGTGCTATAAAATATGTTTACATTGTTCTGTCCCTGAACTATGACTTTAATTTCTCCCTAACAAAATGACTGTTTTATGTTAAAATGGTTTTGTATTAAGTTAAGTAATAATAATAATTTAGAGAGAGTAGTGAGGAATGGCTGGATATTAATTGCCAGGGCACATCTTTGGCTCTGTTTCTCATCAGCGATACTCTCTCATCTCTTTAAACTAAATCTCTCGTTTTGCTTTTTAGAGTCTTTCTTTTAACCTGCTCTTTCCCCTCTACTTTTGTTTTGTGTCTTCATTTTTACACAGATTGCCATACTTTCTCTCCTTCCAACTTAGCATCCTGATTTTCTCTTTCCGTTCTCTGTCCTCACTTTGGCTGTCATGATGTACACAGGTTTTATGGCAGGGGTTTTAAGAGCAATAAAATTAACAAGCAGCCATGGTCCAAATATTTTGATTTGGACTGCTGTGTCACAAAGTCTATCATTTAGGAGGGTTAGAAAAGGTAGAAACACCTGCAAAGTGCACTGTTTAGCCATCTTTGTGAAAACAGCCTTTCTCTGTACTTCTCTTGTTTGAATTTATTTTCCTCCCTCAACCAACATTTGAATAATTTTAACAAGTCTTTGATTTGGAGTACCCATTGATATAAACTCTGGAAATAGCGAGGTCTCTGGGGGATTCTGGTGTAGGTTATCTTGACAGTTCCTACTCACAATGCACAGCCACTGAGGTGGCTAAAACTGTGTTTTTCCAGCACTGGCATTTCCTGATAACAAGTGTGCATGCACTTCTACAAGGGAAGTAAGGAGTGAAAATTTGGAGCCCAAGCAAGTAGCAAATTCAAGAATTCAGATTGACAGGAAACAGTAATTACATGACTAAATGTCTTGCCAAAATTGATTGCTGATTGGACAGGACCATCAAGTGCTGTAGTAGGCATCTTGGGCAGAGCAACCCCTAAAGAAGTAAGAAAAAAGACAGTAAATGCCTTAGTTATTCAGGTTGGTACAAGATACTTGCACATCAGTAATTCATAAATTATTCCCAAGGCAAAAGTATTGGTTGAAGACTTAGATATGGCTAACCAGATTTTTTCCCCACTCAGTTGGCAACAAGAATTGGCCAATCCCATTTTCCTATTTCTGTATGTAGGGAGGGGGGATTAAAAGGTCAAATAATGGAATAGTAAAGGGTATTAATTATTCAGGGAGAGCCATTCTTGCAAAAGGACTCAAAAGAGGTAGTTTGAAGCTGAGTATCCATATGATGTAGAAGAGAGGAAATGTCATTTTTAAGCTTTAAGTATGAGTACTTTTTAGAGTTCCACAGGAATTTAAAGGACTTAAGGCTGTTTACAGAGAGTATTAGATAATTAACTATATAGAAATTAGCAAAATGCCACAGTTCAAAAGATTGTGGGGATTAAAAATAGGGGGGGAGCAAAATGTGTGGTGATAGGGATTTGAAGGAATATTTGTTGTTATCCCAGGTCCACAAAGAGTGTTTAGTGATTTGGGTCAGTGTATTGGGGTCAGTGTATTCTTCCAAGCCCAATCACAGTGAGATATTGGTATGCGAGTGGAGAGGGGAGAGCTGTGCAATTTTGGCAGCAGAGTAGACGCTACACAGATGTGGATCACTAAGGCCCCCAGATAGTTTAGTTTTATAGAAAATACAGTGGGTTTATACTAAAAAAAAGCACAAAATATGTTTTGGGACTAGAAGAGTGAGGACTCTAAACAAAAACTATAGGAGCTTAAAGATGAGTCATTTTGACTGCAGCTACATGGCGGAGTCAGGATGTAGGATAATGCATCTAATCTGATAGGAACGTTAATTTTGGACTACATATTTACATGGTTGACTATATGCCAGCTTATTTCATAGATGTTTAATATATGTGTCTTTAAAAATAAATCATTAAAATCAGATGTGATTCTTTAAGCTTTTTAACAAGACATTACATTGATTATACTTTTACTTTTATTAATCTACAAGGCAAAACAAATGATCAAAAAGAGTATATTTACAATTGTTAAATACCTAATATCAAGAGAAAAGTACATCTGTTGGTGTAATTCATATAAGCCAGTCTTTTTCAGTACCAAGCTGCTTCTGAGTCTTTCAACTCTATTTGTCTAATTTAACCTTTGGATTTGTAATCCATAAACAATCTGGTATTAGCTGACATTACATATAGACATTAAATAATGCTTTATCACTGATATCTAATCTGGCCTTTAATGTAAGTACAGAAATTTTTAGCAATTTTTAGCAAGTTTGAATCAAGAAAGGATGATCTTTGCCACTCGGCACAACGAAATGTCAATATATGTAACAAAGCCACAGCCTCAGGACAATTTCCAGAAAGGCAAAGATCTTTTTTTTTTGCTGTAGGTGTCTTTGTCTTTACTGCTGAATATGTGACTCTAGAACACAATGACATTAACATATGTGGCATTTTCAAACAAGTTTCTTTGTGGATACAGTGTCATTTTCCATTCCATCTTCAGTTTATTGTTAATTAATCAAAATTAGCATTACTGCAGATATGACACTATTTTCCTTATAGATATTTAGTATGTACAAGATATTTGTCATATTAAATAAAAGGCAAAACACTGTGTAACACAGCTAAAAGCAGAAAAATGTTTTTGACATATGACATATGTGGATTTTGTGGTACAATATTTTTTTTATTGGAATATAGAAAAATACAAAAGTAACATTCCCACGCGGGGATACCAAAAGTAGGCTTGGTGAAGCAGCATGAACAAAAATACATATGCAATATGTTTTAAAGGAAAGTACTATGGATCAGATGGGGCCCTCCGACCCAGGCCAGGGGTCTAGGGTGCCTGGGCCAAAGGGCTCAGGGGCTGAGGTGTGCAATTAACCACAAAGAATTGGTGGAAGCAAGTCTTAAGCTGGGTATTTATAAAAAAAGATAAGCAGAAAAAAATATTAAGTGAGAGCCAAAACACTGTATAACAGAGTTAAAGGCAGGAAAATGCATTTGTGTACAGTTAACACCCAGTCATGATTCCTGACCTGCCTTAATTTTGTTCTTGTTTGCCTCAGAGTTTGGGGTTTCTTCAAACCATGTCATTGCTCCTTCAATTGCATTGTACGTAAGATAAAATAAATAGAAATAAATAGAAATCCAATAATTAGAATTCCAGGAACCCTTTCAAAATGGTTCTCAGCAGCTGTGCAAACCAGAGAAGTCAAAGGCAACAGATACTTTGCCTACACATGGGATTTGTTTATTTTCTTTGATCGTGACAAATAGGGATGAGGTTCTTTATGCAGGGTCTGCACCATGGCTATGCAGGGTTTGCTAAACTCTGTCTGTTCATGATTCACAAACTAGGTGAACTAAATGGCCAGACAGATTTTGCCTGTTTGTCTGCACAAACCTCTGGCTTTGGCAATGCCAGAGGTTTGCACAAGCTCTGGCTCTGGTAATTACTTAATGCTACTGCAGCATTAAATCATTGATTTAGTGGCAGTATTACCACTGCCACTAAATGGTAACTTCCCTGTGTTTTGCCTGCATTCTAGTAACCAAGGATGCTGTGCAGACCAGCTGCCTGTGTCCTTCATTGCTAGGATACTGGCAACCACACAATTATGGATTGTTATGGTGTGTGACTAGGGATGAGCTTGACTCGGCTCGGACATCGGCTGTTCGTCAGTTCGCCGAACAGCGAACAATTTGGGGTGTTCGCGGCAAATTCGAATGCCGCGGAACACCCTTTAAAAGTCTATGGGAGAAATCAAAAGTGCTAATTTTAAAGGCTTATATGCATGGTATTGCCATAAAAAGTGTTTGGGGACCCGGGTCCTGCCCCAGGGGACATGTATCAATGCAAAAAAAGTTTTAAAAATGGCAGTTTTTTCGGGAGTAAGTCAAACAATAAAAGTGTAATATCCCTTTAAATTTCGTACCTGGGGCGTGTCTATAGTATGCCTGTAAAGGGGCGCATGTTTTCCGTGTTTAAAACAGTCTGACAGCAAAATGACAATTCAAAGGAAAAAAGTCATTTAAAACTACTCGCGGCTATACTGAATTGCCGGCCCGACAATACACATAAAAGTTCATTGATAAAAACGGCATGGACATTCCCCACAGGGGAACCCCGAACCAAAATTTATTAAAAAAATGACGTGGGGGTCCCCCTAAATTCCATACCAGGCCCTTCAGGTCTGGTATGGATATTAAGGGGAACCCCGGCCAAAATTTTTTTAAAAATTGGCGTGGGGTCCCCCTCAAAATTTATACTAGACCCTTCAGGTCTGGTAGGGATTTTAAGGGGAACCCCGCGCCAAAATAAAAAAAATGGCGTGGGGTACCCCCAAAAATCCATACCAGACCCTTATCCGAGCACGCAACCTGGCAGGCCGCAGGAAAAGAGGGGGGGCGCTCTCTCGTCCCCCCCTCCTGAACCGTACCAGGCCACATGCCCTCAACATTGGGAGGGTGCTTTGGGGTAGCCCCCCAAAACACCTTGTCCCCATGTTAATGGGGACAAGGGCCTCATCCCCACAACCCTTGCCTGGTGGTTGTGGGGGTCTGTGGGCAGGGGGATTATCAGAATCTGGAAGCCCCCTTTAACAAGGGAACCTCCAGATCCCAGCCCTCCCCCCTGTGTGAAATGGTAAGGGGGTACAAAAGTACCCCTACCATTTCACAAAAAAATGTCAAAAATGTTAAAAATGACAAAAGACAGTCTATTTTCTATCTTCTTTCAGCTATCTTCTTTCTTCTATCTTCCTTCGGTTTCTTCCTCCATCTTCTTCTTTTGGTTCTTGTTCTTCTGGTTCTTCTTGTTCTTCTGGTTCTTCATCCGGTCTTCTCGTCCGGCATCTTCCTCAGCGGCACCGTCTTCACTTCATCTTCTTTCCTCGGGCCGCTCTGCATCCACGATTGGATGGGAGGCTCCTGCTGTGTGACGCTTCTCCTCTTCTGACAATTCTTAAATAACGGAGGGTGGGTGACCCCGCCCCCCTCTGACGCAGGGACGGTGATGCCGCCCCCCTCTGATGTCACGGGGAATGCCACAGGGAAGTCCCTGTGCATCAGAGGGGGGCGGGGTCACCCGCTCTGCGTCAGAGGGGGGCGGGGTCACCCGCCCTCCGTTATTTAAGAACTGTCAGAAGAGGAGAAGCATCACACAGTGGGAGCCTCCCATCCAATCGTGGATGTGGAGCGGCCCGAGGAAAGAAGATGAAGTGAAGACGGCACCGCTGAGGAAGATGCCGGACAAGAAGACTGGATGACGAACCAGAAGAACAAGAAAAACAAGAACCAGAAGAAGAAGAAGATGGAGGAAGAAACCGATGGAAGATGAAAAAAAGAAAATAGAAATTAGAAGAAAGAAGAAGCATTTAAATAAAGGAATTGTCAAAAACTGTCTCTTGTAATATTTAAAATTTTTGAAATTTTTTTTGTGAAATGGCAGGTGTACTTTTGTACCCCCTTACCATTTCACACAGGGGTGAGGGCTGGGATCTGGGGGTACCCTTGTTAAAGGGGGCTTCCAGATTCTGATAAGCCCCCTGCCCGCAGACCCCCACAACCACCGGGCCAGGGTTGTGGGGATGAGGCCCTTGTCCTCATCAACATGGGGACAAGGTGCGTTGGGGGGCTACCGCCAAAGCACCCTCCCAATGTTGAGGGCATGTGGCCTGGTATGGTTCAGGAGGGGGGGCGCGCTCTCTCCCCCCCTCTTTTCCTGCGGCCTGCCAGGTTGCGTGCTCGGATAAGGGTCTGGTATGGATTTTTGGAGGTACCCCACGCCATTTTTTTTTAAAATTTTGGTACGGGGTTCCCTGTAAAATCCATACCAGACCTGAAGGGTCTGGTATAGATTTTGAGGGGGATCCCATGCCAATTTTTTTTTTTTTGGCCAGGTTTCCCCTTAATATCCATACCAGACCTGAAGGGCCTGGTATGGAATTTAGGGGGACCCCCCACGTCATTTTTTTTTTAAATTTTGGTTCGGGGTTCCCCTGCCGTTTTTATCAATGAACTTTTATGTGTATTGTCGGGCCGGCAATTCAGTATAGCCACGAGTAGTTTTAATTGACTTTTTTCCTTTGAAATGTCATTTTGCTGTCAGACTGTTCTAAACACGTGAAACACGCGCCCCTTTACAAGCATACTATAGACACCGCCCAGGTACGAAATTTAAAGGAATATTACACTTTTTTTGTTTGACTTTAAGCATTATTAAAATCACTGCTCCCAAAAAAACGGCGGTTTTTAAAACTTTTTTTTGCATTGATACATGTCCCCTGGGGCAGGACCCGGGTCCCCAAACACTTTTTAGGACAATACCATGCAAATTAGCCTTTAAAATGAGCACTTTTGATTTCAAACGTTCGAGTCCCATAGACTTCCATGGGGTTCTAACGTTCGTGCAAAGTTTTGGTCTGTTCGCAAGCTCTGGTGCGAACCGAACCGGGAGGTGTTTGGCTCATACTTATGTGTGACTGAACCGTCTCCACACTCCGCTTGAGTGTTTTCGTCAGTATACCACTTCCTCCAGTCTGAACAGAGATATCAGATATTATAGCTGCATATTGCAACCAAGAACTAGGCAGGACTAATTTAGCTACAAAACTGTAACTCTTTATTGGACAAGAATACAAGCTTTTTATACACTACACACACAGGTGAAGCTGACAACATTATCATATGCAAACACAACTGTATAAAGAAATATAATTAACACTATAAATATTAAATTAATCAATTAGCCACCTGATCACTAAGAGGTCTAATTCCAGGTCAGACTTGCTGGCTCACAAAGTACAATACACATTATTACAAGTATAAAGACACCCCAATAGCAGTCTGCTAGCAGATAATAGGTGTGTTCATTAGCACAATTAACAATGTGTGAAAGACCCTTAGGAGGCACACTAGACCTACTTACAATAAACACATTACAGCAGGCGACCCCAGACAGGTGGCTTGAGTTGATGACGTCATCACCATCTGCTTTGAGTCTCACAGTGTGAAGTCACTATTGGTAATGAGGAAAAAGGCCCTATACAGTGACCCCCGGACTAGAGTCTGTGTGTCTTGAGGAGACATGGGCTTAAATCCAAAGTAACATTACTCCAAGGGTACCCAGGCATATACCTCACAAAGACTAGTGTTCCCTTAAAAGCCAGGGCCCATAGTCAGTAGGCCAGAGGATAGCCTGCAGTCCCCTCCAAAAGCCTCAGCTGAATGTAAACAAGGAGGGTGATCCCAGTTTACATCACTGATCAACTATATATTGTGTATTTTTATAACTTATTAAAAGAGCTGCTCCTCGCTAAATTGTATTTTATATTTTTTTGTTGCATTGGTAAATGTGCCCCAGGGTAATGCCCAGAAACCCATGCCTTTTGGTTGATTTTGGGAGGTCTCCAGACCAAGCTGGCAGTTATTCTCTGTGAAGTAGAATTACAGATGTGCTAATTCACAGTCCAGAGTCGTGTACAGTCGGAACAATGTCTCTGTTTCTTATTCCTGCAAAGCAGGAATAAGAAACAAAGATTTTTTGCAAAAAGCAGCACACATTACACATTGTTAAGTACATATTTAACCCCTAGGTGTTTGATCACCTTAGATGTTAATTCCTTCCCAGGCAGTGTCATTAGTACAGTGACAGTGTATAGTATTATCACTGATCACTGTATTAGTGTCATTGGTGATGTCAGTGGTCAGTTCCTACCCAGTGTCAGTTAGTGCTGCACTAGAACAGTCCCATTATTAGTCACTGATCACCGCCATTAGTAGTATAAAAAGAAATGCAATTTATATTCCACATTTTTAGACACTATAACTTTCATGCAAACCAATCAATATACACCTACTGGGATTTTTTTTACTAAAGACATGTAGCAGAATACATTTTGGCCAAAATTTATGAAGAAATTAGATTTTGTAAATTTTTTAATTAGATATGTTTTATAGCAGAACGTAAAAAATATTTTTGCAACATTTTTGGTCTTTTTTCATTTATATAATAAAACATAAAAAAAAACCCAGTGGTGATCAAATACCACCAAAATAAAGCTCTATTTGAGTGAAAAAAATTACACAAATTTTGTTTGGGTACAGCGTTGCATGATCACACAATTACCAATTAATGTAGTACAGTGCTAAATAAAAAAAAATGGCCTGGTCATGAAGGGGGTAAAACCTTCTGGAGCTAAGGTGGTTGAGACTTTTTAAAAGAGCTGCTCCCCGCCAAATGGTAATTTCTTTTCAATTTATTTTGCACCTATACATGTGCCCCTCTGGCAGTGTCCATCTCCCCACGCCCTTTCTTTGACAGTGCTTTGTCTATCAGCCTTAAGAATGGAGAGAATTGATTTTAAGGTTTACCTCCCATTGGCTTCTTTGGGGTTCACTAGAAAAATTCACAATTTGCTAATTTTTGGACATATTTGCCAAACATGTACTCGAAATGAACCCAAGCAGGTTTGCCCTACACCAATGCTGGTACTTGCTGATTAGGTGGTCAGGCTCCCGGCACTGTCACATGTGGTTGGGCTAATTTCTCTAGAGCCTAGAGAAGACATCCCCCATGCATTCATGCAGGAGTGAAAGGAAGGTGAGTATTTCTGTAGGGGATTGGATTGCTCTTAAAATCTGTTGCTTTGCATTGCATAGGAAATCACACTTTACCTTTAAACAGAGAAATTTCACAATTAGAGACCCGGAGATGTATAAGAAATTTTAGCATTCACCAAAAATTGAAAAATAGTTTTGGTGAACATATTTTTAATAATATGGTTTGTTTAAACCACTATATTTTAGTTCAATCACCTAAAAACTTGTGATAATAGAATTACAAAATAAGGTTAAAGTATGCCATTACATTTTAAGATAATTAAGAAACTACATTAAAGTACAGATCATTATTCTTAACATCAAAAAATATCTGCTTTAAGATAATACAACATTATGGTGTTGACAAAATGTCTTAGCACAAAGATGCCACTTCTCAAATAAATAACTTTAATGATTTTCCTATTTTGATAAACCACTAATATCTTTAGATACATTGCATGACATCTGGCAAAGTAGGGGGTTCTAGCACTGATCATTCCATTGTTGCTCATTAGTAATTATTAATAAAAAGTGCACCGATCAGTCAATCATCAATTATCTCTTAGCATAGAGTAATGAGAGTAATATCCGATCATTTACATATTTGTTAACTCATTGTTGCTGCATTTATATATTTATTACCAAATTATTACCACCAAAATAATATTTCCAGAAATACATGTAAAATATTTTACAAACTTACTGTACTTGACTTAAGAGCAAAATTATTTTTGCATGTGGATATTTTGCTTCACAAGGCATGTTTTCGGTAATTAGATTGAAAGAAATGATACACCTGATCCTACTTTCACTAAGTCACCTGATATTGTTAAAATACAAAAGGGATGCCAACAGCTTCCAAAGTCTATTATTGTATAAGACATTTTTAAAATGCATGTAAAGGCAACCCTTTTTTAAAATTTAGTTTTGGCAAAAGTAGGAAGGGTAAGACGCTCTGCTAGATTATTTTTATTCCAGCAGACTGTATCTCCTGATAGAGATTTTAACTTTTCCCTACTTGTACAGCTGATGTTTGTAGCAACCAGTGATCAGCAGGGAAGAATTTGCCCATCTACAGGAATCCCAGGGATGTGTCTTTGATATAACCATTTTGATGTAATTCCTTTGATATAATCCACCAAAGCAACCAACATTTCCAGTGGTGATGTCTAGAGTTGGGAAACGGTTCAGATCAAGCAAAAATTTGGTCTGAACATTGCCTGTTCGCCCGTTCAGAAAACACCCTAATTTGCAGATAGTTTGGCGGGTGTTCGCCCCACCGAATACCCGGTAATGTACTGTGCGCTGCACAGTGCATTCTAAGCCCTGATTGGGCAACGCTTTGCCCAATCATGGCGCAGTCAATAGCTGGTTGTTAAGGAGCGGGGTTGGGAAGCTGTGGCGTCCTTAACAACTGATGATCATCAGCTGTCAGTGGGCTTCCCCATTGACAGCTGAATAAAAAAACAAACATTGCAAGCAATAAAAAAGTGAAAAAAACATCCCTTTTGGGTCTGGTATGGATTTTAAGGGGAACCCTATGCCAAAATAAAAAAAATGGTATGGGGCCCCCTAAAATCCATCCCAAACCCTTATCTGAACATGCAGCTCGGCAGGCCAGGAAAGGGGGGGTGAGCAAGCGCCCCCCCTCCCAAAAGATAACAGGTTGGGGTGGGTGCTTTGGAGCAGGGGGACTCTGCCCCTCCACCCCAAAGTACCTTGTCCCCATATTGATGGAGACAAGGACCTCTTCCTGACAACCCTGGGCGGTAGTTGTGGGGGTCTGTGGATGGGAGGGCTTATGGGAATGGGGAAGCCCCCTTTGAAAAGGGGGTCCCAACATCCGCCCCCCCTTTGTGAATGAGTATGGGGTACATAGTACTCATACCCATACACCAGACAGTTTTTGACAATTCCTTTATTAAAAAATAAAAAAACAGTGTTCCCTGATGTAAATTCATAGTCAATCATGATGCTGCCACCACCACCGACCAAAAAAAAGAAATAATGAAATGCTTCGCCATCAACTAAAGTAAACCACCAAATGCCTGGCTTGCCATTTGACAGTTCTTCTATAGGTAAGGGGCAGAGCCACCCAGCAATGTCACCTGGTCACACCACCCCCTTTTGACGTCACTAACCGGTACATGCTGGGTTGGTGATGTCACAAGGGGGCAGTGCCACCAGGTGACATTGCCAGGTTGCCCCATACCTATATAAGACAGCAAGCCAGGCATTCATGGGTTTTCCTTAGTTGACGGAGGAGCATTTTTTTTCTTTTTCGGGTCCAGCAGGGGCAGCAGTGTCATGATTGATGATTGATCTACATGGGGGGACATTGTTTTTTATTTTTACTAAAGGAATTGTCAAAAACTGCCTGCTGTTTTTATTTATTTTTTACATTTTTGGTGAATGTATAGGGGTACTATGTACCCCTACTCATTCACATAGGGGGTGTTGTGATCTAGGGACCCTCTTGTTAAAGGGAGCTTCCAGATTCTGATAAGCCCCCTGCCCACAGACCCCCACAACCACTGGCCAGGGTTGTGGGGAAGATGATATTGTTCCCATCAACATGGTGGCAAGGTGCTTTGGGGTGGGGGGCAGAGCCCCCCTGCCTCAAAGCACCCACCCCCTATGTTGAGAGCATGTGGGCTGTTATGGTCTTGCTCACCCCCCCCTTTCTTGGCCTGCCAGGCTGCATGCTCAGATAAGGGTCTGGTATGGATTTTGGGTAAGGACCCAAGCCATTTTTTTTTTCAATTTTGGCATGTGCCATTTTAAATAACTGTGAGTCAATTTAAATGTGATTTGAATATTTTTTTCTTTATAAATGTCAGTTTTTCTGCAGCATGTTCTATACATACTACAGATGTGCCGCGTTACAGGCAGACTAAGGGGACCCCCCTAGGCAATATTCATTTTAATTTTTATTGTTTCACTTTAAGCATTACTAAAATCACTGCTCCTCTAAAAAACAATAATTTTTTAAGAAAAATTAGCACTGATACATGTCCCCCAGGGCAGTACCTGAACTCCATACCCTTTTTATGGCCAATAACTTGCATATAGGCCTTCAAAATGGGGTCTTTTAATTACACGTTTGGCTCTTAAAGATTTTAATGGAGTTTGCAGCTCGGGGCCAAACTTTTCCCCTGTTTGCGAGTTCTGGTGCGAACCGAACAGGGGGGGTGTTCGCCCCATCTCTAGTGGTGTCACTAAGTCTCAAAATATTTATTTCTTGAAAAAAAGTATTTGATTGAAAATTGTTAATTACATGTTGATTTTAGGGAATAATGTAAACTTCATGTGAAAGCAAAACTAGTTATTTTTTTCCACGTAATTGTGTATTCTTTGCTATGTGAATTTTTACTATATTCAATAAGCTGAATGAAAGTTCCATTACAGCTTTTTTGTGTGTTTTACATGCATACTGTAGGTCAGTCCATTGAAAGCAATATGCTGTCCTATAGCATGCCATGTGGGAACACATTGGAATGTGCAAAAAAGCGCACAATCTCAAATGCACCTTATGATGTCTCTAGAGAAGTGGTTGGCTAGAAAAAGTCTTACTGGATATGAGAAAGGTCTCCCTTTAGCCACACATCTGTGTGGCCTGGTTGGAGTCCAGGCTGAGGTTGCCACTAACACATTGATTGGAGGGATTGTTCAGATGTGAAGCTAAATGAAGACCTTTCTCATACCCAGTGATTACAGGAGCCGGGACGAGCTCCCTTAAAGACTGGCACTCATAGCAGTGGACATTGAGAACTTACACCCTTTCTGAAAGCCTGAGCAGCTCACACATTGGTATTTTTGGGTCCTAGAAAAGTCTTAAGTATACTTCATCAGTAAGTGACCCCAGAACCAGTGTGTGTTCCAAACACCGGAAGTGACGTCACATGATGTCTCAATCCTGCCTCAACATGTTTTGCTCAATCAGACATCACATCCTGTGACATCACTTCCGGGTGTTTGGAATGCACGCTGGTTCTGGGGTTCAGAACAGAGGTGTTTTCATACTGTGTAATTTACGCTGGAAATCCTGAGTGCCCAGAAGGCACATAAATATGTGAGTTTATAACCTGGGGGATTCGTTTTGTATTTATGTAAAAGGGACATGTTCTAATAAAGCTAAAACATGATGAGTTCCTTCCTACGGTCTCTTCAAATACTGTATTGCACTGATTAATCCAGATGAGAGGCACTGGGAGTGGAGTCAGGGGCCCAGAGTCAGTGGAACTTTGTGGAAGAGGTGGCATATCCTCATATAAAGTGTTTTTTGACCCTGCATGGCTGGGTCATACATTTCTGGTGAGTGAATGGTGCAAAGGGGAGGTGTGATTCACTCATCACTGTGTTGGAGCACTGAATGCTCATTTTCATAGGCATATGTAGAAGGAGGACTTGGATTAATGATATTGAAGCCATTTGGCTCTGTCACAAGCACGTTTATGGGACTACTTATGTTTAATAAGTATTTGATTTACAGACACACATATTCACTACTGGTTTGTGTTATTCTATGAACTGCATATTAGCTTAGCAGTTTTATACTTCAAGTGTGTTTTTCAGCAAAATTTTCATTGCACCTGGTCATATAGTTTTCTTTTGCCACAGCACGGCATAGGATATATGTTAATTTGTTTATACTTCCATTATAAAAGCATGAGTGAAGTAAATTACACATACTGCTGGTAAGGTAATGAGCCAACACTCATTTGCAGCACACAGTATAACAAAACAGCACAACAGCTGCTATTCTGATGGCCCTAAAAGGATATGGGGTTACTCTTAAAGTAACAATAAAAAAAATTCTCTCTCTCTTTATATTGTTTTGTATTTTGCATAAATATTTTTTTCCACATACAAACTACAATAAATATATAACAATCATACATATGCTAAAGTTTAGATTTAGGTAGAACAGAGCAGATTTAGAGCCTCTGCCAAGATAGTTCTGTTGGTGCACTTCTGTGAACATATTTACTGACATCTTATATCCCAAGAGATGTGTCCCTTGTTCTGCTGTCTACTGCCTTAGTAGAACTCTTCCTCCTCTAACCCACCTTCCCACCTCTGCTGTAATCCTTCAGTACAGCAGGGGGTTCATAGAGTGGGGGAAGTTAACAGGCACTCATAGTGCCATCTATGTCTGCCCATTCTCCCCTCCACCTGCATTCCTAGAGGTCATAATATCACTTCTATGAATGAAAAGAGATCTATGAATGGAGGATGGTTGGGTGATTGAAAGATCTGCTTCCTCCATTCATAGATCATATTTCATTCATAAAAGCTATTGTATGGCCCCAATGGATGGAGGTGGTGGGCAGAAAGGATGGGCACACTTGGGCTTGATTAGCGCCTGTCACAGTTCACACAGCTCAATTAATCCATACTGTTGCAGAACATTATGCCAGTGGGAATGGAGGAGGGATCAAAGGAGGAATATTTGTAATAAACTAGGAGCCAGCAGCACAAAAAACACATCACTTGTGTTTTTTCCCTTTCTTTTACTAAAATTAGGCTTTAAATTTCAGTTTTGGATAGGACCTCAGTCAGGTTTTTTGCTGCCTGTGTCCCTGTTTTCCTCACTTCCTGTGCCCTGTGAAAATATGTAAATTAAAATCTTCCCAACAGGGTCACAAATAGAACCAACTTGACAGAGGTTATAAATCTGTCCTGTTCTAGCTAAAACTAAAGGCTTTGGCTGTACAGTCACATGTCATTGACATGATGATCTTCTTTCTTCACCTCCAATGTTTACCATGATTCCAGTACCCAGATGTTAGGTATTTTAGCATTATGACACACATTTATAATAAATGAATCTCCTTCCTAGTAATATGTTATTAACTTTATTGGCTAGGTACTAATTATGAGAATTCTTTTTTAAGTGTACATTGTATGGTCTCAAATATTGAAAACAGAAAGTAACAACAACTATATACAGTACAGTATTTCATTTTTTTAAATCAAGAAGTTTCTTTAGTGAAAAAAAAAGTAAATTCAATCCAATATTAAAACAGAATATTCATTTTTGTATCTACCACACTTGGGGCATGCAGCATACAAAATGCATTACATATGACTTCATCTGCTACATAGCATACAACACTGCATGAAGCCAGCTTAAAGAGCCAATAAACCCAATTGTAAAAGCCTAAATGGCTAGATCCAGTGAGGACATATCTGGAATTTCAGGCTACTTGCCCTAAATCATTTTAAATGTATTTCAGCAACCCCTATGTTTCAAGATGAAATATTATATTTTTATGTGGTATTTATTCATTGTACACATTCTCACACTGATGAGGGTTCAGCTGCCTTCCAAAATTTAAATACCAAAGCGGTGTTCCAGACGTTTTTTTTTTTTTTTTCAAAGTCAGCAACTACAAACACTGTAGCTGCTGACTTTTAATAAGGGCACTTACCTGTCAGCCCCCAAGGCCAATCCATCGGATCGGGTGCTGGCGCCGCCATTGCAACTAAGGGAAACTGGCAGTGGAGCCTTGTGGCTTCAAAGCCCGTTTCCCACTACGCATGCACGAGTCGCGTGGCATTTTGTGAATGGCCCCGTCATCTTCTGGGACACACACAGGTCCCAGAAGACAATGGAGGAGCTCGCCGAAGAGAAGGAAGTGACGGAACAGCTCTGCGGACTAGGAAGAGGCACATTAGGGAGACTGCCTAGCAACAGGGGTTTCTGCTAAGTACATTTTTTTCCTATGTTTTCTAATTTATTTCAAAGAAAATTTTAATGTATAAATGTTTTTTAGGGTGGACCTCCATTTTAAGTTCAAAACTTGGAAAAGGGATTTCCAGACAGTGGCCCTGGTGGGCTCCTCCAGCTCCTCAGTCTATAGAATGCCTTAAATACAAAGTTTAGAGTCCAAAGGTAATGTTATCTGAAATATATAATTAAAAGTGTGAACCAGGGGTGTACCTACATGGGTCACATAGGTCGCAGTTGCTATCCAGCCCCATGCACCAGATTGCCCGTGCAGCCTTCCGTACACCTGGATAGGCGGGGCAGTGGCATGTGGAGGAACCGACCCGCTCTATTTTACTCCTGCCAACGCTGAATGCCTACTTCTCCTCCTTTCTGTAAGGGCTTACCTTGGTTGGAGTCCATAGTACAGAGATGCACTGTATGCTCACCCTTGCAAATAGACACAGCCCACGGTAACAAGGTAAAAAGCTACCTGGGCTGTGAATCTGTGCACCAGGGTTTAACAGGAATTAACCAAAGGATTGTCAAGATAAGCTGTAGTCAGGGATTCCAGAAGTCAGAGTTAACGATGAACAGAGCCAGGGTCAGAAGCCGGGGTCAGTCTTGGAGCACTGCAACTTGAATACAGGAACACAGGAACATAGGAACATTTGGCAAAACAAGAGACAATGAACTGACCAAGCCCCCAGAGTGAGAAGTGTTTTATACCCAGCTGTTTCGATAAACTGCCTCAGCTCAACCAGGATGGACAGATACTAATTGCAAAGCAAAGTCCAGAGTATAGGCCTCGGTGCTGAATGCAGAACAAGGCATAGCTGGAAACAGAAAGTCATGGGTTTAATACCTCCTTGAGCCACTTGGGGTGTGACCAGGCTTGGCCGTTTGCATGGCACAATAGGGACTGTGACAGTTTCCCCCCTTAGAAATGCCCTCTGGGTGTGAACAGGTAGTTCGTCCTAGGCATCCATACCATATGTACCAACAGTAGTGTTAGAAGACTTTTCCTTATTCCCTTTGGGCATTGTTGCTTTAGAAGTTTTTGCAGGGAGACTTTTGTCACTTGCAAAGCTTTTTCAAACATCTCCAGTTCCTGCTTATAGACTATGGTGTAATTCCAGGCATACGTGCAGTCAAGTGGTAAAACTTCCTTGGCAGGACAAGAAGATGATTCTGCACTTACCACTATAGAGCTTGGGGCGACTGTAGGAACTGGTTTGTTGTCAGAAAGTTGCATAGTTGCCTCTAGGCCAAATGGCGAGAGCTTCTCAGGGGTATTGGTTACGGGTTCTTGAGGGACACTGGTATCGGTAACCACCATAGTCTGGGTACCCGCTTGTGTCATTGAACGTGGATAGGTCTTACCCCAACCTTGGCAGTTTACAGGCTGATAAGCAGGGATAGCAGGATGGATCCTAATAGTACCTACTTGAAGATCCTTTAGCCGAGATGGGCGGGTTGGGCAGAGAGAAATAAAGTGCCCTTTTTCTCCACAATAGAAACAAAAACCACAGCCTCTCCTCCGCTTTCTTTCACCTTTAGACAGCTTGGACCGGATGGCCTGGATCTCCATGGATTCAACATGTTCCAGGGCAGGTGTATGTATAACTTCAGGAGCGTCTAGGCTTTGTGGGTTTAGAGCTTCATGGCTTGGCACGTACTGGAAAGGCTTGGCATCATATCTGTACAGTGTATTCCTGTCCCTGGGTACCCGTAGGCCACATGAACTAGGAGCAGACTTGGGAATCCTGGTTTTCTTTGAAACTGTAATGTGAGAGTCCAGAGCAAACACAAATGCTTCCCAGCTGTCCAAGACTGGACTCCTTTCCTGTAATAGCTGATGAGCCCATGTTTTGATTTGCCCAGTGAGCAGGTTGATAATCGGTGGCATATGATCTAGGCTTAAGAGCAAACAACAGCTCGCAATCCATCCTAAAACACAAGAAGGATGCACGGTTACCATCAAACTTCTCTGGCATCACAGAGAAAATTGAGTACTGTCCGTGATACTTTTTTTATTTGCACTAACATACAATTTTTCAGGACAAGCTTTCGGGGTATGTCCCCTTCTTCAAGGTCCAAGCAGTACTGATTCACAAATTTTTAAGCAGAATGTTAAAGAAAAAAAAAAAAAAAAAAGAAGAGAAAACCAAACACATACAAATCAATGGTAATAAAGATAGCAGCAGAGTTAGTGAGATAAGACAGAGGGAGAGCTAGGGGGGAATGCAGGGGGGGGGGATACTAATCACAGAGCGGTCGTAAAACTTTAGCATAATGTGTAAGGAAACCAATATCTAAATTCAGGCCATTATTCTTCGTGTCAAAAAGAAGTATCATTCTTAGTTCAAACGTTTTCCTTTCCTGGATAGTTCTGAAATTCCCTTTAAGAACTAAGACATTGAGGTCTTCTATGGTGTGGTCCAATTGTGAGAAATGATGTCCCACAGGTGTGCATAAACTGTCTTCTTTATGTTCTTTGATGGTATGTCTGTGCAAATTCATCCTCGCTTGCAACTTCTGTCCTGTTTCACCAACATAAGATCCTTTGCTGCACCTTTTGCATTGGATGAGGTACACAACATTACTTGAGGTACAGCTGTAAGATCCCATGATATTGAAGGTCCCATTTGTGTGTGTGACACTTTTGGATAGATTTATCTGGTTGCATAGTTTGCAGCGTTTTTTATTGCAGGGTTTGCTACCATTATTTTTGACTTCATAATCAGAGTGAAGTTTCCTGCTGATTAGTTTGTGTCTGAGGTTGGGTGGTTGTCTGAAAGCCAATAATGGGGGTTGTTGGAATATTCCTTTCAGAGTTTCATCCTCTGTTATAATGGGTTGTAAATCTTTAATTATCTTTTTGATCCCTTCAAGTGCTGGGTTGTACGTGGTGACTAGAGGTACTCGGTTATTTGTTTTTTTCTCTGTGTATTGGAGGAGATTTTCTCTTCGGGTTTTCAAGGCTGTGTTTATGCTGTTGTTTATGGTTTTGTCTTTGTAACCTTTCTTATGGAAGGAGTCTGCCAGTGTTCTGAGATGTTTATCTCTGTCTTCTGGGTCTGAACAAATTCGGTGGTATCTGATGGCCTGGCTGTGTATGATGGCCCGTTTGGTGTGTTGGGGGTGAAAACTGGAACTGTGAAGATAGCTGCATCGGTCAGTCGGTTTTCTGTATATTGACGTGTGTAGCTTGTCATCCCTGATGTATACTGTAGTGTCCAGGAAGTTGACATGTGTGTTCGAATAGTCCATTTTTAGTTTGATAGATGGGTGAAAAGTGTTGATCAATGAAAAGAATTGGTTTAGATTTTCTTCACCTTCAGTCCATATCATGAAGATATCATCAATATAGCGATAATATCTGTATGGCTTTTGTTGTATGCTGTTCAGAAATTTGTCCTCCAGGTCAGCCATAAATAAATTTGCATATTGGGGTGCCATTTTGCTTCCCATAGCAGTACCCATACACTGGAGATAGATGTCATTATTGAAAAAGAAGTAGTTGTGTGTAAGAATGATTTCAATGAGCCGTGTCACATCCTCAGCAGTGTATTTGTGGTCTGGTGAGGATGATAGGAATCTGTGACATGCCGCCAACCCATCCTTGTGAGGAATGTTACTGTACAGAGTTTCTACATCCATAGTGACTAGAAGTGTATTAGGTGGTAATTGTTGTATATTGTTAAGTTTGTTCAGAAAATCAGTGGTGTCTTGCAGGAAACTTGCAGTGTTCATGACTAAAGGTTTTAACATGTTTTCTACAAGGCCTGAGATATGTTCAGTAAGTGTATTCATACCTGTTATAATGGGTCTGCCTGGATTTCCTGGCTTGTGGATCTTGGGCAGCATGTAGAAGTCTCCAATTTCTGGATTATCCGGAATCGCATTGATGAGTTCTGAATGTAGGTGGCTTGGCATTGTCGCAATGAGACCTTTTAATTGGTTAGTAAAATCCTGGGTCGGATCATAATCCAGTTTTTTATAGTAAGTAGTATTTGCCAGCTGCCTCTGGCCCTCTTGTATATATTTGTCTGTATCCATCACAACGACTGCTCCCCTTTATCTGCTGGTTTGATGGTATGGCCTGATTATTGCGCAGATCATGTACAGCTCTTCGCTCCAGTGGTGAAAGGTTGTATAATGTTTTCTTTTGCTGGGTGGATACCAGGGATGTAACTCGCAGCCTGAAGCTGTCAATATAGGTATCCAGTTTGGGGTTGCGTCCTTGTGGAGGTGTGAAGTTGCTGTTCTTTCACGGACAGTACTCAATTTTCTCTGTCACAATTGCACTAATACGGCTACAACAAATCAAGTATGATGGAAGATACTGCATATAGCCGCATAAAGAAGCAGTTAACCAACCTGATCACAAAGGAAACACAGGTCAACAGCGACATCTTCTTTCTCTCAAGATGCAAAAAGAGGAATCTCATACCACAGGGTCTCCGGATTAAAAATCCTTGTGCAAATACACTGAACTCTCCTTATGCAGAAGGACTCTGCAGACGTACCAGCGAAAGGTTAAGGAACAACCTCATTCATAAACTCTATGGTAAAAGGGAAACAATCCGGAAACAAAAGCAGTTGGTGTTTGAAACCTCAACACCATTGGATCCCACAAGCATCAACCAAATTAAGAATGAAATTGAAACCTTACAAAGACAACTGCAAAAACTTGCCATGAACAGGAAGCAAAAAAAACTCCAAAAGCTACACCAAGAGCAGACCTTTTGGATACAACCTAAACAACACAAAACAAACACAACTTCTATAACTCCTGCTATCAGCAACTTGGAAGCCAATCCAGAATCCCAAGGTATCCCTTGTGTAAATGCTGACTTTACAGAAAATGTGGATATAACAGAGGAACTCGGAATAATACATTTGTCAAATCATCAACTTACTACACCAGAAACAACAGTCCTCTCCAAAGGCCTCACATTCTGCCCAACCACCAAATTGGATAAATTACAGGTATGGTCAGATATGGAGGAATTCTTTAGGAGACTAAGGCTCAAAGAATATTTTGACAGTAAGGAAAGGAATCCTAGGACAATAGATGGTTACAAAAGGAAAAAGAACAGCAACTTCACACCTCCACAAGGACGCAACCCCAAACTGGATACCTATATTGACAGCTTCAGGCTGCGAGTTACATCCCTGATATCCACCCAGCAAAAGAAAACATTATACAACCTTTCACCACTGGAGCGAAGAGCTGTACATGATCTGCGCAATAATCAGGCCATAACCATCAAACCAGCAGATAAAGGGGGAGCAGTCGTTGTGACGAATACAGACAAATATATACAAGAGGGCCAGAGGCAGCTGGCAAATACTACTTACTACAAAAAACTGGATTATGATCCGGCCCAGGATTTTACTAAGCAATTAAAAGGTCTCATTGCGACAATGCCAAGCCACCTACATTCAGAACTCATCAATGCGATTCCGGATAATCCAGAAATTGGAGACTTCTACATGCTGCCCAAGATCCACAAGCCAGGAAATCCAGGCAGACCCATTATAACAGGTATGAATACACTTACTGAACATATCTCAGGCCTTGAGTAACATCCCTCACAAGGATGGGTTGGCGGCATGTCACAGATTCTTATCATCCTCACCAGACCACAAATACACTGCTGAGGATGTGACACGGCTCATTTAATTCATTCTTACACACAACTACTTCACTTTCAATAATGACATCTATCTCCAGTGTATGGGTACTGCTATGGGAAGCAAAATGGCACCCCAATATGCAAATTTATTTATGGCTGACCTGGAGGACAAATTTCTGAACAGCATAAAATAAAAGCCATACAGATATTATCGCTATATTGATGATATCTTCATGATATGGACTGAAGGTGAAGAAAATCTAAACCAATTCTTTTCATTGATCAACACTTTTCACCCATCTATCAAACTAAAAATGGACTATTCGAACACACATGTCAACTTCCTGGACACTACAGTATACATCAGGGATGACAAGCTACACACGTCAATATACAGAAAACCGACTGACCGATTCAGCTATCTTCATAGTTCCAGTTTTCACCCCCAACACACCAAACGAGCCATCATACACAGCCAGGCCATCAGATACCACCGAATTTGTTCAGACCCAGAAGACAGAGATAAACATCTCAGAACACTGGCAGACTCCTTCCATAAGAAAGGTTACAAAGACAAAACCATAAACAACAGCATAAACACAGCCTTGAAAACCCGAAGAGAAAATCTCCTCCAATACACAATGAAAAAAACAAATAACCGAGTACCTCTAGTCACCACATACAACCCAGAACTTGAAGGGATCAAAAAGATAATTAAAGATTTACAACCCATTATAACAGAGGATGAAACTCTGAAAGGAATATTCCAACAACCCCCATTATTGGCTTTCAGACAACCACCTAACCTCAGACACAAACTAATCAGCAGGAAACTTCACTCTGATTATGAAGTCAAAAATAATGGTAGCAAACCCTGCAATAAAAAACGCTGCAAACTATGCAATCAGATAAATCTATCCAAAAGTGTCACACACACAAATGGGACCTTCAATATCATGGGATCTTACAGCTGTACCTCAAGTAATGTTGTGTACCTCATCCAATGCAAAAGGTGCAGCAAAGGATCTTATGTTGGTGAAACAGGACAGAAGTTGCAAGCGAGGATGAATTTGCACAGACATACCATCAAAGAACATAAAGAAGACAGTTTATGCACACCTGTGGGACATCATTTCTCACAATTGGACCACACCATAGAAGACCTCAATGTCTTAGTTCTTAAAGGGAATTTCAGAACTATCCAGGAAAGGAAAACGTTTGAACTAAGAATAATACTTCTTTTTGACACGAAGAATAATGGCCTGAATTTAGATATTGGTTTCCTTACACATTATGCTAAAGTTTTACGACCGCTCTGTGATTAGTATCCCCCCCCCTGCATCCCCCCCTAGCTCTAACTCTGTCTTATCTCACTAACTCTGCTGCTATCTTTATTACCATTGATTTGTATGTGTTTGGTTTTCTCTTCTTTTTTTTTTTTTTTTTCTTTAACATTCTGCTTAAAAATTTGTGAATCAGTACTGCTTGGACCTTGAAGAAGGGGACATACGCAGAAAGCTTGTCCTGAAAAATTGTATGTTAGTGCAAATAAAAAAAGTATCACGGACAGTACTCAATTTTCTCTGTCACAATTGCACTAATACGGCTACAACAAATCAAGTACTGGCATCACAGTAAATGGTTCAGGACATGCTGGTTGCGGGGCTGGGCGTACTGTAGTTTTCAACAATCGGACTTCTTGTTGCAGCTTTGAAACAGTCTGGCCCAGGTTGGAGACCTTCTGAGCAAGGGAGGTGAGCACCTTGAACATCTCTGCGGACTCCATGATGGTCAGTTCATTATGCAAGGGCTTACCTTGGTTGGAGTCCATAGTGCAGTGATGTATGCTGCTCATCCTTGCAAATAGACACAGCCCACGGTAACAAGGTAAAAAGCTACCTGGGCTGTGAATATGTGCGCGGGGCTTGAGAGGAATTAACCAAAGGATTGTCGAGGTGAAGCTGTAGTCAGAGATTTCAGAAGTCAGAGTTAACGATGAACAGAGCCAGGGTCTGAAGCCGGGGTCAGTCTTGGAACACTGCAACTTGAACACAGGAACACAGGAACCTTTGGCAAAACAAGAAAATTAACTGACCAAGCCCCAAGAGTGAGGCAGTGTTTTATACCCAGCTGATTAGATAAACTGCCTCAGCTGAACCAGGAGTGACAGATACTAATTGCAAAGCAAGATCCAGAGTATAGCCCTCAGTGCTGATTGCAGAACAAGGCATAGCTGGAAACCAGGCTGAATAGTGAACTGAAGTGTGGCTCACAGGCAATACAACAGGAGCAGTACAAAGAAAGTAATGGTTTCAATACCTCCTTGAGCCACTTGGGGCGTGACCACGCCTGGCCGTTTGCATGGCACGGTAGGGACCATGACACTCTCCCTCCCACAGGCATTCAGCAGCTGCAGAAGGAAAATGGTTCTTCTTTATGCCAATGCCCCTCCTATCCAATTTCTTTCTGTTGCCCCTGTGCTCTCTCCAAATTTTCCTGTGCTCTCCCCAGCCCCCCTCCATCATCCTCCACAGCTCTGCTGGATTCCCTCTCCCCTCTCCCACTGGTTGCTTCGAGGGGATGCTTTGAGGATGAATATCGGGGAAGGGGTGGGTAAATGTATAATTTACCAGCCCCTTCCTTGTCTGAAAAATAGAGTCAGTTATTCTGTGTTTACTATGCTTCAGTTTGTGAATGAATTGGAATCTGTGTACATAGCTATTCCTGTGCATGCATTCTGTGCAGTTAAGGCTGCAGAGGTAGAATTTGAGGGCTGTGTGCTGTCTCATCAGGACTCTTGTAAAAAATAATAAAAAATAACATTGTAAACAAAAATAAAATAAGATGGTAAAAAATAAAATAACAAAAATAAGAAAGCTATGGACACCAGTGGCGGAACTACCAGGGTCGCAAAGGTCATACTTGCTACCAGGTTCTGGCATTCTGCCACCAGGCTTGAAGAAAGGGGCTCCCGGCCGGGGTCAGGGGGCCCTTCGTGGTTTTTTGCACCGGCACCTTGAAGGTTCTAGTTACGCCTCTGGTGTGAACCACTGTCTGCAAATATCTATGTAATTTTAGAAATTTCCACAGTACATGAATCAGATGCCCATGAACCCTTTCACACCTGCTACAAGTAGTGTTAGACAGCTTTCCCATTCAGAATAGCTTCATGCCCCCACCATGATGTAAAGTGGTCATTTTCCACTTTACATTATGGTGTAAAGGGGGACCACCATAGTCCCAACATCCCTCCCCCATTATGCTGTAGTCCTGCAGGGGTAGTTTTTTAAGTACTCAAGGAGGACCATAGCATTTCATATCATGCTTCAGATTTAATATGGGGGGGCTTCAATGTCACTTGTATCTGTTAATAAAGCATATATCTCCAGCACACCATGGACCTTCAAGATAATGAATAAATGTTTATTAAAGTAATCACATCTCATTGTGATGTGATCACTGTAATAAAAGTTTGGATACTATCTTGATCCAGGGTATGCTAGTGATTCATGCTTTTATTCACATTGTTACTTGTCTCCAGCTGGAAGTTGCTACAGCACCTGCCTACACATTGCAGGAACATGCATGATGGGAGTATTATATCTTGTGTAAAGTTCAGGATAATATCTCCTGGGGACCACTTGGAAAGCCGTTTATGTTTCAGCAAACATAAGAGTGCTTCCAGCAGCAAACCAAAACTTCAGAAAATGCAACACTTGGTCATGCTTATCTTTAGCACAAACATCATAAAGGAAACATAAAGAAACAAAGTTCATACACAGGATTTACCTCAAGGTTAGCACAGTCCAACTCAGGTTGTTTGGCAGCTCCCAGCACATGTATAGCACTCCAACAGGTCTTTCTCTCCAACTCCTACACCCCCCACCCAATACTAATGCCACGTACACACGATCGGACTTTACGGCATACTTGGTTCGGCAATCTTTTCAACGGACTTTGTACGCTAGGTGCGCCGGACTTTAAAAACGGATGGACTTGGACACACACGATCACTCCAAAAGTCCGATGGTTTTGAACGCAGTGACGTACAGCACGTACGACGGGACTAGAAAAAGGAAGTTCAAGCCCCACTACGCCAGCCTTTGGGCTCCTTCTGCTAATCTCATGTTTATCTCGTGTTAGTAGAAGTTTGGTTAGAGACGATTTGTGCTTTTCACACTTCAGCTTATTTCGATTGTTTTCTGCGGTTCAGTTTGTGCTTGTGAGGTTTGTATCTGCTTTTCAGTGCGTGTTGGTCAGTTCATAACCTGCCAGCAGGCCGTTCTGGTCCGCTTGTTCCTGATTTTCAGGTCGCTCTTTATAGGCCTTGCTGTTCTTCAGTGCATTATTTCTAAGTTTTTTTGTTTGACCAGCCGACCGTTTTGAAGCCATGTTGCGTGGACGTACTCATTCTCGAGTTTGTGCTGTGTGGGGACTTGGTGTTGGGGTTAATACTTTGACCCGAGTCCAGTCCATGAACAGGGCGAGGAGGAGTTCATGGATGAAGAATTGGTTGCGCCAGCGTGACCAATTTCCGCACATGCCTTTGCTGCGTGAGATCTGTGAGAATAATCCTGAGGATTTCAGGAATTTTCTCAGGACACGGACCCCGTTTTTGAACGTCTGCTGGCTATGCTGACCCCCTATATCAGCAGGCAGGATATCTGCATGAGACAAGCTATCACTGCGGAGCAGAGGCTAGTTGCCACTTTACGTTACTTGGAGACTGGAAGAAGTCTTCAGGACTTGAAGTTCTCGACAGGCATCTCCCCCCAGGCTCTGGGGATCATAATCCCAGAGACCTGTTCTGCTATTATTCAGGTCCTGCAGAAGGACTATATGAAGGTAAGTTTTATCCTTTAACATTACATTATATGTATTTAATGTTTGCTAATGCAATGTCTAAATGTCCTCGTTACCTAATTACCATGCTTGGAATATGCTGTGAATGTCCCCTTTATCTTCATGCATGCCTGTTTTTTTACCTTAATCATTTTTTGGCCTACATGCATATTTCCCTTCAATAACCTCCCCACCATGCAATCCTGGGTCCATTTATACCTCTAGCCTATAGTCCCTTGAACAATGTATATTGTCAGCTCCATTGTACTGTTTTACCCTCCCCCACCCCCTCAAATGTTTGCAACTGTCAGGTGTGTTCTTGGCCCCAATTAGTACCCCTCCCCCACCCCCTCAAATGTTTACAACTGTCAGGTGTGTTCTTGGCCCCAATTAGTACACCTCCCCCACCCCCTCAAATGTTTGCAACTGTCAGGTGTGTTCTTGACCCCAATTAGTACCCCTTCCCCACCCCCTCAAATGTTTGCAACTGTCAGGTGTGTTCTTGGCCCCAATTAGTGCCCCTCCCCCCATATACAAATTCATCAATGGTCCATCAGAGGGGGTGAGTAATCTTATAAGTGGGCCTTATTTTTTTTTTTCTAAAAATAACACATATTAATAATGTTCAACTGCTGTTGTTCAAGAATGTTTTTGTGTAATCTGATATCCAAGTTATGTTTAAAAGTACTTATATTTTTTTTTTTCTTTGACTCCACAGTTTCCTTTGAACACACAGGAATGGCAGACTGTGGCCTCCCAGTTCGCTGACCGTTGGGACTTTCCCAACTGTGTCAGGGCGATCGATGGGAAGCATGTCCGCATTGTGCCACCACCCCATTCAGGGTCTTATTTCTATAACTATAAGGGGTTCCATAGTGTAGTTTTGATGACGGTGGTCTCGGCACAATTGGAATTTATGTTCGTGGACGTGGGGAAGAACGGCCGGATGTCTGATGGAGGAGTCTTTGCACAGACCGAGCTGTGCCAGCGTCTCCAGACTGGTAGCCTGGGATTGCCACCTGATGACCAGAATGTGGATGGACTCCCCTCAGTTTTCATCACTGATGAAGCGTTTGCTCTTGGCAAGCACTTGATGAGGCCGTTCCCCCAAAGGACACTCACCCCTGAGAGGAGGGTATTTAATTACCGGCGGGCCAGAGCAAGAAGAGTTGTGGAGAATGCCTTTGGGATTCTGGCCAGCCGGTTCCGTTTGTTCCTCTCGGCAATAAATCTAGCAGAATACAAAATCAATTATTATTATTATTATTATAAGAGATTTATATAGCGCCAACAGTTTACGCAGCACTTTCTTTGCTTGCTGCATTCTGCATAATTTCTTGAGACGTCATTCTTTGACATATCTAACTTCTGTTGGGCCTGAGGCCGGGCTTGGTGTTGATGAACCACTCACAGGCCTGGAAAGTGGCCGTGTAAGCTTGGCCCCCCAAACCGCCTGTGAAGTGCGTGACAGATATGTCAATTATTTTTATGGTCAGGGGGCCATTGCAATGCAACAAGATCTTTAAGATTTTTTGAAAAAAAAAATTAAAAAATTTGGCAACAATCTCTTGTTTTGATTCTTGTTTGCATTTAGATTTGTCTGTCTCCTAGTGCACTTGTAGTGGCAAGTGCATTTCCCTTTAGTTAATAAGGCCCTTTGTCACTGTAACCACACAAAAATAACAAAAAAATAACAAACTGTTATTGATAAATAATAAACCACACACATCGTAATAGTAAAAACATTTTACTGTGTGCACATTGAAAGGTGCATTTTGTTTGAACGTGTTTTTTTTGTTTGTTTGTTAACAATATGTTTTTACTTTCTTTTAGTTTAGGCATATTTATAGAAAATATACATTGTTTACAAAATTTGGCTTGACAACAGGGTTTTAAAAAACATAAGAACAAAAAATAACAGGAACTTACAAAGTTCAACATGTTAATAACAGTGCTGGTGATGTCACCCATGTAAAATAAAAAAATTACAGATGCTTCCAATTTCTGTTGAATAAAGGTTCAAGTCAACATGTGCTATCTCCCATCATGGGGGAGCAATGGACGTGTTTTGTGTGTGCAATCCCTTTGTTCCTCTCACAAACTAACATTATTCTGATGAAGGGGTTGCAAACACAAAACAAGTACATTGATATCCCCTGATGGAAGATAGCACATGATGACACACTGTGTGCATCTGCAAAATTTTTACATCAGTATTTAGCAAGTTAAAACATTTTAGAAAAATAAAACTTGACAATGAAATGAAGAACATGATTTATGTTTTTAGGCAAAAAGTTATTAGATTCTGCCCAAAACATCAATCATGTTCTTAATTTCCTGTTGCATGCTGTCCAGCCGATTTCTCATGCTGTCAATTTGGTCACGCATTCTATCAATTTGGCCATTCCACACCATTTTCTGGCCAATGAGTCTTTGTGCACTGTCTGTGCTAAATGGCTCCGCTGCTTGGCCTTCCACAACCAGAACATCACCTAAAATTTGTGGATAAAAAATTATTGTAATATATGCACGCCTAAATAGATGAACTTAAGCTGGGGTGTCAGTCACTCACTTGGTGGGGTGGAAATATCGCACACTTCCTCTACCTCTCCTTCCTCCAGCTCGTCGGGTGGGCGTGGTCTTGGGCTGGGACTTGGGGTAATTTCAGCTTCAGGCTGGTGACTTGGGGGGGTCCTGGGATCCTTGGACTGTGGTCTGAGTCTTTTCTCCCCTATGATAATTAAACAAAAGGTATAGTTAAAACACAGTGATATTTCAGTCTTGAAAAAGGAATATGAAACATTGGTTAAAAGTTGTGGACAATTGTCATTTTTTGCACCAAAAATTTTGAAGACAGGATTAAAATTCACTCTGCCCAAAAATGCCAATCAATACACATTTTCATGCAAGTTTCACAGATGCAGAGACCTCAAGTATCCCCTGGAGCTCCTATGTGTATTACCCCCAAAAATTTCCTCTGGCGTCACATAGTACACTAGTGCTCGTGAGTCCAGATGTAGAAACAGCTGGTGTGTCCTGTCCTTACATTACACTGAATCATTTTTGAAGAAGCATTATAGTTTCAAACACATCTACACAACATCACCACATTTTTGGAATACGACAAATTATCAAGACCTAAATGTATGTCCAAACCCTGTGCCATCCTATTTGGTGAAAAAAACCCGTCATTTTCTTAGTATCATATGTTTTTTCAAAGGAACGGTCTTTACAAACGGTGCTGTATAAACGAAAAGCATATGGATCAGCATGCAAGTTAAGTATCTCATTCTGAACACACAACAAGTACTTACTTTTTTTAAGCAGCTTCTTTATTCGCCAATATTGTTCAGGCTCCCTACTTTTGAGGTCAGAGCACCGCTTCCTCAATTGTTCTTTAGCCCGTTTAGTGCCAAATTTTTGTTCAAGAGCGGTGACAACTGAGGACATTATTTTGTCCTTCCGCATATTGGGTCGGGTGTACGGTCCTTTTTTGCCATCGTAGTCCTCCCTTCTCAATATGGACACCATCTCCACCATCTCTTCAAAGGCCATGTTGGTGGCTTTATATCTCCTCCTGGATCTGGATGGTTGTGGCTCCGGGCTTTCCTCCGCGCTACTTGCAGATAATCTCTCCGCCATCTTTCTCTATATCCTGCCACTGTGCAACAAAGAGTGAAGTGGCGGGGACAAATCGTACTAAAGAACGTCAGGGGCAGGTGACGCAGGCGTAGCATGACACATGCACAGTGTATATAAAGCTTTTACGCTGGCCTACGTATGTCCGAGCAGAAGTAGCGAGCGTCAGAAATGAAGGTAAGATTAAAAGTGGGTGTGTGTTTGGTGAATGTGTTTGGTGTGTGTGTGTGTGTACCCTAGATTGAGCCAAAAATAATACTGGGAGTATGGACTGACAATACAGTTTTTGTGTCTTGTCTTTCAGCAAAAATGAATCCCTTTAAGGAGGAAGAATTTTTGACATGTTTTCTTGATTTGTATCAAGAAAACTGAAACTTGTGGGAGGTCTAGCACCCATTGTATATTAATAGAGATGTAAGGAAGGCAACACTGGGCACACTTTTGGAATTTGTGAAGACTCGCGTCCCCCAGGCAGACCTTAAGTTTCTGAACACTAAAATTGGTATCCTGCGCAATATGTACAGGCGGGAACACAAGAAGATCCAGGAGCCGCGCAGATCCGGAGCAGCAGCAGACCAGGTTTATGTCCCCAAGCTGTGGTACTACCAAAAAATGCGATTTCTGGATGACCAGACAGAAGCAAGGCAATCACTTTCGAGCCTTCCATCCAGCCTTCCCTCCACCCTTCCCTCCAGCCTTCCCTCCACCCCAGTTGAGGAGTCCCAAGAAGAACTGGGCCCTTTCATCCTTGATGAAGTGGATGCGCCCAGCTTCAGTCAGGTATACTTTTTTGGTGAATTTGGGATTGTGTAAATATTAATGATGTAAACCTAAAATTTTTTAAAGTGCTTCACCAAAAATGACTTCATCACAATTATTAATATGTAGACATATCAGTAGACAGTAGTGGCCAAAAATATACTTCAAATATTGGTGAGCAGCTAGAATAATGGTGGGGTCAAAAAGATAGCCTTTACTATTTGTTTAGAATTATATTTGCAAGTCATGAGCTGAAAATTGTGTGTGATTGCGCAACCAAAAATTACAACTACCAGTATGTCCCTTTTTTTTTACCCAGGATGAGCTCAGCCAGGAGGAGTCCGTGCCCAGAGGTATAGAGGAGGAGGCCTTGCCCAGTGGGAGAGAGGAGGAGGCCGTGGCTGGGCCCAGTAGAAGCCTCACAGAGTGTCAGGTGCCTCCCCTCCGTATTAACACCAAAAGGCCCAGAAAGGTGACCCGAACTGAGGAGGAATCACTATGCCTCATTCGCAAAGCCAGCAAAATCCTCAGCACACCACTCAATGCAGAAGAGGCGTATGGAACATATATGGCCACCAGATTGCTGGAACTAGAAAAGGGGCAACGCCTCCTCTGTGAGGGTCTGATTTTTCAAGCGTATCAGAAGGGCTTGAGAGGGGAGCTTACTGCAAAAACATATATAGCAGATGAAGCCACTCCTCCTTCTACTCCTCCTCCTCCTCCTGCCCCAAGTACACCACCAGAGGCACAGCCTCCAAGGAAGGCTGCAGAGAAGCGTGAAGGGAAGGCTGCAGGGCAGCGTGCAGGGAAGGCTCCACGGAAGAGTCAAAAGTGATTGGCTGGCTTCTGTCTGTGCTCCCTGTGCTCCCTAGTCGCAAGATACCAATTTTAGTGTCCTAAAACTTGATGGGTGTCCTGGGGGGACAAAAGGCTTCACACATTCCAAAAGTGTCTCCAATGTTGCCTTCCTCATTTCTGTTTTGACCAAAATAAATGGATATTTTCATTAACTTACATTATTGACCATGTGTTTTGATTCAAAAAGGACATTTGGTTTGTGAGTAGGCAGGCACAGGTCAAAAAGACTATATGTGGGTTATTTATGTAGCGCTGGTAGATTTTTGATCTACCGCTGATAAGTAAATCTAGTGGGTTACTTGTTAGGTGAAGTTAGGTTTGCCTCTGTTCCAGCTTTGCTGAGTTGCGTGTGATTCCACACTGCGCCGGTGGGTGTCGTTGTCCCCATAGGCCGGTGTTGGAAAGGCAGCGTGCCGAAGCGTATGAGTGTTCCTCTGTCCCGGAGACAACTCGGTGGAGGTGGTCCTCCGAGTTGCATTCTGGGAGAGGGTATTTATGGGACAAACGCAATGTTTGGGTGTTCATTTTCAGCCACCATACCTCCTGGCCGTCAGGTATGCGATAGGAATACCACCTTGTGGTCCTCTATTCCGGAGGCCCGCGTCGCTGCGCCGTGTGGGTGGGCCCAGAGGTCTGTCTGGGGCCTACCACAGCAGCAGAGGAATGGTCCTGAGCTGTCTATCCTGAGTGAAGAAGCTGGACAACTGAGGAGATCCCAGGGGAGGACCTGTTATGGAAGGATCATGCAGAGTGCTGGTCTGGAGAGGGGCCTGGTGACTCAGTTGGGGGACGTATCCTGAAGTGGTCTTACTGTATAGTACTGCCGGGTTGGCTTAAAGCAGGGGTCTCAAACTGGTGGCCCTCCAGCTGTTGCAAAACTACAAGTCCCATGAGGCATTGCAAGGCTGACAGTTACAAGCATGACTCCCACAGGCAGAGGCATGATGGGACTTGTAGTTTTGCAACAGCCGGAGGGCCGCCAGTTTGAGACCCCTGGCTTAAAGGTTCAAGTACTGTGTCTGACATTCATCGCAAACCAATACATCCTGTGGCAGAGGATCGTACGGGTTTTATACCAAACAAGTCTGTGGCAGAGACTTTTGTTCGTGCTACGTACTGGCTGCTAGGCAAGTGAGAGAGGCCTATCCAGGCGGGCAAAGGTTGAATCCCACAAGGGGAGTGCATCCAACTACAAGTGTTCAATTCCAAATGATGTTCTAAAGGATACTAAAGAAAGGTATTTGAGCTGCCCTGCAATTTTCCTTCTGCCTCTTTCCTGCTACTTCCTTTAATATTTGTTCATTAAAGCATTGAAAAACATACTCAAGTGTTTGGTGCCTACATCGTCCAGAGGTAAACTCAACGGGACCCTAGACATGGTGCCGGTGAAAGAGAGGTGTCGAGAGTGAAGGTAACAGCCTGTTTTAAACCAGCAGCTCCACCAAGAGTTAGTGCTAAATTTACAAAAGGCTAAATCATTTTGCAATTCAAGTGCAAAGTACTATTGCAAGTGTACTTGTTGGAAGTGCAGTCGCTGTAAATCTGAGGGGAAGATCTGAAATGAGGGGAAGCTCTGCTGATTTTATCATACAATCATGTGCAAGAGAAATCTGTTTTTTTTCTTGGGGTTCCTTGCTTCTGACCCTCGGATCCACAGCGAATGCACTTCCAAATGCTCTTTCAGGGCAATTCCAAGTACAATTTGCACTTGTAGCGAAAATGATTTTGCCTTTTTAAAATAACCCCCCTATGTCTAATTAACAAGGGACACCAACCTCATTAAGGTTCATTAAAACAATAAAAAATATTAAGGTTATTGTGGTAACTTGAAACTCAAAATCAAAAAAAAAAAAAAAAAAAAAAACATTCTGTATAATTTAGCACACATTGTAAAATAGATATTGTTTAAATCTGTAAAAATTATGAGTCCAAAAAAAAATTTGCTACTTTAGTTCTGGAGATCTGGCTTTTAAAAAATATCATATTAGTCATGGCATGAGGATAAATCATGAAGAAAGTAGTTTGTGAGAACTCTGTGTGAATATAAGCAGCAAAACAACTTCCTTCTTCTCACATTATAAAGAAAAAAAAGAATGCACTGTATTAAAAGATCACAGAAGAGGAATGTGCTAGCTTCAATACGAAGGCTAGTTTTACAAGACCGAGCGCTTCCGTCTTGTACTTGCTTCAGAGCATGCGTCAGTTTGGGTCCGTCGGACTAGCACACAGACGAACGGTTTGTACGCTAGAAAGCAGAGTCTGTCGGAAAGATTTGAAACATGTTTCAAATCTAAGTCCATCAAACTTTTGAGAAAACAAAAAAACGCTGGAGCCCACACATGATCTAACTGTCCGACGAAATCCGGTACGCCGCACCAAGTATGCCGTAAAGTCCGATCATGTGTACGCGGCATAAGAGCTTCCTGTTTTATGCGTTGTTTCCTGGAGGCTGCCTATTCCTATAGGGACTGGATTCCCTGTAGTTTGGAGTGGAGGTCTTTTTCCAACCCGCACCTCCAAAATTCCAGGTCCCAAATACATCTCTACTAATACCGAGAGGACTGTGAGTCAATCCCCTCATTTAGAGTACATGACTACCCCTTAATTCCTCACCCATCAGGGACCATAAACCAAATATTGGTGCCACATAGCACCCGTCCAGGACCCATCCTTGGTGGCCTGTACAGTTGATATATGGCACACTTTGAATGACATTTACTCAATACAACACTGCACTCAAATGAAATTGTTAGCATTTTTTCAGACAGATAGAAGTTTATTTTGGTGTATTTCTGTGTGTGCTAGGGTACACCTTGATTATTGTGTGTTACTATCTCTGTTTTTGTAATAAAATATTTTCTACTATTAATATACTTTTTGTGGTAATGCCTTCAAAATCCCACCCTAGGGGAATAGTTTGTTTTTGTTTATTGTACTAAGGGATGTGGCATACCCATTTCAATTTGCTATTTCTGGTCAGAATTCTCTTTTTTGTCTCCATTATGGTAGTAGATACCAATCCCCGCATTTTCTGACGAGCAGTAGCAAACTATCAATACCTTTTTTTGATTTTGTTGGGCCTTTGTTGCCCCCAATATCTATCTTATTACCTTTGATTCTGTTCCCTCTTTAGATTTTTAATCTGTGATTCATACACACAGATTCTCATATATTTTTTTTGTTGTAAACGTACAGATCATGGCTAGCTATATGGGGAGTAATTGGGACAGCCTCATGTCGGGTTATCTGGACGAATATGGTAAGAATGAACATATTGAATCTGAAATCAAAGGACTGTTTGTCAAACTAACCAAATTTCTTGAGAAAAAATCATCCCTATATTGGCACATTAGGTCCTTCCGTGACTACATTAATGACAATATGAACCCTTTGGGACTCAGGGTCCAGATCTTCCCTAATTTGGAGGGTCTGGACACGGAGTTCAAGAACGCCTGGGAAAAAATTTTACGCACTTGTTCCAAAGATATGATGGAACTACTCATCACCGAATATCAGAAACGGTCGAATGCGCTGGATGGCGAAATTCAAACTATCTGTTTGAAACTCCAACCACTCCAAACCCATAAGACATATATAGACAGAGAGACAAAACTCAAAAAACACCTTGAGGATTTTAATAGGGACATCCTTATTAAGAAAGAAACTAAACTAAGCAGGGATCGTGGTGCATTTGAGGAGAACAGGGCCTATAGGTGGAACCAACCACAATCTAAAAATGCTAACAAATTTAGGAATAGAAGGGACCACTACTCAGTTGTCTCCAACTCCTCTTCGAGCATTTCCTCTACTTCCTCATTAATCCCCTCCAAAACCAAAAAGGGAACCCGTCCCCATCAAAGTGAAAACAGATCCCAGGGAATCAAGACTCAAAACGTGAACACAACGGAGGGAACACAGTGTGCAATGACGGGGATAGGCAAACAAACAGGAGGGTTTGGTGGAGGTTCAACCAATACCCCCCTCATACCCTCGGTGAACAATACTAACCTACCCCCAGTAACCAGATCTAAAACCACACATCAGGCCTATGACAGACAGGACGCTGTCCCTTTAGCGGAAGCACTTCTAAACAAAGTTACAAATCGAATTTAGAGCGGGGTGATGAGGCGGATTTCATAGACGCTGCTGAGCGCCCCTATGGGACCTTCAGCATCGTCAACCTCTCATCCCACACCCTCACAGAGGGGGAAAAACGCCTGCTCCAAAAGGGGCTGGGTTTTTGCCCTAATGAGAATATGGATAGATTCGAGGTTGTCAAAGACCTCGAACTATTTGCACGTAAATTAATGTTAAAAAACATGTATCAGAAACCCCAGGGATCCGTGGACCTCACACCCCAGGAAAATCAAGCCATTGACCATCTGGTGTCGCTTTTGGAGGAAAGCGACACAACCGATCTTATTGATCGTATTGATCTACCCTCTGTGCTTTCCCTTCCCCTGTCTAACAGGGAGGTGTCGACCTATGAATCCAATCAGAGGTCGAAACTTAAAAAGAAATCAGTCCAATTTCCACCCCCTAGTTCCAATCCAAATATTTCCACCTTTCTCAAGTTGGTACATAAAGACATTGAAAAAATGCGGATCCGTACCCCCAGTGAGACAAACACCAATCTGGCTGACAGACAGGCACTCAAGGAACTTGGTGACAACAAATCCATAGTCATCAAGCCCTCGGATAAGGGTGGGAACATTGTCCTGATGGACAATGCCCAATATATCCTAATGTGCAACAAAATTCTCATGAATAAAAATTGGTACAAAAAAATCTCTAGTGATTTGATCAATAGATTCTACCAGGAATACTATTCCCTCGTGGACACGGCATATAACAACAAAGTTATCAACAAGACAATATGGGAATATATTAGAGTTAAATTTCCAATCGTACCAACTTTTTACTCACTCCCCAAAATTCATAAAGACAGTCAAAACCCTACAGGGAGACCAATTATCTCAGGGAGGGGTTCCATTAGCGAACATGCCAGCCGTTTGATCGATGAGTATCTCAAACCCCATGTCACTAGCTTACGGTCATATGTAAAAGACACCATCCATTTCCTTAAAATCATTGATAATCTCACCATACCGGATAATGCCTACCTCGTGACGATCGATGTAGAGGCCCTGTATAGTTCCATTCCCCATACTAGTGGACTCAGAGCTGTCAAAAAGGCCATATTTCAGAGACAGGATGGTGACTGGACATATAATGACTTCATTTTACAACTGTTGGAATACATTTTATACCACAATGTCTTCTCTTTTGATGGTTCCCATTTCCTCCAGGTACAGGGGGTGGCAATGGGGACATGTTGTGCCCCGTCTTATGCCAACCTGTACCTGGGGGAATGGGAAACTACCTTTCTCAGTGATGAGGACTCGTCGATGTATACGAGCCACTTTTTATTGTGGCTCCGATACATCGACGACATCTTCACCATCTGGGATGGCCCTATAGAACTCCTACAATCATGCTTGGTGAGCATGAATAGAAATCGCTTCAATCTCAATTTCACTATGGCATTTAGCCACAGTGAGATCGCATTCCTGGACGTTATGGTTAGTAGGGACTGGGATGGTGGACTCAGCAGTGGCCTCTTTCGGAAGGCCACTGCTGGGAATACCATCCTACATGCTTCTAGCTTTCACCCGGCAAGTCTCATCAAATCTATACCATATAGCCAATATTTGAGGGTGCGTAGAAATTGCACCGACGAAGTGACTTTCAGGAAAGAGGCCAACAATCTGCGCGAGAGACTCCTTGAGAGGGGTTACTCTCGTAGCTCTCTCAAAAAAGCTTACAAACGGGCCACTACACGTAGTAGACAATCCCTTATTTACTCACAAAAGGACAAGACTCAGGACAACTCCTTGCGTATCATCACAAAGTATTGTAACCAACATTCTGAAGTCAGGAAAATTGTGTCAAAATATTGGCACATTCTTACCATGGACCCTAACTTACAGAGACTCCTCCCTGAAAGTCCCCTCTTCACTTTTAGAAGGGCTTCCTCCCTTTCCTCCAGACTGGTCAGAAGTGAATTTAGGGACGAGAAATTTGCCCAACATTGTAAATACAGGGGTACCTTTATGTGTGGGGCCTGCGGATACTGTAGGTTTATGTACACTACAAAAAATCCCACCTTACCCAACGGCAGTATCTTCAGGCCCAAGCATTTTGCAAACTGCAAGACAAAAGGGGTGGTCTACATGCTCCGATGTGATTGCGGATGCTTCTATGTCGGAAAAACCAAACTGGAATTCTGGCATAGAGCATACCGCCACATCAGGAGCATGCAGACATGTGACCCCGACTTACCTTTGGGGAGACACACGGCCCTAGTTCATCAGGGTAAGTTTCCCAATATCAAATTTTTGATCTTGGACCGGGTCCACCCGGGCGGGAGGGGAGGGGACTGGAACAAGGATCTCCTCCAGCTCGAACTCAGGTGGATCTATAACTTACGTGCAACCAGACCCCCTGGTTTGAACGATTCTACATGTTTCAAACCCTTCTTAGAGGGTTTTGACTCCGGGGGCATGGAAAAATAAATCTCCACTTTACCATCTTCAATTTGGCCCCTGTCTCATTCCTACAACACCCCCACTATGGGAAGTATGGACCTCCCATTTCCTTACATTGGGGGTTAGATTGTGATGCCCTATGGAATATACTGGGGGTTATACACTATCTGCCCTCGCTCTTCAGGGTAAGGAGGGCATCCCCGGCTGAGATAATCATATCCTAATGGGGTGATCCAGATGCTGTGACCCCTAATGTGAGTGTGATGCTACTCTTTGTTTATGTATTTACTAGCACTTTGTTTCTCCCCATGTAACAGCTGTGTTGTGGTCTCTTATGTCAGAGGTGCCTTGCTAGACAACGAACATTGCTCATGTCCACCTACTATTGAATACTATGTACATTGATTTGTGTTTCTCTTTTTTCACATTTGCAGATACCTTCGGTTTTGCATGCTCAACTTTGAATGACACTTTTTACATTTGCTCCCTTTGCTGCGATCGTGCGCAGACCCGGCACGGAAAGGCTTCCCCTTTTTGGGGACACTAGGAAGGCAGCCGTCTCTCGGCTCCTCCCTTCCGGGTCTGACTCAGCGTCAGCTGTATTCGGCCCCGGCTTCCCGTGCTGGTGGGATTGGACGGCGGCGCGCGTCTCCGGGGCTGGGCCCCGTGACGTCAGCCGTGACGGTGCGTTCCAATCTGGTTAACGCACATGCGCGGTGGGGGACCGGGGCCGGCGTGCGTGGGGGGGCGCGGCGCGGCCCACTCCCAGGGGGTCCGGGATTGGATGAGAAAGATGGGATGCCGCTCCATAGGCTGTCTTCTTGACAGCTGTGACGTAAGGGAGGAGCGAACTCAGTTAATACACGGCGCCCAGCTGATTGTTATCACAATCAGCTGAGAGTGCTGTGACTGTCTACTTATACCTTAGCCCATCCACTCCGATCTTGTGACCGGAGGTGGACGGTGCACCAGTGCTGCGCTCTGGGCTGCTACAGGTAACACACTATTAGTGATTGGGGGCATGTATTAGATCTACTTTGGGGAACACTCCACTGCATGGTGTTTCCCATGCAATTTTACTGGTTGACTTACTTTATTTTGGAGCTTACCCTTTTTCCTTTGGTTTTGTAACCTTAGGTGCTTATTCCTTGGCCAACCCACAAACTGGTTCAATGCCATATGAGCCTCTCCTCCCTTCCCTACACTACATACTGTAGGTGTCCCTTCCAGCTCCAAATCGCAGGTATGTACCTGGCCTTTAATCTCATATATGCAGATATACTCTTTTGGTGCTCTCTCCAGAATGCTGTTTTCTTCAGACTGCACCGCACGTAGTAGTATTTGTGTTTCTACTTGCCATTGGCCCATTTTTATGATTTGGTTTATACAATTCCAGGTCCGAAGATCCCATTGGACCCCAGCCTGCGCACAGGCACTGCGCCCCATTTGGACGCGGTGTCTTCTCAGCGTTTAGGGGTAGAGCACTCCCTCCACGGATCTATTCATAGTATCCTGTCTATCTACTATTGGACTTCTAGCATGTGCATGCGACCTGGGACACCACAGCAGAGCTGATTTTATGCGTTGATTGTCCGTTTTTTCTTTTATTTAATTTTTGCATTGGGTAAGTGTACATTCTCTCACACTTGGGGTGTGGGGGACATACTACTTTAGGCTTGCAATCGACACTGACGATTTTGACACTTTCTTGCCTTTTATAATATTTAATAGGTGGTGACTCTCACTCGTCAAACCCTGACGAAGGAATCTCCGAAACGCGTTGGTTTAGTGAGACCCACTCCATCTCTTCATATCAGTTTGTTTTATTTATTGTCGTATGTGATGTATATCACCTTTTGATGTTACCTGCACTCCCGATGCAATTTTCTTTCTGTATTTCTGTGTGTGCTAGGGTACACCTTGATTATTGTGTGTTACTATCTCTGTTTTTGTAATAAAATATTTTCTACTATTAATATACTTTTTGTGGTAATGCCTTCAAAATCCCACCCTAGGGGAATAGTTTGTTTTTGTTTTTAGTTTATTTTGGTGGTATTTAGTCATCATTAGGTTTTTTATTTTTTGCTACATAACAAACTACCAAAAATTAAAAAAAAAAAATCTTAGTTTCTGTTATACAAGTTTGCAAATAAATAATCTTTCTTCATAAATGTACATACAGTATGTATATTATTTAGTCTGTGTGAAAGTTATAGAATCTACAAACTATGGTATATATCAGGGAGGTGCGGTGAAGTCAGTGGCTGGTGAGGCACTGGCTAGTATCAGAGCCAAATTCACACAGGTTACAGACGGTGCGATCGTTAGAGCGAGAGCAATAATTCTAGCACTAGACCTCCTCTGTAACTCTAAACAGATTTTTAAGTACTGAAGTTTGGCGCCATGTCAAGAGTGTGCACAGTTTTAAAGCGTGACATGCTAGGTATCTATTGACTCAACATAACATCATCTTTCACTTTATACAAAAAAATCTGGTTATCTTTAGTGGGTTTTTTTTATATTCATTAAATAGTTTTTTCCAAAAAAAATGCACTTGAAAAATTGCTGAGCAAATACCATGTAACATAACCATTTTATTCCCTAGGGTGACTGCTAAAACAATATATAATGTTTGGGGTTAAGAGTAATTTTCTAGCAAAAAAATGATAAATATTACATGTAAGAGAGAAGAGTCAGAATTGGCCTGGGTGGCAAGCGGTTAATTACCATAAGTAAGTAATATACAAATAAGTATTTATTATACACTATATTTTCAAAAACTGTACTCAAGCAGGTAGCTTAACAGACAAATTACTGAAGTTTTAAGTTATAACTTCCAACCAATAATTTTACAGTAAATAGATAAATAATACATTATTATGTTATAACATATAGCATAACACTATATGATTTAACTTGATGATAACAGTACATTTTCAACAGCAGAAGATTCTCATTCTCCCTCTTAACTGTGTGAGAAAAACATGGGATTGTGAGTAGATCTTATACACATAAACACATGTTTTTTCCTTGTAGTTAAGAGGGCTGGGCTGTAAGAGAGCATTTGTCTTTTAGACACATTCCCTCTTCTATGACACTGCAGCATTTTTATTGGACAGCTGGGGCTAATGGTACTTTACCATTGGTCCAAGACTCCAAGCTATCCATTGAGCTCAGTACCTCTGTGCAAGGAGCCCCATTTCTCCAGAAACCATAGGTCATAGGAGCCAGCGGTGGGGTAGGACTTAGGCTACCTACCCTCCAAATTTGGGGGTCTCTGTGACCTCAGGTCACAGAGCTACAACCCTCGAAGCTCGATTTTTTTTTTTTTAATGTTCGTGGGAGGTGAGTGCCTGGTCACTGGTATACAGTATCTCACATACGTGAGTACACCCCCCACATAAAATATTTTATTATATATTTTCATGTGACAGCACTGAATAATGACACTTTGCTACAATGTAAAATACTGAGTGTACAGCTTGTATAACAGTGTAAATTTGCTGTCCCCTCAAAATTACTCAACACACAGGCATTAATGTCTAAACCGCTGGCAACAAAAGTGAGTACAACCCTAAGTAAAAATGTCTAAATTGGGCCCAAAGTGTCAATATTTTGTGTGGGCACCATTATTTTCTAGCACTGCCTTAACCCTCTTGGGCATTGAGTTCACCAGAGTGTCACAGGTTGCTACTGGAGTCCTCTTCCATTCCTCCATGATGACATCACAGAGCTGGTGGATGTTAGAGACCTTGCGCTCCTCCACCTCCCTTTTGAGGATGTCCCACAAATGCTCAATAGGGTTTAGGTCAGGAGACATGCTTGGCCAGTCCCTCACCTTTACCCCCAGCTTCTTTAGCAAGGCAGTGGTCGTCTTTGAGGTGTGTTTGGGGTTGTTATCATGTTGGAATACTACCCTTCGGACCAGTCTATGAAGGGAGGGGATCATGCTCTGCTTCAGTATGTCACAGTACATGTTGGCATTTATGGTTCCCTCAATGAACTGTAGCTCCCCAGTGCCAGCAGCACTCATGCAGCCCCAGACCATGACACTCCCACCACCATGGTTGACTGTAGGCAAGACATACTTGTGTGGCGGTGATCAAGGACACTGTAACTGGTGTGATGGTGATCAGGGACAATGGGACTGGTGTGGCGGTGAACAGGGATGCTGTAACTGGTGTGATGTTGATCAGGGACACTTTAACTGGTGTGGCAGTGAACAGGGACACTGTAACTGATATGATGGTGATCGGGCATACTGGGACTGGTGTGACAGTGATCAGGCGCACTGTACCTGGGTTGGTGATTATACAATATGACTAGTGCAGCAGTAATCAGAGACATGGTCACAAATGTAGCGGTGATCAGGGACAATATGACTGGAGTGGTGGTGATCAGGGACACTGTAACTGATGTGACAATGATTAGGGCAATATGACCAATGTGGTGGTGGTTAGGGACACTGAGTGGCGACAGAATGCAACATTTTTATTTTTTTAATTTTTTTTTAATATTTTCACCAGAGCAGTGCAATGTCAACATAGGCAATAGGTAATTGGTACAACTGTCTAAAGGTTTAATTTATAAAACCTTGTTTACTACTGTGATGCTGTGATTGGTAACAGCTATCACATGGTACAGTATCACTATGATTGGCCCTGGTACCATGTAATCGCTGTGACCAATCACAGAGCTCACACAGTAGTAAACCATGACAGCACTGTTTACTGCTGTGATTGCTGTGATTGGTCACAGTGATCCTATGGAACCAGGGCTGTTCACAGCAGCCCGGTACTGCATTCGGTAATCCTTTGTGTCCACCGGACACAGCAGGTCACAGATAGCACTGTTGTGCACTTTAGAGAGTGCACACAAGCGGCCGATGTTGGAGGACATACAGTTAAGTTGTTAAAGTTCAGCGGTATTAGCACTTTACAATTAAAGATCTTTATTAGATAAAAAAATATGTTTTTACATAGCAGTATCATGATTTCCACAAAATCTGAAAATTGTGTCAAAATTGAAGTAGAATGTTTACCAATATATAAAGCCTTATAACGCACAAGTGGTGTGATGCAGACATGAGTGGGAAAAGTTAAAAGGCTATTGCACAGTTATATCTTGGGTCCTCCAAGTCAATTATATGTTAATGAAAGTAACCTGACAGAAACTTGGGCATTTCAAACTCAGGAGTATATGAAACATGCATAATCAGAAATTATCTTCAATAAAATGTGTATGTCAAAATGATCAACAGATCAAAAGATATGCATTATATAAGTTATATGAAAGTCTTGACTTTTTTTTATAAAACATGAATTTGAAGCCTCCTTGTTAGTCCTTTCCTGTAAGGGGGTTACCAATAAGATAGCTTGGAAGGCGAATGGTGGGAGACATAACTTGATTTGTACAGAAAAGGAAACTTTTACATACAGTAGATATCCTGATGTCTTCATGGATGTGTCTTGTAAGTAAAATTGGGTCAATAAGGTTTGGAATTAAAAAGGTTTCAGAAGTGTCTTTTTTGTTTTTTTGTTTTTTGTGATTAGCTAGGAAATCAGGCTAAGCAATAAATCTATGGTCATTAGAAAATTATCTAAGGCTAAATCCCATAAGGTTGCTACCCAGTGAGTTGCGAACACATCATATAAGCTAAAATATGCATGTGAATCAGTTAAAAAGAAGTTATTAGAAGTTATTGCACACTGTACAGTCAAGAAGTAAAACAAACTGTGGACATTCTACATCAGTATTTAACAAAACCAATACAGAAATAATTCAAAGTGATATTATGTAAGCATATTTTGCTTTTTGATGAATAATGCATAGACTGTTCAATGCCAAAAAGCACAAGGGACTTCTATAATCGAGGACATTCAATTTATGTTTTCTTTTATAATTATTTTATTTTCAAACTTTACAACATCAAAATTGCAAATGCTTTAGCAGTCTTATGAGGATGTATGTCAGGTGTATCTTATGCAGAGAGACATTTCATTTAATTAGCCTTTAATTATGAGTTATTGAAATGGCTGATGCAAAGCTACTTTATTCATTAATCTCACATTGAATGCAGTTGTGTTTTGGAAGAAGTGGGATGCAAATAATAAAATAAAACGCATATGCCTGTGCAGTAAATTATTTCTTAAATATGTACAAGTAAGGACTATGAAAATGAAAATAGTAAAATTCGGCCTGCAAAACAGTTCCAGGTTCATACAAAATGAGCTCCAGTTCCTTATTTGTATCTTCAGTTTATCTTTGGAGATCCTACGTATCATCAAAACCTGGGTGCTCTATTATACACAAATGTCTTTTAAGGCGACTACAAGAATTACATGAAAAAAACACTTTAAATGATATGCATGGGAGGTGCCTTTACGCTGGATGTGGTTTTACAGAACAGTACAATTTCCATGTACAGCGTCAGCAAACTGGTATTCTAATATTACATATTTTGAAAGTTTGATAGTTTTTTTTTAACTTTTAATTTTGCTTTGCTTTACTACAGCAGCATTACACCAATCTAAATAATTACAACTTAAAATAAAGGTATTTTAAGGAACTGTTAGGCGTATTACCAGATTCTTTTTAAGAGGTAATAGACCTGAATTGATCTCTGGAAGAAGCAGGCAAAACAGAATGAAACATTTTAAGAAAATGTATTCTTGAAAAAAAATAAATCTAACACCTTAAGCATTGTACAGTTTAATGTTATGCTTTTGAGCTTCTTTTTTTCTACAGTATTGCACTGCATTGTGTTAACAGTTGGGAATGTCAAAAAAACATTTTAAAGCAACAAACCCACATTCCCCGAACCCCCCTCCCATCCCTGACTCTTCAATTATTTCCAAAATATTACGAAAATAGAGTTCAAATGTAGAAGAGAAGGAGAAAGGAAGAGAAATTGTATCTCACAATAATAACTAGAGTGCATTATCTGAGAGAAGCCACAAATATTGTTCAGTGGCTCAAAAGTATGTAAGCTGCTTGGTTAGGCCACCACATAAGAAGAAGAGACAAGACCCATTTTATCTTAAAATAAACATTACAGTGTATTATTTGAGAGACAACAGCCATGAATGTTCTACAGTGTCTGTATGGTGCAGCTCTAGATAGCAGCAGGCATCAACTACCATCTGAAATTACAAATAACCACATCCAGGTCCAGCATTCTGGGTGCCACTTTGTCCAAGCTTTTTGTACTGAAAACCCTCCCATATAATCTACTAAAAATTTTCTGTCCCGTGATTCCTCCAAAAAAATAATTGATTTTGTATATTTTTTTATTCAATGTTTTGAAATACATAAGAATTAAAACAAGTTACAGAATAGAAATAAGTGAGTTGGGTTGATCATTTCAACACCCAAGCATGTACAGCAGTATATAATGTGTACATATATTCAAGGATTGTAAAACGATCAAAACTAGTCCCAGTAGGTGTACTGTACACATTTTAAGCATGAAATTGTGAAATTGTGAAAATTGTGAAATTATCGACATCTGTATAAAAAAAAAACATGAGGCAGAAGGAGTCACATAGAGACACAAGATAAACACAAAAACAAGTTCTATTTCCTATTCCCGTACAAAGTAAAAGGTTGTCTGGGAATAGCTGGTGAGAAAGAGTTTATACATTTGCTATAAAAGGTGCCGAGGGTCATTATTAGAGGCACACATAGACTCAAATACTGTTAAAGATATCATCAGACCATGCAATTGCCTATGGCACAAGGCATCCATGGAAAATCCACTGTAGGATTCTCTTAACCTGTCTTAGGGTATAAAGTGTCCAGTGGGTGCCAATTTGGAGCATTTAGTGTCATTGTCCCTTCACCATGCTTTAAAAAACATGATGTCCTCACCTGGTGAAACAAGGGAAACCCTCTCAATGGAGCAAAAGGGGATATCAATTTGGATAATTCTCCCATTATGTTTTCCTGGTCCCATATGTTTAAAGTGGTTAGGATCAATAGGAAAGTTCAATTGGATAAACCGCTAGCTACTTTTGGTGTCCATGGGATGAGGCCCCTGCTAGATTATGACCTGCAATGGATTTTCTCAAGGGTGTCCCAGATCTTGTCTTTAGAATTATGATGCCAGTTAAGAATGTGGACCAACACCATGGCATAGATTAATGTCAATCAGGCCTAGTCCTCCATCATCTTTGCGTCTGTATTGAATATACTAATCTAGGTTGTATGATGAATGTTGTGAGTGATCTATGAATTTGTAAAAAAAACAGGGGGGGGTAATTAATCAGAATTGTATAAAGCAGATAGAGAATTCTTGTCTAAAAGGTCATTTTCGTAAAGGGGAAAGATTTATAGGATCTGAAGAGAAACCAGCGTTTTTGCGGTTATTTGGATTACATTGATAAGCTCTAGCCATGTGAGGGTACTTTTCTGCCAAGTCTTTAAGTCCCTTTCAAGTCCCAAGTGTGCAGAATAAGTGTGCCATAATTGCAAGAATACACTAATTTAAGATCAGCGGAAAAATGTGTGCCTAAATAAGGCAGTGTATGTGTCCTCCAAGTAAATTAAAAGTTTGCTCTGAGTTGTGACATCAGATCTGGTGGAATTGCAACTTTCAGATTTGCCATAGTTGCTACAGAAGTTTGACAAATGGCCATATCTTTGTAACTCAGACAGTAAACTTGATAGGGTAATAAGTGGTTGGGAAATATAAGATAATATACTGTATCATCAGCATACATTGATAGCATATGCTCTCTAGAGCCAATAAGGACCCCTTTCAATTCCCAAGTGTGCAGAATAAGTGTGCCATAATTGCAAGAATACACTAATTTAAGATCAGCGGAAAAATGTGTGCCTAAATAAGGCAGTGTATGTGTCCTCCAAGTAAATTAAAAGTTTGCTCTGAGTTGTGACATCAGATCTGGTGGAATTGCAACTTTCAGATTTGCCATAGTTGCTACAGAAGTTTGACAAATGGCCATATCTTTGTAACTCAGACAGTAAACTTGATAGGGTAATAAGTGGTTGGGAAATATAAGATAATATACTGTATCATCAGCATACATTGATAGCATATGCTCTCTAGAGCCAATAAGGACCCCTTTAACCACTTGACTTACAGAAGATTTACCCCCCTTTATAACCAGGGAATGTTTTACGATATAGCACTGTGTTACTTTAACTGACAAATGCACAGTTGTTCAACACTTTACCCAAATAAAATGTGTGTCCTTTATTCCCACAAATAGAACTTTCTTTTGGTGGCGTTTGATAGCAATTTTGAAAAGAACAAACACATTTTTTTACATTTTGCTATAAAACATATCCAATAAAAAAAATTAAAAAAAATCTAAATTCTTTATAAATTTAGGTCAATATGTATACTGCTACATTTTTTTAGTAAAAAAAATCACAAGTATATATTGACAGGTTTGCACATTATAGCGGGGCTGCGATATGGCGGTAGACATTCTGACACTGACATTTGTGATACTTTTTGGGGACCAGTGACACTAAGGCTCCATTCACACTTGTATGACTCCAAAGTTGCGCTGACTTTGGAGTGGAACTTTGTGCAACTTTGGATGGGTACAACTTGGATATGACTTTGGCTTTGACCAGTGATAATGGACAACTGTTGCACACAAGTTGCATTGTAGGTACAACTTTCATGCAACTTATGCGGGTTAACATTGAAGTCTATGGCCCTTCATTTGAAAACCAAAGGACTTGACTCTTGAGGACTTAGAGTAAGCATAGGTTTCGTAAGCTTTTACATAGGAACGTGAAGTCTGATAGGCCTAACCTGAACTGACTTTTTAGCGCTAGATCATTCCACCCTGAATCAGGTCAATATAGGGATATGATGAGCACTATGCAGGTCACTTGCTGATAAGTTGCACAAGGGATAAAAAGTATGATAAGCAGCACACAACTGTATATATTATGTATCATGTGTGTGCATTATAATCAGTCCAGGAGGAGTCCATATAAGGGGATGTGGTGGAATGTAGCAGATAGTCAGCCAGCTTGTCAGAGTAAGTAGGAGCTCTATGGAGGTGAAGGCAAAAAAGAGCAGCGCCAATCTAAGTGCAGTATAATGCCCAGTACATACGATAGGATTTTCCGACAACAAAATACATGTTTTTTTTCCGACGGATGTTGGTTCAAACTTGTCTTGCATACACACGGTCACACAAATCTTGTCGGAAGTTCCAAACATCAAGAACGCGGTGATGTACAACACATACGACAAGCCGAGAAAAATGAAGTTCAATAGCCAGTGCGGCTCTTCTGCTTGATTCCGAGCAGGCGTGGAACTTTGTGCATCAGAATTATGTACACACGATCGGAATTTACAACAACGGATTTTGTTGTTGGAAAATTTGAGAACCAGCTCTCAAATTTTGTGTGTTGGAAATTCTGATGGAAAATGTCCAATGTAGCCTACACACGGTCGGAATTTCCGACAACAAGCTCCCATAGAACATTTTCCATCGGAAAATCCTATCGTGTGTACGGGGCATTAGGGTAAATAAGTCATGCTTTAATATAAGGTGCACTCACAAGATAGTAGGATAAAAACAGCATGTAGAATCTGCCACATCATGTGGAAATAAACAAGCCTTTGAAGAGAGTCCATCTTCACAAAATGTCTTCTTTTTTAAATGGCTTGCAAAAATTTTACACCTACCCCTAGTATTGGTGGTCAGGCACTATAGATGGCTCTGTGTTCTTCACCTATAGCAACCCTCTTTCCCATAAGGTAAGCGGGCCTACCAGTAATCAATTGTCCCCCGATAATATACAGAATGCTATAGTGCCTGGCTACCATGCTGGGGTAGGCTTCAGCTAAGCACAGCAAATAGGTACCTGAGTTGGATGACTGGCAGAATCATTCAATGGTAATCTGGGTTCAAGGCAAGCAATGTTCAGGGAGTAGTCAGGGTCTATTTGTGGTCAAAAGGTAGGTAGAGTTCATAGGGTATTCCAAATTTCAATCTGAGGTCAATAACAGGTACGTTCAAACTGGCAGGCAGGGTAGGGATCAGGCAAAGGCAAAGGTCCAGGTACAGGAACAAAGCAGGAGAACAGGGAGCTTTAAGCACATGTTGCAAACACACACATGACACTAAGGGCTTGACAGGCTTAAAACTGGTTTGGTCTCCATCCAGAGCCTGTGTCTATATTAATCACTCAGCAGGCAGACAGTCAGATAGGGAGAATGCAGCTCAGTTAAAACTAGGATGCTGGGATGAGACCACCAGCTGCCAAGTAACAGGAACGTTACACATGGCTCTCTGCCTCCCCGGCTGGTGTAGGTGTTGTTGGTGGCTCAATTCCTCTGTATAGCAGAGAAATACCTGTGGGTTAGCAAGAGCTTACCCTTCCATGTCCAAGCCAGGCCCACATATTTATTTATTTTATTATAGTCTTGATACTGCAGGCAAAGCTGCGGGTTTATGCCATCTGCCCTTCTACAACACTGGTGAAAAGGCAGGAAGCAGCAAATGGAGGAAACATCCTACTGCCAATAAAATGACAGGCAGGTATATATGATGAAAAATTAAGGTAGTCATTTCACAGCAGATCATTGCTAATGTGCCTTCTTCCTCCTCTTCTCCTCTCATTACTCATGGTCTTCCTCCTTTTTCTCTTACTCCCTCCACCTCTACATTAACCTCTTTCTACTCCTTCCCTTTTTCCTTCAACTCGTCCTCCTCCCCCACATCACCCTTCAATGTAACCAGGGCATGAGAGGTTACTCTGGGTAGCTGTTATTTCCTGCAAGTGGCTGTCCATCTAGAATGTCTAAATCATTTTGGCCCCTTTTGAAGTGACAACTAAAACAGTGAGCTGCATTGAGGCAGGGATTATTGACACAACCCCTCTTTTGTTCCTCTCTGAGCACACACTGTGTGACCTAATATATGGAATAAAAAAAAACTCACTGCAATCCATTCCATATTTAGTTCATGGCATGGGTGAGTAGTCCCACATTAACATATGCTAACCTGAATATTATGTTTTTATTATGTTCATTATTTATATGTATTTTTTTTTCCTTGTATGGCCATCCCTGCAACAAACATGGGCAGAAATGTAAATACTTAAATAATCTACAGCTTAAAGATGGGTTATTTTCAAAGCTTGCATAAGAATGTGCCCCCTTTAGTCTGTTACATAGCATAACATGTTTGGGTAATCATATGGTTTAAAGGGTTGTAAAGGCACAAGGTTTTTTTTTATCTTAATGCATTCTATGTATTAAAATAAAAAAAAACTTTCTGTGTGCAGCAGTCCCCTCAGCCCCCCTAATACTTACCTGAGCCCATCTAGATCCAGCGATGTTCCAGGATTGTCTTGGCTGCCCAGGACTCCCCTCCTCATTGATTTAGACATCAGTGCGGCACCATTGGCTCCCACTGCTGTCAATCAAAATCATTCAACCAACAAGGTGAGAAAGGGGGCGGGGTGGACTGCGACTCCGTGTCTGAATAGAAACAGAGAGCCGTGACTCGGGTCCAGTGTCCCCATAGCAAGCTGCTTGCTGCGGGGGCATTCAATAGGAGGGAGGGGTCCGAGAACAGGGGGATCTGGGCTGCTCTGTGCAAAATCATTACACAGGGCAGGTAAGTATAACATGTTTGTTATTTTTAACTAAAAAAAAAACCAAGATTTTAAAATCACTTTAATACATCTGAATGATATATGGTGAAGGATGGGTGAAAACAGCCACCTTCCTCCAGTTCCTGGCCTTGGTGGTTCAACAGTAACATATCCCTGGTAGGGATGAGCCAAACACCCCCCAGTTCAGTTTGCAGATCATGCAAACAGGCAAAAAATTTGTTCGAACACGCAAACACCGTTAAAGTCTATGGGACTCGAACGTGAAAAATCAAAAGTGCTAATTTCAAAGGCTTCTATGCAAGTTATTTCCATAAAAAGTGTTTGGGGACCCGGGTCCTACCCCAGGGGACATGTATCAATGCAAAAGAAAGTTTTAAAAATGGCCGTCTTTTCGGGAGCAGTGATTTTAATAATGCTTAAAGTGAAAAAATAAAAATGAAATATTCCTTTAAATATCGTGCCTAGGGGTGTCTATATTATACCTGTAAAGTGGTGCAGTTTTCCCGTGTTTAGAACAATACCACAGCAAAATTACATTTCTAAAGGAAAAAGTCATTTAAAATTGCTTGAGGCTGTAATGTATTGTCGGGTCCTGGCAATATAGATGAAAATCATTGAAAAAAATGGCATGGGTTCCCCCCAGTCCAGTACCAGGCCCTTTAAGGGGAACCCCACACCCAAATTTAAAAAAACAATGGCGTGGGGGTCCCCCAGGCCCCCAGGCACTATATACTCTGAACAGCAGTATATATACTATATGGCCTGCCCTATATACTCTGCAGAAAATTGGGCCTTAGGTGTTGGTACCAAAACACTGTAAGCCCTCACAGTTAATCTTGTTGGGCTAAGGAATGGGCCCTGCTGTGAAAAGTTATACCAAGAATTGTAATTACATGCCCCTGTTAAACAGGGGCAGAAAAATTGGGCCTTTGGTGGTGGTGGTGGTTCCACAACATTGTGAGCCCTCACAGTTACTCTTGCTGGGTGCAGGAACGGGCCCTGCTGTGAAATACTATATCAAGAAATGTAATTACAGGCCCCTGCTAAACAGGGGCAGAAAAATTGGGCCTTTGGTGGTGGTGGTTATTCAACACTGTAAGCCCTCAGAGTTACTCTTGGTGGGCACCTAAACGGGCCCTGCTGTGAAATATTATACCAAGCATTGTAATTACATGCCCCTGTTAAACAGGGGCAGAAAAATTGGGCCTTTGGTGATGGTGGTGGTAGTGCCACAACACTGTAAGCCCTCACAGTTACTCTTGTTGGGTGCAGGAATGGGCCCTGCTGTGAAATATTAGATCAAAAATTGTAATTACATGCCCCTGTTAAACAGGGGCAGAAAAATTGGCCTTAGGCAGTGGTGGTGGTGGTGGTGGAAGCTAACATCATCAAGATTGAGGAGGAGAAGGATAGTCACTCAGCATAGGCAGTCTTCAAGGGATCCCACATCCATAGAAAATTCAATCATTTACATCAGCATCAGTTGCTTGATAGCTGCTGATCCAAGTCTAATTAATTTTTATAATTGTTACATAGTAGGTGAGGTCGAAAAAAGACACAACAAGTCCAACCTATGTGTGATTATATGTCAGTATTACATTGTATATCCCTGTATGTTGCAGTCATTCAGGTGCTTATCTAATAGTTTCTTAAAACTATCAATGCCCCCCGCTGAGACCACCGCATATGGAAGGGAACTACACATCCTTGCCGTTCTTATGCTGCGTACACATGATTGGACATTCCGACAACAAAATCCTGGATTTATTTCCGACAGATGTTGGCTCAAACTTGTCTTGCACACAGTCGCACAAATGTTTTTGGAAAATCTGAACATCAAGAACACGGTGATGTACAACACCTACGACGAGCCGAGAAAAGTTAAGTTCAATAGCCAGTGCGGCTCTTCTGCTTGAGTCCGAGCATGTGTGGAATTTTGTGTGTCGGAATTGTGTACACACGATCAGAATTTCCAACAACGGAATTTGTTGTTGGAAAATTTGAGAACCAGCTCTCAAATTTTTGTTGTCGGAAATTCCGACAACAAAGGTCCGATGGAGCCTATACACGGTCGGAATTTCCGACAACAAGCTCACATCGAACATTTGTTGTTGGAAATTCTGACCGTGTGTATGCGGCATTGCAATGCCATGTGTGCAGGTGCTCCTTTGGGGTGTTATACATATCCTTGGGCTGTTCTCACCCACCTCTACCTCCTCCCCTTTTGTACCTCGGTGGCATCCTCGTACTTCCGGATGCTTAAGTCTTTCCTCTCCCCGTTCTTCCCCTTTTCCCCCCTCCCCCTTCCCTTTCCCCCCCCCTCCCTTCCCTCTTTCTTTCCTTTCCCCCTTCCTCCCTTCCCCTCCCTCCACCCTCTTCCCTTCTGGTTTCTCTACTGCCTTTGGGCCCCTGCACTCCGCTGTGGAGGATGTGCACCCGACCTGGTGTCTTTAGCCCCCTGTCGGGAACACATTTAGCTGTATGGACACATAAGGGCATTGGATTCTCCTCTGCCCGCCTCAGCCACGGCACACTGGAAATTGATGCCTCCTTCCAGGTATCACGCCGCTTTTCGCAGCATTTGGTACTGCGTTCTGTCTGTGATTTGTATGTACATCACTATGGACACCACCGCATTGCCCTCTGGACCCTGTAGGCCTGGACGGATATGCGAGTGGCGCATGCGCAGTGGCTCTTTTTCGTCCGCTCACACGTGCGGTGACGTCAGACGCCGCACGTGTGTGGGGGGCATAAGAACGCCGGCATCCCAGGCCAGTACACACGCCAGGGATGTCACAGGACACCGATGCACTCCTTGCCATCTGATCCGGTAGGCATCTTTTTGGACTATTTATGTTTGAGGCATGAAAAGATTCACCTTTTGCTGACACTATCCTTTGCTCTCTAGCTTATTTTATTTGGCGCTGCTACTGGCTGCAGGCTCTTTCCTAGCCCAGCATCTCACTCTATATCTACTTAGTGGTAAGTGTTAAACTTACTTTGTTCATTGTTGGTTTAATCCATTCACTGATTAGCTAAAGTGCATTTTGCAATCACACTTCCCCTCAGATAATTTTATAATGCCACAAAATTCTCCCCCGCTTCTTTATTTTATCTTTAGAGATACGTCTTCTGTTGCTGTTGAAAGAAAAAAGCTTTTCTCAACGCTAGGGATCTATCGGTGCCCTGTTATTCAATTTAACCATTTGCCGACCGCCTCACGCCTATATACGTGAGCAGAGCGGCACGGGCAGGCAAAATCACGTACCTGATACGTGATGCCTTCCCGCGGGCAGGGGGTCCGATCGGACCCCCCCGGTGCCGTAGGCGGTCGGCTCTTGTTCGCGGGCGATGAGGGGTCAGGGGGAGGCCATCCATTGATGGCCACCCCCTCCCGATCGCTCCCAGTGAATCAAATGCTTCCTCTCCCTCTGTAATGTAAACAGAGGGAGAGGAAGTGATGTCATCTCTCCTCGAGCCGGTCTTTTTGATCCGACGCCGAGGAGAGAAGACATCCAAGTAAGTGCACCAACACTACACTTCCAGTAGAACACGCAGGCACACTTTTCACCCCCCTGTCACCCCCTGATCACCCCCCGATCACCCCCCTGTACCCCCTGTCACTCTGACACCAATAGCAGTGTTTTTTTTTTTTGCATTGGTGTCAGTTTGTGTCAGTTATAAGTGTTAGGGCAGTTAGGTTAGCCCCCTTTAGGTCTAGGGTACCCCCCTTTAGGTCCAGGGTACCCCCCTAACCCCCCCTAATAAAGGTTAACCCCGTGATCACCCCCCGTCACCAGTGTCGCTAAGCGATCGTTTTTCTGATCGCTGTATTAGTGACACAGGTGACGCTAGTTTAGGGAGGTACGTATATAGGTTCGCTGTCAGTGTTTTATAGCGACAGGGACCCCCATATACTACCTGCTAAAGGTTTTAACCCCCTGATTGCCCCCTAGTTAACCCTTTCACCAGCGATCACCGTATAAGTGTTACGGGTGACGCTGGTTAGATAGTTTGTGTTTTGTAGTTTATTATAGTTTATTACAGTTTATTATAGTTTATTATAGTTTTAGGGCATCCGCCGTTTATTACCTTATAAAGGTTTAACCCCCTAATTGCCCGGCGGTGATAGAAGTTAAGTTTTTAGGATCAGATAAGGTCTGCGTCGCCCCAGGCAGCGTCAGGTTAGCGCCAGTACCGCTAAAACCCACGCACGCAGCATACACCTCCCTTAGTGCTATAGTATCTGAACGGATCGATATCTGATCCGATCAGATCTATACTCCCCAGCAGTTTAGGGTTCCCTGAAACGCAGTGTTAGCGGGATCAGCCCAGATACCTGCTAGCACCTGCGTTTTGCTCCTCGGCCCAGCCCAGCCCAGCCCACCCAAGTGCAGTATCGATCGATAACTGACACTTACAAAACACTAAGCACACATAACTGCAGCGTTCGCAGAGTCAGGCCTGATCCCTGCGATCGCTAACAGTTTTTTGGTAGCGTTTTGAATCAGTCGCTGACAGTCAGGAGCTTTTTTGCCTGTGAGTCTCACTAGTGTACCCCTAAATTTAGAGGCCAAAATGGCAAATCGAAGGTACACTAGTGAAGAGGCCTACAGGTTTCTGAGCATGACAGATAGTGAAGAGGAAGTCACTCATCTGTCAGATTCAGGCTCAGAATACGATCCTGTAGAGGACAGCGGCTCCATGACAGATAGCTCTGACGACGGAGTTGTGGTCCCTGCTAAGGTCAGGCGTACCAAACCCCGAACTTATTCTGTCCTTGAAGTGCAAGAACCGCAGGGCTCTCGTATGGAGCAGAGAAGTACTAGTGCCGCTATTCCTTCTGGTGAACTGGCAAGCACCAGCGGCCTAGTACACCCTGGTCGTACATGCAGCACTGCAGTAACACTTGGTGACATGGCGAGTCCCATAAGTGCAGTTCAAGCTGGCGAGGTGGCAAGCACAACTAGTGTCCCGCTGCCACCAAGAAGACGAACACAGGCCCGTCGTGCCCATAGTGCCCTTCCTGCTGCATTGGCCAATCCGAATTGGGTACCCACCACTTCTGCAGCACCTGTACTTCCCCCTTTCACTGGCCAACCCGGAATTCAGGTGGAAACAGTTGACTTTACGCCACTGGATTTTTATTCGCTCTTTTTCACCGAAGATCTCTATAGATCTATTGTGGACCAAAGCAATTTATACACTGGTCAATACATCGCCGCTAATCCCCAGTCCTCCCTTGCCAGAGATTGGAGACCAATTACGGTCTCCGAATTTAAGATCTTTCTGGGCCTTTCCCTCCTCATGGGCTTGAATAAAAAGAGTGAGTTGCGGTCATATTGGTCCACTGACCCAATTTACCATTCACCCTTGTTCTCTGCCTCCATTGCCAGGGCACGATACGAGCAGATTTTGTGGTTCATGCACTTCAACGACAATGAACTCTGTCGTCCTCGTGGAGACCCTGCATACGATCGGCTCTACAAAATTCGGCCCCTCGTAAACCACTTCAACCAACGTTTTGCAGACTTGTTTACTCCCCATCAAGTTGTCTGCGTTGATGAGTCCCTGGTTAAATTTTCTGGCCGCTTGTCATTCAAACAGTACCTTCCCAGCAAGCGTGCCAGATACAGGGTCAAGATGTATAAGCTCTGTGACAGGGCCACAGGCTATACATGTAGTTTTATGGTTTACGAGGGCAAAGATAGTCACGTAGAGCCGATAAACTGCCCTGACTACATAGGAAGCGCTGGCAAGATAGTGTGGGACTTGGTGTCACCCTTATTCGGAAAGGGGTACCACTTGTACGTGGACAATTATTATACGAGCGTGCCACTTTTTAGCCACCTTTTTGATCATCAGATTGGAGCATGTGGCACCGTGCGACCTAATCGCCGGGGCTTTCCCCAGCGGCTTGTAGATTCCCATCTTAGGCTGGGGGAGAGAGCCTGCTTGAAGTATAATAATTTGCTCGCTATGAAGTGGAGGGATAAGAAGAATGTTTTCGTTCTCACCTCCCTTCATGCAGACACGATGGTCCAAATTCCTACGGCGACTGGTGTTGTGGAGAAACCCCTCTGTGTCCACGAATATAACCTTAATATGGGAGGGGTGGACCTCAATGACCAGTTGTTGGCGCCGTACCTAATTGCCCGTAAGGCCAGACGCTGGTACAAAAAAGTGTCTGTTTATTTATTTCAATTGGCTTTGCTGAATGTTTATGTGCTATACAGAGCTTCAGGACGGACTGGATCCTTCCTTAAATTCCAGGAAGAGATCGTCAGAGCCCTTCGGTATCCAGACGGTGCTCCACCTCACCATCCCCAACCAAATGCAGTAAGCCGGCTGCATGAGAGGCATTTTCTTTATGCCCTCCCGAGTACCCCTACCCAACGAACCCCCCAAAAAAGATGTCGTGTCTGCAGCAAGCGCGGATTTAGGCGTGACACCCGGTATTATTGTCCCCTCTGTCCTGGCAATCCTGGTCTATGCATTGGTGAATGTTTTGAACGCTACCATACACTAGTGGAGTATTAGCGTAGGGTACAGCACTGCACAGACTAGGCACACTTCCACAGGGTCTCCCAAGATGCTGTCGCATTTTGAGAGGCCCAAACCTGGTACCAGTTAAAAAAGTTAAAGTTACAAAAAAAAGTGTAAAAAAAACAAAAAAAAGTAAAAAAAAAAGAAAAAAACACGAAAAATATATAAAATAAAAAAAACAAAAATAGTTGTTGTTTTATTGTTCTCTCTCTATTCTCTCTCTATTGTTCTGCATTCTATACTGCAATGTTTTATTGTTATGTTTTTATCATGTTTGCTTTATAGGTATGCAATTTTTTTATACTTTGTTTTTTTTATTGTTAACCACTTTTTTGTTTTCAGGTACGCCATTCAGCTGCAGAGCGGATTTATTTATCTTGACAGCAACAGCGTTTGCTCCCACGATATATAAAGCCGTGACTCCAGCGCTGTCGGAGGTGATTTCACCACCACAGTTACATACTTCAGCATATATGCCGAAGCGTGGGGGCAGCAGTGGGTGGAGGAGCGATTTGCTCCTGCCTTTTGCGGGAGGATGCCCCCATGCTTTGGCATATATATTTTTTAGGTAGGCACAGGTTGCGTTAAATGTTTTATTTTTTACTATATTTTTTTTGTATTTTGCTTTGCAGGTATGGTAAGTATTACTGTTATACTGTAATGTTACTTTGTTTTTTGTTAACCATCATTTGCTTAGCAGGTACGCCATTCAGTTGCAGCACGGATTTATTTATCTTGACAGCAACAGCGTTTGCTCCCACGATACATAAAGCCGTGACTCCAGCGCTGTCGGAGGTGATTTCACCACCACAGTTACATACTTCAGCATATATGCCGAGGCGTGGGGGCAGCAGTGGGTGGAGGAGCAATTTGCTCCTGCCTTTTGCGGGAGGATGCCCCCATGCTTCGGCATATATATTTTTTAGGTAGGCACAGGTTGCGTTAAATGTTTTATTTTTTACTATGTTTTTTTTGTATTTTGCTTTGCAGGTATGGTAAGTATTACTGTTATACTCTAATGTTACTTTGTTTTTTAGTTAACCATCATTTGCTTAGCAGGTACACCATTCAGTTGCAGCACGGATTTATTTATCTTGACAGCAACAGCGTTTGCTCCCACGATACATAAAGCCGTGACTCCAGCGCTGTCGGAGGTGATTTCACCACTACAGTTACATACTTCAGCATATATGCCGAAGCGTGGGGGCAGCAGTGGGTGGAGGAGCGATTTGCTCCTGCCTTTTGCAGGAGGATGCCCCCATGCTTCGGCATATATATACGGTGCATGTATGCCCATCATTAGAAGTGGGTGGATGAAGGGAGGTATTCTAATGGTGGGCATACCCACCGATCAATATCTTTTTTTCGTTCAGCCCACAGGCTGCATGAAAAAAAAGTTTACAATGTATGCCCAACAAGGACCAGCAACGTACTGGTATGTTGCTGGACTTTGAGTGGTTATACCAGAATGATGCCTGCAGGTTTAGGTATCATCTTGTTATCATTCTTTTCAGCCAGTGGTCGGCTTTCTTGTAAAAGCAATCCTAGCGGCTAATTAGCCTCTAGACTGCTTTTACAAGCAGTGGGAGGGAATGCCCCCCCACCATCTTCCATGTTTTTCTCTGGCTCTCCTGTCCCAACAGGGAACTTGAGAATGCAGCCGGTGATTCAGCCAGCTGACCATAGAGCTGAGCAGAGACCAGAATGGCTCCAAACATCTCTATGGCCTAAGAAACCGGAAGCTACGAGCATTTCATGACTTAGATTTCGCGGGATGTAAACAGCGCCATTGGGAAATTGGGAAAGCATTTTATCACACCGATCTTGGTGTGGTCAGATGCTTTGAGGGCAGAGGAGAGATCTAGGGTCTAATAGACCCCAATTTTTTTCTAAAAAGAGTACCTGTCACTACCTATTGCTATCATAGGGGATATTTACATTCCCTGAGATAACAATAAAAATGATTAAAAAAAATAAAAATGAAAGGAACAGTTTAAAAATAAGATAAAAAAGCAAAAAAAAAAAAAAGCACCCCTGCCCCCCCCCCCTGCTCTCGCACAAAGGCGAACGCAAGCGCCGGTCTGGCGTCAAATGTAAACAGCAATTGCACCATGCATGTGAGGTATCACCGCGAAGGTCAGATTGAGGGCAGTAATTTTAGCAGTAGATCTCCTCTGTAAATCTAAAGTGGTAACCTGTAAAGGCTTTTAAAGGCTTTTAAAAATGTATTTAGTTTGTCGCCACTGCACGTTTGTGCGCAATTTTAAAGCATGTCATGTTTGGTATCCATGTACTCGGCCTAAGATCATCTTTTTTATTTCATCAAACATTTTGACAAAATAGTGTGTTTTAGTGTATTAAAATTTAAAAAAGTGTGTTTTTTCCCCAAAAAATGCGTTTGAAAAATCGCTGCGCAAATACTGTGTGAAAAAAAAAATTAAACACCCACCATTTTAATCTGTAGGGCATTTGCTTTAAAAAAATATATAATGTTTGGGGGTTCAAAGTAATTTTTTTGCAAAAAAAAATAATTTTTTCATGTAAACAAAAAGTGTCAGAAAGGGCTTTGTCTTCAAGTGGTTAGAAGAGTGGTCGATCTGTGACATAAGCTTCTAAATGTTGTGCATAAAATGCCAGGACAGTTCAAAACCCCCCCAAATGACCCCATTTTGGAAAGTAGACACCCCAAGCTATTTGCTGAGAGGCATGTCGAGTCCATGGAATATTTTATATTGTGACACAAGTTGCAGGAAAAAGACAAATTTTTTTTTGCACAAAGTTGTCACTAAATGATATATTGCTCAAACATGCCATGGGAATATGTGAAATTACACCCCAAAATACATTCTGTTGCTTCTCCTGAGTACGGGGATACCACATGTGTGAGACTTTTTGGGAGCCTAGCCACGTACGGGACCCCGAAAACCAAGCCCCGCCTTCAGGCTTTCTAAGGGCGTAAATTTTTGATTTCACTCTTCACTGCCTATCACAGTTTCGGAGGCCATGGAATGCCCAGATGGCACAAACCCCCCCCCCCCCCCAAATGACCCCATTTTGGAAAATAGACACCCAAAGCTATTTGCTGAGAGGTATAGTGAGTATTTTGCAGACCTCACTTTTTGTCACAAACTTTTGAAAATTGAAAAAAGAAAAAAAAATACGTTTTTCTTGTCTTTCTTCATTTTCAAAAACAAATGAGAGCTGCAAAATACTCACCATGCCTCTCAGCAAATAGCTTGGGGTGTCTACTTTCCAAAATGGGGTCATTTGGGGGGGTTTGTGCCATCTTGGCATTTTATGGCCTTCAAAACTGTGATAGGTAGTGAGGAGTAAAATCAAAAATGTATGCCCTTAGAAATCCTGAAGGCAGTGCTTGGTTTTCAGGGCCCCGTACGCGGCTAGGCTCCCAAAAAGTCCCACACATGTGGTATCCCCATACTCAGGAGAAGCAGCAGAATGTATTTTGGGGTGTAATTCCACATATGCCCATGGCATGTTTGAACAATATATCATTTAGTGACAACTTTGTGCAAAAAAAAAAAAAAATTGTCACTTTCCCGCAACTTGTGTCAAAATATAAAATATTCCATGGACTCAACATGCCTCTCAGCAAATAGCTTGGGGTGTCTACTTTCCAAAATGGGGTCAATTGGGGGGGGTTTGTGCCATCTGGGCATTTTATGGCCTTCAAAAATGTGATAGGTAGTGAGGAGTGAAATCACAACTTTACGCCCTTAGAAATCCTGAAGGCGGTGCTGGGTTTTCGGGGCCCCGTACGCAGCTAGGCTCCCAAAAAGTCCCACACATGTGGTATCCCCGTACTCAGGAGAATCAGCAGAATGTATTTTGGGGTGCAATTCCACATATGCCCATGGCCTGTGTGAGCAATATATCATTTAGTGACAACTTTGTGCAAAAAAAAAAAAATTCTCACATTCCCGCAACTTGTTTTAAAAAAATAAAATATTCCATGGACTCAACATGCCTCTCAGCAAATAGCTTGGGGTGTCTACTTTCCAAAATGGGGTCATTTGGGGGGGGTTTGTGCCATTGTGGCATTTTATGGCCTTCAAAACTCTGATAGGTAGTGAGGAGTGAAATAAAAAATTTATGCCCTTAGAAATCCTAAAGGCGGTGATTGGTTTTCGGGGCCCCGTACGCGGCTAGGCTCCCAAAAAGTCCCACACATGTGGTATCCCCATACTCAGGAGAAGCAGCTAAATGTATTTTGGGGTACAATTCCACATATGCCCATGGCCTGTGTGAGCAATATATTATTTAGTGACAACTTTGTGCAAAAAAAAAACAATTGTCACATTCCCACAACTTGTGTCAAAAAATAAAATATTCCATGAACTCAACATACCTCTCAGCAAATAGCTTGGGGTGTCTACTTTCCAAAATGAGGTCATTTGGGGGGGTTTGTGCCATCTTGGCATTTTATGGCCTTCAAAACTGTGATAGGTAATGAGGAGTGTAATCAAAAATCCATGCCCTTAGTAATCCTGAAGGCGGTGCTTGGTTTTCGGGGCCCCATACGCAGCTAGGCTCCCAAAAAGTCCCACACATGTGGTATCCCCATACTCAGGAGAAGCAGCTGAATGTATTTTGGGGTGCAATTCCACATATGCCCATGGCCTGTGTGAGCAATATATCATTTAGTGGAAACTTTTTGTAAATTTTTTTTTTGTCATTATTCAATCACCTGGGACAAAAAAAATAAATATTCAATGGGTTCAACATGCCTCTCAGCAATTTCCTTGGGGTGTCTACTTTCCAAAATGGGGTCATTTGGGGGGTTTTGTACTGCCCTGCCATTTTAGCACCTCAAGAAATGACATAGGCAGTCATAAACTAAAAGCTGTGTAAATTCCAGAAAATGTACCCTAGTTTGTAGGCGCTATAACTTTTGAGCAAACCAATAAATATACGCTTATTGACTTTTTTTTTACCAAAGACATGTGGCCGAATACATTTTGGCCTAAATGTATGACTAAAATTGAGTTTATTGGATTTTTTTTATAACAAAAAGTAGAAAATATCATTTTTTTTCAAAATTTTCGGTCTTTTTCCGTTTATAGCGCAAAAAATAAAAATGGCAGAGGTGATCAAATACCATCAAAAGAAAGCTCTATTTGTGCGAAGAAAAGGACGCAAATTTCTTTTGGGTACACCATTGCATGACCGCGCAATTAGCAGTTAAAGCGACGCAGTGCCAAATTGTAAAAAGTGCTCTGGTCAGAAAGGGGGTAAATCCTTCCAGGGCTGAAGTGGTTAAAGAGTGTTTCTTTGTAAGTAAATTAATTAGAGACTATGTTAGTCCTATATAATCTCTTTATTTATTAACTAATGGGAGCCATATGACCCCTTTAAAAAATTATAAAAAATTATGATAATGAACTCATTCGCAAATAATTATACCTTTTTAGATATATATTCGGCCAGGTCCTTCCCATTGCCCCCTGCAGCTACCTACTGTGATCTCTGCTGGAGGCTTAGCCCTGGAAGTGTGTGGCACCCCCTTGGTGACTTGCAGGTACCTTATTTCCATCTGTAGAACGTCTGGTTGGGCGGTTGGTTTGGCGTGGGGGGATTTTTGGCTATTCGGTGTTGTATGTACGAGGAGGTCCCCTTGGTGCTGTTTGATTGGTGGTGGGGTTTAGTCCACACTGACGGCTCACAAACATGTGTATATGTGTATATTTGGATCTTGATATTCTTTTTGTATTCAATGTATCATTTGTCCCAGTACATATACTGACTGTTATATTTCTTTCATAGAATTACTGTAGCTCTTTAGGTATTAATAGTCTATCTCTGAAGAAGCCAATACTGGCGAAACATGTCGGATACTTAAAATACCTACCTACTGCATTGGCCGTTACATCCATGAGGCCAAGTGACGTGAAGTTCGCTACAGATATGTTTCTAGTATTTATGCACACCATGTCCTTGTGATTCTATTGTTCACTTTTTACAACTTCTGTGTATTAATAAAAATTATTTATTTTAATATTTAAACACTTTGTGTTTTTCCTGGCACCGCCATAATCCCTATATTCCCTTCTTTCTGGTTTGACCTTTATTAGCTTTGTTGCCCTTCTTTGTACTCACTCCATTTCCAGTACATCCTTCCTGAAGACTGGTGCCCAGAACTGGACAGCATACTCTAGGTGCGGCCAGACCAGAGTCTTGTAGAGTGGGAGAATCATTGTTTTATCTCTGGAATTAATATCCTTTTAAATACATGCCAGTATTGCATGCCACTGCTGAGCCTATCATCTACTAGGACCCCCAGATCCTTTTCCACCCTAGATTCCCTCAGAGGTCCTCCCCCCCAGTGTATAGATTGCATTTATATTTTTGCCACCCAAATGCATTATTTTACATTTTTCTAATGTAGAAACAATACATAGAAGTGAAGACTCCATGGAAACATATAACAGTGTATGGGAGAGGTGGCTAGAGTTTAAAAAATCATCAGAATATATGATGATGGTGGAGTGTTAAGAGGAGTCATGAAGGTGGATGCATGGGGGGAGGGAGAGAGAGAGAAGGGGGGAGGGAGGGGTGGTTATGGGATTTATTTAATTATCTACTAAACTTTGAAATTTTCTTTTCAGGTTTTGTGATGAGTGATAGTATGTCTAATATAGATTAATGCATTGAAAATGTAAGTTGGAGATACCAACTTTTTTAAAAATGTAATAATTAACAAGGCTGTTTAACCTATACCAATAAAAAGAGAATATAAAAAAAAAAGATATATTTTTGCAAGGTTTTCACATCCTGCGGAGAAGTAATTGCCCTGCTTAGCTTAATATCGTCAGCAAATACAGAGATTGAACTGTTTACCCCATCCTCCAGGTTGTTTATGAACAAATCAAACAGGATTGGTCCCAACTAGGGATGAGCTTCGAGTTCGAGTCGAACTCATGTTCGACTCGAACATTGGCTGTTCGCAAGTTCGCCGAACAGCGAACAATTTGGGGTGTTCACGGCAAATTCGAATGCCGCGGAACACCCTTTAAAAGTCTATGTGAGAAATCAAAAGTGCTAATTTTAAAGGCTAATATGCAAGTTATTGTCAAAAAAAGTGTTTGGGGACCTGGGTCCTGCCCCAGGGGACATGGATCAATGCAAAAAAAAGTTTTAAAAACTGCCGTTTTTTCAGGAGCAGTGATTTTAATAATGCTTAAAGTCAAACAATAAAAGTGTAATATCCCTTTAAATTTCGTACCTGGGGGGTGTCTATAGTATGCCTGTAAAGGGGCGCATGTTTCCTGTGTTTAGAACAGTCTGACAGCAAAATGACATTTTGAAGGAAAAAACCCATTTAAAACTACCCGCGGCTATTGCATTGCCGACAATACACATAGAAGTTCATTGATAAAAACGGCATGGGAATTCCCCAAAGGGGAACCCCAAACCAAAATTTAAAAAAAAAATGACGTGGGAGTTCCCCTTAATTTCCATACCAGGCCCTTCAGGTCTGGTATGGATATTAACCACTTCAGCCCCGGAAGGATTTACCCCCTTCCTGACCAGAGCACTTTTTACAATTTGGCACTGCGTCGCTTTAACTGCTAATTGCGCGGTCATGCAATGCTGTACCCAAATTAAATTTGCGTCCTTTTCTTCCCACAAATAGAGCTTTCTTTTGATGGTATTTGATCACCTCTGCCGTTTTTATTTTTTGCGCTATAAATGGAAAAAATTTTGAAAAAAAATGATATTCTCTACTTTTTGTTATAAAAAAATCGAATAAACTCAGGAAGTGCCAGGAAAAACACAAAGTGTTTAAATATTAAAATAAATAATTTTTATTAATACACAGAAGTTGTAAAAAGTGAACAATAGAATCACAAGGACATGGTGTGCATAAATACTAGAAACATATCTGTAGCGAACTTCACGTCACTTGGCCTCATGGATGTAACGGCCAATGCAGTAGGTAGGTATTTTAAGTATCCGACATGTTTCGCCAGTATTGGCTTCTTCAGAGATAGATTATTAATACCTAAAGAGCTACAGTAATTCTATGAAAGAAATATAACAGTCAGTATATGTACTGGGACAAATGATACATCGAATACAAAAAGAATATCAAGATCCAAATATACACATATACACATGTTTGTGAGCCGTCAGTGTGGACTAAACCCCACCACCAATCAAACAGCACCAAGGGGACCTCCTCGTACATACAACACAGAATAGCCAAAAATCCCCCCACGCCAAACCAACCGCCCAACCAGACGTTCTACAGATGGAAATAAGGTACCTGCAAGTCACCAAGGGGGTGCCACACACTTCCAGGGCTAAGCCTCCAGCAGAGATCACAGTAGGTAGCTGCAGGGGGCAATGGGAAGGACCTGGCCGAATATATATCTAAAAAGGTATAATTATTTGCGAATGAGTTCATTATCATAATTTTTTATAATTTTTTAAAGGGGGTCATATGGCTCCCATTAGTTAATAAATAAAGAGATTATATAGGACTAACATAGTCTCTAATTAATTTACTTACAAAGAAACACTCTTTAACCACTTCAGCCCCGGAAGGATTTACCCCCTTCCTGACCAGAGCACTTTTTACAATTTGGCACTGCGTCGCTTTAACTGCTAATTGCGCGGTCATGCAATGGTGTACCCAAACGAAATTTGCGTCCTTTTCTTCGCACAAATAGAGCTTTCTTTTGATGGTATTTGATCACCTCTGCCATTTTTATTTTTTGCGCTATAAACGGAAAAAGACCGAAAATTTTGAAAAAAAATTATATTTTCTACTTTTTGTTATAAAAAAAATCCAATAAACTCAATTTTAGTCATACATTTAGGCCAAAATGTATTCGTCCACATGTCTTTGGTAAAAAAAATGTCAATAAGTGTATATTTATTGGTTTGCGCAAAAGTTATAGCGTCTACAAACTAGGGTACATTTTCTGGAATTTACACAGCTTTTAGTTTATGACTGCCTATGTCATTTCATGAGGTGCTAAAATGGCAGGGCAGTACAAACCCCCCCCAAATGACCCCATTTTGGAAAGTAGACACCCCAAGGAAATTGCTGAGAGGCATGTTGAACCCATTGAATATTTTTTTTTTTGTCCCAAGTGATTGAATAATGACAAAAAAAAAATTACAAAAAGTTGTCACTAAATGATATATTGCTCACACAGGCCATAAGCATATGTGGAATTGCACCCCAAAATACATTCTGCTGATTCTCCTGAGTATGGGGATACCACATGTGTGGGACTTTTTGGGAGCCTAGCCACGTACGGGGCCCCGAAAACCCAGCACCGCCTTCAGGATTTCTAAGGGCGTAAAGTTGTGATTTCACTCCTCACTACCTATCACATTTTTGAAGGCCATAAAATGCCCAGATGGCACAAAACCCCCCCAAATGACCCCATTTTGGAAAGTAGACACCCCAAGCTATTTGCTGAGAGGCATGTTGAGTCCATGGAATATTTTATATTTTGACACAAGTTGCTGGAAAGTGACAATTTTTTTATTTTTTTTTGCACAAAGTTGTCACTAAATGATATATTGCTCAAACATGCCATGGGTATATGTGGAATTACACCCCAAAATACATTCTGCTGCTTCTCCTGAGTATGGGGATATCACATGAGTGGCACTTTTTGGGAGCCTAGCTTCATACGGGGCCCCAAAATCCAATCACCGCCTTCAGGATTTCTAAGAGCGTTCATTTTTAATTTTACTCCTCACTACCCATCACAGTTTTGAAGGCCATAAAATGCCAAGATAGCACAAAACCCCCCAAAATGACCCCATTTTGGAAAGTAGACACCCCAAGCTATTTGCTGAGAGGCATGGTGAGTATTTTGCAGCTCTCATTTGTTTTTGAAAATGAAGAAAGACAAGAAAAACATTTTTTTTTCTTTTTTCAATTTTCAAAAGTTTGTGACAAAAAGTGAGGTCTGCAAAATACTCACTATACTTCTCAGCAAATAGCTTTGGGTGTCTATTTTCCAAAATGGGGTCATTTGGGGGGGTTTGTGCCATCTGGGCATTCCATGGCCTCCGAAACTGTGATAGGCAGTGAAGAGTGAAATCAAAAATTTACGCCCTTAGAAAGCCTGAAGGCGGTGCTTGGTTTTCGGGGTCCCGTACGCGCCTAGGCTCCCAAAAAGTCTCACACATGTGGTATCCCCGTACTCAGGAGAAGCAACAAAATGTATTTTGGGGTGTAATTTCACATATTTCCATGCCATGTTTGAGCAATATATCATTTAGTGACCACTTTGTGCAAAAAACAAACAAAAAAAAAATTTGTCTTTTTCCCGCAACTTGTGTCACAATATAAAATATTCCATGGACTTGACATGCCTCTCAGCAAATAGCTTAGGGTGTCTACTTTCCAAAATAGGGTAATTTGGGGTGTTTTGAACTGTCCTGTCATTTTATGCACAACATTTAAAAGCTTATGTCACACATCACCCACTCTTCTAACCACTTGAAGACAAAGCCCTTTCTGACACTTTTTGTTTACATGAAAAAATTATTTTTTTTGCAAGAAAATTACTTTGAACCCCCAAACATTATATATTTTTTTAAAGCAAATGCCCTACAGTTTAAAATGGTGGGTGTTTCATATTTTTTTTTCACACAATATTTGCGCAGCGATTTTTCAAACGCATTTTTTGGGGAAAAAACACACTTTTTAAAATTTTAATGCACTAAAACACACTATATTGCCCAAATGTTTGATGAAATAAAAAAGATGATCTTAGGCCGAGTACATGGATACCAAACATGACATGCTTTAAAATTGTGCACAAACGTGCAGTGGCGACAAACTAAATACATTTTTAAAAGCCTTTAAATGCCTTTACAGGTTACCACTTTAGATTTACAGAGGAGATCTACTGCTAAAATTACTGCCCTTGATCTGACCTTCGCGGCGATACCTCACATGCATGGTGCAATTGCTGTTTTCATTTGACGCCAGACCAACGCTTGCGTTCGCCTTTGCGCAAGAGCAGGGGGGACAGGGGTGCTTTTTTTTTTTTTTTTATTAATTTTTTGATATTTTATCTTATTTTTAAACTGTTCCTTTCATTTTGATTTTTTTTAATCATTTTTATTGTTATCTCAGGGAATGTAAATATCCCCTATGATAGCAATAGGTAGTGACAGGTACTCTTTTTTGAAAAAATTGGGGTCTATTAGACCCTAGATCTCTCCTCTGCCCTCAAAGCATCTGACCACACCAATATCGGTGTGATAAAATGCTTTCCCAATTTCCCAATGGCGCTGTTTACATCCGGCGAAATCTAAGTCATGAAATGCTCATAGTTTCCGGTTTCTTAGGCCATAGAGATGTTTGGAGCCATTCTGGTCTCTGATCAGCTCTATGGTCAGCTGGCCGAATCACCGGCTGCATTCTCAGGTTCCCTGTTGGGACAGGAGAGCCAGAGAAAAACATAGAAGATGGTGGGGGGCGCATTCCCTCCCACTGCTTGTAAAAGCAGTCTAGAGGCTAATTAGCCGCTAGGATTGCTTTTACATGAAAGCCGACCGCTGGCTGAAAAGAATGATACCAAGATGATACCTAAACCTGCAGGCATCATTCTGGTATAACCACTCAAAGTCCAGCAACATACCAGTACGTTGCTGGTCCTTGTTGGGCATATATTGTAAACTTTTTTTTCATGCAGCCTGTGAGCTGAACGAAAAAAAGATATTGATCGGTGGGTATGCCCACCATTAGAATACCTCCCTTCATCCGCCCACTTCTAATGATGGGCATACATGCACCATTTATATATGCTGAAGCATGGGGGCATCCTCCCGCAAAAGGCAGGAGCAAATTGCTCCTCCACCCACTGCTGCCCCCATGCTTCGGCATATATGCTGAAGTATGTAACTGTGGTGGTGAAATCACCTCCGACAGCGCTGGAGTCACGGCTTTATGTATCGTGGGAGCAAACGCTGTTGCTGTCAAGATAAATAAATCTGCCCTGCAACTGAATGGCGTACCTGCTAACCAAATGATGGTTAACAAAAAAACAAAGTAACATTACAGTATAACAGTAATACTTACCATACCTGCAAAGAAAATACAAAAAAAAATAGTAAAAAATAAAACATTTAACGCAACCTGTGCCTACCTAAAATATATATATGCCGAAGCATGGGGGCATCCTCCCGCAAAAGGCAGGAGCAAATTGCTCCTCCACCCACTGCTGCCCCCACGCTTCGGCATATATGCTGAAGTATGTAACTGTGGTGGTGAAATCACCTCCGACAGCGCTGGAGTCACGGCTTTATATATCGTGGGAGCAAACGCTGTTGCTGTCAAGATAAATAAATCCGCGCTGCAACTGAATGGCGTACCTGTTAAGCAAATGACGGTTAACAAAAAAACAAAGTAACATTACAGTATAACAGTAATACTTACCATACCTGCAAAGCAAATACAAAAAAAAATAGTAAAAAATAAAACATTTAACACAACCTGTGCCTACCTAAAATATATATATGCCGAAGTCACGAGTCACGGCTTTATATATCGTGGGAGCAAATGCTGTTGCTGTCAAGATAAATAAATCCGCTCTGCAGCTGAATTGCGTACCTGAAAACAAAAAAGTGATTAACAATAAAAAAAAATGAAAAAATTGCATACCTATAAAGCAAACATGATAAAAACATAACAATAAAACATTGCAGTATAGAATACAATAAAAAAGAGCAAAACAATAGAGAGAGAATAGAGAGAGAGAACAATAAAACGACAACTATTTTTGTTTTTTTTATTTTATATTTTTTTTGTATTTTTATTTTTTTATTTTTTTTTATTTTTTTTTTAACACTTTTTTTTAGTAACTTTAACTTTTAACTGTACCAGGTTTGGGTCTCTCAAAATGCGATGGCATCTTGGGAGACCCTGTGAAAGTGTGTCCTAGTCTGTGCAGTGCTGTACCCTACGCTAATACTCCACTAGTGTGTGGTAGCGTTCAAAACATTCACCAATGCATAGTCCAGGATTGTCAGGACAGGAGGGACAACGATACAGGGTGTCACGCCTAAATCCGCGCTTGCTGCAGACACATCTTTTTTGGGGGGCTCGTTGGGTAGGGGTACTCGGGAGGACATAAGGAAAATGCCTCTCATGCAGCTGGCTTACTGCATTTGGTTGGGGAAGGTGAAGTGGAGCACCGTCTGGAAACAGAAGGGCTCTGACGATCTCTTCCTGGAATTTAAGGAAGGATCCAGTCCATCCTGAAGCTCTGTATAGCACATGAGCATTCAGCAAAGCCAATTGAAATAAATAAACAGACACTTTTTTGTACCAGCGTCTGGCCTTACGGGCAATTAGGTACGGCGCCAACAACTGGTCGTTGAGGTCCACCCCTCCCATATTAAGGTTATATTCGTGGACACAGAGGGGTTTCTCCACAACACCAGTCGCCGTAGTAATTTGGGTCGTCGTATCTGCATGAAGGGAGGTAAGAACGAAAACATTCTTATTGTCCCTCCACTTCATAGCGAGCAAGTTATTACACTGCAAGCAGGCTCTGTCCCCCAGCCTAAGACGGGAGTCTACAAGCCGCTGAGGAAAGCCCCGGCGATTAGGTCGCACGGTGCCACATGCTCCAATCTGATGATCAAACAAGTGACTAAAAAATGGCACGCTCGTGTAATAATTGTCCACGTACAAGTGGTACCCCTTTCCGAATAAGGGTGACACCAAGTCCCACACTATCTTGCCAGCACTTCCTATGTAGTCAGGGCAGTTTATCGGCTCTACGTGACTATCTTTGCCCTCGTAAACCATAAATCTACATGTATAGCCTGTGGCCCTGTCACAGAGCTTATACATCTTGACCCTGTATCTGGCACGCTTGCTGGGAAGGTACTGTTTGAATGACAAGCGGCCAGAAAATTTAATCAGGGACTCATCAACGCAGACAACTTGATGGGGAGTAAACAAGTCTGCAAAACACTGGTTGAAGTGGTTTACGAGGGGCCGAATTTTGTAGAGCCGATCGTATCCAGGGTCTCCACGAGGACGACAGAGTTCATTGTCGTTGAAGTGCATGAACCGCAAAATCTGCTCGTATCGTGCCCTGGTCATGGAGGCAGAGAACACGGGCATATGGTGAATTGGGTCAGTGCACCAATATGACCGCAACTCACTCTTTTTAGTTATACCCATGTTGAGGGAAAGGCCCAGAAAGGTCTTAAATTCGGAAACCGTCATTGGTCTCCAATCTCTGGCAAGGGAGGACTGGGGATTAGTGGCGATGTGTTGACCAGCGTACAAATTGCTTTGGTCCACAATAGATCTATAGAGATCTTCGGTGAAAAACAGCGAATAAAAATCCAATGGCGTAAAGTCAACTGTTTCCACCTGAATTCCGGGTTGGCCAGTGAAAGGGGGAAGTACGGGTGCTGCAGAAGTGGTGGGTTCCCAATTCGGATTGGCGAATGCAGCAGGAAGGGCACTATGGGCACGACGGGCCTGTGTTCGCCTTCTTCTTGGTGGCAGCGGGACACTACTTGTGCTTGCCACCTCGCCAGCTTGAACTGCACTTATGGGACTCGCCACGTCACCAAGTGTTACTGCAGTGCTGGATGTACGACCAGGGTGTACTAGGCCGCTGGTGCTTGCCAGTTCACTGCTCCATACGAGAGCCCTGCGGTTCTTGCACTTCAAGGACAGAAGAAGTTCGGGGTCTGGTACGCCTGACCCTAGCAGAGACCACAACTCCGTCGTCAGAGCTATCTGTCATGGAGCCGCTGTCCTCTACAGGTTCGTATTCTGAGCCTGAACTTGACAGATGAGTGACTTCCTCTTCACTATCTGTCATGCTCAGAAATGTGTAAGCCTCTTCACTAGTGTACCTTCGATTTGCCATTTTGGGCTCTAAATTTAGGGGTACACTAGTGAGACTCACAGGCAAAAAAGCTCCTGACTGTTAGCGACTGATTCAAAACGCTACCAAAAAACTGTTAGCGATCGCAGGGATCAGGCCTGACTCTGCAAACGCTGCAGTTGTGTGCTTAGTGTTTTGTAAGTGACAGTTATCGATCGATACTGCACTTGGGTGGGCTGGCCTGGGCTGGGCAGAGGGGCAAAACACAGGTGCTAGCAGGTATCTGGGCTGATCCCGCTAACACTGTGTTTATGGGAACCCTAAACTGCTGGGGAGTATAGATCTGATCGGATCAGATATTGATCCGTTCAGATACTATAGCTCTAAGGGAGGTGCATGCTGCGTGCGTGGGTTTTAGCGGTACTGGTGCTAACCTGACACTGCCTGGGGCGACGCAGATCTTATCTGATCCTAAAAACTTAACTTCTATCACCGCCGGGCAATTAGGGGGTTAAACCTTTATAAGGTAATAAACGGCGGGTGCCCTAAAACTATAATAAACTATAATAAACTACAAAAAACAAACTATCTAACCAGCGTCACCCGTAACACTTATACGGTGATCGCTGGTGAAAGGGTTAACTAGGGGGCAATCAGGGGGTTAAAACCTTTAGCAGGTAGTATATGGGGGTCCCTGTTGCTATAAAACACTGACAGCAAACCTATATACTTACCTCCCTAACTAGCGTCACCTGTGTCACTAATACAGCGATCAGAAAAACGATTGCTTAGCGACACTGGCGACGGGGGGTAATCAAGGGGTTAACCTTTATTAGGGGGGGTTAGGGGGGTACCCTGGACCTAAAGGGGGGTACCCTAGACCTAAAGGGGGCTAACCTAACTGCCCTAACACTTATAAGTCACAAACTGACACCAATGCAAAAAAAAAAAATCCTGCTATTGGTGTCAGAGTGACAGGGGGTACAGGGGGGTGATCGGGGGGTGATCGGGGGGTAATGGGGGGTGAAAAGTGTGCCTGCGTGTTCTACTGTAAGTGTAGTGTTGGTGCACTTACTTGGATGTCTTCTCTCCTCGGCGCCGGATCAAAAAGACCGGCTCGAGGAGGGATGACATCACTTCCTTTCCCTCTGTTTACATTACAGAGGGAAAGGAAGCATTTTCATTCGTAGGGAGCGATCGGGAGGGGGTGGCCAACAATGGATGGCCTTCCCCTCACCTCTCATCGCCCGCAAAGAAATGCCGGCCGCCTCTGGCACCGGGGGGGGGTCCGATCGGACCCCCCACCCGTGGGAGGCAGATCACGTATGGGTACGTGATTCTGCCTGCCCGTGCCATTCTGCCGACGTATATTGGCGTTAGGCGGTCAGCAAGTGGTTAAGGGGAACCCCGGCCAAAATTTAAAAAAAAAATGACATGGTTTTCCCCTTAAAATCCATACCAGACCTGAAGGGTCTGCCAAAAAAAAAAAAAAAAACGGCGTGGGGTCCCCCCAAAAATCCATACCAGACCCTTATCCGAGCATGCAACCTGGCAGGCCGCAGGAAAAGAGGGGGGGAGAGAGTGCTCCCCCCTCCTGAACCATACCAGGCCACATGCCCTCAACATTGGGAGGGTGCTTTGGGGTAGCCCCCCAAAACACCTTGTCCCCATGTTGATGAGGACAAGGGCCTCATCCCCACAACCCTGGCCGGTGGTTGTGGGGGTCTGCGGGCAGGGGGCTTATCGGAATCTGGAAGCCCCCTTTAACAAGGGGACCCCCAGATCCCGCCCCCCCCCCTGTGTGGAATGGTAACCCCTACCATTTCACTAAAAAACTGTCAAAAATGTTAAAAATGACAAGAGACAGTTTTTGACAATTCCTTTATTTAAATGCTTCTTCTTTCTTCTATCTTCCTTCATCTTCTGGTTCTTCTGGTTCTTTCTCCGGCGTTCTCGTCCAGCATCTCCTCCGCGGCGTCTTCTATCTTCTTCTCCTCGGGCCGCTCCGCACCAATGGCATGGGGGGAGGCTCCCGCTATTCTCTTCTTCTTTTCTTCTCTTCTTCTCTTCTTCTCTTCTTCATTTTCTTCTCCGGGCCGCTCCGCACCCATGCTAGCATGGAGGGAGGCTCCTGCTGTGTAACGGCGCTCCTCGTCTGACAGTTCTTAAATAACGGGGGACGGGGCCACCCGGTGACCCCGCCCCCCTCTGACGCACGGGACATGACGGGACTTCCCTGTGGCATTCCCTGTGACGTCACAGGGAAGTCCCGTCAAATCACCGTGCGTCAGAGGGGGCGGGGTCACCGGGTGGCCCCGCCCCCCATTGTTTAAGAACTGTCAGACGAGGAGCGCCGTCACACAGCGGGAGCCTCCCTCCATGCCAGCATGGGTGCGGAGCGGCCTGGAGAAGAAAATGAAGAAGAGAAGAAGAGAAGAAAGAAGAAGAGAAGAGCGGGAGCCTCCCCCCACGCCATGGGTGCGGAGCGGCCCGAGGAGAAGAAGATAGAAGACGCCGCGGAGGAGATGCTGGACGAGAACACCGGAGGAAGAACCAGAAGAGCCAGAAGAACCAGAAGATGAAGGAAGATAGAAGAAAGAAGAAGCATTTAAATAAAGGAATTGTCAAAAACTGTCTCTTGTCATTTTTAACATTTTTGACAGTTTTTTAGTGAAATGGTAGGGGTAAGTACCCCCTTACCATTTCACACAGGGGGGGTGGGATCTGGGGGTCCCCTTGTTAAAGGGGGCCTTCAGATTCTGATAAGCCCCTTGCCCACAGACCCCCACAACCACCGGCCAGGGTTGTGGGGATGAGGCCCTTGTCCTCATCAACATGGGGACAAGGTGTTTTGGGGGCTACCCCAAAGCACCCTCCCAATGTTGAGGGCATGTGGCCTGGTACAGTTCAGGAGGGGGGGGCGCACTCTCATCCCCCCCTCTTTTCCTGCGGCCTGCCAGGTTGTGTGCTTGGATAAGGGTCTGGTATGGATTTTTGGGGGGACCCCACGCGTTTTTTTTTTTGGCGCGGGGTTCCCCTTAAAATCTATACCAGACCTGAAGGGTCTGGTATGGAATTTAGGGGGAACCCCACGTCATTTTTTTAAAAAATTTTGGCCGGGGTTCCCCTTAATATCCATACCAGACCTGAAGGGCCTGGTATGGAATTTAGGGGACTCCCACGTCATTTTTTTTTTTTTTAATTTTGGTTCGGGGTTCCCCTTTGGGGAATTCCCATGCCGATTTTATCAATGAACTTCTATGTGTATTGTTGGCAATGCAATAGCCGCGGGTAGTTTTAAATGTTTTTTTTCCTTCAAAATGTCATTTTGCTGTCAGACTGTTCTAAACACAGGAAACATGCGCCCCTTTACAGGCATACTATAGACACCCCCCAGGTACGAAATTTAAAGGGATATTACACTTTTATTGTTTGACTTTAAGCATTATTAAAATCACTGCTCCTGAAAAAATGGCCGTTTTTAAAACTTTTTTTTGCATTGATCCATGTCCCCTGGGGCAGGACTCAGGTCCCCAAACACTTTTTATGACAATAACTTGCATATTAGCCTTTAAAATTAGCACTTTTGATTATTCATGTTAGTGTCCCATAGACTTTAACGGTGTTCGCGTGTTCGAACGAACTTTTTTCCTGTTCGCATGTTCTGGTGCGAACCAAACAGGGGGGTGTTCGGCTCATCCCTAGTCCCAACACAGAACCCCCGGGGGACCCCACTACCCACCCCTGACCATTCTGAGTACTCCCCATTTATCACCACCCTCTGAACTTGCCCTTGTAGCCAGTTTTCAATCCATGTGTTCACCCTATGGTCCATGCAAACGGACCTTATTCTGTACAGTAAACGTTTATGGGGAACTGTGTCAAATGCTTTTGCTTTACACCACATCTACGGGCCTTCCTTTATCTAGATGGCAGCTCACTTTCTCATAGAAGGTTAATAGATTGGTTTGGCAAGAATGATACTTCACAAATCCGTGCTGATTACTGATAATGATACCATTCTCATTACTAAAATTTTGTATATAGTCCCTTATCATCCCCTCCAAGACTTTACATACTATTGATGTTAGGCTAACTGATCTGTAATTTCCAGGGATGTATTTTGGGCCCTTTTTAAATATTGGTACTACATTGGCTTTTCTCCAGTCAGCTGGTACCATTCTAGTCAGTAGACTGTCAGTAAAAATTAGGAACAATGGTCTGACGATTACGTGACTGAGTTCCCTAAGTACCCTCGGGTGCAAGCCATCTGGTCCCTGTGATTTATTAATGTTAAGTTTGCCAATTCTAATTTTAATTCTGTCCTCTGTTATCCATGGAGGTGCTTCCTATGAATGTGAGCCTACCAACAGAATCTGTGGATATGCACACTCTATGATCCGTTACAAACCCTCCAGCAGCACTGAATGTGCATTCAGAAAGAACACTGGATACAGGACAGGCCAGTAGCTCAATTGCATATTGAGCAAGTTCTGGCCAGTGGTCCATCCTCAAGACCCAGTAACCCAGTGGATGCTCTGTTGGAAAGGTCTCCAAGTCTGCTCTTGCCCCTAGATATTCCTGCACCATGTAATGCAGACTCTGGCAATGGTTGCTTGAATCGATCAGACCTTGGCACTGAGGACTGAAAAATTGTCTAAAGGCATTGGTCAGCCGGCCACCTTCTCCACCGCTCTTCCTCTGACTGAACGAAGCCTCAGCAACACATTGTCCAGCACCAGGAAATTGTACCCTCCCAGGATCTGAAAAAGCATTGCACAAACCTTTCTTCAAGGCCTCCTGAAGATGTTTCATCCTCTGCTCCCTCTGCGAATGCAGGATGAGTTCTGCAACCTTACCCTTGTAACATGGATCAAGAAGGGTTGACAACCAGTAACGATCCCTCTCCTTGATACCACAAATCCTAGGGTCCTTTCGCAGGCTTTGCAGAATCAGGGAGGCCATGCAGCGTTAGTTTGCAGGGGCATTTGATTCTGAGTCCTCTGGGGCACTAAGGATCACATGATCTGTAACAACCCCCTCCCAGCCACGTACAACTCCTTGGGTTTCTGGGGATTGAAAACCATCCCTTGAAGACTGCTCCTCTACTTCTTCCTGTGTATTTGGCGGGCCCACAGGAATACTATCTGGATAAAGGGGGTCTTGAGAGGTAAGGAAGTCCTCCCCTTCCTCCCACTGTTCTGCCTCAAGTGCCCTGTACATTATTCCATGAAGCACGTGCTCCAACAGGAAGACAAGAGGGACAGTGTCACATTGTAGCTGCTCACCATCCTCGTGGCCTCCTCAAATGGTGACAGGACAGTGCATGCATCCTTGATCAGTAGCCACTTGCATGGCAAAAAGAAGCCAAGCTCCCATAACCCTGGCCTGGTGCCATAATCACACAGGTACTCATTGATGGCCCTCTGCTGCGTGTGCAGCCGCTGCAGCATTGCCAACATTGAGTTCCACCTGGTGGGCATGTCACAAAAAGCGCGGTTGGTGGGCAGCTTGTATTCCCTTTGAATATCAGCCAGCCGAGCACTGGCATCGTATGACCGGCAGAAATTACCACAGACTTTTCTGGCCTGCCTCAGGAGATCCTGTAAGCCTAGGTACCTGGTCAAGAACTGCTGCACCATCAAATTCAGGATGTGTGCCAAACATGGAACATGGGTCAAGTGTCCCTGTCGGAGGGTGAAGAGAAGGTTGGTGCCATTGTTGCATACAACCATTCCTGGCTGGAGCTTGCGTGGCGTCAAACACCTCTGAGCCTGCCTGTCACGGACCAATACTCACCGAGGCCGAGATGCCGAGAGCGGCTCGCCCTTACGACCACGCGCACCCAGACCCCCGGAATGGGTACAGGAGGCTGAGGGCACGCGGAGGCACGGGCTTCCGGAAGGGTAGTAGGTTCCGGAGCTGGAAGCGGGTGTCCTGGGATCCGTAGGGAGCAGGGCTGAAAGTACAAGCAGAAGTTAGGGTACAAGCAGGTGATAATCAGAGGATCCAGGATCCAGCAGTGCAGTGGTTAAGCTGACCACGGTTTGGTGCACAGATCAGGCAGCTAGAATCAAGATTGTCCAGCAGAGTAATGGTTAAACAGGCCAGGGGTTTGGTACACAGGTCAGGCAGGTTATTGGTAGGATTGTCCAGCAGAGTAATGGTTAAACAGGCCAGGGGTTTGGTACACAGATCAGGCAGGTTATTGGTAGGATTGTCCAGCAGAGTAATGGTTAAACAGGCCAGGGGTTTGGTACACAGATCAGGCAGCAGCACAAAGGGATAATCCAGGAGAGTAGTAGTTAAACAAGCCAGCAGGGGGGTTCGGTACACAGATCAGGCAGCAGCACAAAGTATAATCCGGGAGAGTAGTGATTAAACAAGCCAGTAGAGGGTTCGGTACACAGATAGGCAAAGTACAGGGTAGACACAGGCTCAGGGAACAGGGAGAGCTGACGACAAACCAGCAACCCGACTGGGCGCTGGTGCCGTCAGATATAGTCCCCCTGCCTGGCGAGCGCGTCAGTGTGACGCGCTACCGGGCACCCGCACGGGCTACGGCGCGCACACGGGGAGCGCCGTGCACCCGCGCGCGCCGCACCATCAGGCCGCGGACGGGTGTGCGGCGAAGTGCTCGTCCCGTGCGCATGCGCACCGGAGCCCGGCGAGCGGAGACGCTCCCTGGCTCCTGACAGTGCCCCCCTCCTAAGGGCGGACACTGGACGCCAAGGCTGGTCATCAGTTCCGGATGATCTTGATGGAACTTTCGAATTAACTGTGGAGCGTGCAGATTCCTGGCAGGCTCCCAAGAATTATCTTCGGGGGGGTACCCCTTCCATTGAATTAGGTACTGTAGCTGTCTGCCCCTCTTCCTGCAACCAAGAATGGATTCCACTTCGAATTCAGTCTCGCCATCGATTCTGACTGGCGGAGGAGGGGGTTCTCCTCTTCCCGGAAAAGGACTGGGCACCACAGGCTTCAATAGTGATACATGAAAAACGGGGTGAATCCGGTATGTCTTGGGAAGTGTCAATTCCACAGCCACAGGGTTAATAATCCTCCTGACTTGAAAAGGCCCTATGAATCTGGGCCCGAGCTTTCGAGATGGCAGCGGAAATCTCAAATTAACGGTGGACAGCCAGACCTCGTCTCCTACATCAAATTTTGGGTTTGCCTTTCTGCCCCGATCGTACTGTCTCTTGTAGTCCTCCTGGGTTTTGCGTAGTGTGTCTTGTATTTTTTGGACGTTAGTTTGTAGTGAATTTATCCTATCTTGGACTGCAGGAACTGCCGTTTCGGGAATGTTGTTAGCGAAGGATGTGGGATGGAACCCACAGTTGATCCAGAAAGGGGTCTGGTTGGTGGAGGCATGGATAGAATTGTTGTACGCAAATTCAGCATAGGCGAGGAGGCTCGCCCAATCATCCTGGGATCCCGAGCAGAAGCAGCGGAGGTATTGCTCTAGCGTCTGATTGGTCCTCTCTGTCTGGCCATTGCTCTGAGGATGATAAGCCGAAGAAAGACAAATGTTGATACCCAAGGCCTTGCATAGTTCCCTCCAGAATTTGGACGTGAACTGGACGCCTCTGTCCGACACGATGCTCCTTGGTATCCCATGGAGCCTAACAACCTCCTTAAGAAAGATGTTGGCCGTGTCTACGGCAGAGGGAGTACCCCTCATGGGCAGGAAGTGAGCCATTTTGGAAAGGCGGTCGACAACAACAAGGATGGTGGAGAAACTCTCTGAGCTGGGTAGATCTACAATGAAGTCCATGGAGACATCAGCCCATGGTCGTTCCGGAATGGGCAAAGGTCTGAGCAGACCCCAGGATTTGGTGTTTTGGCCCTTGTTTCTCTGACACAGGGAACAGGAAGCCACATATTCTTTACAATCCCTTCTCCATCCTGGCCACCAAAAAGAACGAGAAAGGAGTTCAGCCGTCTTCTTATTCCCAAAATGTCCTGCCATCTTATGATCATGACACATCTGAAGGGTTAGTGGCCGGGTCACTTGTGGTACAAATATTTTTCCCTTAATCCAGAAAAGATCTTCGTATCTTCTCAGGGAATGCACAGTTGGTTCTGTACAAGAGCCTGATGAGGATTTAATGGAGGATATCAAGTCTGCTTGAGTTAGCCCGAGGAAATTGTGAGGAGAGAGGATAGTGCTGGGTGTTGGTATTTGGGAGTCTGCGGAAAACATCTGTGAAAGGGCATCAGCCTTCCCGTTCTTCGCCCCCGGTCTGTACGCTATATGGAAATTAAAGCGGGAAAAGAAAAGGGCCCAACGGGCTTGGCGGGGTTTTAAGCGTCTGGCTGTTCTGAGGTACTTGAGATTCTTGTGATCCGTAAAGATCATCACCGGATGAACTGCCCCCTCCAGCAGGTACCTCCATTCCTCCAAAGCAAACTTTATAGCCAGCAGCTCTCTGTCACCCACGTCGTAATTGAGTTCCGGTGGGCTGAGTTTCCGAGAAGCGAAAGCTACAGGGTGTAAAATGGCCTTTGGTCCCTGTCTCTGGGAAAGAATTGCTCCGGTTGCGATTTCCGATGCATCTACCTCCAGTATGAAGGGTTGAGTCGGGTCAGGATGGCAGAGGATTGGAGCGGAACTGAATAGTTCTTTTAACTTAAGAAAAGCCTCTTGAGCCGCTGTGGACCACTGAAAAGATTGATGCTGCCGAGTTAATTGGGTAATGGGTGCCACAATGGCCGAGAATCCTACGATACATTTCCGATAGAAATTGGCAAATCCTATGAACCTCTGTACTCCTTTTTTATTAGATGGAGCTGGCCATTCTTGAATTGCCTGAATCTTCTGAGGGTCCATGGCAACCCCATTGGTAGAGAGTATGAACCCCAAGAACTGTACGGTTGATCTCTCAAATTCACATTTTTCGGCTTTCAGGTATAGCTTATGTTGTAGCAAAGTAGCAAGAACCGTTTTAACGTGCCTCCTGTGCATCTCTAGCGTAGGGGAGAAAATAAGGATATCATCCAGATATACCACGAGGAAGTCATCTAGATATTGTCGAAATATATCATTCACTAGATGTTGGAAAGTGGCTGGGGCGTTGCAGAGACCGAATGGCATCACTAAATACTCGAAGTGACCGAATCTAGATCTAAAGGCCGTCTTCCATTCGTCTCCCGCCCTGATCCTGACGAGATTATAATCCCCTCGGAGGTCGAGTTTAGAGAACACCTTGGCTGATCGGAACCTCTGGAACAATTCAGGGATGAGCGGTAACGGGTACCGGTTCTTAATTGTAATGTTGTTTAGTTGTCGGTAGTCTACGCAGGGTCTCAGGGTACCATCTTTTTTCCCGACGAAAAAGATACCCGCTCCGGCGGGTGAGGATGAAGGGCGGATGAAACCCTTCTCAAGATTTTCGTCTATGTACTGCTTCAGGACCTCCAACTCGGTTTCAGACAGAGGAAATATCCGGCCAAATGGAATCTCAGATCCAGGAAGAAGGTCAATTGGACAGTCGTAGGCCCTGTGAGGTGGTAGGCGGTCGGCCATTTGCTTGCTAAAAACTTCTTGAAACTCGAGGTACTCAGAGGGGACGTGTTGAAGATTGCCTGGTGGTACCGCTATTGTGGCACAGACTTTGGAATCCGGGAGCAGACAGTGCTGAGAGCAATACTGCGAAGAGAAGGATACAGACTTGGTGCTCCATTTGATTAATGGATCGTGAGCTTGTAGCCATGGTAGGCCAAGTATGATGGGGAAGATTGGTGAACGGATTAGGTCAAGCCGTAAGAACTCTCGGTGACCGGAGTCTGTGACTACTGGAATAGGTTGGGTCTCCTGGGTGATGGGACCAGAGCAAGGAAGGGATCCGTCGGCCAAATGTATTTGTAAATTCCGTTCTTTGGTTTGTAGAGGGATCTTCAATCTGTGTGCCAAAGTGGAATCTATGAAACAGCTGCAGGCCCCGGAATCAACGATGGCCTGCAGGCGAATCTCCTTTTCCGGAAGCTGTAGAGAAACAAACAACATCACATAAGCCTTGGGAATGTTATTGTTTGAAAAGTTCAATACGTTTGATTGAGGGAACTTACTAGGCCTGATCGGACAGCTACGTAGGAAGTGTCCCGTTCCTCCGCAATAGAGGCAAAGGTTAGACTGCCGCCTGCGTTGCCTCTCTTCGGAGGTTACCGGACCTCGGACCAGGCCGAGCTGCATTGGTTCGGCCTCAGGGACCGATGCAGCGGGAACTGAAGACGAATTTGAGGGTACAGTGGAATGAGGTCTTGGTGACGCCCAGGCAGGGCGAGGCAGCTGAAACCGTTCTGAGCGCCGCTCCCAAAGACGCCGGTCGAGCTTGGTAGCTGCTTGAATGAGTTCCTCTAGGGAAGCAGGGGTCTCCATCCTGGCTAACTCATCTTTGAGTAATTCAGACAAGCCTTGACGGTATTGGTAACGTAAGGCCGGCTCATTCCAGTTGGTGTCGGCCGCCCATTTACGGAACTCCACTGTATAGTCCTCAATAGGTCTTCTCCCCTGGGACAGATGGTGCAGGATAGCTTCGGCTGTGGCCATGCGTTGCGGATCATCGTAGAGTTGGGTCATGCTCTCAAAGAAGGCCTCGATAGTATTCAGGGCAGGATTGCTCTGTTCCATCAGGCTGTGTGCCCACGCCTGGGGTTCTTCGGATAGCAGGGAAATCACAAACCCCACTTTGACGATTTCTGAGGAGAAGGTTCTCGGCTGTAGAGCGAAGTAGAGAGAACATGCGTTCTTAAAAGCCCTAAACCTCTTGCGGTCTCCCGAGAACCGTTCAGGTGTAGGAACCCTGGGCTCAGGAAGAGCCATGAACACAGTGGGGTTGGCCGGAGCTTGGGGAAGTGGACCCCCACCGCTGGGTGCAGGAGCTGCGGCTGCGGAAGGTAGTAGCCCGGTGATCTGTTGCAGACGGTTATCGATTTGTGTATAACCTTCTTGTAACTTCTGTACGGAGTCCGCAAGGGTAGATACTTGTTGACACAGGATCTCCAGAGGAGAGCGCGCTCTGTCGGCCTCAGACATCTGGCTGGTTTGTACTGTCACGGACCAATACTCACCGAGGCCGAGATGCCGAGAGCGGCTCGCCCTTACGACCACGCGCACCCAGACCCCAGAAATGGGTACAGGAGGCTGAGGGCACGCGGAGGCACGGGCTTCCGGAAGGGTAGTAGGTTCCGGAGCTGGAAGCGGGTGTCCTGGGATCCGTAGGGAGCAGGGCTGAAAGTACAAGCAGAAGTTAGGGTACAAGCAGGTGATAATCAGAGTATCACAGGATCCAGCAGTGCAGTGGTTAAGCTGACCACGGTTTGGTGCACAGATCAGGCAGCTAGAATCAAGATTGTCCAGCAGAGTAATGGTTAAACAGGCCAGGGGTTTGGTACACAGGTCAGGCAGGTTATTGGTAGGATTGTCCAGCAGAGTAATGGTTAAACAGGCCAGGGGTTTGGTACACAGATCAGGCAGGTTATTGGTAGGATTGTCCAGCAGAGTAATGGTTAAACAGGCCAGGGGTTTGGTACACAGATCAGGCAGCAGCACAAAGGGATAATCCAGGAGAGTAGTAGTTAAACAAGCCAGCAGGGGGGTTTGGTACACAGATCAGGCAGCAGCACAAAGTATAATCCGGGAGAGTAGTGATTAAACAAGCCAGTAGAGGGTTCGGTACACAGATAGGCAAAGTACAGGGTAGACACAGGCTCAGGGAACAGGGAGAGCTGACGACAAACCAGCAACCCGACTGGGCGCTGGTGCCGTCAGATATAGTCCCCCTGCCCGGCGAGCGCGTCAGTGTGACGCGCTACCGGGCACCCGCACGGGCTACGGCGCGCACACGGGGACCGCCGTGCACCCGCGCGCGCCGCACCATCAGGCCGCGGAGACAGCCCTGGCTCCTGACACTGCCCCTGCAGAGCTGACAGAATCTCTGCCCTAGTGTGGCTCCTGTCCCCTAAACTGACCAACTCAACCACCGCATGGCATCTTTTTGCCTGACTGCTTGCGTACCCCCTTGAATGCTTACAGAGCACCACTGGTTCAGAGGACAAATCTGCACAAGAGGCCATAGAAGAAGAAGAAGAGGAGGGGGTGGAGGAGAGAGCTGTGGTAGAATCACCACTAGCATTTTGGAGGCATGGTGGCAGAACAGCTCCAACAATACTGAACCCTGTCCTGCATCCTTCCCAGCTGCCAGCAGAGTTACTCAGTGCACTGTAAAGGAAAGTTAACGTCCCTGCCCATGCCTGCAGGACCATGAGTCAGCAATAATATGCACTTTACTGCTGTCCAACGAGGCCAAAACATTGCTTCCACATGCCAGTAGAGAGCTGGAATGGCCTTCCATGAAAAGAAATGGCGTTTTGGAACCTGCCACTGAGGTGCAGCACATTCCACAAATTCAGGAAAGGTGGCAGAGTCTACCAGCTGAAAAGGCAGCAGTTGCAGTGCTAGCAATTTGGCCAAGCTAGCATTCAGACGCTGAGCATGTGGATGGCTGGGACCAAATTTCTTTTTATGGTTCAGCAACTTGGGTAGGGAAATCTGCCTGCTAAAATCAGATGGTGGCGTACAGCTAGCAGATTGGCTGCAAGTACTTGGGATGTGAATGCAGGATGTGGAAACCTTGCAAAAAGATCTGAACAAATGAATGGGGTGGGCAACTACATGGCAAATGAGGTTCAATGTAGAAAAATGTAAAATAATGCATTTGGGTCGCAAAAATATGAATGCAATCTATACACTGGGGGGAGAACCTCTGGGGGAATCTAGGATAGAAAAGGACCTGGGGGTCCTAGTATATGATAGGCTCAGCAATGGCATATAATGCCAAGCTGCTGCTAACAAAGCAAACAGAATATTTGCATGCATTAAAAAGGGGATCAACTCCAGAGATAAAATGATAATTCTCATGCTCTACAAGACTCTGGTCCAGCCGCACTTAGAGTATGCTGTCCAGTTTTGGGTACCAGTCCTCAGAAAGGATGTACTGGAATTGGAGTGAGTACAAAGAAGGGCAACAAAGCTAATAAAGGGTCTGGAGGATATTAGTTATGAGGAAAGGTTGCGAGCACTAAACTTATTCTCTCTGGAGAAGAGATGCTTGAGAGGGGATATGATTTCAGTATACAAATACCGTACTGGTGACTAGGGATGAGCTTCGAGTTGAACTCATGTTCGACTCAAACATCGGCTGTTCGCCAGTTCGCCGAACAGCAAACAATTTGAGGTGTTCGCTGCAAATTCGAAAGCCGCGGAACACCCTTTAAAAGTCTATGAGAGAAATCAAAAGTGCTAATTTTAAAGGCTTATGTGCATGGTAGTGTCATAAAAAGTGTTTGGGGACCTAGGTCCTGCCCCTGGGGACATGGATCAATGCAACAAAAAGTTTTAAAAATGGCCTTTTTTCGGGAGCAGTGATTTAAATAATGCTTAAAGTGAAACAATAAAAGTGTAATATTCCTTTAAATTTCGTACCTGGAGGGTTTCTATAGTATGCCTGTAAAGGGGCGCATGTGTCCCGTGTTTAGAACAGTCTGACACCAAAATGACATTTCAAAGGAAAAAAAGTAATTTAAAACTACTTGCGACTATTAATGAATTGTCGGTTCGACAATACACATAAAAGTTCATTGATAAAAACGGCATGGGATTTCCCTACAGGGGAACCCCAAACCAAAATTAAAAGAAAAAATGGCGTGGGGGTTCCCCCTAAATTCCATACCAGGCCCTTCAGGTCTGGTATGGATTTTAAGGGAAACCCCTCGCCAAATTTTTTTTAAAAAATGGCGTGGGGTCCCCCCAAAAATCCATACCAGACCCTTATCCGAGCATGCAACCTGGCAGGCTGCAGGAAAAGAGGGGGGATGAGAGAGCGCCCCCCCTCCTGAACCGTACCAGGCCACATGCCCTCAACATTGGGAGGGTGCTTTGGGGTAGCCCCCCAAAGCACCTTGTCCCCATGTTGACGGGGACAAGGGCCTCATCCCCACAACCCTTGCCCGGTGGTTGTGGGGGTCTGCAGGTGGGGGCTAATTAGAATCTGGAAGCCCCCTTTAACAAGGGACCCCCAGATCCCACCCCCCCTCCCTGTGTGAAATGGTAAGGGCCTACCATTTCACAAAAAAAGTGTCAAAAATGTTAAAAATGACAAAAGACAGTTTTTGACAATTCCTTTATTTAAAGTCCTTATTCCTTTATTTAAAGTCTTTATTTAAAGTCTTCTTTTTTCCATCTTCTTTCTTCTATCTTCTTTCTTCTATCTTCCTTCGGTTTCTTCCTTCATCTTCTTCTTCTTCTTGTTCCGTTAAGTAATGGGTGACCCCACCCCCACTGACATCATGGGGAATGCCACAGGGAAGTCCCCGTCTAGTCTCCGTGCGTCAGAGGGGGGCGAGGTCTCTGGGTGGCCCTGCCCTCCGTTATTTAATAACCATCAGAAGACGAGAAGCGTCACACAGCGGGAGCCTCCCATCATGGATGCGGAGCAGCCCGAGAAGAAAAAGGGAAGAAGACGCCGCGGAGTAAGATGCCGGATAAGAACACCGGAGGAAGAAGAAGATGGAGAAAGAAACCGAAGGAAGATAGAAGAAAGAAGATGGAAAAAAGAGGACTTTAAAAAAAGGAATTGTCAAAAACTGTCTCTTGTCATTTTTAACATTTTTGACACTTTTTTTGTGAAATGGTAGGGGTACTTTTTGTACCCCCTTACCATTTCACACATGGGGGCGGGATCTGGGGGTCCCCTTGTTAAAGATGACCCCCACAACCACCGGGCAAGGGTTGTGGGGATGAGGCCCTTGTCCCCATCAACATGGGGACAAGGTGCTTTGGGGGGCTACCCCAAAGCACCCTCATAATGTTGAGGGCATGTGGCCTGGTATGGTTCAGGAGGGGGTCGCTCTCTCGTCCCCCCTCTTTTCCTGTGGCCGGGGTTCCCCTTAATATCCATACCAGACCTGAAGGATTGACCTGAAAAGATCAATCCTCAATGCAGTGAGGTTTGGAAAAGAAAGTGAAGTCTCTTTCCATGGCATGTTGGCACCCCAGATATCAACCAGGTCATTGGCGTGCAAAAAAGGTGAAAGGGCATTTTTTCATGATGTTTTTGTTTCCGGCCCCTAGTGTCGATTTTCGAATCTGGGAACGTAAAAGTATTCACAAATGAGCACTCTATCTTGTTTACGACTTTGTATTCATTTCCAGAGTCTGCGGAGGAATGCTGTTTGTCTAGTATTTTGATGCTATTTGTCTAGTATTTGGGGTGTACACATTTGCTATGGTGTAAATTGTGTTGTTGATTTTACAAATTAGAATGAGATATTGAACTTGTGCATCAGAGATGGAGTCAATTAAGCGGAAAGCCACAGTGTCCTTAATCGCAATAAGTACTCATTTTGTCTTGGTAGGTGCGTTTGCAAAAAAAAAATGTGAGGAAATTTTTTATATGAGAAGGATGGGGCCTTGGTCTGACAGAAGTGTGTCTCCTGTAAACAGAGGATAGCGCTTCTGAGCTTAAGTGCTTCAGTCCACAGGGAGTACCTCTTCCCTGGATGGTTTAATCCTTTAACGTTCAGGGATGTGATTGTGAACAGCATAGTGGGATATGGCTAGTGGGTTTTTTATAGTGTGGTCACTCAAGCGTGGAGTAGATGTTTGTTCCTGGTTTACAGATGGATATCTGTGGCTAGAGGGATGTAGATGGTATAGAAAAGAAAAACAACTCACTTTTAGATGATGTTCTGGTTGTGTTAAGTCTTCTTTGAAGAAGGGAAGTTGTGGCAGCCCGGACTGTAGCTTGGTAGGAAGTTGAAGTGGGCATTAGGAGGGGGGTATTGCAGTTTAAACACTTAACTATAAGAGTCAAAAAAAGTTATCACAAATGCTGTAACAGTGCTGATACAAACAGTGTTGTGGTGTGAGAATGATTAAAAAAAAAGCAAAAGGGAAAAAAGGATATGTACTCTTTAAGAAACAGTAAACTGTGTATGAGCGGTGGAACACCACAACTATAACTAGGGGTCAGAAACAAACTGGCTGAGCTTGTGCAGCCATAACAGGGCTTTAATAGTAGATTGGGTGGTAATTTTGGTTTAGATGGTCATGTCGTCTAGTGTATCAGCATCTTCCCAATCAGTGTCTTGGTGGGTGCGATGTTAATGGCGGAATTCTCCAGTTCCAGAATTTTCGATTGTTGTAACAGAGAAATGCCTTCTTCCACAGATCCTATAGTGAAGGTTTTGTTATCTTCTGTGATCACTAGTTTTACAGGATGGCCCCATTTGTAATTGATCTGATGGTTACGCAGGGGTTTCATGATTGTGGATAGATTTTTCCTCTTTAGCATAGTGTACTGAGATAGATCTGCAGAGAAGGCCAGATTTGCAAATTGGTGAGGATACGAAGAGGTGTTTCTCGTGATAAAAATGGATCCTAACACTTGTATCTCTGGGAGTGGTTTCTGGGAGATGGGGTGGTTTGGGCAGCCTATGTATGCGATCAAAAACCAGCTCTGCGGGTGGTGTTTCTGGTAGGAATGCTGCCAATAATTAAATGAAAAAATCTTTCAAAGCCTGTGGGAGGATAGACTCTGGGATTCCTCCCTTTTTTAGGTTGTTCCTTCTGGAACGATCTTCAAGGTCTACAACTTTTGCTTTCATCCATTCTATGTCATCCTCTTTTTCCCTGTGTGCATCTACAAGGTCATTAAATGACATGGTCATAGGTGTGTGCAGGGGGTGTGCCAGGTGTGCCTGGGCACACCCTAATCACCTTGTGCAGCACCGGTTCCCCCTGCTGTCCCTCCACCCACAGCATTTCTGGCTTTCCTCCTCTCCACTTCTGTCAACTGCTGCAGGGGATGTGTCAGGATGGAGAGTAGGGGAAGAAGCTGGTAAACATATCATTTACCAGCCACTTCATTTACTGAATGAATAGAGTGAGTGATCGATACTGATCACTCCTGTGTCCATTCATAACTGAAGCATTGGAAACTGTGTTTGTGAAGGAACACTGTTGTGGAAAATAACAACCCAGTCTGGGGGCTGAACCAAACAATATCTCATAGGGTGACAAACCATGATTTCCCCTCGGGGTGTACCTGACACTGAACAAGGCAATGGGTAGGCTGTCTGGCCAACTCATTCCTGTTTCCTGAGACATTTTCAGCATTCTAGACTTTATTGTGCCATTCAGTCTTTCCACCTTCCCACTACTCTGAGGATGGTATGGAGTGTGGAAAGCTAGTGTGACCCCTAAGGCTGTCCATATCTCCTTGGTTACTGAGGCCGTGAAAGCCATGTAATGGATGTGATTATGAGTATTATGGTGAAATGCCTATTTCAAATATAACCATATAGATATAAGTGCTTATCTTTCTCTCTCAGCTATCAGCCTTAACCATATTCAATTAGATGTCTGCCAGCTTACCCCCCCCCCCTTTTTGTGGAACAGAATTGCAAGAGTTAAGAACAAGTTAAAAGAAGATTGCGCCTGTTTTCAAGAACTGGAAACAAGACACCCTATTTAGCTATGATAGTCTGTATTCCCTTATATAGATATAACCCAGCTAAAAGCTTATCTTTTGTCACAATAATGAATATGTATATCTTGTGGTCTGCATACGCTTGTCTTATTTGATAACAAAATATCCAGCTCACGGTATATTAGCCGGGGTCCAGAAAGTAATAAAAGCAGAAGTATCAATCTCCTGAACTCATGTATGTGTCAGTAATTTGCTTCAAGTGTGCACACTTTTACATTGAAGGTTAATTTGGCCAGGGGGACAGAAACAAAAGTACCGAACGGTTCTGGTTCGGTCCAAAACATTTGGCGCCCAACGTGGGGGCTCGAGATTGGCCCAAAAGGAAGCCGAACTAAGAGGACACTGAAAGAGGACCAAAATACGGGCGGAGCAGAGCCTGATCAACTCTGAAGAAAACGGTAAGACATTTTCCTTAATAATTTGTCTGCTGTTTGATCCGTATCCGTATTTGGTTAATTTCTGTCTCTGCATCGGCTTCCCGCGGTCCACAAAGACAGGTATATATCTTGTCTCGAGCCTATTTATATAGTACAAACCTGCAATTGTTTCTGACCCGCCTGTATTTGGAGTATATTGTGTTTTGTTTTGTCGATCGATCTTGTGTTGTGTGACGGCTGTTGGAAATGAGGGATTGATTATATAGTCACAGATGGAATAACTGCCGTGGTTAAACTTCTCCTGAGGATTGATATCAGGAGAGGGCGTTAGGATGTGGTTAAACCCCTCCTGGGGTAAATAATTGTGCGGTAAAGTACAGATTATCAGGAGGGGGCATCAGGAATACGCCCAGCGGTGGCGTGGGGATCCCGTGAGGATCTGATTAAGTCCAAACTTCACTCCAGTTGTCACATCAATTATTGTTGGTAATGTCATGTCCTAGATGTGTCTGTGGACTGTTGTTTGGCATTAATGAGGAGGCCTGGGGCCTGGTCACAAAGGTAGAGCCAGGTTATAAGAGATCTTACAAACCTCTAATGCCAGAGGTCCCCCAAGTAATGGTATTCAGATTGAATGTACATTATCCAGTGAACATTTCAGTTGGTAAGAAATTGGAAGTTATTGAGGCTGAGGCTAGGATAAGAGGACAGGGAAGTAAAAGTTGCCCCCTACAACCTCAGCAGCCAGAAGACTACGAGGAAGCAGAGAAAGCCAGAGTGAGGAGTTTGGGTTTTGTGTTGGGACGTGTAGAAGACATTTGAAGTGGTTCACTGAATATCAGCTGTTGATTCTCATTCTGTGTTTCCTCTCATGTCTCCTCATTAACTGTCTTAGTAGAGATCTCTTCACTTCCTCATCCTCCACATCACCCTGTCTCTCTATATCTACGCTCAGTGAGGCATTCACCTTCGTTTCCTTTCTGTTTTGCCTCAACCTTTCTTGCTTTTCTCTCCTTCTATTTAATCCAAGAATTGTGTAAAATGGGAAACAAGTTGACTGGGCCCACAGAGGGCAGTCTGGCCTATGATTTGGTACTAGAACGGGAGGGAGAGGATGCTGTGTAAAAGGGAAAGAAATTAGCAAAAGTGCGTGGGATTGATATGCATTTGGGTGGGAGATTACAAGTAGATGAATGGCGTACTGTTTTTTGAAACGTAAATAAGGTCTGTTGTCAGATTATGGGTTGCTACGAGCAGCAGATGCTTGGTTTAAAGTTGCAAACACTATTCATGAAGAAGAGGGTGGATGGAACAGGAGACAAACCAAAATGGTTGCATTGTGTACGTGTACAAGAAAACTAGAAAAGAGGAAGCTAAGTAGTCAGCCACCGCCCTATAATGGCGTCTGGTCCCCAGGAAGTAGACACTGCCCTTCGTCTACCTCCCCTCAGTTCTAAGTGACACCTCCCCCTGTGGCAACATGCTCTATGCCACCGCCCCATGAACCGCCCACACCGAAGCCCACCCACATGTTTCCAGTGATGGAGCATAGTAGCAACCAATGTAGCATTTTAATTAAATAAATAATTTATGTATAGGATGTATTGAATATTTCTGAATATTTCAGTCAGAGTCTGAATTTAGTAATTGCTTACCCTTGCATTATTGAAGCTAAAAGGTGTTTCTTTTGGTTTTAATTGTGTTTAAACTGTATTAGCAATAAAGAGGAAGTTTATGTATTCTAGGCGTTATGCCAGAAGAGCAAAAGAGGAAGTACTTTCTTTGCTTAAATCTATGTGCTAGTTTTAGGTAGGCCCCATTCACATCTGAGTGTTTTGTATTCTAAAAAAAAAAAAAAAAAAAAAGACTCAGTATCTAATTAGAATGTTTAGAAAGAAAAATAAATATGTATGTTGTGGAGATCGGCTGGACCGAGGCTCCCTATAAAAAATTTTTCTGTTTGGAGATGGTTCACATCTCCACTCTAAAATGCCTGAAGTCAATATGTGTACAAGAAGTTTACTGATTTGGGTTTCAGCGTGCTAAACAGAGCGCATACACATGTTAGCTGCCGCATTTATTTCAGGTCTTAAAGAGTCAATCCGAAAGGGTCTGAGTATAGAGAACCCACAACCTTGGAGCTTGAGGCGTTGTTATTAGTAGTTATTAGGTCCAGAATCCTCACAGAACAGTAGAGAGTAGCTCCTCTCATGATGGCTTCTGACACACCCTATCTGCGCCCACCAGTATCAACTCCATGTGTCTGCTACAACTGCGAAAGACCCAGCCACTCCAGAAGGGAATACCGAAGCCCATGGAAATTCACCCACAGTCAGCCAAGCCCCAACCATGGTCCACATAAAAGTGCCCAGTTCCAGGGACATGACACCTCACCTCACCTCGCCTACCTCTCAGGATCACATGGACCTTCTCCACAAGGATTCAGGTAAGCCTGTTTCACCTGCCAGCTACACCTGGACTGTTATGCCACAAGGTGCCCAGAACTCCCCCTCCCAATTCGCCAAGGCAACGGCCCTCATTCTGGACACCTGGATGAAGTTACACCCAGACATTGTCCTTCTTCAGTATGTAGATGACCTCCTGCTTGTGATTGCCTCAATCTACTCTGAAAGCCTCCTCCACTACCTGGTTGAGCAAGGTTGCAAGGCCTTAAAAAGCAAAAAGTCCAGAAAGAAGGTGATGTTCCTAGGCCTCTGCATCTCCCAAGGCACCTGACATCTCACTGAAGAAAGAGTTGCTGCAATCAAGGGCATCCCTTTGCCTCAAAGTCAAGCAATCCCTTTATGATGCCCTGAAATCTGACCCTTTCCTGCTTTGTCCAGAAGCTGTGGACAGTTTTGAAACTCTGAAGGAGATCCTCTCAACAGCCTCTGCTTTGGGACTAAAAGACTTTCAAACTGTTTGTCTCAGAGAGGCAAGGACATGCCACAGGAGTTTTGGCTCAGGCCCATGATGACAGACTCAGGGTATCACTCCTGTCAACTGGACTCAGTGGCTAGGGGGGACCCTCCTGCCTTAAAGCTGTATGTGCAGCCCAATGCCCCTCATGACATAACTGCCATACTGAACCAAGTACAGCCCAAACACCTGTCCTCAGCAAGACACCTCAGACTTCAGTGTGCCATGCTTCTCCCCGATAACATCACCATCCTCCGATGTGATACCCTTAACCCATCCACCCTCCTTCCTCTTCTCGAGGGGGGAACCTCTTTGGAAAATGATTCTCATCTCACCGCTCATGACTGCTTTGAAGTGATGAAGATGGACACAACACGCTTACCGACAGTCAGTGAAACAGCATGCAAATTGCCAGAAGGAAATTTTGGGATCATCCGGAAAACCAGAGGGTTCCTGACAGCAGCAGGAACACCTGTAAAATACAGTGCAGCTATCAAGGACTTAATGGATGCCCTACTCCGCTGGGAAACAAGCTGCAGATCGAACGCGAGAAGTGGTCAGCAGAGTGAATGCACCTATCCTGGATTACCCAATAGACACCCCTGAAGAGACTGTACAAACCACTATGATTCTACAAAACCTTCCTGTAAACAGGACTCACCTCAAGGAGCAACAAGAGACAGCTGACAAAGAAGAAAAAGAAGTGTGGATCAAAAAAGGAGCCACAGAAGTTGAAGGAATCACGGAATTAAACAACAGAGTGCGTCTGCCATGTAGGCCGGAAGCCTATCCCGTTCCCAACATGATGGCGAAGACCACAGCTAAAAGACTTTTAACAGAAATAGTGTGCAGACATGGTGTCCCAGAGGTTATAGAGAGTGATCAGGGGCCGGCTTTCACGGCCTCAGTAACCAAGGAGATATGGGCAGCCTTAGGGATCACACTAGCTTTCCAAACTCCATACCATCCTCAGAGTAGTGGGAAGGTGGAAAGACTGAATGGCACAATAAAGTCTAGAATGCTGAAAATGTCTCAGGAAACGGGAATGAGTTGGCCAGACAGCCTACCCATTGCCTTGTTCAGTGTCAGGTACACCCCGAGGGGAAATCATGGTTTGTCACCCTATGAGATATGATTTGGTTCAGCCCCCAGACTGGGTTGTTATTTTCCACAACAGTTGCAACTTCAATCTGATGTAATAACTGATTATGTGACTGCTTTATCTCGAGAATTAACCCGTATCCATGCGCAAGAGTTTTTTTTCATTTCAGATCCTGAGTTAGACACAGGATCGCACAAGTTAGTCCCTGGTGATTGGGTCCTGGTAAAGAAGTTTTTGAGGAAACACACCCTTGAACCCAGATATGATGGTCCTTTCCAAGTCCTTCTGACAACCACCACATCAGTAAAAGTGGCCAGAAGGAACTCGTGGATACACGCCACTCACCGCAAGTCCTGTGCCCGAGGAAGAGGCTGAGGAGACCAAGCCATGATCCTGTTTATCCTTTAAATTGTGATTGTTGTTCAGGCACAAGAAGTAGCCATCAAACAGAAAGATGGCATAACCCAATTCTGGTATAATTCATCCAACACACATGTTGCCACTTCGATATCCCCTTATAGTAAGATACTTCCAGGTACTGATTACAGTGTCCGGTCCAATGAAAGAGCAATAGGTCCCATGACTGTGTATGTATGTGTCACTGACACATATTGAAGTCACTCTTAGATAGAATGACAATTAACAAGCACATAGATCAATACTTCACCAAAGGTTATTGTGAGTCTAATGCCCCGTACACACGGTCGGACTTTGTTCAGACATTCCGACAACAAAATCCTAGGATTTTTCTCTGACAGATGTTGGCTCAAACTTGTCTTGCATACATACGGTCACACAAAGTTGTCGGAAATTCCGATCATTCTAAAACGCGGTGACGTAAAACACGTACGTCGGGACTATAAACGGGGCAGTGGCCAATAGCTTTCATCTCTTTATTTATTCTGAGCATGCGTGGCACTCTGTCTGTCGGATTTGTGTACACACGATTGGAATTTCCGACAACGGATTTTGTTGTCGGAAAATTTTATATCCTGCTTTCAAACTTTGTGTGTCGGAAAATCCGATGGAAAATGTGTGATGGAGCCTACACACGGTTGGAATTTCCGACAACAAGGTCCTATCACACATTTTCTGTTGGAAAATCCGACCGTGTGTACGGGGCATTACAGTGAGGTGTCTGCAGATCTAGCGCAAAATCAAGTTCAGTCCTTAGGGGACGTGTACTGGATCTGTGGAGTCATGAAAATTAGAAGTAGAATGACAGGACAGTGAACAGGAGAATGTGCAATGGCTAAAACCATAATGCCCCTGCATATTCTCTCAGAGAACCCAGAGCCAGAAGCAAGCGATGTACCCAAACCCAACAGAAGACGCAGGAGTGCCCCAGCAGGAAGTTTTGACCCCCATGTATACATAGATGCCATAGGGGTCCCAAGGGGGGTCCCAGATGAATTCAAAGCAAGAGACCAAGTAGCAGCAGGTTTTGAGTCGCTGATTCCCATTATCACTGTAAATAAGAATGTAGACTGGATAAATTACATCTACTATAACCAGCAAAGATTTGTAAATTACACCAGAGACGCACTCTTCACACATGACTTTCCAAAACCGTATGGTCTTACACATGCTCCTAGCTGAAAAGGGGGGTGTATGTAAGATGATCCCCGAGACAAGTACATGCTGCACTCACATCCCAGACAACACCGGCCCAAATGGTAAAGTGACTTTAGCCATCCAGAAACTAGAGGACCTGTCCGAAGAATTAAAACAGAATTCAGGGCTCACCAACCTCTGGGATCAGTATTTTACCTGGATAAAGGGAGGATGGCAGAGACTAATATGGCTATTATGGCTCGCTGAGAGGCTGTGCTGGGTGTCGGTCCAGGGATCTGGGCGGATCCCGACTCCATGGTCGCGATGATACCAAGCTTGGACCGACTATGTGACATCAGCAGAGAGTGGACTTCAGACTGCTCTCCGCTGAAAACGGGTCACAGGAGTGCAAAACAAACTGTGCTCTTGTGATCCATAGGAGAAGTACAGACAAACGAGCTTTGGCTGTACTTTTCCTTTAACATGCTCACCAATGGACTGGTCTGTTACTACGAGCAGTTGTTAAATGGTTTTCTGCTTGTTCCTGAGAACTGATCCCCTGTACCTGCCTATCTGTGTATGACCCGACTTGCCTTTGGACTTCGCTTCTGCTCCTACCTGCACTCTCTTCACCTGATTCACCTGACCTTGGCCTGTTTACTGTTCCTGTCTTTGCCTGTTCATTCTGTACTGCTTTGCCTGGCTGTTACTGACGTTGGCCTCCTGGACTTGCTCTGCCTGACGATTTGGTCCCTCGCTGCCTGGATGTTACAGACAGCTGCCTGTCTCCTGGTCCTGCTTCTGTTCCCTGCTCTGGTGCTAAGCTGCTTCTGCATCCTGTTCTTAGGACTGCGACTACCAGCTCTACCCACTTAAATACTGGACATCACCAGCTTGCAATTCCTTGCCCTTACACTCTCTGTCTCCATCTCCAGGAGTGTTGGTTGGGAGGTGCAAGGAAGGCCTCCACAACATTCCAATCTTCACCAGATACATGATATTTACTATGGATGTAATAATTCAAACACATCCCTGGTGGGTTAGTATTCCGGGGTGAGCGTGAGGGCGCACAGACAAAGGAAGGCTCTTAAAGTAAGGCAAAGGTAGGCTCCTAAAGAAGCAACCATGTACATACTAGTAAAGACAAGTCACAAAGCAATAGGGATAGTACCAGAACTCCAACTCAGAGATATATATATATATATATATATATATATATATATATATATATATATACACAGTGGGGACAGAAAGTATTCAGACCCCCTTAAATTTTTCACTCTCTGTTATATTGCAGGCATTTGCTAAAATCATTTAACCACTTGCCGCCCGCCATATAGCAGAATGACGGTGGCAAAGTGGTTTCAATATCCTGACTGGACATCATATGATGTCCGCAGGATATTGAGCTGCTGCGCATCCCCGGGGGCGCGCATCGCGACGATCGTTGTTGCAGGGTGTCAGTCTGACACCCCGCAACACCGATCTAGGTAAGGAGTCTCTGGCAGAGACTCTTTACCACGTGATCAGCCATGTCCAATCACGGCTGATCACGAAGTAAATAGGAAGAGCCGGTGATCGGCTTTTCCTCACTCGCGTCTGACAGACGCGAGTAGAGGAGAGCCGATCGGCTGCTCTCCTGACAGGGGGGGGTCTGTGCTGATTGTTTATCAGCACAGCCCCCCTCGGATCCTACCCAGGACCACCAGGGAAGCCACCCAGGACCACCAGGGAAGCCGTCCAGGACCACCAGGGAAACCAGCCACACTGGACCACCAGGTATGCCCCCTAGACCCCCAGGGAAAAAATGATCTGTGCAAAGGCAGCTGCCAATCAATGCCCAGGTAGCTGCCAATCAGTGCCCACTCCAATGCCTACCACTGCCAGTGCCACCGGGGATGCCTATTAGTGCCGCGTACCAGTGCCCATCAGTGCCACGTATCAGTGCCCATCAGTGCCACATATCAGTGCCCATCAGTGCCGCCTATCAGTGCCAATCAGTGCCCACCAGTGCCACCCAGTGCCCATCAGTGCCACGTATCAGTGCCCATCAGTGCCGCCTATCAGTGCCCATCAGTGCCACCCATAAGAACCCATCTGTGCAGCCTTTCAGTGCCCATCAGTGTCGCCTAACAGTGCCCATCAGTGCCCACCAGTGCCACCCATGAGTGCCCATCAGTGCCACCTATCAATGCCCATCAGTGCTGCATATCAGTGCCACCCATCAGTGCCGCCTACCAGTGCCCATCAGTGCCGCATGTCAGTGCCCGTCAGTGCCCGCTCATTGGTGCCACCTCATCGCTGACGCCTTATCAGTGTCCATCAGTGCCGCCTTATCAGTGCCCATCAGTGAAAGAGAAAACTTACTTATTTACAACATTTTTAAACAAAAACAAAAGCAAAACTTTTATTTTTTTCAAAATTTTCGGTCTTTTTTTATCTGTTTCGCAAAAAATAAAAACCGCAGAGGTGATCAAATACCACCAAAAGAAATCTCTATTTGTGGGAACAAAATGATAAAAATTTAGTTTGGGTACAGTGTTGTATGACCGCGCAATTGTCATTCAAACTGTGACAGCGCTGAAAGCTGAAAATTGGTCTGGGCAGGAAGGTGTCTAAGTGCCCTGTATTGAAGTTGCTAAGTTCATTTTTTTTCCTCATTAATGTACACACAGCACCCCATATTGACAGGAAAACACAGAATTTTTGACCTTTTTGCAGATTTATTAAAAAAAGAAAACCTGAAATATCACATGGTCCTAAGTATTCAGACCCTTTGCTCATATAGCTCATATATTAAACTCAGGTGTTGTCAATTTCTTCTGATCATCCTTGAGATGGTTCTACACCTTCATTTGAGTCCAGCTGTGTTTGATTATACTGATTGGACTTGATTAGGAAAGCCACACACCTGTCTATATAAGACCTTACTGCTCAGAGTGCATGTCAGAGCAAATGAGAATCATGAGGTCAAAGGAACTGCCTGAAGAGCTCACAGACAGAATTGTGGCAAGGCACAGATCTAGCCACGGTTGCAAAAAATTTCTGCTGCACTTAAGGTTCCTAAGAGCACAGTGGCCTCCATAATCCTTAAATGGAAGATGTTTGGGACGACCAGAACCCTTTCTAGAGCTGGCTGTCCGGCCAAACTGAGCTATCGGGGGAGAAGAGCCTTGGTGAGAGAGGTAAAGAAGAACGCAAAGATCACTGTGGCTGAGCTCTAGAGATGCAGTCGGAAGAAGAAAGAAAGTTGTAGAAAGTCAACCATCACTGCAGCCCTCCACCAGTCGGGGCTTTATGGCAGAGTGGCCCGACGGAAACCTCTCCTCAGTGCAAGACACATGAAAGCCCGCATGGAGTTTGCTAAAAAAATACCTGAAGGACTCCAAGATGGTGAGAAATAAGATGCTTTGGTCTGATGAGATCAAAATAGAACTTTTTGGCCTTAATTCTAAGCGGTATGTGTGGAGAAAACCAGGCACTGCTCATCACCTGTCCAATACAGTCCCAACAGTGAAGCATGGTGGTGGCAGCATCATGCTGTGGGGGTGTTTTTCAGCTGCAGGGACAGGACGACTGTTTGCAATCGAGGGAAAGATGAATGCGGCTAAGTACAGGGATGTCCTGGATGAAAACCTTCTCCAGAGTGCTCAGGACCTCAGACTGGGCTGAAGGTTTACCTTCCAACAAAACAATGACCCTAAGCACACAGCTAAAATAACGAAGGAGTGGCTTCACAACAACTCCGTGACTGTTCTTGAATGGCCCAGCCAGAGCCCTGACTTAAACGTTCACAAAAGACATCAGTTGCCCCTGCCGATGTTTCCATCATTACAGTAATTTTCAGAACAGAATACTTCAGCCTCCTGGCTCACTCTCTTGCCACAGGGTTGCTTCAGCCCTCAAACCAAGGCCTTAGGTCTGCTCCTCAGACCAACACACATAAAGTTCCTTAAAGACAAGCTCTCTCAAAGCTAAATTTTGATCAGCTCCTTGCTGCTCTGTCACAAACTAAGGGGGGTTATCAAGAGGGTGTTTCAATGAGAGGCTGAAATCTAAGTTTAACCATTATCTAAAATTATCACAATATAACAAATAAGTCTTAGATAGTGACAAACATATGCCCCATCACCAATGTCATCCCTAAGAACTAAAAATGCAGACAAACCCAGGGCTTTTTCAGCGGGAACGCGGGGGAACGCAGTTCCGGCACCTCCAGCACTGAATGTATGTAACAGCATGGGGAGTGGAGTGTGCTGGAGGGTCTATTGATGTTGCCTGCTGGGGGATCTATTGTCACTGGTGAGGATCTGATTTTGCGTGAGGGTCTATTGTTGCTGATGGGGAATCTATTGATCCTGGGGGGGTCTTGTGTTGCTGAAAGGGATCTACTGTTGGGGGAGAGGTCTATTTTTACTGGCTGCTGGGGGATCTCTTGATGCTGGCTGCTGGGAGAACTGTTGTTGCTGCTGGGGGGTCTAATGTTGCTTGGGTGAATATTTTGTTACTGGGTGGTTCACTGTTGCTGCACGGAATCTGTTGTTGTTGGTGTGGAGTCCATTGTTGCTAGGGGAGTCTATTGTTGTGTGGGGATCTATTGCTGGGATTTTATTCCTGGCTGCAGGGGATCTATTTTACTGCTTTTCTTTTTATCATTAACATGTTCCATACAAATAATTTAGCACCACAAAATGATACTTGGTTCTGTATTCTCTAAAAGGGGCAGTACTGGTAGGTGGTGGACTCAAGGGGCATAGAGACAAGGGGTGACTCAGACGGGGGGAGTTCCTGCACCTATTATCTGAGAAAAAAAACCCCTGGACAAACCTAAATGTATGTGTATATGTGTATAGACAGTCCTCATCAGATATTTATAGGGCCCACACATCTGTGGTCTAGCTATGTTAAATGTACTCCAAACAGTATATCCTGAACCCCTTCATCCATTTCACCAGACAGTGTATAATAGTTTTGAAAAGAGGGGACATAAGTATGTAGATAATACTAGCCAGCCAACAAATAATAATATATATCATAGGCACCAACCAGGTGATCACTGAACTCCTGAATATGCTAGCTCCTAGATCTCACAGTTGAAAAATCTGTCCTCTGTACTTGAAATCCCAGATGGTAAACCATAGTTAATAGATCTGAAAATAAATAAAATAAGCAAAATATTGAACCACTACATTATCAATGAGCAGTGATATTGACCTAATCATACCTTCCAAGGCACAGTATGTAACTTTACAGGGCTCCCATGGAGAGTCACTGCTTTATTCCAATGTCCCTGTGCACCCCTATAAATATGGCACTTATTCCAGGAATGCTCGTGCTAGCACAGCAGCCGGTGGGTGACATCATCCAGCCCTGCTTCCCACTGTGCAGGAACCAGAAATGGTGCACATGCTTCATGCCCACATCCAAGGCTGAGAAGCCCAGAATCCAAAGCCAGCCCAAACCCTGGTCCGTTGTTAAGAAGCCACACACTTGCCCCAGGGGACCACCCAACACCTAGCAACCAGGTATGCTGTGCTACAACACCACATGGGAGCCAACACAGTAACGCAGTAATATATCCATATTTAACAGATATACAGTGTGAACAAAACCAATATAAAAAGCAACAACAATAGCATCATGTAAACCTACATTCATAAACTGACCTGAATGTCACTGTATAGCTGGTCAATCTATAGCGATAGTTACAGTATGTGTGAAAACTATAGTCTTCAAATTATGGTTTACTTGTATATATTTTAAAAATGATCAGTCCTGATGTTCTGACTTCCTATTTGAATACTTAAGGCCCTAAAATGCCAGGGCAGTATAAATTCCAACAGAATTACCTCTTCTTCGAAAAAGTAGACAGTCCGAGATATTTAGTAAGAGGCATGGTGAACTTTTTTGAAGTTGCAATTTTTTACCCACAATTCTTTAAAATATCAAGAAAAAAAAATGAAATATATATATATATATATATATATATATATATATATATATATATATATATATATATATATATATATATATACAGCATCTCAAAAAAGTGAGTACATCCCTCATGTTTTTGTAAATATTTTATTATATCTTTTCATGTGACAACACTGAAGAAATGACACTATGATACAATGTAAAGTAGTGAGTGTACAGCTTGCATAACAGTGTAAATTTGCTGTCCCCTCAAAATAACTCACAGTCATTAATGGCTAAACCACTAGCAACAAAAGTGAGTACACCCCCTAAGTGAAAATGTCCAATTTGGGCCCAAAGAGTCAATATTTTGTGTGGCCACCATTATTTTCCAGCACTGCCTTAACCCTCTTGGGCATGAAGTTCACCAGAGCTTCACAGGTTGCCACTAGAGTCCTCTTCCACTCCTCCATGATCACATCATGGAGCTGGTGGATGTTAGAGACCTTGTGCTCCTCCACCTTCCATTTCTAAAGCCCCACAGATGCTCCATAGGGTTTAGGTCTGGAGACATGTCTGGCCAGTCTATCACCTTTACTCTTAGCTTCTTTAGCAAGGCAGTGTTTGTCTTGGAGGTATTTTTGAAGTCTTTATCATGTCGGAATAATGCCCTTCGGCCCAGTCTCTGAAGGAAGGGGATCATGCTCTGCTTCAGTATGTCACAGTGCATGTTGGCATTTATGGTTCCCTCAATGAACTGTAGCTCCCCAATGCTGGCAGCACTCATGCAACCCCAGACCATGACACTCTCACCACCATGCTTGACTGTAGGCAAGACACACTTGTCTTTGTACTCCTCACCTGGTTGCCGCCACACACGCTTGACACCATCTGATCCAAATACGTTTATCTTTTGTCTCATCAGACCACAAGACATGGTTCCAGTAATCCATGTCCTTAGTCTGCTTGTCTTCAGCAAACTGTTTGCAGGCTTTCTTGTGCATCATCTTTAGATGAGGCTTCCTTCTGGGATGACAGCCGTGCAGACCAATTTGATGCAGTGTGTGGCGTATGGTCTGACCACTGACAGGCTGCCCCCCCCACCCGTTCAACCTCTGCAGCAATGCTGGCAGCACTCATATGTCTATTTTCCAAAGACAACCTCTGGATATGATGCTGAGCATGTGCACTCAACTTCTTTGGTTGACCATGGTGAGGCCTGTTCTGAGTGGAACCTGTCCTGTTAAACCGCTTTATGGTCTTGACCACCGTGCTGTAGCTCAGTTTCAGGGTCTTGGCAATCTTCTTAAAGCCTAGGCCATCTTTATGTAGAGCAACAATTCTTTTTTTCAGATCCTCAGAGAGTTCTTTGCCGTGAGGTGCCATGTTGAACTTCCAGTGACCAGTATGAGAGAGTGAGAGTGATAACACCAAATTTAACACACCTGCTCCCCATTCACACCTAAGACCTTGTAACACTAACGAATCACGTGACACCTGGGAGGTAAAATGGCGAATTGGGCCCAATTTGGACATTTTTACTTAGGGGTGTACTCACTTTTGTTGCCAGCGGTTTAGACATTAATGGCTGTGTGTTGAGTTATTTTGAGGGGACAGCAAATTTATACTGTTATACAAGCTGTACACTCACTACTTTACATTGTAGCAAAGTGTCATTTCTGCAGTGTTGTCACATGAAAAGATAGAATAAATTAACAAAAATGTGAGGGGTTTACTCACTTTTGTGAGATTATATATATATATATATATATATATATATATATATATATATATATATATATATATATATTTATATTTATTTATTTATTTTATTTTTTTCCACAAAATTGTCATTTCAACAAGTTATTTCTCACACAGCATAAACATATTTACAATTACACCCCAAACACATTTTGCTACCCCTGCCAAGTATGCCAAGTATGGGGATACCACATGTGTAAGACTTTTTCACAGTATAGATGCATAGAGGGTCCCAGAATTCAAGAAACACTTTCTCGCTTTCTCGTGGCAAAAATTACACATCCAATTTTCTGACTACCGATCTCATTATTGGAGGCTCTGGAGCACCAAGGCAGTAGAACACCCACAAAATTACCAAGTTTTGGAAATAAAATACTCCAAGGTATTTTATAAGTTTTGGAAAATGTTTTGCCACAAGTTTTGGAAAATGAGGAAAGAAAATTTAATTTTTTTTTTTTTTTTTACACAAAGCATTTCTAGCACACGCCATGGGCATACTTAACATTACACCCCAAAACACATTCTACTATTCCTCCCGAGTATGGCATTATCACACATGAGACTTTTTTTTTGCCCTATGTTGTTTTCCCCTATTGGGTATGGAAGCTAAATTGTGGTACTCTAATGCCCCGTACACACGATCGGACATTGATCGGACATTCCGACAACAAAATCCATGGATTTTTTTGGACGGATGTTGGCTCAAACTTGTTTTGCATACACACAGTCGCAAAAAGTTGTCAGAATTCCCGATCGCCAAGAACGCGGTCACATACACCACGTACGACGTTACTGATTTTCAGGTCGCTCTTCACAGGCCTTGCTGTTCTTCAGTGCGTTCTGTTACTTCGTTCTGAGCTGCCGACCGTTTTCTAGCCATGTTGCATATACGTACTCCTTGTAGAGTTCGTACTGCGCGGGGGCTTGGTGTTGGGGTCCTTACCTTGACACAAGTCCAGTCCATGAACAGGGTGGGAAGGAGTTCATGGACCAAGAATTGGTTGCTCCAGCGTGGCCAGTTCTGTCACATGCCTTTGCTCTGTGAGATCCGTGAGAATAATCCTGATGATTTCAGGAACTTTCTCAGGATGACAGACCCCGTATTTCACCGTTTGTTGGCTTTGCTGACCCCTTATATTAGCAGGCAGGATACCTGCATGAGGCAAGCCATCACTCCAGAGCAGAGGCTAGTCACCACCCTGCGGTACTTGGCGATGGGGAGAAGCCTGCAGGACCTCAAGTTCTCGACAGGCATCTCCCCCCAGGCTCTGGGGATCCTTATCCCAGAGACCTGTTCTGCCATCATCCAGGTCCTGCAGAAGGAGTATATTAATGTAAGATTTTTATCCTTTAACATCACTTTTTATTGTATTTAATGTTTGATAATATATTGTATTTCTCTCCTCATTCCCTAATTACCATGATTGGAATATGCTGTGAATGTCCCCTTTTTCCTCATTCATGCTTGATTTTTCTGTAATTTTTTTTTTGTCCTTCACACATATTTGCCTTCACTTACCTCCCCAGCATGGTCTCCTGGCCCTATATTCACCTCATGTAGTCACTTAACAATGTATTTTATCAGCTCCATAGTAGTGCTTTTCCCCAAACACCCCCTAAAATGTTTTAAAATGTGATTTGTGCTTTAAATTCAGGCAGAGTGCCAGAGGCTTTTTTTGGGGGGTCCCCAAATCATTTGGAACCCTCCCTCCCCCCAACTGCTAAGTCAGCTGATACCAATTCTCTATCTATCCTCAATCATCTATCTGCTGACTTTGCCAAACCCATACACACTATACCCACCTCTTTTGTGCTCAGGTGTATGGATGAATTCCCCAAAGCATGTAGTTCAAGGGCCCGCCAGAATACTTTCAAATGGTACTGTTTAAAGTTTTTGTATCCTATTATTATCTTGATAGGTAATAGCAGAATTTCCAAATGTGCTCAAATGTTTACAGTGTGTATTTATATCTTTGTATTATTATTATTATTATTATACAGGATTTATATAGCGTCGACAGTTTACGCAGCGCTTTACAACATTAGGGCAGACAGTACAAGTACAATATAATTCAATACAGGAGGAATCAGAGGGCCCTGCTCGTTAGAGCTTACAATCTAGGAGGGAGGGTCAAGTTATATATAAGGGTAATAGCTGTGGGGGATGAGCTAATGGAAAAAATAGTGCAGTTGTTAGATGGAGGCAGGATAGGCTTCTCTGAAGAGGAAAGTTTTCAGGGATCGCCTAAAAGTGGATAAATTTGGAGACAGTCTGACAGATTGGGGTAGGGAATTCCAGAGGGTGGGCGAGGCTCGGGAGAAGTCCTGGAGGTGGATATGGGAGAAGGTGATGAGGGAGCTAGAGAGCAGGAGGTCTTGGGAGGAACGGAGATGGCGATTAGGTTGGTATTTTGAGACTAGGTTAGTGATGCAGCTGGGGGCAGAGTTGTGGATGGCTTTGTAACTTATTGTTAATATTTTGAATTGAATTTGTTGAGCGAGTGGTAGCCAATGGAGGGATTGGCAGAGAGGGGTAGAAGACACTGAGCGGTTTGTAAGGTGGATGAGTCTGGCAGCAGCATTCATGATGGACTGAAGGGGGAATACTCTATTTAATGGTAAGCCAATGAGGAGTGAGTTGCAGTAGTCAAGATGAGAGATAACCAGGGAGTGAATCAGGAGCTTTGTGGTTTCATTGGTTAGAAAGGGACGTCGTTTAGAGATGTTGCGGAGGTTGAAGCGGCAAGCTTTGGAAAGTGATTGGATGTGGGGCTGAAAGGAGAGTTCAGAATCCAGGATAACACCTAGCACCCTGACATGTGGGGATGGGTGGATGGTTTTGTCATTGCTCTTGACAGAGAAGTCAGGGGAAGAGGCACGTGGGGGAGGAAATATTATAAGCTCGGTTTTGGACAAGTTGAGTTTGAGGAAGTGGTGTGACATCCATGCAGATATGTCGGTTAGTAAGTTAGTGATGCGTGAGGAGACTGATGGAGTGAGTTGAGGGGTGGAGAGGTAGATTTGTGTGTCATCAGCATAGAAATTATATTGAAAGCCGTGAGAGGCTATCAGCTGACCCAGGGAAGGTGTAGATTGAAAATAAGAGGTCCAAGAACAGAACCTTGGGGGACCCCGACAGAGAAGGGAAGAGGAGTGGAGGAAGTAGAATTGTAAGTGACACTGAAGGTGCGTTGTGATAGGTAGGATGAGAGCCACTGAAGAGCACAGTCACGGAGACCGAGGGAGTAAAGTTTTTTGAGGCGGAGGGGATGGTCAACCGTGTCAAAGGCAGCTGAAAGATCCAGAAGTAGGAGTACAGAATAGTGTCCTTTGGTTTTTGCAGTTAGTAGGTCATTTGTGAGTTTTAAGAGCAGTTTCTGTGGAGTGTTAAGGGCGAAATCCAGATTGAAGGGGTTCAAGAAGGTTGTTTTTAATGTGGTCACTCAGTTGGTTGTAAACCAGGCGTTCAAGGAGTTTAGAGGAAAAGGGGAGCAAGGAGATAGGGCGTAGGTTGTTAAGATTGGTAGGGTCAAAGGACGGCTTTTTGAGTATGGGGGTGACCAGTGCATGTTTTAGAGCATCGGGTAGATGCCAGAGGTGAGGGAGAGATTGAAGATGTGGGTTAGAGAGTGTAGGATGGAGTCAGAGGGCGACCGTAGCATTTGAGAGGGAATAGGGTCCAGGGGACAGGTGGTTAGGTGGGCGATAGAAAGGAGTTTAGCAACTTCATCTGTAGTAGCAGATTTGAATAGGGGGAGTGTCAGTTGTACCTGTTGACACGGGGTCTTAGCTGGGGGAGATACCTGTAGAATGGAGATTTCATCACGGATTGTATCAATCTTGTTTTTGAAGTGATTAGCGATTTCCTGGGCAGTGAGTAAGTCAGTGGGTGGAGGCGGTGGAGGACAAAGTAGAGAGTTGAAGGTAGAGAAGAGTTTACGGGGATTGGATGAAAAGGTGTTAATAAGTGTTGTAAAATAGGTTTGCTTGGCAGTGTGGAGGAAAGAATAGTATTTTTGGAGGGCAGATTTGTATTGGTTGAAGTCTTTGAGAGACTTAGTCTTGTGCCACAGACGCTCAAGAACGCGACTACGTTTTTTGAGAATTTTAGTGTCATCTGTTTGCCAGGGTTGTGGGGGTCGAGGCCTGATTCTGCGTGTAGTGAGGGGAGCGAGCTTGTCCAGGGTGGAAGACAGAGATTTATTGTAGATGGACGTGGCTTGGTTGGGGCAGGACAGGGGAGAGATTTTGTCTTAGAGGTGGTCAGTAGCAGAATAGAGGAGAGAGGAGTTTAAGTTGCGAAAGTTTCTACGGGTTATGGTTAGGCGATTGGAGGGAAAGGTGGTGGAAGACAGGAGGAGAGAGAAACTAATAAGGTGGTGGTCGGAGAGAGGAAAAGGATTGTTTGAGAAGTTGCATGGAGTGCATAGGTAGGAGAATACAAGGTCAAGGGTGTTGCCATCAGAGTGAGTAGAAGCCTGTACCCATTGCTTCAGGTCAAATGAAGAGGTTAGACTAAGAAGTTTAGAAGTAGCAGGAGTGTTTGTATTAGCAGGGATGTTGAAATCACCGAGAAGGATTGTGGGAATATCCGAAGAGAGAAAGTAGGGTAGCCAGGCAGAAAACTCATCAAGGAAAGTTGATAATGGTCCAGGGGGCCGGTAGATCACAGCAATTCTTAGGGAGGTAGGAGAGAATAGATGTATACAGTGGGCTTTGAATGATGAGAGGGAAAAAGAGGGAGGAGGGTGAATAACCTGGAAGGTGCTCTGGGGGGATAGGAGGAATCCCACTCCACCTCCCTTGCATCCATTAGGCCTAGGGGAGTGAGTCCAGTGAAGGCCACCCTGGGAGAGGGATGCAGGAGAAGGGGTGTCATATTCATGGAGCCAGGTTTCGGTGAGAGCAAGTAGATTAAAGGAATTAGTGACAAAGAGGTCATGAACAGCAGTGAGTTTGTTGCAGACAGAGCGGGCATTCCAGAGGGCGCAGGAAAGAGGGAGGCTGGTGTTGGGAAGAAGAGGAATGGAGACTATATTGTGTAGATTGCGACTACTGGCAAAGGGTGTAGGGTGATGGTGATGGGTGTGTTGGGCACAGTTAAATAAGGGAGGTCCAGGGTTTGGGGAAATATCTCCAGCAATTAGGAGAAGCAGAAGAGTAAGGGAGGTAATATGAGAATATGATTTGTATGAGGGGACATGCTTCAGTATCCTGGGGGGTTTGTTAGCAAGTTGGCTTAGAGTTAGAAAGAGGTGATGAGTGCAGTAATAGGGGGAGAGGAGAAGTGAGGGTGATATGTACAGATTGTGTGGTGGAGCAGAGGGATGTAGAAAAGAGAGCTTGAAGAGAGAGGCAGCAATTGTGAAGAGGAGGAGAGGTAAAGAGTGCATGTTTCAGAGAAGGTGAGATAATATGAAAATGAGGTCACCTGCAGTCTGTTATAGTTTGTTTTGTGCAAATCGCTGAAGTGCAAGAGCAGAAGTGCCACTTATTTAAAGAACCCCACTTCTTTGGAAGTACCCCCTGTATGTGAAGCCCCCTGTATGTTCCCCCATAAAGAAGGCCTTGTTATATACTGTGTTGGGTGTGGATGGAATCTGGCAATTAATCAATTAGGAGGGCATATTAGGAACACAGCAAGCAGGGCATAACTTTCACACCACAATCAAACTTCAAGGGGACTAAAAGGCCAATTATTATAAGTAATTATTATTAGAAGTATTATGACACTTCTTACCTGTCCAGTGGGCTGTCAATAGTGAAACTAAGGAGGGGCTGGCCAAAGTAATACACATTATTTAGGCATTCATCTCTCAATGAAGTGGAGAGGGTTACCTGTCCAAGAGCGCCCCCCACCCCTAAAATGTTAGAAATGGCCCATGAGAGGGGGGAGGGGGAATCTGATAGGTGTACCTTATACTTTGGTCTTTAAAAACTCCCTCAAATAAATGTTATCTTGATGTTGGCCAAGAATGTTTGTGTCTAATCTGCTTTTCCTGTTTATGTGCAAAATGACTATTTTTTTTTGGTTGTTTGACTCCACAGTTTCCTTCCACAGGAATGGCAGACTGTGGCCTTCCACTTTGCCCAGCGTTGGGACTTTCCTAACTGCGGAGGGGCAATTGATGGGAAACACGTCCACATCGTACCACCACCCAACTCATACTATTTCAACTATAAGGGGTTCAATAGTATTGTGATGTTGGCGGTGGTGTCATCTCCAGAATGGCAGATTGGACTTGCCACCTCCAAAAGACAATGTGGAAGGACTCCCATTCATCTTCGTTGCGGATGAAGCGTTTACGCTGGGGGACCATCTTATGTGGCCATTCCTGATGAGGACCCTCACCCCGGACCAGAGGGTTTTTAATTACCGGCTGGCCAGAGCCAGAAGAGTGGTGGAGAACACGTTTGGAATCATTGTCAGCCGGTTCCGCCTATTTCTTACACCCATACACATGGCGGAGTACAAACTGAATCACATTATCCTGGCGTGCTGTGTTCTACACAACTTTTTACAGCAACATTCTGCCAACTATGCTGGCTCAGTTGGGCCTAAGGCCGGAATTCTAAATGAAACAACCCTGACTGCGCTTGAAAGTGGCTGTCCCTGAGTGCCCGTGATGTCCGGCTAAGATACCTTGAATACTTTGAGGGTAGGGGGGCTATCAATATGCCAGACAATGTCTGAAACCTTTTTCAAATAATAAAAAAAATAACTACTAAAATCTTTGGTGACATTTACTGCTTGTGTTTCTTTTAGCTGACCCTGACAGAAATGTGGTGAGTCCTGAAAATGGTGTGAATGTGTAACATTACAAAGCACTGTTGGGTGTTATTTACTAAAGGCAAAGACACTTTGCACTACAAGTGCACTTGAAACTGCACTTGTAGTGCAAAGTGGATTTTTCTTAGGAAATAACCCCCATTGCCACTGAAAACACCAATTAGAGCACAACAAAAGTTTTGGAGCGTTGAAACAATAATCCACACATTCTTGATTAACAATCTTTTTAATACCAGCACAATCACATGTGCATATAGAAAAGGTTTTTAAAACAAACCAACATGTTTGTTGTATAACAATTTTTGGGGTCACATTAGAAAAAGTAGCAATGTCCATTTAAGATAAAACAGGCATGTTTAAAACCAACAAGAAAGACACAAATCTTGAACTTACAAAGTTCACATTTGGTAGAACTTGAAGGCAATATCAGACATGAGTATTTACAAACTGTGTTTGATATTGCGTTCAGATGGGGTGAAGTCACCCCAGGAAAAGCCAAATTTTGAAGATGCACACAAATTGTCAACATGTGCTACCTGCCATCATGGGGGATCAAGGGACGTGTTTTGGGGGTGCAACCCCTTCCTCACAGCTACTTTATTATTGAGGAAGATGTTGCACCCCACGTCCATTGATCTCCCGTGATGACAGATAGCACATGTTGACACACTGTGTGCATCTTCAAAATGTGGCTTTTCGCAAATATGTCAAAAAATGGTATACATTTTTAGCTCACAAAAAACAAAGGGATTTGGATTTGTTTTAAACTCTACCTAAAACATCAATTATGTTCTTCATTTTTTTTTAACATCTTTGATGTTTTTATGGATGTTTTCCAAGTCCCTATTACACCCCATGATCTCCCCGATCAGGATCTTTCAGAGGTGAAATGCCCTGGATCCACAACATCACAATCACCTAAAAAAGATAGAAACAAAAACACACCATGTATTATAAATATGCCGGCATCCATCTCTTACCTAAGCCTGTGGTTGCAGACACTCACCTGTTGTGGTGACTAGTTCCACCACGTCTTCCTCCTCCTGCTCTCTTTGGCTTGGGTGGATTTACCCTTCTTCCAGAGGTGGGGGGTCTGTGGTCTCCTCGGATGAGAGGTGTCCTCTGAGTCTTTTATCCCCTATGTAAAAACAAATAGTAGCACTTAAAAACTTAGCACATAGATATTTGATGGCAGAACTATAAATATGAAACATTGCTTGAAAATGGGGTACAATTGTCTATTTTGGCTGAGTTCCAAGATGTTGAAATTTTATTGTCCTTTGTCATGCTTGAATACTTACCTATTTAGTACAAGCTTCACAGATGGAGACACCCCTATAGTATACACTGGAGCACCTGTGTGGGACCCCCTAATAAAAAGGGTGTTCTTGTGTCCCACACTAGTGCTCCAGAGTCCAGATGTGAAAACTGCTGCTGAGTGTCCTCTCCTTACACAGAATCTAGTTTGCATTTCATTCTCGTTACAAACCCATCTACACAACCAAATTATTTTCAGACAAGTAGGCCATAAAAAATGTTTTAAAATGCATATGGCCAAAACAATGGTGTGTTCTAGACCGAACCAACAATGTTTCATACGAACGAATAATGTGCCCATGAACATGAAAGTTGCCATTTTAAACTGGACAACAGTTAAGAAAAGCACATGGAGCAGCACGAACGTAATAAACATAAAGAATAGGAACACAGGACAACTACTTACTTTTTTGCAGCACTCTCCTGATCCTTCTGTACTGCTCATGCTCCCTTAATTTGAGGTCCGACTACCGCTTCTTAAACTGATCTTTCGATCGTCGTACCCCGAAATTCCGGTGCAGACTCTTGACCACTTTCGCCATGATCTTGGCCTTTCTGACATTGGGGTTGGGTTAGGGTTCATACTTCCCGTCATAGTCGGCCTACTTCAGGATGTCCACCATCTCCAACATCTCCCCAAAGGACATATTCAATGCCTTAAATCGTCTCCTTCTGGATTGGGACATTTCAGGCTCCGGGCTTTCCTCCTCCTCCTCCTTATTGGTGTAATTATCTGACACCTGCTGTGTCTCCGCCATATGCTCTTCCCCCACTGCACCAAACGAGAAGGGGTGGGGAATAGACTAGAAAGAACATCAGGGGCTTGGGCGGAGTTTCACGCATGCGCAATGTCTATAAAGCGTAACACGCGTGCGTAGTACATACGATCTGTGAGCGGAGGAAGGAGTAACGGAGGCGCCGATCATTATAGCGAAGGTAAGATTTAACATTGGGCCTATACTGCTTCTAGATTGAGGCCTGTATTTGCACAAGTTTAGAAGACTTTAGGCTGACATTAGGGTTTGTCTTGTGTTGTGTCTTGCAGTGAAAATGAATATCTTGAAGGATCAGGACTTTATGCCAATCTTCATTGATATGTTCAGGGAGTTGCCCTAACTGTGGCAGGTAAACCACCCTGATTATAAGAACCAAACAAAGAGGAAGGCAGTGCTGGATAATTTGCCGCAATTTGTGAAGTCGGTGATTGCCACGGCAGACATCACCTATTTGAAGATCCTAAATGGTGGCCTGAGGAGCACTTATCTAAGGGAGCACAAGAAGGTCCAGGATTCCCAGAGATCAGGAGCTGCAGATGATATTTATGTCCCCAGGCTGTGGTACTATGACAGGCTGCATTTTCTGGCAGGCCAGAGTGAACCCAGGCCAGCACTCTCCGCTCTTCCTTCCACGCTTCCCCCCCCCCCCCCAGCTGAGGCTTCTGACGCCCAACCTGGGCCTTCCAGGCAGCAACATGTGGAGGAGCCCAGATTGAGCCAGGTATAGCATTCTTCTAAATATTGCTGGTTGTCCAATTAATGATGTTAAATAGATGTTAGTTAGGAGTACTAATTTAGGATTGTGATTGATGATGCAAAAACTAAAACCATGTCCCTTTTTCATACACAGGGAAGTCTCAGCCAGGAGGTGGCCGGGCCAAGCAGGCTGCCTGATATCCAGGTCCCTCCCCTACACCTTCAAAGACAAAGTGGCAGGAAGAGGAGTAACCTGGTGGAGGCTGCCATAGGCCTCTTTTGGAAGGCTACTGAGGCCCTCAGAACACCACACAGTGTGGAGGAGGACTTTGCTGACATAACTGCCTGCAAAATGATACAGATGTAGGAGGGCCAATGACTCCTGTGTGAGTTCTTAATTTTGAAAGCTCTAAATTAGGGATTGAGGGGCCAACTCACATGTGCAACCCACATTTGTCATCTCACCCATGGTCCTCCTCCTCCTCCAGGTCCTACTCCTCCTCCTCCTCCTCCAGGTCCTACTCCTCCTCCTGCCTCATCTCCAACACCAGAGCCACAGCCAGAAAGGAAGCGTGGAAGGAAGACCAGAGAGTGATGACCCTGGGTTCAGTCTGGTCTGGCAAAATATGCAGCCTCTTGTAGTACCACAGCCTGGGGACATACATGTCATCTGCTGCTTTCCGGATCTCTGGGACTTCTGGACCAGACTGCACTCCCTTAGATATGGACTCCTCAGGCCACCAATTTTGCAGTAAAATAATTGATGTCTGCCCTGGGGGTCCAAGGCTTCGCCAATTTCTGTTGTTTCTCCAGCGTTGCCTCCCTCTTTGTTTTGGTTCTGAGCCCTTAATAAAGGAATTTTTGTTTCAATTATACTTGCCTATGTGTCTTTTCCTTCAAAAAGGACAGTTCGTGAGTAGGCAGGTACATTTCAAAAATACAATGTGAAATTAACAAAAGACACCACACCAAACAATCTCATTGAGATTAAATAATACAAGATAATAATGGTGTTGTGGTAACTTGACACACAAAACACACACAAAAATATTCTGGAGTAAAACAAAAAACAAAAAAAAAAACATCAGCCTTGAAACAAATACAAACCCAACAAAAAATAAAAAAATAAAAATCAGCCTTGAAAAAAATACAAAAACAAAAAAAATAACCAAAAAAACATTTTGTCAGATGTGACAAATCAAAATATATTGAGGGGATCACGATAAATAATAAAGAAATAAGTTTGTAAGAACTCTGTGTGAATATGAGCAGCAAAACTACTTCATTCTTCTAGCATTATAAAGAAGAAGAGAGTGTGTGCATTAAACAATTTTTAACATTGCAGCCTGACGAAAGTGCTCTATCCATTCCGAACGCTAATTTTACCAGATCGAGCTGTTCCGTCTCGGAATTTCTTTTGAGCATGCGTGGCACTTTGTGCGTTGGAATTGTCCACACACAGTCGGAATTGACGCGATTGGATTTTGTTGTCGGAAAATTTTATAGCCTGCTCTCAAACTTTGTGTGTCAGAAAATCCGATGGATAAAGTCTGATGGAGCCCATTTTCCGACAACACGCTCCGATCGCACATTTTCCGTCGGAAAATCCGACCGTGTGTACGGGGCATAATGTCCAGCCGACAATTTGAAATCGTGTGGGCTTCATCGGACCTGCAGCAAACTTTTTCGGTCAAAAATCTGACGGACTTTAGATTTGGAACATGTTTTAAAACTTTCCGACGGACTTGAGTCCGGTCGAAAAGTCTGCTCGACTGTATGCTAGTCCGATGGACGACTTTCTTATTTTAGTCCAATCGTACGCCATCACGTACAAATCCGTCGGACTTTGGTGTGATCGTGTGTAGGTAAGTTCGTTTGTTCGGAAAGTCCGTTGGAAGTCCGCCGAAAGTCAGTCGGATAGACCGTTGGACCAGTCCGGTCGGATAGTCCGCTCTTGTGTACACGGCATAAGGCTTTCAAATTAAACCAGGGTTAAACATTTGGGATGTGTCAACCAGGGGGTCCAATGTTTATAGAATATGGAAACCTGAAGGTGGGCTTTGGCAAACCTATATACCGTCAGACAGTGAATGTTCAGAAAGGATGAGGGGCTTTCCATTTTCTAGCTATAGCCAAGCAGGAGGCTTTAGAGATGTGGGATACAAAGGTATAATCCAGATAATCCAGGTATAATTCTAATGTTGCAGATTGTGCCTTCCCATGAAAGTCAGGCACAGACTTTCATGGGAAGGCACGATCTGCTGCTACACTGGTTGGTTGGTAACATTAGAACATCGGCTGGTCCAGACAACTTTAAAGTTTTGGGGAGAAAACTTCCCTGTAATTCCCTGTGCTGGGCGAGACTGCTATCAGCAGTCACGGCTTTTTGGTAAGCAAGCTACCATATATTTGGGTGTTGACCTGAACACACGCTTGATTTGGGAAGATTGGTATCACAGCTGCTTTTCTCCTGCAATTCACCTCCCTCCTTCTTGAGGCTAATTTTATATGGACTTTTACATTGATCACTATGGGACATTGCTTTAGTTTTCTTTTTTTCTTTTTTGAATATTTTTTCTTTTTTTCCAGGATTTTTTCTGGTTTCACTTATTACTACCATATTGTTTGTTTTATTTGTAGCGCTGGTAGATTTACAATCTACCGTATGTTAGGTAAATTTAGTAATTTGGCCGTTAGGAAGGTAAAAGTTTGCCTCTGTTCCAGCTTGGCTGACGTTGTGTGTGTTTCCGTGCTGACCGGTGGGTGTCGCTGTTGCCACTGGTCAGTGTTGGAAAAGCAACGTGTCGAAGTGTATGGATGCTCCTCTGTCTCGGAGGCAAGCTCGGTGGAGGTGGTCCTCCGAGTTGCTTTCTGGGAAGAGGGTATTTATGGGACAGACGCCATATTCTAGGGTTCATTTTACAGCCACCTGCTGGCCCTCCTGGCCGACAGGTATGCGTTAAGGAGCTACCTCGTGATCGGGAGGCCCACAATGCTGTGGCGCAGGGGTGGGTCCAGAGGCCTGTCTGGGGCCTACCACCGTGGCCAAGGAATGTTCCTGAGCTGTCGGTCCTGTGTGACGAAGCTGGACAACCACGGAGATCCCAGGGGAGGACCCGTCTTGGAGAGATCATGCGGTGAGCTGGTCTATAGAGGGGCCTGGTGACTCGGTTGGAGGATGTATCCAAAAGAAGTATGGATTTATCCCCCCCAAACAAGTCTGTGGCAGAGACTTTTGATTCATGCTGCGTACTGGCTGCTAGACCGGTGAGAGAGACCTATCCAGACGAGCAAGGAGTGTGTCCTACACCTGGGTTCAAACGGAATTTAAAAACACTTGTTCAGAAGGGTTATGATATGGGCATCCTAAATAGGAAAGAAAAAGAATTTCTGGTACCCCTGGCACCAAGGTTGCCGGTTATGTACATATTACCGAAGATACATAAAACTTTGACCAATCCACCTGGGAGACCCATCATCAGTGGAATTGACTCCGTTACTTCCAGAGTTGGGAAGTACATTGACAAGTATTTACAACCACTGGTGATGGGAACCCCCTCCTTTTTAAAAGCTACGAAGCATGTTATCAACTTGCTTGGGGAGATAGAGTGGAAACCAACTTACCTACTGGTAACTGCGGATGTAGCTTCGCTTTATACGGCCATCTCTCATCAGTTGGGTCATGAAGCGGTCCAATTTTTTCTACATCGTGATTCCAGCATCTCGATCACGCAAAAGAAATTCGTGGTCGAGCTGCTGGATTTTTCGATGAAACATAACTACTTCTGGCACAATGGAACCTATTTTCTGCAGAGGAAAGGAGTAGCCATGGGAGCAACATTTGCTCCCAGTATGGCCAACTTATTCATGGCTAAGTGGGAGGAGGATGTGGTACTACATAATAGACGTGACGAGCTCATTTTTTGGAAAAGATTCATCGACGATGTCCTTTTCATATGGGATGGTGACATTGAATCTGTCACAACCTTTTTGTCTTTTTTGAACAACAATGATAGAGGCATTGTTCTCTCTCATGAGGTTAACCCCACCCAAATCCATTTTTTGGATCTAAAAATAGTTATAGACAATGGGGTGATTACCACATCCACATATTTCAAAACGACAGACAGGAACGGATATATTCCACTTGACTCTTGTCATCACCGTTCTTGGCTGTCGGCAGTTCCAAAAGGACAATTTTTACGGCTCAGGAGAAATTGCTCCAAGCTGAAAGATTTCAAAGAGGAGGCACAGGTGCTTAGAGCTAGATTCCTAAATAAAGGCTATGATGGCCAAGCTCTTGATACATTAATAGCGGAAGTGGGGAATAGGGATCGTCAAACCCTTTTGATTGATAAACCACCACAAATAGAGCAAAGGGATGACTTTGGTTTAGCGTTTTTAATTTCAATAAATTTTTATTGGTATGAAAACAGTAAGGAAGTTACATACACCTTTATCCTGTAGGCAATGTATACATATATTAATACGTTATAAGTACATTATGCACATGTTACAATCATTTGAATTAGTGCAATTGGTGCGTAACTTAACGAGACTAGTTCTGGGACAATTTGTCCCGCTATTGGGTTCATTTATCTTATTTAAATAACAAGAAAATAATATAGAAACTGTGAGCTAAAGGACTAGGCTCTAAAATAAATAATCAATAAAATAAAAGTGTGAAAAATATAAAGAGTATAAAGAGTATAAAGAGTATGCAGCAGTTTAACTTCCTGTATTAACTAGGTTATACAAAGTCAGGGGATTGAGTTTCTGCTTTTATATACATGTGAGTACCATGCAATCCACCTGTGCCACCTTACATTTACCTTATGATAATTGCCTTGAGCTGCAGCGAACATCAGCTCGTATGTAGCATGTGTGTTGGTCATTTCAACTATTTCTTTAAGTGAAGGAGGTGATGCGTCTTTCCATTTCCTTAATATTGTCAATCTCGTACTTAGTAGTATGTGGGTAACTATAGTTCTAGTATTGATTGGCATATTTTCTATTCCTATAGATAACACTGCTAATGCTGCATCTGGAATTACTACTGAGCATGTGAGTTCTGATATTAGGTTGAATACCTTTTTCCAAACTGCATGTAGAACCCGGCATTCCCATAGTATGTGATATAATGTACCCCTTCCTCCACAGTTTCTCCAGCACAGAGGAGAGGCCTGTTTCGCAAATTTGGATATCCTTTGTGGAGTTAGATACCACCGGAGTGTTATTTTATGTGTTGTCTCCCATAGTTTGACGCATTTAGTTGCAGTAAAGGTATTGCGGAGTGCTTTTTGCCATTGCTCATCTGTAAATGACATACCTATATCTCTTTCCCACGCCTCTATGTTATTAGTCTTTTTGAACTCTTGTTTGTTGTTAAGTATGTTGTAAAAAAGTGAGATACCTTTTATGTTGGTGTTAGGATTAGTAAGATATAGATACACCCTCCACGGAACCTTTATAGATGTTACTGGAACTCTATGAAGATAGTGCTTTATTTGAAGGTATCTATAGTGGTCAGTGTCATCCAAACCATATTGCGCTTGGAGAGTCTCAAATGTTTTGAATGAGGAACCGACTTTGAGGTCGTCTAGTGTCAAAATACCTTTGGGTATCCAGTGTGATATATTTAAATGTGGGATGTTTATTGGGAGGCTAGATATGGCAATCGGTATGGTCTTAGTCATCTGACTAGAGAAGTCTGATGTCAAAAAGGACCTCCATGTTGTTAGTGTAGCTATCATTGTAGGAGACATATGTGAGTATACGTAAGGTCGTGCATGGCAGGTCAACAGGGTGTCAGCTAGATTGCCTCTCGGGAGTTGTGCTTCTTCCAATTCTACCCATCTGTGGGTCTGGGCATTATTTAACCAAGATTTTGCTTGTGATAAGATTGTTGCTGTATGATAATCTTTTAAGATAACATGACCTATTCCACCCGCATCTCTAGCGTTAGTTAATTTTTTATAGGCACACCTGGCCCTTTTACCTTGCCAAAGGTATCTATTTATCATAATTTGAGCTTTAGAGAAAAATGTGTTAGGAACAGGGACTGGCAACGTCCTGAATAGATAGAGAAGTTGTGGCAGGATGATCATCTTAAACGCCGCCAGTCTGCCTGTCCATGAAAGTTCCATTTTGTCTATATCTAGAAGTTTTTTGTTCAATGAGCCCAGGAATGTGGTGTAGTTGGCTGCGACTAGATTACTTGTCAATGCTGTAAGTGTTATCCCTAGGTATTTTATCCCTTCATTTTCCCATGTGTATGGAAATTTGTCACTCAATTTCTTTTGAAGGGATGCATCAATGCCTATACCCATGATGTATGATTTACTCTCGTTCACTTTATAGTAAGAAATCTTGTGAAACATGTCTAAGGTCTTATGTACCGAAGCCAGGGAAGATTCCGCATTGGTTAGAATCATGATTATGTCGTCAGCAAATAGGCTGATCTTATGTATTGAATTATTTATACGGAAACCTGTAATATGGGGGTTTGTTCGGATGTATATAGCTAAGGGCTCCATTAGCAGGTTGAAGATCAGAGGGGATAAGGGACACCCCTGTCTAGTCCCGTTCGTAATACTGAATGGCCTAGACAGTGTTCCAGATGCTAGCACTTGAGCAGAAGGCTTAGAGTATAGTGCCAATATCGCAGAAAGTATAGTGCCAGAAAAACCAAACCTTCTCAATACTTGGGCGAGGTATTGCCAATGGATGCGGTCAAAGGCCTTCTCTGCGTCCAGAGCTAGGAGCAGAGAGGGCCTTTTATGTTCTCTCGCCAGGTGTATAATATTTGTCAGTCGTCGGGTTGCGTCGGATGTCTGACGACCCTTGGTAAATCCTGTTTGATCAGGATGAATGAGAAGTGGGAGAAGATCTAATAATCGGGATGCTACAATTTTTGCGTAAATTTTCAAATCTATATTGAGGAGTGAGATCGGTCTGAAGTTTGGGGGTATATTGGGTTCTTTCCCTGGCTTAGGTAGAGTCACTATTATTGCATTTAACATTTCTGGAGGAAAAGAGGCAGAGGCAGCCGCAGCATCAAAAGTGCGTTGTAGATATGGGCTTAATATGTGTTTGAAAGCTTTATAATAATCTCCTGAGAATCCATCCGGGCCTGGAGATTTGTTACTTGGTAGGGAGTCAATAGCAGTATGTATTTCTCCTATACTGAATGTTTGGTTTAGAGTTTGAAGTTGTTCTTGTGACAATGTAGGGATGTCTAGTTGTTGTAAAAATGCATTAATTGCATCAGTAGTGGGTTGAGGGGTGTCTAAGTCATCTTTCAGATTGTACAGTTTACTGTAATATTGACTGAAGGTGTCTGCTATGTCCTGTGGATGGTACAGTTTATGTTTGGTAAGAGGGTGTAGAATGTATGGAATTTTTGTTTTGTATCTAATGCCCTTAATCCTGTAAGCTAAGATTTTACCTGCTTTGTTACCCGTGGCGTAATATGTCATTTTAAGCTTTTTTGAGGACTTTTCAAAATTTTCTAGTAATAACAATCTCAATTCATGTCTTAGTTGTGTAATTTGATGTGAGGTTGAGTAGGAGGTATGTTGTTTGTTGCTGGATTCTAATAGAGAAATTTTGTCTGTCAACTCTTTTATGTGCCGCTGCCTCTGCCTTTTAACCCTTGCCCCCAGTTGTATGAGGACACCTCTCACATATGCCTTGTGGGCATTCCACAAGGTAAAATGGTTTTGCACGGAGGGTGCGTTAATGCAAAAGTACTCCTTCATCTGATCTTCTATTTTTTTCCTGAAGTCCGGTTGTTGCATTAGGTAGGAGTTTGATCTCCACAAGTAGGATGTATTGCATGCGACATCGTCTTTTAGAGATATGGTGATGGACGCATGGTCTGACCAAGTAATGGTATTGATATCTGTGGATGTTACATGGGCTAATGTGCTTTGATCAACCAAAAAAAGGTCTATTCGGGAATAGGAGTTGTGGGGAGAAGAGAAGAAGGTATAGTCCCTCTCTCCTGCATGCATACACCTCCATGCGTCAAAAAGATCCTGTTTATGTAGGATGTTCATGAGGGATGGGTTTGAACGTCTTATTCCGGAAGATGAATCCAGATGTGGGATTGGGGTTGCGTTAAAGTCTCCACATATGATTAATCTCCCCCTCTGGAGGGTCTTCACTTTTTGTAGCGTTTTGTTGAGGAATCTTACTTGATGCTTGTTGGGAGCGTAAACGTTAGCGATGGTATAAGTGATTGAATTAATGTCGCAAATCAATAGGAGATACCTTCCTTTTGTGTCTTTAATTTCTTTGTGAAGCGTGAAAGTCACAGAGTCTCTTATTGCTGTGAGGACCCCTTTGGTTTTGTTATGGGAGTTAGCAAAAAAAATGAAAGGGAAGCTCCTATGGGTACAAGAGGGTGCTGCAGTGGCAGAGAAGTGCGTTTCTTGCACACAAACCACATCTGACTTGTGGGTGATTGCTTCTGACCACATGGATTTCCTTTTGGCAGGATGATTCAAGCCTTTGGAATTGATAGAGATAATTTTTATGCCCATGGTTGTAAGGAAGGTATGCTAGAGTGTTTGGAAACGTGGAGACATTTTTGAGGTCTTGTTGCCCTCATGTGGTGCTTTCTGGTATTGCATAGAAAATCTTCTTTCAGTGAAATAAAACAAAAGAGGTACTCACGTACACTGCTGAGATTGTTTTCATTTTGGGGTGACAGGGAGATTGTGATACTCCGGCTGCGTCTTTGTGTATCCAACTGCTGCAACTTCAAAAACGTTGAAGAGAAAACATAAAAAACAAAATGAAACGTTAACATTGCAGAAACAACTTTGGTATAAAAGAGCAACTTCTGCATAGGTCAATCTGGATTTAACAGACAGTAAACTTGTATACAGCAGTTTGCTGTTTAAGGTTAGTGGGGGAAGAAAGTTCGGGCTTAGGAGCTCCTGACTGGTGCACTGAGCCCAGAAAATGTAGAAAGTGAGAAGATGATAGTCCATCTGGGTTTAGTTATGCGATTTAGCATTTTTTGTGGTGACTGTTTTCCACACTGGATCCACAGGTTTGGGGGTTGTTGGTTCTGGAGCAGGTAAGATATTCCACTCTTCCAAAAGAGAAAGTCCTTTCTCTAGGGAGTTCACTACGTGGGTGCGTCCCTCTCTTGTAACGGACAGTTTGGTAGGATATCCCCATCTATAAGTGATATTGTGGTTTCTCAATACTTTAGTGATGGTGTTCAAATTTTTTCTTTTTTGTAGAGTGTATTGAGAGAGGTCTGCATAAAACTGCAGATGCTGGTATTGAGCAGGAATGTGTTCCTTCTTGCGCATGACCATCATTAGTTGTTCCTTAGTTTGATAAAAATGTAATCGTAGGATTACATCTCTGGGGATATGTTCTGATAAGTAAGAGGGTTTTGGTAAGCGGTGAACTCTGTCAATCGTAATCTCCATGTCGGAGAGGTCAGGAAGAAGAGATTTAAATAAAGAGGAGACATAGGTGCGCAGGTCGGCTTGTTGTACAGTTTCAGGGATCCCTCTTATCTTCAAATTATTCCTCCTGTTTCTGTCCTCAATGTCTGCGATTTTTTCCTTAATCCATTCAGTATCCCCCTCTCTTTCCTCATGTGAGTCTACCAGATCATTGATAGTGGTAGCATATTCCCCCATTTTTTGTTCTATGTGCTCAACTCTGGTCTCAACAGCCTGCAAATTGTTGTTAAACTTATGCATGCATTTCATTAGGTCAGATTGCAGTGAGCTTCTTAGGGATAATAGCATGTCTTTTAAGACAGAATCGATCACAGGCTGATGTGAAGTAGGGAAAGATTCAATGGAGTCAGGTAATTCACGTGTGTCATCCCCTGAGTCACTCGTAGGGCTAGCTGTATCAGCGAATCCCCCGCCATCCATCCGGGGTTTCGCTTTAGCTGGGCTGCCTGAGGGTGGAGAGGGAGAGTATTGCTGTGGGCTTTTATGGATGCTTATATTTTGATTGTGCCTGTTCGCCATAGGGAGGATGGTAGTGGATTTGTTTGCTGGGGTGGATGATGACCCAGCGCCATCTTGCCTACCGTCATGCTGCTTCATTTCATAGAAGTCCGTCAGGCGCTGAGGCTTCCTCTGTTCTTTTCGTTTTCTGGACATGGCTCCAAACTTTGCCCTGGGGTATTCTGCCTCTGCGGGTGTAGAGATCGGGACCCGATGGGATGTTTTGTGCCGCTGTTTCTTAGCTCAGTACCGGAGCTCCGGGATTATGCTGCCATTCAGAGTGCTCGCAAGCCACGCCCCCTGGTTTAGCGTTTTTAACCACCTACTCTAGCCAGCATTGGGCCATAAAACGCATAATAAAAAGACACTGGCCTGTCATTAAGAACAACAGGATTTTAGGGCTTCTATTGACAGAAAAACCTTGTGTGCTCTTTAGGGGTGCCTCTAACCTTAGGCACTTCATAGCACCTAATGTTCCAGACCCACCAGTAAGACCCTCCTTTTTTGGTGATCTAAAGGGTTTCTATCTCTGTAAAAAGTGTCAAATCTGTAGCATTAATGCTTTCAGGGGGAGAAGGTTAACTGAATTTACATCTACAGGAACAGGTATTACATATCCAATCAAATATTTTATTACCTGTTCTACAAAGTGCGTAGTGTACCTTTTAAGATGCCCTTGTGGGTTGGAATATGTAGGACGCACTACTAGAAAGCTACAGGTGAGGCTTGGGGAGCATGTTGCCAATATCCGAAGGGGCTTTGATAAACATAATGTCTCGAAACATTATGACCTTAAACATAGAAGGGATCCCACAGGTACCACGTTTCTAGCCCTCGAAAAATACATACCACACTGGCGAGGCAGTAACGGTAAACGTAGTATATCTAGAAGTGAGACTAACTGGATATACAAATTGGGCTGTCATGTCCCTACAGGTCTGAATGTGGAGTGGGACATCAATTGTTTTATTAATAATAGTTAACACTCTTTTGACTCCGCCCCCTTTTCCGATGTCCCCTCCACATTCTTTGGTCAACATAATCCTCTGTTTTGAATTTCTCTATATAGAGAATGGTCTCAGTTTTCGCCACTTGGGCCATTAGGTTTTTAATAACCCTCTAATTAAAACAAGTTTCTCCTGCCTAGGGGCTATCATCTCACATTTAGATGACTCCTCCATTTTTCTATGATGTTTCAGTTCCTAGTAAAATACTTTGCATAATATATCTAGATTCCTACTTTGTTATATTACGTTTCTATATTACTGGAATTTTTAATTTTAATTTAATTTTCAGAGAGGAATTATTCTCTCCCTTTTCTGAAATTTGTGCAATGAGAAATGTTTTTAACTTGAAGGGGGATGCAATTGTCCTTCAGCCATTTTCTTTTATCTCATTAGGTTTAAAATACCAAATTTAATTTAAGCTTGAAGCAATAACCTAGTTGTCCACAAGATGGCACTGGATAAGGTTTATGCATGCATATGAGTAACATCACTTGTGTTGACGCTTCAGCTGTTTCAAAACTCCGGTAATTATGTGACCAATGGCTGAGTTTCTTCGCTTCGCCGCTTAGGTACTTAAAGCGCATGCACGGACGTGTAGGCGTGCCCCTGATGATGTCATTTCTGATGAAACGCCGTAGGGTAGACATGCACGCACGGACTGCGCATGCGCGAACTTTCGTTTTCCACCGGAGTTGTTTTAAACATTCCTTGCAAGGATTTTTTGTGTTATTGAACGCCTGCATGGCATTTTAATAAAGGAACCATAAGTTTTACTACACTATCGGAGCATCTCTTTCTTTTTTCCTGGATATCCATTATCGCTGGGAATGGCTCTCCTCCATGGCTGACAAATCGGAGATTAACCATCTAGCACTTCACAGCAGGATCCATCCATAGAAGGGACAGTATCCAAAGTGGAGATCGATTCATGCCTTTCTTTAAGGGCTGTCTGGTAAGCCTTTAATCTCTCTGTGGTGACGGGTTTTACAGCGGTGGAAGTCAGATATCCAATAGCGATTCTCTCACATGTTTCTATGGACATTTTTATTTATATTTTGGTTTTGCTTGATTGGGAACATTCACGGACATTATTTTAGTGAATTATTGTGCACAGCCTTTATTTGTATTCATTCTCATTTCCAGTGTCTATTTGCACATAGCACAATACTTTTTCATTGTTTATTTATATCCAGCGCTGCACTTCTTGTTTACATATTTAGTGGTGCCCCCTATCAGGGTTATAGCGTATAGCTGCAGGATACCTCTTCACAGGTTTATATTTTAATCACAAATATTTGTACACCCAGCACAATATATACCTTTTCACAGGTTTATATTTCATTCACAACATTTGTACACCTAGCGCAAATTTTTTCTTTTAGAATAATTATAGGCCCTGACCACTGTAACATCCAATATTCAAAAAAAAATATGGATGATATGTAGACAAGGAAGCCACAAAAATAATGTTGGCTACTACACCACTTGGAATGCAGGTTCCCACATTGAGTCAAGAAGGGAGGGGGCACAGTAGTTTCCCTAACAAGACTAGATTCCATAGTCAGACTTGCTTTAATTGATCAGACTAGCCACTTTGCATGTGAATGTAGTGCACCCCACAAACAGGTTAAGAGGCCATGGGTTGGGAGACTGTGGGTCAGGCAGAACTGACTAAGTTCTGTTTTACCTGTGATCTCAGACACTGATGGCCAGGATGCCTTTGTAAAAATAACAGTGCAGAAGATGCCATTCTTTGAAGAGCAGGAGTTAACATTCTAAGTTGATTCAGGGGCCAGTAAGAGTGTAATATCTTCTTTTTTTTTTTTTCTTTTTTTTACCACATCAGAGAATAGTGTCTGGAAGCTTATTCAGCTTGACGTTCATTTACAGACCTCTTAAATTAGAAGGGCCTTCTTAAACTTACAGTCCCCAATGGATAATGAAGGCTCAAGAGCGATATTGACGTTAGACGTGACTAAAGCATTCGATAGTGTGGAATGGATTTACATCTGGAGAGTGTTGGAGAAATTTGGCTTTGGCCCCGTTTTTATTGCATGGATTAAAATGCTTTATGATAGACCCAAGGCAAGACTAAAAGTTGATAACGTAAGTAGGTGTTGAATTCAATTTGAATTCAACACCTACTTTAAGCCAACAGATCGAAATAGTTTCATCCCCATAGATAGCTGTCATCATAGATCTTGGCTTAACGCAGTTCCCCGTAGTCAGTTTCTACGTCTTCGTAGGAACTGTACAAACGTGGAAGTATTCATAGAACAAGCAAACATTCTAAAACAACGGTTTCTAGACAAGGGGTATGACAACACTACTTTGGAATTGGACCTTCAGAGAGTTACGAATATTGATAGAAATACCCTGTTTGAAGTTAAACCCGACAGGGAACCAGATTCCACATACAAGTGGGCAATGCTAACTTCATATTCAGTGCAACACAAACAAATTAAAAATATTGTGAAAAAGCACTGGGGGGTGTTGAAGCAAGATAATATTCTAGCTAAGATGCTACCGGAACAAGCCAAACTAATTTTCAAAGGAGCACCATCCCTACGTGGCCTAGTAGCACCCAATGTTATGAATCCTCCAGTTCGTCCCTCATTCTTCCATAATCTGACTGGATTCTTTCCATGTAAGAAATGTGTTGTATGCCAACATAATACATTAATGGGACGCAAAACCACATATTTTATGTCGACAGTCACAGGGAAAAGGTATACTATCAAGCCTTTCTGCACATGTAATTCCAGATATGTGGTATATTTGATTACATGTCCATGTGGCCAACAATATGTTGGCCGCACAACGAGAACTTTTACTAGAAGAGTGGGTGAACATATTGCCCTAATTAAAGGGAGGAAGTCTAAACATAGTGTACCTAGACATTTCAAAGAATTCCATAACGGTAACCCACTAGGTTCACAATTTCTAGTCATCGACCAATACACTCCACCTTGGAGAGGCGGTGCTAAGACCAGGGGTGTCTCCCGCCTAGAGACTTTCTGGATACATGAGCTACAGTCCCTCTCCCCAAGGGGTATGAATATGAAAATTGACATTAATGCATTTATCAATGATTCCTAGTTTTATTTTAGAGTAAGCATGAGTTTTGTATACTGGTGTTTAACTGTGAAGAACTCTTTCTGAGAATATATCTCGAGTCTATTGAGGTCAAATTTATGCACACATATATACAAAGACTTCACTGATATGGATAATGTCACCACCAATGATCTTTCACATTTTAGATATATTATTTTTGATTCACATCATAACATTTTGAGATGGTTTATGTAAATGAAAATTTCTTTACCACTTTTCAAATGCACATTCATTCATATTCACTTTATCTCTTCTTTTTTCTCTTTCTTATTTTTTATTATTTTTATTATTATTATTTTTATTCTTTATTTTTCATTTTCCTTTTATTATTTATTATTATTTTTTATTTTTTATTTTTTATTTTATTTCATTTTATTTTAATTTTTTTATTTTTTATTTTTTTTTTTTTTTTTATATTTTATTTTATTTTCATTTTTTTTTTTATTTTTTTTTTTTATTTTTTATTTTTTATATTTATTTTTATTTTTATTTTTATTTTTTGTTTTTCCTATCACTACTCACCGTATACATTAATAGTCATTATATCCAATTCTTTTATTCATTTATCCACTAACATATCATATTATCTGTGGCTTAGATTTTTTATGCCATTGCACATTGTCCTTCTCCACCGTTGTTCACATAGAGTTTTTTACTGACGTCACTATGTTGTTCGTTACCAAAATGAGGCCTGACTTTAGGTTTATTTCCAATCGTCCATGTGATAGGGAGTCACATGCTCCCGCCCCGTTTGACGTGGCAATATATGCCCCACTGAAGCATCAAAATGAGGCTTGAACCGCCGTCTATCTATAGCGGTCCATGTGAAGGGAAGTGACGTGCGTTCACCTCATCTGAATGGGTGACGCACATCCGGCATCCCGTTCTTCCTATCTTCACTGATAGGTGGTTAGGCTTCAAAACGAGGCTTGAACCGCTATTTATCTATAGCGGTCCATGTGAAGGGAAGTGACGTGTGTTCACCCCATCCGAACGGGTGACGCACGTCCGGCATCTCGTCCCCTTTTTTTTCCCCACCAGGATATAGAGAGTAACAACAGCCATATATTGTAAATATCTTCACTATGAAGTGTTTTCCGTTCTTATTACACTCTTATTTTGTCCCTACACTCACAATTCGATTATATCTTATAGCAATTTCTCAGTATAATGCTGTAACGCATGTACATACATCTAACTGAGGCGTGGAACGCACGCGGGTCCGCCATCTTGGCTAAACCCGGAAGTACCTTTGAAATTTAGACACGAGCTGTATCCTCATTAAGGGGGCTTAGATATCTATATTAAGGGGTATGGCAGCAGTGAGTGAGCACCCCAGAAGAAGTCTTTTAAGACGAAACGCGTCGGGAGACTCCACTGCCTGCCATAATTTTAATTTGAAGCGCTTTTCTTACTACCGAAATGTAAGTTGATTACTTATTTTAATAAATCTGTTTTCCCAAACGGTATTATGCTATGTGGCTCCCCTTCTTTATTCTTATATGGATTATCCATCTGAGATGACCCGCGGGAAGGTTTGCCATTCACTTTGAGTTCCGTCAGAAGTGTGGACATACATTGAAGCTTTACCACCATCCAGTTGTGAAGTTCCCCCTCTTTGATTACCCATTGGGGTCACAAGCTTGATTGACTCATTGAACGTATGTTCCTATGAGTTCAATCCCTCTGGTAAGCCTTCATTTTGTCCTTATGTGGAGGGTCCATCACATTTTTGCATGTGTTATCCACGTGGTGAATAAGGAACTATACATACCTTTTGACTAACACCAGTCCTCCTCAACTTTTAAAACATTTAAAACATCTGAAGAAATATCAGAGACTTTATTTTGTTTATCCTATGTATTTGTCAAGCTAACTTATATTGCAACTTTTAGAGTTTGATACAGATGTTTTTTCTTCATCTTCATTTTTATAATCTTATAAGTTTCTTAACTCATAGCGCTACACTTGTATATGCATTTGTAATTTGACAAAATCCTTATTTGTTGTGTGAGCTGCTTCCTTATTGGGTAAGCGCAGGGTTATACTTTTATTTTTTCTGGTTTAAAAGTTGATAACGACCTATCAGATTGGTTTGAACTAGAGAGGGGAACCAGACAGGGGTTCCCACTATCCCCCCTGCTCTTTTCCTTGGTGATGGAACCCCTGGCTATTTCTATAAGAGTGAGTTCTGAGATAGTCGGTTTCCAGAGAAGGACGGGTGAGGATAAAATTGCGCTGTACGCGGACGATATCTTGTTAAAGGCAATGAGAATGGTGGAGTTGTTCGGCAGCTTTTCAGGACTCGAGATAAATTGGGAAAAGTCTGAGTTATTACCCATAGACCCCATCGATTTGATAACAGTGCAAGAAATGCGCCAGTTGGTAATAGTGGACGCATTGAAATACCTGGGAATCGTCATGACTAGGGATCCTAACCAATACATTAGTAAAAACCTTCTCCCACTCTTGTCGAAATTCAAACAAAGATAGGGATATGGAAATGTTTTCCTTTATCAGTGGCAGGAAGATGCAGTTTGATAAAAATGATTTGGCTGCCACAATTGCTGAATGTTGGTTCAACAAAATCGAGAGCCTGTTCAGCGAACTGATATGGAAAGGGAAACAAGCCAGAATACGTCTACGGGTACTTCAACTCCCGCTACAGAAGGGTGGTTATGCTCTCCCTCATCCTCAGCTGTATTTTTTATCTTCCCAACTGCAGCAGTTAATGGGGTGCAGGAGCCCCTGAAGGGGGTACCCCAAATGATAGAATCGTACTAATGGGCGTCTCACATAATACATTAATAGAAGCCCTAGAAGCAAACTCATTTCATGACACCTATCCAACAATTATAATGTTAACTAAAGTATGGAAAACAGTCAAGAACCAGATGAGATACAATGGGTGTAATGAATATACTCCCATTTGGAATAATCGAAATTTGCAGGAAATCCATAAGATAGGAAAAGTAAGAGAGTGGGAAGATCGAGGTATTAAAAAGTTGAGACAATTGTATAGTGGTAATACTCTGAAGAAATTTTCAGAGTTGGAAAGTGAATTCAACCTGTCGCCGGGCTCCTTTTATACGTACCTTCAGCTAGAACACGCTCTTAAAGCTCAATTTAGGAGCTATAGTTTAGTATGGAATGAAACGCCCCTACTTCATAGTATATTGCAGGTAGCCCCGACTAAGGGGTTAATATCCAAGATTTATAATCAACTGAGTAAAGAAGCCAATAGTGAAGACCTACTCAATGATGTAAAAGTCAGGTAGGAAGAGGACGTGGGGGTTATAACACAGGCTCAGTGGAAAAGAATCTTATAGATGGGATCGTTGATATCAGTCTCCCCCCACAGAAGATATCACACTCGATGTTGTTAAACAGAGCTTATAACACACCTAAACGTCTCTTTAAATTTGGAAGAAGATCTAATGATAGATGTCCTAGATGCCGGGGGACGGGGGACCTCATTCACATGATGTGGAGATGTCCCAAGTTGTTTCGCTACTGGGAGGGGGTGATTGATAGTTTGAGAGATGTATTTGGGATCGTACTGGAGAAAGAGGCTAAAGAATGCATCTTGGGGTATAGACAGATACAGGGGGAGAGGAAGAGTACTACACTGGCAATTCTGAGAGGTCTATTCCAAGCAAGGAAAACAATCGCATTAAGATGGCAATCAAAGGAACCCCCCACAGTAAGAGATTGGATTGTTATATTAAAGGAAACCCTTTGTAGGGAAAGAACAGAGTATATTAAGAGAGGAAATCTTAAGGAATTTTATAAAATGTGGAGACCATGGCTGGAGAAGGTAGGAGGCTCTTAACAGGAATAATAAAAGCCCTAGACAGCCAGGGATCTGGTCTACCAGTACATAACTTGTTGGGTGCTTGTCTCTATCTGACAAATAATAGTTAATAGAAGTTGTGTTTGTTAACTTAATGTGTTGAAAGTCTAACCCTGAATACTCTATATAGGGGAGCGGGATGTTGGGTGGGAGGGATGAGAGGGCAAGGGGAAAGAGTGATGGAATTAAGTATATATATATATATATATATATATATATATATATATATATATATATATATATATATTAATCCAGATAATATTGAAATTGGCTGAAGGAGCGGGCGCGGGAAGTCCTTTAGTCTCTGTTATTATTGACCTTGGACTGGTTATATGATACCCGCATCGCGACTCTATAGGTCCATATCAATTGGTAGTGAACTAATGCCTAATTTATGACCCTGTGTAATTTCAGCTCAAAGCTCAGGAAATATGTAGAGGGGAGGGGGGGGGAGTGGTGATAAGAAAACTTTGCCACAATGATGTGAATTTAAGAGGTCTGAAGAGTGTAATATCTACACATACTGTCTCCCCTTTGCCGGTGGGACATAGTGTTCCAGTGATGGGACTAAATGGCTCTATGGCAATGTTATCGCTAACTCCTCCTCTGCAAATAAAATTAGGAGATGTCTCATTACAGTCAACCTTTTTGCTATCTGATACTGTACCCTGCAATCTGTTGTGGGTGGGATCTAAATTGCAATGTTCTATAACCAGGGCTTTTTTTCTCAGAAAATAGGTGCAGGAACTCACCCTTCCCAGCCAACTCTCCACCCCCAATTCTGTTGTTCCACAGAGAGAGAAGTAAAGCGGCGCCAAATCTGCGTAGGCCCAAAAGGCACAGTGTGTGGCACTTAGGAGCGCATAACACACAGGGCTCAGGAAAGTGTACTCTGCAGTGATGTGGTGTGTGTTTCACACAGGGCACAGAAAAAAAAAACGCACTTACATATCTCCCCCAATGTAACCATCTATTGCTTACCTCTGTGCCCCCCGTTCAAACCTCAACTTGTCCACAGCTGACCTATGCCCCCTTCCACAGCTCACCTCTTCTTCCCCCCATCTGCAGCTAACTTCTTCTTCCCCCCCATCCATAGCTCACCTCTTCTTTCCCCTGTCCACAGCTCACCTCTTTCCCCTGTCCACAGCTCACCTCTTTCCCCTGTCCACAGCTCATTTCTTCTTTCGCCTGTCCACAGCTCACTTCTTCTTTCCCCTGTCCACAGCTCACCTCTTCTTCCCCCCATCCACAGCTCACTTCTTTTTTCCCCTGTCCACAGCTCACTTGTTCCCTCCTGTCCACAGCTAACCTTTTATTCCCTTCTGTCCACAACTCACCTCTTCTTCCCTCCTGTTCACAGCTTACCTCTTCTTCCCTCCTGTTCACAGCTCACCTCTTCTTCCCTCCTGTCCATGGCTCACTTCTTCATCCCTCCTGTCCACGGCTCACCTCTTCTTCCCTCCTATCCACATCTCACCCTTTCTTCCCTCCTGTCCACAGCTCACCTCTTCTTCCCTCCTGTCCACAGCTCACCTCTTCTTCCCTCCTGTCCATGGCTCACCTCTTCTTCCCCCCATTCGCTACTCATAACTTCTAGCTTCTGTCCGCAACACACCTCTTCTTTCCCCTGTCCCTCCTCAATTCTGCACCCCTGTCCACATGTCATCTTAGCACCCCCCACAACTCACCTTTGTACCCCCTGTCAACAACTCAACTCTGCAGCCCCCACATCTACAGCTTACACTCCCAATCAACAACTACAGCTTGCCTCTACCCCCTTCCACATTTCACTACTGCATCCCATCTACAGATTACCCCAAGCCACAGCTTTAATCTCCTCAGCTATCCAACTTTCACCTCATCACCCCCTGTCACCTTCAAACAACCTGCCAACCCCCCTTACCAGCTCTTGCCACTGTACTCCCTGCCCCCCCTCCCCACTACTCAGAACTTTGCACAAACTCTGCCCCTTTCCAGTTCTAATAACTTCACCCCCCTCTTCACAAATTCACCCCCACTGCGGTCCACAGCTGTCCCTTCCCCCTGCAGGTGCCACTCGCCCCACCACCCCCCTTCCCTCCCCTCCATAGTTTCCAGTGCACTCACCTCCTCTCCAGGCTTTTTTCCACACTGCAGTTTCGGCCGAACACTTCACTCGGCTCTGAGCCGCACAAGTCTGACAGGGAGGTAGGGCAAGCCAGGTCAGGAGCCGCAGGGCTGGGCGGGATGTGAGCCGCTGGGCGGAACATGACCTGCTGGGCAGGACGTGAGCCGCTGGGCAGGGCAGGATGGGAGCCACTGGGCAGGATGTGAGCTGCTGGGCAGGGGGGATGGGAGCCACTGGGCAGGATGGGAGCCGCTGAGCAAGGCGGGATGGGAGCCGCTAGGTAGGGCGGAACGAGAACAACAACTCCCGAAGCTCAGGAAAAGTAAAACAAAATGCAGCGGTCATGGCGTGGGACTCAGGGCACTGATTGACATATAAACATGTCCTGACAATAGGACACAGAAGCCGGTGGAGGAAGCAAGTAGTGCAAAAACCTCCTCTACCGCCTTCTGTGTTCTGTGACTGGATGGAGAGGACAGGGCTGCCAGAGGTGGCAGAATGCCGTTCCGCCGTGTTCCGGGAGAAAAAAAGCCCTCTCTATAACTTATACACCAGAGGGAGTCTTTGCTACCTCTCCATTGACTGAAATAGAACAAGAGCTATGTGACAGTCTACATGTCTTATGCCCTGTACACATGATCGCACATTCCGACAACAAAATCCATCAGATTTTTTCCAATGGATATTGGCTCAGACTTGTCTTGCATACACATGGTCACACAAAGTTGGTCGGAAATCCTGAAAATCAAGAACACGGTGACGTACAACACGTATGACGAGCCGAGAAAAATGAAGTTCAATAGCCAGTGCGGTTCTTCTGCTTGATTCTGAGCATGTGTGGCACGATCGGAATTTACGCAAAGGATTTTGTTGTCGGAAAATTTTAGATCCAGCTCTCAAACTTTGTGTGTCGGAAATTCCGATGGAAAAAGTCTGATGGAGCCTACACATGGTCAGAATTTTCCGACAACGGGCTCCGATCGCACATTTTCCATCGGAAAGTCCGATCGTGTGTACAGGGCATTAGTTGCAGCTGCACAACAGCACACTCACCCTCCTGTTCTGGAAGGGTTGCCAGAAACACTCTGGGCAACCTCTAAGGAGGATGTGGGATTTCCTAATGTGCTGCCTATCAGTGTGGAGGTAAAACCAGAGGTCCCTCTCCCAAAATTACCACAATATCCATTATCCCAGCAGCAAAAGAACGATATCAGAGAGCAAATTAAACTTTACCTGAAGAAAGGGGTGTTGGAAAAGTTGAGTTCTCCTTGCAACACACCCCTGTACCCAGTAAAAAATAAACCTTTAGACAGAAATGCACTGGTGAAATATTGTATGGTACAAGATTTAAGAGCCATAAATAAAATAATAAAGCAAAGTGTCATCATTGTCCCTAACTCAAACACAATGCTTTCTAACATTCCCAGAGAAGCAGCATATTTCACAGCGATAGATATTGCAAACGCCTACTTCTCAATCAGAATGGAGGAGACGTGTACATATCTCCTTGCCTTTCAGTTTGAGAATCAGGCCTACACCTGGAAAAGGCTTCCACAGGGCTTGTCCATCTCACCTAGTGTATATAATCAAGCCCTTAAACAGGTGTTAAATCAATGGGAAGCCCCACCAGGGGTTACCTTACTTCAGTATGTTGATGATCTCTGCTTAGCCGCAGATACTTACAATGGCTGTGAGGAGGCCTCTCTAAGCCTTTTGCGATTTTTGACTGAGCAGGGATGTAACATTTCTAAAGGAAAGCTACAATGGTGCCAGGTCAAAGTAGTTTTCCTGGGACACTGTATCTTTAGGGGAGTAAACATCTTACATCGGAGAGAAAAGCTGTAATACAGGCATACCCCCTTCCAAAAAATCAAAAGGCACTTAGGGAATTTTGGGTCTTGTGGGTTACTGCAGAACCTGGATTCCAAATATGTCACAACTTGCAAAGCCCCTGTATGAATTAACTAGTAATTTATCTAGTAAACTTGTACATTTTGATCTAACAGAGGAACAGAAACAAGCTGTAGAAACGTTAAAAACAGCAATAATGACAAGCTCATGTCTGGCTTTACAAGAAAGATTATTATCTGTTCTGTCATGAGGCAAATAATCGGGCATCAGGAGTATTAGTGCAGTGGCACTATGTGTTAAAGCTACAGCCACTACAGTGGTAATGGTGGGAAGATTGTTGAAATAGTGTTGGAAAATACTCCGATTTTGATGGTCCCACTTGCAGTGGAGCAGGTCCCCAATCATATTGATACCAAGCACCTATCTGCTGCCCTGTTAACCAGGTATGAGTTAGCGTTGCTAACACCAAGTAATATTCAAATTAAAAGGTATAATGTGTTAAATCCAGCCATGCTGCTACCCATTATGCCTGGCCTACCAGAAGTGTGGGAGCATTATTGTTGTCGCAGCACAGAGGCCTACTATGAGCTCCCAGGAGCAGTGACAGATGTGGCTCTCGAGAACCCTGATATGGAGTCATGGGTAGATGGGTCGCGTTATAATACAGCGAGGTTTTACCTGTCATAGGGATGGCTGTAGTGGATCAGGGTGGAGTGATGATTCAGGAAGCGCGACCTAGTCATTGTTCGGCCCAAATTGCAGAAAAAGAGGCTCTAATAAAAGTATGTCAGGCAGCAGAGCGGTGCACGACTATGCCGCTTTGTGGAAAAGCAGAAGCTATTTAACATCCCAGGGGAAACCTACAAAGAATGCGGCTCAGATAATTGCCTTGAAAGAGGCTATTACCTTGCCAGTTGCTGTTGCAGTAATAAATGTAAAGGTCCACATGAGGGGAAATTATCTTGTTACTCTAGGGAACCGAAGAGCAGATGAAGCTGCTAAAGAGGCAAGAGAAAGTGAGAAAGTGTGTTTCCTACAGGGAATACCTGATGAGGAAAGACTAATAATCCTACGGAAAGCAGCCTCCCGAGAGCAAATAAAGAAATGGGAGAAGGCCCAGTGCAGACAAAGCCCCACGGTCAATGTACCCTGCTTTGTGTTCAATGGCACATCTTCCATCTCATGTGGCCAAAGGAGAGATGGTGAATGCTATTCTGAAGCTATGGGATTCCAGGGATAACAGAAAGTTATAAGGGAAAGCATTTAATGGCTAAGAAGTTGATACAGGAAATAGTAGTATGTAGGTATGGGATTCCAGGGATAATAGAAAGTGATAGGGGAAAGCATTTCTTGGGTCAGATAATGAAGGAAATACTGACAGCTTTTAGCATTGAACAGCACCTACTTACACCATATAATCCTGCTGCAAGTGATAAAATAGAAAATATAATGGGTTGTAGTCAGCGAAACCAGGAAAACGCAAAGCAGAATTGGGATTGAATTGGTTGCAAGTATTACCAATTGCATTGTTCTCTTTAAGAACCAGTCCTAAGAAAAAAGAAAAAGATATCTCCTTATGAGATACTCTCTGGATCAGTGCCAAAGACAGGTATGTACTACCCACAGGCCTCAACTAAATCCTATGGCACACTCACTGAGTATGTGGTAGGATTACAAAAACACCTTAATCAATTTCATAGTAAAATCTATGCTTCACTTCCAGATCCAGATTATCTTGAAGGGACACATAAGTTGCAACCAGGTGACTGGGTGATGCTTAGGAAGCACCAAAGGAAAGGTCTTGAACCTAGGTGGTCAGGACCCTATCAGGTTGTAATGGTGACTCCAACAGCTGTAAAGTTAGAAGGTAAGGACGCTTGGGTGCATGCATCACATTGCAAACACGTGCACAAGGCCGTGGTATCTGAGCAATCAGGCTAGCTTAAGGCGGATGGAGGCCTCGGAGGGGGCCCCGGATCTTGGCAGGCAGTGCTTAGGAAAAGAATAATTGTATCCTTTTAGTTTTCAGAGTAAATCATCTGTGGAGAAGGAAGATGGGAGCATGGCAAGGTGTCCTGATGGTTGTAGCCCTGGGGCCGATTTATGTGGGAAGCCAGACCTTCTTGAACAGGATAATTCAGATGCATGAGGTGATCAGTAACCAATTCAATCTCTCAGTATGTTGGATATGTACTATGATTCCCCCTAGAGTCCATCACAAACCCATGGTTGTTATGGCAGGGATGAACCCTGATTTATACTATGCTTATTGTTAAATATGTCCACAAATAGTATATTGACCATGTGTCAATGTGAAAAGCATTGCTCCAACTGTTTTTTTTTTTTTCCAATAAAATTTTTATTTTGAAAGAAAACAAGTACAGAAAACTCAAACATCACGGAAATACATACAGGTGTTGTCATTGCAATACTACAGTGCGTGCATAAATATCAACATTCAATAGTGGCCTTTCCTCGCTGTCGCCTGGTCTTGTAGAGTCTGTGTAGAAATATAACTTGCTCTGCTAGACCTGGCCTAGCAGTAATACCTGTGTGGTGTTCACCTATCTTCTGGATTACGTGTTTATTGCCTGGAGGGGTTGGTTATTCTAAGTGGTTAAGAGAGTTGCTTTTGAGCTTGGTTGATGGAGTTAGTGGGTGTTAGTGAGGGCCGGTACGTTGTGTCTCCGACCTGGTCATGGAACTGGATGCGTTTGCCAGAAGAGTAGGTATGGTGGAATGTGTTTAAGCAGATAATCTGTAATTGATCTGGTTGATATTTTCATTGTGGGGGTAGGGGGGAGGAGGGGGAGGGGGTAACTTGGGGGGATGGGAGAGGAACGAGAGGAAGAGGAGAAGAAGAAAGAAAGAGAAAAAAAAAAAATAAAAAAAAAAAGGGGGGGGGAGGAGGTTTCCGTCTCTGACTCCTCTTCCCGATTTATTTGACTGAGTGGGGGTTTCCCGTCTCTGTCTACCATGAGAGTTTGTTTTGGAGTGTCTGGAAGTAATCCTGAGTGGGTGTTGTGATTGTTACATCTTAGTATGCTGTTAACTTAGGTTGGTTTGGGTGTTCTCTATTGCTTTATGGTGGGGGTTCGAATGTTCTGAGGTATGCGGGTGTGGTTTGAAAATGTATCCAACATGCCCATTTTGTACTGAATTTCGAGGGTGTGTCTCGTGATATGTGAATTAACTCTTCCATCTCAGAGGTTTTACGTATTCTGTGAAACCACTCTTTGACTGTGGGTGTTTGGGAGGAGCCCCAGTGTATGGGGATACATTGCCGAGCCGCATTGATCATGTGCATTGTCAGGGACTTGTGGTATGTCCTGTGTGGTTGTGGGGAGTGGTGAAGCAGAAACTGGACTGGAGTTAGGGATAGTTCATAAGTGGTTACTTGAGAGGTGATTCTACATACTTCTTTCCAAAAGGTTTGTATTAGAGGGCATGACCACCATATGTGTAGGAGTGTTCCTTTATCTTTGTGGCATCTCCAGCATCTATCTGGTGTGGAGGGATAGAGTCTATTTAGTAGTGCGGGTGTGCGGTACCATCGGGGTTGAATCTTGTATCCGTTTTCTTGTGTGCTGACGTTCAAGGATCCCTTATGGTTATTTAGAAAGATATATTCCCATTGTTCGTCAGTAAGTGAAAGGGATAGGTCTTCTTCCCAACGTGTACAAGCTTTGCTTGTATTGGGGTGTCTGTTTTCAAAAAGAAGGTTGTGTGTGTGGGCTATTAGGTGTCGTTGGGGTGTTTTTTGGAAGCAAAGTTTTTCAAAAGATGTTAGTTGTTTTGAGCACTGTCGGTCTTTGTCTATGGATTTGAGGAAATGGGCGATCAATAGGTATGTCCAGGGTGGGATGGGAGGCCTGTTCATTTGGACGGCTAGGTTTGAGGGCGATCTGAGTTTTCCCGCGTTGTAGAAATGATGTGTCCGGGTTGGGTCCTGTGACCAGTTGTCTGTGAGGAAATGGTGGGACATTCCAGGAGGGAAGTCAGGATTTAATTTGATTGAAGTTAGTGGTCCTGGTATGGAGGATATATTTGTGCGGGTGCATAGTTTTTGGAAGCACGAGAGTGTTGGTCCTATGAGTGGGTGTTGCCGGATTGTCAGCGGAATGTGTTTAGGAGTCATCCAGGGAAGAGAAGCTAGGGGGAAGGAGGTGAGGGATTCCTCAAGGGGGACCCACTCTTTGTAAGGTGAATGGATGTTCCAGTCTACTATTCTGGACAGGTGTGTGGCTGAGAAGTAGTTTCGAATGTCTGGGAGGCCAATTCCCCCTAATCTTTTTGGTCGGGTGAGTTGCTGGAAGCTAATTCTGGGTTTCCGATCCCCCCATAGGAATCTGGAACACATACTTTTGTGTGCCTTAAAAAAGGTTTGTGGGACGTGAATCGGTATTGTTTGTAATACATACAGTATTCTTGGTAGAGCATTCATTTTTAGGATTGCTGCTCTGCCAAACCATGAGAATATAGGTTTGTTCCAGTTTTTAAGGTCTTTATTAAGTGTATTTAGCAGAGGTGAATAATTTGTTACGTAAAGATTGGATAAATTGGAAGGGATTTGGATGCCTAAATATGTAATTGAATCATTTTTCCAATGAAATGGGAAGTTGACCATGCATTGTTTTTTGACTTCTTGTGGGAGTGATATGTTAAGGGCATATGATTTGGAAAAGTTAATTTTAAGATTGGATAAGGATTGGAAATGTTGAAATTCAGACAGGAGGTTAGGTATGGTAGTTAGGGGTTCTGTAAGGAACAATAATATATCGTCCGCGAAGGCGGCGTATTTGTATTCCTTGTGGGGAGTTTGGATTCCTTTAATGTCCTGATTTAATCTTATTTTCCGTAAGAAGGGTTCCAAGGTGAGAATGAAAAGGATGGGGGAAAGGGGGCATCCTTGTCTGGTACCATTGCGGATGGAGAAGGCGTTTGACTGAGTGCCGTTAACCCTGACTTTGGCCGTTGGGTTGGAGTACAGGGACAAGATAAAGCTTAGCATGCGAGGTCCTAAGCCTACGGCCTTAAGTACTGCTTCCATGTAATCCCAAGCCACTCTGTCAAACGCCTTCTCCGCATCTAGGGACAGGAAGAAGCCTTTTTTCCCGGTGTGGGTCATCAGATGGTGTATGTTGATGGCCTTTATGGTGTTGTCCCTGGCTTCGCGTCCAGGGACAAAACCCACCTGGTCTGCTGTAATAAGGGAGGGGAGGAGAGGGAGAAGTCTGTTTGCTAAGATCTTTGAGAAAATCTTGATATCGACGTTCAATAAAGAGATTGGCCTGTAACTGCCTGTATTAGTAGGGTCCTTGCCTTCTTTAGGGATGACCGTTATGTGTGCTTCTAAAAGCGCGTGGGAGATTGTCTTTGAGGGGGAGATTGAGTTAAATGCTTTTAGATAGGGGGTCTGAAGTGTCTCTGCGAATAATTTGTAGTATGCCGCGGATAGTCTGTCTGGGCCTGGGCTCTTGCCGGGTTTTAATTGTTTTATGGCTTGTGACCATTCCGCTGGGGTGATTGGTGATTCGAGTGTTTTGGCTATGTCTGTTGGGATTTTCTCTGCATCGAAGTCGCGTAGGAAGTTTTGTATTTCTTTTTGTCTGCGTTGGGAGGGAGAGGTGTTGTTGTTGGGCTTGTTGAGGTTGTATAGAGATGCATAATATTGTTCAAATTCCTGTGCGATATCTATGTTCTTCGTGTGTATATTGCCTGTTGGGGAGTGTATCTGATGTATGGTATTTTTGGCTCTTTTCGAACGGAGGGCCTGAGCTAGTAAATGACCTGGTTTGTTGCCGTGCTCATAAAAGAGCTTCTGGGAGAGGATAAATTTTCTTTTTAAGTTACGGCCCAGTTCTTCTTGTATGTGTGAACGTAGTTTGGTAAGTTCTGCATGTGTGTTTTGAGCCAATGTGCGCTTATGTTTCGCTTCTAGTGTTTTGAGTTTTGTGAATAGGTCTGAGAGCTTGGCTGATTTCTCTTTTCTGATTGCCGCTGCTAGGGATATTAATCTACCTCGTACTACACACTTGTGAGCCTCCCATTGTGTCAGCTGTGATACCTCTGGTGTGTCATTTTCGGCGAAATATTGCGTTAAGCATTTACGTATCTCTTCTTCTCTAGTTTTGTCTGTCAGGATGGACGTGTCCAGTCTCCATATGTTGGTATGTGCTATTTTGTCTGGGAAGGTAAATGTGGCCGAGATAGGGTGATGGTCTGAGAAAGTCATGGGCTCTATCGTTGCTTTAGTTAGGGTTTGGAGATCCTGTTGCGTGATAAAGAGGTAGTCTAGGCGGGAATACCTTTTGTGTGGGATGGAGAAGAAGGTGAAGTCCTTCTCCTTGGGATTGAGGGTTCGCCAGGTATCATGAAGTGACAGGTCTTGTAAGCTCCTCCTAATTTGTTTGATGGCCTTAAAAGGGAGATGTGAAGTATCAGATGAGGTGTCTAAAAGAGGGTCCAGTGGGACGTTCAAATCGCCACCTAGAATCAGTGTTCCTTCTTGAAATGTAATTAGTCGGCGTGTTATGTCTCGGATGAAGGGGACCTGGGATGTGTTGGGGCTATATATGTTTGCTAGTGTTATTCGTTTGTTTTTGAACGTTCCTTTCAGAAAGAGGAACCTGCCTTGATCGTCTGCAAGAGAGTCTGAAATTTGGATAGGTGTGTCTTTGGAAAGAAGTATGGAAACCCCTTTGGATTTAGTGGTGGGGGAGGTTGCGTGGAAGCTGTTGGGAAGAAATGATTTGTCAATTTGGGAACTGATTTTGTACTAAAGTGAGTTTCCTGCAAGAAAACAACATCTGCTTTCATGGATCGCATGCTGTTTAGTGTTTGTGAGCGTTTTTCAGGGGTGTTCAAGCCTTTTACGTTCAGAGATATGAGTTTCAGTTTAGAGTTAAGGATTCTCGTGTTTGGTGTGTCCATGGTAGTATTAGATACGGGATGGGATATGATAATGATACTTTGGGAAAGAGGAGTCAGAGAGGGAATGGGAGGGTCGGGGGGGCCGAGGTAGGGGGAGAAAAAAAAAAGGGGAGAGAAAGGAGGAGGAGGGGGTAAGGAGGGGAGTGCGGGTTGAGGGAAGTTTGGATAGGAAAAGAGGAGTGGGCAGGGGGGGTGTGGATCAGGGGATAATACCGGTTAGAGAGTTGAACCTGTCAACTCTCTATGTTGGGGGGTGGGCGACCGGAATGGTCAACGATAACTGCCAGAGTCTGTTGCGTGGGGGTGGTAGATAAGGTAGTACAAGAGTTGTGTGCTCTGTGTTCCTATGAGGCCAAAGATTTATGCGTCCGGCATGTTGTAAGTGGTGTCTCTGGTTTATGGGGTAGGGATGTGTCCTCATCCTCTTCTGAAACCGATCCACTACATTAGTAAGTAGTGTTAGTGATGGAGTGAGTGTGTGTTGTCAGTATTGGGTGGTGGGGTGGTGTGAGGTATATTCTAGAGATACTGTCGTCTGGATAGAAGACATGTCTTGGATATAATGACGATAGAATACTATGGCTGAGATATGTTTGGAGGGAATCTCATTTGTAATTGGAGTAAGAACGATTCCTAGTGAAGGGTTTAATCAGGTGGGTGATGTAGAGAGTACCCTTGGTGTGTTAGGTTTGTTTAGTACCTTTTTAGAAACGTAGTGTTGAACATCTAGTAGCCTTTTCCTTTACATGACACTTAATAAGAAGAAAACCAAATAAGAACAACAAACATGGAAAACAATAACTGTAATACCTGCTGCGAGTAAAAGTGGGGTTTCGGGGTCCGAGATGGAGGCGTCCAGCCATCAAATCGACAAGTCAAGTCTCACGGGTTGATCAAGACGAGGAGGAGAGGGGGATCTTATAGGTGAGATATCATTTTGGGTATAATATATATGACCCTTGACTTTTCCTGTCATATGTTTTGCGAGGAATGTGAGAATTTTACCTGGACACCTCCATCTCGGACTATCCGAAATAAGATAAGGGTAGGCATGAGGTTCTTTAGTGGGACCTCTCAGTCCGTGCTCTGCTGGAAAAACATAAAAGTCTGTTATTCGATCTACTTGTAATATGATACACTGTAGTACCACTCACACTCAAAGAGAGAAATGGATGAAAGAGAAGGAGAGGGGTAATGAAGGTAGGTTAGTAAGGGCGGTAGAAGAGAGACATTACAAGAGTAGTAGGAGAGGTGGGTTGAGTTAAGTGCGTAGGGTGGGTGGTATAGTTGAAAGGAAGGTAAGAGTAAGAGCATACTTGACTGCACGTTCTCAGGTGTTGAGGGTTGTTCCAGTAAGCCGTTGTATGTTAGTGGAATGCCTAATTTGGCAAACAAAGAGAATGGTGAAGGGGGTGTTGCTCGTTCCCAAAGGTTGGTCCATATGTCCACTTTTGTTGGCGAGTTTTGAGTTCTAAGTCCACATAGGTGTATGGGGGTTTGGTGAGGGATGTGTTCGAGTCCCGGCTGGTCAGGTGAGGGTCCTGGCGTTGAAAGCTGGGGGATTCTCTAGGGTGGAGCGGTCTTGCCGTTGTCATTTTCTGCTTGGATCTCCTGGGACATGGCACGTAGTGTATCATGTGAGGAGAAGGGTGTTCATGTAGTAAGATAGAGTTTGCTTCAGTTTCCACTGGATGTTCTGTTGGCGTCTTAGGTGGTGGATGAGGGAAGCTTATCAGGCTGCGGCATGTTTCAGCTCTGTGGTGTGAGTTAGCTGGTGATCTTCCTCATTTGTGGATACAGGTGGATAGCAGAGCATTTGGAAGTTATAACAAAAGTCTTTAGTGTGCTTCCGGGAAGAGTCTTCATATCTAAATTGTTGAAGTTGGGCTTTGGATTTCACTATAATTGTATTTGTATGTGAGTCTGACAAGTTTGTTACTGTCCGAGTCAGTATTCTCTCTCTGAGTGGGAGCGGGGCAGGCACCGTGTGTCTTGATTTTGTAGTTATTGAGTTGGGGGTAAGTTTACTTCATGTGGGGCAAGCGATGGGAGCTTCGTTGCTTAAGCATAGTGGTTGCAAAGCATGTGGGTAAATATGAGTATCATAGTAGTGCTTCTCATCACAGTCAGGTATAAAGGGGTGAACTGAACTAGGGAATAACAGGTGTCATGAAGGAGTTGAGGTAAGAGAAATGTACCTGATCAGAGCATTCTTGCTCTGCGGTGAGCCGGAGAGGCTGTCGGGCTTCCGTTTCTGGGGCCTTCTGCAGTTGCCATAGGCGAGTGTAGTGGAGCCGGTTGCTGTGCGTGGCGGCGGTGGCGTCTTATGCTGAAGCCTCCTGCTTCGTCTACTCCGTCCATGGATGTTGCTCTGTTGATTGAAGGGAGCCTGAAGTCGCTGTACCAATCAGGTAGGTCTACAAGTGGAAGATCAAGAATAGAGCAGAAGTGTTCTAGGTCTTCAGGGACTCTGAGGTTTGCTGTACGTCCCTGGTGTGTTACTGACAGGCAGAATGGAAACTTCCAGCGGTATACGATTGATCTCGCCCGTAGTGTGTCAAGAAGGGGCCTCAGTTCCCTTCTGCGCTGTAGGGTTATTTTGGACAAATCCTGGAAGATTTTAATGTTAGAACCCCTAAAGGATAGTTGGTTTCTGCTTCTTGCTTTATATAGAATTTCCTCCTTTAGTGGGAAATCTGTCAGGCAGCATATTGCGTCCCTGGGAGGGTCTGTGTCTTTCCCTCTCGGGCGAAGTGCTCTATGTATTCGCTCAAAGGAGATCGGTGTGTCAGGGGGTCTTTCTAGTAGGTCATTGAAGATATTGGTGACTGCCTGTGAGAGGTGGTTGGGCTCTATGGATTCAGGGATCCCTCTTACCCTGAGGTTGTGGCGTCTCCCTCTGTTATCGAGGTCTTCCATGTGTCGGTTGATTTCCCTCAGGTGTATGGCGTGTGACTCGGTTAGTTGTTGTACTTTAGCAGAGGGAGGCGTCATGGCGGGCTTGTGTAGTTTCCACTTCTTCCACCCTTAGAGCTATAGCTTGGATGTCGGCTCTTAAATCCGAGATAGCGGCAGAGAGAGTGTTCTTTATGTCTAAGGCGACACTGCGGAGATCATCGAGGCTCAGTGCAGGAGATGTTCGGTTCTCTGAGCTCTCACTACTGCGCCACGGGCTTCTGCTGTGCGAGCGTGACTCACGGGGGAAGGCGTCTTGAGATGGCTGCGTCCCGCCTCTAGGCCTTGTCCGGAATATCTCGGGTATTTGGCGGCTTAGCTATGTGTCTGGCTCCGGAGCGGAGCTGAGTCTTGTCGCCGGTACACTCCTGGATGTGCTCTCCATTTTGTAGTGGCGATGGGTTCGTGTGTTAGCCAGATGCTGAAGTTGCTGGGCCTCGTGAACAGGAGCTCCAGAACTACACGTCCATCTTGGTACGATGTCAGGCCACGCCCCCCCCAACTGTTCTAATGAAACCTTGAAGCAATCAATAAAAGCTGCTTCAGACGTTATGACTGATATTGCACAAAAAGTGCAGTGTATCAGTATGTGGGGAAGCTTTTAAAGCTTGGACTTATAACAGCTATGCAAATGTGACTAATATAATGTAAGGTCATGACCTAGCAGCATGAAAAGGGGAAGTAGAAGAGTTAATAGAAATAAGAATACAGATGATTACGAGCCATATGGGTCTAGACATTCAGCTCAAGGAGGATTGTGTACCCATATGGTTGGCAATAGCTATGGCACACATACCCGCCTGTCAGCTATAGAAGAATTACAAGGTGATGTACATGATATCCTCGGCCATAACTTAAATTTGTCTGAGTGGGATGGAGGTGTGCTGTCATGAAAATCTTGGTGGAACCGATTTACTTGGTTCAGGGGAATTGGTTAAGTTCTTGAACCACCTTTGTGATAGGATGATTAAGAATAGGAGGAATTGTGTTAGGAGTAATGATTAATGAAATTTTTGCTCCTGTGCTATAAACTAAAATTGTGCTTGCAGAAAGATCTTTAAAATGTAAAATCTAAGAAAAACTCAGATGTGTTTGTCACTTCATTCCAAGGAACAATGGAAAGCAAGAGAGAAGGAAATGAGATGCCTAATCTATCACCAATCCATGAGGTGTCTTTGAAACAGACATTGATGCATCCCATAATCACCTGTGCCATTCACAACTCTTGATGAAAAAGTAGGCCTGACCATGATGACACTGTGGAAGATGTAACATCTCTGTTTTATGTCGCTGAAAACCCTCCAAGTATAAGTTCTCTTCCACTACCTCCTGAAGTAAAATGAACTGTGCCTACATTGGTTGATCTATTCCCCACCAGTGGCGGATTGACGCAACAGTACTTGGTTTACTCCAATTGTGCTGAAGAAGCTCCAGGACTGGCTCAAAGTCCTCAAAGTCCACAGAGAGTTAAAAAGAAGTTATAATGTTGGATATTCATATATGCAGGGCACATTCTAGAGCCATATGGCTGAATATGGAAAATTTGGGGTTAAAATCTGGTGGCTGGGCCACACAGGGAGTGACACCTTAGTTTATGAAATATAATGCAGGGGGATATGTAGTGGATGAGAGAACTCTTTCCAACATGCACATAGTTTTTTCACATACAATAAACTGACCCTTATGGAGAGTTGACAGTGTTATGCCCCGTACACACGGTCGGACATTGATCGGACATTCCGACAACAAAATCCTAGGATTTTTTCCGACAGATGTTGGCTCAAACTTGTTTTGCGTACACACGGTCGCACAAAGTTGTCGGAATTTCTGATCGCCAAGAACGCGGTGACGTCAAGCACGTACGACGAGACTAGAAAAGGCCAGTTCAGAACCAAGCGCGGCACCCTTTGGGCTCCTTTTGCTAATCCCGTGTTAGTAAAAGTTTGGTGAGAGACGATTCGCGCTTTTTCAGACTCATGGTTTTCAGATCGTTTTCTGCCGTTCAGTTTGTGTTGTGGGTTTGTATCTGCTCTTCAGTGCGAGCAAGCAAGTTCCGCGTGACTTAGTCATTGTATTCTTGTTCGTTCGTTACTGTTTTTCAGGTCACTCTTCACAGGGCTTGCTGTTCTTCAGTGCGTTCTGTTACTTTGTTCTGAGCAGCCGACCGTTTTCTAGCCATGTTGTGTATGCGTACTCCTCGTAGAGTTTGTGCTGTTCGGGGGCTTGGTGTTGGGGTCCTGACCTTGACACAAGTCCAGTCCATGAACAGGGTGGGGAGGAGTTCATGGACCAAGATTTGGTTGCTTCAGCGTGACCAGTTCTCTCATATGCCTTTGCTCCGTGAGATCCGTGAGAATAATCCTGGTGATTTCAGGAACTTTCTCAGGATGACGGACCCCGTGTATCACCGTTTGTTGGCTTCGCTGACCCCTTATATTAGCAGGCAGGATACCTGCATGAGGCAAGCCATCACTCCAGAGCAGAGGCTGGTCGCTACCCTGTGGTATTTGGCGACAGGGAGAAGTCTGCAGAACAAGTTCTCGACAGGCATCTCCCCCCAGGCTCTGGGGATCATCATCCCAGAGACCTGTTCTGCCATCATCCAGGTCCTGCAGAAGGAGTATATGAAGGTAAGATTTTTATCCTTTATTATCATATTTCATTGTATTTAATGTTTGCTAATATATTGTATTTCTTTCCTCATTCCCTAATTACCATGATTGGAATATGCTGTGAATGTCCCCTTTGTCCTCATGCATGCTGGATTTTTATGTAATAAATTTTTTAGGTCCTTCATACAGATTGTCCTTCACTAACCTCCCCAGCATGTTCTCTCCTGGCCCTATATTCACAGCATGTTGTCACTTAAAACAATGTATTTAATCAGCTCCATAGTAGTGCTTTACCCCAAACACCCCCTAAAATGTTTTGAATTGTTATTTTAGCTTTAAATTCAGGCAGAGTGGCAGAGGCTTATTTTTTGTGGTGTCCCCAAATCATTTTTAGTAACCCTCCCTCCCCCAACTGCTAAGTCAGCTGATCCCAATTCTCTATCTATCCTCAATCATTTATCTGCTGACTTTGCCAAACCCATACTCACTATACCCATCTCTTTTGTGCTCTGATTTATGGATGAATTCCCCAAAGCATGTAGTGCAAGGGCCTGCCTGTATACTTTCAAATGGTACTGTTTGAATTTTTAAGATCCTATTATTATCTTGAGTCAGGTAATAGCAGAATGTTCAAATGTGGTCAAATGTGTACAATGTGTATTTATATCTTTGTATTCGGACACTTCTTACCTGTCCAGTGGGCTGCCAATAGTGTAACTAAGGAGGGGCTGTTCCAAGTAATACCCTGTATTTAGGCATTCATCTCTCAATGAAGTGAAGAGGGTTACCTGTTCAAGATTTCCACACCCCCCATAATGTTCGAAACGGCCCATGAGAGGGGGGGAGGGGGAATATGATAGGTGTACCTTATACTTTGGTGTTGTTAAATTCCCCTTAATAAATGCTATCTGGAGGTTGCCCCAGAATGTTTGTGCCTAATCTGCTTGCCATGTTTCTGAGCAAAAATATTAATTGTTTTTTGTTTCCTCAACAGTTTCCTTCCACGCCACAGGAATGGCAGACTGTGGCCTCCCACTTTGCCCAGCGGTGGGACTTTCCTAACTGCGGAGGGGCAATTGATGGGAAACATGTCCACATCATCCCACCACCCAACTCGGGGTCGTACTATTTCAACTATACGGGGTTCAATAGTATTGTGATGTTGGCGGTGGTGTCGGCTAATTACGACTTCTTGTATGTGGACGTGGGGAAGAATGGCCTGGATGTCCGATGGTGGAGTCATCGCCCAGACGGAGTTCTACAGGCATCTCCAGAATGGCAGCTTGGACTTGCCAGCTCCAGAGGACAATGTGGAAGGACTCCCCTTCGTGTTTGTTGCTGATGAAGCGTTTGCGCTGGGGGACCACCTGATGCAGCCATTCCCGATGAGGACCCTCACCCCGGAACAGAGGGTTTTTAATTACCGGCTGGCCAGAGCCCGAAGAGTGGTGGAGAACACATTTGGAATCCTGGCCAGCTGGTTCCGCCTATTTCTGACACCTATCCATATGGCGGAGTATAAACTGAATCATATTAAACTGGCGTGCTGTATTCTCCATAACTTTTTAAGGAAACATTCGGCCAACTATGCTGGCTCAGTTGGGCCTGAGGCCGGAGTGATACCTGAAACACTGACGGCGCTTGAAAGCGGCCGTCCTGGCTTGCCCTCCCTGAGTGCCCGTGATGTCCGGTTACGATACCTGGAATTCTTTGCGGGTAGGGGGGCCATCAATATGCCTTCAAATTTGTGAAGCCTTTTTCCAATTAAAAAAAAAACAAAATTCTTTGTGGACATTTACTGCTTGTGTTTGTTTTAGCTGACCCTGACAGCAATGTGTGGAGTCCTGAAAATGGCGTGATTGTGTAACCTTATACAAAGCACTGTTGGCTGTTATTTACTAAAGGCGTATACACTTTTTATACTACAAGTGCTCTTGAAACTGCAATGAAAATGCTCTTGTAGTGCAAAGAGGATTTGCCCTTAGGAAATAACCACCATTTTTTACGAAAACAGCAATTACATCACCACAAAAGTGTTGTAGCGTTGAGACAATAATCCACACATTCTTGATTAACAAACTTTTTAATACCTGAACAACCACATGTGCATTTAGAAATGGTTTTTAGAACAAACCAACATGTTTGTTGTATAAACCAAGTGTCCTAAATGCTCTCGCCCTCTGCACGAGGAACACCTCCACCGCGCCAAAGTCACCCCCTAAAACTATTGAAAACAATAAATAAACACCAGTGAAAGTGATTAAAAAAATATATAAACTAATCTAATACTTATTACTAATCTAATAAATAAACACCAGTGAAAGTGATTAAAAAAATATATAAACTAATCAATATGGGAAATGTGGAGCTGCCCCCTTAAATCACAATAAGAAACAATAGTTAATTTAATCCTAAATATCGGTTATATACCAAAAAATGGTGAGCCGACACATAGGGTAAATTAGAAGGCGCTCAGAAACACTCCAGATGTAACTGGCTGTATCAATATTTACGACAATATCTGGTGATTAGCAAGTTCCCTGGATATAAAGAATATATAAAATATATATATGTGTGAAATATATATATCGGTGTATCTGCAATGTGAAATGATGGTGATGCCCTCTATCAAAGAATCAGTCACCTAAGTGTGACACACCTCTAATGAGCAAAAAAATATACAAATAAAATGATATACCTTGCAGCATACAATAGTGGTGACACCCTCTAATAATATTTGTGACCTGAGTGTAACACGCTAAATTAACAACATACCTCAGAAATACATGTAAATGAGAACATGACAAAATGTGCTACCACAAAATATAATGGTGATGTGATCTAATTGGTGAATCAATCATCTAAGTGTATCACACCCCTATTAGTCAACAGATTGACTAGGTGTGATTGATCAGGGTATGACTAGTAATATACAATAATGGTGACACCCTCTACTAATGGGTCAATTATCTGTGTATGGCACACTAGATAAATAGCGGACCACACACATATAAAAACCTGCAAAAATAAAATAAAAATAAAATATAAATATAAAATATGACCTCTATACTGTGAAAAAAAAAAAGTGGTGTAAAAACATATATAAGTGACAGCAATATAAAAATTGTGCATGTAGTTCAATTCATGCTGCAAAGTTCAAAACTCCAAAGACAGTCCATGAATGGAACCAGCCCTCAGTAAAGGCTGTAGGTGATCTAGACTGGTGACGATGAAAATTATCAATCAAATGTCCCACACAAATGATTCCTCAGTGATAAATGTCAAAATGATGAGTAACTCCGTGCTTCTTCCACCTCACCACTGTGCTAGTGAATCGCACTCTCCAGACATGCACTCACCGAAATAAAATGCCAGCACTCTCATGCAAGGCCAAACAAGCTCTCTTTACCACACTCCTGGGCAAATATTGCATACGAAGCTCACAAGGATGATGTTCAATGGATCCACATAAAAGAGAATGAATGCTCCAATAGTGTAATTCAGCAACAACAATTTATTAAAATCACTGCAAACTTCACACATAGCACTCACATTGTGTAAACTTGAATAGGCTCAGAACGTGTAATAAACAACAAACTTCAACTCAGTGGATTCAACAGTAACAATGGTCACGGCGGACCCGAGGTGTACAGCTGCTGGATGTGCTCTCACCCCTCCCTTGGGATACCTCCGTCCCTCCGTGCGCTCGTATCCTATTCTCCTGTGTGGCCGACAGCAAGTACGTCACAACTCGCAGCCACGCCCCAGGGGCGTGGCTGCGAGTTGTGACGTACTTGCTGTCGGCCACACAGGAGAATAGGATACGAGCGCACGGAGGGACGGAGGTATCCCAAGGGAGGGGTGAGAGCACATCCAGCAGCTGTACACCTCGGGTCCGCCGTGACCATTGTTACTGTTGAATCCACTGAGTTGAAGTTTGTTGTTTATTACACGTTCTGAGCCTATTCAAGTTTACACAATGTGAGTGCTATGTGTGAAGTTTGCAGTGATTTTAATAAATTGTTGTTGCTGAATTACACTATTGGAGCATTCATTCTCTTTTATGTGGATCCATTGAACATCATCCTTGTGAGCTTCGTATGCAATATTTGCCCAGGAGTGTGGTAAAGAGAGCTTGTTTGGCCTTGCATGAGAGTGCTGGCATTTTATTTTGGTGAGTGCATGTCTGGAGAGTGCGATTCACTAGCACAGTGGTGAGGTGGAAGAAGCACGGAGTTACTCATCATTTTGACATTTATCACTGAGGAATCATTTGTGTGGGACATTTGATTGATAATTTTCATCGTCACCAGTCTAGATCACCTACAGCCTTTACTGAGGGCTGGTTCCATTCATGGACTGTCTTTGGAGTTTTGAACTTTGCAGCATGAATTGAACTACATGCACGATTTTTATATTGCTGTCACTTATATATGTTTTTACACCACTTTTTTTTTTTCACAGTATAGAGGTCATATTTTATATTTATATTTTATTTTTATTTTATTTTTGCAGGTTTTTATATGTGTGTGGTCCGCTATTTATCTAGTGTGCCATACACAGATAATTGACCCATTAGTAGAGGGTGTCACCATTATTGTATATTACTAGTCATACCCTGATCAATCACACCTAGTCAATCTGTTGACTAATAGGGGTGTGATACACTTAGATGATTGATTCACCAATTAGATCACATCACCATTATATTTTGTGGTAGCACATTTTGTCATGTTCTCATTAACATGTATTTCTGAGGTATGTTGTTAATTTAGCGTGTTACACTCAGGTCACAAATATTATTAGAGGGTGTCACCACTATTGTATGCTGCAAGGTATATAATTTTATTTGTATATTTTTTTGCTCATTAGAGGTTTGTCACACTTAGGTGACTGATTCTTTGATAGAGGGCATCACCATCATTTCACATTGCAGATACACCGATATATATATTTCACACATATATATATTTTATATATTCTTTATATCCAGGGAACTTGCTAATCACCAGATATTGTCATAAATATTGGTACAGCCAGTTACATCTGGAGTGTTTCTGAGCGCCTTTTAATTTACCCTATGTGTCGGCTCACCATTTTTTGGTATATAACCGATATTTAGGATTAAATTAACTAATGTTTGTTGTATAACAATTTTTGGGGTGGCATTATCAAAAATAGAAATGTCCATTTACGATAAAACAGGCCTGTGTAAAACCAACAAGAAAGACAAAAAACTTGAACTTACAAAGTTCACATATGGTAAAACCTGAAGGCAATATCAGACATGAGTATTTAGGAACTGTGTTTGATATTGCGTTCAGATGGGGTCAAATCACCCCTTGAAAAGCCAAATTTGGAAGATGCACACCAATTTACGAATGTCAACATGTGCTAGCTGCCATCACAGGGGATCAAGGGACATGTTTTGGGGGAGCAAGCCCTTCCTCACCGCTACTTTATTATTGAGGAAGGGGTTGCACCCCCAAAACGCGTCCATTGATCTCCCGTGATGGCAGATAGCACATTTTGGCACACTGTGTGCATCCTTCAAATCTGGTTTTTCGAAACATTGCAAAAATATTTTAAACATTGTACCACACAAAAACAAAAGTGATTTTATGGGTTATTAAATTCGCCCCAAAACATCAATGATGTTATTATTTTTTTGAATCACATCATTGATTTTTGTCTTGATGTTCTCCAATTCTAAATTACACCCCATGATCTCCCCGATCAGGATCTGGGCACTTTCTGATGTGAAAGGATCTCGATCCCTAACAACACGATCACCTAAAAAGAGAGAAATCAAACAAAAACAGGTATCATAAATCTGCCAGCATCCATCTCTTAGCTGAGTCTGTGGTCGCAGACACTCACCTGTTGTGGTGCCAATTTCAACCACATCTTCTTCCTCCTCCTGCTCCACTTGGGTTGGGGGTATTTCACCTTCTTCCACAGGTGGGGGGTCTCTGGTCTCCTCGGATGAGGGGTGTCCTCCAAGTCTTTTCTCCCCTATGTAAAACAAAAATGGTATAATTAGCACACAGTGATTTGATGGCAGAACTATAAATAGGAAACATTGCTTGGAAGTGGGGTACAATTGTCAATTTTAGCAGAGTTCCAAGATGTTGCTTTTTTATTGTCCTTTGTCAACCTGCAACACTTTGCCTGTTTAGTACAAGCTTCACAGATGGAGACCCCCCTATAGTATACACTGGAGCACCTGTGTGCCCCCCTAAAAAAATTAGTGTTCTTGTGTCCCACACTAGTGCTCCAGCGTCCAGGTGTGAAAACAGCTGCTCAGTGTCCTCTCCTTACACAGAATCTAGTTTGCATTTCATTATAGTAACAAACCCATCTACACAACCAAATATTTTGCATCCAAGTAGGCCCTAAAAAATGTAGGAAAATGCATATGGCCTAAACAATGGTGTTTTAGAGGCCGAAAAAAAAATGTTTGATACGAACGAATAATGGGCCCATGAACATTAAAATTGACATTTTAAACTGTACAATTAAGAAAAGCATATGGAGCAGCACAAACGTAATAAAGACAAAAAGAATAGGAACACAGCACAACTACTTACTTTTTTGCAGAACTCTCCAGATCTTTCGGTACTGCTTGGGCTCTCTTAATTTTAGGTCCGACCACCGCTTCCTGAGCTGATCTTTCGATCGTCGAACCCCAAAATTCCTGTGCAGACTTTTGACCACTTTCGCCATGATCTTGGCCTTTCTGACATTGGGGTTGGGGTAAGGCCCATACTTCCCGTCATAGTCGGCCTTCTTCAGGATGTCCACCATCTCCAACATCTCCCCAAAGGACATATTTGTGGCCTTAAATCGTCTCCTTCTGGATCGGGACGTGTCTGGATCCGGGCTTTCCTCCTCCTCCTCCTCGTTGCTATAATTAGCACGCACCTGCTCTGACTCCACCATGTGCTCTTCACCCACTGCGCCGAACGAAAAGGGGCGGGGAATAGACTAGAAAGAACGTCAGGGGCGGGCGGAGTTACACGCATGCGCAGTGTGTATAACACGTGTGCGTAGTACGTACGATCTGTGAGTGGACGAAGGAGCATTGGACGCGCCGATCGTAAGAACGAAGGTAAGAGACAAACTTGTGCCTATACTGCTTCTAGATTGAGGCCTATATTGTAACAAGATTAGGAGAGTTTTGTCTGACATTAGGCTTTGTCTTGTGTTGTGTCTTGCAGGGAACATGGATATCTTATTAAAAGATAATGACTTCATGTCACTATTCATTGATATGTTAAGGGAGCTGCCATGTCTGTGGGAGATCAACAACCCACATTACAAGAACCAAACAAAGAGGAAGGCAGCACTGGATAAATTGTTGGAAATTGTGAAGCAGGTGATCCCCACGGCAGACATCACATTTTTGAAGATCTTAATTGGTGGCCTGAGGAGCACATATGTAAGGGAGCGCCAGAAAGTCCAGGATTCGCAGAGATCCGGAGCAGCAGATGACATCTATGTCCCCAGGATGTGGTACTATGACAGGCTGCATTTTCTGGCAGGCCAGACTGAACCCAGGTCATCCCTCTCCGGTCTTCCTTCCACGCTTCCTTCCCCTCCAGCTGAGGCTTCTGACGCCCAACCTGGGCCTTCCAGGCAACAACATGTGGAGGAGCCCAGATTGAGCCAGGTATAGCATTCCTCTAAATATTGCTGGTTGTCCAATTAATGATGTTAACTAGATGTTAGTTTGGAGTACTAATTTAGGATTGTGATTGAAGATGCAAAAACTAAAACCATGTCCCTTTTTCATACACAGGGAAGTCTCAGCCAGGAGGTGGCCGGGCCGAGCCGCCTGCCTGATATGCCGGTCCCTCCCCAAAACCTGGAAAGAGAAAGTGGCAGGAGGAGGAGTGCCCTAGAGGAGGCTGCCATAGGCCTCTTTTGGAGGGCTACAGAGGTCCTGGGAGCACCACACACCATGGAGGAGGACATTGCTGCCATCATTGCCTCTAAAATGCAGAGAATGGAGGAGGGACAACAAGTCATGTGTGAGTCGCTCATATTGGAGGCTCTTAATAAAGGTATGAGGGGCCAAATTACATCTCAGACACACCTTTGCGAACTCACAGATGGTCCTCCTCCTCCTCCTGCAGGTCCTCCTCCTCCTCCGCCTTCTCCTCCAGGTCCTCCCAGTCCTCCTCCTCCTCCAGGTCCTACTCCTCCTCCTGCCACATCTCCAACAGCACAGCCACAGCCCGGAAGGAAGCGTGGAAGGAAGACCAGAAAGTGAGGACCCTGGATCCAGTCTGGTCGGCCAAAAGATGCAGCCTCTTGTGGTACCACAGCCTGGGGACACAGATGTGATCTGCTGCTTTCCGGATCTCTGGGACTTCTGGACCAGACTGCCCTCTCTTACATATGGACTCCTCAGGCCACTAATTTTGATGTTCAAGAATTGATGTCTGCCCTGGGGGTCCAAGGCTTCGCTAATTTCTCCGGCTGATCCAGTGTTGCCTCCCTCTTTGTTTGGTTCTGAGCCCTAATAAAGGATTTTTGTTTTGAATTATACTTGCCTATGTGTGTTTAACTTCAAAAAGGACAGTTTGTTTGTGAGGATTCAGGTACATTTCAAAAATACAATGTGAAACAAGGGACACCAGCAACAAACAATATCCTTGAGATTAAATAATAAAAGATATCAATGGTGTTGTGGTAACTTGACACACAAAACACACACAAAAATAGTCTGGAGTAAAACTAAAAACAACATTAAACAAAAATCAGCCTTGGAAAAAATACAAACATAAAATCTAAAACAAAAATGGCTTGAAATAAAAAAAAAAACATTCTGTCAGATGTGACAAATAACAATATATTCAGGGAATCCCAATAAAAAAAACTACTTAATTCTTCTCACATTATAAAGAAGAAGAGAGTGCGCTGTATTAAACCATTTTTTACATTGCAGTGTGACGAAAGTGCTGTATCCATTGCGAACGCTAAGTTTACCAGAACGAGCTGTTCCGTGTCGGAAATTTCTTCTGAGCATGCATGGCACTTTGTGCGTCGGAACAGGCCACACATGGTCGGAATTGACGCGATCGGATTTTGTTGTCGGAAAATTTTATCTCCTGTTCTCCAACTTTGTGTGTCGGAAAATCCGATGGAAAATGTCCGATGGAGCCCACACATGGTCGGAATTTCCGACAACACGCTCCGATCGGACATTTTCCATCGGAAAATCCGACCGTGTGTACGGGGCATTAGACATGTACAGGAGTTTAACTAGGAATAGTACAAGGCTCTATGTGAGATTAAAGGGTTTGCATAATACATTGTGGGTTGAAAAATAAACGGGGTCCACGCTTATTTATACCAGATGAAGTACATCCGAGGGACACAGGGAGTGACATTTTCTTACAATAGTTACTACGTGTCCAAAATAGAGGAATTCAGGGGTGACATGTGGGCCAACGATTTTAAGGGGAAAATCTATTCTCCATTAGCTAGAGTGTGAAAGCATTGTGATTGCGAAAGTGTGAAAATGCAAAAATAAAGATGAATGCTTGCTGGTGTGACTGGATAGAGCCAGTGTCCTTTTTACGTACCTGTGCTGATTGGAGGCATTCCACCAACATATAGGTGGGGTTAGCTCACCTTTATGTCTCGGTAAAGGACGGGATGCGGTCCACCTATAGGCGAGTTAGTAAGGAGGTTTGATGTAACATCTACTGGTGGTGAACTAAGTGGTAAAAATGATGCGGAAAGTGGAAAACCATATCTGTGAGACTGGAGTATAGATGTAATAAAGGTAAGATCACAGGGTTTTCCACCTCTAGCAATCGTGCTGCAAGGTCTCTCTAACAGTAGATGAACAATAAGAAGGAGGTGGGTTTCGTGATCGACAGGTGATCAGAAGGGGGGTTGAAATGTAGAAAATCCTAACATTCCCTGCAGCTCTCCTATGGTCATGTGTGGGTCTGCTGAACTACACATCCTCTGAATATTGTATTTGTAAATGCTAATGAGTAGTAACTAAGAAATTAGTCTTCATTGATTACAACACGTGTCAGAGAACGAGACTAGATGTATGATCAGTAATGATCAAAGGAGTTTTATGTATAAGGATTATAAGATGATCTTTACAGGATTATATATCTTAGTGCAAAGCACATTTATAGTCAGCGTTATATGCAAAACACACAATAATAATGCTAGTTATGAACATTATATAAAGTGTGGTTAAGCAAGATAGAAACTAAGATGGCGATTATGAATTAGGTTTAGAGTGCCATGCTGCTATGTACTTATCTCAAGAAAACATGTTTGTGAGTAGGGATGAGCCGAATACCCCCCGGTTCGGTTCGCACCAGAACCTGCGAGCGGACCAAAAATTTGCACGAACGTTAGAACCCCATTGAAGTCTATGGGACTTGAACGTTCGAAATCAAAAGTGCTAATTTTAAAGGTTAATTTGCATGGTATTGTCCTAAAAAGGGTTTGGGGACCCGGGTTCTGCCCCAGGGGACATGTATCAATGCAAAAAAAAGTTTTAAAAACGGCAGTTTTTTCAGGAGCAGTGATTTTAATGATGCTTAAAGTAAAAAAAAAAAGTGAAATATTCCTTTAAGTATCGTACCTGGGGGTGTCTATAGTATGCCTGTAAAGTGGCGCGTGTTTCCCGTGCTTAGAACAGTCCCTGCACAAAATGACATTTTTAAAGTAATAAAAGTCATTTAAAACTGCTTAATGTAATGTAATGTCCGGTCCCGGTAATATGGATAAAAATCAGTGAGACAAACGGCATGGGTAACCCTCTCCCCCCAGTCCATTACCAGGCCCTTTGTGTCTTGTATGGATATTAAGGGGAACCCCGCACTCAAGTTAAAAAAGGAAAGTCGTGGGGTCCCAGGCCCTCTGAACAGCAGTGTACAGGCGGTGCAAACAAGACAGGGACTGTAGGTTTGTTGTTCAGCAGAATCTGTTTGTAATTTAGAACTGGTACATCTTTAAAGTCTCCAGCCAAAAAATCTATTTTTAAGCTTTTTGGAAAACATAATGAAGGGTTATCACCCCTGTGACATTTGTTTTGCTGTCTGTGCACCTCATCAGAAGTTTTTACCTCACTTTCTGTCCCAATGACAAATGTTTTTTGACAATTTGGGGTTTTTAGTGAAACAAGGATTGGTGATAGAGCATCAGTGGCGAGGAGAGATGTTTTTCCCATGTTGACTCTTACAGGAGAGAATTTCCCTTCCTAGGGGTAGATTTCATCTCACTTCCTGTTGTTTCCTTCCGTTTGCAAGTAGGAGTCATTTGTAAGTTGGATGTTTGAAAGTAGGGGCCTGCCCTATATACTCTGCAGAAACTGGGGCCTTAGGTGTTGATGTTGACACAACACTGTGAGCCCTCACAGTTACTCTTGGTGGGCGCAGGAACGGGCTCTACTGTGAAATATTAGATCAAGAATTGTAATTACATGCCCCTGTTGAACAGGGTCAGAAAAATTGGGCCTTTGGTGGTGGTGGTGCTGGTGCCACAACACTGTAAGTCCTCACAGTTACTCTTGGTGGGCGCAGAAATGGGCCCTGCTGTGAAATATTAGATCAAGAATTGTAATTACATGTACCTGTTGAACAGGAGCATAAAAATTGGGCCTTTGGTGGTGGTGGTGGTGGTGGTGGTGTTGTTGCCACAACACTAAGTCCTCACAGTTACTCTTGGTGGGAGCTGGAACGGGCCTTGCTGTGAAATATTAGATCAAGAATTGTAATTACATGCACCTGTTGAACAGGGGCATAAAAATTGGGCCTTTTGTGGTGGTTGTGCTGGTGCCATAACACTGTAAGTCCTCACAGTTACTCTTGGTGGGCGCAGAAATGGGCTCTCCTGCAAAATATTGCATCAAAAATTGTAATTACACGCCCCTGTTGAACAGGGGCTGAAAAATTGGGCCTTAGGCACTGGTACTTGTGCCACAACACTGCAACCCCCCACAGATACTCTAGTTGGAACACAAGAACGAGCCCTGCTGCAAAGTATTGCATCAAAAAATTGTAATTACACGCCCCTGTTAAACAGGGGCTGACAAATTGGGCCTTAGGCACTGGTGCTGGTGCCACAACACTGCAACCCCTGACAGATACTCTAGTTGGAGCGCAGGAACAAGCCCTGCTGCAAAGTATTGCATCAAAAATTGTAATTACATGCCCTGTTAAACAGGGGCTGAAAAATTGGGCCTTAGCCACTGGTGGCGGTGCCCAGAACCAAAAATATTCTTACAAGCTATCAGCATGATCATTGAGGAGGAAGAGGATAGTCACTCAGCATAACAGGATATTTACTCAGCATCAGCATAGTCAGTCTTGAAGGGATCTGAAATCTCAAAAAAATTACATCAGCATCAGGTGCTTGGTAGCTGGTGGTGATCCAAGACTGATTCATTTTTATGAAGGTCAAACGATCGACTGAGTCGGTGGACAGCAGCACTGAATGTGCGTTCCGAAAGAACACTGGATGCAGGACAGGCCAGTAGCTCAATTGCATACTGTGCAAGCTCTGGCCAGTGATCCATCCTCAAGACCCAGTAACTCAGAGGATTTTCGGTGGGAAAGGTGTCCAAGTCTGATCTTGCCCCTAGGTATTCCTGCACCATGTAAAACAGACGCTGGCGATGGTTGCTGGAACTGATCATACCTTGGGGCTGCGGACTAAAAAATTGTCTGAATGCATCGGTCAGACGGCCACCTTCTCCACCGCTCCTTCTTTAACTGACCGAAGCCTCAGCAACACGTTGTCCAGGAACAGGTGTTTGTAACCTCCCAGTCTCTGGGAACGTGTTGCACAGACCTTTCTGCAAGGCCTCCCGAAGATGTTTCATCCTCTGCTCCCTCTGTGACGGCAAGATAAAGTCTGCAACCTTCTCCCTTGTAACGTGGATCAAGGAGGGTTGCCAGCCAGTATTGATCCCTCTCCTTGATACCATGAATACGAGGATCCTTGCGCAGGCTTTGCAGGATCAGGGAGGCCATGCAGCGTAGGTTTGCTGAGGCATTCGGTCCGGAGTCCTCTGGGTCACTAAAGACGACATGATCCTCAGCCACCTCCTCAAAGCTATGTACAAGTCAATGGGTTTCTTGGGACTGTAAATGATCCCTTAAAGACTGCTGCTGATGCTGAGTGCCAGGCTCCACCTCCATGCTGACACAATCCTTCTTTTCCTCCTCCTCCTCCTCGTCCTCTTCCGGTGTGATCGACGGGCACGCAGGAACACTGTCTGGATAATAAGGTGGGCCTTGAGAACTAAGGAAGTCCTCCTCTTCCTGCCTCTGTTTTGCCTCAAGTTCCCTGTCCATTATTCCATGCAGCGTGTGCTCCAACAGGTGGACAAGGGGGACAATGTCACTGATGCATGCACTGTCACTGCTCACCATCCTCGTGGCCTCCTCAAATGGTGACAGGACAGTGCATGCATCCTTGATCATGGCCCACTGGCATGGGGAAAAAAAAACAAGCTCCCCTGACCCTGTCCTGGTGCCATAGTCGCACAGGTATTCATTGATGGCCCACCTGCTGCTTGTGCAGCCACTGCAGCATGGCCAACATTGAGTTCCACCTGGTGGGCATGTCACAGATTAGGTGGTTCTTCGGCAGGTTGAATTCCTTTTGAAAGTCAGCCAGCCAAGCACTGGCATTTTTATGACCTGCGGAAATGCACACAGACTTTCCTGGCCTGCCTCAGGACATCCTGTAAGCCCGGGTACCTGCCCAAGAACCGCTGCACCACCAAGTTAAGGACGTGAGCCAAACAGGGCAAATGAGTCAGTTGTCCCTGTTTGAGGGCGGAGAGGAAGTTGGTGCCATTGTCGCAAACCACCATACCTGCCTTAAGCTGGCGTGGCATAAAACACCTCTGAACCTGCCCCTGCAGAGCTGACAGAATCTCTGCCCCAACGTGGCTTCTGTCCCCCAAGCACACCAGCTCAAGCACCGCATGGCATCTTTTGGCCTGCGTGCTTGCGTAGCCCCTTGAACGCCTACGGAGCACCGCTGGTTCCGAAGCTAAATCAGCACAGGAAGAGGCCATGGAGGAAGAAGAAGAGGAGAGGTGGAGGAGAGAGGTGTGGCAGAATCACCACTACTAGTATTTTGGAGGCGTGGTGGCAGAACAACCTCCAACACTGCTGCACCCTGTCCTGCATCCTTCCCAGCTGCCAGAAAAGTCACCCAGTGCGCGGTGAAAGATAGGTAATGTCCCTGTCCATGCCTGCTGGACCATGAGTCAGCAGTAATATGCACCTTACCGCTGACCGCCCTGTCCAGGCCAAGACATTGCTATCCACATGCCGGTAGAGACCCGGAATCACCCTCCGTGAGAAAAAGTGGCTTTTGGGAACCTGCACTGAGGAACCGCACATTCTACAAACTCACGGAAGGGGGCAGAGTCTACAAACTGAAAAGGCAGCAGTTGAAGTGCTAGCAATTTAGCCAAGCTAGCATTTAACCGCTGGGCATGTGGATGGCTGGGAGCGAACTTCTTTCAGCGGTGCAGCAGCTGGGGCAGGGAAATTTGCCTGGTACAATCTGACGCCGGTGTACCGATAGCCAATTGCCCACAAGTACTTGGCTGTGACACACCTAATTCTACACCTTCATTCCTCTCAGTGCAGGTCTCAGAGAGGCCTGAAGGTAGCAAGGAGAGGTCCTCTTTGTTCTTTGGTGTGGGTCTTTTAGGTACGCTTGCCAATAAACTGCATGGCAGGTCAACATATGTCTGGTCAAGCATGTGGTGCCCAAGCAGGAGATGTTTTGGTCACGAGAGATACGCTTGAGACATATGTTGCAAATAGCAGCAGTGGGATCTGATGCACTCGTCTCAAAAAAGGCCCACACCAAGGAACTTTTGGAATAACGTGCAGAGACAGCAGCGCCCTGCACATGCAAAGCTCTGCGGTGTGATGCAGTCAATGTGCTTCCCTTAAGCTGGCCCCTGGAGGGCATCCTGCCTCATTGGTGATGTGCCTCCTCCTCCTCCTCTCTCCTATCAGGCACCCACGTGGAGTCAGTGACCTCATCATCCCCTCCCTCCTCAACATTGGAGCAAAGCTGGCAGTATGCTGCAGCTGGGGGAACATGACTGCCAGATTGCTGTCCTTCTTGGGCACCCCCTCTCTCTGGGCTCATGTTACTGCCTTCCTCTAGCTGGGTACCATCATCAGAGCCTTCAAAACGCTGGGCATCCTCCTGGAGCATGTACCCAACACTGTGGTCAAATAAAAAAGTTCAGGGGACTCCTCAGGAGGACATGGTGGGGGTAGGGAAGGAGTATCTGATGCCATTGAGCCGAGGAAAGAGGCCGCGTTGGCAGCTGCTTTGCCAGACAAAGTACCCTGAACCTGGGTGAGAGAGGATGAGGAGGATGAGGACGGCTTGGTCATCCACTCTACCAAGTCTTACGCATGTTGTGGCTCAACATGGCCAGCTGCCGAAAAAAATGACAAGTGTGTCCCACGGCCACGTGCTGATGAGGATGCACCGTCTCCACGACCAGCACTGTTGCCTCTAGACACAGAGCCTGCTTGCCCTCTTTTATTGGCTTGTGACTGTCTGCCTGTCCTTGTTGGCCTTCCAGACATACTAATGGCCTGCGGTGAGATGTAGCTGCACAAAGCTGTTATGTATATATATACTGATACTGCAGCTAGCAGAATCAACTGCCTGCCTGTAGTATTATTAGTATGAGAACACCAGCAATTGTCTTTAGGTAGCTTTAGGTGCACACTGTGCAAAGGACGCAGTACACTAACTGTAAATACTGTAACTGCCTGCCTGTGGTATTAATAGGAGCAGAACAACAGCAATTGTCTTCAGGTAGCTTTAGGTGCACACTGTGCATAGGACGCAGTACACTAACTGTAAATACTGTAGCTGCCTGCCTGTGGTATTAATAGGATCAGAAGAACACCACCAATTTTATTCAGGTAGCTTTAGGTGCACACTGTGCAGAGGACACAGTACACTAGCTGTAAATACTGTAGCTGCCTGCCTGTGGTATTAATATAGGATCAGAAGAACACCACCAAGTTTATTCAGGTAGCTTTAGGTACACACTGTGCAGAGGACACAGTACACTGACTGTAAATACTGTAGCTGCCTGCCTGTGGTATTAATAGGAATAGAAGAACACCACCAATTTTCTTCAGGTAGCTTTAGGTGCACACTGTGCAGAGGACGCACTACACTAACTGTAAATACTGTAGCTGCCTGCCTGTGGTATTATTAGGATCAGAAGAACACCACTAATTTTCTTCAGGTAGCTTTAGGTGCACACTGTGCAGAGGACACAGTGCACTAACTGTAAATACTGTAGCTGCCTACCTGTGGTATTAATAAGAGCAGAACAACAGCAATTGTCTTCAGGTAGCTTTAGGTACACACTGTGCAGAGAACACAGTACACTAACTGTAAATACTGTTGCTGCCTGTGGTAATAATAGAAGCAGAACAACAGCAATTGTCTCCAGGTAGCTTTAGGTGCACACTGTGCAGAGAACGCACTATACTAACTGTAAATACTGTAGCTGCCTGCCTGTGGTATTAATAGGATCAGAAGAACACCACTAATTTTCTTCAGGTTTATGTGCACACTGTGCTGAGGACGCACTACACTAACTGTAAATACTGAAGCTGCCTGCCTGTGGTATTAATAGGATCAGAAGAACACCACCAATTTTATTCAGGTAGCTTTAGGTGCACACTGTGCAGAAGACACAGTACACTAGCTGTAAATACTGTAGCTGCCTGCCTGTGGTATTAATATAGGATCAGAAGAACACCACCAAGTTTATTCAGGCAGCTTTAGGTGCACACTGTGCAGAGGACACAGTGCACTAACTGTAAATACTGTAGCTGCCTGCCTGTGGTATTAATAGGAGCAGAACAACAGCAATTGTCACCAGGTAGCTTTAGGTGCACACTGTGCAGAGAACTCACTACACTAACTGTAAATGCTGTAACTGCCTGCCTGTGGTATTAATAGGATCAGAAGAACACCACTAATTTTCTTCAGGTAGATTTAGGTGCACACTGTGCAGAGGACACAGTACACTAACTGTAAATACTGTATCTGCCTGCCTGTAGTATTCATAGGATCAGAAGAACACCGCTAATTTTCTTCAGGTAGCTTTAGGTGCACACTGTGCAGGGGGTGCACTACACTAAATTGTAAATACTGCAGCTGCCTGTGGTACTGTACTAATAGGATCAGAAGAACACCTCTAATTTTCTTCAGGTAGCTTTAGGTGCACACTGTGCAGAGGACACACTATACTAACTTGTAAATACTGCAGCTGCCTTCAGTACTGTACTAATAGGATCAGAAGAACACCACAAATTTTCTTCAGGTAGCTTTAGGTGCACACTGTGCAGAGGACGCACTACACTAACTTGTAAATATTGCAGCTGCCTGCGGTACTGTACCAATAGGATCAGAAGAACACCACTAATTTTCTTCAGGTAGCTTTAGGTGCACACTGTGCAGAGGATGCACTACACTAACTTGTGAATACTGCAGCTGCCTGCGTTACTGTACTAATAGGATCAGAATAACACCACTAATTTTCTTCAGGTAGCTTTAGGTGCACACTGTGCAGAGGACGCACTACACTAACTTGTAAAAACTACAGCTGCCTTCGGTACTGTACCAATAGGATCAAAAGAACACCACTAATTTTCTTCAGGTAGCTTTAGGTGAACACTGTGCAGAGGATGCACTACACTAACTTGTGAATACTGCAGCTGCCTGTGGTACTGTACTAATAGGATCAGAAGAATAACACTAATTTTCTTCAGGTAGCTTTAGGTGCACACTTGCAGAGGATGCACTACACTAACTTGTGAATACTGCAGCTGCCTGTGGTACTATACTAATAGGATCAGAATAACACCACAAATTTTCTTCAGATAGCTTTAGGTGCACATTGTGCAGAGAACGCACTACACTAACTTATAAATACTGCAGCTGCCTGCGGTACTGTACTAATAGGATCAGAAGAACACCATTAATTTTGTGTAAGTAGCTTTAGGTGCACACTGTTCAGAGGACGCACTAAACTAACTTGAAAATACTGCAGCTGCCTGTGGTACTGTACTAATAGGATTAGAATAACACCACTAATTTTCTTCAGGTCGCTTTAGGTGCAAACTGTGCAGAGGACGCACTACACTAACTTGTTAATACTGCAGCTGCCTGTGGTACTGTACTAAGAAGATCGGAAGAACACCACTAATTTTCTTCAGGTAGCTTTAGGTGCACACTGTGCAGAGAACGCATTACACTAACTTGTGAATACTGCAGCTGCCTGCGGTACTGTACTAATAGGATCAGAAGAACACCACTAATTTTCTTCAGGTAGTTTTATTTGCACACTGTGCAGAGGATGCACTACACTAACTGTAAATACTGTAGCTAATAGGACTAATAGGATCAGAAGAACACCAGCAATTTTCTTCAGGTAGCTGTAAATACTGTAAAAACACCTACCTGCCTGTCAGTAGTAGGAAGAGAATAACAGGAATGGATCTAGATAAACTGAATACAGTGTATATCTATATATACATATATATATATATGTATATCTCTCTTTCAATGCCGAAACACATTACACAGGGCCGCCTTGCAGGCGGCCTTATATAGTGTGAGGCGTGTACTGAACCCTCTGAACCACCACAGAACCCCTACCCATCCACTACCACCAAATTACCACACATAAAGATAAAGATGAAGTATTAATGCTCAGATAGAAATTGAAGAACTAGCTGTATAGAAATTAGAAAAGACGCGGTAGTAGCAATGAAATGTTGAATTACACCTACTAAAAAATAGTGGACATTTGCAAATTTGAATAAAATAAAAATAAAATGTATATTTTAATATGAATATTTAGTGGAGTAGGATGGGCAGGTTTTATTGAAGCAAGTCATTATACCATATTGTGCCCCCCCCCATTAGGGTTTTTTTTTATTTCCTGTTCTGTTATGGAAATTAGGCATTAATGATTAGAGTATTGTTATAAATAAGCTTATATTAATTTCTTATTGAATTAATAGTTTCATGTGTACCTTTAGTTTTAGCTAAAATTCCCAAGAGAGACAAAAAAAAATAGTATTCAGATTGCTGAAGTAGAAATAACTCATATTGTACTGCCTGGCTTGCATTGTACCAAGTAGTATTTTGATCCAAAATTGCAACAAGAGCTTGTGATGTATTCTATGCACCAGATCCATAGATATCAGTGGAAGCACTAGCTACCTGAGCTAAGAATGACACTGATTGGTTTTCTTTACTTTCTAAAACATATCACTTTCTAACTTAAGATTTTAATGACATCCTCCAAGACCATTCCTGGCCAGACTTTTAAACTACAGAGACCGGGAGATCATACTGCATCCTGCAAGAGAGCGTCAGGATATTTGCTACAACAGAGCACAAGTCTCCTTCTACCCTGACTTCTCTGCCAAAGTACAACAACGCTTAAGATCTTTGAGGTCAAAAAAAGGCTCCAACGGCTTCAGCTCACATACGCAATGCTGTATCCAGCCAGGCTTCGGGTTACAGCATTGGGGCAAACACACTTCTTTGAGAAAGCCTCTGAAGCATCCTCCTGACTAGATGTGAAAGAGCCATCTTTGCAGAACCGGCCTTCTGGACCAGCAGACTCCTGATGTGTCATGTAGGCTATTGGCCTCTTCTTTGTCCCTAGGTCATGGGCCCTGATTTCTTCTGGTATCACCTGCTATGGCCCTGCACCATTGAAGTTACTCATCTACCATTTAATGATTAGTGCCAGTACCAGTTACCTTCAAAGCCTAGGAGGGAAATGCTCTCACAAGTTATTCCTACCTTGTCAACAAGCTATGTTCCCATTAGCATGACCCAGCCCTACCTTAACATTAGCTATATGACTGTTTATTATGCTAAGTCTTTCTCATGGCGGATGTCAGGATAATCTTGTGGAACGTAAGAGGTCTGAGGTGACCTCAATCCTTAGGAAATACCAGCCAGCCATTGTGTGTTTGCAGGAGACATATATGACTGCTGATGTTTTAACATGTATGTGATACTGTTGGGTGGGATATACCTGCCACTCAGTCCATACCTCATTTTCACACAGAGCTAGCCTCCTAGTACACCGTCAAAATGTTTTTGATGCCCTAGCGTGCAAGGTGGACAGGGAAGGCAGATATATCTTTGTACACTGTAAAATATTTCACCTTGAATAAGTGTTGCCGATTGTCTATATTCCACCCTCCTTTTCCACAGTGGTTCTTAGACAACTATTACTAGACATGTGCATTTCGTTTCGTTCCAAACCGAAATTCTGACAAATTTTTCATTATTCGGAAATTCGTATACATCCAAATTTCCAAATTACAATAGTAATGAATTTAAACAAATCCAAAATAACGATTCAAATCGAAAAAACTAACAAAAGTGGAATCAAATTCAAAAACAAATTTGAATCGAATTCGAAAACAAATTAGAAAAAATAGAAATCGATTTTCTAAAAAATACAATAAGATAGAATATAAAACAATAAAGCAATAGAATAAAAATAAAAGAATAGAATAGAATTTAATAGAATCTAATAAAATAGAACATGACCATCTTCCCAAATTCGAATTCCGAATAGTATAAATTCTAATTCAAATGGAAACTAAAATAGAAAAGAATAGAAAAACAATAGAACAGAATAGAATAAAATATAATATATATTATATTTTATTCTATTCTGTTCTATTGTTTTTCTTTTGTCTTCTTTTCTATTCTATTCTAATCTTTTCTATTCGAATTTGAATTTATTCTATATGACATTCGAATTTCTTATAGAATGAAATTGAATTTGAATAAAAAAGATTAGAAAAATTCTACCGCATTCGAAAAAATTTGACTGAATTCGAAAAAAGTAAACTATATAACCATTTTCCAAAATTTTAATTTCGTATGGAATCAAATCAAATTAAAATAGAAAAGATTAGAATAGAAAATAATAGAAAAGAATAAAATAGAAAAACAATAGAACAGAACAGAAAAAAATATAATATATATTATATTTTATTCTATGTTGATCTATTGTTTTTCTAGTCTATTCTTTTCTATTATTTTCTATTCAAATCTTTTCTAGCCAAATTCAAATTCATCCTATACGAAATTCGAACTTCTGAAGCCATCTTCCAAAATTCGAATTTTGTATAGAATGAATTTGAATTCGAATAGAAAAGATTATAATAGAATAGAAAATAAAATAATAGAAAAGAATAGCATAGAAAAACAATAGAACAGACTATAAAAAATATCTAATCTTTTGTATTCAAATTCGAATTTATTCTATAATAATATAATAATAATAATAATATTCTATAAAAATCGAAAAATTTGAAGTTTGACTTTTGTATAGAATGAATTTGAATTTGAATAGAAAAGATTTGTATAGAAAAGAATAGACTAGAAAAACAATAGAACCCGATGGTACCGAACACAGGACTTGATACACAAATTCTCCCCCTCTGTCCCTGACCTCTGCTGGCGGTGTGGTGTGGACACAGGAACATTCCTCCATATTTGGTGGGACTGCCCAGTGCTCCAGCCATTCTGGAGCAGGGTTCATGACCTAACAAAACATGTGTCATTACTCCCTCTGGAATTCTGCCCTGCGCAATATCTCCTGCATCTGAATAAACTTCCTAAAAAACTTTATTATAAGTCGGTTGCCATGCACATGATTAACGCTGCAAGGATGTGCATTCCGACCCATTGGAGGTCCACATCCCCCCCTTCTGTCTCAGGATGGTTTAAAAGAATAAATTTTGTTGTCGAGATGGAGGAGCTAATATATATAGCCTTGGACAACAATATCCTGGACGAAAAGCTTCTCCAGAGTGCTCAGGACCTCAGACTGTGCCGAAGGTTTACAATACAATGACCCTAAGTACACAGCTAAAATAACCAAAGAGTGGCTTCACAACAACTCTGTGACTGTTTTTTTGAATTGCCCAGCCAGAGCCCTGACTTAAACCCAATTGAGCATCTCTGGAGAGACCTAATATGACTGTCCACCAACGTTTACCATCCAACTTAACAGAACTGGAGAGGATCTGCAAGGAGGAATGGCAGAGGATCCCCAAATCCAGGTGTGAAAAACTTGTTGCATCTTTCCCAAAAAGACTCATGGCTGTAGAGGCTGTAGATCAAAAGGGTGCTTCTACTAAATACCAAGCAAAGGGTCTGAATACTTAGGACCATGTGATATATCAGATTTTCTTTTTATTAAATTTGCAAAAATGTCAACAATTCCCTGTTTTTCTGTCAATATGGGGTGCTGTGTGTACATTAAGGAGGAAAAAAATGAACTTAAATGATTTTAGCAAATGGCTAAATGACGTAACTCTGGGTATAAGGAACTGTCAAAGCTGCTGTGTGCGGGACTGTGGAAGCGCTGGGGCATTACTTACCTACAGTTCATGCTCTGGGTTTGGCAACTGACTGGACTCTATCCACCACACCTGTGTTCAGGTATGTTCACTCTGTAGTGGACGCAAAAGACTTAATTTCCAATTGCTACAGTATGTTATTACTTTCTTACATTGGAGGCTACCCGTGTGATGCTAAAGATAAGTGGGAGCGTGATGTGAGCCGGTGGAAGACATGCTTTGGTATAATTTCCTTGACTCTGTCCTACATAGCTCCCTCAACGCTGCCCAGAGGCTTTCACAACTTTTACATGTGCTCCAGGTTCATTACATCCCTTTGAAATTGCACCGCATGGGTATCCTACAGACCCCTCTCTGCACTAGGTGTGCCTCTGTGGCAGGGGACCTTATATATCTATTGTGGAGATGTCCCAAGCTATACAGTTACTGGGCAGCAGTGATCAATACAATAAATTCGGTATTTCACAATACAGTTCCCCTTGAACCCATCAGGTATATTTTGGGTATCCTGGATGACCTCCAGTTAACCAAATTCCAGTTGATTGCAGTCAACAGAGTACTATTCAAGGCCCATAGACTCATTCTGCAACTGGGGAAATCAGACAGAGCCCCCACCCACAAATAATGAGTATGTAATATGGGCTATACCCTCAAACTGGTAAAAAATTATTTAGCATAGAGGGAGCCCAAGCAAGTTTGACAGGATATTGGGTAATTGCCTGGCTATCCCGGGCCTTGCTCCTATTGAATTGGTAATAGACAGGATTTTTGGCTCATTTGCATTTCACCGTATCTCAAAAGTATTCAATACCCTGTTCAATGATATTTATTTACTCTTTATGTCTATTGTCTAATACTGTATATAGACATGACTGCTGTACAGGATTGCGCTTTGAATACACTTGACAAAATGTACTGTGTACCATTATTGCTTGACTTGGAATTCTACTGCTGACATGTTTTCTTTGGTTGTATCTGTTATGTATGCTTGTTTAGGTTTAATAAACACTATTTCAGATTTAATTTTTTTTTTACAAAAACAATATTTTGTGTGGATTCAAACCAGCATCACTTTTTACACTTGCACACTTTGTGTATTTGCACAAAATCATCAGAGGTGTTGTAGAATTAGAGTCAGGTATATGATTAACTAATTATATCAACCAGGTGTTAAAAATCATCAATTTCATATGCAGGTTGAAACACGGTCAATAAATGAAACAGAAACAGCTGTGTAGGAGACTTCAAACTGAGGAACAGCCAGACTCTGCTAATAAGGTGACATTGTGGAAGACTGTTTTATGTCACAGGTCATATACTATGGCAAGACCGAGCACACAAGGTAGCTATACTGCATCAGTAAGGTTTCTCCTGGGGAAATATTTTAAAGTAGACTGGTTTCTAGATGTGTTGTTCAAGCTGTTTTGAAGAAGCACAAAGAAATGGGCAACATTGGGGACCGTAGATACTGTGGTCGGCCAAGTAAACGTAATGCAGCAGATGAAAGACATATCCCTTCGACATCAGAAGAAGAGATGGCAGAAACCAGAGGGACCAATCAACTGTTTGGAGAAGTCTGGCCAAATGTGGTCCTCATGGAAAAATTGCACCCAGAAAGCCATACCTCTGACGAGTAAACAAGGTTAAGCGACTCAACTGTGCACAAAGAAATAGGAGCTGGGGTGTAGAAAAATGGCAGCAGGTGCTCTGGACTGATGAGTCAAAATGTGAAATATTTGACTGTAGCAGGAGGCAGTTTGTTTGCTTAGGGCTGGAGAGCGGTACAATGATGAGTGTTGGCAGGCAACAGTAAAGCATGGTGAAGATTCCTCTTGGGGTTGCCTTTCTGTAAATAGAGTAAGAGATTTGGTCAGGATCAGTGGTGTCCTCAATGCTGAAAAATACAGGCAGATACTTATCCATCTTGCCATACCATCAGGAAGGCATGTGATTGGCCCCAAATGTAATCTGTAGCAAGACTATGACCTATGACTATAAAAAAGAACCTTGGAAGCGATGGTTTGGCTTCCACAGAGCCCTGATCTCAACATCATCTGTCTGGAATTACATGAAGAGAGAGAAGATTTGAGGCAGCCTGCATCCACAGAAAACCAGGTGTTAGTTCTCCAAGATGTTTGGAACAACCCACTTTCCGAGTGCCTTCAAATACTGTGCGCAATAGGGATGAGCCGAACACCCCCCTGTTCGGTTCGCACCAGAAGATGTGAACAGGCAAAAAATTTGTTCGAACACGCGAACACCGTTAAAGTCTATGGGACACGAACATTATTAATCAAAAGTGCTAATTTTAAAGGCTTATATGCAAGTTATTGTCATAAAAAGTGTTTGGGAATCTGGGTCCTGCCCCAGGGAACATGGATCAATGCAATAAAAAGTTTTAAAAATGGCCGTTTTTTTGGGAGAAGTGATTTTAAAAAATAGCGTGGGGTCTCTCCAAAAATACATACCAGACTCTTATCAAAGCACGCAACCTGGCAGGCCGCAGGAAAAGAGGGGGGACAAGAGAGCGCCCCCCCTTCCGAACCGTACCAGGCCACATCCCCTCAACATTGGGAGGGTGCTTTGGGGTAGCCCACACAGCACCTTGTTCCCATGTTGATGGGGACAAGGGCCTCATCCCTACAACCCTTGCCCGGTGGTTCTGGGGGTCTGTGATGGGGGGGCTTATCGGAATCTGGAAGCCCCCTTTAACAAGGGGACCCCCAGATCCTGGCCCTCCCCCCTGTGTGAAATAGTAAGGGGGTACAAAAGTACCCCTACCACTTCACAAAAAAAGTGTCAAAAATGTTTAAAATGACAAGACAAGACAGTTTTTGACAATTCCTTTATTTAAATGCTTCTTCTTTCTTCTATCTTCTTGCTTCTATCTTCTATTTTCTATCTTTCTTCGGTTTCTTCCTCCATCTTCTTCTTCTTCTGGTTCTTCCTCCGGTGTTCTCGTCCGGCATCTTCCTCCGCGACGCTTCTGGTCTTCTGACAGTTCTTAAATAATGGAGGGCGGGGCCACACGGTGACCCGTCCCCCTCTGATGCACGGGGACTTCCCTATAACATTCCCCGTGACATCAGAGGGAGGAAGGGTCACCCGTTACGTAAAGGTGGCTCTACAAAGTATTAACTTTAGGGTAGTGAATAGTTATGCATATGGACTTTTTCTGTTATTTTATCCTACTTGTTGTTTGCTTCACAATAAAAGAAAAATCTTCAAAGTTGTGGACATGTTCTGTAAATTAAATGATGCAACTCCTCAAACAATCCATGTTAATTCCAGGTTGTGAGGCAACAAAACACGAAAAATGCCAAGGGGGTGATTTTTTAAAAGGGTCCCTTTAAAAAAAAAAAATAGAAAAAAAATGTTCTTTAAGTGCACTACGGGTGCCAGACACAGTGAGTTAAGGGAAGTGCCACGCCAATGCAATCATGAGATTGCAGACGAGGTGCTTCATTTATAGGCCTTTGACCTGCTTTGCAGCGCAATCCAAAGCGTTGAACAGCTTCTGCCCGTAGTATTACTACGGGTGGGAGCTTTGTTGTTGAAGTTCGGAGGTTAAACACTTTTTATGACAATACCATGCATATAAGCCTTTAAAATTAGCACTTTTGATTTCTCCCATAGACTTTTAAATGGTGTTCCGCGGCTTTCGAATGTGCCGCGAACACCCCAAATTGTTCTCTGTTCGGCGAACTGGCGAACTCGAACTTGAAGCTCATACCTAGTGTGCAAGTATATCTAGAAGAATTGATTTGGATTTCACTTTTTTAATTTACTTTTTTTTATTCATTTTGTTAGTTGATAAAAATATACTGTTAAACTATTTAAACTAAATTAAACTTAATTAAATTTAATTTGATTAATTAAAATTTTAAATTAAACTATTAAAACTATTAAAATATTTCTGAAGGCTTTCTTAAATTACAAAAGTTTTTCATGCCTGCCTAAAACTTTTGCACAGTAATATATGTACTGCATACTATATATATATATATATATATATATATATATAGTTCAAATACCTTTTCTTGACGTAATATTAGAAATTGGAATCTTGTAGATCAGTGGTTCTCAACTCCAGTACTCGGGACCCACCAACAGGCCAGATTTTAAGTATTACCTTGGAGAGTTGCAGACTAGAATACTGCAATCACTGAGCAGCAAGTGATATCACCTGTGATGTATTTCAGCTATCTTACAAACCTGGCCTGTTGGTGGGTCCTGAGGACTGGAGTTGAGAACCACTGTTGTAGATGAATGTACTCTCCTTTTAGAGTTGAATCTTTGCCCGCCCAGATAGGTTCCTCTTACTAACCTAGCAACCGGCACGCAGCACGAACAAAAGTCTTTGCCACAGACTTGAATGGAATAGAAACCCATACGATCCTCTGCCACAGGATGCAATGGTTTACGATGGATAGCAAACACAGCACTAGAACCTTTAAGCCGACCCAGCAGTACTATGCGGTAGGTTAACTTTAGGATGCGTCCTCCAACTGAGTCACCAGGCCCCTCTCCAGACCAGCACTCTGCATGATCCTTCCAAGACGGGTCCTCCCCTGGGATCTTCTCAGTTGTCCAGCTTCTCCCCGTAGGACAGACAGCACAGGACCATTCCCTCACTGCTGTGGTAGGCCCCAGACAGGCTTCTGGGCCCACCCACATGCTGCAGCAACATGGTCCTCCCAGTCGGAGGACGACGCGGTAGAACTCCTAACACATACCTGTTGGCCAGGAGGGCCAGCAGGTGGAACGAAAAGAACCATAAAACATGTCCCATAAATACCCTCTCCCAGAATGCAACTCGGAGGACCACCTCCACCGAGTTATCTCCGGGACAGAAGAGCACCCATACGCTTCAGCGCGTTGCCTTTTCAACATCGACCTATGGCGACAACAACACCCACAGGCACAGTGTGAAACTACATGCAACACATCCAAACTGGAACAGAGGCTAAATCTGACTATGTATGAAACAGATAACCCACTAAATTTACCTATAAGCGGTAAATGAAAATCTACCGCTTCATATACATAAACTATTTTTCAGAAATGAAAAAAAAATGATAATTGGCATGTGGGTATGTATTCATCCCCTTTGTTATGAAGCCCATAAAAAGCAACCAATTACCTTCAGAAGTCACATAATTAGTGAAATGTTGTCCGCCTGTGTGAAATCTAAGGGTCACATGATCTGTCATTACATATAAATACCTTTTTGAAAGGCCCCAGAGGCTGCAACACCTAAGCAAGAGGCACCACTAACCAAACACTGCCATGAAGACCAAGGAACTCTCGAAACAAGTAAGGGACAAGGTTGTTGAGAAGTACAAGTCAGGGTTAGGTTATAAAAAAATCCAAATCTTTGATGATTCCTAGGAGCACCATTAAATCTATCATAACCAAATGGACAGAACATGGCACAACAGCAAACCTGCCGAGAGACGGCCGCACACCAAATCTCATGGACTATCGGCAAGGAGAGCATTAATCAGAGAGGCAGCACAGAGACCTAAGGTAACCCTGGATGAGCTGCAGAGTTCCATAGCAGAGACTGGAGTATCTGTACATAGGATGACAATAAGCTGTATGCTCCATAGAGTTGGGCTTTATGGCAGAGTGGCCAGAAGAAAGCCATTACTTTCAGCAAAAAACAAAATGGCACATTTTGAGTTTGCGAAAAGGCATGTGGCAGACTCCCAAAATGTATGGAGGAAGGTGCTCTGGTCTGATGAGACTAAAATTGAACTTTTGGGCCATCAAAGAAAACGCTATGTCTGGAGTAAACCCAACACATTACATCACCCAAAGAACACTACCCCCACAGTGAAACATGGGGGTGGTAGAATCATGCTGTGGGGATGTTTTTCAGCAGTCGGGACTGGGAAACTGGTCAGAGTTGAGGGAAATATGGATGGTGCTAAATACAGGGATATTCTTGAGCAAAACCTGTACCACTCTGTGTATGATTTGAGGCTAGGACGGAGGTTCACCTTCCAGCAGGACAATGACCTCAAAGACACTGCTAAAGCAACACCTTGAGTGGTTTAAGGGGAAACATGTAAATGTGTTGGAATGGCCTAGTCAAAGCCCAGACCTCAATCCAATAGAAAATCTTTGGTCAGACTTAAATGTTGCTGTTCTCAAGCGCAAACCATTCAACTTGAAAGATCTGGAGTAGTTTTGCATGGAAGAATGGGCAAAAATCCCAGTGGTAAGATGTGGCAGGCTCATAGAGACTTATCCAAAGCAACTTGGAGTTGTGATAGCCACAAAAGGTGGCTCTACAAAGTATTGACTTTAGGGGGGTGAGTAGTTATGCACATGGACTTTTTCTGTTATTTTATCCTACTTGTTGTTTGCTTCACAATAAAAGAAAAATCTTCAAAGTTGTGGACATGTTCTGTAAATTAAATGATGCAACTCCTCAAACAATCCATGTTAATTCCAAGTTGTGAGGCAACAAAACACGAAAAATGCCAAGGCACTGTATCTGGACCAAGAAGCCTAAATGCTAGTGGCAGCCCATCCATAGGGGGTGCATGGGCACCCCCCCCCCCCCCCCACCCACCCAGCAGTCACAATTTTTTTTTTAAAAGGGTCCCTTTAAAAAAAAAATAGAAACAAATGTTCTTTAAGTGCACTACAGGTGCCAGACACAGTGAATTATAGGAAGCGCCACGCCAATGCAATCACGAGATTGCAGACGAGGTGCGTCATTTATAGGCCTTTGATCTGCTTTGCGGCACAATCCAAAGCGTTAAACAGCTTCTGCCCATAGTATTACTACGGGTGGGAGCTTTGTTGTTCAAGTTCGGAGGTTCCACAGGGAAACCGGAAGTGATGTTGGTAGCTCCGTGGAACGCACGGCCCGAGCAGAGCTGCCTGTAAGGCAAGTAAGTGAGGGTCAGGGCTGCATTTGATGGGGCACAGGGAGGCTGCATTAGATGGGTCACAGTGAGGCTGCATTAGATGGGGCACAGTGAGGGTTCATTAGATGGGGCACAGTGAGGCTGCATTAAATGGGGCACAGTGAGTCTGCGTTTGATGGGGCACAGTTAGGCTGCATTAGATGGGGCACAGTTAGGCTGCAATAGATGGGGCACAGTGAGGCTTCATTAGATGGGGCACAGTGAGGCTGCATTAAATGGGGCACAGTGAGTCTGCATTTGATGGGGCACAGTTAGGCTGCATTAGATGGGGCATAGTGAGGCTGCATTTGATGGGGCACAGTGAGGATTCATTAGATGGGGCACAGTGAGGCTGCATTAAATGGGGCACAGTGAGTCTGCGTTTGATGGGGCACAGTTAGGCTGCATTAGATGGGGCGCAGTGAGGCTGCATTTGATGGGGCACAGTGAGGCTGCATTAGATGGGGCACAGTGAGGCTCCATTAGATGGGGCACAGTGAGGCTGCATTAGATGGGGCATAGTGAGGCTGTATTGGATGGGGCACAGTGAGGCTGCATTAGATGGGGCACAGTGAGGCTTCATTAGATGGGGCACAGTGAGGCTGTGTTTGATGGGGCACAGTTAGGCTGCATTAGATGGGGCACAGTGAGGCTGCATTTTATGGGGCACAGTGAGGCTGCATATGATGGGCCCAGTGTCTGCATATAATGCTGCACAGTAGCTGCATTTGATGGGGCACAGTGACTGCATAAGATGGGCACAGTGGCCACATAAAATGGGCACAGTGGCTGCATAAGATGAGCACAGTGGCTGCATATGATGGGCACAATAGCTGTATTTGATGGGGCACAGTGACAGCATTTGATGGCACAGTGGCAGCATTTGATGGCACATGGGGAGCATTTGATATTGCACAGTGCCTGCGTTTGATGGGCACAGTGACTGCATTTGATGGGCACAGTGGCTGCTTTTGGTGGCACAGTGGCTGTGTTTGGTGGGCACAGTGGCCGCGTTTGATGACACAGGGAGGCTGCAATTGATGGGTTTTTTTTCAGAATTTTTCAGTTTGTTTGCCCCCCCAGCCGCCATTTCTAAATACAGTTTAACTGTGGAAGAGCTGTCCAATAAGCACAATGGGAAACATAAATAGCAGTATGGCTGGCATAAAACTGTATTCTGCCTGCTTTCAAAATACTCTCCAGAAAGATTTCACTGCATTACTAGTGTATTATTCTTTCTACATAGGAAATTTTTCAAAGGAAAGTGGCTAGTGCATATGCAAGAATCAAAGGAGGAGCCCATTGTGTGGGTAATCTCTATGTGTTTGACAGCACTATTTAAAAACCTGATTCCATGGTTTGAAATCCATACAAAGTATTTTGACCAAATTTTTTATTCAGAAGACAAAATCAGAAGGTCTAAAGCTAGCTCGGCACTGGTGATGGGTTGTATTGTTTGTCTTCTAAATAAAATAAAACAATGTCAACAATTGTGTTTTGATTTGAGATATACTGTGCAATCAGATAACAAACCTTAGAAATATTTATGAGAAACAGTCTTGTATTTGCTTTGGCTGCTGCTACACCTCCTAAACTGTGACATTACAGTTAATTTTAAATATGAGTGCATATTTCAGTTGCCTACACCCTAAGCAGGCTATCACTCAAGACAAAGGCACTACTTATGAAGTATTTAAAACTGAAGTGTAGTTAATTATATTTACTGTAGCTTTCCTATGTTAGATATAAAAATATCTGATTCATGATTGTTGCACTGAAAAATGTCATACCAAACAGATTACCAAAGCATTAATTATTTCTGATCATTTTCTAAAGAATGGTCAATTATGAAAGCTCTGATCTGCAAAGCTAAACATTTGGCTCTTCTTTCATGAGAACTGAATTTACAAATAAATACAGCAAAGGCATATGGGAGTTGGGAAATGTAAAAGAGAGCCCAGAATATATTCAGCTGTTCAGAAATTAATTCTCAAACTGAGGTACTAAAATGTCAATTTTGCTTGTTGCCTCAAACACCTTTTTTTCTATTGTAGTGAGGAAATTGATAGCAATCTTTCAAGCCTTAAAATTTCAGTTTGTATCTGACAATACATATCCATTTACTCAACAGAATTTGAAGTATATACTGCGGCCTTCTATTAATATCATTGTAATATTGTAGGATGTTTTAAACCTGTCCCACTCTATAAAAAATGTTTTTCTTATGTCCTTATGTTCCCATAGAGATATTTCTCATTCCTATCTGTCCTGACAGGATATACATACCAGTAGCGGCCCTTCCCCTAATCTACATGCAGGGCGCTGGACGCATGGATTCCAATTTTTTTTTTAAAGCACATGATTAGAGCCGGAGAGCACTGCGCCCTGAGCCTACCCACGTGTGTGACAAGTTAATATTTGCTATTGTCTTCCTTATTCTCCCCCCGGCCAATCAGGAAGCTGGTCCTGAGACCCAATTGGCCAGGGAGTCTTAGGACTTCCTGTTCAGCCAGGATGAGAAGCAACACCTCGGCTCTCCCTTCCCCCTGCCTCCTAAGTTAACGTGCTTGCGGCGAGTGCCTTCAGAAGTCACCTAATTAGTAAATGGAGTCCACCTGTATGTAATTTAATATCAGTATAAATGCAGCTGTTCTGTGAAGCCCTCAGAGGTTTGTGAAAAAATAGTCAAATATAAATGATACTCCCGCACTGTCAATTAATTAGAAAACTAATGGGGCGTACACACGGTCGGACTTTTCACCTACAAAAGTCCAACGGACGCCGACGGACTAAAGCTGGCTGGTAATCCGATCGTGTGTGGGCTTCTTCGGACTTTCAGCTGACTTTTTCAGCCTCAAATCCGACGGACTTTAGATTTGAAACATGCTTCAAATCTTTACGTCGTAACTACGACGGACCCCGAAGTCCGCTCGTCTGTATGCTAGTCCGACGGACAAAAAAACGACGCATGCTCATAAGCAAAAACTAAACGGAAGCACTCGGTCTAGTAAAACTAGTGTTCGTATTGTAGGTAGCACATTCCTCACGCTGCAAAATCTGTGATCGTTGAATGCAGCGCATTTAATGTCTTCTTTACGAATGCTATAAAGAACAAAAATGTTTTGCTGTTCATATTCAAACAGAGTTCTCCCAAACAGATTTCTGGATTCTTTTTCTCTTTGATCTCATGAATAACATGGTATGCTTTTTCAAAACAATGTTTCCATAGTAATAATACTTTTAATTTTTTATTTTTTTGGTGGAGTCATCTTTTCTTGTAATTTTTATCCAGATATTTATTTTATGATTGTTGTGGAACTTTTTTTCTGTTTATCTCTAATTTTTTTGGTAAAGTTACCACAGGGAACCCATTTTTATATATATTTGTTAAATTTTTTTTAATGTTTGTAAAGTTACCACAAAGAACCCTTTATATTTTTTGTTTTTATAGTGATTTTTTTTTTGTTTTTATATAAAGTTAACCCAAAGCACCGTTTTTGGTTATGTATCTTTTTTTTTTTAAATACTTACCACTCGAACATTATTAACATTATTTTAATCTATTTTTGGTGTGTTTTTGCAAAATCAATGAGATTGTTGTCCCTTGTTAATTTAAAACATTGTGTCTAAAATCTATGATTTAAAATAAAAAACCTAAACTCAAAAAAGATCCATTTATTTATGGTCTAAATAAAATAAAGAGGAAGTCAACGCTGGCAAAAGTATGTGTACAAGAAAATGGGGATCTTGAGGAGTCCATATAAGAGGGAGCACAATCTGGTCCAAGAATCCCAGAGATCAACAGCACCAGCAGATGATATAGATGTCCCCAGACTGTGGTACTACAACAGCCTGCGTCTTCTGTCAGACCAGACTGAACCCAAGTCATCACTTTCTTCTCTTCCCTGCAGCCTTTCCTCCACGCTGCCCTGCAGCCTTCCCTGCAGCCTTCCCTGTAGCCTTCTTTGGAGGCTGTGGCTCTGGTGTTTCAGTTGTGGCAGGAGGAGGAGGAGGAGGAGGGGGGGCTGCCTCATGTAGTTGGGTGTTTCGTGTTAGCGTGCCCTGCAGCCCCTTCTGGATTGTTTCCCCAAATAGTCGCTCACAAATGAGGCGCTGCTCTCAATCCATTTGAAGAAGCCTGCTGGCTAAGTAGCAGCCATAGGACTCTTCCGCTTCGGGGGGGCTCCTTAAAAAACGGGTGGCCTCTTGCATGAGGCGCAGGGATGCCTCCTGTGTGACCGTCCCCTTCCTGGCCCTTTTTTTGGGAAGGTGGAGGGGAGGCACTTGGGATTGGGTCAGGCTCCTACTAGGCCCAGCCACCTCACTTGGCCCAGCCACCTCACTTGGCCCAGCCACCTCACTGGGAGCAGCCACCTCCTGCCTGACACTGGGCCCAGCCTCCTCCAGGATGATGGTGAATCCGGCCTCCTCCAGGCTGTCCATGGGCCCGGTCTCCTCCTGCCTGCCACTTTCCCCACATTCCTCCTGGATGGACTCATCCTGTGTATAAAAAAAGGACAATAGTTTTAGTATATTTTTTGGGGTTCATCAATGACACACAGTTTGCTTCTCATGACTAGCAAATTCAATGTGAATACATCTCTTTAATAAAAGAGTCTAATCAGACACCCTAATTATTTCAAGCAGGTGCCAAACATATTTAGCCACTACTGTCAATTGATATGTATACATAATTTTGAGTGCAAAATTATTTTAGACAATTATAACATCCAGTTAACATCATTAATATTAGTACAGTAAATATTTTGTAAAATAATTTACCTGACTCCAGATGGTCATATCCGGTTCATCCAGGATGGAAGACCCAGCTTGCTCCTCATGAGCCTCTGCTCGGGTGGAGGGAAGGGTGGAGGGAAGGGTGGAGGGAAGGGTTGAAAGTGATGCCCTGGCTTCAGTCTGGTCATCAAGAAAACGGAGTTGATTGTAGTACCACAGCCTGGGTACATAAACATCATCTGCTGATGCTCCTGATCTCATTGATTCCTGGATCTTCTTATGTTCCCTCTTATACATGTTCCTCAAGACCCCAATTTTCTTGAGCAATGTCTCCATTGTTGCTTCCGGGATGGTCGCCTGGACAAAGGACAGAAGTCTCTCCAGCGTTGACTTCCTCACATGCTTTGCATAATACTGTGGGTGTTTCACCTCCCACAAATTCCTCATCTCTCTATATTTAGAAATAAAAGCAGTAAGGAACTCTGGATCCTTAAATAGGGGATTCATAATGTCTGTATAAAAGATAAAGTCACAAGACAAAAAACACTTATTAGGTTTCTGCTAAACACTCATCATCTTATCCCTATGTAGGCCTCATCAATCTGTCAAGCCATATAGGCCGCTTGCTACAAAGTCTTGACCAAAAGTATAAATTTTAAA